>OX459208.1:17474309-18870975 GCA_949775195.1 Diarsia dahlii
ATTTCTCAATAACAGCTACGGAGCCTGGATTTGTGACCGATTCATAGTAATAGACTCGCCCCCCTCTTACACGGGACTTAAATATAACTAGTGAAGTGTGGGTGTACTAACAGGTACACTATGCCTAACCCTTCGGGGATTACAGGCGTGATGTCATGTTATGTTCAACTTTCGCCGGAGATTACTACATACAAACAAACTCTTTATTGCCTGTAGCACACCAATATATAGTTTCGCTGTGAGTTGTAAGTTCTTTGGCGGCGAAACAGGAGCGAAATTCCCTGCTCTAACGTACAAAACTGACTATGATGTTGTCTCTTTCTAACACGATTTCGCTCATTTGCTCAGGAACCGACATCTCCGCCCGTTGGACCGTAGTACTGTTGTACAGCGAAACTCGCGCAGCGGTTTCGCAATTGTTGTTTCGCAATTGTTGTTTCGCAGCGGAGGTGTGCTACAGGCATATAATACAAAACATATTTGTATATAAGATTTTAAACTGACATGGTCACTAACACTATTATTTCTACTAAAAAACGGGATATTTACCATGTTTAGCACCGAAATATTGGGAACTCGAAACAATAAGTAAACATGGTAATTATCCGTTTACAGTATACATAACAGTCTTTGTATACATAAAATGTCCACATCATAAGAGTTCAATAATCTTTCAGAAAGGAACCAATCGATTGAAGCTGAGATCATATCTCCGTCTACACAGGCTTAACGAACTACCCTCTTTTACTGGTAAATAAAACTAAGTCCTTATTTGTATAGAAATATTACATAAGTAATCGGGAGAGCTTAATGTAAGGTGATTATGATTAGCTGAACGATCGAGTGGGCGAAGGCATTAGTTTCATGACGTGACGTAACGTGGACTTGCTGAATGACGTCATATTGGCGTGGCGTATGATATGATGTAGGTGTGAGATGTCTATTGTAGTGATAGAGGAGTGAATTTTGTGAAAAGAATCGCTGACCGATCTACTGAGCCGATTGGGAAAATAAATTAGTTTCTTTTTTTGGTCAGAAAGATAAATATAGCCGTATAATATGCCCGTTTGGACCACGAATCACCAATATATGTTAAGCGTTAAACAATTTGAAAAATAATTCCGTTTTAGCACACACATCATCATCATCATCATCCATTTGACGTCCACTGCTGGACAAAGGCCTCCCCCATAGAACGCCATAAAGATCGGCAGCCTGCCGTTTGCATCCGCCGGTTGCCCGCGACTCTCACGATGTCGTCGGTCCACCTGGTGGGAGGTTCGTGGTCGCCACTCGAGAACCTTTCTTCCCCATCGGTTGTCCGTTCTTCGAGCGATGTGGCCTGCCCATTGCCACTTCAACTTGCATATTCTGCGAGCTATGTCGGTGACCTTGGTTCTTTGGCAAATTTCCTCATTCCGGATTCTGTCGCACAAAGAAACTCCGAGCATAGCTCTCTCCATGGCTCGTTGCGTGACTCTGAGCTTCTCTAAGAGGCCAGCAGTTAAGGACCATGTCTCTGTGCCATAAGTCATCACTGGCAACACACACTGGTTATACACCCTCGTCTTGAGACACTGCGGAATTTTGGACGAAAAGATGTCGCGTAGTTTCCCAAACGCTGCACATCCGAGTTGGATTCTTCGGGCGACCTCTTTGTCGAAGTTCGATCTACCCAGTTTAACAGTTTGTCCCAGGTAAACATAACTATCAACAACTTCGAGAGTATCGCTCCCAACAATTACCTGTACGGGTGGAACACGGTCATTAAACATAACTTTTGTCTTGTCCATGTTCATCTCAAGACCCACCTGTTGAGAAACGTTACTGAGGTCTCTGAGCATTGTGTTCATATCCTCCAGCGATTCAGCCATGATGACTATATCATCGGCAAAACGAAGGTGAGTGATATATTCGCCGTTGATGTTGATGCCGAATCCGTCCCAGTCCAAGAGTTTGAAAACATCCTCCAATGCGTTCGTGCCTCACGCCTCTTTGCAATTGGATTGGTTTCGTGCTCTCGTCCTGTAATCGGATCGACATAGTGGCGTTTCTACATATACACTTCAGCACTTCGATATACCTATAGTCGATACGGCACCGCTGAAGAGACTGTAACACCGCCCAGGTTTCGATCGAATCGAAGGCTTTTTCATAGTCCACATACGCTAGACATAATGAAAGAAAGAAAGAAAGAAAACTAATTTATTTGACACATACCTACCACAAGTACACACAATATAAAACTAAAAATTAAATAGGGAACAAAAAGAGATAAAATTGTGTGTCTCACGGCAGCGCCAAATAGGTCCAGTTCAGCAAACTGCCGAGCAGCTAGTGCCCGACGCTGGTTTTCAACTGAACCTGAATAGTGATGTGACGGACGGAATGACATGTTAGCACACACAAGACAATAAAATAACATAATTACGAAAACATTTTATAACTTACTTAATTTAATCATCTACTTTATAAACTATTATATAAACCTTGTATAAAATTAAGCTGGATTGTTTGTGATTTATTTATTATTTATTTATTTCATATATTATAATAATATTTTATTTTATATTTCATTTTTTTTTTTAATCCTGATTTAAATAATTATGTAATGTTACTAATGTCAAACAAAAAATACTTAATGCGAGAAAATTCCCGTGAATCCCGTTTTTGTTGAGATTTTAAATCCTACACTAATGAAACCACAGATAAAATATACACAGATGAGTTTTCCAACGACGCACTGTGTATACAGTTAAAATAATAAATATGTATATTGTGTTCAACGTAAAATATTGCGTTTTTTCTCCGTAGGATGAACAAAATTGGAAGTAAAGTATAATCAACTTAGTAAATAATTGTTTTACCTATGTGTTTCACTTTTTATTTACATTTACGGTAGCAGAATGTACACATCCCGTGTGTTGGAATTTAATCTCGTTTTACACGATGAGTTTTTATTTTTGACTTGTTTTTATGCGTGCGTTACTCGTGTGGAGGTCTTAAATCATTCTGGAATGTATGACTACTTATTTTCACTCATACTTACATCACCAATGTCACACCTGTAATCTCCAAAGGGTTAGGCAAAGGTCTACCTAATAGTACACACCCACATTAATTTCACCAGTTATGTTAAGTCTCAAGCAATAGGGGGCGAGCCAATTGCCTTTAACCAGGCAAATATGCAGACTGCGTGATTCCATGTAAAACTCAATAACACATTGCCCAATCCGTCAATCGAACCCAGGGCCTCATGCTCAGTAGTTGCACTTGCGACCACTAGACCAACGCGGCAGTCTTTCTATACTTTCTCCTAATCGAAGTTGTGGTCCAAATATGCCTGGCAAACATCAAAATCCCTTCAGCCCTCAAGACGCCAAAAGTAAAACCGTCAGATAGACCATTAAAGATAGGCAGATCGAGAAACAACTTGCGTTATGGTACTAAAATCGAGTTTCCCTTCTTGGCCAACTCCATTTCAGTTCACCTTGTAAATCACAAAAAACACTAAGAAACCTTATCGTGTACAACTACCTAATGCAAACACTGACGTAAAACCTTTCAGTCATCAGTAGCAAACCAGAAACAGAAAATGATAACATTATCTAAAGTTTACTCACTCATTAAGAACAAGTATCAAGACCTCTCACTCCCTCTAGTCTAAAGAGAACTCACTTGTCCGCAACTAAAACTAGGTATCAAGACTACTTGGTCGTAGTAACAAGGCCTCTGTCATCTAAGATAAATTAATTGTATTACGTGATATTAAATCATACAAAAATGTCATTAAAGCAGTTACATCTGATATGATAAGTAGGTGTTATGAAACCTTTATACGTCTTTATTTTTTGGTGAAAAAAAGAAATAATAGGTTTAAGAGAATGAGTGACCTGGATTTACCGGCTTTAGCGGCGAAAGAAAGAGGTGAGTGAATATAATTTTATTTATGCTTGTTTTTTCCACTTAAAACCAGCGCTACGCTGTGGGCCTCCCTGCTTGTCGCAAGCAGTTAACTTTCTTTTTGTTCCATCGTGTTGTATTTATTATTTTATTTTTGTTATTTTGGATGCATATCATGTCCGTGTGTTACGTGCACTGCCTACACCAAATCGGCTGAATAGCGACATGGTAGCTATTTACGTAAAACGGATGTTTCCACACATAATTGCAACAGGCGGACTCTGCTGACTCGACGCCTCGTGTAGCCCTCGCGCATCGGCCACCTACTTCCAATCTGCTGACACCGCATCCGCGTCTTGCAATCGTTTTAGACTCATATTTAAAAAAAGAATATTTTAGGCACTTCGGAACTAGCATCGTCCAAGTCTAGATCTAAGATTTAACATAAGTAAAATACTGTAATTTTAAATTTCATTAAACACTCTTTTAATTAATTTCGGTTTTATTTAAGTCCTCCGGCTGTCACCTTCATAATTGGCGCAGTCGGTAGGATATTCGAGGCAGTGCGCGGCGCGGTATAGATTTCCAAAAATCGTTAATCTGCTGACTCCGATAGTCGCTGTCGGTATTCCCAAGTACCTCGTCGAATATCCGAACTTAAGAAGACGCAGCTGAGGACGTATCCAGCCATCGATACAACGAGAAAACCATGTATATAATACTGCTGGCGATGATCGTTCACTCAACAATGGCGCTCGAGATAAAACTTGAAAGCTTAGACGAAGGACCCGGACTCCTACCTTTCAACCTTGGTCAATCCAGACTCATAACACACTATCATTCCTTCCTACAATACATAGACTTAAACGACATTGAACATAGACTTAACTCTGTAACTAATCAACTAGACTATTTCAAAACTAAACTAGATAACCAAACTTTTGTTTTATATGAACTTCAAATTAACCATTTATCTAATAAATTGGACAAAATTAATTCTCAGTTAAAAACTTTAGAACCCGGTCGTAGCAAAAGGGGTCTCGTAGATGGTTTAGGTTCAATTATAAAAAGCATAACTGGTAACTTAGATCAATCGGATGCCCAAACTTACAATAACGCCATTAAACTTTTAGAAAATAATGATGACAAGATATTATCGGAGGTAAACGAGCATATAAGTCTTAATAAAGTCTGGATGACTAAATACAGGGAGATACTATCAAAAATAGTAAGTAACCAAGAGAGAATCAATAGTACTTTAGGATTAATTTTAGACGAGAAAGCTTCTGCTAAAAATGATCTTATAAGATACGCAAAGTTTTTCCAGTCATTAACTATCATTAGCGATAATACAGATGATTTATTTCTAGAGATAAATAGGATAGAAGATACCTTAGCTTTTATACGTGCATCAAGCACTCACCATAGTACTTTAAGCATGGATACTTTAGGTAATATGACTAAACGATTAAGGTCTATATACGGTTCAGACCAATTGCTAGAAGCAGATCTAAGAGAATATTATACAGTTATAAAACCTGGTTATAACTTTACAGGAAAAAGAATTGTTATCATTTTTAAAGTTCCAATAATCTCCCCCGATAAGTTCCAATTATATAGATTAGCAATAGTTCCCAATAAATTTATAATAATAATAATAATAATAATAATTTATTTATTCAATTTAGACAACAGTGATCCATATTTTTGTTAGTAGGTATACTTAAAGAATAGTGTTAGTAAAAATAATCATAATACTGAGGGCATACTACCAATTACCAAAAATGCCTAATCATAAAATAAATTATTCATAATGCAAGCTAAATCATAAAATAATATCTAAATTCATAAAATAAAATTCATTTTAAAGCTACAATTGAAATAAAAATAGACTTCATGAGTCAAAAAAAACAAAAATAATGTAAAGTGTCAAAATGCAAAATGTCAAAATTTAAAATGTCAAAAGTAAAAAAGTTAAATGTCAAAATGTAAAATGTCAAAATATAAACTTTCAAAATGTAAATACGACATGTCCACAATCAGATATAAAAATGAAATGAAAATTTAAATTTAATAATTAAAAAGTAATAATATTAATCTGATAATGAATCTAACTTAAAATTTACCTGCCCCACGCCCGGTATACAGGTGCATGTAAGGCCTGCCAATGCTGCATAAAAGGTCCGTCTAACCTGTTGGCAACAACGGTAAGAAGACTGCTGCCACTGCCCCGCACTCTGCTCGCTATCGAGGTCGCCCTCTTACGTATACTTGTATAAAAACAGTCAATGCCGACGCTCGCAAACATTCCCGATGCGCTGCAGAAGCGAGGCAGCCGCAGCAGTGCCCTCAACGCGTTATTATATTGTACGCGGAGAGCGCTGTAGGATTTCTGCAAATATGACACCCACAGACTACTCGTGTAAAAAGATGTGCAGTAGGCTCGAAACAAGGTGATCTTTACATCCTTGGAGCTACGAGAAAACCTGCGGGCAATCATATTCGCCCTCACCGACAACGCCCTCCTTTCCCGCTCAATATCTGCGTCGTCCTTCAGGTCAGACGTTACAATATGGCCCAGATACTTAAAAGTATGTACCCGCTCCAAGGGTACCCCACATAGCCTTACTGGTGGGACGTCTGCCGGACACTTGGCACCCGCATTAAAAACCATGACTTTGCTCTTTTGCACATTATATTTAAGACCATGTGCTCGAGCATACGTTTCGCAAATGTTTATAAGCTCTCTGAGTCCCCCTATTGACGCGCTCAGCAGCACCATATCATCAGCGTAGCGTAGCGGTTTATGTACACCTTTATTCCTCCCTACCCTTTCATTGCAACCAACGGGAAAGCTTTCAAGTACATGGAGGCTGAATGCCCGAAGTTTGACCAGCTCCATCTCTGCGAAGAGGAAGTCAACCATCAACCGACGAGAGGACATCTAGACTGCATCCAAGGACTCATCCTCAATCAATCTCTACAGAAGTCATGCCTGCCCACTAAACTCACGCTGACCAAAGAAGCCATGGAGCAATTGGACGACAGACGCTATACACTCACCTTTCCACAACCAACCCGAACCGAACTACATTGCGAACGTCAAGAATTTATCTCTCTACACGGAAGTTATCTCGCCACCATTCCACAAAAATGCTTACTACGCACTGAGCAGTTTACTATCATCAACACGAATGACCAAATCAAAGGACAACCGCTGAAAATCACCGAAATACCCATGAACCTGAACATTGCCAACGAATCTATTCCACATCTTAAGTTAAATTCACTACACCTGAAAAGTCTACATGAAATCGAAGATAAAATCTTAATGCAACAACCAGTACAAATCGATCGCACTAACCTGGAAAAATCGATTTACCATACGACTATCCCACTATATGTCGTAATATTCGGTGCAACTGTACTGATCATTACCCTCACCATACGTCGGTATAATGTTTGCACAAAGCTCAGAAAGCCACATTCACCAGATGACACCAATGAACATCATCAAGACAAAGATGCAGAATCACTCGAAATCAAGAAAAATGTACCAGCAACATTCTCGCTGAAATTGCTCAAATAGTTGCTGTTCTGAGAGGGGAGGTGTTACGTGCACTGCCTACACCAAATCGGCTGAATAGCGACATGGTAGCTATTTACGTAAAACGGATGTTTCCACACATAATTGCAACAGGCGGACTCTGCTGACTCGACGCCTCGTGTAGCCCTCGCGCATCGGCCACCTACTTCCAATCTGCTGACACCGCATCCGCGTCTTGCAATCGTTTTAGACTCATATTTAAAAAAAGAATATTTTAGGCACTTCGGAACTAGCATCGTCCAAGTCTAAGATTTAACATACGTAAAATACTGTAATTTTAAATTTCATTAAACACTCTTTTAATTAATTTCGGTTTTATTTAAGTCCTCCGGCTGTCACTTTCATAATTCGTGCGACAATTACGCGCAATGTTTTTAAAAATACATTTAGTTCTGTGTCTTCGCTATGTAAAGTACTATTTTTCAGACGTTTGCCTGTAGCCTACCCAATCATAGTTGGCTAAATACCACTCTACGTTTCTGTTCGATGTACAACGCTTAATTATTGTATCGCCTATTAAAAAAACGGACTCATGGTAAATCAATAATACCAAAACACATTATAAAGCAACTTACTCTAAAAGTTTATCTCTAAAATGTTTGAAACTGAAAAAGAAACACAAACGAAACTGAAAAATATTGCAAAGGCACATGAATTGCTTTTTCTTGTAACCTTAAATTTAGATATATCAAAGTGTCGAAATAAGTAGAGTGAGCTATTTGAGACCGCGGTCGCCGGGGAGGTTTATTTTAGATACACTCGACAACACATGTGATTTAGGAGAAATTTGTTTGTAGACTTCGACTTTTTCAAGTTAGTTTTTGGTAGCCAGACTAGCGATGTTGACTTAGCGTATTTTTTTTAGGAAAGCATTTTGTTTTGGTGGTTAAGAATTTTATAATTTGAATAATCTTGCCAAGCCATGCGGTCGTTACTGAAAGCCTTTTTGTTAATTTTCTCTATACTTTCGGAAAGAGATGACGGGCACTAAACCGTCAATCTTCTTTTGGTTCTATTAAGTTTTTATTTTCACCATGGAGACAGAACAGAACAAGGCCAATAGGCACACAGGGACGTATACAACTGGGATAAGCCCAGTTGCCTAGCACCACGGATATTATTGTAATTAATATTACTGGGTCCTAAGTTGTGAGCTGTTATATTTGATTCCAATAAGGTATGACAAAAATGCTTGAACGCACGGAAATTTGTTCTAGTTTCTACAAGGTCCGTATAGTAAATAACTCCGGATGTATCCTGTACACTATTTAACATAATATTACGTTCATTCTGCCAAAGACTACACTCCCATAAAATGTGATGTGCAGTTTGTTCAAATTCGCAGTCAGATGTAGAACATTGAAGGACAAATGAAGGACTAGTGCACAATCGGATATAGCTGATTACCAGCAGTTTACATAGAGCTCCGACTTACGAACAGTAGGTCGTGGGTTCGAACCCAGGCAGGCACATTACTTTGTGTAATTTATTTCATCTCCGCTGCTCTCAAAACGGTGAAGGAAAACATCGTGAGGAAACCGGCATGTCTTAGAACCAAAAATTCGAAGACATGTGACATCTACCAATCCGCGCTGGGCCCGCGTGGTAGATTATAGCCCATTCCCTCTCAAAGAGAGGAGGCCTGTGTCCCAGCAGTGGGAACATTAATAGGCTGATGATGATGATGATGACATAGAGCTACATCTGACCACCACAATCCAATTATGAGGGTATGACCCCCTGACAATACTGGTTGTCCGACTCGCAGGTTTCTCAATACCCGAAAGCACTATTTAAAGATCTACGAACCAACTGGTTAACGTGGTATCCAAAAAAATGATCGTATCATCATTTTTTCGGCAGACGCACGTCCATTGCTGGACATAGACCTCCCCCACTGAAAGTATAATAACAAACAAAAAGTTTTGCATGTTTTTAGACGTTACGTTTTGCAAGGAAATAGGTACACTACATAATGAAGACGGTTTTGTCAATAAAATTGTTTGTGTGGCATACATTTGCGTAACAATTATTGAACATTAAATGAATAAACAAAATTAGACAATATCATTGTTACGTGAATTAGAAACTGTTATTATTCGTGGTTGTACAATAATACCTGTCGTAAAGGGATTGGTTACACTGGGTGGTCCAAATAGTGACGTCATAAACAAAAAAATAGATTCTCCTCGCCCGTGTACTCCGCAACTCTTTATCTATCAAATATACGAATATATTAAAAATGCCTCTGGTTAACGCTAAAAAATGTAAAATGTGTATACATGTGCTCTTCACGCACATGTATCATTGAAAAGATACTTTGTGTTTTAAGATACAATTATCAAAAAGCTAAAACTATCAAAAATCGCGGCTCATACTTACATGGGATATTTTCGGATAATATGACGTCACAATTTTGACCATCTTAATATTTAGTCAGAAAAAGATAGTTCGGTACTCTCATCGCATATAAGATTAACTTGACATTAACGTAACGTAGGTAACGCCTACGCAGATCTGTAAATAGTCAGCGGATTTGTAAATAAAAGAGGATTTGGTTGGATTCGTTTGCAGGCTTATATTAATACCTACAACAGTATACCTACCTGTCATTAAGAAAACCCACACAATTTAGGTGCAGTGAACGTTTTTCGTAACAGGAACGGACAACTACACATACAGTTAATTCAAATCGTATGTTCTCCCTTAGGAAAAAAGGAATAACTGAATCTTAATAGCAAAACTGTCTATATTTATGTACATTTGCGCACGCTTTTTCTCACGTGGGCAGGTAGAAACCACAGAACGCCGCCTACAATTTTTACGTTTCCTACTTTTTATTTTTGACCAAATATTTTTTTAAGTTACTTATTTAGAGAAAATCCTGATGGAACAACCTCATAACCCGAAAATCGAACCCAGGCTCAGCAGACGATATTGCGACCACTAGACCAACGAAACAGTCTGTGAGAATAAATAACTATCTATGAATATGACTAGTATATTTTTATCAGTACCTATTAAATAGTAGATTATACAACAAGTGAATAAAAAGGGAATTTAATTCGAGGTACGAAGTTGGATCCCGAGAGCAGCGAGGGATTCTAGAGTAGAATCCTGAGCGGAGCGAGGGATACAAGTACCGAGATAAATTTTTTATTCACGTGTTGTTTACTCTACTTTTTACCATTGACTGTGAGAAAATAAATAGGAGCATGGTATTTATATTTATCACATTTTATTATTTAATCAGTAATAAAACAACAAAAGATTAAATATTAAATTAAAATCAAAATTAAAAATTTATGTGTATGTGTGTTTTGTAATTTTCAAAATTTAGTGTTATGGGCTTGTTTGGGTTTAAAACTGTTGTATTAGACAACACTTGCCGGCAGAAAATCATCTACTATAACTGCTGCTTTAGAACGAAATGATTCCGGAGTCAGTCTCTCATTTTCGTCATCGGAAGAACTCATCCTTACATAGTATAAAACAAAATCGCTATTTTCTGTTTGTCTGTATGCTTAAATCTTTAAAACTACGCAACGGATTTTGATGCGGTTTTATGACGTGACAACGTCTTATAAATTGGTTTGCCGGGTGACACTTCAAGAAACTGCGTTACGCTCCGCTCACGTTATGCGCTCACAATGAGAGCGAGTGAGAGGCACGCGTCCCTTCCACTCGGGCATGGTTAGCCCGCCTAAGAGCGAGAGAGACAGACATAAAAAGTGAAAGGCACGCGTCCCTTCCACTTGTTTTGGATGTGTAAAGGTAAAAATAAAATTTTGTTAATATGAAATTCAGTGCGAGATTCTTTGTATAAATTAATGTTTTAAATATAATTCTTTGTATAAATAAATGTTTTAAATTGTTACTATTATTTCATCCTTCTTCCTACTATACGAATGAATATTCACATTAAAATTATTTTTTAATACAGTTGCTCAAAAAGTGGCGTATTGCAGGGACGTATAGCGTTCGGGATGTGGGCTATTACGTACTCGTGCTTTTTCTTTACCATTCCCGAACACGTGCGTTCTCTTTCCCAACTGTCAAAATAATGTCCAACCACGAAGTTTTTACTAAAAAAAAATCATAGAAGTTTTTATGATTCATGCAAATATTTCTAAAGAAGCTACTAATTTGTTTCTATATCAGATTTGATTCAATGAGTTAAGGGTAAACAAGCCAACGGCACGAACTAGTTGGTGGGCGGGGCTAAAATGCATGCTATTTCATCCGACATCACGAGCGAAATGCATAGAGCGAAAGAGACACAACTAAAACGGGCGCGCGAAATTTTCTATGCAGACCTTTGGTATATTTGGTTTCATGAAAAATCTATTGAATGTATCTGTTCAAAATCAAATTATTTAAATTTTTTTATAACTAATCTATGTCCGTATGGTTTCACTTTTTTCTTTTTCATACTATATACGTTACTTATTTACGCCCAAAGATGAGTTAAAATCAGTGCTAAAATATGAAAGTTTTGACGTTCATAACTTCCAAATCAATATTTTTTTTCCAATTCTGCTTCCATACAGACCTAGATAATGATAAGACCAGTAGATACAATTTTTAATTTTGAACCTACACCGTCAAACAGAGGAGTAATCACCTTCATAAGTTTGTATGGAAGAATGACTGGCTTGTTCAACCTTAAAGGTTTCATTCCATTTCATCTCATTAAATTTCATTTTCATTTCATATCAATAAATAAAATCTCCTGAAGACTTGGCTGCATATAGTTCACTTTGCCTACCCAGAATGAGTGAAGAAAACAAAAAAAACTCTACTTATATTCTTTTACGGTTGGCGCCATTTTCAAAAATGCGAGTTTAATTACGGTTTTATTTTATTAAATTGCTTAATTTTTTCGCAACTGTATTAAAAATAGTTGTTCAGTACACGTGCGGAACCGTCATTGCAACTTGTTCCGACTGTCAACCCTCGCCGTCGGCTGTGCCTAGGCTCGGGTAGACATTTGTCGCAACTCTTTGCAATGACAGGCTTTCCGCACTTATAATGAAATATACTATTACCACTCAAAGTCGTTGTCACGTAAAACTTTCGCCCGTATACCGACTTTACAGGCAACCAATTTTTTTTTAATAGATAGAGTGATTCAAGAGGAAGGTTTTAGTATATAATTTGATGTTTGACGACATCCACGCGGGTGAAGCCGCGGGCATCAGCTGGTGTTATTATAATTACTTATGAAAATAACATGAAAATATAATAAATATAATAATAATATGAAAATAACATAACTAAATTGGCGGTATATTTTTTTAAAATTTGGAATGGAATAGCTCCATTCAGCCACCCAGTACGTACTTTCAGCAGCCGCGATTTTTTTTACGTAATTCGTGTTTGTTCCTAATTCAAAATGTCTTTATTCACTCAGTGATTAAAAGAGCGTTTTATTCACTGTTATCGATGAATAAAATGCCCTTTTTCGAGTGGCAATGGTAAAAACATAATATTATTATCACAGATTTCACGCCAATGATTAAAAATTGAATCATGAGTTCGGTTATGTAAAACATAAATTGCGAGATGGAAAATTTCGGGTAAAGAAAATCGTATCACATCATCATAATGTACCCATGCAGCTTAAACATATTTTGAAAAGATTTTAGTCAAACCGAATGCAGCTGAAAAAATAAGTAACTTAAAAAATATGTTTGTATAAAAAGAAAAAGAAGGTAATTTAGGTAAGAAGATAATTATGTAATGATGAAAAAGTGTTATTACAATCCACCTTAGTCAACCAATAATTGGAAAATATACCTCACTCAATATTTTAAAATGGCCTCTATAAATTTCTGTTCAAGAATTCGCTAGCTAGCTATTAAAAAAAAAAGAAAAACAAAAAGACAAAAATTAAAAGTATTATTTAAAAAAGTTATATATTAATAAATTATATATTAATTTTAAAAATATTGAATGTTTTGATTCACTGACTAGGTACACAACCTTACTACAAATTTTCATATTCCCGTGCCTATGAAAAGCATTAAACAACCTAGTTTCTTGAATGCCTGGTTCATGAAAAGGCAAAAATAAAAACGTATTTAAATGGTGACCTAGAACTACCTACATTCATACACTACTTGCCTTCGTAGAATGACCTAAAAGCGTCGATTCTTCTTACATTATTTTTCTTTGTTGCCGCCACAATTTCTAACGGCAGTCGATTTTTACTTGTCCAACTTGATTGCTCCTGGAATCGACTTCATTTTTTATTCACACACAAATATTTTATTAGATTACACCATTTCATTTGATTTTTTGGCGAACGAAATTGTGAAATTGTAAAGAGCGTGACCTGTGTGTGTCAAATACTTAGCGCCTTCAATAATATTATGTCCATCAAGAACTCTAGATAAAATTAATAATTTCGACAACTTTTGTCAATGTCCACCACCGACCCCTTTTTTGGTTCCATTTCCAAAATTAAATGGTAAAAAACAGAACCCTCACAATTTCATGTTGACCGTCCGTCTACTTGTCACAATCATATTAGTTTAATAAGCACGCTGCTGCATATTAGTTTAGCAGTGGATAGGTCGAGAACCATCCATTTATGTAATAACTTTGTGACTTCCGTATCCTACGAATAAAAATGTCTTTGTCTTAATCATGATTCTCACTTCACAAAGCTGACTTATAAGACAATTTGTACAAAAAAATCTTAGCTGTATTCTACCTTTGTGAAAAGACTTGCCTGATTTAGATAAAATCACATATTAAACGCTTAAAATTCTAAAGGAGGAGGGACATAACAAAACAAAATAAAGCTGACCACCATTTCGAATGCAACGAGCAGGAACGAACAGCTTACTATACAGCACTAGGAATAAAATACAAAACAAAACATTGGCTTATCTCTTTGCACGTGAGTGGATATCCAAACCAACGAGCAGCGAGGTGACTTTAAATTGGTCACAAGCACAATATTATTAATAATCTATACAGTTTGCAGTCAGTTTGCAACTAGAACTATGTGGACAGATACATTTTAAAACCTTGTTAGTATTGGAAGCTGTTAGTAAATAGCAATTGTCGATCCATAATTAAAAAGAAAATCCGGGGTCACTCACTGACTGACATAAACACCCAACACTAACCAGTACACCGACAAAGCAAAAAAATTGCTCTCGGGTTAAATGCGGATCAGAATTATGGCTGAATATTTTGAAACTTACATGTTAAGAAGTAGGTCCAGCTGTCATTCCTAGATCTTGTACAGTTGTTAGTAGTTGTTAGTCCTTAGTCAGTTACTATTTATTGCCCGATAGTCTTACGACCAGCATTATCAAGGGGTAATAATAGTTGTGTAGGTCAGATGACAGATAGGCAGTCGTTTCATATAAATACTAACATACTGCATGCGGTTAGACTGGAATTCCCAACATAGTTGAAAAATGTCTAGGCAGATGATGATGATGATATTATCAACAATCTTACGGAATAGAAAATATAGTTTGGATTAAGTTACATAATTATTGACTGCTTATTTAGGTGTATAAAGAAAACAAAATGATCAAAAGATTCTAATTTTTCGTACATTTATTTAAAAAAATGTCACAGAATAACCTCGAACCTAGCATCTCTTACGAGCATGTAATCTGGCCACTCTCCAGTTTCATCAATAGCATGGCCTCTAACATTTAATTTCTCTTTCTTAGACTTCTCTTTAATCCTCTTCACATACGCCTTCTTATAAACGCTACGCCAATCAACTTCCTCCGAAACATTCTTCTTCGAAAAATCTCTTCTGTACAACTGCGACCACAATTTTTCTTCTTTTAAAACTTTATTCAGTTTCTTCGAAGATTCAGCAACGTTTAAAATGTCAGTGAGGGACAAGCTCAATAGAATATGGAATAATGCGTCGTCGGGTAGCCCATTCAAATTGTTGCATGGTTGGCTGTGGTAGCACAATATGCTGTTTCTCACAGGGGTAACTATTTTCTCCTTTATTGACCTTAACAGTTCGTCTATTTGGCAGAATGCAGATGGAATGCCAAAGCTAGATGTTTTTAGATGTTCAGTAATAGGCAAGCATAAGGAATGCGTCTCTTTGGTTGCGTCGACAATTCCATTGATAAGCATTGTATCATTCAACGTACATACTATAATATTTGCTGGAGTGTCTACAAATGGGTATAAAACAATGTGTATTTCATAAACTTGACGACCTTCACTTCTTTTAGTTAGTACGTAATCAACAACATCGATCTCTGTGTTGCTTCTCAGTACGAAATCATTTTCTTTGATCACAATGAGGAGTATTGCGAAGAACAAGTCTTGTTTCAAAGTTTCTGGTTTGACTAACGCCTCTATCAATTCGTTCAGTGTTTTGTGGAACTGGGCCGGTATCGCCTTATTCTTGTTCGAACTGAGGCTACAAAGCCACTCCATTGTCCCTGTCCTCTAAAGTTTTCCGATGTTTTATTTTATTACCTATTAAAAAATTCTGCTTGGTTTTTTGTGATACTTCGTTATCCGCACGTCATCTTGACATTTTGAGATTTTTATTGTTATCTGCTTTATGGCTTTATGAGTTTATGGAAGACATTGATTTATGATGCGAATAAAAACTTTTTCTTTTTCTGTGCGTAATAAAATAATAATTAATCATTGTGACTGCCTCTTTGTTCTAGTGGGCGTAAGCGCGCCTGCTGTGCATGATCTCGTGTGTTTGATTCCTTTGTCAGGCAAAGTGTTATTGGGTTTTTTCCATCAGGAATTCCTCAGTAGTAGTCACGGAGTCTGAATTACTGTCCAGTTGATGACAATAGGCTCGCCACCATTACACGGGACCTAAACAGAACTGGCGAAATGTGGGTGTATTAATAGGTCTCTGCCTAATCCTTCGAGAGTTACAGGCTTGATATTATGTTATGCTATGTGTAGGTTTCTTCACGGATGTACATTTTAACGCAATAGAGTTGAACTTGACTATTTTTTTTCTAACGTATTTTTTGTTATCATAGTCAAATAGTAAGACAACAAAGTATAAGATCTAAAAACCAGACGTCTAAACGAAAATTAAACACAGACATCAGATACAGAATTTTAATCAAAAAATCCTTTTGTAGAGGTACAAAAGGATTTTTGTACTTTGATTTTAAAACATTTACAATAAATTAAACTTAATAGATTCTGAACAATAATACTATTATCTATAAGCCGAAGAATTCCTAAACTTAGGAAATCCTTTCTGTTTCCTTTCATTTCCTATTACAATAAGAATATAGTTTCAGCAATTTTCTTAGCTATTTCTCATATTTGCTTCTTATCTTTACTTGCTCGGAGAAAATACAATCTTTCATAATGTTTTCTGATATTGACACAAGTATTACTCGGTGATATTATAGCTTCACGAATGTTTTATATATTCTTGATTTGGTGGTCTTATCGAAATCTTGGGGAATGGGATAGTCTAGTGAATAATATTATGCATTGGTTTACTTTAGTCTGGAAAAATATTTTCTTTTCTTTGCCGGTGTTTACTTAGTAATTTATTCTTTATTAATCTGGTCCGGATTGGTCTCTGCTGTATATGATTGCTTGGGTGCGTTTGATTCCTAGGTCAGAAAAAGTAATTTTGGGCTTTAGTATTATAATTTCGCAGCAAATGCCCGTACTTTAGTGTTCTGATAATTTCTTGCCTATGAGAGCACTTAAAGCCGTATGAAGAACAGGGTGTAAAGTTCTGGAAGGGTGGTTCGAAAGAGATACCGAGGCCTCGACACAAAAGGCTACGAAGGAACATGGGTGGTTTTTAGTCACTGACTACACAGAGCACAGACAGAGCAAAAGGGAGTGTCAGACTTCTAAGTAGAAGTCTGACACTCCCAGAGTGGGAGGAGAAAAAATGGGTGTAAAGTTCTTCACCCCACAGAATAGGGAGGATCTTCCGACTAGAAAGATGTTGTGTATGGCGGGCTATAGCAAGACAATTTGTTGTCGGTTTCTTTTATAATTTTATAGTCTTCATTCGCGTATAACTTTAAATACACAATTCAGGGTTTTAATATCACTTCTTGAATTTAGTCATAAATGGTGACGTAGTTCTTTTTAATTTATGTTATTGTAAGATGTATGCAATACTTATTTGACTGGCCTCCAGCCTTTCGTCAAGAGTGGCAGGCACCACAAAGCTCAATTCCAAAGTTCTGTTTGAAGAATATTTTAATTACTATAACATCATCGTAACAGTATGCCTATTACTTACTAGTACACACACATTTCGTCAGTTGTGTTTAAAGTCCCATGTACATAATATGTGTATGGAGTTGATTTGTGGCTAGTTGGTGTCAATAAGCGTGTGCGCTTATTGACACCAACTAGCCACAAATCAACTCCGTAGCCGCTACTCTGAGAAATTCCTGACGAAAAAAAAACCTAACAATGAGAATAGGGGGCGGGCCCTAATCTATCTATCTATATAAATAAAAAAAAGAGAAGTCCTGACTGACTGACTGACTGACTGACTGACTCATCAACGCCCAGCCCAAACCCTTGGACCTAGAGAGCTGAAATTTTGCACAGAGGTTCCTTTTATAACGCAGACAAGGAATAAGGAAGGATTTTTCGAAATTCAACCCCTAAGGGATTTAAATAGGGGATGAAAGTTTGTTTGTAAAATCGACATTTTCACGCGAGCGAAGCCGCTGGCAAAAGCTAGTCTTTATATAAATAAAAAGAGACGTCCTGACTGACTGACTGACTCATCAACGCCCAACCCAAACGCTTGGACCTAGAAAGCTGAAATTTTGCACAGAGTTTCCCTATATAATGTAGACAAGGAATAAGGAAGGATTTCTTGTAATTCAACCCCTTTTTTTTTTTTTTTTTTTTTTTTTTTTTTTTTTTTTTTTTTTTTTGGTGGGTGGAAAATCATCGAATAACCCCCCCCGCTCTTGGGCAGAGCGAAGGGGAGTGTCAGACTTCTACTGACTAAAAACCAAACCCATGTTCCTTCTTCTTCGCCCTTGTGTCGGAGCCGCGGTAACCTTTCGATATCCACAGCCCCGACGGGCGTCGGCCCTTGCGGGCCCCTCCTTGCTGACATCTCTTTGAGGCGCGCGTGGAACACGTACGCGCCGCCGACACGGTCTGTTGCCGTCATGACGACGGCCGGACGGCGAGCTAGCCCGTTACTCACCGTCCACAGGCCCGCGTCTACGGTGGCCGGAGGTCATCGCGTGACCCCCGACGCCCGGAGCGCCTTCCGCGGCGGCTGGGACGTTGAGAGGTTCTCTCCCTCTCTCGTTCCGCCACCTCCTTCGCTAGCATCACTGCTTCGCAGAAGGAGGCGACGGCGTCCCATTCCTCCTCGCCCCGAACCATGGCTTGCACCAGGGCCGGGCGCGAGAGGTCGCTGCCGCCGATCGCCGCTACGAGAACACGGCGGGGCTCCGCCCAAGCAGGGCACGCCTCCACAGTGTGCTCCACCGTGTCCTCCGGTCGATCCTCGCAGTGGAAGCATCCGGGCGTTTCCTCCCGCCTGATTCGGTACAGGTACCTCCCGAAACACCCGTGTCCGGTGAGGACCTGCGTCAGACGGTAGGTGAGGGCGCCGTGGCGCCTCTCCAGCCACTCCTCAAAGAGGGGACTTACCGCCACTATCGTGGCGTGCCCTGCGCTGGGTTGCGACAGTCGCTGTCTCCATGCCGCCATGAGATCGCACCGGAGGTCTGTCCGCCGCGCAGCAATGTGCCGCGGCAGCAGAGTGACCCCCCGGAGAAGCGCCTCCGCGCGCCACTCACGTAGGCGCGCGAGGACTATCGCCTCCAGATCCCACGGCGGCAATCCGGCAAGGAGAATCGCCGCCTCGCGGGAGATCGTGCGGTACCCGCGGACAAGCCTTACGGCCATGACCTTTTGGGGCGCGTTCAGGTAGTGGACGGCCCGCTTTTTCACGGCACGCGCCCACACCGGGGCCCCGTAAAGGGCCATGGACCGCACGATCCCCGCATACAGCCTACGGCAGGAGGCGTTTGGCCCCCCCAGATTGGGCAAGAGCCACCTAAAGGCAGCCGCGGCCCGCTCCAGTCTGGGAGCCAAACGTCGGAAGTGCTCCACGAAGTTCCACCGGCTGTCGAGGACGAGTCCGAGGTACTTTAAAGTACACTCGACGCCGATGGAAACCCCTCCCACCGATAGCTGGGATCCCGACGGTGGCACGTTCCCACGCCCATAGAAACACATGGCCTCGGACTTGTGAAGCGCCACCTCGAGACCCAGCTGCCGGATCCTCTCAACGACTATCGCAACCCCGCGTGTCATGTTCGCGGCCGCCGCCTCGTGCGACTCCCCCCGTGCCAGCACCAGCGTGTCGTCCGCGTAGCAAACGACGCTGACGCCGTCAGGGAGGTCGGCACGCAGCACCCAGTCGTAACCGATGTTCCACAGGGGCGGCCCCAGAACCGAACCCTGCGGAACACCGCACGACATCTCTCGCCGGTTCCATTGTCCGTCTTGACCAGGGTAGATGACAGCCCTGTCTGTCAGATAGTCCCCGACTACACGACGAAGGTAGGCCGGCACCCGGTGATACCGGAGTGCCTCCTTGATGCAGCTCCAGGGCATGGTGTTGAAGGCGTTGGCGATGTCGAGAGACACCGCCAAGACCACACCGCCCCGAGAGACCGCATCCCCCGTCGTGAGGGCTCTCACGCGCATGATGGCGTCCACCGTCGAGCGCCTCTTGCGGAAACCGAACTGGTGTTCCGCAAGATCCGGACCCATTCCCTCAAGGTGCTCGGCGAGGCGGTTTGCAATTACTCTCTCAAAGAGCTTGCCCACCTCGTCGAGCAGCACAATGGGCCGGTATGCGGACGGCGAGTCCGCAGGGCGCCCGGGCTTCTGAATGAGGACCAGCTTCCCCGTCTTCCAACGACGCGGGAACTGGCCTCTCTCCATGCACGCGCTGAAGAACCCCTCCAGTCGGGGCCCAAGAGCCTCTGAGGCCAGGGCCCAGGCTTTGCCAGGCAAGCCATCGGGCCCCGGGGCGGTATTTTTGGCCTTAAGCCTCCGTACCGCCACTCTCAGGTCTACCCCAGTCACCTCCGGAATGTCGTCATCAGATCCTGATTGGTCCGCTTCCGGCACCGCAGGTGGCGGAGCCATTGGCGGGGGACGATGCTCCCCTCGCGAAGGGAACAGAACGCTCACCACGTCCTCCACGAGCTCAGGCCGGAGACTCTGCGTCAGCGGGGGGCCCCGGGTGCGGAGTTGATTCCGCACCACCTTATAAGGGCGCCCCCACGGATCTCTGTTGAGAGTCTCCAGCATCTCCTCGCGGGCCTGATCCTTGGCCCGCCGACGAGCCTCGGAGAGGGCGGTCTTCGCCGCTCTGTACCCCTCATATAGCTCCGCCTCCACGGCTTCCGCATTCGGAGGACGAATGCGGCGCCTGCGATGCCTGGTGTACCGGCGCCGCGCCACCACACACTGCTGACGCAGGTGCGACAGCTCTTGCGACCACCAGTACACATGACGCCGGGCGCTTCCTGGCCGGACTCGGGGCATTGCCATGTCGCATATCTCGGACATGGCCTCCTGGAACCAAGCCGCCTCGGTGTTGACGTCGGCGGGCCTGGCTGGGGATGACCCCCAGGACCACACGATTGCGGCCTCCAGGAGGAGCTCCCGGTCCAGCTGCTTCAGCGCCCAACGCGGACCACTCGGGGTCTGCGGGACTGGCACGCTTGAGGACTGGGCAGAGACCTCAAACCGGATATACCGGTGGTCGGAGTAGGTCTCCACCTCCTCCATGACGCGCCAGTCAGCGACACGCTGCGACAGAGCGGGGCTGGCGAACGAGATGTCCACCACCGACTCACCCCGCATCCGCACACACGTGGCCACAGAACCCCGGTTCAGGATGTCCAGGCCTGTTTCCAGAGCCCAGCACTCGACCATCCTACCCCGCACATCCGTGTAACGAGAACCCCAAGCCAAGTTCTTGGCATTGAAGTCCCCGAGCACAAGTACGGGAAGGGAATAGCCTCCGATGACGACACTCAACTCCCTGAGGGAGTTTTGGAACTCGGCGAGAGTTCGGCTCGGGGAGAAGTAGACACCCGCCACTACAATCTCCCCGAACCGTGCTGCTACGCACCCCTGACCCTTCCTGACCATCTCAAGGGCCGGGGTGCCGGCGGCGGCCGACGCAATGATGGTCACTGAGCCACTGAGGTCCTCCACCCAGTCTGGCCTGGGCGGGACGAAATAGGGCTCAGCGACCACGGCGATGTTGATCGACCACTGCGCCATGCTCTGGAGCAACAGATCCTGAGCGCAGGCGCAGTGGTTGATATTCGCCTGGAGGAGGCTTAATGGGGCCATTAATGGCAGTCCATTTCAGCCCCCTCCGGGGCCTCCTTGGCGGCAGCGGCTTTGGCGGCAGCGGCTTTAGCGGCAGCGGCTTTGGCGGCAGCAGCTTTGGCGGCAGCAGCGGCGGCTGCAGCAGCGGCGGCGGCAGCAGCGGCGGCGGCGGCAGCGGCCGCTGCGTTGGCGACGGTGGGGTTGGTGGCGGAGGGCCTCCCTTTTCCCCTGGCCTTGGCGGGTGGAGCGCAGGCCTTGCTCCCTGCCCGGTGCTCGGCTGACTTCCCAGCCGCCGCACATGCGTCGCAGTGCGGCGTGGCCAGGCAAGCCGCAGCCCAGTGACCGGGCTGACCGCAGCGGAAGCATAGTTCGCTGCGGTCCACCTCCGAGGTGCATCGGCACCCTACGTGCTGCCCCACGTGGCAGCGAAAGCACCTCAGAGGTCTGGGCTCCAGGAGCTTGACCTGCGCCCTCGACCAGCCCACCTTAAGAGTGCGACCCTCCGCAATCGTCTTTGCCACCGTCACAGGGCAGCTGACCGTTACAGTCAGCATGCCTTCGCGGTCCGGGCGCAGGGTGCCCGCCTTGACCTGCTCGGCAGAGCACCCCCCAGCCGCGGTGACGGCGGCCAACACCTCCTCCTCGGAGACCGAGTCGTCCAGACCCACGATGCGCAGGCTTGCGCACTTGATGGGCCTGGACACCCGGACCTCGTCCGCATTTAGGGACGCCCTGAACTTCTCAGCCAGAGCGTCCGCCGACGAGGCGCTTGAACCCTCGGGGAGCTCCAACAATCGAGCCCCTGTAGCGGTGGGTCGAATTCGGAGGCCCCCGATGATCCCGAGCTCTTCGAGGTTCACCGCCGCCTTCAGCCCATCGAGAACGCCTCCGTACTCCATGCCCTTACTGATTGCGTTTGGCTGCAGCGTTACCACTACAGCCGCGTTTTTCGGGGCACGGAGCCACGCCGCAGCGCTCCGCTTTTTCTGCCGGCGCTTGCGTTCTCTCCGCCTGGCTTTTTGGGCCGCCTTTTGCTCCCGCCGCTTTTCCCCGGCCACCTCCCAACCTGACTCGCCCTCGGAAGGCTCAGGGGGTGGAGGGGGTGCCTTGCCCTTCTTCTTCTGGGCAGGCGCCTTGCCCCCCTTCTGGGCAGGCGCCCTGCTCTTTGGAGGGGTAGGCTCCTTGTCCTTCGGAGGGGCAGGCGCCTTGCCCTTCTCCGGTTCGGGCGCCTTACCCTTCGCCTGGACCTTGCCCTTCGGAGGGGGGGGTCCCGCCTTGCCCTTCTGAGGGGCAGCCGTCTTACGCGGTGGCGCTGGGGCCGGCTTCCCACCTGGCTGAGCCCCGCCTTCAGGCTGGCCGGATGGCCCTGCCTTGGGGTTACCGGCTGCCGCGCCCGCGTAGGTCTTCGCCCCCAGAGAGGGGCGCAGAACAATGCCCTCTAAGAGGGAGTGCCCCCTCTCGAGGTCAGCCAGCCTCTGCAGAACCAGATTCAGGTCCCGGTCCCCGGCAGCCAGAGGCTGGCTTTGCACGCGCCCGTCTTGAGGCACCTCCTCGGGGCAGGCTCCTCGGAGCTTGGCCAGGTTCGCCTGGAGCCTCGCGTTCTCCTTCTGGAGACGCTCTATGGCGACCGCCTGGCGCGTGACCTCCGCCCGCAGAACGGACACCTCGTCCGACGGAGGTCCGCCACACAGCGCCTCCGCTGCCGCCACAATGGAGGCCGAGGCCGCGGCGATCGCGGCCTTCTTGGACTCATGCGTCCTCTTTAAAGAGACGCCATGTATTGCGGCCCCCACGATCTCCGCAAACCCGGCCAGGCGCTCACCAACGGAGCCGCCGCCGGTGACCTGGTCTCCACCAGTGTTTGCCTCAACACCGGTCTCTGGCTCACCAGGCTCACCGCGCTCTCCACCAGTCTCCGTCTCGCCGCCAGAAGATGACGACGAGATGACCCCTCGGCCAAGATGGAGCCCCTCTCCGGCGTCCCCCTTGGCTCGCCGGGCAGCCTCCAGGGAAGCGGCACGCCTTCCCCGAGGGATTTTTCGGGCCGAGGTCAGTCGGTCCGATCCGCCGGACGACGACTCCTCGGCTCCGGCTCCGGCTCTGGGCCGCTTAAGGAAACGCTCTGCGTTTTCCTTAGCAGCCCCCGAATCCTCGCGTCCGGAGCCCGCCAAGCTAGCGCCCGACCCGGAGTCAGAATCCGACCCCGAATCTCGTCGCCGCTCAAGCGAGCTCCCCCGCCAGAGTTTGCCGGGAGACTTCTCCCGGCACTCGCCCGACACCTTGTCAGGCACACCCACATCTTCAAATTCACTACCGGTCTCAGGACTTCCAGACCGGGAGCCTCCTCGGCTCTTGTTGCCACTGGCAATCGGATCAGAACATTTGATGCCCCCCCCAGAATACGTGGGGCATGACGTCTCTTGTGGAGACGTGGCGGATTCTCCAGCTGCTAAGCAGCTGGTACCGCCCTGGGGTAAAATCTTTTCATTTGTCCCTTTCATATTGTTCCTTTTAGAGGGTATGGTCCCTTTCTCCCTCCCTCGTCTCTCCCTCCGCCTACTCCCTGCTCTCACAGTCACGTCTGATGAGCAGACGCGAACCAGAGAGCAGCGAGTAGGGTTTCCTCCTGCGACAGGCGCGCCGCCCGAGGACCCGAACACTGTTCACGTCTCCGGGCGGCGCACTCCCCGCGTGTCCTCTTTGTCTGGTCTCTCGCCTTGGACCTTTCCGGCATGAGTATATCTACCGGCAGAGCCCCAAGGGTCATTGAGACACGCAAGCCCCACCACGACGGCAACGTGGGAACACTCCGGTGGGGGTAATTCAACCCCTAAGGGAGTTAAATAGGGGATGAAAGTTTGTATGGAAAATCGTCATTTTTACGCGGGCGAAGCCGCTGACAAAAGCTAGTTAATTATATTTTGAACTACTTTTACACGTGATCAACAAAAATGTGAGGGTTATTATTGAATACTCATTATGTTCGAGGGTACAGTAATTAGTTAGATATGGGTTTGATTACTTCCGTGGCTTGTAATTACATATTATGAGCGTATTTGACCTACAATGAGAAATCAGTGATTAACAGTGATTTTGAAGCACGTGCAAACTCAAACTCAAAGGATTTATATCAATAAGGCCACTACAGGCACTTTTGAATGCCAGAAAAAGCAAATAAAACGAAGTTAAAATATAATAGCTTAAGAAAGTATTATACATAGTTGCCCACTCCAAAGCGAGAAACTCCATGGACACTCTTTTATTTATTTATTTAAACACACACTATCATTACAGGCTAACCTAACACAACAGTGTAGTTATAGCTAAAGTTTAGATTACAAAATGATACTTACAATGATATTATTTTAACAATCTAGACTACTTTTTACAAAATGCGACCCGTGTGAATTCATTCAGTAAAATCAAAACAGCTGAGTAACAATCGCTGTATAATGTATTCCGCAACATTTTACGCTAGAAAACTATTATTAGAACAAAATAATGATGTTGCAAGTATCAAGGGTGCTACAGAAAATATGTTCTAGTCGGTAGCAATAAAATCTCAAACAACTGAATAATATTTTACAGAAAATAGTTTGGCAGTATTAATTTCAAATACTGTAACCGAACTAGGTATAATGCTTTAATTTTGAATTCTAGTGCCTTTTCCTTGAAATTTTGCTTGTTATTTTACCTTTTAAATATCTTAAATTACTAAGAACTAACTTAATGATACTGATACACAATATTGTAAACTTTCTTTCTACAATTAGTATTCATTTTCTTTCTGTTTCAGCCCAAGCTCGCGAAGAATGGAAAACGCCGATGAAAGAAATCGACGCAGCTCTCATAGCATGTACTTTCGGGAGATTTCATATGAAAGTCCTGTTCATAGCTTTTGTAGGATTCATGGCAGGAATTCTGGCCAGTTCTACAACAGCTTATCTGCTGCCTAGCGCAGAATGTGACTTGGAAATGGATTTACTGCAAAAAGGATTGCTGAATGCCATGCCGTATGTTGGTAAGTTGAAATACTTGAATTTTCAGTGACTTGCAAACGTATATATCATCATCTGCCTAGCCTTTTCCCAACTATGTTGGGGTCGGCTTCCAGTCTAACCGGATGCAGCTGAATACCAGTATTTTACATGGAGCGACTGCCTATCTGACCTCCACAACCCAGTTAATACTAGGTAATACGATACCCTTTGGTTAGACTGGCATAAACGCATATAGATCACTTAATTAAATATTTCGAACTCGTTAATCGCGCTTCATCTCTCTTTCGGCCATCTCATCGAACTACGAGTAAGTGAAATAAAAATGCACAATTGTTTGCACACTAGTGTATATCTCGTGGGTGTAGTCTACTACTCGTTGACATAACATCACGGCTGTTATCTCCGAAGAGTTAAGCAGACGTGTATCACTAACGCTTTAAATACAACAACACTAACACGACACCACTTTTTTTATTGCCTGCTGGGCCTTCTCCTGACCTTTGTCCGACCCAAAAATAGAACACCAAAAAAAAAACAGCACCTCATGGTCTGCAGTCGCGCTTGCCAATATTAGACCAATGAGACAGTCCAGGCCTGTCAATTAAAATTAGGAATTTGAAAAATAACTAAAACTATGAACAGAAATATTTCCAATATTGCCGATAACATCACGAAAGTAAGGGAACAAGGTGAATTTATAGCACCAAGACTTATGCTGGCTAATGGAAAAGTAGCACCTGGACATAAATTTATAGCTAAAGGGACATGGCCCGAGGTCGAGCGTAGAAGGAGTAGCAGTGAACCGCAGCTAAGGCATAGGTCTCACTGCTGGCGAACAAAGAGCAACTAGTGTTTAGTTCGGATAATTTTTTCGCTGGATTATGACGGAGTAGGTTTGCAACGAACGATTACTACCAACCTGTCACTTAGAAGTTATATTTTTCCTACTCCTCCGCTATTATTTTTTGATTAATTTCGTTGCACGGTCCAAGACAGTTCAATTGTTTATCTAACTGCCATACTCAGAGATATTTAATGATTACTTAAGCCGTCACTCAGTAATGATTTGACAAACAAATCTATCACTAAAGTGTCATCATCTTTATTATCTGATGCAGCAGTAAGACTTCGTCGAGCTTCATTCGTTGAGTTGCAGTGGTGGTTAGGAAAATAATGGTGGGTTTAAAGCGACACTGAGTTCAAATTCATTTGTCATTACTCCCGTTCGTCTTTATGCATATCTATCTCTGCATGGGAACAAACAGGAAAAGTTGGGAAAAGTAGTGCTATCGTCCCATAAAGAGCAAACTTAGGCGTTTCTACGAGAAGATGCTACAAATCTTGTTTTATCCTCTCCCAGTTTTTTGACCAAAAAAATAATCGATAGCGAATCGCTCCTCGCCAACGATGGGACAGGTCCCTAACTGCGATCGATTCGAATGCATGATATATGAAGGTTGAAGTATCGAACGTTCCAGTACTTGCACCAAAGAGAATTAGAAAGACTCCACTGACGAGCTAATTGCTTTGCTTTATAGAATTGTTGATACTGTGGTCGTAAAACTGATATCATTTAACGTAACATCACGACTGTAATCCCTAATGGATAATGCAGAGTAGTGTTCTTGACGTACACCCATATTTCGCCGGATATGTGTTAGTTCCTGGTTTTGAACCTACTGCCAACAACCTGTCATAACTGCTCATGTTTTTGTAAAGATAAAGTGCTAGTGTAATGATTTATTTATTAATAAACTTTTTACCAAAAAATAAAACCGACTTCAAACAAAAACTAAAACACAAAAACGTGAAAAATAAACTGTAGAAGCAAAAATCAGCTTCTGAAGTCGGTGACTTTTGTTTGATTTCGATTTTTTTTTGCCACCGACTGCAGAAGCTTATTTCATTTTGATTTAACCTACTGCAAAGATTTTCATTCTGTTTTCACCAATGGATAGAGTGGTTCTCGAGGAAGGTACCTATATAATTAACCGACATTCACGCGGGCAAATCCGCTGGTATCAGCTAGTTATAAATAAAATAAGTTAGGATTACGATTTTGCTAAAGCGGCCATTTCAGAACCCCAGCAGCTCTCTTTTACGAAGAAAACCAACTAAGTCTATTGCCCTTTTGTTTTCGTCACGTTTAGGAATGATTTACGCTAGACTGGTTGCTTTTAAACCGGGCTTAGCCAAACTAACGGTACTTAGTCAAAGGAAATTCTCGTAAATAATCGGCGCGAGGCGGCTCGTTTGTGCCTCATTTAGGGACGCTTTCAATCCGATTCAGCCTATTTACCTCCTTTTTTAAGAAAAAATATGTTTTTATTATACTTGCAGTGCCCCCGGCATGCGTTGCATTGCAAGTTTTTCAACCTGGAAAATACTTTAAGACCTATTCTCATACTTCCAAATGTACCAAAAAAAAACATGTTTAAAATCAGTCGAGCTATTTCGGAGGAGTGCGACGACAAATATCATGACATTTCCGAATACCGCCATAATCATCATCATCATCATCATTTCAGCCGAAAGACATCCACTGCTGGACATAGGCCTACGACATAATATTAGATTAGATTACCGGTCAGAATTACGAAAATTTTATTTAAACGCGGATTCACGCTATGATAATGAAGCCTCTTTCCCATGGGGTAGGCAGAAATTATGGAACGCCACCTGCTAAGATTCTTTTGCGTTGTCATTTTCAAACATGGCGACTACTTTACGCCCCTGACTTTTCTGAAGGTCATCGCTATAAATATATCTTCAAAGTATTTTTAAGCACTTCTTTTTTTTATTTATAAAATAAATAAATGAAAGAACATCATTTATTTTTTTGATTTGATTCTTTGTTTTTAAAAGCACGTTAAGCTGTTGGTTCCGGCTGCCATACATAGATCTTTGGCAGTCTCTACAGGTAGTCAGTGACCTGAAAGTCTGACAACCAGTCTTACCAAAGGTTATCGTATTACCAAGTATTAACTGGGTTGTGGAGGTCAGATAGGCTCCATGTAAAAGTATTCAGCTGCATCCAGTAAAACTGGAAGCCGACCTCAACATAGTTGAGAAAAGACAGATGATGAAGGTTCTTTCATTTATTATGATTTAGCCTAAACAGGTTAAGACAGAGATCAATGGAAAGAGGGAAGTGTTGACTTTGTCCTGTGGTGTGTCATGCCCAATCCTTTTGATATGAGTCCAACTCGTCACGCCATCTCCTTCTGGGTCTACCGCGTCACCTGGTTCGGGTAGTAGGGGTCCCTGGTAGGGACCCAATCTGTGGCCACTTCTCCCCAATTTTGATGCGACATGCGGTAGATGACGGAAGAGCAGTGGTGGCCCAGTGGTAGCAGCCCCGACTTACGAACAGTGAGTCGTGGGTTCGAACTCAGTCTGGCGCATTACTTTGTGTAATTTATTTCATCACCACTGCTCTCATAACGGTGAAGGAAACCATCGTGAGGAAACCGGCATGTCTTAGAACCAAAAAAATCGAAGTCATGTGACATCAGCCAATGCGCATTGGGCGCCCTTCCCTCTCTTTGAGAGGCCTGAGTCCTTGCAGTGGGAACATTATAGGCTGATGATGATGATGATACGGTAGATGTGGTCTATCCAGTTTCATTTTAATTTGGCCGCTGTGTTGCAAATGTCCGCGATTAGGGTCTTGGATCAAAGTAAAGTGGTATACGTGTTTTAATACTGTGGTAATTAATTTTTCAGGAATGCTCCTATCATCAGTTATAGCAGGTTTTCTAACAGACGCATTTGGTCGGAAAATATTCCTAGGAGTTGGTTTCCTTGGACTGTTCATTTGCCAACTAGTTGGAGGTTCCAGTCAGACATTTGAAGTTTTGGCCACTGCTAAGTTCTTTGAAGGACTATTGTAAGTACCTATAGTACCTATTTCATTTGCACCGTCGAAGTAACAAAATGATGTAGGTATAAACACTAATATTGCCACTAACGTGATATTTGTATACAGCCATAGCATATTTTATAACGCTCATGGCGCTTGCAAAACTGTCGAACTATCTCTCTATCGAGTTCATAATAATCACGGAAGATAATATCCTGTAAGTGATAGTATTAGTTTAGTTATAGACTGTGTAAGCTTAGAACAGTGTTTAAAATGATGTATGTAGTCTTCTTCTTATTTTCTTGTTGACGGTTATTTCATTTGACTGACCAATATTTTTAGATAGATTTTATGTAAATTGTTTGAAATTGTCTGTAAGTGTTTTTGCAGACTGTAACTTAATGTTGAGTATTTTTTTTGTGAAAATATTTTCAATTAATGTACCTATGCGTACGCTTTATACTTGCTTGTACTAGAATTTGCAGGCCTATCTTCACTTATGTTCTTCACTTATGTTATAAAAAGGTAGTGATTGTCAATTTGCATGTAGGGGGTAATCTCTGAAACTACCAATATCATTGAATTCTAGTTTTTTTTCTACTTAGAACGTTGAATAAACGTCTTTATTAGATAACATAAATCAAAGTAACTCCCGCTGTTTGTTCGCTTAGATTTTTTAAACTACGCAGCGGATTTTAATACAGTTTTTAGCAATAGATAGAGTAATTCAAGAGGGTCACTAGTCTAATAAACAACATCAACCTTAGCTAGCTTTCATGATCTGGGGGCATGACAGTGCCGCCGCTAAGTCGAGCAATAAAGCGGCACGGCCGCACCATCCTTTTCTCGAAACAGTTCAGACCATTTTCGTCCTCCTGTAACTGCGTTGTGGATAAAACTAGAAGCCTGAAGCTGAATCACATTGGCCAATGCGATGGCGATTAGCCATTGGAATGGGCTGTTTAACATTGGCAAATGCGATGCAATGGCAAAGTCTATCTAGTTATTTAACATATCAAAGATTTTTAATATTGAGATGGTCACTATAAGGTTAGCCAATTACGTAGGTAATAACTTAAGATAGAAGGTCTTTTAAGTATGGACTGAATAAATTAACTGACTTGATACATGGATCTCACTACTTTTTACGGTAAAAGAACTGAGTTCCGCGACTTGGCGTTTTTTATAGGTTTTGTTTTTATTTTTTCCAGTATTTACTATGAGATTGAAAACGTAACAAAGTATATTAATTACACCTGAATAATCATACACACGACCAATCAACACAGTGAACGGAAAGTAATTTACATCAATCCTGTAATTAATAGGATTTCCATAATAATTATCTATAGAAAACCTTGCAAATAAAACATATCCTTTCAATAAAATGTAATTAATTCGGGTAATCAGTTACGTGTGAAAATATTATTAACACAAGCGTTCAATCGTGATTGGTTATTCAATTTAATTTATGATCAACAAATAATATTCCTTGTGGAAGCTTTATATTATATCAATATTTCAACGTTGACTAAGTTCCAGTTAAAAATGTCAAGTTATCAACTTGGGTTAATTTAAATGCAGTCCTTTATTTACTTCATTTACAATTTCCCCCATATTTTTAACCATTTTCTTGTTTATGAAAGTGTTACTGGCAATGTCAATTATAATCAGTGTCATTTACCAGAGTAAAATCTATTTTCAAAATATATTTCATCCAGATCGGTTCAGCCTTTCTGGCGTGATTGTTTAACAAACATCCATCCATCTATCCACATATGAACATCCACATTTCTAACAGTAGTAAGATTAAAATAATGGTATAAGACTCTGAGCAAAGAACCTAACTAAAGACAGATTTTCACGGCCTAAAAAGTATTCCTTTGTTGTAACAAAATTAATGTCTAGTCTACGTTTCCTTCAGACATCTCTTGGTTTCTTAGACCTTTATTCAGTAATTTTTCTTTGCCTTTTTTGTCTACGAACGCAAACTTGGAATTCTTCTCATTGTTTAGGCACAAAAGAATAATGTTTTTAGGTTGTTGTAATTATTTCGTCACAATAGAACATTCTGGATTTCTCAGGATACCGTTGCTATTTTAGCTGACTTTAAAATGAGGCTTTTAGTTTGATACTCTCGTTATTATTTTCATTGTTTGTTAGGTTAGGTATTAATTGATTAAGATAGATTACTTTTGCGGTTTTGTTAAGTTTCTGAGCTTTTGTGTAGCATTCAAATCATTCCGAAGGTGTCTTAAAATTAAGACACCTACGACAATAAGGCATTACAATTAAGACATTACATCATCATGATGATGTAATGAATGTTTTGCAATTTTCTCATTAAACTTTCTAATGTATCTTTATCTTTTTCAGATACGCGACAGCCTTCAGTGCCTGTGTATCATTAACAGCCGAATTCTCTTATTCTAGTATAAGAGATCGGATGCTGTTGGTCCAATCTTCATTTATAGCCGTATCTCACATCGTGATCGCGGCTATGTCATGGTTGATCTTAATGAATGATTGGAAGGTTTCTTTCTTTGACGGAAAATTCGGTAAGAAAACGTTTTATCTAGAAATAGTCACTATTAAGTACATCTCTGCCTAACCCTTCAGGGGTTAGAGGCATGATGTTGTGTATTTACAATCATAATTGCAGTAACACAGATGACCATGATAAGTGGACTCGATTCATAGAAAGGCATTGAAATGTGAACTGTGTTCATGACGGTATAAGAATTTGCAGTATAAACTGGATAATTAATGCGCTCAAACTCAAACTAAAAGCATTTGTTTCAGTAAGACTATTAAAGGCACTTTCGAATGTCAGTAAAAAAATATAGCGAAAAGCATAATAACTTGTGAAATTAGTATAGTTGCCCATTCGAAAGTCGAGATTTCTATGGACAAGAATGGGCAAGAAACTCCATGGAAACTATCATTTCACTGACTTTGCGAGTTAAGTCACAGTGAAGTCACCGTCGAGCTTTTGTAATGTGCGAAGACCTGTTGCAACTGAGTTTTTTTCTTTATCAGACGTCTTTTACACTATTGTTAGATAAGTATTATTGAGTTGAACTGAGACTAAGCCCTATGTAGAAAGAAATCATGCATGGTGTTCCGAGTCTATTTGCACTTTTACACTTACAAAACTACACCAACACCTCTAAAAAAATACACCAGCAAGAACCATTTTTTTGGCAAAAAATAAAAAAGGAAGACCGCAACGGTCGCTACCGTCAACCTCGCAGACATTAATCCTTTCTCTGCCCTTTTATTCACTCAAAAAAGGAGGCCTATCCCTCAACGAGACTCCTAACTCGGCTTAAAGCCTAAAGTACTAACATAACACACTTCAGGTTAAGTTACTAAGCATGTTTGCCCAAACCTCCGACAATAAATCCCAGTAACAAAGGGCTGAACTCAAAAAAAGGGATTTTGCTCAATCTTTTTGAAACCGTAATTGTACCGACATTTCTCTTGACTTTTCACGTTTGAGTAAAGGTGTGGTTTTACTGCTGCGTTGAATGTGCAGGTAAAGGTGAGAGTTGCTCACAGATATACTCGTAGCTATACATGGATAACGCAAGTATCGCGATCCGAATGAAAACCAAGCGTGGCATTTTTTGACTAGGTACATACCTTGACTTCGTAAGCACTATTAAGTTATTATGCAAACGAGTAACTACACAAAATAGATTCCGTTTTTGTTCTTATAATGTCTAGAATAATTCAGTTCTTGACTTGTAACGGTATAAAGTTGCTCATTTGTTTGAAACAATTAAAACAAATGAGCTTGCTGTGAAATAAACCTCGTTTAGTATACAATACTGAATTCCCAATCAACCTTGAACCTAATGCTTCAACGATAGAGTAGAAAATCAATTAAAGATATTTGAAAGATTATAACAGCTGATATCTGTACTAGCGAGAGTTCTCTGGCATACATTGTCTCACAATTTTTTTTCGATCCAAAATGTAATCAAGAAATTATTAAGCTCGTTAGCTACGCGACTATTTTTAATTTACCATCCACGTAGTGTTACGCGTAGCCGCTTCAATGGAACTGTACCTTAATTCAAACATTTTGTTTCAACCTTCCAGTCCTCAACACATGGAACTTTTATCTTTACATCATGTCATTATGGGCCTTAGGAGCCTTTTTGATGTACGTGTTCTGTCTGCCGGAGAGCCCGAAATATTTACTGACTCAGAAAAAGTATGATGAGGCAAGGGAGATACTGATTAAAATATATAAAGAGAACACTGGGAAACCTGCTGAGACTTATCCGGTAAGAGATTTTAATTGGCTATTATGGTACCTGTTTTTTGGTATATTTTTTTGCTTTGTGTTTTCAAAGGTTACCGTGAGACTTTCGCTTGTCTGTGCATGTTTTTACGGACGTTTTTTCTCCGTAATAACTTTTAATTTGGCAGATTTGCAAAGGGCTGTTTTTGTGAAAAAATGTACATAAAAAACTGTCAGTTTTAACTCATCATCATAATTCTCTTGACCTTATTATAATTCATTTGTGCAGCATGTCTAGTTCCTCTACACTTCTCTATTAATCGTCAAGTCGTCAGACATCCTTTCGTACCACATCATACTTGACACAATCATCCCTTTGATTAGTTGTCTTTGATTAACTGAATAAAAAGAGTTATTTTTTATTAAACATTAATTAAGAAACAGAAACGTTAAATGTAGCTTATAACACTCGGGGATAATGTAGCTTCCCGTTAGTGAAAGAATTTTCGGAATCCAATCTGTAGTTCCGAAGATTACTCCCTACATTTATATATTAAAAAATGTGCCTAAAGGTATTTGATATTAGATACTTTGAACGCCGCCTTTGTAAGACGACTAAAAAGTCACGGTGTATTAGACTAACAGTCAACACACACTTTTAGTTTAAAAGTTTAAAAAAAATTCTTTATTCACATTTAACCAATTAATTCTGAACTGATTTTTTAGCGTTTGAACTTGAAATTACCCTACGATCGGACACTGCGTATTATATTACTATTAACCTGAAATTGCCACCAGGCCCATTTAAATTACCTCCAAATACCCTATGAAACGTAATAATTAAATTGGTCCAAGTCCTTTAGAAACATTCTAAATTAATTTAGAGTAATCATTTTACGCTAAATTATTTTATTTTGTAATATTCAACTGTAACCTAGAATTTCTATAACAATCTCAATATCAAAGTGACTTTATTAATTACAAAGATTTTGTGTACGTTAATATTTCAATTTTAGGAATAGGGTTGTCACTTTTTGTTTTATTGCTAGATTTCAACGTCTAAACGTCACTTTAAAAAGTGAATTTATTGCTACTAAGAATAATGATAAATTGCATGTTTTTAATTGGATCCTATTCAAATCACATTGTGTGACACATTATTTTTAATTAGGGAGTTATCTAGAGTATTCTAGAGAGTGACAATTTTAGTAGTTTGTTAGGGGCCTATAGTTATTATGCATGCACTACATAATCGCACTGCTTGGTAAAGGTAAACTCGAATGCCTTACAGTTTTTTCAATCAAGATCTAAAGTAGACAACATTACAGGTCTTTTGTCCACATTATATCAAAAACAATACATATTACATAAGAAAATAAACATGCATAGGAAATTATCGAATTACTGTAGTCTTAATAGAGGTTTGTAAAGTGTGGACACAAAGTTTAAAAAAAAGTAATTCCTAGACAAAAAGATTGTCAAGTCTGCTGGAGCCCCGTCGAGGCTGCGGGTTGTTCGGAAGAGATACCGCGGCCTCGACACAAAGGGCCAAGAAGGAACATGGATGGTTTTTAGTCAGTAGAAGTCTGACACTCCCTTTCGCTCAGCCCAGAGCTGGAGCAGTTATTTGATGATTTACGACCCCACAAAAAAGCTTGCTGCGGTCTAACATCGACCTGTCAGGTGGAGTTACAATTATTATTTAATTGACAGCCCTATTCTGTCTGAAGTCAAACATTCAATTAATATACCTTTTGCACTTTACAAGTTGTTGTTTATTTCAAATTGAAGTACATTATTACTTCGTTTGAAGTAAGGGTTTCAGTTTTTAAAAACAGTGTGAATATTGCTTTCAGAGATTTTATTGAAATTGAAAATTTATGTAACTTAAGGTTTATTGGAAAAGATTGCACTCAGATTTCTATAGTTTAAAAGTAATATTGATACATTGGGTGATAAAAACCTTCGGACAATATTATGATTTTTAATGAAATAAAGGGGACGCCCTAGAAAGACTTACACTGACCTTACTAGGGAACCCGCAACTGGCTTGCAAAAGAAGTATGTAAGAATCGTAGCAGGTAGCCTTCTGTGGTTTCTGTCTACCCCATGGGAAAAGACGTAAGTTTATGTATGTATATTATTTGTGAAAAAGATATGGCCATCTCCCAATTAATGAACAGTTGCAAGGAAAAACCAGTTTATTACGAAAACCTCGTATTAAATAATACCAGTAAATATTACGGCGGAAATATCTTGAGATTATAACATACTACCTATTATGACGTGCAATAGGAAAATACAGAAGGCTCAGTTCCAACAACAAGAATTTAACAGTTAAGGATAATTAATAATTTTTTAAGCTATTGCATAGCTTCTATCGCGGGCCTTGAGCGTGGAGAGCGAATCCAGAAATTTCCAACGAAAATATTCAGGATTCAGTATTTTTTGCTATGGTTACGGAAAATAACTAGGTTGTCAACTGAGGTTGTCAAATTAAATAATTATTTGCTGTTGATAAAAAATGCTATGAAATAGCTTTACCGCGGCAGTCTCCGAGTGCCACATTTAGTTTTTTAACACGCTTTTATTAGGTTGACCTGTGTGTATGTAACTATGTAATCAAATCTAAGAAAACTAATTTTTGTGATTAAAAAGTCAGTAATTAATCGTGCCATTGGAAGTCATAGGCCCAAGACTGACAACCAGTCTTACTAGGTTGAGGAGGTAAGATTGTCTCTCCATGTGAAATACTGGTATTCATCTGCATCTGGTATGACTGGATACCGACCCCAACAAGGTTGGGAATAATTTGTTATTTATTTTGTAAAAACGTTCGCCACTCTAGGAATTTCTCCTGCATCGTGGGTGCGTTTACAAACATTTAAACTCACATACACAGACATCCGGACCCGAAACAACTATCTGTAGGCCATACAAATATTTGTTCCGTGTGGGGATCGAACCCGCGACACGCAACGCAGCAGTACAATCGCCCAGCCACTGCCCCAACCGTGCCGTCAGGCACTTGGTTATAGACTAGGTAGACGATGAATGAATGGTGCCATGGCCCACTGTGGCCGTTTTAATAGAACTAAATAGAAATCCTACCTTCATCCGTTGTATACTATATAGTGCGCGCGGAACTAGTTGGCCGCGCCTTAGGCATGTTTTTGTTTTTTATTTAAGTATTCTTTTCAATAAATTGAACAATTATTGTTCACGATATCTCGAGATTGGTCATCACTGTCTAATTATAGTCTCCTGTGCGTTGCGAGCTGTAGGCAACCCGCCCCCTCACAACTGTCGCCACCTAAGGCGCGGCCAACTAGTTCCGCGCGCACTATAAAACTTCTGCACAAATCAATACAGTGGCTTGCGTGTAATATTGTATCCATTTGTAAAAATTATTCCGCCATTCGCTCGCATCATCAACTTGAGTTATTACATCGATAAATATGTGGAAACTCCACTTATTACTACGATATTTCCTGATTTTTGTATCATTGCTATGTCATAGGAAGGTTGTCCTAGATTTTTTTTGCGAGTAAACTGAATAGGGACGCTCCTGACTTAAAAAAATATGATTCTGTTTAGTCCGTCTGTTAGATAACCGAAAAATATTGGATACGTGTTTTTTGTTATATCAAATTAAATGAAAATTGGCGAAGATATAACGCGTCAAAGATCAAGAGTAGGGGCTTTTGACGTCACTATGTGCTAAAAAATGTACTGCGCTGTGACGTCACACGAGTTTTTGAGGCACTGTATCGTCTTAATTTTTTGTTTATGTGAAAAAAGAAAAATCGAAAAAAGAGAAATCTATCTGACGGACTCATTAGATTTTTTTGTCAACTACCCTATTACTGGCGAGGTAATGGAAGTTGGGGCTGTGGGTTGTTCGAAAGAGATACCGCGGCAACGACACAAAGGGCTAAGAAGGAACATGGGTGGTTTTTAGTCAGTAGAAGTCTGACACTCCTTACAGCTCTGCCCAGAGCGGCAGGGGTTATTTTATGATTTCCCACCCCTCCAAAAGAAAAAGGTTGTCCTAGTTTTTTTTGCGAGTAAACTGAAGTAGCGAGGTAATTGAAGTTTTCTTTGAAAGCTTGATTGTGATTAACGATTCACTTTGTAATACAATGTTGGACGTAAAAACTTAAGTTATGAAAAAGTTATGTGCTGTTTAGCTGTGTTGAGGAATTAAAACCTTCTTGAAGAAGGATTTATTATTTTGTAAATTGGTTGCTTTCAAATGTACAGTTTTGTTTTATTTTAATGGAAGCTCTTAAGGATAAGGATTATAATTATGTAAAACGATGAATTTCTTCAATTGAGGAATGGTTTCGACAATACTTTTAATTTATGTTTTATCATTACCATTTGCCTGCCCTTTTCCCGTATGACTTGGGGTCAGCGCAACACGTTTTTGTGTTCTATTCTGCCCTATCAGTTTTCATTTCCTGCTTTTTCTTTCACAATTTCCATCCATCTTGTATGCCTGTTCAATTAATATTACTGCATTGTTGGTCTAGTGGTCGCGACTGTTGATCATGAGGTCCTGGGTTCGATACCCGAGTTGGCAAGTTATTATCCGGCTTTTTCACGAGCAATTTCTCAGTACCAGCCACTGAGTTTTTTGTGATTGGTAGTCATAGGATCGTCCTCAAATTCAAATAGAACAGAACATAGCTGGCTAAATATAGGTATACCATAAGGTACACCTCAGCTCCCTAACTCTTCAGGGATTACAGGTGTGATTTGTTATGTTAATTATTTTTATCCATTTCAGTACTACAACATTTGGAAGGACAAGAACAAGCACTCAATAGACGAGACACCTGAACATCATGTGGAGACGAACATTCGACATCAGATAGTGGAAGGTCTTTATAATGTCAAACCGATGTTCCAGAAACCGCTGGTAGTGCACCTGGCTATGACGTGCTTCTCCAATTTCGTTATTATGGCTATGTACGTATTTTAAAGGAAGAGCGCCACGACCTGATCTAATAATCAGCCTTTTACCTAACAAACATACTGTGGCGTACCATTCACACTTGGCTGTTATCCCGACGAATCGGACTCAGCGCTTTTCCATCTCGTTTAATGCGCACAAAACCAAATTGTGGAACTCTTTGCAGGCATCTGTGTTCCCTCCCATATTTACCTCGTCTGCCGTCTAAGCAAGAGTGAACAAGGAGCCTGTTCACTCTTGCTTAGACGGCTTCTGGGCATACTCATCCATCGCTTACCATCAAGCGTGATCGAGATCAGGAGCAAGTCCGTTAAAAAAAAAAAGCGTTGGTCCAAGGTAACTCTGTATGTATACAGATTTTTCTTCGTACCTCGGAAAGTACATTAAGCCGTTTGGTACCAGCTGTCATTTCTAGACCACTGACAGAGTGTCACAGTAGTCAGTGGCCAGATATCTGACAACCAGTCTTACCAAGGGGGTTAGTCTTACCGGTCTTAACCAGTATTACGCAATACTAACTGGGTTGTGAATGTCAAATAGGCAGTCGGTGCATATCAAATATTGGAATTCAACTGCATACAGTTAGACTGGAAGTTGACCCGAACATAGTTGGGAAAAGGCTGGGCAGATGATGAGGTATTTTAGTATCTATCTTAACTGACAAATAGAGTACAGTATAATTATACAGCTGGATAAAGACGTCTGCAAATTTTCTTTTTGTAACAAAGGTAAGATTTAAACCAAAGCTTTTGATTTTGTTTTAATGTCGTCGGTACTTTTTCTGACTAGAAATTCTACGGTGCTCACAGCCTCTTTGTGCAAAAAAAGTGTTGTAGGTATACTGAAAGAATTTATGAAAATAGGTCACCGGGATGACCTATTTTCTATTATTTGGTTTTTGGTAGGATGTCAATTAAGTTTTAAACGAGAATCACTTTTACTCGTTATGATATCAAATTCTGTATTTATTTTTAAGCTTTCTATAAAGTGCTCGTCTTAATTATTAAACATTATATTTAATCAGTTTCATAAAACGGTTTTTTGAAATAAAATCTTGTTTATCTTTTCACATTCTGCAAGTGAGAGCAGTGGTGGCCCAGTGGCGGCAGCCCCGACTTACGAACAGTGAGTCGTGGGTTCGAACCCCGTCAGGCACATGACTTTGTGTAATTTATTTCATCACCACTGTTCTCAAAACGGTGAAGGAAAATATCGTGAGGAAACCGGCATGAATGTCTTAGCACCAAAAAATTCGACAATATGTGACATCTACCAATCCGCACTGGGCCCGCGTGGTAGATTATAGCCCATCCCTCTCCTAGAGAGGAGGCCTGAGTCCCTGCAGTGGGAACATTATAGGCTGATGATGATGATGATGATGATGATTCTGAAAGTTAAACAATAGAAAATCATCAGTTATGTTGGAGTCGGCTACTAGTCTAACTGGATGCAAGTTAATACCAGTAATTTACATAGACCTGGTGAAGGTTGCGGGGACCCGCTGGATGCGAGACGCACGGGACCTGTCAATGTGGCAACACCTGCACCAGCAACGTCAATTTTAGGGCGTTCGTGGTGCGAATACTAACTTTTTTTTGCATCTCGTCTTGGAAGAGGACTTTTGGCCGCAGGGAGTGGTGTTCCGTCGCTTCCGCGGGCAAGTGCCACAAGAACGCGCAGTGACCTAGTGCGCTAGTGAAGTGCTACTAACATAGTTTGAAGGCTCTATTACCTAATACAAATTGTATTTTATTATATTTATGTTAGTCTGTAAGGTATTTATCGGGCCTTAGATGCCTGAAAATAAATTGAAATAAATTGATATTATAATATGTCCAGCAGTGGACTGGTTGTTAGATTTATAGCCCACTGACGAAGATTTACAAATGACAGTCGGGACCAACGACTTAAAGTGGATTCCAATAGAAGGAAACTCAGTACGTAACGGGTAGTCATCCACAGACCAACCCAGGCAAGCACACAAACCCGAGCCGCTGCAATTATTTCAGCACGAGGCCTTCCAACAATATTTGTATGAAGAGTCATTTAACGAAATCAAAATCAAAATATTTATTTCAAGTAGGCCAGTTACAGGCACTTTTGAATAGTCGAATTAAACTAACTGCGGCACTCAGAGATATCTAACGATTACTCAAGCCGCCACCCAGCAAAGGCCTGACATAGGTACTTTTGTATGACAAAACTGTCAAAAACCTTTACCAAGCGACGGCCCAAGCAACCACTTAAGCTAAAACCACTGAAGCTGAACGACGCATTCAACCTCATAATATTACACTATTGGCAACTGCAGATAAACAGTTAATATCGATTGAGTGACTATTGATTGTTTGCGACCAGAATATATTATTGCGACTATAATGATACGCAATTGTTAGGCATGCCTATTGTCTAGTCTCTAAAGCTAATATCGCAACTAACGTTTTACTCGAGTATAATTCACTGGAGTTACAGTTCATTTTTGGACAGAACAACAGAATTACATATGAATGAACAATTCATGATTCCTTTTTCTTTTTTAAATAGAAGGGCGAGTGACTGATGTTGATTTTGGAAATTAAACGTCGCTGCATTGAATCACCAATGAATTATGTTTTCTTTTTTTTTGTATCATTAATTGTACAAATGAAGTTTTTCGCTATGAAATAGGTACATAACCGGAAAATCAACTATTATAATCTACACTGAATTATGGCATATTTTCCATGTTTACTATTTGTTTTGAAGTGATACCCAGCGCAAAAAAGACCGATTTGCCAGCTCATAAACACCCACCTGCAATAACTTCAGTTTATCCGCGATCATAGTGCTTGCAACAGCGCCTCAAAACACATAAATAGATACCTAAATAAAAATGGTAAATATCTCATTTTCAGTGTGTCTGAACTAAAACATATTCACATGAATAATATTAAAAAATCTACAGCAAATGAGACTAACATTTCAAATCCCCAGGTACAACGTCCTAAGGCTCTGGTTTCCCCAGCTATCAGCCATTGTGGAACACAACCCACTGCAGGAAGGCCAGGATCTATGCTCCGTTCTAGACACGTATACTGCCAGCTTGAAACCAGTCATACATAACTCTTCGTATATACAAGAAGTTTGCGTACCAGTAAGTATAATTTGGTCTGTTCGTTCTTTTCTAGCACATTCATAGTTTCTGCAATGTCTACAGTGCTATGAGAATCTTTTGGCTTTCGAATAAAAGTCATACAAAAACATAAACATGGAAAACAGCAAGCTTTTTTTGCGTGGTAAACATTTGTGGAAATAACCACAGCTAGACCACGCGCCAAAACATAAAAGTTTCTAGGTTGATAGTGCAGCGACCTTTGGCTTCGCAATCGGTTTGTGGTTTTCCAGGTGGGCCATACCCGCAGGTGTTCCACAGGGAGCTTTTCTGCAACTTCCACATATTATGTCGGTCAGACATCCCTGGTCTGTGAAGCCAGAACTTTTGTCTGCTTCCAGTAACCCTGTTGTTGTCGACCAAGACATTGGTCGACCGAAAGTACCTAAGATGCGAGTGACACCACTGGCTTTGGCTAGTAAAATAATTAATTTTACTCCATAATAGTTAACTTTATCAATATAATGATATAATCAATATGATAGCGATGGTCATGGTAGCAACCTTATTTTTTCTTCGAATCCAACACGATTAACAGAGTTTCATATTCCAAGTAAATTGCCATTTAGTAAAACTACGTGTAACATGAAAATGAGGTCAAGAATTTCATGAAATACAATGTGTATTAATTTATCAGTAGTAATCTGGTCACTGTCACTTCGACCGTCACTTATTGGCCCAGATACGATTGTTCTGTCGGAAAAACGGACATAAGGGTGGCAGGAGGCGACGCCATTTTTTTTTTTGGTTGGAATTGATTATAGTTGGTCAAAAACTTACAAGGAAGAAATAGTCTACTACCAACTAAAATCTAAATAAACATCAAGGTTTATCGAAACACAAAAAATAAAGTAAAATCACTTTAGTCTTTTATTCAAATTAGACTTCAAACAAATTAGTACGTTTTAACGACAAAATAACACGAGACAATCTTCTAAAACGCCCGTACTTATTCCTAGTGTTTTAGTTTGTAGTTTTTAGGGTTTCGTACCTCAAAAGGAAAAAACGGAACCCAAGGATCACTCGTGTGTCTGTCTGTCTGTCTGTCTGTCCGACCATTCCCCCCCCCCCTCCTTATCTCCGAAACTACTGATCCTAAAATTCTGAAAAAAATACAGAAATTAGTTCAACACTTATAGATTACAGGAAAACCTATAAGAAGTCTAAGTACGGAACCCTTCATACGCAAGTCCGACTTGCACTTGACCAGTTTTTTTTCTACTAATTTGACAGCTCTAAGCAATTATTGTTCCTGTCTTATTCTTATTTTATTTTCTTTACTTAACAGCGTAATTACTACCTTAAATTTAAAGTTAGGAAGATTTTATTTACTCTCTACACAAACAAAATAAGTCAAACACCAAGTCATCGACAAACATAAATGAATGATAGTCTCCCAGGGTGCATAAACTCAGCAAATATACCCCGTTCATGTGGACCCGGGGTAACATGATGTTAGGCGTGAATTTGCTAATGTCTGCGCAATCTTAGGCCCCCGGGACGAGACCTATCACCTGCGATAATTGAGTAGGGACTGCTGTTACGCGTTCCGGAGCACTAAGATGGCGCTTCGGTAGCAAAATGGAAGACGTAGATGGGAGATTGTATTTGATTAGTAGAATAATACAGAAAAGCGAGTTCTTTTAGGGAAAGCCAAGAAGCTTTCACTAAACTTATTAGGGAATACGAAAAACATGGCTTGATGTAATTTAGAATTGAATAGAATCTATTTGTCTTTATAAAAGGATTCAGGGTTTGTTTTTTCGGAACCTACATGTTGTGTCGTTTAAGAGTAGTCAGAAACTAAAGCCTGGTAACAAGCTTAACTAAGTGGTATCGTGTTGCTTAGCAACAGGGTAATGGAGGTGAGATCACACCGTGAGGTAACTCCATGTAAAACTCTGGTGCTCAGCTGCGTCTGGACTGACTGAGCCGATTATAAATTAGTTAGTATGAAGGCTATGCAAATAATGAAATTTTAATGTAATGCCGTTTACTGCTGCGGGTTGTTCGAAAGAGATCCGCGGCTCTGGACACAAAGGGCTAAGAAGGAACATGGGTAGTTTTAGTCAATAGAAGTCTGACACTCCCTTCCTCTCCGCCCAGAGTTGAAGGAGTCATTTGATGATAGCCAACCTTCCAAAAAAAATGCCGTTTACTATTAATCCCCATTCCCCGAAATGACATACATGCATACTTTTCCCCCAATCGAAGTGAATAGGGTATTTCACCAAAAAAATCTAATTAGTCCGTCAGTTAGATTATCGAAAAATATTGGATACGTGTTTTTTGTTTTATCAATATAATAAAAATTGACGAAAATAAAATGTGTCAAAAATCAAGAGTGGGGGTTTATGGCGTCACTTAGTGGGTAAAAAAGTACTATCCTTATGACGTCACACGACTTGACACGACTTTTCGAAGCACTGTATCGTCTTCATATTTTGTTTACGTGAAAAAAGAAAAAATACGTGTCCATTATTTATTGAAAATCTATCTGACGGACTAATTAGATTTTTTTGGTGAATTACCCTATTGTTCGTCAAATTCGTGGAGACGCCATGTCGTATTGGTGCGGGTTCATTGCTGACGGGAGCTTCCACTGTTTAGCCCGTAATTCATCAGTCTGTGACATTCGTGTCCCATTTCTGCGGGCTCAGAGCACAGTGATTGGATTGATGAAATTTTAACATTGTTGTTGAGGGTAGGCACTGGACAGATCTCGTATAACATTCTGTATGGCTAATGATCGCATTTTACTTGGTTTGTTTCATTGAATAAATTATTTATTTATTTATTTACTAGGTGTTGCGCGCAGCTTCGCCCGCTACAACTCGAAAATTATCCCACGGGAAGATAAAATCGGGATAAAAACTATCCTTTGTATTAATCCAGGTTATAAACTATCTGTGTACGTACCAATTAAATTTTATCCAAATCCATTCAGTTGTTTTTGCGTGAAAGTGTAACAAACATCCATACATACATACATACAAACTTTCGCGTTTATAATATTAGTTGGATATACACAGAAAATACAAAAAAAGGATAAATAATAGGTGGGTTAGGTAATTATTTAAATAATGAGGAGGTCACAATGGTAGAACAGTTGCTTTCTTACACTTGCTACTGCATTTGGAAATACAAGAAGCTGACCTAAAGATAATGATATTACGGAAAAGGCTAGATAAATTTATGAAATAAAACCTCAGAATAAAACAATCTATATAATTTTCAACAAATAAAACTACCAAGTTACTACTACTAGTACTATAAAGTTACTAGTACTATAAAGTTACTGTTACTGTGAGCCTGTGTCATCTCACTGTTGGGCAATAGTCACCCCCATGAACTAAAAATATGGACGACTGGTCGTTGGTTCTGTCCAGCTCACCACTATCTCCTGCGAGGTCTACCGGGTCTTTTATTATTTTTGGTAGTGGCATCTCGTAGTTCAGTCTAGGAGACTGGCTTCTGCTTAACAGGCAAATCCTTGTAGATGCCTTGAATTTAAGGCCTCCAGCTAGGGCAAGGTTTACCGGGAACAAAAAATGCTGAAATAAATAATTACTTGACTTATAAATAAATTGGGACATAGATTAAACTCTCCCGTTTGCATCGCCACAGGACAATACTAGGAAAATAAAGCCTTGACCCAATTCTATACATAGATTACTCTGATTATTCCAACTCACGATTCAGTAATAACATTTACTATTTATAACTTGCTATCTATTCAAGTTAGTAAGCACGCGAATGGAATACAAAGGATTTAGCTTTCTAACCCATGAGTGAAATCGTTCACGGTTCGAATATCCATTATTTTACTTACTACGGTAATAAATATGGTCGGAACAAGGAATATTGATTCTGTTATTATCATATTTTAGTTTGAACATGAATTGACTCGCGTAGCAAACTGTTCAAGGTCTATGTTATAAGCGTGCCAAGCAATAAGTTATGAGTGTTCCTTTGCAATGGAAGACTGTTTAACAATAAATTATAGTTGGGCTAGAACCTTTTGCGTTTGAGACGCTGGTATTTGGTAGTTCATCATGTCAGATTTGTAGTTAAAATAGTATGAACCTTAATAAGACTAGGTAAAGTTCTTTTTGATTTATTAAAATGCCAGGAGCGTTTTGTATTTTGGAAATAAAGATACCATCTGGTAAACGAAGTCACGTTTATTGTGTTTGTCTGATCGTGTTGCTTTCGGTCTTTGGAATTATTAAGGAAAACTGCCTCGTTGGTCTAGTGACTCCAGGCACAGTATAAATATGGACAGTACCGAAACTAAGCCTAGTTGATGCGATAACCACCTACGCTCCATTGAAGCCATAGGGTTGTCCTTGTCCCTTTTAATGTTGATGATAATATTGTTTTTTTTTCTTAAATATTTTTATTCTGTTGTGATCAATGAATCGAAATGAAATAACAAGCTTACTACAACTGGTGATGTGCAATTCTGCTATAAATAATCAACATACTTATTATTAATATTAAGAACGAATATAATTATATTGTTTTAAATTATTATTATCAATGAAATTTCCTTCATATCATACTACACAGTTTTAGACTAATAAAATGTTATTTAATGTTATTATTAAGTAAAGTGGGACCAGTGTAAATATTTTTTTTTTTTGGTGTTATGTGATTCTCACTTAAATATCACGGGGGTGGCAGAGGGGGGTCAAAATTTTGGTCCTTTTTTGTCTAGGTGTCCTTAGGTCCTTTTTGTTTTCGAAATATTTCAATTTTTTTTTTACAGAAACTGAACGCCCTTAATTCGATAACAAAAATCATTCTTACCTTTCAAAATTAGTAGGAAGTTTAAAATACAATAATCTCCGGTTTTGATGAAGCCGAGTTCAAACACCCGTATACGTTCCCGGAATTTTAAAAAAGATTGGAGTATATTTAAAAAAAAACTTTTACGTAAACTAACCACTCGCCTCGGCGCGGCACGCACAACTGTGAGCACTGCCACAGTCGCTAGCTGGCCCTGTCGATGCGCATGTTTGTGTGAGTGTGCGGTTTCGAGCGTTTGTAGGCAGTTTCCGTACTGTCCAAATTTATATTGTGCTCCAGGTCCTCGGTTCAATACTCAGGTCGGGAAAATTTTTATTGGGTTTATTCCATCGGAAATTTTTCAGTAGCAGCCACAAATTTTGGATTTGTGTACGGTCGTAGCAATAGGCTCGCCCCCTATAAAATGGGAATTAATTATTATAACTGGTGGAATGTGGGTGTACTATTTCTTTTTCTTCTTTGCGTACACCCACTAAGAGAGGCGTACCAAACCCCTGCATAAACCCTTCGGGTAACACAGGCGAGATGTTATGTTAGGGAATTATTCCAAAAGGCAAAAATAATCCTACTAATATTATAAAAATGCGAAAGCTTGTGAGGATGGATGGATGGATGGATGTTTGTTACTCTTTCACGCAAAAACTACTGAACGGATTTGGATAAAACATGGAACAAATATAGTTTATAACATAGTTTAACACATGGGATACTTTTTATCCCAGTAGTATGATCCTGTGAGACAATAATCAAACTCCACGCAGGTGAAGCCGCATGTATTATCTAGTCATTAATAACATTCATATTAAAAGTACTGAGAGAAAGAGAGCTATAGAAATCTCAAATGTTTCTTTGAGTCGTAATAAAGGGCAATGATAATATGCTAGTTATTTCATAAATAAGAAAGTCAGTCCTAAAAATAAATCTAGAAATACAGAGTCAGAAAAAAGCATACTAAGTTCCCCGTCCAATAGCATAAATCCTATTACCAACTTTAATGTTACTGCCAAAATTTCTCACCAAGAGAGTTATAACAGCCAGAATTATACTTTAATTTCCAAATTCCTTGTGAAGGGTCTTTTCTTTTAAAAGACGACTTTTTCTACCAAACTTCATTTTACACAAGTTTGAACAATAGGGCGAAGTAAAAAAGAGTTATTTTCGTACCTTTCAGAAATATTAAAGAATAATTGAATAGGGTCTTGGTACTCGTATATTCATTCGCCTTCAAGATTACTTAGGTGTTAGAGAATCACTGTCTTTTCCAAGAAATTGATAATCAGATTATTAGGTTCTCTTTGATGGCTCTCTGTGAGAGTGGGTGGGCTATTATCATCCACGCAGCCCTAGTGATTCATGACACAGGTCAAAGAAATTCATATCAAAATAAGATTTTGAGTTTTGACATTTTGAAATGTGTATGTGCACCTTCACTTGTACTTGTGTCAAAAAGGGGATCAGAACGGAATGATAAATTACAGGGGATCAGAAAGGAATAAACAAAAGAAAAATATTGGCAGTGGATCGGTTTGGGGGATCAGACCGGAACAACTCCACCATTACCGACTAAATAATATTGCCAAACCGCACTGGGCCTTCAGGGTGGATTATAGAACCATCCCTCTCCTAGAGAGGAGGCCTGAGTCCCTGCAGTAGGAATATTATAGGCTGTGCTGATGATGATGATGAATATGGATGGTGTGGCTAGGCAGCTGATGTCAACGGATACATATTATACTTCCTATGCAACATTTAATCATCTCTTCATTTTTTATTTCAGACGAAATCCGGCCACGAAACCTACATAAACAGCATAATTCTTGGCGTCGTCTGCGTGATCCCCTACTTCATCACCGCTATGCTGGTCAACAGGGTTGGCAAGAAGCCTCTCCTCATAGCAGGCGGGGTGATCTCCGTGGCCAGTTCCTTTGGCCTCCGCTATGCTAACACCAAGACCTTAGTGGTAGCTCTCTTTTCTGTGAACGTGTCCTGTGCACAGTCAATGCTTAGTATTAATCAGGCTATGACGGTGGAAATGTTCCCGACTACTACGAGGTTAGTTGGTTGACGACTGGTTTTATGTTTGTGAATGTTCAAGGTTACCGACAGAATTGCCAAACTTAAGTGGTAGTGGGCAGGGCACATTGCTTGCAGAACGGATGGCCGAGATCCGATGCCGGATGGGGATGGCACTTAGAGGTGGCCTATGTCCAGCCATGGACGTCGTTCGACTGAAATAATGATGATGAATGTCCAAGGTAGTAATCTGTTGTGGTCGCAAGAATGACTTCTGAGCGTAAGTTCTTGCCTTCAAAACCTTGTTCTGGCAAAGCGTTATTACGTTGAATTTAAATGTAGCAGGCGAATTGTGGGTGTACTATTATGTACACCTCTGCCCTACTCTCTACTACTACTACTACGCTTTGGAGATTACAGGCGTGATTTTATGTTACCGCAACCACAAGCCGCAGTGACAAAGTTGTTGAATCGCCCAAAAAACACTTCCGTAGATGGCGTATTTGCTATTTATAATAATGTCATTATTAGGTAGGTAAATAAAAACCGGTCATCCATACTAATATTATTAATGCGAAAGTAACTCTGTCTGTCTGTTACTCAATCACGCCTAAACTACTGAACCAATTTGCATGAAATTTGGTATGGAGATATTTTGATACCCGAGAAAGGACATAGGCTACTTTTTAATAAAAAATAAAAAATAAACTTTATTCAAGGGGTTGAAAGGGGGGTTCTGGGTAAGCTCGTTCCATCGTCGACATCATCTCTGCCCTTAGGGCAAGATTGAAGTCAAGAGCAAGCCCATTTATAATAAAAAAAAAAAATACTTTTGGTTGCGATAACCGGCATCGGTAGCGATAACCGACATCCGCGCGGTTGAAACCGCGGGCATCAGCTAGTGCTGATATAAATTCTTTTGAAATGCGTTGAAGTATAAAACACTTCAAAAACGATTTTCTAGGCCTTTTTTCTCTTTATAGGTCATTGTTTATAGGTCCTTTTACGCATGGCATATTATATGTAAATACCCCATCCTATCCTATTGTACGGTCACAAAACGTGTTTCATGAATTTAAAACAAACCCTTCGCATCGTCGCCATTTGGTTAGGATATAATTGTATGTAATATGCCTACATCAGTTCAGTTGAAATTCAGGGATCTTATTAAGTTATTTCTAATGGACTCATAATAGACACATTCCTTCAATAAATGTTGAAGGTCCCCGACAACTCCACATTCTTCACAACATCTAGGCATTCTTACTTATTCTTAAAAATATGCTATACAATAAAAAAAAACAATAATAATGGGCAATACCCAAAATAGCTAAGAGATCCTTGATTTATAGGGCCAACCCACTTGTCATACCCCAAATCAGATTTACCAAACAAGAAATAAAAACTCCCAAACACACACTCATTGTCCACAAAAGACAGTCTATTTCAGTCCCATTGTCAATCTTGCAAGTATTAAATAATAGACAATAGCGTTAGATAGCTATTGGTCCATTGTTCAAGGGTCGACTGAATTCAATAGGACTCGACTGGCTCAAAATAGGCACAATATGTACCTGATAGCATCTGTTCTGTTCTTGTTACTAAAACGGTCGCATACTGTTGTGATAGAAAATTAAGATTATCTTAAGCTCGATAATTAATTTTGGCAAAGTTATTTCGTTTACGAGTCTATTTTAATTATGATCTTAAGAAATTTATTGTTGAATTCATAATAATTTATTGTATTTATTTAGAATGGGTTGTTATGTTTCGATGATGAAGATAATTTAGGCGTTAATTTGAGTTTGTTTTGAATGCTTGCAGATGGTGTTGAATTGTTTCGTTTTTGAGATTTTCATCTAATTCCGTATGAGCTCGTGGCTCAATAATAACTGACGCACGTGTCAACCTCTTAGGTAAAGCCGCGCCTGCCAAGTTCAATCTGTGGATGGCTTACCATCATTACGTTTCGAATTTCCTCCTTGCCTCGGAAAGGACGTTAAGTCTTTGGTCATTTGTCGGTCATTGGCAGTCGTTATAGGTAGTCAGTGGCTAGAAAGTATGACAACCAGGGTATACCCACAAGATGCTTCCACTGCGAGGATCGACTGGAGGACACGGTGGAGCACACTGTGGAGGCGTGCCCTGCTTGGGCAGAGCCCCGCCGTGTTCTCGTAGCGGCGATCGGCGGCGGCGACCTCTCGCATCCGGCTCTCGTGCAAGCCATGGTCCGGGGCGAAGAGGAATAGGACGCCGTCGCCTCCTTCTGCGAAGCAGAGATGTTAGCGAAGGAGGTGGCGGAACGAGAGAGGGAGAGAACGTCTCAACGTCCCAGCCGCCGCGGAAGACGCTTCGGTCGTCGGGGGTCACGCGATGACCTCCGGCCACCGTAGACGCGGGTCTGTGGACGGTGAGTAACGGGCTAGCTCGCCGTCCGGCCGTCGTCATGACGGCAACAGACCGTGTCGGCGGCGCGTACGTGTTCCACGCGCGCCTCAAAGAGATGTCAGCAATATGGAAGGGGCCCGCAAGGGCCGACGCCCGTCGGGGCTGTGGATTGTCGAAAGGTTAACGCGGCTCCGACACAAGGGCGAAGAAGGAACATGGGTTTGGTTTTTAGTCAGTAGAAGTCTGACACTCCCCGTCGCTCTGCCCAAGAGCGGGGGGGTTATTCGGTGATTTTCCACCCACCAAAAAAAAAAAAAAGGGTATACCCACCAGGTCAGATAGGCAGTCGCTCCATGTAAAGTATTGATATTCAGCAGCATCCGCCTAGACTGGGAGCTGACTCCAATATAGTTAGGAAAAGCTTAAGCAGTTGATTATGTTGATCTTATTTGTTGACAATTTAAAGTTTACGACGGCACGGTAAGCGCAGTGGCTCAAGCAATGGACTGCCGCGCTGCGTGTCGCGGGTTCGATCCCCGCACGGAATAAATATTTGTAAGACCTAAGTACAGATAGTTGTTCCGGGTCTGGGTATTTGTGTATGTGAGTTTAAATGTTTGTGAACGCACCCACGATACAGGAGAAATTCCTAGTGTGGGGCAACGTTTTTTTTTTTAAAAAAAAAAAGAAAAAGAATGTAATTCACCAACCAATTAACATTCTAAAATACGTGTTCTACTTAAAAAAAAACAATAAGCTTACGTGTTACATAAATCAAAAACAGGAAGCCATTAGTTACTACTAATAAGTTGACTCTAACCATAAAAATACCATTTCATAAAAATACGTTTTCCTAAAGCAGAGTAAAACTGTATTTTTAATAAAAAGCTTCCAGTATCGGTTATTTATCTATTGTACCAGATGTTTAAGAGTAGAGTTTCATTGAAAATAATATATATTTTAGTTGGCATTTCGCTTTGCCTTTTGAATGTTAATATTTAGTGCTCTCTGCAATCAGAAGTAGATACAATATCGCTATTATCTTGTACGTGACTTCGAGTCTTTAGTATTTTAAATCGATATTGCTATTGGATGTTATAAGACTGGTATTTCGTAGTAAATATGGAGGATAATAGATATAGCAGTTATTAAGTATACTGACATAAAATCGGGTCTGTAATCCCCGAAGGCATTTCACAAACAGTAATGTTTAAGTCCCATATTATAGGAGGCGAGCCTATATGTCATCAACCGGGCACATATATAGAAAATACTGATGAAATAACTGACCAACACTTTTCTCAACAAAGAAATTAGTTAATATTGTGTTTCATGCTCAAACTTAAAGCAATCATTTCAATTAGACCATCACAGGCACTTTTGAATGTCAGAAAAACAAAGAAGCTACAGTCCAGTCACAAAGCATAATAACTTTTGAAAGCACTGGGTACTGTTGGTTGCGTCAAATACTCGTAAGAAGAAAGAAAGAAAAAGTGTTTATTGGCTTCCCAACAGGACAAAACAAATTGACAAAAAATAAAACGTTAACAAAGTAAACAATATGACAAACACTTAAAATTAGGACATAGTTATACATTATGTTTTGTCCCGTGCGAAGCCAAAAGGCCACTATCTCAGCATGTTGCTGTGACATTTATCTATGATAAATGCCGTAGGCCCAGTTCAGCAAACTGTCGAGCTAGTGCCCGACAGTTTTGTACTGAAACTTTTTAACCACCATAGTGGTTGAAGGTGTAAGTATTGCAGTGAATATTACTGTACCTTTAGTGAAAAGTGATATAACTCGACTTGTAGCAGTTTTGAGTTCTGTATACAATCTTGAAGCTTGAATTTTATTTGATTTTTCTATCTAATCGGTATATCTCTATCTCCTAAAGAAAGGGAAATAAGTTTCGTGTTTAATGATACAAGTCGCATTCTTGGTTAATTTTGATGATATTTTTTGTGTATACTGATATGTCTTTAGTTATATTAAATTGAACTAAAGCTTAAATTTAAACAAGTACGTGTAAATAAGGCTATCTCGATTTATATTACTTGACACATTTAATATTAATGACACGAGTTTTGTGCGTATTAATACAATACAATTTGTATTAAGTGACACTAAAAAACCCTACAATTATCAATTGTGAATGATGATATAACTCAAATTGTATCTCAGTATAAGCACCATAAAACATCACCAACGTGTCAAGTGATACAACTAAAGCTGTATCAAACTACACGTGAAATATTTTAAGTAACGCGTTTAGTTCTCAATAATATAAATTGATTTATATCGTTGTAGTATAGGATTTTTAGAAACCGATCGATAGGGATTATTGTGTAAAGTGATATAGGCAGTGATCTATGTAGTAAGCGAGAAAAGCCATGATGGCGGGGGATGTAATCACGCTCAAACTACGTTGCCAGATGTACGAGAAATCTCGTACATTTGCGAGATGTAGCACTCTCTGTACGAGAAGCGAGAAAAAACACTCGTACTCCCTTTTACGAGAATTTAATAATGTTGCTAATACAAACCAAAAACATTTAAAGAAAAGAATAGTCGCAAACGATTAACTAAGCAAATCACTAGATTCATTAGCTTATCACTAAAATGCATCTTTAGTTGTTGACGGATAATGTCCGCTGGGTGTATTTTTTGTTATTGTCCTTATTGCACTCATGATTATGTTCTTTTCTTATTTCTTTTGCACTGACTGAAACGTGAATAGAGCAATGTATTTTAGTAGTGACGGTGAATCTTCATCCACTCCATCATAAAATAACAAAAAACTGACCAAGTGCGAGTCCGACTCGCACATGAACGGTTCCGTACCATCGTAATAGTTTGTATCATCACCTTTAATTTGTATTTGTTGTTATTATAGTGTCAACAGAAATACACATTTTGTGGTAATTTTGTTTTTCATAGTGTTTGTATGAATGACAAAGTTATATTTGCGGTTTTTTTAATCTCGTTCAAACTATTAAACAACAGTATTTCTTTAACTCTATTTAAAAGTTGGAGGGGGGGAACTTTTGTGTGTGTGTGTCTTTCGTTCAAACGATTGACTTTGAGACATAATTTTTTTAGAAACCTTAATGTCATTTTGAAAAATCTATCTATAGACACCCCATACCCATAAGATTGACTTTGTTTATAGTTTAATTTCCTTGTAAGGGGGGGGGGGGGGCTCCCCATACAAGGAAATCAAACTAAAACCCTTAATCTTTTATTTTTGTATAAAAATCGTAAAGCGTTTCACAGAACACATCTACCTTGTACCAAGTTTCTACTGTGTAGTCTTAATAGTTTCGGAATAAAGTGGCAGTACAGCAGACGGAATTACGGACTGACGGACTGGCGGACTGACGGACAGACAGACATGACGAATTTGTAAGGGTTCTGTTTTTTTGCCATGCGGCTATGGAACCCTAAAACGGTAACACGATTTGAGAAACAAACCTGGTTCATCGGGTCTACAATCACAAAAGTTAACTTTATTTGGTTCATCATCGCTACTGGACATAAACCTCCCCTAAGTGTCGCTATATTGACCGGTCCCGTGGGTCTCGCATTCAGCGGATCCCCGAAACCTTCACCAGGTCATCGGTCCACCTAGTGGAAGGCCTTCCAATTCAACGTCTTGTGGTTCGTGGTCGCCACTCCAGAACTTTTCGGCCCCATCGGCCATCTATTCTGCGAGCAATGTACCCTGCCCATTGCCACTTAAGTCTGGCAATTTTTCGGGCTATGACGGTAACCTTGGTTTTATTCGGATGTCTTCATTTCTGATTCAATCTCGCAAGGAAACTCCGAGCATAGCCCTCTGCATTGCCCTTTGTTTGACTTTTTACCTTCTGATAAGGCTGATCGTGAGCAAACACGTTACGGTCCCATAATTAAGTAATCACTGGCAACACACTGGTCATTTACTTTCGTCTTGAGACACTGAGGTAAGTTGGACAAGAAGATACTACTCAGCTTTCCAAACGCTGCCCAGCCGAGTCGGATTCGACGATTGACCTCTTTCTCAAAGTTGAACCTACCTAACTGGACAGTTTGTCCCAGGTAGACACATAATCGTCTACAACTTCAAGTGTAGAGTCTTAGATCTTGATAGGAATTTGGTTGCTGAAAATCAAACAAGCTCCATTCGACCGAAGCGTGGTTCCTCACAATGGGCCTAATAAGAAAGCTCTAAGTCACCCAAAAGGCAATGCACCCGATGGGGCTGAAAACTTCTAGAGTGGCGAATGCAAACCGGAAGTCGTTGCGTTGGAAGGCCTTCCACTAGTTGAACCGATGACCCAGTGAAGGTGGCCACCGCTGGATGCGAGGCGCACGGGACCGGTCAATGTGGCGACACCTGGTGTAGGCCTATGTCCAGCAGTGGACGTCTTGTGGGTGAAATGATGATAATGATAAGGGCAGTAGGCACTAGGCCCCACAATAGAAATTAAATTAAACTTATATTACTTTACACCTCAGCTCATTTGATATAAATAAAGATAAATCGAAATACACCACATCTTCTATTGTGTTCATTGTGTGTAAATTGATATAATTTAGATTTTGTCATAGCACACTAAAAAGACACGGTACCCATGAAATCTCGATGCTTTCGAAACAAAATTAGTTCCAGTGTTTTATTATTTATAACTCTGTTACTAATAAAAAGATGTTTCAAAAATACTTGTAACATTGAACACAAGTGCATTTTATATTAAGTAAAATGATATAATTGAAATTGTATCATTATACACATAGGAACATTAATGTGGCTAACGATATAAGTCTAGTTTTTTTTAAATATCTCAAATTCTAATAATTTTTTAACAAAATCAAGACATATACGATATAATAAAAAAAAAACCAATTGATAAAAGTTATTACGTCAAAAAAATATACAGAAATAAAAAAGTTGTATCCGTATAAAAAATGCAAAACTTATTATCTGTTTTTCTCGAAACGAGGATTTGTGACTTGTATCACTTTTCACTAAAGGTACAGAATTAGTAATCACAGTCATATGTATTTTTTTTCAGGACTTTGGCAATATCATTTATAATGGTGATCGGCCGTATTGGTACTTTATCGGGCAACATTGCCTTCCCAGTGCTGTTGGAAATGGGGTGTGCTATCCCATTCTTTGCTATATCCGGATGTATGGTTTGTAAGTATACTTAAAGATTTTATTTAAGTATGATTATACCAGACACATTTAGTCTAACCCCGAGTTAACACCTTGTGATACTTGTCAACGACATGACTTGTAAAATACTTATCGAAAATAATACGACAAAAAAAAAAACTAACTCCAGAAACAGTTTTTAATGTACTTAGGTCTTAAATTAATTTAATTGTTTTCAGTTGTCACCGCGTTAGCGTTTTTCGTACCGAGCAAGAAGCAGTAAGCATCTAATATTACACAGGTAGCAAGCAAATCAAGGGAATAGAAGGAAGAAAATATTTAAAATATAATAATGTTTTATTTTGAATTAAGTAGGTACGCAATAAATACCTGCCTAAGTTTTAAGTTTTTTTTCAATTTCATCACAATCAATTGTAAAGAATAATAATAAATGTTAATACATGGTTCAATAGGGGATCGGACTGACTCAAAAAAATAGAATTCTGTTTAGTCCGTCAGTTAGATTATCGAAAAATATTGGATAAGTGTTTTTTGTTTGTTAAAATCAATAAAAATTGACAAAGATAAAGCGCGTCAAAGATCACAGAGTGGGGCTTGAAACGTCACTTGAAGGTACAAAATGGACTATCATATGACGTCACACGAGTTTTCGAAGCACTGCATCGTCTTCATTTTTTGTTTACGTGAAAAAAGAAATATATGTGGTCGATATTTTTTGGAAATCTATTTGACGGACTAATTAGTTTTTTTTTGTTCGATCCCCTATTGCAAAACAACGCGAAAAGTGTAATGGGAGAAAAAAGGCCATTGCCAGTGGAACAATATAGGCTTTCATTGGCTTATACAAGGAATAAGAATGGGTTGGCACTCCAATCCATTCATATTCCCAAAAAAACCTTCAGGATCATGGGCATTTTATTTAATAGTCACTTGCTTCGGTAAGGGGAATGCATCGTGAGAAAGCCAGCACGTCTGAGATATATTTTTCGACAGCATGTAAAGTCAAGTCAGGGGCCCAACGGCGGCATAAAATCTCTGACACCATGTAAGCACTACCTTACGATAAAGAAATAAGATCTTATATTAATAATAAGTCAATTTTTAGGGTTCCGTAGTCAACTAGGAACCCTTATAGTTTAGCCATGTCTGTCTGTCCGTCCGTCCGTCCTCGCTTAATCTCTGTGACCGTTAGCACTAGAAAGCTGAAATTTGGTACCAATATGTGTATCAATCACGCCGACAAAGTGGTAAAATAAAAATTGGAAAAAAATGTTTTATTAGGGTAGCCCCCCTATATGTAAAGTGGGAAGTGTTTTTTTTTTTATTTCAACCCAAACGTGTGATATATTGTTGGAAAGGTATTTAAAAATGAATAGGGGTTTACTACCATCATTTTTTGATAATTTCAATAATTTCGGAAATAATCGCTCCAAAAGTAAAAAACAATGCGTCCCCCCCCCTCTAACTTTTGAACCATAAGTTTAGAAAATATGAAAAAAATCTGAAAAGTAGAACTTTATAAGGACTTTCTAGGAAAATTATTTTGAACTTGGATGGAAACAACAGATGGAAACAGCAGTTAACCAATATAATTTGGTCCCTGAATCGTATGAGCGCCTATACAATCCAGAGGTCAAGTTTCATTGGTCCTTTGAAGAAATTGTATAAATTATAGCATACCGTTTTGGTACGGAACCCTTCATGTGCGAGTCAGACTTGCACTTGGCCAGTTTTTTAAAAGTAAACCAAGTTTATTGCTCAAATAAAACCTTAATAATACTTTCAAAAGTTACTTTTTAATTACAGAATGAGAAAACATCTTTATTACGACTAACAATGCTCCTTTTTGAGTTAGAAACAATTGTCTGGAATACAAAAGACAACGGAGTAGCGCTATTAATTTTCATCTGATAATATTTATCTTTACAGTTTCAAAACTGCGTAAAAATAAAATTACACACTTTACTAGAAATTTTAACACCCTGTATCACGGGTTCGATTTCCAGGTCGGGCAAAGTGTTGTTGGGTTTTTCCATCAGGAATTTCTCAGTAGCAGTAGATTTGTGCTCGGTTGATGGCAAAAGGGCACCTATTACATAGGACTTAAACATAACAGGCGAAATATAATATCTGTACTAGGATACAAGTACACGTCTTAAACATTTTTTCTTTCTTTTTCTTTCTTTCTTTACCCTTTGGGAATTACTGGCATAATGTTATGTATATGTTGCAGTCAAAACTCTTATTCAGTCAACACTACTTTTTACTGGTTTAGTCAAAACCCTTATTGCGTTAAAACGCGTATATTCTAATGAAATAAATGTTAGCTATCGTACAAGGTTATCCAAAGGGTTAACAAAAAAAAACCTAACAAACCTAATAAGTTTCCTAAGGCCTGGTTAACCACCTAATAATTTCTTATAATAGTTTTGACTAGTCAAAAGTAGTTTTGACTAGTCAAAAGTAGTTTTGCCTGATTTAGAGTTTTGAATGTAACATATACATGAAAAAAACCCTTTGAAAGCGATTAAGTACCGATTGTCAACGGCTATTTGTAAGAATGTACTTATTTGAAGTGCCATTCCACACTGAGCAAAACTTGCACCTTCGTTCTCTGTGTGAAAAGGCTCATTTGCCCTGCACCGGGAAAGTTACATGTCGGTAAAATAAATGTGCCTGTAAAACTCAGCTAGATTCAGAGACAATTGTGAAGCTCCTTGTTATAAAGTTGGTCCGGGAAAGTATTACAATCATTCTAGGTACAAGTCGTTAGATACCTCTAACAGTTGTGCTTTGGTCCGAAGATGGTTGTTGGTAACCTATGGGGCCATAAAATATTTCAACTGGGCGATATGAAATGGGTAAAATGACATGATATTTTTAAAACTGCTGCGGATAACGTTACTAACAACATGATTATGTGCTGTTACAGGTAAACTGAAATTGAAAATATTAACTAATAGTCCAAGATCCCAGGGCCGCCAGACGTCACGTATTTTCTGACGAAGGAAATGTGGACGATTGAGTAGTGTTAGTATGAACTAAGAACACTCTACTACCAGCTAGCTTGCTTGGGCGGCCAATTTTCAGGTATCAGGTCATCAAGGTACACAAAAACATTACTAACTTCACGTATTTTCTACTAGCTGATTTTAACGTATATTGTAGGCAATATCCATCAAAATAAGTTGCCAATACTCACAGACACTTCCTAGCGGCCGTTTTGCTTAACAGATGCTTTAAAGTTCCCAAAAAGTTTAGACTTAAACGTATTGTGGCTGTTTACCTGAGATCGCATGGCATCGCTCGTGTGGCTGACATACAGACCTCCACTGGACTCATTCGGTGGGCATTCAACAGGATCTGTCCATTGCCTGTGTCTTCAGAATTTGGTTGAAAACGTTGCTTTCAACGCTCGGATGCATTTTGGAGCGCCTGCCCAAAATAGCATGGCAATATCCCGATCAATTAGCTTTAAGTATTAAATAATAAGGCGATCAGTATTCTTTAAAGCGTCTGTTAAGCAATACGGCCGAAAGTGTCTGGGAGTATTTGCGACTTATTTTTAAGGATATTGCCTAAAATATACGTAAAAATCAGCTTGTAGAAAATACGTGAAGTAAGTGATTTTTTTGTGTACCTTGATGACCTGATACCTGAAAATTGGCCGTCCAAGCAAGTTATCTGGTAGTAGTGTGTTCTTAGTTCATACTAACACTCCTCAATCGCCCACATTTCCTTCGTCAGAAAATACGTGACGTCTGGCGGCCCTGGGATCTTCTTCGACTATAAGAATCAAGTATTTTGTTACAAGTCCACATTATATTAGTAGGTGCTATGTTGGTAAATAACTCAGGGTTTGGTGGAAATCCTTTATAGTAATAAGTGTTATTAAATTCTACCAAAAACAATATGCGGCCCTCGCGCCTACACACACACACACACTACACACTCTGCATGTAGTCGTAGGTACATACTCACCTACGAGTAAGTACATGCTGAGAGTGTGATAATTATAAACCCTTTTTAATCAAAATTCGATTCTTTCTATTTCAAGTAAAAACTCATTTTACTTTGACTCAAAACATTAATAAATATCACGAAACATTCAAAACATTGTGTAACCCGCTCTAATCAACAAATAAAGCCGCGCTGTCGACATGACGGCACCAAAGTGAAAATATTTCAATTATTAATTCACCAACAATGCGCCATTTTACGACAGAAACAATTGCATGGGAGACAAAAGATGGCTGTAATTAATAAATAGAATAAATTAATTCAGCTCAGTTTGTACCTGACGTGCTAATTAGGTCATGCTGCAGGAAAGCCACTACTATTTTGAGCTGATGAGTAGTTTTAACAAGTTTCCTATTTTTTCGAGTTTCGAAAAATACCGCTATCTGTTTTAATACAATACATTCAGTACTATGTCTCACTTATCTTGAGGAACTCAATTTACAGGTTAAGTCACGCTTGTCTAGGTTGGTCCGTGGATGGGTGACTACATATTACAAACCGGGTTTCCTCCATGCCTCGGAACGTCCGTTTAGCCATTGATTTGTCTTGGCTATCATTTGTAGATCTGTGTCAGCCCTTACAGGTAGTCAAAGGCCAGAAACGAAAGTCTGACAACCAGCCTTACCAAGGGGTTTCTTATCACCCAGTACTTAGGAGGTTCTGGAAGTTAGATAGGCAATTAGTTCATGTCATCATTCATTTCATCATTTCAGCCAAAAGACGTCCACTGCTGGACATAGGCCTCCCCCAGGCGTCGCCACATTGACCGGTCCCGTGCGTCTCTCATCCAGCGGGTTCCTGCAACCTTGACCAGGTCATAGGTCCACCTAGTGGGAGGCCTTCCAACGCAACGTCTTCCGGTTCGCGGTCGCCATTCCAGAACTTTTCGGCCCCACGGCCATCCGTTATGCGAGCAATGTGCCCTGCCCATTTCATGTAAAATATTGATTATTATTCATATCAAATTCAACTAGACTGGAAGGTTAAGAAATGGCGACCAATACGTCACAACTGATGGTTTTCAAACAGGTATGAAAACACCATTAACGAAGCCGAACTTAAAATTAAAAAGTCTCTACAAATGCTTATGTAACTTCTAAGTTGAACCCGGCTTAACTCTGGCCTGTGATGTCGTGTATTTCAGCAGAACATGTACCTGAAACAAAAAATAAACCGAAATGTTATAATCTACTTAATCCAGATTTATACGGCAAAGTTCAGAAGCTTTTCTGGGGCTTGGGAACAAACGGAGCAACTTTAACGAGTCAGGCAAGATGATTAATTAATGTTTCATATTTAATTTGTGGACAAATTTCTAAAAAATATATTAGAATTTATTGACCTTTAGAGGATAAAAAGAAGAATATAAGGCTAATCTGAAATTTAAGGTTGAGTATGCAATGTACGGAAAGGACGTTAATTAAGGCATTGGTCTTCACTGACATTTTTTGTAGATCTTTAATAGTCGTTGCAGATAGTCAGAGGCTGAAAGTCTAAAAACCAGTCTCGACAGAGATAACGACAAAATCGCTAACTTTCAATCCTTAATTACTAACGAATAAATTCGGTTGCAATAATGATGCTTGCAAGTAAAGCAAGTCTCTACATCCAAGATGCGTTTTTCGCAAGCATCATTATTGCAACCGAATTTATTCGTTGGTAGCAATCGAAAGTTAGCGATTTTGTCGTTATCTCTGTAGAGACTGCCGGTCCTGATAAGATTAGTTTTTAGACTTTCGGGCCTCCTGTATTATATTATCTAGTACTAATTGAGTTGCGGAGGTCAGATAGACAGTTGCTCCATTAAAATACTGGTATTCACCTGCTTTTAAAATGGAAGCTGGCACCAACATAGTTTGGAAATAGGCTAAGTAGATGATGACTTTGAACGATATCCATTCTTGATTAGGTACTTAGCATGTTTACTATTTGGCGCTGTAGCAAGCACCATGATCACGCATAAACTATTTTTATCCGTGATTATGGCGCTTACAACAACGCTATAATATCGGGAACTCATATCCAATAGTAAACATAGTAAATATCCCAATTTTAGTGTTAGTGATCGTTTCACATTCATAGTACAAATGCTAAACATGCAGCCAAATTAACCTTTGCGTTGCTTCTAATGACGCCGTGGAAGTGGCAAAGTTCTGGGTTTACAAAAGAAGAAAATTGTTGTGCGAATGCTTTGCAAGATATGTGAAGCAACAAACATTTCAAGAACACCAGCCTTTTTTTTGTATGGTGGGAAAATATCAAATAACCCCTCCCGCTCTTGGGCAGAGCGAAAGGGAGTGTCAGATTTCCACTGGCTAAAAACCATCCATATTCCTTCCTAGCCATTTGTGTCGAGGCCGCGGTATCTCTTTCGAACAACCCGTAGCCCCGACGGGAAGAACACCAGCCTTTTTTTTTTTTTTTTTTTTTGGTGGGTGGAAAATCATCGAATAACCCCCCCCGCTCTTGGGCAGAGCGAAGGGGAGTGTCAGACTTCTACTGACTAAAAACCAAACCCATGTTCCTTCTTCTTCGCCCTTGTGTCGGAGCCGCGGTAACCTTTCGATATCCACAGCCCCGACGGGCGTCGGCCCTTGCGGGCCCCTCCTTGCTGACATCTCTTTGAGGCGCGCGTGGAACACGTACGCGCCGCCGACACGGTCTGTTGCCGTCATGACGACGGCCGGACGGCGAGCTAGCCCGTTACTCACCGTCCACAGGCCCGCGTCTACGGTGGCCGGAGGTCATCGCGTGACCCCCGACGCCCGGAGCGCCTTCCGCGGCGGCTGGGACGTTGAGAGGTTCTCTCCCTCTCTCGTTCCGCCACCTCCTTCGCTAGCATCACTGCTTCGCAGAAGGAGGCGACGGCGTCCCATTCCTCCTCGCCCCGGACCATGGCTTGCACCAGGGCCGGGCGCGAGAGGTCGCTGCCGCCGATCGCCGCTACGAGAACACGGCGGGGTTCCGCCCAAGCAGGGCACGCCTCCACAGTGTGCTCCACCGTGTTCTCCGGTCGATCCTCGCAGTGGAAGCATCCGGGCGTTTCCTCCCGCCTGATTCGGTACAGGTACCTCCCGAAACACCCGTGTCCGGTGAGGACCTGCGTCAGACGGTAGGTGAGGGCGCCGTGGCGCCTCTCCAGCCACTCCTCAAAGAGGGAACTTACCGCCACTATCGTGGCGTGCCCTGCGCTGGGTTGCGACAGTCGCTGTCTCCATGCCGCCATGAGATCGCACCGGAGGTCTGTCCGACGCGCAGCAATGTGCCGCGGCAGCAGAGTGACCCCCCGGTGAAGCGCCTCCGCGCGCCACTCACGTAGGCGCGCGAGGACTATCGCCTCCAGATCCCACGGCGGCAATCCGGCAAGGAGAATCGCCGCCTCGCGGGAGATCGTGCGGTACCCGCGGACAAGCCTTACGGCCATGACCTTTTGGGGCGCGTTCAGGTAGTGGACGGCCCGCTTTTTCACGGCACGCGCCCACACCGGGGCCCCGTAAAGGGCCATGGACCGCACGATCCCCGCATACAGCCTACGGCAGGAGGCGTTTGGCCCCCCCAGATTGGGCAAGAGCCACCTAAAGGCAGCCGCGGCCCGCTCCAGTCTGGGAGCCAAACGTCGGAAGTGCTCCACGAAGTTCCACCGGCTGTCGAGGACAAGTCCGAGGTACTTTAAAGTACACTCGACGCCGACGGAAACCCCTCCCACCGATAGCTGAGATCCCGACGGTGGCACGTTCCCACGCCCATAGAAACACATGGCCTCGGACTTGTGAAGTGCCACCTCGAGACCCAGCTGCCGGATCCTCTCAACGACTATCGCAACCCCGCGTGTCATGTTCGCGGCCGCCGCCTCGTGCGACTCCCCCCGTGCCAGCACCAGCGTGTCGTCCGCGTAGCAAACGACGCTGACGCCGTCAGGGAGGTCGGCACGCAGCACCCAGTCGTAACCGATGTTCCACAGGGGCGGCCCCAGAACCGAACCCTGCGGAACACCGCACGACATCTCTCGCCGGTTCCATTGTCCGTCTTGACCAGGGTAGATGACAGCCCTGTCTGTCAGATAGTCCCCGACTACACGACGAAGGTAGGCCGGCACCCGGTGATACCGGAGTGCCTCCTTGATGCAGCTCCAGGGCATGGTGTTGAAGGCGTTGGCGATGTCGAGAGACACCGCCAAGACCACACCGCCCCGAGAGACCGCATCCCCCGTCGTGAGGGCTCTCACGCGCATGATGGCGTCCACCGTCGAGCGCCTCTTGCGGAAACCGAACTGGTGTTCCGCAAGATCCGGACCCATTCCCTCAAGGTGCTCGGCGAGGCGGTTTGCAATTACTCTCTCAAAGAGCTTGCCCACCTCGTCGAGCAGCACAATGGGCCGGTATGCGGACGGCGAGTCCGCAGGGCGCCCGGGCTTCTGAATGAGGACCAGCTTCCCCGTCTTCCAACGACGCGGGAACTGGCCTCTCTCCATGCACGCGCTGAAGAACCCCTCCAGTCGGGGCCCAAGAGCCTCTGAGGCCAGGGCCCAGGCTTTGCCAGGCAAGCCATCGGGCCCCGGGGCGGTATTTTTGGCCTTAAGCCTCCGTACCGCCACTCTCAGGTCTACCCCAGTCACCTCCGGAATGTCGTCATCAGATCCTGATTGGTCCGCTTCCGGCACCGCAGGTGGTGGAGCCATTGGCGGGGGACGATGCTCCCCTCGCGAAGGGAACAGAACGCTCACCACGTCCTCCACGAGCTCAGGCCGGAGACTCTGCGTCAGCGGGGGGCCCCGGGTGCGGAGTTGATTCCGCACCACCTTATAAGGGCGCCCCCATGGATCTCTGTTGAGAGTCTCCAGCATCTCCTCGCGGGCCTGATCCTTGGCCCGCCGACGAGCCTCGGAGAGGGCGGTCTTCGCCGCTCTGTACCCTTCATATAGCTCCGCCTCCACGGCTTCCGCATTCGGAGGACGAATGCGGCGCCTGCGATGCCTGGTGTACCGGCGCCGCGCCACCACACACTGCTGACGCAGGTGCGACAGCTCTTGCGACCACCAGTACACATGACGCCGGGCGCTTCCTGGCCGGACTCGGGGCATTGCCATGTCGCATATCTCGGACATGGCCTCCTGGAACCAAGCCGCCTCGGTGTTGACGTCGGCGGGCCTGGCCGGGGATGACCCCCAGGACCACACGATCGCGGCCTCCAGGAGGAGCTCCCGGTCCAGCTGCTTCAGCGCCCAACGCGGACCACTCGGGGTCTGCGGGACCGGCGCGCTTGAGGACTGGGCAGAGACCTCAAACCGGATATACCGGTGGTCGGAGTAGGTCTCCACCTCCTCCATGACGCGCCAGTCAGCGACACGCTGTGACAGAGCGGGGCTGGCGAACGAGATGTCCACCACCGACTCGCCCCGCATCCGCACACACGTGGCCACAGAACCCCGGTTCAGGATGTCCAGGCCTGTTTCCAGAGCCCAGCACTCGACCATCCTACCCCGCACATCCGTGTAACGAGAACCCCAAGCCAAGTTCTTGGCATTGAAGTCCCCGAGCACAAGTACGGGAAGGGAATAGCCTCCGATGACGACACTCAACTCCCTGAGGGAGTTTTGGAACTCGGCGAGAGTTCGGCTCGGAGAGAAGTAGACTCCCGCCACCACTATCTCCCCGAACCGTGCTGCTACGCACCCCTGACCCTTCCTGACCATCTCAAAAGAACACCAGCCTTAGACAGCAATAATATTATCATACAAGAGCAGCGAGAAAATATAACAGATTTATTGATAACCTAATGAGCTAGTTCGTAGGGATGTGCTGTAAACGTTTTATGTTCGAATATTTAGGCAGAGGTGTACCTAGGTCCCTAGCACAACCCGTCGGGGCTGCGGGTTGTACGAAAGAGATACCGCCGCCTCGACACAAGGGCTAGGAAGGAACATGGGTGGTTTTTAATCAGTAGAAGTCTGACACTCCCTACCGCTCTGCCCAGAACGGAAGTCCCTAGCACATGGCGTATTTTAAACGTGCAAATACGCGCTTCAAACGAGGTTTGAACGCAACCTTGTAACCTAAGCACACGGGGCGATCGTGAAACGCGCGTCTAGTGTGCGTATACGCGCAGATTCAGCGAGCCTGAGCATTTCTTTTTGAAATTTTGTTTGACTATTTGGTCAGCAAAGAATCGCCCAGTTACATGGAAAACTGAGCGATTGTTTATTTCCGTTATAAAACGGTCGGTTTCAAAAGGTTCCATTTTAAACCAAAATACACGCGCAGCACACAATAAAATAGTGTGGCGTGGCGTGGTGGCGTGAGTGTGCGCCTCTTCTCCACCCCTACTCCAACCCTTTGTACGCGCTTCAAACGAGTTTTGAACGCGCGTTTGTATCGCGTTTAAATCTATAAAAACACAAAAATCAGTACCTACGGCACAGACGACGCGCGTTTAGTTTACGCTGTGTGTTAAGGGCCTAATAGTGCACCCACATTTGGCCCGTTATGTTTGAGTCCCATGTTATAGGGGCGAGTCTATTTCCATCAACCAGGCACAAAGGGGTTTGAACTTTTTTGTATGGGAGCTGGCATATCGACTCACCGCCATTTTGTTTTTTTTTTCGAAATCGCGGCCCATGATGAAAGTGGTATGTATGGATAGAGGACATATAGATGAACAAGTAATGTCCTGTAACATGGTACCCCAAAGTGTCACGTTACCGAGTTATTTGAAGGTGAAGATGGACATATTATGAGTACAATGACCACATAAAAATTAGACCGATTATTACGTGTATATAGGCGTTGATTATCATTATTACTGGCTTCTGAAAGAGAGTAGGTACATTACATACTACTAGGAGCACGAGAAAACTATTCTTTGACATAATATAGCGTTTCATTGCGATGCGAAGCGATTTTATTGTGCGTATAATAATAATCAACCTGGGAACTATCATTTGGATACAATTTAACGCCTATACACGTAAAAAGGCTATTAAAAAAAATATTTAGTGATTGTCGTTGTACTCATTTGTCGATCTTTAACTTCAAATTATCTCGGTAACGTGACACTTTGGGTACCGTGTTACGAGTACTGGACATTTTTTGTTCGTCTATAATAATTATGTCCTCTATCCATACATACCACTTAAATTTCATCGTGGGCCGCGATTTCGAAAAAAAATCAAAATGGCGGACAGGTTGATATGCCACATCGGTTCTATCCCCTTCAGACTTAATGGCTCCTAATAAAAAAATCCTGATGGAAACACCCTCATGCACAACGAAGTAGTCAACATTCTAGGGGTCACGAAAATGCGATAAGATTATAGATGAATACCAGTTACTTATACCACGCGGCATATAACTTGAACCTGCGCAGTAGTCGTTTTTTAGACATCCCATACAAATCAAGCAGAGAACCTGCGCAGAACGACGCCATTTTGGGTCAAGTTATTTGCCTAGAAGTATACTACTTTGATTGTCACTGACATCTTTTTACCCGACTGCGGCGATGCCCAAAAAGGAGGGTTATTTAAATCTAATTGCTTGTTACTGGTATTGCTTCTAACCAACACCAATCGCACCACAAGTTTATTATAGGTTGCTTCCTAATGTACCAGAATAAACTACACTTTTAAAAAATAATAAAAACCATTCAATTACCTCTAAAATAGTCCAATAGAATACCCAGCACCGATCACACACTGAGTCTTAAATTAAAAGAAGAATACTCTTCAATAAATTCCTTTGCTCAGCGGGAAATTAAACAAAATGAAAATGAAAACGTGCTGCTATTAAGAGCCAGCCCTATTCTCAAAGCTCTCGGAGCTGAATATTCCATATATTGGTTTTGCAAATGTACGACGCGGTACGGCCCGGGTTTATTGCCGTAGCGATTTACGAATTCAACGGTTGTTAGAATAATACCACCTCGATTTTGTATTCTAGAATATTTAGACGGGAATTTTGTTGGAAATTAGGAGCTTGACGCTAAATAATAGACCCAGCGATAAATTGTAGGTGTTTGATACTCGTTATAGGTAGTCATTTGCCCGAAAGTATGACAATCAGTCTTATTGTATCGTTGACCCAGTATTAACTGGGTTGTGAAGGACAGATAGGCGGTCACACCATGTAAAATAGTGGTACTCAGCTGCATCCAGTTAGACTGGAAACCAAATCTATCCATAGAGCCAGTCGAAGTTTTGCCATTTCTTGGTAACTTCTGTTTCATTGACCTGCATCAATGCAAGCACAATGACGAAGTTCTTAGCAATGCCATTTTTTGCACACGAGACACCTATTTGCACTTGAAACCTATAATATCCAAATTATTTTATTTACGAAGCCCTGATCACAGCCGCATTTTTCCGAAAAAATGCTTTTAAAAGGGGATACACTAAATATATTTTCGTCTCGTTTTAGTCTTACCACAAAATCGAAACGGTGAGCTCTTGCCTCGATTTTATTATGAACCGAACTTATCTATTCCTTCACTCTGTCTAGGTTTGGTTAGTAACTAGATTAAGATAAAGAGAAATTCTCATGCAGGTATTTATTTCGCCTATTAAGCAGAGTAATCGATCTATCTTACTTGTTAGGAATTAGAAACAAAATATTCCTCAAGGGCGTGAGTAACTAAAAGTAGAGGAATAAATCAATCATTAGTGTGTTGCTAGGTAGGTCTTACTTCATTAGTAAGAAGAAAGAAAACTAAAGAGAATAATTAACTTACAGACTAATTATAATAGGTAGGTTTTGCTAAGATGGCTTTGCCAGTCTGGTATATTATTAGAAAGTAAAGCTCATAGTTTAATAAAAATAGCCGTACAGGTTGATCTTTAGATAAAGCCATGCTTGCTTAGTTTGTGCAGTAGATGGGTGACCACCCTTTATATTCCGAGTTTCCTCTGCTCGCAAACGGTCCTACTGAACATGAGGTTCGGGATTTGATTCTCAATTTGTGGCAAAGTGGTGAGTTTACTCACCACGAGTTCCTCGGTAACAACCCAGTTTCAAAATTTCGCTGCTTACACCTTATTAACTACATACGTCTCACTGCCGTACTCAGAGATATTTATTGATTACTTAAGCTGGCACTTAGTAAAGATAATGACATACAAAATCTTCACTAAAGTCACACCTCGGACACTCCATACAACGCCCGCAAAATAATTACCTATTACTACTACATAAACAAATAACGTTTGTGCACGACGTGCACGTGCAAATGTGTGCGTAAACTCTAGTAGGGTTGTCGTAGCCTAAAAAATGGCGCGGAAACCGAACGACGACTAATACGAGCGCGAGCCATTGCTCAAGAGTCGGCGACGACTACCTCGAAGTGCGGGGTGAGGTGCGGTATTTAATATGAGCGCGGGGAAGGGAGTGTCCCTTCTGTACGTAGTACTATTATGTATTCTATGCTAAAGTGTCAAAATCTTTACTAAGTGATGGCTTAAGTAATCATTAAACGTCTCTGAGTGCAGCACTTAAACATAACTAGCGAAATGTGGGTGGCAAAAGACACAACCCTGCCTAGCCCTTTGGTGATAACAAACGCGATTTAATATTACTGACACTTTCAAATAAACTGACACAATCTCTGATACACTAAACTGTAATAAAACTCACAGAGTCCTCCCAAAAGTAGCCTCAAGTCACACACTTTCAAAATTCCACGAAATTTCTAACTAGACTAAAAAATTCAGGCCCTCCACCATCTTTGGCAACATCAAACGAGGCTTCATAGTTCAGAAACTGCCGAACTGAAGAACCTACAATTTCCCGGAACTGTTGGACGAAAGTTAACAAGTTGAGTCCACTAGCACTATTTATAAATAACTTAGAGAGGATGAAATACAGGACGAAGTTGAACTCTGAATTTAGAAGTAAGTGCCGTAATTGTCTCTAATGTTCTTGTTATTTTACTCTGACCTAGACCTTATGGTAAAGATAATAAAGGTGTAGGTTGAGTAACAATGAAAGTTTAGCAGTGGTGTTTCGTGAATTCATTATTATGTAACAAGGTTACCCTGTAAAGTGTTGCGGTCAGTCTATTTTAGGAGATGAAGATGAATTTTAATTTAGCATCCGTTGACTTTAGCGCTACCTATCTTATCTCATTAGAATGTTACAGACTGCTAGACTTAAAGACTTTTGCCTAGCATTTTTGTTTTAGTTGTGCCAGCGACAAGATTTGTTTCTTTTATTGTCAGTTCTCCCGTGAATTTTCATTGAGCTCCCGGTATTTCGACGCTGTTGCAAGCGCCATGATCGCGGAATGGCTCCATCGAGTGAAGTCGAAATATCGGGAGCTTATAATAATGGAAAGTCTCTCGTAAGTGACAGTATAAGTTAACTAGTAAACCTTAACAGTATTTGTTTTACTATTGGGTTATAAATATGATACCACTTAGTAAGACTGGTTGTCAGACTTTCAGGCCATTAAATAACTGTCACAACTGTCAAAGATCAACCATTTACAGATGAGGCTGGTCACCAATCTATGAAACAAACTAGGTAAACGTGGTTTACCCTTAAGATACAAAGCAGGTGCTATTGTTTAGTCACGAGCTCCTATGTCCTTCAATGTCTCATTACAACGTTCACACTCAATGAATGATTTAAAACCATCTGAGACAGGCAATATTACTCCAATGGGATTCTGTCTCCAATACTGCCAACCATGACATTGACTAATGATCTCTTTGGGGCCCCATCAATGCAAAATGTCTTGATTAAGAAACGTAAACGATTTCTGACAAAAGATTGATATTGCTGAGCGATACGTAATATTAAAAGTATTGTTTTAGGGGTCTGTTCGGAGAGGGTGTTAACAGAACTTTAATGCTTGAGCTTTGTGCCTTGACAAATTACGCTCGATTTTCAAGACTTTAGTAATCCTACATAAACTTAGTTATTTGTTTAATTAGTGTGCTTCACACATAATATGACATTACCATAGATAGGACATAACATCACGCCTGTAATGCCCGAAGGGTTAGGCAGAGGTGTACCTAATAGTGCACTCACATTTCGGTAGTTATGTTTTAAGTCCCATGTGATATGAAGAAGAAGCCCTGTTCTCGTAACCTGTGCGGAACCGCACCGAGTGGACCCAACATGTTGTTGCGTCCAGCTGTGCCTACGACGCAGCTGTACCTTTCCTCCACGACGGTTGAAGAAGTCGTGCAGTACTTGAAGGTGAAGACCAACTGGACTCTGAGGGTTGAAAGGTTGGAATCGCGCCACAACATCAACTTTAAGTCGTTCGTGGTACGAGTCCCAACCCAGCATCCAGACCTGCATGAAGGAGGACTTTTGGCCGAAAGGTGTCTTGTATCGACGTTTCTGGGGACGATTACGTGACACCTCGCAGCGCAACACGACGCCGCCAATGTTACGTGTGTAGTAATAGTTTTTAAGGTTTTTTTCATATGTATTAGTTTGTTGTTATTGTTTTATGTTATTTGTGTATTTTACCTATGGGCCCTAAAAGCCTGAAATAAAATGTTTATTATTTATTATTATAGGGAGCGAGCCTATTGCTGTCAACTGGTCATGAATTCAGGCTCCCTGGCTGTTTAATAAGAAAATTCCTGATGAATAGACATAATGCCACTTTGCCCCACCCGGTAATCGAACCCAGAAACACATGCGCAACCACTCGAGCAACGAGAGGTAGTCGTAACGTAAAAGAAGTCGTGAAGTCCAACTCTAAAATGCAAAAAGGCGATCAAGTGGCTTGATTGCCTTCTAGCAAACTGGCAAGCTTCGATACGGCACTTGTTCATCAACGAACAAATTGGAACATGAATAGTCTGTCTGATTGATTCGTTTTTAATGCAGAACTGGCAAACCGGGAGAGAGGTGGCTCAGGTACTGAAGTACTTTTTTATCGTTAGTGCCTAACCTAGTTGATAAAGTTTACGTGCCACCCGTTATCTTCTGAGTTTCCATAATCATCATCAGCCTATAATGTTCTCACTGAAGGGACTCAGGCCCCCTCTATAGGAGTAGGATGGGCTATAATCCACCACGCGGGCCCAGTGCAGGTTGGTAGATGTCACATGTCTTCGAATTTTTTGGCTCTAAGACATGCCGGTTTCCTCACGGCGTTTTCCTTCACTGTTTTGAGAGCAATGGTGACGAAATTAATTACGCAAGGAAATGTACCTGAATGGGTTCATACCCACGCCTCACTGTTCGTAAGTCGGGACCGCCACCACTTATTCCACCACTTTCTTTTCCTTTTTTTTGACTTTCCATGCAGTCGTGAAATATCTCTCAGGCATGTCGGGGCCGCGGATTTTGGTGCTAGATGACGTGGCCTCGGCTGCGCAAGGGCAAAGAAGGAATATGGGTTCGGTTTTTAGTCAGTAGAAGTCTGACACTCCCCTTCGCTCTGCCCAAGAGCGGGGGGTCATTTGATGATTTTCCACCCACCAAAAAAAAAAAAAAAAAGGCATGCAGTTTCCTCACGATATCAAAGTATTAGAGAACCTATATAAAATACTTAAAAATCGATGTATTTACGAAACGTTTACACCGTGCGCTAGTAACGTGACCTCTGGTCTATAAAAGTAGTATTTCTAGGAAAACTCGATAGCGATATACTCGTACTTAATGCATGAACTAGAATATATATTGATTTCCATGAAACAATCAGTTTTGGTTTAAACATGGCCGAGGTATCGTTAACGATCGTGTGTTAGATTTCTAGATGAAGTTGGTCGCAGTTTGAAAGTACTAGGGCTAATTGAGGGTATAGGTATATGTTATGCTGCGGGTTGTTTGAAATGCTGCGGGTTATTCGAAAGAGATACCGTGGCCTCGACATAAAGGGCTAAGAAGGAACATGGATGGTTTTGAGTCAGTAGAAGTCTGATACTCACTACCGCTCTGCCCAAAGCGGGAGGTGTCATTTGATGATACACGATCATCTAAAGCAGCATAACATATCCGGAGCAGCGGTGGCCCAGTGGTGACGGCCCCGACTTACGAATAGTAGGTCGTGGGTTCGAACCTCGGCAGGTGCATTACTTTGTGTAATTTATTTCATCACCGTTGCTCTCAAAACGGTGAAGGAAAACATCGTGAGGAAACCGGCATGTCTTAGAACCAAAAAATTCGAAGACATGTGACATCTACCAATCCGCACTGGGCCCGCGTGGTAGATTATAGCCCATCCCCTCAAAGGGAGGAGGCCTGAGTCCCTGCAGTGGGAACATTAATAGGCTGATGATGATGATCATCCAAAGAAAAAAAAATGTATCTGTTATATCTGGGTATTGTATGTAACACAAAGAGTAAAATCGGTAAGGGTAAACCTGATGTCTGATTCTGGGAACCATAACGGGAGATTTATCTATTTATTTATTTCGAAAAAACAAACAGTAACATATTACAAGTTAATGATAAGGCTTAAGTACTACAATATGATAAATATGCTACCCACTACGTTTTCCACAGATTACTTTAAACAATTTATAGCTAGAGAGACATTTGTAAGATTATAACTAAAATAACAGTTTTATTCGTAGGTATGGACTAAAATAATCCTTCTTAAAACTAAAATAACAGTCATATAAACTAAAATAACAGTTATATATACTAAAATAACAGATATAAACTAAAGTAACAGTAACAAAATAAGTGATATATAGAATTTAAGTAAAGTAATTACCTACACCTTTCACATAAATATATGTATACCATTAAATCTCAATGGTCTACTGTCGATCCTTAAGAGTTGCATGGATTTGCTTCCTGAATACGTTTTTACTGAGGTAAAGTATGTCGATTAAACTAAACTCGTTGTTGTAATTCTCAACCAAGCGATGAAGAGGTGAGCGCGAGCCAGCGTTAGATTTACAACAGCTAGTGGCAAACAAGCGCCGTGCGCGCACCTCACGTACATGTACTGTTCGAGGAACAAGATAACATAGATTCTTTACTAATTCAGGACAATCGAATTTATTGCGGCATACATTGAACAGGGTCATAACATCGAGGAGCATTCGTCTTGATTGCAAAGTTAGGACATCATATTTTCTAAGTAGTAAGCTGTATGAGACTTTTTTCCGAAAACATCTATAGTTTACAGCACGAAGGTACTTTCGCTGTACCAGTTCCAAAGCTTCATTATATATTTTATATAGAGGGTTCCATATAGGAACCGCAAACTAACTGTGGTCTAATTAACGATTTGTATAAATGTAAAAAGGTGGCGGGGCGACGAAATTCCCTAGACGCTCTCATTACAAAACCAAACATTTGGTAAGCCTTACTAACTATTGTATCTATATGAACATCTAGATGGAGCTTCGAATCTAGCTGAACCCCAAGATCACGGAGGGAAGTAACTTTATCTATTAAGGTGCTAGCGAGGCAGTAGTTAAATTCAGTTTTATTTTTCTTTTTGGTAAATGTTATAACGTGACATTTTGGAAGACTGAGATAAAGCTTGTTAGAGGAACAATAGTCAGAGAAACGGTCCAGATCTTGCTGGAAATCAATACAATCTTGTTTATTTGATATTCTTTTATAAACTTTTAAATCATCTGCGTATAGAAGAAATTTAGAATGCTGAAAACAGATATTAATGTCATTAATGAATAGAATAAACAATAATGGTCCCAGAATGGAACCCTGAGGGACACCAGACGTGACCTGAATAGAGCTGGACTCGAAGCCATCAATCACCACCTTCTGAGTTCTGTTAGTTATGTAAGAAACAAACCACCGCAAAAGGTCGCCTCTGATACGGAATCAGAGGCGACCTTTTGCGGTGGTTTGTAAAAAGCCTTCGATAAAATCGATCATGAGCTGTTGCTGAGTAAGATTGCTTATTACGGAATAAGCAATCTTACTCAGCAACAGCTCATGATCGATTTTATCGAAGGCTTTCTGAAAATCAGTATAAATCGCATCAATTTGCTGTCTATCGTCAATACTTTCAAAGAGATGTGATGTGAAAGTAGGGAGATTACTAATACATGATCTGCCCTTGACAAAACCATGCAATGAGATTAATGATTAATTCGACTATACGGGGTGTGTACGGACCCTTTACGAAGCCTTCAACCAAGCATTATGTACATACAAGTGACCCGACACAAAAACTATTGCTGGCAAATGATTTGATTTCCACCGAAAGACGACCACTGCTGGACATAGGCCTCCCCACGGTTACGGGTCCCGTGCGTTATAAATAAATGTTTATCGCAGAACTACAACCTGTTAGTTCTCTTTCAAAATAGGAAGATTTATATTCCTAACAAACCAACCGTAATTAACCAACATTACTAATAGCGCTTCCCAGAGCACCAAACAATGTAAACCTATTACCGACCGCCGTAAATTGAACCGAACCAGAAATTAAAACGAAGTTAAAGTAACTAACGACGGTAACTGTGTTTCCTCGCTCAGTTTGTGACGACACCTCGTTCAAGGAATATAGGGGGAGTTTCCACCCCTCCATTAGAGGCGAACGGGTTTATTATCGAATTATTAGGTATTGTTATAAATGGCAATAGGCTCGCTCCCTGTTAGATGGGACTTAAACATTACTGGATCAGCGGTAGCCCAGTGATGGCAGCCTCGGCTTTCGAACAATAAGTCGTGTGGGTTCGAACCCAGGCAGGTGCATTACTTTTTGTAATTTATTTAATCACCGCTGCTCTCAAAACGGTGAAGAAAAATATCGTGAGGAAACCGGCATGTCTTAGAACCAAAAATATCGAAGACGTGATATCTACCAACCCACACTGGGCCCGCGTGGTGAATTTTATTGTCCATCCCTCTCCTAGAGAGGAGGCCTGAGTCCCTGCAGTGGGAACATCTATTGGAAACATAACTGTCGAATATGGATGTCCTTTTGGAGACTGAAGGCGTGATGTAATGTGTATTATAAATGAGAAAATGTATTATAAATGTTTTGATGAAAGGTTTCATGTACGTATTTCGTCAATTACAAACATTTTTTTTTGAGTTATGTCATCTTTGTCGCAAACGAAGTTGAAGTTTCATAAAAAGACATCTTGTGATTACAGTCGCTCAATGAAACCAAATATATCCTTAAACGAAAAAAAAACAGAAAGAAAGCCCATAATAAAAATACGGGACTAACAAAATTAACGAATAACAATCGACAAAGTCTTGCGAATCTAACAAAAAGAAATACAGCATCCATTGCTGAAATCAATCTTCCCAGAGTCACAAATAACATTAACTGCCAAACATAATGAACTCTTAACTAAGTTACCATCGCTCTTTCATCAGCAAGTCAGATCGATACTAAACAAACAATCTTCGTAGGTGTCTAGTAATATTATTGTAAGTAGGTAAGTTCCTTTTTGTTTCATGGAGGTATGTAGTTTCTTAGTTTCTCTGGAACTTTTCTAACATCGGTAAAGGAAAACATCCTAAAAAAATAGGCTTACACTCATCGGAAATTCAGATAAGTTCAGTAATACAAAGCAAGACTTTTAATAATGCTAGATTTAGCGGTATAAATCAAAATATAAGTTTTGGCTAAAAATCGAAAAAAAAAGTATTTCTATATAGAAAAAAAACCCGCCTGCATGTGTGGGCAGGAGCCCGCCAGATATAACACCCGTCTGGTTGGAGGATCCTCCTTTTTATGGGCGATAAAAAGCATTACACTCTGTTTATCATACCCTACAGCTACAAACATATACACAAACACATAGTTTCTTAAAACATTGCGCTCCGCTTTTTCAAATTACCATACTTAATTTTGCATAAAAATAACTGGTAACTCGTCAGAAGCATTTGCTTAAAAGTACCTACACTCTGCAAGAACTTGGTACCGTTAAACCAGCCACAGACCAAATTTAACACAGAAAACCACACTTGTTTCGAGTACTGCAGTACTGCACCAAATGAAGGACCCGCATTCACGGGAACTTCATCATTTCATGTAAAGGAGACAATACACTGGAGCTTTTACTTGTAATGTAACGTTATGTTGGTAACGGTGGCGTTGTTCGAAATTAGGCAGAGGTTTACCTGATCATACACCCACCTTTCGCGAGTTATGTTTAAGCCTCATGTAGTAGGAAGCGAGCCTATATAAACAGGCCTTAGATCCAGTCTCCTTGGCTACTGCTGTGAAATTCTTGATGGAAAATCCACAGGTACCTACTTTGCTCTTCCGAGGAATCTAACCTTTTTTTTTTTTTTTTGGGTGGAAAATCATCGAATAGCGAAGGGGAGTGTCAGACTTCTACTGACTAAAAACCAAACCCATGTTCCTTCTTCGTTGTTTTTTTATATTTTTGAATATCACTTTTTTCAATAAACAATTTCAATTTCAATTTTTTCGCCCTTGTGTCGGAGCCGCGTTATCCTTTCGATAATCCACAGCACCGACGGGAGGAATCTAACCTAGGGTTTCATTCTCAGGAGTCAAATGAGAAAGCCGAAAGTTGTGACAAAGTTAGAGGCCTGAAAAAGCGATCGCGGCTACGGTTGACCACAAAAGAGATGGCGGGATTGCCTGGATGGTTTCTTTGAGAAGTTGCGCGTAGAATCTTGACCGATGGAAGATGGCTTTTGGTGGAAAGGATTTTACCAAGCAGTGGAACAGTTTGGGGAAGTAATAAATAAATAATAATGCTGGAGTCTATACTCATCATCCACAGCCTGAATTCACCTAGTAACTGCTGGGTATAGGTCTCTCTTTCTTGTGGCATTTTCCAAGGCTCTGTGCCAGCCTCATCCAGGTTATACCCCAGATGTCCCCTATGTCATTTATCCATCTCGCCGCTGGGCGACCCACATTTCTTTTGCCAGTTCTTGGACACCATTGGTCATCACTGTGCCTTACTAGGTGACCTGGCTCAACTCCATTTGATTTGATACGTAACGCGATGTTCAATATCCATATAGTCTATACTCACCTCAGTGTAAATGCCATACTCGATTCGCGTAATATGTCATTACGTATTCGTAGTGAGCTGATTCGTACTCAAAGCTCTCGATAATTTTGGTTTGAATATCCAATGTTCCGTAAACATACTGTGGCATGTTTAATTTACAGGTTCGCTCAGAATATCTAGGCTTGTAAGAGGATGTTGTTCGATTTTGTAGGTAGCATTAATTACTAATTAATGTATTTTTGACAAAACCAACGCGATACAATATAACACAATTTAAGTGTTGGACAAAATCTGGTGATGTACAGTCAGTGCCCAGCATTATCTGCCTCTTCTTATACCACTTGCCTTCTTCTTTTTTATACAGATGTCAGATACTGATCACTGACTGTACGAGTTGGATCTGCGAGTGAACTGGCGATGTTGCATTGGTGTACCTTTGGGAAGATCCGCACTGGATCTCTCCTGGAGAGGGGGCCTGAGTCCCTGCAGTGGAAACATTATAGGTTGTGATGAAATGATTAGATACCTTATTTCTTGAAATGGCTCTGCAATAAGCACAATTTTTGACATCAAGACAATCCCCACAATTTGTAGACAAGATCACTCTACTTCCATAAAGCCACTCATTCATTATTCTCTCTCGCAACACCGTAATGTAGGTACAACTAAGTTAAGGTATAACAAAGTCCTAACTTAGTTAACTTAACCATAACTTACCAGCACAAACTAATGACACGATAGTGTTTTTTTGCACCTCTAATGCTTTCACCAATGCTAAGTTAATTAAAACTTAAGTGAGACTTGAAAGCTTCTAGAATATACGTTACAGAATTTCTGATGGTGTTCAATGATAGTAAGGGACATCTAAATAGTATAACTTAACATTATGCCTGCAATCCCCGAAGGGTTTGGCAGACGTGTAGGTACCAAGTATTAAAACCATATTTTGTCGTCATGTTTAGCAAGACTGTTAATAACCCTCCTTTTGGGCTTCGCCGCAGTCGGGTAAAAAAACAATTCAAGCTTTTAATTCTAAGACTCAATTCACTGTTTTTGTTAAGCCGTTGTCATTTATAGATCTTTAACAGTTGTAAAAGGTAGTCAGTGGGTCACAAACCTGACATCCAGTCTTACCAAAGGGTTACCAGTTATTATTTATTACCCAGTACTAACTGGGTAATAATAGCTGCATTCAGTTAGACTGGAAGCCAACCCCAACATAATAGGGGATCGGACAAAAAAAAACTAATTAGTCCATCAGATAGATTTCCAAAAATTATTGGACACGTATTTTTTCTTTTTTTACGTAAACTTAAAATGAAGACGATACAGTGCTTCGAAAACTCGTGTGACGTCATATGATAGTACATTTTGACGAAACAAGTGACGTTTCAAGCCCCACTCCAAGATCTTTGACGCGTTTTATCTTCGTCATTTTTTATTGATTTGATAAAACAAAAAACACGTATTCAATATTTTTCGATAATCTAACTTACGGACTAAACAGAATCATATTATTTTGACCCAGTCCGATCCCCTATTGAGAAAGGGTTAGGCAGATGATGAATTTTAAGAAGACTTACAACCCACTGTATAATTGAGTTTTCTTTACCACTCCCTAAAAGAAACTAAAAAAGTCTTAATTAATCAACAATTTAATTACCTAATTAATTAACAACTTATAAACCAACCATTAATAATCACTTAGTAATAAGGCTTGCATTAAAATATCTATTAACCCTTAAACAGTCTACGTCGCGAAGACTTTACGAACACAATGAGCTGTCATATTGCAGCTGCAACGTTATTAATAGTGCTGTCCGCACACTTTAATGTATTATTATATCTTATGTGTCTATTATTATACTGCATCGTAAGAAACTCAGTTGATGTATGTGTGTTAGACTGATTAATTGGTTTTATTTTCTTTTCTCTCTATTCTCTATTTTTTTTAAGAGCAGTAGTGGCCCAGCAGTGGTGGCGGCCCCGACTTACGAACAGTTGATCGTGGGTTCGAACTCAGGCAGGCGCATTACTTTGTGTAATTAATTTCATCACCACTGCTCTCAAAACGGTGAAGGAAAACATCGTGAGGAAACCGGCATGGCATATCTTAGAACCAAAAATTTGAAGATATGCGACATCTACCAATCCGCACTGGGCCCGCGTGGTGGATTATAGCCCATCCTAGAGAGGAGGCCTGAGTCCCTGCAGTGGGAACAATATAGGCTGATGATGATGATTTTCTTTTTCTATCATTAACAGCCGGGACCATCGGCTTAACGTGCTTTTCGAAGCACGGAGGAATCTCGGTATACGGTGTGTTGGACACCCATCCACACATCTAGGTCTTGTGGCATGTGCCAAATAAATATGTTTACTTTCTTTTTTTTTCTTTAGGTTGGTCTGTAGATTGTTTCTTAAGTATGGCTTGAGCTGAAGATTGATCCGAGCGACTATTACTATTTAGTCATGATCTTCTCCAACACACATACGTCAAGAAACACATAAGTTCATTAAATATAAAGACAACCATGTTTTTTATTCGTACCAACTATTTCACTTTGCATATCGATCGTAACACACAAGACTAAAATAATGTTAAAATTACCCCACTCTCACATCTGAAACTTAATTAAAACAAAGCCTAGACTAAAATACCTATTAACCCTAAAACGGTCCACAAAACAAACACAAAGACCTGTCATAATGCAGCTGCAACATTATTAATAGTGCTGTCCGCATATTTTAATAACATGCGACTTGAGTACACTTGTCATGCTTTGAGAAGTTTTGTACTCAAGTGATGTAGTTAGTGTGTACTAAGTTCTGATGAAGTTGGAATGCTACACGCGTAGACGTGTCTTGATTTGTGAATTACATTTTCGTGTGTTGTTGATGTTTGGCAAGTGTGATGAGGGTTTTCGATTGTATCTGCTTTTGTATCTGTGACGATCTTGCGTGAGCAAACTATTGCTCGAAGTTTTTGTTTGCACAAACTAGATGTTTTCTCAAAATCAAAATTCAATATAATGTTTTTTATTTTAAAAATATACGCAGCTATGCCGATACCGCGGCCCCGGACACAAAAGGCTAAGAAAGAATATGGGTTGTCTTTAGTCAGAAGTCTGACACTACCTTCTGCTCTGCCCAAAGCGGGAGAAAACATTGGAAGATTACACAGGCTCCAAAAAAAGGTGGGCTGAAATGCGCCTGTAGAGGTGGGAAGCAATCGTCACTCATTAGACATTTGACGGAGGAAATCGCCGACGAGGTAGACCGGGCCCGCGGTTAAGGTGGTGTGATGATCAGATCTTGTTTGCGAGACGGACATGAACAGTTATTTGCACAGGCTAGAGAGGTTTGGATTGAGATAGTGGAAGTTTTTGCCGAGCATCGGGACTAAATAGGCGACGAAATAGGCTAACATAAAACAAAGATTCTACATAGACATTTAACAATTGTCAAAAGAAATACAACTCTATAGCATGCTGACCCAAAATAAGTTGTCATACGTGCTGATCACGCCTGCTACATGTGTAACCTTTAGGTACTTGTTAACAAGAAAGTAATGCATTCTTAACATATTTCAAACTACCAACGTAAAAATGATTACAAAATAAATTTATTTCCACACAAAGAGCTCCCTGAGTTAACCTGAGAATTGCACAATCGCTCAACACAATCACTTCAAAATCCCACTGACAGCAAAATCATAAAGTGCTGTAAACAGACTTTAATAAGACAGCACTACGGGACTACGGGACTACGGAACTACGGGACTACAGGACTACGGGACTTGCGCAGCGTTTGTCAAACACAACACTACGAGACATTCATTGCATTGAAAACTTTTGTTGAGATGATGAAGCGAGTGTGTTCGCTCAAAGAGGATTCTATACGTTGCATGTAGGAGCTAGGCTTCATATTATATTGTATTTATGAGCTACTTTTAGTTATTTACGTTCTAGGAATTGGAAGAGCCTTGCTTTGGTAGAATTATTGTAAGTAGAACTGATAGGAAATGCAGTTTTGATTATGGAAAAGTAGTTACAATAGCGGTAACAATGCTTTGTTATTCTATGAATAAAACTAGGATCTTTTTCCATCCTACCTCCTTGTACAAAATGTATACCGATAAAAGATGTGTACAAATAAATCTATATTTGTATCTATCTATGATATATGTTCTAGTTGTTCGTTGTAACAAGGGGTGGTGATGAAGCCTTCATGGGTTTGATTTTATGAAGTCATACATTTTTCGACTCATTATTTTTACATAAAAACTCAAACCTAAAGAACTCTTATGAACAAACAGCAGTTTTTACACATTATGAAATCCTACACATAAAAAAAGACCCTTAGGTACATTTAAAATCAAGCTCAAAAACCCAAAACAGAGAATTCACTATTGCATAAACCAGAAACGAATATCCAATTCCCCAATTGATGTCCCGATCCCAATCATACGTATAGGTACGTAATTATAGCCTAACTTAACTTCAGTAAAGTTCCTCATAAGCCTTGCTTAAGTAACCAATAGAACTTGAGTGCTTCTGAGAATTTTCAATTGAATATGAAGACGAATAACTTGAATCTTCTATTATGTTATATTAGAAAGTAAATGTGCATTCATTGGTCTAATGAGAGGCTGATTGAATAGTGTGTGTTTACGTGTATGTTTATGTTGCATTGGTAAAGAAATGTAGAAAAAATGTAAAGAGTAATAAGAAATTTGTCTTCAATAATATCTAAAGGGGGTTTCATGGTATAGCGTAGGTATAGGTAATAGCAGACCTACAGAGTAATAGTAAAACGGGTAATAACTTGCATTTGTAGATGAAAACAAATGTTCTAACTACACACGAAATAACAACAATGGTTATTTAAAAACAAGATTTATCTGTTTCTCGAAAATATTTTTGTAGTCGGAAACCCGAAAGTCTGTTTACTAGACTTACAGTGTTCCCCTGCATCCAGGCTATTGGAGGTCAAAAAGGCAGTCTCTCCATGTGAAATACTGGTGTTTTGAGTAAGACTCAAACCTGACCCTACCAAAGTTGTGAAGTAGCAATGGATGATGGAGTGGTTGGTAATTAAAAGATTGCAATAAATATTCATGCATGACGTGCATCAAATAGAATATAATAGGATACAATAATAACAAAGACCCAGAGACAAATACCTTAACCTAAATATACATACTAATAACAAATGTGTTAGCATAAGTAACTTAAAACTACGTTAGTAGCACTTACGTTAATTACACCTCTGCCTAACCCATCGGGGAATATAAATGGTAATGTTTTGTTTATCAAATAATCAATTCACAAATACCCAGAATTCTTAATCAAAAGTCAAGGAGCGACATCGGATATAACACCTAAACCAAAACTCAACAAACACTAACTAAGTTTGTCACTCGACGCAAAAGCTGAGTTGGACACAGTTCCAACTGTATTTTAGCTTTGATAAATACTGGAACCTATGTAATTCAGTTTCGAAACTTAAAACTGGTGCTCAGAGCAAAATTCATGTTTCCTTTGGCATTAATTATTTATGGCACTTTAGTTACTTTGATGTATTATTTAGTGGTTGTTGAGATGTTCAGATGTGGTAGGTAGTGCTAGGCTGCTTGCTGCAGGGCTAACATTTGTTCTTAGTAATTGCTCACGAGTTGTACGCGTGTTTTGATTGCGACTAATATTATTTTGCTCCTCGCTTCTGCTTGCTACTTGAAATAATACATGTAACTAAATCCTTATCATTTCAACCTTTTTCTAACTATGATGGAGGGTTCTAGTTCAGCCGGATGCAGTTAAATACAAGTATTTTTCATGAAGCAACTGCAATAGGGGATCGGACTGGGTCAAAATAATATGATTCTGTTTAGTCCGTAAGTTAGATTATCGAAAAATATTGAATAAGTACGTGTTTTTTGTTTTATCAAATCAATAAAAAATGACGAAGATAAAACGCGTCAAAGATCTTGGAGTGGGGCTTGAAACGTCACTTGTGTCGTCAAAATGTACTATCATATATGACGTCACACGAGTTTTCGAAGCACTGTATCGTCTTCATTTTAAGTTCACGTGAAAAAAGAAAAAATACGTGTCCAATATTTTTTGGAAATCTATCTGACGGACTAATTAGTTTTTTTTTGTCCGATCCCTTAATGTGACTACCATAAACCAACTATTACTGGGTAATACGATAGCCTTTGGTGAAACTGGTTGTCAGACTTTCGGGCTACTGACTTACTCCCATCTGCTCTTAGTTAGGTTTCATGTGAAGCATCGAGATGGTTGACTCCTAGACATCTTCTTCAAAGAGCGGGATTGGTTCTCACACGATTCAACACATTAGACTCTTCCTGAACCATCACTGTCTCATAAAAACTACCTCGAATCACCGCGATCTGCCTTGCAACGCGACGGTAAGCACTCACGGCTGGGAAACAAGTGAATCGCGCGTGTTGCGGCACAAACCGCATCATGTGAACAGGTTGTTAGAGTACCTGTACTAAATATGCACAGAAATCTCTGAGGTAATCTCCGAAGCGCTTTGCTGGGTCCTTTATTATGCGCACAGCCAAGGAGTGGAATTCCCTGCCTGCGTCGGTTTTTCCGAGTTCATATAACCCTGATCTGTTTAAGTCGCGAGTAAACAGGCTTCTTCTGGGTAAGCTCGTTCCATCGTCGACATCATCTCTGCCCCTAGGGCAAGATTGAAGTCAAGAGCAAGCCCATTTATAATAATAAAAAAAAAGGTAGCTACCTACCTCAGAGATTTCTGTGCATATTACTAAAGATTCCTGTGGCACTCTGCATCAGCTAAATGCAGCCACCGAGGGAGATTTATTGAATTAAATTTGCAAATGCCCCGAGATTCAAGCAACTTGGGTCTCGCACAGGAATTCCTGGAATTTTATTGGGTTATAATGAGATAGCTAGAAGTGGCGTATAAACAACTAGAATAAGTGCAACCTGTGTTGTTCCTTGTTAGTTTGAACGCGAAAGGAAACAAGTACAAGAGATAGTTTGTCTCTTCCGGAAAAGCTTTATTCAGTTTTACATTTCTTAGAATCCTGGAGTTAATGTTTGTCTAGTGTCGCCGGGTTGATGACAAAAGGCTAAATGCATACTCTGTTACATACAATTTAAATGTACTTAATACAGGGTAGAAGGGCTTACCCATTCAGTACATCATTTTGACACTGCCCTCATATAAATTTTTCATCATTCGGTAATCGGGTAGAAGACAAATAATCGAACTAGTCCGTCAGATAGAGTTCCAATTTTTTTTTTACGTTAACAAAATGAAATAAAATTAATGAAAACATTTCATTTTCACATTTCAGTACCTACCTAAATTGTTTACCTAAAAGTGACGTCACAATCTTTGACGCGTTGTATCGTCGAAACTTTTATAAATTTGAAAAAGCAAAAAACACGTACTTATCCAACAATTTTCGATAATCTAACTGACGGACTAAATAGAATCATATTTTTTTTAGTCAGTCGACATCCCTCTTAAAAAATCTCCCGTCCCATAAATTTTGATCGTGTAGGTATTGCACTTTTGTGGAAACAGCTGTTTTGACATAATTAACTTCCACCGTATCTATATATTATGATTATTTATATATTCTGTCTTACCCTCCACGGAAATATAGGCGTAACGTTATGTGTAACTTTGATTGTAATGTTTTTTTTGTAAATCCCATTACGTTTTGTCTTATGATGAAGCACCAAAGGTTACCGTCACCCAAATAACTCCAAATATATAACAGAGATACCGTCGTAACAGATATGAAGGGTCACCATACAAGATATATGTGGAAGGACACTGAAGAACCCTTATTAAAAATATATTGGGGTTCCGCATACAGTATGCGACACCCATGTTGATCTATGACCTCACTTCTTTTACAGATTGCATTTTTGGGACCTCTGACAGTTTATGATTCGAGATTTTGTTCGTTCGGTCAAAATGTTGATTTGGAACGTGGATTAGATAAGGTTATTTTGCACGAGTTATGTTTTTGGATGGAGTTCCTTATCGCACGTTATCGTTCTGATTTGTTTGTAGGCTGAGGGACTAGACGGAAAAATGTGTAAAAATGGAAAATGACACCAAAAATCGACATCATTTTGCAGTGATTTTTGAATTTTTCATTAACAGAGTCCATCCATCGTTTCTTTAATTCTTCATTCGCGATCACTTAGGAAACTAAAACTTTTTTCAATGGATTCAGCATGCCGTCAATTTTAGAGTAAGCAAAAATATGTTATAATTTCAACGTTTAAGTACCTACCCTTTTAAAAATAAATAAGAAGGAACACATTTATGTTCGTTTAACTGGTCAAAATGTACTGAAAAGATGACTTTTTATTTTTATGGCGATTTCAGGTTAGGTTTCATAGTAAAGGTTGTTTGTTATCATGAGGTCAATCACGTGTTTAAGTATCATCCACTAATAACCATGCAGTCACCCTATAACGAAATATAAAGCAATACGAGTGGGTGAACTCATCTAATTCTGTGATTCGCCTAATTCGGTGATATTTAGTTTGAGCGGTAAGTATCATAGGGCTGTACGAGTGCACAAATGCCTTTATCACGAAGTTAGATGAGTTCATTATAATATGTTACCATCGTAGTATGTTCTTTGGTGTTCTGTATGTATGATATGTGTTTTCAAATTCTGACAGCACGATAATTTGCAGATTAAGATTCCTCATTACACGAAGGACTTGGCAATGACATGTCTATAATGACCTCGTGATATAGTATTGTTATAGTGACATGGGACAAGATCGTAAGATGATTATGTTATTATCAGGAATGTTTAGCTGTACTTGCTTCAGCAGTACATATACTAAAATTGGAACGATACAGAGAAGATTAGCATGGCCCCTGCGCAAAATCGTGAAGCGTTCCACATTTTTTTCCCGTCGGGGCTGTGGATTATCGAAAGGATAACGCGGCTCCGACACAAGTGCGAAGAAGGAAAATGGGTTTGGTTTTTAGTCAGTAGATGTCTGACACTCCCCTTAAAAAAAAAAGCATGTTTAGCTAGGGGGTTTAGCAGAGGCATGAGTACCTGTAGCACATAGAGATCTTTACCATATTCTAATGATGCAATTGTGTAACTTACTTCATCATTCTCATAACCTAATTAATTTGGAGTTGGCGCAGTATGTCTTCTTCATCCATAATTCTCTGTTTCTCGTCATCCCATGAGACACATCCTTTCTTGTCATATCATTCTTAATACAGTCCATCCATCGTGTCTTTGGTCTTCATCTACTCTTATACCATTTTCCTCATACCTCCGTATCACATGCCCATACCACCACACAACTTTTCAGTCATCGGCGCCACTTTTACACTTTCTGTTAATACTCAATTCTTATTTTATCCATTTTTAGCTGTGTAACTTAAAATAAATAATAATGTATTTATCTATACTTACGTCATACATAACAGTATTATAGTATCATTAAAATGTAACGGTAATTAAACTATTAAGAGAAAACAGAAATGTTTATAAATTAATTAACGATTTCCCAGTAAACGTTACACTATCTGTTTGTAGGTTACGCCGCAATGTTGATCGAGGTCGGATTCGAACCCGCAACCTCGCGGTTTAAGGAACACATTCCCTAGTATTGACTGATGAGACCACTGCATTATGAAGTACATGCGTAGCCTTTTCCCAACTGTCCTATTGAGATCGACTTCCAGTGTTACTGCATACATGAAACTGTATGTCAGTATTTTTTATGGAGCGACTGCCTATCTGACCTCCTTATCCCAGTTAGTACTGGGTGAGTAACGATATCTCTGACTACCGGTAACGACTGTCAAAGAACTGCTAATTACAGCCATCATCATCATCATATCAGCCTGGAATCACCCACTGCTGGGTATAGGCCTCCCCTTTTTTCCGCCACGCGTCCCGATCCTGTGCGTCTCTCATCCAGGTGTTTCCCGCAACTTTAACGATGTCGTCAACCCAACGAGCTTTAGGACGGCCCTGGTTTCTATGGCCTAACCTTGGCCACCACTAATTACAGCCAGTCACCAGTAATTGTTCACCAGTTTAGTAGTTTATATTCCAAATAGGCTTGCCCCCTATGCAAGCCTATTTCTATCAACAGGACAGCTGACACTGAGAAAATCCTGAAAAGCTCAATGACTCTGCCCGACGTGAACCCAGGACCTCATCATCAGCAGTGGCGAGACCTCTGGTCTAGAGGTTGCAAGCGCGACTAATTAAACCATCGTGGTCTAGACTCTAGGCCAACAAGGCATTTATTATTAATGGAGTATGATTAGTCTTAGTCTGGGTTATCATTCATCATCATTTCAGCCAAAAGACGTCCACTGCTGGACATAGGCCTCCCCCAGGCATTTTTGGGGGGGTTTGCCATAATCGCCACGCTTGGCAGGCGGGTTGGCGATCGCAGTATGGTTGTTACAAAGACACAGAGAACGCTGCTGCCCATTCTCTGGTAAGTCCCTTAGTCGCCTCTTACGACACCCACGGGAAGATATGGGATGGTGCTATTCTTTACGTCCGACACCACACGGAACGTCTCTCTCTAACGTCTCACGGAACGTCAGTCTGGGTTATAAGTTGTTAAAACTTATCACTTAATAAAAGATGTTAATTTTGTCTACACTATTATTCATTACTATTACTTATAGTTTTACGTTAACTTGAACTCTACTCTGTTCCTTCCACATTTCTCAATGTTGCGCCTCTTCTCACCAATCAACGAGAAATCCATTGAAGGTGTCATGCCATCCTGTCGGGGCCGCGGATCTTAGTACTAGATGACGTGGCCTCGGCACAAGGGCAAAGAAGGAACATGGGTTCGGTTTTTAGTCAGTAGAAGTCTGACACTCCCCTTCGCTCTGCCCAAGAGCGGGGGGGGTCATTTGATGATTTTCCACCCACCAAAAAAAAAAAAAAAAGGTGTCATGCCATGCTGCGGGTTGTTCGAAAGAGATACCGCGGCCTCGGACACAAAGGGCTAAGAGAGAACATGGATGGTTTTTGCCCAGAGCGGGAGGAGTTATTTGATGATTTCCTTCCCTAAAAAACCCTTCTCTTCGGTCTGCCGCGCCACCGTCTATATTATCTGTCTTAGGGCCATTTTTGATAAACTTAAAATAAGATTATGTGACAACAATAAAGATCTTTTATGACTTCATTAGTTTTATTATTAAGTTTATAAGTTCAAGCTATCGACCTTTTTGCCAGTCCATTTAATACGAAAAAAACTTTTCTTTTTTCATAAACTTTGATTGAAAATACAAACTTTTATTATTTTCTTTTCTCAACTCATCAAGCCTTTTCTCAATTTGTGTGCGACAGAATTTCATATGAAGTGACTCCAATCTTGTCTGACTTTTTCAACTCAATTAGGAGGGAAAATGTTAGACGATATTATTATGTACTTAGGAGGTTTCATCAAAATGGGTGCTGGTCAACAGTATTTACGAGGCATCCAATGGATAAAAACACATAATTGGTTACATGGTAGAAAAGACACAAATGGTAAGCTATGCTTTCAAACATAATTATAATATCAACTTACATAACATAACGTCACGCCTCTTATACCCAAAGGGCTAGGCCTAAGGTGTGCTTATAGAACACCCACATTTCGCAAGTTATTATGCTTTTTTAGTTTCTCTGACATTCAAAACTACCTATACCCAATGGTCTAAATGAAATAAATGCTTTGAGTTTCAATCACATATAATACATATAATGAGCAAAACATACATGGCAATAATCTTGCCCCTTATGACATGGAACTGATCAAATAAGGGTGAACTATTAGGCACACTATTCAATAATTCTTCGAAATTACAGGGGTTATAAAAAGTTGAAAAATAAGAACTGAAATGAGTAGGTTTTTACCTATTTGGTTGTCACCACATTTAAGAATACGTACAGCTCCTAAGTTCTGTCAAATCGATATATAAACGTGCACATTTGCCTCAAAAGCGCGGAGTGATCTAGATGTCCAAAGGATGTTCGCCCGCCCAAACCTTGACAGGGGATAGGTCCATTAATTTTAGTCGGCAACTACAACGCCCTAGCCTTAGATTCAAATGACTATTACGAGAATTTATGGCCAATGAACCAGTTTGAAGATACAGCAGTAAACTTGAGATTATTTCAGTACGGAGTAAAACATGAATTGAACGTCACGCTTTGTAATAGGTATGTGTTGCAGATTTCATTTTTAATCGGCTTATAAAAAGGAGGACTTTCTCAATTTGTTGTTTTTTATGTTTGTTACTTCATAACTCCGTCATATAAGAACGCCATGATTTTAAAAAATAAATATTATTAAGTGAAAAGATTTAAAGGTAAAAAGTCAACGAAACAAAAGTCACAAATTTTCGAAAGAAAAGTTATTTTAGACTTTTTTGATAATTATATTTTTTATATAAAACACGTTGTCCCACACACTAAGTGTTTCTCTGGTATCATGCTTACGTTTACAAACATTTGAACTTACCTAAACAAGTAGCCAGACCTAAAACCAATACCCGTGGGTCATACAAATTAATATTAATCCCACACACGCGGCTGTGCTGTCAAAAGTTATGATTTCCTAGAGTATTTTCCCTCACCCGAATGTCGAAATTATACGAGGAAATACAGATTTAGAGGAACTTAAATTGATATCTATGTGCCCGTATATTAAGGTTTTCATTAAGTCTGCGATTAATTTAAACAGTACTTAAGTTCGAATTAATTAATTTACATAAAACTAAACGAATCGTTTGATTTCACGTCTAAAATATTTAATTTATTTTGATAAAGGTAAGAAAGACACTATGGACACTACAGTGTTATTTATTCGTATGTATAGATTTTTTTATCAATCAAGAATGCGTTTCTCAATTCAAATCCATCCATGTCTGAATATATTGTCAAAGTGAGATCTCGATTCATTCTTCTATTTATGCATTACAGCAACGAAATAGCAATCTATCATTCTTAGCATATCGATCATAATTTCTATATTATATCGAAACTGGATAAATGACAGAAACAAATTGTTTTTAAAGTGAGATTTTTTTTTACTTCAAAGGTCACTGTAATTCCCTTTTAGACAACCTTGGTAAGGATAAATATAGAGAATGTCAAACGACTTATACTTTTGGTTGTTTAGGTAGGTACTTGACTAAAATATAAAGAAATGTGTGGGTAGACCAATAATTATGCTGCTATGCTAGCAACTAAATGCTAGCAAGGAAAACTTGTACTTATTGACTTGAGTATCTCTAAATATACAGAAGGAATTTTTATCACTTTTTTTTACTAAGTGAAAGTTCTGTGGATTAGAAATAGACTGAGATTAAGAAATTTTGCAGGTACAGATCTCAGGTAAGGAGTAAACGAATTCTTCACGAAGCCGTCCAACGAGCATTCAGTACTTCAGTAGTCTTACGCAAAATTGATTGCTGGGACGTGATAGTCCCAAATTGGGACGTTTGGTTTTCATTCGGATCGTGATTTGACCTGCGTTTTCTAAGTATGGTGTATACATCTGTGTTTCCAATATTATAAATGTTTGACTGTATACTAACACAACTTGTAATGTAAATTGTATTGCGTCACTAACCCTAGAAAGATAACCTACGTCGCAGAGGCGCCTGCGCTGGAAACATATTGCTGTCGTTTGTTATCCGACGCGTGTATCTGTTTGTCCTTCTCAGCCAACTCAGTCGTCGGTTAGCCCCTTCACGGGATGGCTGTTTCCATGCTGTAAGTACTACAGTTTTGTTTATATGATGTCTGAGCGCTCGCGAGGCGTATGGTTATCTTTTGTGAAACTTATAAGAATTAATGAATATTGTAGTTTTAGTGATGTAAAGCGTTTTTGTAAACAGTTTTTGTTTGTTTTTAGAAACAATTTATTACGTATGTATCATGGCACATAGGAGAACGTTGCTAGAAAATGAAATATGTGCTTTACTAGGTGAAGAAGAAGAAGAAACGACTCTGACGAACTTCTGTAAATTGACAGTGAATTGGAAAATCACCAGAGCGAATGGAAGATGTCCAAAGTGACTTCGAAAACGAGTTTGTCGACAGCCAAAATGTAGAGGAACTAGAAAATAAACAAAATGAAGAGAATTTGTTAGTCCTGAAAACTTCAGCGCCTTCTGACCTGCACTAAGTGCAAAAAAAAATTACGTTTCCATGACTATCTTTGAATTTTTTTTTTTTTATGACAGATATTTTTTTATACTTATAATTATATTGTAGTCAAAAAGCTTGTAAAAAAAAATGTATAAGATGATTATAAGTGTTTTTGTTTCTGAAGCATAAGGCTGTTTATTTTTGTTACTTTTTTGTAGAGGTCTACTCATTTAGTTATAAATTATTTTAAATAAACGAATAAAATAAAAATGTATTTAATTTTTATAGTTAAAATTATAACTTTTAACACAAAATCATAAAATAAAAATATTTTTTATTAAATCAATTAAAAACACGTATTATAAAAAGGTGCGCCTCTGAAGCGTATGGTTATCTTTCTAGGGCTAAGGAAAGTGCACAATTTAGATTAAACCAAACTTATCGTGTGATTAGTCACACGATAAGTTTGCTAAAAACAAAGCTTTATTAATAATGTCAAACCTGTTATTAATTTAACCTCCATATTTCTTTCTGACTGCCCCAAGAAAACCCTAATAAATTCAAACACTCTCGCGAGTAACATCACACAATACACCCTTTAAAAATGCCTAGGTACAAATACTTTATCCTCTAAAAAATAAATACAAAATATTCGTCCCGTACGGCGATAAATGCTGTCCTACACGTCTCCCTTGGGGCGAAACTTGAAGATATAATAAAAAACCCGAGGAAACTCTCGTCATATTTCTTTACGTACCTATTTACTTGTTTATTTAAGTTGTCAGGGAATCTTGACAAACTGTTTTCCGTAAAGGACGAAAGATTTCTTATGATCACTGTTTATTTGAGCAGTGGTGGCCCAGTGGTGGCGGCCCCGACTTACGAACAGTGAGTCGTAGGTTCGAACCCCGTCAGGCGCATTACTTTGTGTAATTTATTTCATCACCACTGCTCTCAAAACGGTGAAGGAAAACATCTTAGAACCAAAAAATTCGAAGACATGTGACATTTAACAATCCGCACTGGGCCCGCGTGGTAGATTATAATATAGCCCATCCCTCTCCTAGAGAGGAGGCCTGAGTCCCTGCAGTGGGAACATTATAGGCTGATGATGATGATGATGAGTGTTTATTTGTAGTTTCAATATTTAGCTTATGGAATTTTCCAAGTACTTGTTTCCAAAAACAGGTGCGTAGTACTCGAAACCGATGTGTGTATATGACCAGATGTATGAATGTGGATGAGGCAAAATAAGTCTGTAAGTATCATAGCAGGCTGGTGGTTTTTCTGCTCCCATGGAAAAATGGCATGAGTTTATGTATGTTTGCTACAGCGTTATTTTGAAATAACACAAACTACTGAAGATTTCTATTCTGAAGATTTTTTACACAGACGATGTGTGTTTCATGTCCAAAAGCAAGGCACATCTTCAAAGCTACATTAAATTATATAATATTATATATTATAATTATACTGTAAGAGATTTCGACTAGTCATCAATGCTTCGAAGACGTAAGTCTTTAAACAACCACCACGAAAACGAAACTGCGAACTGATGAAAGTACACTGAATCTAGATGGGATGCCACTTTATTTAAGAGTCACCGTTATCGAAAACGTACAATAATAGTACTTACGGATATTTTAAAATAAAACTGGGAATTTATTATAAATGACCGCTGTCATACTTAAGCTATTATTAAAATTATTTGGGCAAGAAATAGAAACACTTTAAACGTTTTTTAAAAGGCTTGAACTATAAGTAAAATAGATTTTATTTTGGGTACAGACATAGTGATATTCTGACAGCAGTAACGAGAATAAACCTTCTGAAAAATTTAAATTGAATATTTAAATAATATATTACATTAAAATTCGTTGAAAAAATACCAACAGTTTTGAACATGAATACCATTTTATAACCTTCTAGAACAACAATCTACAAAACAAAATCAATTCTAACCGAAAACCGATTCATCAAGTACACAAAAACAACATCAAATAGCTTCACAGCCCTAATAAATAATCCGAACACATACCACCAAACCTAGGTAATACCCTCACTAAGAACACGTCATAATAATCTTGAAAAATGTCCCAAAGATGTGAAAAAAAAAACGTATAAATCTTCAACAAAATCTCTGAAAGCTGAAGGAAAAAAACTGTCAAGTTGACTCTGTAGGTCCACAAGTTGAAAAAGAAAAATAGGGACAGATAGATAAATAATACATGAATTGTAGTGCCCATTTGTCAGTATAACCACGAGTTATATGGGTGTAGAATAAGATATATATAGGTTGTATATAAGGATGAGGTTTTAGTAAGTAAATAGTGGCCAGTCGTGGTCGCTAAGCAATCGGTGGATATTTGGTTACATAGGGCAAAAGGGTCAGATTTTAGTTGGCAAATAGACGGATGGATGTGGCTATATTTATGTATACAGTGTGCATTTGACGTTGTTTCATGCTATTTACAGGTTGATTTTATGTGCTTAAACTGAAATGAAAGCAAACTTCGTAAAAATTAACAATGTAGAGTGAGAGACTTTTTACAAAAATGAAACCGCTCTGGATAACAAATAGTAGATTGTACACCAAGTGCATAAAACGCACCATTTTGCGCGAGACGTTTATCCATCCGATGCGAGCTTGCGAGCGAGGATGGATATAAAGTAGAGAGTAAAATGGGTTTTATGGACGAGTTTTACACTCTACTTTTCACTTCGATTGCGAGGAAATGCAACAGCAACTTGTAAATATTGTAAAAATAATTATGGTTCCCGCCACAATTAACTTTTTTTTTTCAGTAGGAAACTTGACATAACACCTGACTTATGTCGTTAAATAGCGTTACTCATACTGCTCAGTTATAAAAACATTTTGAGCAAGCCTATTGCCATCAACCAATGTAATTAGGAGCAAGCCTATTGCCATCAACTGATGTAATTAGGGACAAGCCTATTGCCATCAACCGATGTAATTAGAAAAAGCCTTTTGCCATCAACCAATCTTATTAGGAGCAAGCCTATTGCCATCAACCGATGTAATTAGGAGCAAGCCTATTGCCATCCACTGATTTCGGCAATTGAGAGCAAGCCAATTTCCATCAATCAATGTAATTAAGAGTGAGCCTATTCCCATCAAATGATGTAATTAGGAGCAAGCCTATTGCCATCAACCAACCTAATTAAGAGCAAGCCTATTGCCATCAAGCGATTTAGGTAATTAGGGGAAGCCTATTCCCATCAACTGTCTGTCTGTGTCTGGGTGTAATTTATCTATAATATGTATGTATTTAGAAATATATAAGTATGTTTATCAGTTGTCTAGTACCCATAACACAAGCTCTGCTTAGCTTGGGACTAGATGGCGTTGTGTGATAGTTGTGGAATATTATTATTATTATTATTATTAACTTTCCTTGTATTCGTAATGAAAAGCAGTAATCCCTGTTCTTAGAATACTAGCGAAACGAATTAAATTAAAGAGGTTATTCTATGAAGTTGTTGCTGTGGCTGTTTGGCCGATTACCTGTGCCGATTACCTTCATCTTCGACGAAGATTTTACTTTATGCTCTAGAGCATAAAACGCGACTTTATGTCGCCTACGCACGACATAAAGACGAATTTTAGAGCGAGAGAAGTGAAAATATAATTATTATACTTTGCCAGTAGTATGACATAACATCACGCATGGAATCCTCGAAGGAGTACCTACTCAGTTATAATTCCAACATCATAAGGGGGCAAACGGGGCACAAATTTCGTCTCTCAGCTTAAATTAAGAACCTACTGAAAGGAAATCTCAAAAACACTTTCCCATAATTATCTTGGAGTCGAAGCCAGGACCAGCCGTTTTTTTTTGAAGGATGGAAAATCATCAAGTGACTCTTTCCGCTCTGGGCGGATCAGAATAGAGTGCAAATGTGTGTCCAATACTGACTAGAACTTATCCGTGTTCTTTCTAATGCCCTTTGCAATAAAGAGGGGTGGCGCATTTTTTTGACGGGTCCACCCATGTTCTTTCTTAGCCCTTTATGTTGAGGCCGCAGTATCTCTTGCAAACAACCTGCATCCCAGACGGGGACCACAGTGCCTCTTTCAATCAAATTTCGTGGGGATCGCAGTGCCTCTTTCAATCAAATTTCGCAATCATGGCAGGCACCAAGTAGGACCAGCCCTGCAGTCACTATCTTTTGCCCATGACACAAAATAAGATTTATTTGTTCAAGCCAGAATGATGGACTAGTAGCTCCACAAATTACTTTGAAACCCATTTGTTATGGTTATCCTCGTGTGAAACGTTTAGCACACTGGTCATAATTCCAAGGACTACATTTGACACAAACGACTTACAACGAGTTACGACTATTTCCCTTGTGGGACGCTCAGTTATGTTTTAATTTATTTGTGTATTGTCATACGCTATTTAATTTCAGAGTCAAATGTGTCATTGTATGCTATTCTGATCTTCTTCTTTCTACTATTAATATCATAAACGGGATATTTACCATGTTTGAATAGTGTTTCTTCTTTCTCTTTTATTTTTTCTAACCTAGTACTGTTCTACCAACGATGGGACACTTAATATCGTGTCCTGTTGTTTGTTCACTACAGAAACCAATGGAAGCTACCAAAAGCGCCAGTTCCGGGCTGATACGATTTTGATTGCCACCCACACGCTGAGAAGAAGACCTGGCCTGGCCTGGCCTGGCCTGGCCTGGCCTGGCCACCAATGGGCCTCTGACTTGACTTTACTGGCCGCTGATCTCTCAGGCATGCTGGTTTCCTCACAAAGTTTTTCTTTACCTAAACAAGTGACGATTTTACTATACGCAACAAGAATCCGAAAAATCATAAATAGGTCTCTTGGGTTCGAACTCGAGACCTATTCACTCGGTAGTCCGATTGTCACACCACTGGACTAACATTGCTGTCAACACATCTTTCTATAGATTTATGTGTTGACTTGTGAGTGTCCAAAATAACTTCTATATAAAGTCCAAAGATTCTTTATTGCTGTTACTGAGAATCCCTGAAAGCATCCTCAAACTTACTTACCTATATAAAAAAAGAAAATTGAATTTCTTGGTACCAATTCCAACGAATGCCTGACATTGAGTGGCATCGATGTTTCTTGAAACAGTATTTTTTCGTTACTACCCTGTCTTGGCCCTTGTTCATCGACATTATTGAATCAATAAACTAAGTACTTCTATATTCCGAAAAATCTAACTATCAATAATATATATCTAAATGCGAAAGTAACTCTGTCTCAAATACTTAGGATAAAATTGCTTAGAACATGGAATACTTTTTATCCTAATATAAAAATACTTTTGAATAAAGCCATGACCAATGACAGAGGCTCAGAAGTCCAAACTCAAGGTTTGCCAAATAGTGATGGAGCGTAGCATTTTAAACATAAAAATCACGGATCGAATACGTAACACGCTCGAATACGCTCGAAGACAGGCATCGCCGATGTTGGCGATAAGTCTGCGAGGTTGAAATGGGACTATTTCAACATTTCGGGTCACATTTCCAGGATGAGTCAAGACAGATGGGCCAGAATCGTCACACAGTGGGTGCCTGAAGACGGTCGTCGTCGCCGAGGTAGGCCCAAGAAACGCTGGCGTGACTATTTGGAAACATCGCGAGAGATGGAAAGGAATTTTTTGAAGACAATCTTACCTCCACCATGGAGGTAAGATTGTCTTCAAAAATTTACTTAAAAAGGTAAAAAAGACATATATCACACCCTATTTTTGGCAAAATAATCCCATTATTACACCACTTTCCTACGTTATATCAGCCTCTTGCAAACCAAAGCCGACAGTGTTCTCCCAACTGACATTTGGGCACCTACCCAAGTTTCCAGGCGCGTCCATTGACATCGATGCTGCGATTGTGATCAAATCACAATAGATTCCCGCTCGATCAAGTGTGGGTAGATGGTGTTTTGTTTTGAGTAAAATGTATTTTTCACTAACAATGCGTGTGACAGTTTGAGTGTCATACAATTTTCGCGCGTGAACGAGGTTCACCTCGGGAAATGATATTATTTATTTGTGTATGGAATTTTTGGAAAGAGACTGCTGTACAGGTATGCGTGACAAAGATGATGCTTTATAAAATCGATCGATATAGATATACCTACCTAGATAACGTAAGAACACCTACTAATGTCACAGCAATCTAATTTGTTTAAAAACAATAAATTTGCACCGTTTCATAACTCACAAACATATAATTCTAGACATTTAAAGAACAAAAATGGAGTCTATTTTGTGTAGTAACTTGTTTGTATAGTAACTAAATAGTGCTTGAGTTTTGATTTGATTTGCTTATAAATAACGCCATTGTAGGTAAACAAAAAACTCACGCTTGGTTTTCATATGGATCGTTTGTATTTTTCCACGTATTTCCTCGTAAAAGAGAAAAGTTATGACCATGACTAGCAAAGTCGGCAAGATCGAAATGTCATCATTATATTTCTAATCTTTTCCCAGCTTTCTTAGGGTTGCTTTCAGTCTAAACCAGATGCAGTTGAATACCAATATTTTATCTAGAGCAACAGTCTATTTGACTTCAACAACTAATTTACTGGGTATCATAGTACTCTTTGGCAAGCTGTCATGGTAGTAGACTTTCCATTTATATATTGTTTTGTTCTACGGGGCCGAAACGTGGTCGCTCACAATGGGCCTCATCAGAAGGCTTAAAGTCACCCAAAGGGCAATGGAGAGGGCTATGCTCGGAGTTTCCTTGCGCGATCGAATCAGAAATGAGGACATCCGCATGAGAACCAAGGTTACCGACATAGCCCGAAGAATTGCGAAACTTAAGTGGCAGTGGACAGGGCACACTGCTCGTAGAACAGATGCCCGATGGGGCCGGAAAGTTCTGGAGTGGCAACCGCGAACCGGAAGACGTTGTGTTGGAAGGCCTCCCACTAGGTGGACCGACGACCTGGTGAAGGTTGCGGGTATCCGCTGGATGCGAGACGCACGGGACCGGTCAATGTGGCGACACTTAGGGGAGGTCTATGTCCAGCAGTGGACATCTTTCGGCTGAAATGATGATGATGATGATGATTGTTTTGTTCTTGACCTTACTATTTGACCTTTCCCTCGTGGTCATGACCTCAAAAACTATGATTAAAGTACCCAATTGAATCAAACACGATTACCAAATCGGGCTTATCTACATACAAATAATTTTCCAATAATTTTCCTAAACAAGAATTTCCACTTACACAAAGTACTTATTACATAAAAAAACGACCAAATATTGGCTCTAGTTTTATTTCTACGGTAATAACCTAGCAACCTGTCTATTGTCTTTCCATTATGATTCTAGGTTACCTTACTGAAACATAGCTTCTAGAAGATGTAGTATGGCGGCGGCTGACAGGCTTATTTATCGATACAAAGGTACTGTTCAAGGTTACGAGCTGTCTTCGGTATATTGAATAACGGTGTGGTAAGACCTCGGCTATGTTGGTAGCGGAGCGGGAGCGGGGAGCAGTCGTGATTTATAGTGGGTTTGTGTAAATTATGTCTCTGTAGACAGATATTTATGCCGTATTGAGGACTGAGCTTTGTTTTGTGTCTGACAACAACAACATTCATTTATTTTCAGGCAATTTGGGCGTATAGTTAAATACCTGTTTTTTTTGGAGGGATGAGAAATCATCAAATGACTCCTCCCGCTCTGGGCAGAGCGGTAGGGAGTGTCAGACTTCTACTGACTAAAAACCACCCAATTTACTTCTTAGCCCTTGTGCCGAGGCTGCGGTATCTCTTTCGAACAACCCGCAGCCCCGACGTACAGACTAACATAAATAGATCATTTAAACTATGTTAGTAACACTTCACTTGTACATGACTATATCAGTGTGCGTTCATATGGCACTCTTCTCCCTCTCCATCCATCAACCTCATCACTCTTTTAGTCTCATGCGACTCTTCCCTCCTCATCCCTACCGAAAAAAATTAATAGTGGAGTAAAGTTAGGTAAATGATGACTTTCGGCAGTAAGCTTACTGAATTAGAGCTCTACTAATAGACTATAAATCACTATACTACCACCACTCTCACTCTTTACTATTATTGTTTGGAGTGAGTAATTGTTTATGTGATTTTTATTTTTTAGACATGTTTGTTTGTAACATTTTATTTGTACTGTTATAATTTACAAATTTTCAAATTTCAACACAATGTATATTATTGTTCCGAAATAAATAACTTATGAACTAGGTTGCATAATAAATCGAGTTCTATATTACCTAACCCTTATACCCAAAGGCATAAGATAGAAGTATAATACCTTTGTGTAGAAGTATAGTTACTTCGTGTAGAAGTACAAAGGTACTCGTACGTACTTGTCATGTTATTCAGTCTATAGAAAATGTTGATAACGTGTTTAAGTGATGTGTTAGTATCTTATTACTTTTAGCCTTTTTGGCAAGTTTCCAACTCCTTTGAGAGAGGATTGGGATGAAATAAAGCCACTTGCTATAGGTGTAGTAAGAGGTTATTATGTTGTTTAAATGGAGTTATGGTGGTCATTGAAATTCTTGGCTGTTATAAATGTTTTAGGTACCTGTCTTTGGGAGTACAGTGGAACCGTGGAACCGTGGACTGAAGTACGATAATTCTTTGTAGTGTGGTTAGTGAAAATCCCTGGTGTCAGAGTTTTTCATTTTAGGACCGAAAAACTCCAAGCAATAGACCGACATGACAGAACACCATTGACAATATTATAAGTGATAGCTGGTGGTCTCGCTTTGGTCTATATGTTGGGTTTAATAAGCATCATCATCATTTCAGCCGGAAGACGGTCACAGTTGGATTGGACATAGGCCTCCCCCAAGTGTCATCACGTTGACCGGTCCCGTGCGTCTCACATCAAACGAATCCCCGCAACCATAACCAAGTCATAGGGAGAGACTTTCTAATGCAACGTCTTCCAGTTCGCGGTCGCTACTCCAAAACTTTTCAGCTCCATCGGCTTAGTTTGTCAGCGATGTACCTTTCCACTGCCACTTCAGGTTGGCAATTATTTAGGCTACGTCGCCGACACTTGATTAAGTTGCATATTTTTTTGTTCGACCACTCAAAGAAGCCCCAAGCATAATAATATTAGTAATCAGAATTTGACAATATTATAATGGATTCTGTATTTTATTTTCTGTGATATTGAACTCCAATTTCATAATCTTGGAGCCGCGAGCACAAATAAACCAGATAAAGGAGTAACCTATTTAATCCGTAGGTACTTAACAAAGACAAAATCCTCTCGTACAAAGCGAGCTTTAAATAAAGAAAACGGAAAGATTAAGACAGAGAGAAAAAGACGAAAGTTTAAATTGATGTGAGAAACCTAACATATGGAATTTATCTTTGGAACAGAAAATTCTTGAAAACAAATGAATAAAAGAAAGTAGGTACAGTCGTGCGAGTAAATAAAAGATATTTAAGCTGAGCAAAATTCTATAGGAATTTTCTCGTAAAACAATGATTGTTACTAAGGCCTTTTAGGATTTAGAAAATACTGTGTCCCTAAAATCAAATAATTAAATTTAAACCTTAGGAGAACGAGCACAAATCATCACTACATAATATTATAAAACAAAGTCCTTCACCGCGTCCGTCCGTCTGTCTGTTTGCGATTAACCTCAAAAAGTAGTGAACCGATTTTCATGCTGTTTTCACCAATGGATAGAGTGGTTCTCGAGGAAGGTTAAGTATATAATTTGAGCGACATCGACGTGGGTGAAGTCGCGGGCATCAGCTAGTATGTAATCACTTTGCAAGTATCTACAATTCGTGGTCATGACAGTACCTACCCAAGTTTTCTAGAAAAAACATCGAAATTACGCGAAGTTCAGAATTTTATTTTTACATTCGATTACGCTTATATAATGGAATAATGGTTGAGAAACTTGTAGGTACGGAGTAACGAATCGTAAAAATGGGATTGGAAAGGTCCTTTTTAACAGAATTATTATTTTGTCCTAACGTCCGCCCGAGCTTTCAAATTATATTTTTCTTTGGAATGTATATATGTAGATAGGTATGAGAATAAATTAGAATTTGTTGGGGTGGCCGTATGATGTAAATAAAGATATTAAATAAACGAAAAAAATCTAAAAAGCTGCCTCGTTGCTCTAGTGTGGTCATGTGGTCTTGGCTTCGATTCTTAGGTCGGGTAAAGTTTTACCTGGGTTTGCTTTCCAGTAGCAGCCACAGCATCAGCAGCAATCTGTATTTACGCCCGGTTGATGGCAATAGGCTCGCCCTCTATTACATGTGACATAAACATTATTGACAAAGTGTGAGTATACTATTAGGTAGACACCTGCCTAACCATTTTTTTTTGTGGTGGCAAATCATCGAATAACCCCCTCTTGGGCAGAGCGAAGGGGAGTGTCAGACTTCTACTGACTAAAAACCAAACCCATGTTCCTTCTTCGCCCTTGTGTCGGAGCCACGTTATCCTTTCGATAATCCACAGCCCCGACAGAATAAGTCTCCCTACCACCCAAAAATGTTCACTACCGTTTTCTACACACATAAAATATCTAAAATCCAATGTAAAATTGCAAGACAAGCAAAAATTAACACTTCAATACCGCTTGGATGTTCGCCAAAGTGCCGTTAAACTGAACTCTGTCTACCAGACAGGTTCACAATGAAAATCCTCTGCGCTACCGACAAATGAAATCGGGAACTATAAGTGAAGGGTACAAGAAATACTGGTGCTTCTTAACCCTGGGATATATTTTGATAGATGAGTTTAAAGCCTTGTGAGTCCATCGGGGGGAGAAAATACTAAATAATTATGTTTTGTTTTGTTGGGAAAGCAGGGTTCTAAGTTTGGGAGAACACGTGCAAAGTAGGCGTGGCACGCGTGCTACAATTAGGCGTTGTTACACTTACTTGGTGGTTTTTAGTCGTGTTTTAACATTGCTTCGAGCCGCTGTCTCCCGACAATTAAGATTTTTGCCGATTTTATTTCTGCCCGAAGCTAATATAGTACGAAGGTTAAAATGAAGGATATGTGAGTATGTGACTTAATGCTAGTTGCAACTAAATTAAAACGACCAATCAAACGCATTGTTTGTTTGTAGTTAATGCTAAGATTACTGAAAATTAGGCTACACCGGTTTTCATACAGATTCCGTAGCTAAGCACGGGCTTTCTGTTGTTTTGATTGTGAACTTGACCAAAAACTCGTAATAGGGGATCGGACTGTCTCAAAAAATTAGAATTCTGTTTAGTCCGTCAGTTAGATTATCAAAAAATATTGGATACGTGTTTTTTGTTTTATCAAATCAATAAAAATTGACGAAGATAAAGCGCGTCAAAGATCACAGAGTGGGGCTTGAAACGTCACTTGAAAGTACAAAATGTACTATCATATGACGTCACACGAGTTTTCGAAGCACTGTATCGTCTTCATTTTTTGTTTACGTGACTAATTAGTTTTTTTTTTGTCCGATCCCCTATTGTAAACGATAGCTATCGCTTCACGTTATTAACTGTCGCTAAAATAATATCACACGTGTGTCAGATGACTAGTTCATATTCAATTGTTTTGCCATCTTTTATTGGTATGCCACCTTTTTACCCGACTACGGCGAAGCCAAAAGGAAGGGTACTGATTTTGGCAGTCTATGTATGTATGTATGTTCCACCGTAGCGCCTAAACTACTGAACAGATTTTAATAAATTAGGTGTCAATAGATTCGTAAAAATAGCCCGGGTGACATAGGCTATATAAATTTTATAAATTCTTTTTATGACGGAATTTAAATGTCAAAAACTTACCTCAAAAAATATTAAATTGAGATAATCATCGCAAGTTTGGTATCAAATGAAAGGTCTTGGCGAGCACATTACAAATATTATATTATAGTTTACGTACACACAAAAATAAAATTCAAATCAAAAAATTAAGTTCAAAAATCTAAAACCCGACTACTAACAAAATCGCGGTCTTAAAAGTAGAAAACAAGAAAATAATTCCTGTCTGATATTCTTCGTAGTCGCATGCCACCTTGCTAATGCAGCAATTAGCAGCTGACTTCTGTATCAATGAGAACGCCATGAAGGAGCATCAGGTATCAGTGGCATGCGACTACGAAGAATATCAGACAAGAATTATTTTCTTGTTTTCTACTTTTAAGACCGCGATTTTGTTAGTAGTCGGGTTTTAGATTTTTGAACTTAATTTTTTTATTATTACTATGCAGGTCCTGTCCAATCTTTTATTAAAAGTTAGAAGTTTTTGAAACTTATTAAAAATTAAAACAGCTGCATTTCATGCCTTTTGTGTAAGAATTGCATGTTTATTTGAAAGTGTGATTTTTTTATAACAAATGTAAAATTTCTACGCGATTGAAGTTTAGAAGCATGTCCTGAATTCATAATATCAGGTTGCACGTCAACGCCCCGTGTACCCTGTATGGAGCCCAACATTGGGAAGCCTTTATCCTTGAAAATCGATTGAAAAGCTTTTATTTTTTAGCTACGAGCTCTTCGAGTGTTTCTTATAACTCTCACATGAAAATTTTGAAATGAATGTTTGGGGATTCCAGGAATAGGATGAATCCTATTCCTGGAATCCCCAAACATTCCTTTATCTTCCGGCCATTTTTAATTAGTCTCAATAAACACCATTCATGTTTAATTAAATATTTGACGCAAAATATTTTATTTTAACGTAATGAATATCATATTACGAGTATACACGTTCCGTTCCGGTATTATGATACGCGTGAGATATGATACTTTACGAGAGTTAGTACCAGTAGCGATAATATCACTATCACTACATAATTATCATAAAACCAAGTCCTCCACCGCGTCTGTCTGTCTGTTCCCGATTAACCCAAAAACTACTGCACCGGTCACGTTGTTTTCACCAATAGATAGAGTGGTTCTCGAGGAAGGTTTTAGTATATAATTTGACAGAGATCCACTTGAGTGAAGCCGCGGCATCAGCTAGTTGTTTATAATTTCGAGTTTCAGTACAAGTTCACATTCAATAAAATTGTTTTGCAATTCTTCTCGTACCCACCATGAATTTATGAAACAGAATTATCAGGACAAGGTCACATTTCATCCTATTCCTGGAATCTTGAAATACATTTCTTCGTCTTCCGGCCGTTTTTAATTAGTCTCAACACACCCGATTCAAGTATAATTAAATATTTCACTTATGTATGAAACATTTCGATACAGGCGCCGCGAAAATTTTCAACATCATTTTCAAGCAGATAATTGGACAAGGAAATTAACGTTGGCTTGTAATTTTATTTTTAAATATGAGGGTAGGTATAATAAGGGATGATTAAATTGCTTTTTCATTTTGAAGGTGTTACTCAATTTTGTATAAATTAGGTATTTTGTTAAAATTCATGAGAAAGTGTTTTTTGATTGATTTTATTAATTACATTCTTTTCACTTTTGATTACATTCTATTACAAGGGCTGGAGTTACATTTTTTTAAGGATGTCGGTTTTTATACTCTGAAGAGAAATTTTCGTGTTTATTGAGATGCCTGTCCAGACATTGTCTTGGTCAGTTTTACATCCGTACCTATAGTCAAGATAAAGTAATCACTTGAACTTAAGTAATAACAGCATACATTTTTATGCAATGGATAAGAATTTAAGCGAAGCTAGAACCGTCTATGAAAGTAAACCTAACATCAAAGAATTACTAAACTACAGAGAAAAAATCGTATCTTAAACAATGACTTTTACTCAAGTAATCACTATGACTTGTTTATAGATACCTGTGCTAGTGATTAACCAGATTAAATTATATCATCTCAGATCGTTTCTTTTCGCAGACACACATTTAAGACCATCACTGTGACTTATTAGCACGGTTTTTTGGATGACTGACAACCACGAAATTACTTTAATTCTTAATGTGAGGGGGAAGTAACTTTGAGCCGGGGCAGCGGATTGTTCGAAAGACATACCGCAGCGCGGCGCGGTGGGTTTTCCGACACTCCCTACCACTCTTGGCGGTGCGGCAGGGAGTGTCAGTCTTCTACGCTGAAAATCACCCATTTTCCTTCTTAGTCCTTTGTGTCCGGGGCCACGGTATCTCTTTCGAACAACCCGCATCCCGGTGATCGTGTAGCTCAACTCAAAACTAGAAGAGGTCAACGATATTCTATTATTGCTACCTCTTTTATATTTTTAGTGATGTATGAACGTGGACGTGGCATCAGGAGTATTTAAAGATGGGCGTACAGCAGTTTATAGTTACTCCTATAAGAAAAAGATAAGATTATTTATTTTGATTCGTATATAAAATGTGGCATGTCAGCCGGATGCCACCGCAGCTGTGGGCCCGAATATCGCAGGACTGGAGCCCTGACACAGCTAGACGGGGTCGCGGTAGACCGAGGAGAAGATGGCGGGACGCCTTGGATGTCTTTCTGACCAACTGGCGAGAAGAAGCACACCATCGGAAGAAGTGGAAAGAATGGGGGGAGGCCTTTGCTCAGGAGTGGGACAATAACGGCTAAATAAAAAAAAAAATATATAAAATGTACGAACACCGAACACGTAACGTTAAGTAATATTATAGCAGCGTTGTAAAAGAAATATCATTTCTTCCACGAAAATTTCGTGATGGATGAGTAATATTCCGCTTAATTATAAAGATTACGATCACTTTTTATGAATGACAGCCTCGGAAAAGTACGAAATAAAAAATACAAAACCCAGCAAAAGTTCTTAATATCTTTTTTAAGTACCAAACGTACAAGGTCTTGTGAAACTTCAGTAAAACTTTAAGGCTTTTAGCCTTGAAATTTCAGTGTAAGCAACAAAAGGCAATTACTTAGGTATTTTAAATTCAGGTGGGGATACAACGTTTTTGTTTTGAGCCTCGCGTACCGTCTGGGTCACAAATACGTGACTTTTGTGTCGTTTGTCCTGGATTCGAAACAAGAGACTAACTGCGGTACTCAAAGATATTTAATGATTACTTAAACTGTCACTTAGTAAAGATTTAACATACTTTTACTAGTCACTAACTGATGGCCTATGTAATAAGTAGTAAGTAATCATCAAAATTCTCTGAATGCGGCAGTAAGATGCTCTGGTTGGCACAATTAAGCATGCTTATTATCACAGACAGGATGCTTCGTACCAAGAATGCGCACCGTGTTCATATCACCGTGTAGAAACAGTCTACGTGAGCTTCAGCAAACATCCCTGATGCACTGTTTTATCGGAGCAAACCCAGTAGAACCCTTTTTTTTGTTGGGTTGAAAATCATCGAATAACCCCCCCGCTCTTGGGCAGAGCGAAGGGGAGTGTCAGACTTCTACCGACTAAAAACCAAACCCATGTTCCTTCTTCGCCCATGTGTCAGAGCCGCGTTTTCCTTTCGATAATCCACAGCCCCGACGGGATCCACAGCCCCGACGGGATCCACAGCCCCGACGGGATCCACAGCCCTGACGGGACCCAGTAGGACCCTGAATGCATTATAAAATATAGGGTATAACATAACATAACATCACCATTGTAATCATCGAAGGGTTAGGTAAAACTGTACCTACTAGTACACCTACATTTCGCCAGTTATGTTTAAGTCCCATGTAATAGGGGGCGAGCTTATTGCCATCAACTGGGCACATATATAGAAACCATGGCTGCTACTAATAATAAAAAAACCCAATGATACTTTGGCCGACCTGGGAATCTAATCCAGGACTTCACGCTCAGCAGTGGCGTTTACGACCTTTAGACCAACGAGCCAGTTCTGGGTATAAGGCTATAAAATATTCTTCTTTTTCAATTAATCATGAATTTTCTAACGTAATTGAAGGGAGTAAATTTGATACTTCATGGCTCATATTTCAACTGTGAAAGGTCATGAAATTCTACGAAGGGGCGTTAACCCTGACAATGATTAATTACTTAAACAGACGCCCTAATTTGTAGTTATTTTATAGGTAAAATTACTGACGACAGGTTTATTATTGAAAGTAAAGGTAATTGCGTACTTCAAGAGGTTTTGTTCCATAGAGGTTTTACTAACGAGACGCAATTACTTATTTAATTGTTGCGTGACCGCCTCTTCTGTCTAGAGTTGATTTTGAATTAATTGAAATAAATTATTAATGTTTTAAATATAGCAATGATAGTCTAGTGCACGGTTGGCGCAGTGGCTCAAGCCATGGACTGCTGCGCTGCGTGTCGCGGGTTCGATCCCCGCACGGAACAAATATTTGTACGGCCTACGGATAGTTGTTTCGGGTCTGGGTATTTGTGTATGTGAGTTTAAATGTTTGTGAACGCACCCACGATACAGGAGAAATTCCTAATGTGGGGCAACGTTTTTAAAAAAAGAAAAGAAAAGAAAAGTGGTGCGACCGTTGGACTACTAAGTCATAGGACATCTCCAGACCTGTTTGCAGGAAGACTTTTGGCCGAAAGGTGTCGTTTTCCGTCGTTTCCGAGGACGGCTCCGCGACACCTCGCAGCGAAACACGACGCCGACGTTACGTGTTTAGTTAAAAATTTTTAGTTATGGTTTTACTGTTTTATATGTATTAGTTTGTTATTATTGTTTTAAATCATTGTGTGTATTTTATGTATGGGCCTTATATTAGATGCCTGAAATAAAATGATTATTATTAATATAGGTCTCGAGTTCGAACCCCCTGATTTTTTGGATTAATTTGCGATGTGCGTATTGTATGATTATGAAGCAAGTGCTAGACTTGCTTCGATGAAGGAAAACATCGAAAAAAAAACAAAAAACCCAGTTTTTTTTTATCCTTTATTAAAAAGAACCAGGTTCTTAATAATTAATTACAATCTAGTCTACAAGACTAATAAGCAATTTTAATCTAACTTAATTTTTTACGTGATAATTATTTTAAAACTTAGAATAGTGCTGATTGTACTTTACACAAGACCGTTCCACTTTCTTAAAGTCTGATATAAACACTTTGTTCATGTGCTGTATGAGTGTCATTGTCACTATTATTTCTACATTATTTACACTACACTGATTCAAAAGGTTTTGTTCGTTTTAGCCTTCGCAGTTTTGTCTGGTCTAGCAGCTGAATTGCCTCGATGTTCACATGTTGGTGGAGTCGGTGTTCATAGGCCTCAGCAAATTTTTGGATTATTTTGGTGACGGGTTCCACTTTTAGGTCACGATGGAGGTCGTCATTAAACGTCAGAAAACCGAATACCTGTGAGATTTATTGTCTGTTTTTCTCAATGGCATGTAACGCCGAGCCAGAGGTTGGGCAATAGTCAATGTTTCAAGTCATTATCTTTTTTTCTGCGCTTATTCTTCCATACTGGTCACGTGTTTGCTTGTCCATCGCGGACTGCGTGATCAGATACTTTTCGATTTACCTACATGCAAGCAGTTAATTGTGACTAACTAAACAATTTATATATCAATATAAGATTTTAAACTGACATAGTCACTGACACTACTATTAATACTATGAACGGGATTTTTTTTTTATCCGTGATCATGGTGCTTGTAACAGCGCCGAAATATCGAGAACTCGAAACAATTAGAAAACATGGTAAATATCCCGTTCATATTAATAGTAATTTACATATTGTCAGTTCATATAGGTACCCTTTTATATTGTGTGTTAAGTTTATGTTATTATCGGTCTAAACCAATCTATCATTTTGTAAGCTTTGAAAGGCGAATTGCCTAATAAAGTGTTTTATTTTAGTGTGTTAATGTAGCTTAGTATATGTGCATTTTGTTATTGATATTATGTTAAATAAAGATATTTGAAAATGAAAATGAAAAAAGAAATCCATACTACTCCATTACTTGTCATCTCAGCAGACACTTCATGTTTAGCCACCTATAAACAATGAAATCACCATGGTTTGTAAAGTTACCGAAGCAACCGTGCGAAGTACGGACGAGTCATTAGCTATTGATATCTTAAAGTTCGTGTGAAGAGAAAGATTAAACTCTTTTGACTTTTATATTTATCTCTTATGAGTTAGGTAATTAACTTATTTTTTATGAGGTTGGTATAATTTAATAAACAAAAGAAAAACCACCTCATATTAGATACATAGAAATAATAATGAAAGTAAGGAGTACATAATATAGATAAGAATAAAATTAACTAATTGTCGTCAACCGTTATAATTAAAGTTGGTAAATAAACACTCTACAATAATCGACAGACAATTAAAGGCCTCACAAAAATAAATAAGTGAAAAAAAATTATTCGTGGTCAAATAAAAATATATACGTGTAGAATTGAAAACCTCCTTTTTTTGTCAGTTATAAAATCACAAAACGGTATCTATTTGTAAAACACAAAAAAAAACACACAAAACTAAATGTACAATCGACAACAGCCATCAGCCATTTCAGTACATCCACTTACATCTCACACTATCGACCCCAGTTCGACCCAATCCTTTTTTAGCAGAATACACAAAAATGGAGTAAAAAGCAAAGTGTACGCGGGGCAAACAGCCGCGATCCCTGGGGTCGAGGGCTGATGGAAATCGAATGGAAACATGACTAACACGTTCGCGATGAATGCGACGATTCTCTCAATTAAAATGGCTGCCGCAATATGCTGTGTTAGGGGTGGCGAGGATGAAATGTTTGTACAATATTTTGGTTAGAAATATTTTGTAGTTACATACCACGCCTAACTAACTCTTCAGGGATTAGTAACAATCCCTGAAGAGTTAGGCACCTAATAGTACACCCACATTTCGCCAGTTATGTGTAAGACCTATGTAATAAGGTGCGAACCTATTGCCCTTTTTTTTGGGGCGGGTAGAAAATCATGAAATTAATAACCCCTCCCGCTCTTGGGCAGAGCGAAAGGGAGTGTCAGACTTCACTTCTACTGACTAAAAACCACCCATGTTCTTTCTTAGCCCTTTATGTTGAGGCCGCGGTATCTTTGTCAACCGAGCAAAAATCCAGACTCCGTGCCTGTTACTAATTTTGTAGTTATCCTGAATAAATAGAAGCCCACTAACTTGAACAATGTTAGAAATGTCTTTTATGTTTTTTGTAGTTTAGAATGGATTACTTTTAAAAAGTCGGGACATGGACATTATTTTGATTGCTATCATCACTACTCGTACTTTTTTTTAATTAAAATCCCCTGTCCTATTTTGATCGTGTTTTTTTTCACTTAATATTAGATGGTGGGAAATTATCAAATGAATCCTCTCGCTCTGGGCAAAACGGAAAGTAGTGTCAGTCTTCTACTGACTAATAACCACCCATGTTCCTTCTTAGACCTTTGTGTCTGGGGCCGCGGTATCTCTTTAGAACAACCTGCCCCGGGTCGAACAACCCTCAGCCCCGGTGTGGAGATTATCTTACATTTTATTAATGAAATATTATCAATGTTTTGTCAAGTCGTAAATACGCGCGTCGCAAGTCTGAGATAAACATTACTGACTTAAACAAAACCAATGTTATGAAAACAGAGAGAAACAAATCTTGATGTAGGGTTTCTTAATTTGATTTACTGTTATGTAAACGTGATATATTTGTCTCAAATATTAAATTGTAAAAATGTTCTGAAATTTCTTGAGTTTTTATCTCAGGCGTCCAAATGCTTTTATTGGCTTATGTTTATAATGAACGAACCGACTTTCCATACTTTTTCAGCAGTTAAAATAATTTAGCCCGAAGTTCAGGCTAATGTTCATTTAATTTAAGTGGTCCCTAAGTATTTTTTTAACATTAAAACAACTCAAACTTTCGCCTTTATTATTTTTAGTAGCAGTACACGTCCATGTATTTCTTTGAAAGCCATCAAGGCTCTTTCTGTAAAACCATTTTAAAATTCTGGTCGCTTTGCATAAAAATGGAAATGAGTGCGAAATTACATTAGTAGGTCATTTTTAATACATTGTTTTTATAAAGGACACGAAGTAATACTTCATTAAAACATTGCAAACACATCAAAATGTACCAAAACAATATTAATATGAATCTTCTGTATGTCAACAATTGATTTATGAGACCTGAAATTTATTCATGCAATGATTCTGTATTCAGTCTGTTTACATACGTACTTATTTAAATTAAAAGAAAATTATGTACATATTTTTGGTGTTCATTTTGGTGAGTTGTGTTGTTTTATTACAGTGCGGTATATAAATTCAGTGTTAAGTTTATGTAAGCACTGTTACCCTGTGTACAAGTTGTGATACTTGTTTGCAACAAGTCTATAACAAGACTTAACAAGAACAAGTTATCATACATGTGTCTGTGATCTATTGATCGTTTCAGACAAGTATTGGTAACTTATATTTTGTTTACCTTTTTGACTTGTTTGACTATTTGAATAAGGCGTAAATAATACCTAAAAGAACCTAGTAGAAACAAAAGAAAAGAAAAAGGTATTTAAATGATAGGGTCAAAACATGTCGTAGTCTGGATGGAAGATGGAAAAAGAAATGCTGAAGTGGAGACCATGGACAAGGCAGATGACTATGGGAAGACAACCGACTAGGTGGACAGATATTCTCACTAAAATGCTCGCAATAAGCTGGATAGCCATGACACAATACCGCCAAAAATTTGGAGTTTTGGAAGAGGCCTACAATCTGTGTGGTCAAAGATTACGGAAGAAGAAGTGTAGACACAACACGTAGAATACAATGTTTTATGCCTTTCTTTCTTTTATGGTATCAACGTGAGTTCACATTATTTTTGGGTAATGTTTAATTTTTATTTTATTTTGGATTCTCTTGACGTTATTTTAACCACTAAAAATACAATTTTAAACTACGATCCCAAACATAATCCAGACACAAAATGTTACATTTCAAACGAACTTTTTCTACGTTCTAAGAAACGTCCCGTATTTTCCTTGGAATGCGATTAAAGGATTAAATTCATTGGATCCATGAGCTCAAACGAAACTTTATTCTTGTACCTAATACCTAGACTGCCAGAGAAGCACGTTTCTTTAAGAAAGGTGATATCAGATGATAAAACGAGTGTTTGTCTGTGGAAGCTAGAATTTAAGTTCTACTTGAATTTTATGTTATTTAGAGAAAAAGTACGTAAAGACAAGGACGAAGAAAAACTGTAATGAAACTAACTAGGTTTTAAAATTTCACGTACGAAGTTCGTCTACAGTTTCGGACTAATTAAAAGTTAATTAAAATTTTCAAAAATACCTTTCACCATTTCTATAAAATAATACAAAATGAACATGGCCCTAAATTAAATTTAAACAACGCAGTTACATCTTCAGGAATTTAATTTACAGATTGACTTCAAAAATCTTTGACTTTTAAACCACCCACAAAAAGTTTCCCAAATCAAATTCAATAAGAAAATTTCTAACGAAGAAAAAAGGAATCGATATCAATATTTCCATAAATTGCGTAATTTTTTTTTGCTGGTAACCCTAAATGCGTGAGGCTCGCAATATGGCGGCCGTTCCCGCCAGTATCGAATTCAATACGAATCTCTCATCATTATGCATGTTTTTTTATTGAATCTATTCAATTTTTTGCTGAAATCATAACTAACGGACTTTTTGTTCGTTTCTGTTTACATGTGTTTTTAGTTAGCTTTGGGATTGGTTTGTGTTTCCAGAATGTTGTAGGTTTTAGATTTTTTTTCTGTTTTTAGTCTTATGTCAATTAAATATGAAGGGGATTCTTAGACCCGGTTTCTTACACGAAAGTCAACTTATTTAAGAAAAGCAGCAAGATGATCATCATCAGCCAGAAGACGTCCACTGTTGATCAAAGGTCTCCCCCATAGATCGCCATAACGAACGGTAACCAGCCGCTTCTATAGGAGTCCCACCAAGTGAACTGACGATATCGTAATAGTTGAGGGCCACTGGTGGATAAATAGTACCTACAGCCCAGGTCAATGATTAGGTACTTGGTTGTCTGAATTATGAACAGCCAATCAGATCATTAATTTGATTTACGTTTAACTTTCGTGTTTTCGCTTTCGTGTCAACTATTTTCTTTCCAAAACTGATCTTTACATTTTATTTTACGATTTATGTTTATTCCAATCAAATGAATGCTTCAAAAAGATGTTTAAAAATTATTGAATTATGATGCTTTAATATTATTTCAGTCGTCTTGTTGCAAACTCTCTAAAAACTTAAAAATTTAAGACTTTACGGACAAACTCGCGGGCTAAACTAAACTAGTTCTTTCATCAAAGGTATCTTTTTAAATCGACTGTAAGCTGTATCGCCCCAGCAATGATACTCAAAGCTTTCCTCGTCTTCGTCAGGTAAAAAGGGCCTGCTCAGATAAATATCTCTCGCAACATCAGAGAAACGGCACGAAACAAGGAAATCTCGAGCAAAAGCTACAATTGGCAGATAGGCAGGCTGACGTAAACGTAAGTAGGGTAATTGAAAGGGAATTATTTTCAGCCTTTTGTCACAGTACATTGTAAACAGTAGCGTATAGGCTGACGTTTTTTTTTTCGGGCTGCACTGTATAGTGCTTAAATTTTTTAACATCAGTTTTGTACATTTTATAGGAACCATCGGTTTTTTATTGAAATACTTTACAATGCGTCACCCCGCGGCTTTTGTTATTATCCTTTTTAACCGACTTCGAAAAAGGAGGAGGTTATATGTTCGTGTGAATGTTTTTTTTTTTTTTTTTTGTATATGTTACCTGATTTTTCCCCCATTTGTGGACCGATTCTCAAAATTCTTTTTTTATTTGAAAGAGTATACTCCTGAGGTAGTCCCATTTTAATTTGGTGAAAATCTGGTGCTGATCTTCGGAGATATACAATGGAACTCTTAAAAAATAGACGGCAAATCTGTCGTAATTGCTGGAATCGCTTGGATGTTTATTGAATATACATACATTATCATGACGTAACATCACGCCTGTATGCTCTGAGGGGGTATGCAGATGTGTACAATACACATTGTTTTAGTTGTTATATATGAATTACATAGACACGTATGACGTGTTTCGTGCTTTATCTGACGCTATTCAAGTATTCGCATCTAGCAGTCATCACTTGTCTTCATGCTCTTAACCGTTGAGGAGTACGCTAGTAACACTCCTCAAAAAGCAAAAATAGTTGAATCTTGAAGTTTAAGGGTTAGGTTTCTTGGTTGAATGTTAAATGCATAGTAAATATTTGTATAGGATATATATATATATATATATATAGGTACTTATTACAACTAAAAATGAAAAAATAAAAAAACTTTTTTGCAAAAAAAAACAACCGACTTCAAAAACACCAAAAAGAGAAAAATAAACTTACGAAGAAAAATCAGCTTCTGAAGTCGGTGGCAAAAACATGAAGCCAAACAAACAAAAGTCACCGACTTCAGAAGCAGATTTTTCTTCTTAAGTTTATTTTTCTCTTTTTGGTGTTTTTGAAGTCGGTTGTTTTTTTTTTATCGAATACTATGATTCATGTTATTGTTAGTAACATTTATAAACTATGTTAGTGGGTGTGTGTACTATGACACTTAACTATGTAAATGTACCTACGCTTCAAAGTTTGAGCAACCAATTAAGTTTATTCCACTTTTCTTTTGGGTAGGATGCCTAACACAACAAAATCATCCTATTGTTTATCAGCAGATGGTATCCTGTAGTTTTTTTCCATGGGGTTCGTGTGTACGTTATTTTACCAATACCTAGCCGTTGCGACAGCGAGTAAGTATCCTAAAGTGTTGCTTGTTTCTACGCCAAAATATTTGGTAGCTTATTAAAAACACTGTGTTTTTCACAGGGGTTTTGTCGTTCTCTCCTTTGCTTTCTCTAACAAATCAGGATCATGTCAAAGTATATTTTTTCAAGTTCAAGCAAGTTTGATCTACAAAGTTTGATTTCAAAGACACGTCCTAGTTGCACTACCGTTACAAACTACACTATACTAGCGATCCGCTAAACTTTCTAGGGATAACAGAGAAGGCTTTTATTTCCAGCGCAAACTCACGAATCGGGTACAAATCTATACATCAACCTTCTACAGACGTATAAGATAAAGACTACCCTCTTACCGTCTATTTATCTTAACGTTTATCATTCGGAATATCGAAATTATGTTGCGATATTGAAAATGGTTTTGTTTCGCTTATATTTTCTGGTTGATCTGAGTCTATATGACTTTGTTCTTTATTTTTTTTTGATCGAAATCTCGTTTAAGTTTAATATGTCGTGCCTCTTTGATTAATTATTTTTAAGGTTTAAGAACTACAAGAATGAATTTTCCCCGTTTATCTGCCCTCCTGAATTTAGACGCTATTAGGTTCCTCCATAAGAAAATTCCCAGTTTGGAGTTTTTAAGCTGGCGGTATAATACCTCCGTGCCTCGGAAAACACGTTAAGCTGTTGGTCCTGCACTTGATCTCTCTCCCAGCGTATGGGATTATAGTGCAATCAGACTATGAGAATAAAGGAATAGAGAGTGCACCTGTGACTACACACACTTGTGCGTTACAATATCTCCCGCGCCGATTGCTAATATCTTCTAAGATTGCCCGGCTGCCCGCCGTGACCGAAATACGCCAGGTGGATTATATTATGTATAATGACTTATATCCCTTTACGGTTTCAGGCTTTCAGGTTTTCCACACAAAATATTTTCTAGCATTCATATTTTCTTCTAAAGGTCTAACTAAATTTACTAACGTAAAAATATCTAATCCAGCCATATTTAAACTACACTGAAAGCTAGACCTTTGGCATTTTAATAACATATCGGCCCCGTCTAGTACCTACCTAAAAAAACTCGGCCGAGTGCTACAGCTAGTCTACAAAAGGTCTATAGAGATTAAGGTACAAATGTATTACAGGTATAAATGTTAGCTACTAAATAAGACGTTAGACTGTTTATTTCTTACCTTGCATTTAAACCTATGTAATAGATACAAGTATTACAACTCAACATACTTATCAAAGTGTAAAAAGGTATTGACGTTTTTTTTTCCGAATTGTCAGGATAGCTAATTTGTTCGTCGTAGTGTTGTATATAACACAATTCTTTTCTTTGATACTGTTAGTCGTGACGATGAACTTCTTGAGTTATGTCGAGCTACACGATAGCTGATAAATGCATGGACAGTTTCTTCTTAGAGTAGTCAGATACAAAACACCCTTTTTTTTTTTTTTTTTGGTGGGTGGAAAATCATCGAATGACCCCCCCCGCTCTTGGGCAGAGCGAAGGGGAGTGTCAGACTTCTACTGACTAAAAACCGAACCCATGTTCCTTCTTTGCCCTTGTGCCGAGGCCACGTCATCTAGTACTACAAAACACCCTCTAGTTTAAATAAAAAACACGTATAAAAGAGTTTGTAAAAACCTAGGTATTTGCAAAATAAACATCACTCATTTACAATGTTTTATGCAACAAGTTTCAAGTTTTTAACATAAAACTATAAATAAATGAACAACAATATTTTGTAGAAAACATAATAGTTAATAAAAGGAGTAAACAGAAATAAGATCTAATAAGTTTAGTTTAAATTAATTCAAACAAAAACCTTAACTTTTTATTCAACAAACATTAAAATGATAAAATGTTCTGATCTTTCATCATCATCATCAGCCTATAATGTGGGGACTCAGGCCTCCTCTCTAGGAGAGGGATGGGCTATAATCCACCACGCAATTCTATTCTTTCAATACAATATTTTTCACTGCAATAGAAAAATAGTACGTTTTCCTCGTGAGTGTTTTATCGCCCTGCGCAAATGCTAAGAGCCAATTCAGAGCACCACCGCGAAAGCTAAGTACGTGAATGGGGTTTTATTTTCATTTCTATACGTTTGTTTTTCTAAATTCTACTGTTTCTGTTGGAAATTGAACTAAAAACTGTTAAGGTTAGTGGTAAGTTAGTGTAATTAGTTTTCATTATAAAAATGGTATTAAGACTAAACTTATTCTTTGACCTTTTTGTGTTTAAGATTCACGCTTATGAAGAATCATCATCATCATTATTTCAACTGAAAGACGTCCACTGCTAGACAAAAGCGTCCCCCAAATGTCGCCACATAGACCAGTCTCGTGCGTCTCATATAATTATCAGATCCCCGTAAATGATTCAGGTACGAGTTCGAAACATTCAATATCAAAATGTCTTTAACATTAAAGTGTCGCAGAAACAGACATAATTTGAGTTTAAAAGACATTCATTCACTTTAAAATAGACATCCACGTGAAACGTGCCCTTTACCACCTCCTCGTGTTTAAACTGGGGAGAAAAGATGGCGGAACAAACTGTCCACCAACATCTCTTTGTGGCAAACTTTAATCAAACCACCCAACCAGTACAAAATGCATCCTATCCCTCTAATCGCGAGTACCTTTTGAAACTTCGCCGAAATCAACGAACACAAAGCAAAAACTTCCGAAATGGATTGGATCCAAATCTCTAAGCCTTAAACCTGTAATTATTAATTACCAGCAAAATTCTGGGGGTACCTACCTCGGAAACCACACGAAAGGTTAACTACAGAAGGTCAGCTTTATACAGCGTGCGAAAACGCCTCATAGAATTAGATGTCATACCTGAAAAAAAAGAAAGGAACAATAAGTATATATACAAAAAATCGTAAGACAACTTAAAATAGAAATATTTAGCAGCTGCACATCGTGACTGAGGCTCTCTGACTTAAGCTAGCGAAGGAGATGGTGGAACGTGAGAGGGAAAGAACCTCTCGTTCCAGCCGCAATGGGAGGCGCTCCGGGCGTCGATGGCCACGTGATAGCTTACGGCCACCGTAGACGCGGGCCTGTGGACGATAAGTAATGGACTAGTTCACCGTCCATCCGGCCCCGGACACAAAGGTCTAAGAAGGAACATATGTGGTTTTTAGTCAGGGGAGTCATTTGATGATTTCCCACGACACCCCCGCAAAAAAATAATAGGTAGAATGGATGTTTGCAACTCTTTCACGCAAAAAGTACTAAACGGAACACACAATAGTTTATAATTTGGATTAACATAGGATATGTTTAATGAAGCGGTAGACCGAACCCAATATAGAAATTGTTGTTCACTAACTGTTCACACTGCTGAAAGCTGGCGAGAACTTTCTTGAAAAAATAACCCATTATTCCCATTTTCTTTCTTTAAAATTTCAATAGTTGTATGGAGCTCATCTTCTGGCCATATATCTATTCAGTGGTAACAGGTGGCCGCTTGATTAAAATTGCACGACGTATAAAGAAACCGTTTTCGTTTAAATCAAAGTTGATTGAAACTCTTTGGTGGTAATTTTTTATTGAAAATGTTGATTGTTTATGGATTCGGGTTTTGGAGTTTTATCGTTGGTTGAGTTTCGTAATAAATATCGGTGTTAAGTTGAGCTTATATTGGTTTTTGTGACTGTATCGTTGGAGTTACAGATGAATTTAAATTAGGAAAGATTACTGAATTTGAAATTTATTAATTTTTCCTTATTTTGGATCGAAATACTTTGTTAGTCAAATAAAATGGTCGTAAGTTATGCCGCTAAAAATAAGGTTTGATACCTAAGCGCAGTTATATTAAAGAGTTTTAGTTTTTTCGTTATGATTTTGTGTTTTTTATCTGGAGTTTCTCAGTAATAGCCAGACGTCTGGATTTACATGGGGCATAAACTATTCATAATTCAAAATTTTCTCTTTATCATTCTCGCTCTGAAAACGGGCGAAGGAAAATAACGTGACAAAACCGGTATGACTTAGAACCAAAAAATTCGAAAACTTGTTACATCTGCCAACTCGCACTGCCCCGTGGTGGATTATGGCCCATCCTCCTAGATGAATTCATAATATGCTACATTTAAAACTAAACGATAGAGACAGAAAAAAAAAACAAAACACCTCCATCAAAAGACAAACACAACATAAATAATGTGTTGCAACATAACTGAAAAAGGGCCACCCTTACACCGAATTTAACCCTAAACACACATCCTACCTTTCGCATTCCTCACCGCTGTCCTCCACGGGCCAAATGACACAGAATTTAATGAATGCCCGTCATCCCACACTTTCATCTTATATTTGCGTTTCATTTGTTGGGTTGGCTGTCCTTTTGGAGGGCGACCTTGTACCCTTTGGCCCAATAAACGCGTGATCGTATCGGGGTGTATTTTTCTCACATATACGTGAAGAGTAGTAAACATGCATGATATTTATTCGTTTTGTGGGGTAGCGGAATTGGAAGGCAGTTTGGGGTTGTTTGGTGCGGTTATGAAGTGAGAAGTGGTTGGTAATATTAACCTGATTAATGATGTTGCTATGTTGCTAGTAAATTTAATCACATTTAACCCTTTGCAACAAGAAGGTACCAGCCATTACTGTTAATCGAAATCATGCCCGTCCGCCCTGACATGAACCAGTGCGTCTTACTTTTGGCCACAGTCTATTTTGAACTCACACTTACCACTAGCACCACTTTCTTTTGAGCACGCTCGCTTGTTTCATCATAGGTCTTATCCGTCGCTTTCCATCAGGCGTGATCGAGGTCAAAAGCCATTTTTGAAAAAAACAAGGAAATAATTAAAAAAAATAAAAAAATATTTTATTTGTCCCAAAAACAGTTACATGGTTTTAAATATAATTACAATGAGAAAGAAAGTAAAAGGCAAGTTGCCTTTTACTTTCTCGCTCGTGGGCATTTGAGCTACATTTAAACTTTCTAAGTTTATCTTGGACATCAAAGGCACCGATGTGAAGGAAAACATCGTAAGGTAACCTGGGTTTATAATAATTAATAGAAGTCTGAAATCGCAAACCCGTCTTGAGCAAGCGTATGAATTCTCGTGACTTTTCTTTAAGAGAAGTTTATAATACAAAAAATAACTTACAACACCCACCTTAAAAAAAACCCAAGAATGTCCGTCGGGGGCTGCCATTAAATGAACTAGTTTTGCAATGTTCAGCTCCCGACGGACATTCTTGGGTTTTTTTAAGGTGGGTGCTTTATGTTATTTTTCCTGTTTTCAATTAATTTTTAACAGTCGTGGGTTTTTTCAAAATTTTTAATTTTGCTTTTTATTTTAAACTTTTTTTTAACTTTTAACTTTTATTTTTATTTTTTTATCTAAGAACATGCACCAATCAAACCTAAACCCATAACTGAAAACTGAATCAAAATCGGACTTGTAGTTTTGGAGAAAAATGGCAACTTTGATTTGCACAAAAAATGTTTGCTGCAGCGCCCCCTGGTGAGTTGTCACCGCAACACCTATCTAAGAACATCCACCAATCTAAGTCGAACCTGTAACTGAAAACTGAATCAAAATCGGACTTGTAGTTTTGGAGAAAAATGGCAACTTTGATTTGCACAAAAAATGTTTGCTGCAGCGCCCCCTGGTGAGTTGTCACCGTAACACCTATCTAAGAACATGCACCAATCAAACCCAAACCCATATCTGAAAACTGCATCAAAATCGGACTAGTAGTTTTGGAGAAAAATGGCAACATGTATTTGCACAAACACACAAACAAACAAACAACCTCTCACCCCAAACGCATATACCGTCTCCGTTCCGTCGTGGGTAAAAATTAAAAGATTTAATGCAAAGATATAAAAACTTTACTTTAGTAACGTATTGAGAAGAATAACGTAATTGACTACAAAGTATAATAATTAAGCGTTTTTGTAAAGTTCACTACAATAAATATGGAAAAAAAATAAAAAAAATAGTTTTCGCAGGGTTATGACGTGCTTACAAAATGACAAAAAAGACACAATAAACATTCAACGATAGCTAATATTTTATACAAGCGCACAAAAGGCTTAAAGCAAATAAAGAACTACACAAAACAGTAAAAAAACCAGTTTAAAACCCAAAACCCTTTTAGTTTTACTTATTCAAATACGGTCAATCAAAACCCCGAATGACAAATAATCCAACATTTATTTTAACACAAATAACCCAGCTTGTCCTGTCACGCCGTTTATCAACATTCAAAAACAAAAACGGCCCGAAAATAGTTTAAAACTCGTTCCACAAACGATCCATCACATGCAGAAAATAAATCTGGGTAAAAAGCGAGAATGCCATTAAATTAAAATCGAAAAAAAAACCTTCGAACAAAATCGAGTTAGCGGTCGCCGTCACCATGTATAATAAAATAATAAGGCGACCAACCATTTTTCATAATTCTCCGGACCAGGCGGGGTACCCATAATTTACTTTTGTTTCAATTGTTATGAGTTTAGAACGAAAAAAAAAAGATTCATTCCTCTGCTTCCTCCCTTTTGTTGTTAAAAGCGGTGCCCCAAGACTTTGATGAGATTTCTTACATTTTCTTTAGGAATATTTCAAGAGAACTGAGGGTGTTGCGTTTCTATTAAATTTTGAAGAAATTGCCCTTTTATTGTTCGAACGAAGGGGATTGTAGATTAGTTTTGTCTTCCTGGAGATTATTAAGGTTGAACGTGGTTCCTAATTTAGTGAGTTTCTTTTTCCTTTCTGTCTGGGGGAAAAGATAATATAAGTATCAGGTTTATTATCTCGTAAGATTAGATAGATAAGCAAAGTGGAACGTCAATTCTGATTGGATCTAGTACTAATGTATTTGACAGGCGTAATAATTGCGATTTCCGATTACCAATAGTGGCTTGTAATTGGAAAATTTATGTTAATCAAACATTAGTAATGAGCTGATTACATTACTTTAATCAGTCATAAATAGGCCAAACTTGGAATAATCTGTGGAATTACTGATCATATTCTTAAAATTCTTTCACTATCACGATAACGTTAACGAGTTACAGTCATCATCATCATCATGTCATTAAATTCTGTGTCATCATCACGTGACTACAACAATCCTACATTAATTTAAATTCAATTCAATTCAATTCAATTATTTGTTTCAGACATACAATATCAATAAAATTGTACATTTAAAATTATGTTAGTAAACAGATAAAATCATACAGGACACATACAGACAAATACACACTCACAAATAGTAATATTAACATCAAACAAAATGCAATATAAAAAAAAATAAATGATATAGTTGTTTAAATGTCTTTGGCTATCGGTATTAAATCGTCCTTCTTCATTCCTTAATCTTGACATAAAACAACTCCCGAAAGTCAGAATCAAAAGTGGCAAAGACCAGAAAAGCATCAGAAAAACAATGAAACTCAACGAAGAAACAACTTAATTTTCTTGAATCCATCCAACGAAATTAATCAGAAAATAAGCGGAGGAGTAGAAAAACATTTTACCAATATCTTACTAAACCCATGTTCGATTCCTCAAAACCACGAGATCCGGAAGAATTATAGAGTATTAACGGCTTTTTGTCCCACGTCAGTTGTAACAGGGAACTGAGCGATGGCTTACTTAGCGGGTGGGGCTGATGCCTCCCTATGAGGAAAATGGTATTGACCACACTGATGTACCAATGTTATGTTTTATATAGATTCATAGTGCTTTTCAGTTAAGGAATCATGGAATCTTTGAGAGTTTAGTAGATCTTTCACGGGTATTTGGAATCATCATAATTTTAGTCGGAAAACGTCCATTACTACACAAAGGCCTCCCCCAAGTGATAACCGGTCCTGTGCGTCTCGTATCCAGCAGATGCCTGCAACCTTGATCGGGTCATCGGCATTTGGAATAATCTGTTGAAATTACTTACTAACAAAAAGTGAAATAATTCCATTTTTTCATAATGGAATGACAGACTGATTAATACAACGTCAACTGGGCCATTTCAACGAAATTTTAATGGAGAAAGTGGCATTTTGAAATTATCAGATGGGAAATTGACAAAAACTTTACGGCTTTACAAATTCTTAATTACCTTTTTTCTGCACCAGTAAATAATAACTTAAAAATATCAAAAATAAACCAAAAGAAATCAAACGAAAAATATTTGCTGACATCCACCCTTGTTTATCACCTGTCAAGATTCATTTTCCGTATTTTAACGTAAAATAGAACGCTGACACTACAATTTTGCCGCTGATCACGACAATTTATAACTCCCTACTAAATAATTTTCGCTCGTTTATGGAGATTTAAAAGGTAGTGCGACTACCTTAGCTCTTGGCCACGAAATACTTGCTCAAGCGACACGCGGCTTGCGATAGCGGACAAAACAGATGAATGAAGTTCCTTTGAGCATGTGATATCGAGACGCGACTTACGGAGAGACAATGGACATGTGACACGTGCGAGCGTTGCTTGTTGTAGGCCATACAACACAATATTTTATTGTTTACTTACTTTGTATTGTTTAAAACGTGGGTTTGTTTAATTTAATATTAGGTAATTAATACAAAAATATTGTTTCAGTTACATAAAGTTAGTTAGAGCACACATGATCTGAAGGCAACCTAATAAGCAAGTAAATGCTTGTGTTTGGTGACTCCGCTCTTCCACTTAACTGTAAATAATGTTATTAAATTATATACTTAAATGTAAAAATTGTACATAATGGGTAATTGTTGTACGCCTTGGAAAGCAGTACCAAATGCGGCATAATTTGAATGTTCATAAACACCATTTAAGTACTTTATTTTCTTTCTCTGAGTGCGATCGTCCAAATTCAACTCGTAACAAAGCTAAGCAACGTCTATCGTTTATTTTTTCCACAGTCGCACTAACACGCGCATCGTTTCAACGTTTAGTTCGTGGCCAAGCAGTTATGGAGATTTAAAAGTCACTGCGACAGTGTGACATCCTTGGTACAGATGGAGCGGTCGGGCGCGACATAAACAGTGATCAATCATACGACGTGCTTTAGTGGTTAGGGCTGCCGCCAAGAAGATCTTTTGTATGTGTTTTTTTATTATTCATGACACATTTTCGCATTTGAAAAATGAAAATAGGTTGCGAAGCCATGGTCGGTGGGACTTTTGGGAGCATGATGTCAAATTGGTGTTGCTGTGATCGTTAAGTATGGTGTCTGTTGTTATTAGATTTTCGAAGAGGGAGTGGTTTGAGAATGTGTTACTTAGGTCTTCTAATCGACATTATAAAGAGGAATTTATCAATTCATGTCCGGCGATTTTTAAGATTCTTGATTTGTTTGAAAGAGAGTCTCAAATCATCACCAGTCTCAGATCTCAATCTATGTTCATGATGCTACTAGTTATATTTTGCAATAGCTATAAATGGAAAAATAATCTTTTGCATATTATAAAACATTTATCAGACTTCTAAAAATACAGTGCAATAGGTACCTATATCTTTAATTTCGAAAGTTGGCAGCAAAAATAAATAATTTAATTAATAATTTAGGTTATTTTGCACTTTTGAAGTCGGTTGTTTCCTTTCCAAACAAGATTTTTCAGTACGCCTGTAGTCTTTGTATACTCAAATAAAGGTCAACATGGGCCCATGAAAGAGGGTACAAATTCAGGCTAATTGGGAAAAATTAAATAACACAACCACCTCCCTAATAACCGAATTTTAATATTCCGTAAATATTCAGATTTTCCACGTGAAAATTTCCTGCTAAAATGCTGTTATTAATAAGTTTGGTTATTTAATAGGAAGGTAATTTTAAACAGAATTCATAATTCAGGCTATCGTCTAAAATGTTAGCCTAGCCCCAGTTCAAACACCAATGTTTAATGCATAAATTAATAACGTAAAACCGATACTGTAAAAGGGGCACCTATTTTATAGACATAAAATTACCCTTGTAATACCCAAACGGTTGGGCAGAGTGGACCTTATAGGCCACCCACATTTTGCCAGTTATGTTTACATCCCATGTTATATAGGGTGAGTCTATTACCATCAACCAGGCACAAATCTAGACTCCATGCTCCATGGCTGCTACTGAGGAACTCCTGATGAAAAAACCATCGAGGTATAATAAAGAAGAGTTGTAGTTTCCTTGCGTGATCGAATCAGAAATGAGGACATCCGCATGAGAACCAAGGTTACCGACATAGCCCGAAGAATTGCCAAACTTAAGTGACAGTGCGCAGGGCACATTGCTCGCAGAACGGATGGCCGATGGGGCCGGAAAGTTCTGGAGTGGCGACTGCAAACCGGAAGACGTTGCGTTGGAAGGCCTCCCACTAGGTGGACCGACGACCTGGTGAAGGTTGCGGGGATCCGCTGGATGCGAGACGCACGGGACCGATCAATGTGGCAACACTTAGGGGAGGCCTATGTCCAGCAGTGGACGTCTTTCGGCTGAAATGGTGATGATGATATTATGGAATAGAATAGACAAAAAAAACATAAAAAATACACAACTGAACGGAATAAAAAAAGTTGTGACCTTGCATGTATTGCTAATTTTAAGCTACACTGGTGGTCTTATCACTGATAGTCTAAATCTTCTAGACAACCTCTGGATGGACTGTAATGATCTGATTTGCCTTTTCTCAACCATGTTGGGAACGACTTCCAGTCTAACGGGATGCAGTTGAATACCGGTATTTTACATGCTGAGAGGTAACCTGCTTGTCGCAGTCACGACTTGCAAACTGTAAACTTTTGTTTTTTCTTTGATGTATTTCTTAATATTTGTTATGCGTTGTATGTGTATTTTGCCGGCCATTACTGGCCTGTTGGTCTAGTGGTTAGTGACCCTAACTGCTATGCCGGAGGTCGTGGGTTCGATTCCCACCCAGGACAAATGTTTGTGTGATGAGCACGATCATTTGTTCTGTGTCTGGGTGTAATTTATCTATAATATGTATGTATTTAGAAATATATAAGTATGTTTATCAGTTGTCTAGTACCCATAACACAAGCTCTGCTTAGCTTGGGACTAGATGGCGTTGTGTGATAGTTGTGGAATATTATTATTATATTATTTCTTATTTTATTTGTATCTCTTTGTATGCTCGTCATGTTTTTGCGAAAAATAAATATTTTTTCTTTCTTTCTTTTCTTTACATGAGGCGGCTATACAGCCTCCTCTCCAGATCCCGGTTAGTACCTACTTGCTAAAAGTGCTTGTTAGACTTTTGGGCCATTGACTACCAGTAACGACTGTCAAAGATTTACATGCCATCTAGCAGCCGAGGCACGGAGGAAACTGGGTATGTAGTAAGTGGTCACCCATCCACAGCCTAACCTAGGCAAGAGCAAGCCCATTTATAATAAAAAAAAAGAACGGTTTAACCAGAAGATCAATCCGAGCAGCTGTTTATATAAATAAAAGGTATATATTTTAGTTAGTGGTGTATAAATATTGCTAGAACTACGCAAACAATATAAATATTTCAAGTAAAGTTATTTCATAAAGAAAAACAAGGGCTAACCTAAAACTTTAACCCGCAAGTGCCGCAGGCATTTATGTCAAAAACAAATTAACAGTATCAAACTTATAAACAAATTACTGAGTCACTTTTGGCAGGTGTCAATGTCAGATTAAATTAATTTAACGGGAATTTCGGAGAAGGATTTTTTTAAGGAATTTTCTTCACTTTGGTTTAGAAACAAAAATGAAATTTACTGGTTTTATTTACCATCATCATCAATATGGCCACATGATAGATAAGATAAGATAAGATAAGTCTTTATTTGCCTTAAACATGGTATAAAGTTGTTACAGTCAGATATTAATCTAAAGTCCACATGTTTAGCTATACAGGATATGTATCAATTGCATGCAAAATAAAATAGGGATTCGATTATAATCTCTTCACAAGATGTTTAGGTCAATCACCTGGAGCTCGTGCCTAAATACTAAAAGCTGCTAGAGTTATGCCTTGCATAGGTTCCTGTCGGGGCTACGGGTTGTTCGAAAGAACATGGGTGGTTTTTAGTCATTAGAAGTCTGACACTCCCTACCACTCCGCCCAGAGCCAATGAGCAATGACTCCCGTCATTTGACATTTCCCACCTTCCAAAAAAAAGTCTTGCATAGGTTGGTGACCATCCATTACATAAACGTGTTTTCTCCGTGCCTTGGAAAGCACACAATAATATTATACTCTTTTTTTAAACCATGTCACAACGTATAAAATCGAAACTTTATCCATAAAAAAAGTTCCAAAATATGGTCAGACGAGTGCAGCCATTAACCGCGGATTAGGGTCCACCTTTTCATTTTTAAGGTCACTGCGTAACAGTCCTTAATTAAAAAGGGCTCACAGAAAAGTCCTTTATGACGTAAACTTAAACAATTGTACTTTGTGGCAAGGGTCCCGTTGACATTTTGAAAATTTTTGATGAGTACAATTATCTTAACGTGGTTTTCGCCCACAAATGAGGTTGGTCTGAAAGTCAGTGTGTCTAAAACTAATTCAGTTTTATTTTAAAGCTTTCAGTAATTACAATTACCTGGGACGCTGAAGAGCTTTTTGATATTAATTGGTTAGTTTATTTAAATTATAATTGGTCTGTGTTTTAGGTTGGGTGGTTTTTAGATTTAGGTTATTTCGTGTGTTAATTTTATGTAAATGGATCATCCAAAAATTAATTTAGAGAAAAAGAGATTTTCTTTGAAAACTACAATAATTTACGATTCTAATTCACAAATTAAAAATCAACGTGAGCACTCATTCAAGAGCTGTATGAGCCTAACTTAATCATTTTTATTCTGTATTGCACACAAAATTAAAAGATATTTACACAATTTGCAGTAATAAAGCTGATGTACAATGACTAGCTTAACTAAGAATTGAGTTAGATAGAAGATAGATAGAATACTCTTTATTATGTACACCAAATTACAAAAAAAACAATAGTAAAACATTTTACAAGGGGTGACACAATGGGCGGTCTTATCGCTTAAAGCGATCTTTTAAAGACAACCTTTGGATGGATATATGGAAGAAGGAGAAACAATACTGCAGAGTTTTCTTACAGCAAAACTTACTTCGATAGATTCATCATCATGCTGGGCTCAGTATCCAGTTAAACCAGATACAGCTAAATACCAGTATTTTATATGGAGCGGCTGATTATCTAACCTCCACACCCCAGATAGTACGGCATAAGTGCACGTTTACGTAAAGGCGTCGCGCGGCGCGTGCTGCGTTTTTAATTCAAACACATGGCGATGTATGAAAAAGTTAACGATTTCAATCGTCGATTTTACGAGAAGCTATTTTCGCACGTTAGTTTAAAATGCAGCGTTTGTTGCGGTGGACCCGTCTCTCAGTAAATTAATAAATAATCACGAGACGAGCCTTCTGCACGCGCCGCGCGATGCCCCACGTCTCCGTAAACGAGCGCTAACACAATACCCTTTGGTAAGACAAGTTGTCTGAATAGGGGATCGGACAAAAAAAACTAATAAGTCCGTCAGATAGATTTCCAAAAATTATTGGACACGTATTTTTTCTTTTTTCACGTAAACTTAAAATTAAGAAGATACAGTGCTTCGAAAACTCGTGTGACGTCATATGACAAAAATTATTGGACACGTATTTTTTTCTTTTTTCACGTAAACTTAAAATTAAGAAGATACAGTGTTTCGAAAACTCGTGTGACGTCATAATGATAGTACATTTTGACGACACAAGTGACGTTTCAAGCCCCACTCCAAGATCTTTGATGCGTTTTATCTTCGTCATTTTCTATTGATTTGATAAAACAAAAACACGTATTCAATATTTTTCGATAATCTAACTTACGGACTAAACAGAATAATATTATTTTGACCCAGTCCGATCCCCTCTGACTACCTGTAATGACTGTCAAAGATCTACAAATGACGACTTGACGTGTTTTCCGAGGCACGAAAGAAGCTTGGTCTGTAATGTATGGTCAATTGGTCACCCATCCATTGATCAACCAAGCCATGCGCGGCTTAACCAAAAGTTCCACCTCAAGCGGCAGATATTATTTAGCAAGGTCATCAGCTGTCAGTATTAATATTCAATCAGTCAGGTACGGTCCGCTTTAATGTTCATTGTTTTTTTAAATATAATTTTAATGAAATTCAAACTGACTTAGTTTCTGATTTAGAAGAGTGCTCAATATGAACTTCGTAATAGGTCTCGAGCCTTTAAACCATAAGATCTAAGTACTTGTATCATTCTCACAAAATATTAAAACTAGTTTTATGTCACCTCATAAAAAGTATTGCCATATTTCAAGGGACAGATGGTAATATCAATAAATAAATTATATGAACAATAAAATCGTATGCGTACTTAAAATTAAAATGAATGTGAATTTTACGACTGTTCGAATAAAGTCTTGAATGACATGACATTCGTATGAATTGAGGTTATGAGACATGAAATATTATGTTACCCTCTTATTGGCATGGATTTTTTTAGTACAGTTCGTGGACAAACGAGTCTGACAAAGTTGGCTAGATTACTCCTACCGAAAGAAAAAGGTCCTAGTTCACACACTTAGAATAATGCAACACAGAAGGCATTTGGTCGGCAGGTGCAAAAACAGGTAAGAATCTTCAGCTGTATCAGTTAGTCAAGCAGCTGCATCCCGTTAGACTGGATGCCAACCCAAACATAGTTGATAAATCGCAGGCAGAATAATGATGACATAATTATATAATATATATTTTGAAGTATTACTGGACGAAAAACTTTATACTATGGGCTAATAGAGTATTAAGCCTCTGTGATCGCCAACCTTTACAGAGGTTAAATACTTACGAATGTCAATAGGTCGATATCAAAGAAAATGTATTTAAAATGAATGTATTCCATCATAGAAATGGAGCCATTTATAAAAGAAAAGCACTGAATATTTCATGTATGTATTGAAAAATGTTTATAGATTGGTTTAGTCCTAAAATTATATCGAGCCATAAATAGGCATGAATTTATGAAAACTTTGAAATTGCACTTTTGTTTAGAAATGTTCACAAAATATGTGATTAGACTTAACAAAGAAAACATATTTAGTTATTAAGTTGAAAAATATAGACATTAAGAGCTTAAATGTGATTTTGATGCTAAATAATTTATATTTTGAAGAGCGCGCGTTGTCTATAAATTTACTTGATGAGAAAGTCATGTTTTATTTTAGAACTAGCTTAGCCCCGCGTCTTTCATCCGCATTAAATTATTATAAAAATACGAAATAAGTTTTCATAATCATCATCAGCAGCCTATTAATGTTCCCACTGCAGGGACACAGGCCTCCTCTCTTTGAGAGGGAATGGGTTATAATCTACCACGCGGGCACAGTGCGGATTGGTGGTTGGTAGACTGGTAGCGCCATCTATTATCATACAAACATTTTTGTTGTTTTCCTCGAGAACAGTATCTTTTTTCAGGATGAACGGTCCCTTTGTCCGTTTCTGTATAATATCTAACAAAGTATATGCAAAACAGGGTGAGTGGTTTAGTGGTTTAGGCGTAAAAAGGTAACAAACAAACAAACAAGTTCGATCAAATAGATACAGACCCCAAACTCAAACAGACAATTTTCCGAATTCGCAGGTCTGCAAACTATAAGTACCGATTTAACTGAATTTTTAGTTTGGAACTACCATATTGATTTAAACATTCTTATCTATGCTGCACTATAGTACTGTAGCTGCCATGACAATTAAACGGTTAGACACGGAAAATGCCATATAGAGTCTAAAGCATATACCTATAAGTGCACTAACTGAAGTCGAAAGGCACCTATTCTCCCGGTAGTTGTGATCATTTTATTGTTCTAGACCATAAACCTTCTAGTTACGGAAATATTGGACGTCAAAGTTCTGAATTGTTCACATGTTTTATTTTTAATATCAGTTTTTAAAGAAAAAAATTTACTTTAGTTGACTCCATAGCCCGTTTACTATTCAAAGCATCCATTAGCACATTTTTTTGAGTGAGCTTCATTGAGTTTTGCAGTAAAAAGTGATTGTTTACCCAAAAAATTATTTCCCAGCAATAATTAGGGTTCCGTACCTCAAAAAGAAAAAACGGAACCCTTATAAAATCACTCATAACTACGTCTGTTTGTCCAACCATTCATTATTTTTAGGCTCAGTAGAAGTAAAATAAAACACCAGCGGCAGCTCAGTGGTAGTAAAATTATGAAAAAAATACAGATATTAGTTCAACACTTATAGATTACAGGAAAACCTATAAGAAGTCTATGGTGCTAAGACACCATGGAAAATTTCTCAATATCTACTACAATGGTATGGAACCCTTCATGTGCAAGTTCGACTTGCACTTGGCCAGTTTTTTTTTTTGCGTAAGGTTACTTATTTTGATGTCCCTAAAGCTTGGTTGATGGCTTCGTAATGGATGAGTATAACTTTGTCTATCCTCGTTACATCAAGCCTTTGCAGTCACCGACTTACGCAGCTCAACCGTAATAGGATCTCATAATGCATTCTCTCTGTCGTCTACCAAACTAGACTAGACTGTTTAGACTTAGACTGCTGTAAAGTCTAACTTATTTGGCTAAGTTTAAGTTAAAGTCGCTGGATCAGTCTACACAGGCTGTTGAACGATTAAATTATTCACCTTGGGAACGTTTCTAAGAAGATTCAGTGATGTGATTTGGGGTATTAAAGTTTCAAAGACACGTGTTTGGTTTCAAATGACAGTGCAGAATATAATTAAAGGTAGGTATAAGGTTTCAGATTTTGTACACCTCAATTTGTTGTTCAATTTTATTATTTATGTATCAAGTCCATTTAAAAATTGATCAAAATAGGGAAAAGAATGGGGTCTCCACTGATCACCACTGAAGTAACGTACTCCGTGGTTTATTCAATCTGACGACAAATTGTATCTACTGATACCGTGATCCGTTAATACCTTGCATAGTGATCACGGTATCTGTGGCTACAATAAAAACTTTTTAACAAAAAATAAAACCGACTTAAAAAAAAAAAACACAAAAAAGTCGGTGAAGTCGGTGACTTTTGTTTGTTTTTTTTTTGAAGTCGGTTTTATTTTAACGGACATCAGAAACTAATTTTTCTTCTAAAGTTTATTTTTCACTTTTTTGTTTTTTTTTTGAAGTCGGTTTTATTTTTTGGTAAAAAGTTTTTATTTTTCACATTTTAGTGGTTCACATGTTCATGGGTCAATGTGGACAATGTAGTTATTTTTTGAGTTTTGTTGATTTATCAAAAACCGCTTATCCGATTTCGATAAAAAAATTATGGGACCATTTCGGAAGTATACCCTTTCCAACAAAAAAAGAATTTTTCAAATCGGTTAGCAAGTGACGGAGTAATGCCCGAACAAAAAATAAATAAATAATAACCATCCGAATTGAGAACCTCTTTCTTTTTTTAGAAGTCGGTTAAAAAAAGTATATTATAGCATCAAACAGAGAGTAATCTCACCCTTTTTTTTGGAGGATGGGAAATCATGAAATAATTCCTCACGCTCTGGGCAGAGCAGTAGTGAGTGTCAGACTTCTACTGACTAAAAATTACCTATGTTCCTTCTTAGCCCTTGTGCCGAGGTCACGGTAACTCTTTCCAACAACCGTCAGCCCCGAAGGGGATTAATCTCACCCTGACTCTTGGAAATCGATAAAAACCATGTCTGACTCTCTATTATGTTCATGTTTTACGGCTAAAGGGATTCAGATGTGGCACACAGGTTGAACATGGTATGGATTAAAACATAGAACTTTTCATCCTGATGGTACGTTCTCGTGGGATCATAATACTTTATTACCAGAGTTGTTTCAGGTAAGTTAATTTACCTAACAAAGTAAATAGCCTTAGATTCACAAAATTAGACAAAACCTAATTTTATTGCAATTCTGTCTTAACATCATCATCATCATCATCATTTCAGCCAAAAGCGGTCCACTGCTGGACATAGGGCTCCCCCAGGCGTCGCCACATTGACCGGTCCCGTGCGTCTCTCATCCAGCGGGATCCTGCAACCTTGACCAGGTCATCGGTCCACCTAGTGGGAGGCCTTACAACGCAACGTCTTCCGGTTCGCGGTCGCCATTCCAGAACTTTTCAGCCCCATCGGCCATCCGTTCTGCGAGCAATGTGCCCTGCCCATTGCAATTAAGTCTGGCGATTCTTCGGGCCACGTCGGTAACCTTGGTTCTCATGCGGATGTCCTCATTTCTGATTCGACCACGCAAGGAAACTCCGAGCAAAGCCCTCTCCATTGCCCTTTGGGTGACTTTGAGCTTTCTGATAAGGCCCATTGTGAGCGACCACGTTTCGGTCCCGTATGTAATCACTGGCAACACACACTGGTCATAGACTTTCGTCTTGAGACACTGGGGTAAGTTGGGCGAGAAGATACCGCGCAGCTTCCCGAACGCTGCCCAGCCGAGTCGGATTCGACGATTGACCTCTTTCTCAAAGTTAGATCTACCCAACTGGACCGTTTGTTTTCTGTCTTATAATAATACCAAATACTGCAGGGTTTTTTTCCAATATCTTTATCCGAATCTATATCAAAATTGCAATAAGTACCTAAGTGTTGGGGTATTTACAAACTCCATATGGGTAAAGCCTCGAGAAAAAATTTGTGAAAAACAACGTGTAAAATATATTATATTGATAATTTTCTGATAACTTTATCCCAGTTGATCCGGGGTCGGTGCAGTATATTTTATTCTTCCAATCTTTTCTACATACTCATCATCTCAGCAGTCACCTCCTTTCTAGTCATAATAAATTATTATCCTTCTTAGAGATTTGTTCTGCAACTTATGTCAACATGCATGGGGTAACGTAGCCAAAGAACCCATCATCTCCGAGGGAGATTTTGGACTACGTGGAGACCTTTCTTGCCGTGGCGTTTGGGATTTATTTTATTTTTTTATTTTATTTATTTGGCTCACCAACAATTGAATACACTACACAAGGGAAAGAGATACATACATAAGAGTCACAGACAAGTGTATCAACCTCTTACAGGTAAGCACAACATGCACAACTTATTTGTCGTTTGGGATGCTCAGAGGGAGGCGTTATTTGATATCCGTGTCGTAGACACTGACGCTCCTTCTTATATTTCACGTCCTGTCGCCTCTGTACTAACATCCGCTGAAGACGAAAAAATAAGAAAATATTCAAATGATTGCGAATTGCGACATGACACATTCACCCCTCTTGTTACATCCGTTGACGGAGTCTTCGCTCCACAAATGTCCACTTTCATAAAACATCTCGGCTCTGCAATCGCTGACCGTTGGAACAAGTCCTTCAGCGTAGTGATGGGTTGGTTAAGATCCAGAATCATCATCGCAATAATCCTTGCCACTAGCATGTGTATTCGTGGCACAAGACACAAATTCAAACCATTAGCCAAGCTATTTGGCTTCGGCGATGGATCAGCCTTACCCACACACAACTAATGTGAAGAAGACGTCGATTGTAATGTAATTCGATAAATTTAAATAGTTTTGTGAAAAAACATTTTGTAAATATTATATCTATACATGAATAAATTATATGGAACATTTTAAAATGTCGACTAAGTAAAAATTAAAACTATTTGTGACCTGACTAGTCTAATTATCCTTCACACTGTTCACTCATAATAAAATTTATTTGGTCTTTTTCTACTATTCTAATACAAATAGTGAGTTTATTTGTTTTCTTTTTATATTTATCATCACACGCAATATATCGTGTCAGCACTCTTACACACAATAGTGATCAGATAAGGGTGGCAAAATAAAAACTCTCAATCTTATCGGAACTCAGTAAATCCTTTATAAGAACGCTTCGCTTCCCTCCCTTTCCATGTATGGGGTACTTCACCCTAAAAAAATACATTTTAGCTCCGCATTCATCTTTGTTTACAAAGAAAACATACTTGTATACGAGATTATTGAATATGATGCTAAGTTGAATGAAAATGGCTGATGGTATAAAAGGAACGCTGGTTTCCAACGGGTGTGAAGGAAAGTAATAAATTACTCGAGTGGTAAATTTATACAATGGTTATTACGATCTACATAAGGAGTAAAATGGATTTTTTCTTATGGAATTCAACACACATTCTTCTTGTATAATATTTACATAAAAAGCAAGGTTTTGGTTATTTGTCCCATCATAACGTATTATTCACACTTTCACTTTGAGCTGGCCTGGTGTAGTATGGAGTTTCAATGGAATGAGAGACCAGCATATACTGTTTTTAAAACCATTATCTGGCCAGTCTTTTCCCAACTATATTGGATTCGGCTTCCAGTTTCTCAGATGCAGCTGAATACCAGTGTTGTACATGAAGCGGTCAGACTGGTTCTAACTTTCGGAACCTGGATTCTACAAATGACAGCCAGGGATGTTCGGTCTGAAGCATGTAGCAAAATTCTGTATAAATGTGTGGTCCCACCCATCCACAGACCAACCTAAGCAAGAGCGGCTTAACATGAAAATTGATTCTATCGCATTTTATTATTTTGGTATGAGGTCCTGACTGTTTTTTAAAACCAATTATTATAAATCAAGGCATCACAATTGAAATAACAATTCAGAAATGCTATTTACTTAACAACTTTATACACAAATTTAATAGTGTACATAAAAAATAAATAGTGTGACCAGTGGAATTGATCGTTAAACTAAAAGTGGTGATATTGCGTGACCGTCAATATACAGGTTGAATTTTTGAAGTGTGCGTGTATAGCTTAGTCTGAAACTAAAAGAAATAATAAAAACAAAAGTGTTTTTGGGACCAAAATGTCGATGCTTAAACATTTGGTTTTTGAAAAGAAGACGGTTTCGGGACAAGAACAAGTATGTATACCTGGAAGAAGCGTGATGACCAGCTGACAGATGAATATTAGGAGAACAGTCCCAAAATTAAACGAAATCGGCCAAGTGCGAATCGCATAGAATATATTATACACAGGATTCCATAATACATGTATGATGGATGATTATGAAAACGAAATTATTAAGAAACTCAGTTTCGTGTAGCGGTTTATAGAAGACACACTCTCCAATCCAGTTTTAATTTTAGCAGTGTGGGTTGGCACCACACTGCTAAAATTAAAACTTTGCTTTGGAGTAAATGACTGTGAGATGTGGACGGGCCAACAGACAGACGGACAGGTGAAATCTCTAAGGGTCCCTAAAAAGCGATGACAGAATCATGAGATTTACAAACCCCAACGGACGTGGGTGTGGGATCAGCTCATCTCTTCGAGAGGATGATCAGCATTTTAAAAATTATAAGGGAGTATCGCTTCCCGTTGGGGCTGTGGGTTGTTTGAAAGAGATACCGTGGCCTAGACACAAAGCTAAGAAGGAACATGGGTGGTTTTTAGTAAGTCTGACACTTCCTTCTGCTCTGCCCAGAGCGGGAGGAGTCATTTGATAATTTCCTACCCCGAAAAAAAGGGTTTATTGCTTTAAAAAAAAGGGTTTATTGCTTTAAAAAAAAGGGTTTATTGCTTTACAGCCCTATAATTTTTCTACTGCTGGTCGTCGAAGTTTTACACTAAATAGAGAGAGAGGTATTAAATAAAGGTTAACCAAAGTCGCCAGCACATTTCTTGCAGCTGCAAATGAAAGATGCTAGTAAGACTTTGTAAGCGTTAGTTCAAGAAAACTTTAATGCAAAAGTTTTATGCAGCCATTAAGTTTAAAGGTTAATTAGTCGGGCCAGTGAATGGGAGTCAACCACAATCATTAGTATTTACTACAGTCTTGCTTAAGAACTATAAATGGTTCTTTTTCACTGGAATCGTTAGTCGTGGACTGATCTTGAGTCGGACTTGGCCTACATTCCACCCGATTAGACATATTGACAGCTATAGTTTGACATAGACGCCCACTTTTCTACATAGAATGGTATTTAAGACATATATATTTTAACATTAATAACAGTGACAAAATATGATATCTTTAGCATTGATCAAAGCAGAATGCAACTATGTGTTTGACAAGGATGGCTGACGTAGGAGGCAACGTACATATACTTACGGAGGAAGTACCTTATTTGAAGATCTGCCAATTGTGGCCAAGTTTACAAACTGTGTTTAAAATCGACAACCTTCCATTAAAGCTTTAATTTCGTTCAATAGAATTCCGTGAAAAAAACTATACAAAATACCTGTGAATGGATTTTTATTTATTTATTTAATAATACTTTATGCACAACAAAATCGTACAAGGCGGACTTTTATTTTTGGTTTACAAAATGCACTGTTTTGGACGTTTTTTTTCACGTTAGATTAAACGGAGTGTTGGTTTTACCGATAGCATGTGTTAACATTTTCCAGTATACCCTACGCTTATCATCACAATATAGAGTTTATTTCTGAAATTCACAAATAACAATAACTACTTCTAATAGCTATCTATCACTACAATATACAAGATTAAAGTAGCAGCACCTAACATTGAGTTGATACTCAATGTTAGGTCGATTCTTATTCAGATTCTAATTCAGAATTCGGCCGTAATAAATGACACTGGCTTATCGGCTTACTATATAACCCTAGAAAAGAAGTCGATAAAATCAACCCGCTAAACCTATAACCTTTCACAAGAACAGATGATCACCCCCACTTCACCCCCTCGACGTGCGTTATTAGGTACAGTCGGACAAAGAAAACTGTCGACGCGCGAAAATATTCTGCTTTCTATGCTGCCAATCATCTGTCTAACCTTTTCCAACTGTATTGCAATCAGCTTCCAGTCTGATCGAATTTAACTGAATACCGGTATTTTTCAGTGAGGGACTGTGTCTGACTGTTACACTACCAATATTAACTTTAATTGTGTATTGACGTACTTATTATTTATGTGCGCGCTACAAATCGTGGAATGTGATCAATTGGCCTTGTTAAATACCATGTTAAGACTTTGCACTCTAGGAATTTCTCCTGTATCGTGGGTGCGTTTACAAACATTTAAACTCACATACACAAATACCCAGACCCGAAACAACTATCTGTAGGTCATACAAATATTTTTTCAGTGCGGGGATCGAACCCGCGACACGCAGAGCAGCAGTCGAATTGCTCAGCCACTGCACCAACCGTGCCGTCAAATACGAGTTATCTATGATATTTCTAACAAGCAAAATCTAAAAATTGTTTCAGATGACGTGTTATTTTTGCTACATCAATTTACTTTTTGCACCGAAGTCACGAGCACTAATATGTGTATTTTTTTTCAAGAAAATTCAATAGTAGTTTTCTCGCTGAATAACTATTTGGAATTTTGATGAATAAAATCAATTTCATAATTTTATGTTCCTGATATAATATGTACTATGCTCGTAATTACATAAAATTACATTCAGGAGGTAAGGAGAAAATCAATTTTAAAAGTCTCTGCGTGTGTTAGTATTCGTGACTGTACATTTGAAAGGGTGTGAAAAAAGATCAGAGTTTCGTCACTCTTATACCTAATATTACATTTCACGTAACCCAAATATTTTCGAGCCCTCTTTGTGCCCTCCTTAATGTGTGGGGGAGGGGTGATTTATCTACTATTCAAGGTACATTATGTGGTAGTGCGAATAATCTGATATCGTGTTACTCACTGATGAAATTCATGGATTTTCTGTTAGTAAAAGCTATTTGGAGGTGATTTCTATGAACTTTTACGTAGAGGTGTATTTTAGGCAGAAACTATTCTAATATTAGAAATAACCTTGTGAAGGTTGCGGGAATCCCGCTGGATGTGAGACGCACGAGACCGGTCAATGTGGTCACACTTGGGGCGGCCTAGATCCAGCAGTGGACGTCTTTCGACTGAATGATGATGATGATAAGTGACAGGTAAACGTAGGGGATGAAGATCGTTCTCCAAAGAATTTTCTACCGCTACGTCAATGGAATAATAACTTTCACTGCAAGACGTTTTAATTTATTGTTTAGTTGGTCGTTAAATCGTGGAGATTCTCAACACCGTAATTCAACTTTGTGACATAAAAGTTCAAAACTGAAAAATAGACAGTTTGCGGATTCAACAAGGGAACTAAATAATCGGAATATTAATTCTCACGGTAATTTCTCAGTATCTAGCAGCCATATAATTTGGATTTGTGCCCGATTGATGGCAATTGACTCGCTCCCTATTGCATAAAACTTAAAACTAACTTACGAAATGTGGGTGCAATTTTTAGGTACAACTCTGCTTAAACCTAAACCTAAAATAATTTTAGAATCTTTTTGTTAATAACTGAACTCTAAAGAAAGTATCAAAGCATAATATTTCTCAGATGTTTCAGTACACATATTGCTTTCTTTCATTTTTTTTCAGTGGGTTTTTTTTGTATTTTTGTCTGTATTTTATATTTATGTTACTTGTATTTCACAATCGGATTGAACGAGTAATCCGATTAAAAGTCAAAAGGCTTATCGTCTGCGTTTTTTTATCGTTTGAACCTTTTATGTTTCAAGTTTTAATTCAACCAGATATATTTTTCAGTGATACTCGTACGTACTGGTTTAGGTTTGGGATTTCATAAAATCAACTGCGAAATGTTTTTGTAACTCTTTGAATAACAACGTATTTAAATGCTCATTTATTTACTGACCTGCTGATACCCCCGGCTCCGCTCGAGTAGCAAATTGCATACGAAAACCTTCCTCGACAACCACTCTATACATCGGTGAAAACAGCATGAAAATCAGTGACAGACTGAAAGACAGACGCGGTGGAGGACTTTGTGTTACAATATGTAGTGATATTAGAAAATATTTTAAAATACCCGTTAATTTACATTTAAGAAACTTTACACGAAAATTAAATTTTTTGGTTGTTAGGATGTTAGGATACTATCTATCTATATAAATAAAAAGAGAAGTCCTGACTGACTGACTGACTGACTGACTGACTGACTCATCAACGCCCAGCCCAAACCCTTGGACCTAGAAAGCTGAAATTTTGCACAGAGGTTCCCTTTATAATGTAGACAAGGAATAAGGAAGGATTTTTTGAAATTCAACCCCTAAGGGAGTTAAATAGGGGATGAAAGTTTGTATGGAAAATCGACATTATCACGCGGGCGAAGCCGCTGGCAAAAGCTAGTAGCTTATGTTTTTGGTTATGGGAAACTAAGAAGCTTCTGATAAGCTTTTTAAGTAAGATTCTAATAACCAAAGACAAGATCCTAGTAGATTATGACCCCGTCTGTTAGACCCCATCGTCCCAGTGCTAGGCAAAAGCCTCTCTTCATTACTACCATAATATGCTAATATGGACTGGTCATTTAAAAATTCCGTATATTTTTATAAGAAAAACGAAATTAATAAAAATAATCATCATCATCATCATCATTTCAGCCGAAAGACGTCCACTGCTGGACATAGGCCTCCCCCAGGTGTCGAAATGTCATGTCACCTTGCCTGACCTGAAAACACAGCACTAGTGATTACAACTACACAGCTAGGAAAAGCGGATGTGTACACAACGTAACAACCCAGAAATCTCTATTTACATTATAATTAAGATAAATGAAGACAAAACAAAGGACCATAATTGCTTCCAAAATCAGTTAGACACCCATGAACAGTGACGTCATCATCATAGTAATTGAACGCGAGATTATCATATTTCCCATACAATAGCAACTTCATATCGACAATATTCTCTTTTATAGCTTTCCTTTGTGCTCCCATGGGTTTTCCCAGAGTTTTATCGCCCAACTTTTATTATCAAAACCTGTTTTTGTTAGTAATCATTGATTTTCATATCTTTTTTATGATGTACGAGCTGGGTTTTTTTTTCATACATTTCTTGACATCGACTGACTCGTTGGTCTAGAAGTCACTGTTGATAGCAATAAGCTTGACCCTTATTACATGGAGCTTAAACATAATTGGCAAAGTCTGGGTGTACTATTAGCTACACATCTGTCTTACCCATCGGAGATTACAGGCTTAATGTTACGTAATGTGTTCATAAAATCGCTGAAAAACTCAAAAAGTTACCCCAAACTTGTTGCGTTTACTAGTTTGTTTTGCTGAATTTGGTTCGAGTTAAGTTATTGGCCGGGCTTAGAAACATTCTAGGCACGGAACTGCGCTGAAATGGTCCATTAAGTTTAAGTGTTTTTTTTTTAGTCTGACAGAGAACTGGCGGGCTTTCGGATATAGTACAGCTGTAACTTGATTTACTGCTAGAAATAAAAATTTCTATTGTACCGTGCAATTTTACTCCACTCCACAGATAAGACTTTATGAAATTGAAATAAGTCTGTTATTAAACTGACCTCATTCCACACAGATCCTTCACAGTCGTTGATTTTATGTCGCCCATATTCTTCGTATTTTTATTGCCTAATACGATTTGATAAAGTACAGCAATAAAACAGTATAATAAGAAGAAACATATTTATCTTGTTTCCCCCTATCAACTAGAAAATAAGACAAAAACAAAAACATACTAAATCACGTGGCAACAACGGAAGGGTTAAATAAGTTTCGCTAAGTCAGTCGTAGCTCGTAGCAATTGTAGCCACGTTGCTACAGTAATTTATCGTAGCGGTCGGCATCATCTACGGCGTAGCTCCTCTACGGCGTAGCTGCTCTACGGCGTAGCTCTTCTACGCACATGTTGCCTAATGTATGTACGGTAGAGAAAGTTTTCTTAGGATAAGTACCACGGATTATTATGAATGTGTGTGTGCTTAATCCGCATGGATCCCTTCATATTTTAGGGACCAGTGGGTACAAAGTGCTGTACTATATGTATAGTTTTGGTTTCAGAGACGTAAAAGAACAACTTTAACGGTTACAGCAGCATAAAAATGTTATACTCAACTAATAGGTTAGTAATTGTATCACAGATTTTAGATGGTACAGTGTGTTAAAAATTATTTTTTCTCAAACATGCTTGGAAAGGAGATGGCTAAATGACTGCCTCCAGCAAGTATAGGATTCCCACACTGACTCGTAGTATTTAAACAATCAAACATTAATTATTTAGTGTTTAATAATTTCCTAGAAGTTGCATGAACTAAAGAAAAAGCAAAAATTAAATCTCTTTTCATTGACATACAATGGTGAAATACTCGTAATACAGCTGCTAGTTGCTATAGCAACTGCAAGCTAAGGATGGTCCATATCGCTTTTCAGAATGTTAAATCGAAGTAGTACTTATATCGATTCTTGATAACAGTTATTAAAACGATTTATTTACTTGAAACTAAGAAGTGGTAATCAGAGTTTTTGGTGGGAATCTACGGCGTGCAATTCAGTGTCTTGTTTAGTTCCTTGTGTTTTGAAAATGGGGTTGTTTGAAAGTGACTGTCGATTCTACCCAATTCAGCTTAATTAAATCCTAATCAAATAAAACAAGGGATAGCTTCGAATTATGGTTTTTCATTTAATCGTGCTACATATTTATTTTAACTGATGATTATTAAAAAGTAGTTCTATTTTTTTCTTTTAATCGTTTCGATTATTTTATTTCATCTCTAAAAAAAGCACACGTCATATGTCAGACGTCGTTTTAACGCTTTGCCGTTTATTTGTTCGTTGTGCTTTTATATTTTGAATTTCCACCCTCGCTTTGACCCTTTTGCTTCTCAACGCGGACTTGACTTGCAGTATATTCATCATGCTATACATGTACTGCGGTAGGTATAACCACGCAAAGACTGCGGCGGCATATCATCACTTCGTTGCCTGCTGCTCTACTTACTATCCTAATTGTAGATGACTCGCCTTTTTTGTTGCGTCTGGGAAATCATCAAATAACTCCTCCCGCTCTTGGGCAGAGCGGAAGCGAGTGTCAGACTTCTACTGACTAAAAACCACCCATGTTCCTTCTTCGCCCTTGTGCCGAGGCCGCGTTATCTCTTTCGATAATCCGCAGCCCCGACGGGCGTCGGCCCTTGCGGGCCCCTCCTTGCTGACATCTCTTTGAGGCGCGCGTGGAACAAGAACGCGCCGTCGACACGGTCTATTACCGTCATAAGACGGCCGGACGGCGAGCTAGCCGATTACTCACCGTCCACAGGCCCGCGTCTACGGTGGCCGGAAGCCATCACGTGGCCAACGACGCCCGGAGCTTCTCCCGCGGCGGCTGGGACGAGAGGTTCTCTCCCTCTCACGTTCCGCCACCTCCTTCGTTAGCATAACTGCTTCGCAGAAGGAGGCGATGGCGTCCCATTCCTTCTCGCCCCGGACCATGGCTTGCACCAGGACCGGACGTGAGAGGTCGCCGCCGCCGATTGCCACTACGAGAACACGGCGGGGCTCCGCCCAAGCAGGGCACACCTCCACAGTGTGCTCCACCGTGTACTCCGGTCGATCCTCGCAGTGGAAGCATCCGGGCGCGTTCCTCCCGCCTGATTCGGTACAAGTACCTCCCGAAACATTCGTGTCCGGTGAGGACCTGCGTAAGACGGAAGGGGCGCCGTGGCTACTCTCTAGCCACTCCCCAAAGAGCCCTAGATGACTTACCTCAATTGTTAACCATCGTGGGTTAACTATTATGTGGGTTATTGAGGTGAGTCATCTAAAGTTAGAATTATTCTAGAACTAATAAAATATAAGAAACGTCGAACAAATGTGCCTTCCATTTATGGGGATGAAGACCTCAACTTTTAATTCAAAAAATATACTACGTGTATATTTTATATAAAAGCCAAACGACAAATAATCCTCTGGATGACATACTGTCATATTACTGCAGCTGTAATGTGGGGAACAGAACTCTGGGATGTTGCTGTCATGTAATGACAGTGATCTGGTATCTGGGATGGGCGAGAGACCAGAACACGTTATCCGCTCCGGCTTCATTTTTAGGTAAGAATAACAGAAAAGAATAAAGTCATTCACATTTTTGCTGTTTTATTTTCAATATTTTTTATGTTAAAAACTTTAGATTATTATTTTATCGATTCTGTTACACTTGAATTTCAATCCCATCTCTATAAAAATCAAACGTCAAATGTCATAATGTCAGATGTCGTTTGAACGCTTTGCCGTTTGCATGTTCGTTTGGATTTTTTATTTTGGATTTTCAATGACCCTCGCTCGCCTACTTACGGACCTCTCGCTACTCAACACAGACAGAACACCACCTATGAACATTGTCTGTGAAAACCGTCTTTATTTTACTCATTTGGATGAGTCCGTTAGGTTTTACAAGAGTAAAAACGCGGGTGGGAGTAATTTTTGCGCGGATTGCAGAAAGGCCGTTGTATTACATTTTTAGGTGCAATTACCCCTTTGTGTATATTTACTAAAGTACCACGATACGGAATCGGGGTGGCTCGTTTAGTCTATAATACAATTATATCAATTTCAATGCAGATACATCCAAATACCTAAGTAAAAGTTCATAGCAATGACATTTGTTTGCAGTTTTATACGTATTGACGTAGGAGCTAAACGATTTTATTTTCAGGATTTTCAACTTACGATTAACTTCCGAAAGTGTTTTTTAAATGAAATACTAATATTCAGCTATTAAGCGTTGCATTTTGCTAGGTGCCATGTTTATACATGCTTGGTTCAGTCGTCCTAACTGAATTTAGCCATCTCCTTTGAGCATTATTTTGACAACCTTCTTCGAGATAAATCGAAATTGCTGTACTGGCCAGATACATGCGACCAGCGGCCGGCAAAAGTTGTATGAAAATCCATATCTGTCGTGTTTAGCGGCCAAATAAATTACATACTAAACTCATATCTGTCGTGTTATTTAAAAATGGAACGATCTTTTACTCTGAACCATAGCAACCAAGGAGGTGACTTATTATAGGTTTTATTTAAATTTCGAATTGGCTGAACTCTTCAACGCGTGAAAAATTATTGTTGTATGTGATTTTGAAAAGTAAATTGTATTTAATTTCCTCGCATTATTTGAGAAAAGTACTATACAAGCCTTGGCCACAACTAGGCATTGATGGACTTACGTATGTGTGCCTCGGCTTCGCCTCGGCCCACATTTACACGTTCGTCCATCAATGCCTCTGTTGCTGGCCGCTGCAGTAATGTACTATAATTTTTATTAATTAAGTTTTTGGAATTTTTTACGTTTTACTTCTATGGTAACAATCGAAGCAACAAATGAATTTAGTGGATTAGATAACTCAAAAACAGAAAAAAAATATAATAATAATAATTTATTTATTTCAGACAAAGTCCATAAAAGTTTAAAAAAATCAAATGACATAACACACAAATGTATAAATAATAATATAATAAATTGAAGTTACTGCGTCGTGTCAAAAGCCGTCTCTGTATATCGAAATTCTTTTACTTCGATAACATCGATTTTACAAAGAGACGGGCAAAATAGCAGCTGTGAAAACTTTACAAAACGAGGGAGAATCACAAAACCTACAGCAAATACTGCCAAAACGAACTACAGTACAACGTTAGCCATTTCACAAAAAAATATACACATTCCAAATCCCCGAAGACATAATATAGCGGAGTTCGAAAAAGTTACAGGTACACACCCTTACGTAATACTAAAGGGCGAGGGTGAATATTTACCTACCTACCTACCGACAATTTCCATCGAATGGGATTCCACTGAATGAGTTTTTTTAAAGAAAAAAGTAACATTCAAATATACCATTAAACTACACGACTATAATAAATATAGGGTGCTCAAGAGTTCTTGGTAACGGTGAATGGGAGTTTTAAATGAATGTACGAGAAATGGGTGACTATTCTATTGTAATGTTCAGAGGGTGGTAAAAGACAATGGGCAAAAATGTATCAAAGCTGTCATAGTAAATACGGTTTCCGTACAAAATACCTATCCAGCGACGTATATGTCATTGCTATTGGAGGGATGTACCAATCTGCCCATTCTTCTTTACTTTGACACTTTGCAAAAAAAAACATGCTGCATGCATTATTCTTTGGAATTTACAGTTGTTGGCAAATGACGACACGGTTGGTGCAGTGGCTGAGCGATTGAACTGCTGCACTGTGTGTCGCGGGTTCGATCGCCGCACGGAACAAATATTTGTATGGCCCATAGACAGTTGTTTCGGATCTGGGTATTTGTGTATGCGAGTGTAAATGTCTGTGAACGCACCCACGATACAGGAGAAATTCCTAGTGTGGAGCAACATTTAAATAAAAATGTAATCTGCCTAGATTTTTCCAACATATTTTTGTCGTCACACTGTTTCATACTAACTGAATTCGGCTGAATTCTGAATACCAGTATGAACAGGAGCAACTGCCTATCTGATCTTCAAAACTGAGTCATAAGACAATGACACCCTTATATTTTTTTCAATAGTTCCATTTTTTTTATAATTTTATTTGTATTGGTAATTATTTTAACCAGTTTAGTGTCCTGTGCGAGACTATAAATAATAAAAAACAATAAATTTATTTATTTAGGTAGGTAATTTTACACCCGTCGCCGTTTGTCAATCACAATACAAACATGATTAAAATATTAATATTCAGATAAAAATAATAATAAATTATTGGATTCTGAATAAAATTAAATTAAAAACAATACACACAAACATACAATTAAAAGAATTACAATTAATTCAGATAAAATTGCAATACAACACTACACAAACAAACAATTTTATGAATGCTTTTTATTTCTTTCATAAACAAGATTGGTTATCAGGATTTCGAACAGTCAAAAAAGCCTGTCAGTTTGACAACCAGTTATAATAATGTATGTTAATAATGAATCTAATACAGAACATCACAAATTAACCCTATTTAGCTCCAAAAATGAACAGTGGGACATCAATCTGAATAAATGTAAATGGAGGCACGGAAATGTAAAATTCACTGAAATTTATGTTAATTAACTGCCTCGTTAGTCTAGTGGTCGCGAGCGCGACTGCTGACACCTGTCCTGGGTTCGATTCTCTGGTCGGGCAAAGTGTTATTGGGTTTTTCCAACTAGAATAGCTCAGTAGTGACCACAGAGTCTAGATTTTTTCCGTGTAGTTGATGGCAATAGGCTCTGTCTTATCTTCGGGGATTATCTAAGTAATGTTATGTTTTTGTTAATTCTGAATAAAACACTGTTTTAAGTTTTAGTTTATTGTAATATCGTTGTTATAGTTCATAACAATGTATAATTATCACGGAAGATATCCCGTAAGTGACGGTATAAGTTTAATTCAGAATGTGTGTGAATGGCTTTCTGGCGAACCAATTTTTTTTTTGTCAGTGACCTGAAAGTCTAACAATTAGTCTTAGCAATGGGTATCGTATTACCCAGTGTTAATTGGGTTGTGGAGGTCAGATGGGCAGTCGCTTCATGTAATATACTGGTATTCAGCTATAATTATCCGGTTAGACTGGAAGCCGACCCCAACATAGTTGGGAAAAGGCTAGGCAGATGATGACTTAGTATCGTTAAGAGTTAGTATAGGGTAGAAAATCTAATACTAAACAACACACAGACATTAAGACGATTTGCTGTCACCCAAAACAGAAAAAATATCCATAACTTTTACAAAAATTTACGGATATCACCCAAAAGCGCAAACAAACAGTTATCCAACGCAATTTGACCCACCAACACAAAATCTAAACACCATGCAAAAATATTCAATTTAAAAAAGGTACCCATTATACAAACCAAACAGCGATTAATCCAACAACCCACCACCTACCTACCTACCTCAGTAGCTTCACAGCGGAAGGAAGGCATTAGGCACCGCCTTTTACCATTCAAACGGCCAATTATAGTGCGAATACACCGTAACAATTCTATGCATTCTAAACGAGAAGCCCCTATTGAATAGGGTACCCGTACCCTTTACCCCCTTTACCCCCTCACGTAGGGTACATGTCCTCATACCTGAAAGTTTTTTGGAAGTTCCTTATTGACTTTGAGTTCACCTTTGAGTGCGTAGTTTTGTTTTTGAGCGGGCGGGTTGGATACTGGATGGATCCTTTATTTACCATGACAAAGTAGCGAACTGTATCTCAATGCTCTACGGAACTGAATGAATTTTACGCAATTGGCCACTTTCCTGACAAAAAAAAAACTTCTGAAGTCGGTGACCTTTGTTTGTTCGTTTTGGTTTTTTTGCCACCGACTTCAGAAGCTGATTTTTTTTCTGAAATTTATTTTTCACTTTTTGGTGTTTTTGAAGTCGGTTGATTTTTTTTTGAAGAACGTTTTTTATTTTTTAATTTTTAGTTGTAATATTTTATAGAAATATTTACTATGAAACCTAACCCTTAACTTTCAAGATTCCCTTATTATTGCAAATGGGGGAGAAATCGGTGAACATACATAAAAAAAATGTGTATTGTACACATCTGCATACCCCCACAGAGCATACAGGCGTGATGTTACGTCATGATAATGTATATTCAATAACTATCCAAGCGATTCCAGCAATTACGACAGATTTGCTGTCTATTTTTGAAGAGTTCCATTGTATATCTCCGAAGATCAGCACCAGATCTTCACCAAATTAAAATGGGACCACCTCAGAAGTATACTCTTTCAAATAATAAAAGAATTTTGAGAATCGGTCTACAAATGGGGGAGAAATCAGGTAACATACATAAAAAAAAAATACATACACACGAACATAGAACCTCCTCTTTTTTTGAAGTCGGTTAAAAATATGATTTCGTTGCGTCCATCAATTAGATAATCTAGAAATACTGTCACTGACTGCTTGTAACGACTATGAAATACCGATATGGCAGCCGGGACAACAGCTTAACGTGTTTTCCGAGGCACGGAGGAAACTCGGTATGTCGGGCGGTCACCCATCCACAGACCAACCTAGGCAAGAGCGGCTAAACCAACAGATCGATCCGAGTGGTCGTTTTTATTAAGCCACGAGCTCCTCAATTCCTCCTTACCGATACTAAATATAAAACATTTTGAACTTGTTATGTAATGGGCACTGACTGTACACTCAAGACAATGCCATTATTTGTACAACACAACTGTTTTCATACAAATAATACCACTATTATTATTATGATTGTATTATTACTATTATTATTGCCTTGTCGAGTAGTTGCAAGCGCTTTTGCTGAGCATGAATCCTTCGATGATCGTGTTCAATATCCAGGTTGGGCAAAGTGTTATTAGGTTTATCCATAAGAAAATCCATACTCCGTACTATTTATTATAATATTATAAATACTATAATATTATAAATACTATAATATTATAAATACTATAATATTATAAATACTATAATATTATAAATGCGAAAGCAACTCTGTCTGTCTGTCTGTCACTCAATCACGCCTAAACTACTGAACCAATTTGCATGAAATTTGGTATGGAGATATTTTGATACCCGAGAAAGGACATAAGCTACATTAAAAAAAAAAAAAACTTTATTCAAGGGGTTGAAAGGGGGGTACGAATGTATTACTTTTGGTCGCGAAAACCGGCATCGGTAGCGATAAACGACATCCGCGCGGTTGAAACCGCGGGCATCAGCTAGTTATAATTATATAAATCTTTTAAATACAGATCCACCACGTAGTGCGTAAATTATAACTATTTTAATCATGCTATTTAAGATCTCAGGCCCCAAAAGATAAACTAGAAACCTTTTTCGACGGTTGATTTATGTACTTCTAGATAGAACCACGTACCTAAAGGCTTTACTAAGTATGTTTTACAGGTACACACATTCACATATTGTACCTACATGCTCTTAGCACCTGTTTATTAGAAAAGAAGATTTATAGGGCTAATGTATTGCCAGTTATTTATTTTGTTTTGCTTAAATAAAACTCTTTTGCACACGAGATGTGCTTTTGTATATCTATATAGCTATGAACCAGCTGTCGGTGAATGGTGGGGAACCAACTGGAATATTTTATTTTTTACGAGTATATGTGTTACTCTTTCACGTTTAAACTACCGCAGCCTAACACAGAATAATTTCTAACCCGGTAGAATTTTCTTGTGGGACAATTATCGATCTGTACACGTGTGAATTGGTTGATGGCAACAGCCTTGCCTCCTATTACGTCCAATTAAAACTCAACTGGCAAATATTAGTTTACTATTAGGTACACCTTCGGGGATTACATGCATAATGTTGTTATGTTATGTTAAATCAGAAGATTTACCATAACGATGCGAAGGATAATAACACACACAGCGAAGTATAGCTTGAAGTTGATTAATCGCCTTTACTACAATAGGTAACTTACAAATAAAGCTCTGGTTCTATCTAGAAGCAAATAAAACTCATTGTTATTTTAATAGGGTTATTAACCTCAACGTTTACCGAATTCTGTCTACGATGAAGAATAACAAGTTATTTGCCAAAAGCATGAGTAATATTCATATCTCTATTAGTGTTTAATACTACATGCTATGCCATCCATGACTACTGGCAATTATAGTAACGTTCAAAGTTTACGACCTCTGGCGTTAAATTTAATTTATTTTAACTACGTTTAATTAATGAATGAGTGTTTTAACTATTATTTTTATTAGTTGTGGTTGTTGGAAAAATAATAAAATAAATCGGTGAAATTAATTTTGTCATAAAATAAATTGTATGTAGTTATAATTGTATTGTTAACAATTGAATATTATTATTAACTAATTTAGTTAAATTACACTACCAATCAACTCTTTAATTTACTCATATTCGTTTCATTTCACTTATTTATTTTTTAACAAAGCTCTGCTTCAGACTGAACTTTCATAATGGAAAAAATGTGTGGCACTCGGAGACTGCCGCGGTAAATCTATTGCATAGCATTTTTTATCAACTTATGCAATAATAGGTATAAATAAATAGGTATTAATAGTGTAATTACACACCAAAATAATTATTCATTCAAAAATTTTTAACAAAAATAACGATATTAAGAGTTTGATCTTCGAATTTCGCGCGATGTACAATAAATAAATCAAAACTAACCTTCATAGACTAACTAAGCTAGTAAGAAACTCTATGACAGAAAATTTAAAAGAAAAAGTATTGACAGCCTGACGTAAGTGTCATCATTGAAAAATATGAAAATTATTTATTTTATTTTAGATATTTTATAAGAAAACGAATCGTTTTAGACCGAATCGCAGAATAGTAATGCAAAAAGCAATAAAACTTAATAATGATAGATGCGTACTAATAATAAAATGAATATTCATAGAGTATTCACTCCTCACTCATTTTCTTTCCCTATTTTTTCGTGACTTTCTTCATTAATAAATGCACTTTGTTTATTCATATTTAAAACACTTTGTACACAAATTATACGAGTAAGAATAGTTTAGAAGGAGAAAGCAGAGAGACAAACAATTATTTAATTTGACAACCTCAGTTGACAACCTTGTTATTTTCCGTAACCATAGCAACCTGGTTGAATACTGAATCCTGAATATTTTCGTTATGAAATCTCTGGATTCGCTCTCCACGCTCAACTCAAGGCCCGCGATAGAATCTATGCAATAGATTAAAAACTTAATACTACGTTGCCCAACCTGGGAATCAAATCCAGAACCTCACCCACAAGTGTCGCACTTGCGACCACTAGACCAACAAGGCCATCCATTTGAATTTGTAACATAACCTAATAACACATTCCCGAATAACCTTTACAAGATTAATTGATTATATCAACAAAAAATACCATTTCTCACGTAAAGTTAACCCCAAGCTAATTATCTTTTTATTATTGAATGGACTAATGGTGTATCGAACGCAGGCACGAATATTTTATGGTGTTTTTATGGGCCCATTTTGTTTGCCTGGTATTACCCTACGACTGTGGTGGCAAACACCATAGGAATTTATGAGAAGGTTAACCTTTCGATCAACCGTTCGGAAAAAACGTTAATAATTTTTTCTATCGGTTACCAATAGTTGATGCCCACGACTCCACCCGCATGGAGGCAGTCATTAAAAAGTATGTAAACTATTTGTGTAAAAGGTTTTATCGAAGTCTGTTCTGTAGTTTTTGCATGAAAGAGTAACACAAACATGCATTCTCACAAACTTTTGCATTTATAATCCTATTAGGTAGTAAGATAAGTGCAGCTTTGAATAGTTTTAGATTTATTCTTTTTTCTAGTTTTGTTTTGTTCCAATAAGTTATATTTTATAATCTTTCAATCAATTTAGAAAGCATTAGGTATCATCACAATAAAACGTATTTTTAAAAATAAAATACATAAGTACTTTTCCAATATTTTTATCAGAGCCTCTGAGTACTCTTAAAGTTGCAAGATAACATAACTTTTGCGTATATTTAAAAACATTTGAGAAAAAAAATAAGTACATATTATTTTAAAAGAAGCTACGCCTACACACTCTTTTACAAATTGGTAAAGAAATATCAGTGTACTAGCGACCCAGCCATCTTCACACAAGTGCAATGTAGATACTGAATTTCTCGGCTTTTCTTTACTAGGTATAATATGCATGAATGCTACATAAAACCTTTCTCTTGCCGGCTCTTCCATTGCTGAAATTTGCATTGAAATCCGTTATGTAGTTTAAAAGATCTAAGCGTACAAACAGCGGAAGTGACTTTGTTTTTACCCGACTACGGCAAAGTCAAAGAAGGGTTATGATTTTGACTGGCTATGTATGTATGTATGTGTGTATGTATGTGAGTATCTTCATCTGTTCCCTTATAGCTCCTAAATTACTTATCGGAACTCGACGTATGAGGTATCGTTAGAACCGTTTTAATTGTCCGCTGAACATAGGCTATGTGACGTATCACAAAATTTGATATGGCGCCCTCTAGCGGACAAAAAGTAATGTGTTAAAAATAAAATGGAGATAAATATGTCGTGTTTGGTATCATTTGAAAGGACCTCACTTGTACATTTCCAAAATATTGCTCAAATTTAAAGTGACGCCCTCTAGTGGACAAAAAGTCATGTGTTAATAAAAAATGATTTAACACCAAAATTGCTTAAAAAAAAAAAAAAGTAAAAAACTAAAACCCGAATACCACAAAAAACAAAACGACGCTAAAAAAGTATAAAACAAGATTTTCAGGATAGAACAAAAAGAAAATCCGTAGTCACACGTAATAAAAGTAATTAGATTGGTAAAGACCTATAATGTGTGACTACGGATTTTCTTTTTGTTCTATCCTGAAAATCTTGTTTTATACTTTTTTAGCGTCGTTTTGTTTTTTGTCGTAGTCGGGTTTTAGTTTTTTACATTATGTAAAAGATTGAAAGTCATCATCATCATCATTCTCTTGACCTTATCCCAAATCACTTGGGGTCGACGCAGTATGTCTTCTTCTCCCATACTTCTCTGTTTCTCGTCATTTCATGAGACACCTCGTTTCTAACCATATCATTCTTAACACAGCCCATTCATCGTTTTTTGGTCTTCCTCTAATCTTATACCCATCCAAATTCATGTTCAAAACCTTCCTCACGACATTTTCCTCATTCCTCCGCATCACATGCTTATTTCTCGACAATAGATTTCCACATAACTTTTCAGTCACCGGCGCCACTTTCAGACTTCCTCCTATGTAGTCATTTCTTAGTTTATCCATTCGCGTAACACCGCACATCCTCCTTAGTAATCTCACCTCAGCCAGCATATAAATGCCTTTCATTTATCCCATAGTCAATAAAACTTCTTTAGGCTTAAGCCTTTCCCGTCGGGGCTGCGGTCACCGTCGGGGCTGTGGTTTGTCGAAAGGTTAACGCGGCTCCGACACAAGGGCGAAGAAGGAACATGGATTTGTTTGGTTTTTAGTCAGTAGAAGTCTGACACTCCCATTCGCTCTGCCCAGGAGCGGGGGGGGGGGGGGGTTATTCGATGATATTCCACCAACCAAAAAAAAAAAAAAGGCTTAAACCTTTGCAGTGTACAGATTTGATCTTCTGTACATCACTAAGCTATGGCAAGCAATGATGACGTCACGTCACCGTTGACGCGGACGTTAATATGCGCCCATAAACTCATAATGTTAATGTAACTGGCGTCAAACATGACACGCGGTTTTAGGAAACCGCACCATTCATTCACACTTTTACTTGATTTTTGGAGGTAATAAACATGCATTAGCTAGCTACGTGTGTGTATACTTATAGCTGTCTACATTTATAAGGATCCACCAGACTAGTGGGGCTCCTGTGTTGGACTTCCACTTGTCTATCCTAACATTATTACTTAATATTATAAAGAGGAAAGATTTGTATTGTTGATATCAAATAAACTTAAAAACTACTAGACCGATTTGAAAAATTCTTAAAAAGCTACACTTTCCCGGGTGACAAATTTTTATCCCTGTATTCCCACGGAAACGGGGGTGAAACAGCGTGAAGTCCGCAAGTGCTGTTTATAAATATTCTGTATCGATGGCTAAAATTCGCTGAAACTGACCACTATGACCGAAAATGGTCAGTAAAAAGAAGACTGCGTCCAGGTAAGAGTAGAAGAAATCTCATCATCACCTGCCTGCTTTTTCCTAACTTTATCGGAGTCGGCTTCCCGTTTATCTGGATGCAGCTGAGTATGAGTATTGTACTAGGAACGACTGCATAATATCTAAACTTTATCTACATTATATCCTTTGGTCATCATCATCATCATCATTTCAGCTGAAAGACGACCACTACTGAACACAGGCCTCCCCTAAGTGTCGCCACATTAACCGGACCCGTGCGTCTCGCATCCAGCGGATCATAGTGAACACATTCATAGTGATAACATTCGGTCCCGTATGTAATCACCCCTCGGTAAAACTAGTTAAATATCATAATGAGCCTTTGTATCACCGACACCATCGTCAAACCAAAACAAACAGCTCTTACACAAGAACTTCCACCACCGAAGCTTAAACGTGAACTCATCAGTAACTACGCGATACAACCTAACCGCGGCGCTATTATCATAATTACGCGTAGCGTGCATTTTCGCACGTTACACGGATAATTAGACGAAAGCCACAGCGCTGTGGTGGACGCCGGAACAAACATGACGAGCTTTTTATGTATAATTTAAAATAAGCTGTTATACTGGGAGTTATTTAGGTGTTAACCTATCTTGTTGTTCTGAATGTGATTTGATTTGTGGGTGGGGGTAAAGTGATATCGGATTTTAACATTAGGATTTTTTCAGTAACAGCCTTCAGAACTATTTGATTACGTGCTCGGTTGAGCTCGAGTGAAATAAATAGCATGTAATAATTTACATGCTATATTTATTTCACTCTCTCTCACACACCCACCCACACCTACACACTCACGACACACACATACACGCCACAACTCATTCGCATGTGCGATTGCGCTACTTTTTCGATTGCTTTTTCTTTTTCAATTGCATTTTTTGTTTAATGTTAAATAGCAGAGCGGAGTCACCTATCAGAAGCATCTCCTTGCTTCTTCTTATCGTATGGGCAGTAAGGTCTATCGACCCTACACACACTAGTGTCAGAGTTTCTAAACCGTCGCAAGGGCCTCTGACATGGTTTGACAACCGCCATTTGGCGGCCGGGACCACCGGCTTATACGTGCCTTCCGAAGCACGGAACCATCTTTTTATCAGACAAGACAATCAGGTGATTCAAGCCTGCAATGTCTTAATCAAACTGGAAACAACTTTACAAAGTATGCTTCCCGTGGGAATCGATCCCACTACCACCGGGTCACAAGGCAAACGCCTAAACCACTCGACCACGGAAGCAGTTATCTCCTTGCTGAAAACGTGACCTCCAAATCATGTTTGTTCTAAATTATGTAATTGATTGTTTTATTTTATATTTATTTATTTAGCACCCTCTCTGAGTGTCTAGAAGACTAAGAACTAACTTACTAACAAATTCCATTAATTCATTTTAGAATGACAAATATTTTAGTAACTGTGAATGAATATTGAGAGTCCTTTATTTAAATTTCAATAGGTTCTAGAACCAGTTGGGCTCAGTATTAAATATTACGTAGATACTCGAAATAATTTAATGAAATATAAAATATCTTTAATGTGTTAATCAAAGTCACTTAACTATTAATTGTGAATGTAATGCAATGATGATTAAATAATTTAATTTAACGATATTGCGATGGAGTGCTCATTATTTCTGCCAGAGGCTTTTTACCCTTATTTTACTGAATTTAGTTGTGTTGTTATCATCTTCCTGGCCTTGTCCCATATTATTTGGGATCGGCAGAACACATTTTACTCTTGCATTCTTCTCGTCAACCGTCATGCTATCATTGCCACCATTTTCTTTCCTATTTTGCCTCACACAAACAATTTTTTTTTCGTCTCTTTCTCCATATATCAACATCTTCATTCTTCTCATCGAATATGTATAAATAAAATCTTGTAAATATAAAAATATTTTTCAATTTACTCTTAGGCTAATAAAAAGGGATCTTGATCCCGCAAATATTTATAACACTTTAATGTCTTCAAAACTGAAAATGCTCTTTGGACGTGACTTTAAACACTACTTACGGATTTAAGATTTATGCTGTAAATCGGCTTAAGTATTTATTTTTGTGTTAATATAGCAAAACTAATCTATGTTGGCTATCTATATGAAAGAGAATGTTGTGTTTTACAAGAAGTAGTGACAAACATTGAAAAGAGTATACTTAGATGGTTTTGGTCATATTATTATGAAGAGGACGAGTGAAAGGCGACTAACAAAGATATTTACAAAGCAGATGTGAGTGGGAACACTGGGAGGTACTCCTTATAAAGACATACCTAGACACAGTGTTAGTATCTGCCAGTACTATGGTACTGTATGACATGCTTTAGCTGCAGGTTTAGCTGCGGGTTGTTCGAAAGAGATCAGATCGCATTCGATCTGATATCTCCTAAGAAGGAAAATGTGTGGTTTTTAGTTAGTAGAAGTCTGACGCTCGCTACCGCTTTGCCCAGAGTGGGAGGAGTAATTTTATAAATGTTTGTATACCTACCTATAGCTAAACTTACCACTAAATTATAGTAAGAATGGAGTATTTTCCACTTAATCGTTATTTAAACAAGATTCAAAAATATGTTCTCTTCATTAGGCTTACCATCAATCATCAAAGCTGTTATTTATTTCATAAACTTAATTCTAGCTCGGTAAGGACATCAATATTTTACAATGTAACCAACCATTACATAAAAGCCTATTACCACAAACCTAATCAGAGCGACATTCTGTGTATTATCATTTTAAAAAAACAAGCATCTATTATAATGCTGTATTATTGGAAAATAAAAATTCGTCTATCAAAATTATGTAAAATTTTTTAGATCAATCGGTTAAGGGGGTCTTATCATCATCAGCCATAAGACGTCCAGTGCTGGAGAAAGGCCTCCCCCATAGAACGCCATAAAGAACGACAGCCTGCCGTTTGCATTCAACGGTTGCCCGCGACTCTCACGATGTCGTGGGTCGACCTGATGGGAGACATACCAACGCTGCGTCTTACGTATTGGTTTAAAATTGCAAATGCAAGATTTGACCAAAACATTCTAACTTCGAGTAACTAGGCACATTATGTAAACGCTCGCAAAAATCTATCGAATTGACATCATTACATAAGCTCCCGAAATGACTATGCCTATTCTGTTAAAATAAATCTGAACGATTCGAAACCCCTCTCATCTTCAATATAGTTCGGTTCAACTAGTCAAGTTTGTGTACTTTCCGAAATAACTCTTAAATATAGATTAGCTACGATTTTAGAATATATTAAGACTAGATTTAGCCCTGAGTCTAGGTCTATATCTGTATTTTGATTGACTTGGTAATAATCTGTAATCTATCCTACACTAATAAATTAATACTGTATGTAGAGTGTAAGAGTAATTATAACAGAAGATACAAGTTATAACAAGATTTGGTATATTGATTGAACATCCTTCGGATTGCTATAAATAGATCCAGGTCCCGATTTTTGTCGGACTTTGTACGTACAAAAAAAATGTCTATATGACTTTTTTTTTTTTTGGTAGGTGGAAAATCATCGAATAACCCCCCCGCTCTTGGGCATAGCGAAGGGGAGTGTCAGATTTCTACTGACTAAAAATCAAACCCATGTTCCTTCTTCGCCCATGTGTCGGAGCCGCGTTAACCTTTCGACAAACCACAGCCCCGACGGGCGTCGGCCCTTGCGGGCCCCTCCTTGTTGACATCTCTTTGAGGCGCGCATGGAACACGTACGCGCCGCCGACACGATCTGTTGCCGTCATGACGACGGCCGGACGGCGAGCTAGCCCGTTACTCACCATCCACAGGCCCGCGTCTACGGTGGCCGGAGGTCATCGCGTGACCCCCGACGCCCGGAGCGCCTTCCGCGGCGGCTGGGACGTTGAGAGGTTATATGTCTTTATGCTTTAATTAATATTATCTCTTCTCCTTAGCGTGTCGATGGCAATGACAAAATGCTAAATCGTGTCAACCCAGAATTGATATTGTTTGGTGTTTTCGGCAGCGTCCATCAGTTGCTGTAGTAAACCAACAGGACACGCAGGACACGTGTAAGTGCCCTATTGTTTGAGGAACAGCACCACATTTATACTCTAGTGCCTTGTCCATTAGAAATCTCAACCTCATTATTATTTTGATCTAGAAGTACGACTGTATCCATGTTGTCGTAAAGTCTGTAAAACAGGTCTCTTTTAAAAAAAAAAGAATAAAGCACAAATTACTATGTTTGTCCCTTTAGTCCAGTAGCATTTCAGCTGATTAGCGATGGATCATCATCGTCGACTGCTTTTGTGTATTGCGGGTGCTAATTCACCAACAAAGGGTACTACTGAAGCCGTGGGTTATTCAAAAGATATACCGCAGCCTCGAAACCAAAGGGCTAAGAAAGAACATGGGTGGTTTTTAGTCAGTTGAAGTCTGACACTCCCCTTCTGCTCCGTCTAGAGTGGGAGCAGTCATTTGATGATTTGCCAAAAAAAGCGTTTGAAACAAAAAATGGCACTAAAGGTGCCAACGTCATCGCCATTTTTAATCCAATTCAAATTAGATGAGCTAAGAAGAAGGTCGAGGTAGACCACGGCAAATGTGGTGTGTTAATCTGATCTTGATTGCGGGGCGATCAATTACACAAGATAAGGAAGTTTGAAGGAGCAAGGGAAGGCCCTCGCCCAGCAGTGGGACACAACAAAGGCTATGAAAAAACAAAAACAGAAGCACCCTGAATGAAAAGGGATAAAACTATGGAAGAGAGAAATTCTACATATTTTGATTTGTATTCCGAAGCTTTAGTCACAGATCTCTGAATAACCGAGGCATGACAACACTACGTGAATACATTATTCCGTGAAATAAATAAACATTGTTTCCATACGCTGCAATGGGAGTTCTCTCGGGCAACTTTTAATTCAGTTACAATGTCGTACGTTATCTGTTTCGTAATAAATTTGCCCTGTCTTTGGTATAAAAATAAAATGTGGAATCAGATGGTTGGATGGTTGGTATGCAGCCAGCGTGTTGTGTGTTTAACAATTTCGGAAAGTCAACGTTTATCAGATGCAGATAATAAAAGAGAAATATACGAAATTGTTGTGTGTGAGGTTCTGTTAGATCGGAAAATTCACGGTGTTAGGGAAATCGAAGCGTAAAATACTAGTTCAAATGTTATGTATAACTTAGTAATGTTACTATTATTTGGTCATAAGTTATACACACTACACTAACTGCTGCACTTAGAGAGATATAATGATTACAAAAGCCATCACTTAGTAAAGGTTTTGACAGTTTTGTCATACAAAAGTATGTCAAATCTTTGCTTAGTAACGGCATAAGCAATAATTAAATAACGCAGTTAGTCTAACACCCGTATTTATAAACAAGTCATTAACTATTACTTGAGTAAATGTCATTGTTTAAGATACGATTTTTTCTCTGTAGTTTAGTAATTCCTTAATAAAAAAATAAAAAAAAAATGTTAGAACTATCAAACGTTAGAATTCTTAGTTTTGCCGCTAGTATTATATTATCTGTGGTTTTGCTTTCATTGACGGTTCTAACTTCGTTTAAATTCTTGCATAAAATATTTGCATAAGTAATTACTTAAGTTCAAGTAATTACTTTAACTTGACTATAAATACGGATACAATGTAAGTAAGTCAGTAAGCCTTAGTCGACGCACAATAACCGTTTTGTTTAGCAGCTGTACATAAACATAACATCGCGCCTGTAATTCCAAAAAGGTTAGGCAGAGAATATGTTTAAGTCCCATGTAATAAAGGGCGAGCCTGTTGCCATCAACCGAGCACAAATCCAGACTCCGTGGCTGCTACAGAGAAATTCCTGATGAAAAAATCCAACAACACTTTGCCCAACCTGGACCAGGACCAGGACCTTATGCCACAGCAGTCGCGCTTTCGACCACTAGACCAGCAAACAACGTTTTTTTTTACTTGGCCTATTGTGTCCCATTACTGCGTAAAGGCCTCGCTTTAGTACAGATTATTAAAAAACACTCGGAGACTGCCGCGGTAAAGCTATTGCATAGCATTTTTTGATCAACTTATGCAAATAATTAATTATTTAATTTGACAACCTCAGTTGACAACCTTGTTATTTTCCGTAACCATAGCAACCTGGTTGAATACTGAATCATGAATATTTTCGTTACGGAATTTCTGGATTCGCTCTCCACGCTCAAGGCCCGCGATAGAAGCTATGCAATAGCTTAAAAAACAAACAGTAGCCCAACGTCAACGAACCACGTGAACCACACCACATTAACAAATGAAAAGTCGTTTCTGTTACCTTGCAATTAACCTGAAGCCACTTCGTGTGACAACACGAAAGCTTTAATGGTTTCCAAATCAAAACAAAATTAAATGGGTTTTTCCACCACCACCGTGTTGACCAGTATCGACAAAATCACAATTATTTGTTACCCTGTCCATACAGGGGGTGGTGCCGATGATACGACAATAAATGAAACCACTGGTGGTTCTAGTTCATAGGAACATTTTTAAACTATCCAATAAATCCTAACACCGAAATCATTGTCGTATCTTCGGCACCCACCTACCTAAATTTCATTGCCAAATTCTTTTTTTCCTTTTTTTCCACTCGCTAGTCGGTGCAAATTATTCCTAAGGTTATTAAGCCAATAATATATTTGTTTGTAAATTGTATTGTATTTCGTTTACAGTTTTATGCTATTTAGTTTTTTTTATTTCGGTGTTAGGATTTATTTGATAGTTTAAAAATGTTCCTATGAACTAGTACTTACAGTGGTTTCATTTATTGTCGTATCATCGGCACCACCCCATATAGGAAAAGATACGGGTATCGTCCACGGCACGCGATCTCCGGGGGAAAGTTTTTAATTCAATTACATTGTCCACAGTTATTCCGTGCCCTAACAAATTGCATTTGTTACCGCTGCTATTTGCACGGTTTTTGTATAAAAGTTTGTTTGGACAATACTCGCATTTGTACCGTGTAACACCGGTTTTCACTTTACCCGTGTTTGGTATTTATAGTGGAAATATTTTTTGAGATTTTTTTCCTATGTATTGATGTGAAAGGATTGTGTTTTGGAGTTTAAAGCTGAAAGTAATAGTTTAATAATTAAAATAGATTAAATGCCAGGGTTTGAACCCATTTATATACATAAACTCACGTCTTTTTCCCATGGGAGTAGGCAGAAAACACTCACATACACGATTACACACATCACATAAAACTCAGTAATGGAAAATTTTGTACACATAGGCAGGTATGCTTCGTGTCTGTGGGGAATGTATCTATATTTAGAGCTTATTTTTGAACGACAAAGTATTTACACTGTCACGAAAGAGAAACGTAATATATTTTGAGGTAAGGCTTATTTTAAGTTAGCTCGTCCCATCGTCAACCTCATTTATGTCCTTTTTTTTAGGTGTGTAATCATCAAACGGCTCCTCCCGCTCTGGGCAGAGTGGTAGGGAGTGTCAGACTTCTACTGACTTAAAACCACCCATGCTCCTTCTTAGCCCTTGCGCCGACGCCGCGGTATCTCTTTCAAACAACCTGCAGCCCCGCCAGGACCTCATCTCTGTCTTCAGGACAAGATTTAGGTCCAAGAAAGGTTCATTTAATAAGAAAAATAAGACGTTTTTAAACTTTATTTTAATCCCTATGTTGAAACGAGAATAATTTATGACAACATAAAGTGCTATTAAGATTATTTTATAGAGCTCAGGTTAACACCTGTTTCTCTAGAAAACACTTTAAATAATGAACCTATAAATAATTCTCATCACATAATAAGTCACCCATTCACTTGAATCCTTCAAGTGGGTACTCCACGTTATTCCAGACTGAAGGATGTTTTACACTGATATAGTTTCTCGTTTTACGAGGCGAGAATATGATTAGATTAGTTTTGTCGCCTGCGAGTCTTGCGCGGAAATTCTTGCTTGTCAAAGTCAAACATACTGCGTGTTTATCATCATCATTTCAGCCAAAAGACGTCCACTGCTGGACATAGGTCTCCCCCAGGTGTACTACATGTTAAAAGGTGTAAAATCAAAATTCACTTATTAAAATTAGGCTAACAATCAGCACTTTTCGAACATTAAATTCTACAAGAGACAGTCCTCCAAAACGCCCACCCTTCGACACTTCCTAGTGTTTTAGCTGGGAAGAAGAAGTAGCGGAACGAATTCCCCAGTAGTAACAGTTCAGCAAGGAACAAAAATTCAAAAAACACAATTGTCTACTTTTTTAATGTAGGTATTTCAATAGTAATCGTTCATTCGGAGCGAGAGACGGTCTTCGTGTAAACGACTCTCAATTAACGTACAACACTAGACCACTGTAATAAGAACACCACTTTAAAGTTTTTGAAATAGAAATAATTATGGCAACTAGACACTAACAAATACTTAACACAACATCACACCTTTGTTCTTAAAATGTGTTGGCCGAAGAGCACTGCGCAAAAGCTCGCTAGAGATATGTTATTTAATAACTGTATAGATGCACACTTTCTGTAATTTATTTCATCACCACTGCTCTCAAAACGAGGAAGGAAAAAAAAATTTGAAGACATGTGACATCTATCAACCCGCACTGAGCCCGCGTGAAGGAAAATAGCCTATTCCCTGTCGAAGAGAGGAGGCCTGTCTGTGTCCCAGCTGTGGGAATATTACCTATAAGTAAGCTGATTACGATTTATGTTAAAAAATTACCAATAATAATGTTAATAATCTTATTTTTAATCTTGAAATAAACGGTTTCAAATTATATTGAAATGATATACAGTGTCCTCATTAACAAAAAATCATGAAGAGTGAATAAGATGTAAAAGATTAAATATTTAATTCTCGTTAATTACGTTTAAATTAATGAATGTGTTAATTTGTTGACTGTGAATATACTTACGTAGATTTGTATTTAATCATACCTACAAGAGTGAGACACACAAACGAAACGACGACAGATCTTTGTTAATTCATAATTATCACATACCGAAGGTATTATATCTCTATAGTGAGAGTGTTGCTTAGTAGATATGGCAACAGCCTGCTAGGTGCGTTATTTTGTGTAGGTAATTTATTTTTGATCACCGCTGCTCTCAATGATGAGAAGACAAAAAAAAAATTGGAAGATCATCACCGAACCCGTGTGGTAGATCATGGGCCGATTTCTTTTGCATGTGTCGTAGTAGTAATAAATATGTTATAGTCTTCATGACACATTATTTGTCACTTCAAATTACTTTAAACAACAATATTAAGGTGAATATATTTTTGAAATCACTTTTCAAAACATTTCATAAGAAGAACAACAAATTCGAACTCCACAATATGGCACTCCAAATCCGCCAATTTCTTTATATTATAGCCTGGGACCCTTAGCCCTTGGTAAAACTGGCTGGGGTGGATCAATGTCTATTAAGTGATTAAACAAGGCGCAAAACGGACCCTTCACGACGCATTCTGTGCATCAGATTAAGTAACTCTACGCAAAATATATTGCAGGGAAACGACTTTTTTTTGCAAACTGGCTAAACTCATTTGAATAAAATTTCGCACATGACGGCACGGTTGGCGCAGTGGCTAAGCGATTGGACTGCAGCTGCGCTGTGTGTCGCGGGTTCGATCCCCGCACGGAACAAATATTTGTATGGCCTACATAATTAATAGTTGTTTCGGGTCTGGGTATTTGTGTATGTGACTTTATATGTTTGTGAACGCACCCACGATATAGGAGAAATTCCTAGGGCAACGTTTTTTAAAAAAAAAAAAAATGTGTACCTACCACGGATAGAGACTGACTTTTTTTTTGGGAAAATCATCAGTTAATGACTCCTCCCGCTCTGGGCAAAGCAGAAGGGAGTGTCAAACTTCTACTTACTAAAAAACACCCATTTTCCTTCTTAGCCCTTTGTGTCTAGGCCACGGTATCTCTTTCGAACAACCCACAGCCCCGACGGGAGATAGACACTGACTTTGATTAAGCATTGGAATAATTCCCGACCTACAAACTTTCAAAGTTGCAGACAAAACATTCCTCCAAACACTTAGAATAATAACACAGCTGCCCAGCCACCTAACAGGTCAATAAACCCGATCAGAACACTTATATCTGGGTCAAACTCAAGCGAAATGTGCCAAAGAGTCGTTGAATTGACAAGGATCATTATTAAGATGCCTGAAGCAAGGTTCAAAGGTTTTGTTCCACCATTTACAACTCGTCCGCCAAATAAATTAGGATATTGGATGAGGGGTTTCGTACCTTCGAATTTAAGACCTGGTTCTAAAGAAAGGCGCCTTTTTATAAGCTTTAAAAGTCAAAGAAATGTATGGGATTTCAAAAGTGGTGCAAATGGAGGTATTGGAATGGTTTTACTTAATTAAATTGAATATCTTTTGCCAAACGTAACTGGGATGAGTTCATGGACGTATGGAACATCGCCAGGTTTGTATGTTTGGAATAGTACGAGAGTAGTAGTAGCGTAGGGACTGAGTACACTTTTGTTGGCCAAATACCATTTTTCTCAACAGAAATTACTTTGATTAAGTTATGTCCGATTCATTCTTAGGTAAAAACTACTAAGATACTTAAAATAATAAGAGGCGTCACTGTTATTTCTTTTTTTCCAGCTACTACGCGAAGAAAATGTGATCCAAAAATGACGAAAAATGCTCCATTGTTCCGGCCGCTATTAGAGGACTACCAGACTAATTCAAAAAGTTTCAAACGTAAGAAGTTTCAATGTGTGCCTTGTTTAAACTAACATACTGTATAATGTAGCTACTTTACTAATTTAATCTAATTGTCACTCATATTATCATTACCTACATTATGTGGTCATGTTTGTTTTGTAAAATAATATTTTATTAGGGTAACAAGTTGTTGAAAACTAAAAATACTTTACCAATTTATTTTAGTGTTTAACAGCTATGTATTGTATTTAGTTCATTAAAATTAAACAACATCCTGCTTGTTTGAGTTACCTACCGTTCGTGCTTATTTAATGTTTGCATGCCATTTTTATGAGAGAATTTTTTAGTGAAATGTGTCATTGCACTATAAATATGTCACTTTTACCTACTTTTAAATCACATTTTCTGAATAATTTAACTTCCAAACGAACGTAATATCAATAATACAAAAATATTCATGTGTTCATAGACTCCAAAAATGAATACGTAAACAACATCCAATAGGGGATCGGACAAAAAAAAACTAATTAGTCCGTCAGATAGATTTCCAAAAATTATTGGACACGTATTTTTTCTTTTTTCACGTAAACTTAAAATGAAGACGGTACACTGCTTCGAAAACTCGTGTGACGTCATATGATAGTACATTTTGACGACACAAGTGACGTTTCAAGCCCCACTCCAAGATCTTTGACGCGTTGTATCTTCGTCATTTTTTATTGATTTGATAAAACAAAAAATACGTATTCAATATTTTTCGATAATCTAACTTACGGACTAAACAGAATCATATTATTTTGACCCAGTCCGATCCCCTATTATATTTCAAGAAACCAACCCTAACCAAATTCAAGACTAGGCTCAATACTCGTACATTCCACCTTTCAGCGCTTCAAGCAAAACATCGCCGCTGATTACAGCGACACTCACAGATTACAGACTATCACACCACGCCTTTTTAAAGTTAAATGTTTCAGCTGAATTCGCTGAATTGCCAAGCGACCAAACACAATTTATTTATTTAACTAAATCACACTATTTTGTAAACAGTTCTGGGAATTGTTTGTCAGTGCGATTTTATTGTTTAAAAGCTTAGGTTTGATGTTTATTATTTCGGTTTTCGGATTAGTTTAGTTTTTTAAATAAAAGTTCTACGAGTCTTTGGTCAACTGAACCCACTCGAACTGGACCCACGATTTAAGTCGAACAAATCACATTTTAAAATGTTTTTTTACATAGATTTATTGTGGGTCCAGTCACAAGTGGGTCCAGCTGACCAAAGACTCCTACTCGGTCACATTAACTTGACGCTTGAGACGCTTGACACTAGACGCAGAGATGCGTCAAGTTAATGTGACCGCGCTATACCGAAACATATTCTACGATTTAGCGGCACTGATACGGACGTGTGGAGTCAAATATGGTTCTAAAATAATAAATACTCAATATAACGTTAACATCACGCCTATAATCCCCGTAGGGAGACCCACGCAGAGGTTTAGTTAAAGCAAAGAGTTTAAGGCAAAGCTTCAAAGTAGGTCAGTTCTGGGCTGACAAAATATAGATTGCCATCGACACGCTAAGGAAAAGAAGATGTAATAAGGGGCGAGCCTATTGCCATCAACTGAAAAATTCTTGATGGAAAAATCGGATAATAGATTTCTTGAACTGGGAAGCTAACCTAGGACCACGTACACAGCAGTCGTACAGAATTGCGACCACTTAGTCATTTCATTATTTATGTAGTGTTAGGAATTTATTTTTATCTTCCCTAGATAAGAAATTACTAAAAAATTGTGCTTGTTGAATTGCCAAGCGACCAAACACAATTTATTTAACTAAATCACACTATTTTGTTAACAGTTCTGTGAATTGTTTGGCACTGGTTTTATTGTGTAAAAGCTTAGGTTTTAGCGTGGAGTGGTGTTTATTTAGTTTTTTGTTAAAATGTGTAGATTATGTTTCGGTACAGCGGAACTAACAGGAGCGTGCGGAGTGCACGTAACATATCATTACGCCTGAAATCTCCGGAGTCTAGTGACCAAAGAGGCAATCATTACATTATTTACTTAGTTTAAGTATTAGATTCAAAACTAGAGCTATTTGAGATAGTGAAAATTTTGCTTATGTGAACTTACTGATGGAAAACCCGAATAACCTTTTGCTGACCTGATAATCGAACGCATACTTTATGCTTAACAAAAGCGCTTGCAATATTTAGACCAATGATGCAATAACTTTTTTATAGATAATTCTTAATAAAACTTTTTATGTATCAATTATTATTTACATTTTTATTATATAAAATGGAAATTTTGTTCAATTTGTTTATTGAAAATAGAATAATAACGCCGTTTTAGGTGTGAAAACAAAGAACAAAACCCATTGAACAATGTTCACTTTGTTTTGAAATTCTTCGTAACTTTGGGATACCGATGAACAATAGATAGGTACTCGTATATCTTTTGTTTTAATTTTATTAAGACTTGTTACTAAAAGTTTATTTTAACTTGAATTATAGTTATTTAACACTAGATCTCTTAAGACTTAGGACAAACTTTAAAAATGTTTTTGAACCCTCAATATAGTATTGAAAATAGTCACATTATAGTCATTAACAACGATATAGAATGTGTTGAAAAACCTAGTCCGATCCGTGAGGGTATTTTACGATATCAAGATTAAGATTCTATTTGTATAATTATGTAAACGTTTTTTGAGAACAAATAAAAAAATACCCCATTTTTTTTAATAAAATGAACTAAAATGAGGAAACATACATGGCAACACACGGGCACGAGCGATCGCTTCTCGGGCAGTGACGTCATAGAAGAAATAATTGAGTATCAAATGTACTAAATGCTGGTTAGAATTTAGGGAAACTGTGATAATTTGTAACAAAAATTAAGAATTTAAAAAAAAATTTAATTCTACTTTCTTGAATATTTTCGGTTTCTTATTTTATTTGGGAATGCTATTGATTTACCAACATATAGTTATGCCCCCTTTCGCTCCGGACAGAGTTTTCGGGAAGCCTACACTTATAATATTAATAGTTTGAAACTGGCAACCCGTTTTGAGCAAGCGTGGTGATCAATGTTCGTGCTTTCTTTGCCTTTGCCCAGCAGTGGGAAAGAAGTTCGGCCAATATTGCTGCTGCTGGGCTGTTATTATTATTTATATGATAAAACTTGTGCAAAAGGTGGTGCATTATCCATCAATAAGCAAATAAATTCTTTAGTTTTCACCTATTCCCATGCGAAAAAGCATGTATAATTGTATATAATTATCTTTGTTTGTTTGTAATTTCCTTTCAATACCCCTTTCTACAACACGAAAAAAAGCTCACAAATGTAATTTACTTCGTAAAACGTACAAATCGAGGTCAGTAGGGATCGTGCCAAGGTCAGCCCTAATATCAGAAACGCCGTTCATTATTGTATGTACTCCCCTTAAAATTACTCCAAAGTGTTGGTTTAACCTGTTTTTACCCGTTTTTCCTCTTACAGGGCCGTTTATGTAATGTTATTTAGGGGTTTTATAAGTAATTTTCAGTTTTATGGAAGTGTTAAATTGGTTTTTTTTAAGCGTTTTTTTTTGGAATTAAGATTTTTGCTTTTTCTATAATTAATTTATGAAGATTTAGAATGATTGTTTCGGTAAATGAAGTTGCAAACTTTTGATGATGTTTTAAATAAAGCTTTTTTACATGAAGAGTTGTTTTTCATAGATTTGTTTATCAAGCTCTGAAATAGAAACATATTCGTGTCTGCTATTGCGTGTTTGATTATAATTATATTGGTACAACACGAATTGAAATAGAAAATCAATTAAATAAATTAGTACTTTCATGACACAAGGTTGTACACAAAATTTAGACAATTTATGGCTTTTATTTGATGTCTGCCTATTCCTATAAATATTGATGGAAATAGCACCTAAAAATGTCATCTGCTTAGCTTTTATTCCAAACTATGTTATGGTCGGCGGCCAGTTCAACCAGAAACAGCTGAACATCTGTATTTTATATGGAACGACTGCTTATCTGACCTCCACAACCCAGTTGGTAGTAGATAATACGATATCCCTTAGTAAGACTTTGTGTCAGACTTACACACACTCGACTGACAAAGTCGGTAGGTAATGGATGATCGCCATCCACAGACCAAACCCAGGTAAGCGTGGCTTAACCTAAAGATCTTTCTGAGTGGCTGTTATTAACACTGTGGTACTATGTCGGGCATGGTACCAACTGCCAGACAAGTGACACTTTCTTACTCTTCCTTACAATCTAGGTTACCTCTATAAAACTTCGAGTTTTTATTAAAACGTGTGGAATTAGGATACGAAACAGTTTTTGTGTTTGATACGCTCCAGCCACGAGCTTCTAAAAATATAAGTAATATTCATTAATAAAATCGACTAATTTCCCGCTATGATAACCTTCCCTTCCAAACAATTTTGACTATAAAAATGGTACGTTAACATTCTTTTGGTCAGGAATTTTAAGGCAAATTCCGCTGGAATCCTGAATTACTCGGAAGTATGAGAATTTCAAATAAATTCTTAGCAATTAGAGCGTGCACACAGAAAATGGAACGGAAAAATATAAAATGGGGTGGCAAATGGTCCGGCGGCGGTTACGAAACGGAACGGATTTTTATGTTTTTTTTCAAACTACTGCACTATAATGGCATTTTATCCTGTATGTTGTAAGATATCGGTTTAAATGTGGTAGGATATGTGAATATTGGTACTGAGTGAACATTTTTAATACAGTTTCAATGGTGAAAATTACCAGAACTTGTTGGTATATAATATCCAAATACCTATTAGCGGTCTTCTGGTGTGGGATTTTTCAATACAGTGAAGAGGCGAACATTGATTTGTTTGCTCTTGGTATTTCTAGGCAGTTGATTGTGTTCAAATTCTGTGTTTTCAGCTCTATTAAGTGTAAAAATATCCTTAACAGAGACACATTGTTCTTCTCGTCATTGCGATATTTTCTTGTACTGAATCCCACTTTTTTGACAAAGACAATGTCATAGACTTGAATAAAATAATACTTTATCAATAGCTGTCAATTTCACTTTAAATAATAAATCTAAATGCACAGTCAATCCATATCGTGAGCCATTACTCAAATCAAAATCCAGGTGCTCAAAAAACCGAACCATAAACCATAAATCAATCATTTGAGTCAATCCCAGACATCACAGACCTCACACGAAGACAAAAGGCCTCAATTTTCATATTTTTCTTTTTTTTTTTTGAACCTTGTTCAGAAACTCCGCACACCACCCTGGATAAAATCCAATATTAATACAAAATGATTAACGCTTTTCCAATATGCAAAACAGAATTTAATAATCCCATTTTAATATAGGATGTGACGTCAAATCAGCCGAGGGAAATCGTATATAGGTGTCACGCCGGCCTGGGTTACGTTGAGTGGAATTACAATTAGATTTTTATTAGGTATCTAGATCATTTCTAAGCTATACCTATGCTGATATGAAGGGGAGTGAATATTATGTAATCCAACTTCTCCGCTAATATTTTCAAATGAATTTCATTACAGTTTCCATGACAGTTCAATTGTTTCTTTGGGACTTTGTCGAGCTTCATTATCTCGGCACTTTTCTGGGGGTCGCCACTGTTGATTTTGATTTTCAGATACTAGCAACCGGAGTGGTATATGAGAGTGGCGTTTCCTAATTGAAAAACGCTATATGTATAACAGCGAATTTTTGAGTATTTTGGTCACATTGCCCGTCGTCAACCAGATGACCTAGACAAATTAATCGTGGCGGGCAAGATCGAAGGAAAGAGACCCCGCTGCCGATAACCTAACCGTTGATGTGCCTAAGTTACCGCACTCACTGGACTTTCTGTTACAAGTGCTCTAAGGAAAGCCGAACATCGACAGAAATGGAGACAGATTATAAGATCTATGAAGATCTTTCATAAGGACACGACCTTTAGTAATGAAGAATACGACTACAAAGAGATATTATTATGTATTATGTGTGTGGCAAAACAATAAGAACCAGATCGATCTTCAACGTTAAGCACGGCCTGCTGAAGTTAGTCTTCGGATGGTTGACACTTCATTATATAACGAGATCTTTCCGGTGTCTTGAAAAACGTAACCCAATTCAGATAGACTGGAAACTGATCCTAACTTAGTTAGGAATGCTAGGCAGGAGGCGGCCTCATACAGGAAATATTTCGTCGTGGAAGAAGTGTGGTGTATCTATCAAGATTTATCTATAGTTGTTGACGTATATCATGAGGAGGTCGTAATCACCATGGAATTATACCATCAGGTTTGATCATGTGTCATTATCATCTGCCTAGCCTTTTCCCAACTATATTGGGGTCGGCTTCCAGTCTAACCGGATGCAGCTGAATATCAGTATTTTACATGGAGCGACTGCCTATCTGACCTCCACAACCCAGTTAATAATAGGTAATACAATACCCTTTGGTAAGACTGGATGTCAGAATTTCAGGTCATTCACTACCTGTAACGACTGCCAAATATCTATATAAATGGCAGCCGGGACCAACAGCTTAACGTGCTTTTCGAGGCACGGAGGAAACTCGGTATGTCGGACGGTCACCCATCCACAGACCGACCTAGGCAAGCACAGCTTTACCTAAAGATCGACCTGAGTGGCAGTTCTTATTAAGCCACGAGCTCCTCCTCCTTGGAGTCAACTTCCAGTCTAAAGATAATAATGCAGATGCATGAGAGGTGTAGGTACCTAATAGAACACCCACATTTCACCAGATGATTGAGTCCCATATAATAAGGGGCAAGCTTATTGCCATCAAGTGGACACAAGTCCAGACTCCGAGGCTGCTACTGAGAAATTCCCAATTGAACGCCGAACCTCATACTCTGCAGTTTCGCTTGCGACTACTAGACCACCGAGGTAGTCTTTTATAGAACTCGTTCTAAAACGCTTTGCAAAACTTGTACCGCCTTATTACAAAAGGTAGTTAAACCTGGTTTAACTTAGACCTGGTTTATCTCGCATACTGTCACTTTCTTTTGAATATTAATGAAGTGAGACGTCATGCGAGATAAACCAAGTCTAAGTTAAACCAGGTTTAACTACGTTTTGTAATAAGGCGGAAAGTGTCGAATTTTTAAAGTGATGTTTTTCATAATAACACTTCAGTTCCCCTAGACTTCCATTTTAATAACCCGCTACAAATTAAAGCGAAGCATAAAAAATATGGTAATAGTATCAGCAGGCATTTGCATGAAAAAGGCATGGAGTTATTATCTTTCTAGTTCGGAAAATAATCAAAGATAATTTAGCTTTCAAAGGAAGGGAAATCAGATAGAAAATATATAAAAACTCCGCAGTCTTGAAATGTGTCACTGATAAAGTTTTATTACGTTATTAGAATCTAGGTTTTTCTTTCATAGGTAGTTACGTGAATACGTAGTGCTATTTAAAGTTTATCGTGATTTATAGGCAATACATATTTATACAAAATTACTTTTTAAATTATAATTTTGTAAAAAAAAAATAATACAAAACATGCTAGGCGTCAAACTGACCGACCTTGTACGCAAGACCACTGAGTTCCAAAACACAAATTATGACGTTGCTCGGAAAGCCTCTGAACTGAAGTCTAACTAAACAGGCGCGGTGGACCTCGTAGAAGACAGCGGGACAGGTTCGACAAACCCAACGACCAGAGGTTCACATTAGCTCTGGATTCAAACAACTGGAAGTCATGAGGAGCCCAGTATGGTGATAAATTATCAAAACCCACGACTGTTAAAAATTAATTGAAAAAAGGATAAAATAACATAAAACACTTAAACACCCACCTTAAAAATACCCAAGAATGTCCGTCGGGGGCTGCCATTAAATGAACTAGTTTTGCAATGTTCAGCTCCCGACGGACATTCTTGGGTTTTTTTAAGGTGGGTGTTTAAGTGTTTTATGTTATATTATCCTTTTTTCAATTAATTTTTAACAGTCGTGGGTTTTTTCAAATTTTTTAATTTTGCTTTTTATTTTAAACTTTTTTTAAACTTTTTACTTTTATTTTTTTATCTAAGAGCATGCACCAATCAAACCTAAACCCATAACTGAAAATTGAATCAAAATCGGACTTGTAGTTTTGGAGAAAAATGGCAACTTTGATTTGCACAAACAATGTTTGCTGCAGCGCCCCCTGTTGAGTTGTCACCGTAACACCTATCTAAGAACATGCACCAATCAAACCCGAACCCATAACTGAAAACTGAATCAAAATCGAACTTGTAGTTTTGGAGAAAAATGGCAACTTTGATTTGCACAAAAAATGTTTGCTGCAGCGCCCCCTGGTAAGTTGTCACCGTAAAACCTATCTAAGAACATGCACCAATCAAACCGGAACCCATAACTGAAAACTGCATCAAAATCGGACTAGTAGTTTTGGAGAAAAATGGCAACATGTATATGCACAAACACACAAACAAACAAACAAACAAACAAACACACAAACAAACAAACAAACAACCTCTCACCCCAAACGCATATACCGTCTCCGTTCCGTCGTGGGTAAAAAATAAGTTTTTCATTAGTCACGCATGCAAGCCTAGTTAAGAACTGGTAGTAGGGACTATTTCTGGAAGAGGCACGCATTTGCCTTGCAGAGGAACAGTTTTTCTTTAGCTAGCATGAAATTACAACATGATTCTCACTAAGACAATATGAAAGCAACACTACTAATAGAACACTCCTTCCTTCAATTAAATTCTTGCCATCTCTCACATTACAAGAGCAAAATAGCAAACAGACCCAAACTCACTACAAACTATAAGATCTCAGCACAGGGCACAATAACCTTTTCGTTTAAAACCTTCAGCCATTCCATCGTCACTACAAATTCCCTCCAAAATTAAACAGATATTCGTTAACATGAAGAATTACCCTTCAGCAAAAACAAATGTGTCGTGACCCTAAGTTGTTACAAAATAAAATGAATGCTGACCCTTCTAGTTGCTAAATAAAATGTATGCTACCCTTGGCTGCCGAATAAAATGTATGCTACCCTTGGCTGTCGAATAAAATGAAGTATGTCAGAATAGATGCCCAAATTTTATGTTATTGATACTTGGGTTGAAAAGGGGTGAAAGGGGGCGAATGGGTGAATTTGCATGCTGATTGAGGTAGGAAGCCGTTCTGTTTTTATTTGGTCGTGTTTTGCTAACGTTAAATATAAATTGTTGGCAATCAACGGGGTTGTGTTAGGACTAAATGTGAGTTAGTAAAGGATCAAGGGGAGTTTTTTTTTAATATAAGGAAGACAACATCAAAATGAATTTAATTTGAAGGGAAAAAAGATACAGACAACCTCGTTGGTCTAATGGTCGCAAGCGCTACTGCTGAGCGCGAGTTCCTGGGTTCGATTTCTGGGTTGGTTAAAGTGTTATTGGGGTTTTCCATTAAGAATTTCTAAGTAGCAGTCACGGAATATAGATTTGCGTCCGGCTGATGGCATCGGACTTACCACCTATTGCATTTGACTTAAACATAATTGGCGAAATGTGAGTGTAATATTATTAGGTACACCTTTACACCTGCCTCCGTGGTCGAGTGGTTTAGGCGTTTGACTTGTGACCCGGTGGTCGTGGGTTCGATTCCCACGGGAAGCATACTTTGTAAAGTTGTTTCCAGTTTGGTTAGGACATTGCAGGCTTGAATCACCTGACTGTCTGATAAAAAGATGGTTCCGTGCTTCGGAAGGCACGTATAAGCCGGTGGTCCCGGCTGCCAAATGGCGGTCGTCAAACCATGTCAGAGGCCCTTGAGGCGGTCTAGAAACTCTGACACTAGGGTGTGTAGGGTCGTTAGACCTTACTATCCACACGATAAGAAGAAGGTACACCTTTGCTTAACCCTTCCGAGATAACAGCCGTTATGGTATGCAAAACGACTGCCTCTTTCGTTTCTATTTACCAGAAACAGCCTTTTACAGCCAAGAAGACACGCCACCTCGCTCTCGTATTACCAAAAACCGTTAGTCTAATTAAAAGCAATAATAATGCTACGGAATTACACGCACAAAATACGCCAACGTTGAAACTTACGTTGTTCCACCCCTCTATACCCCCATCACCCCAAAATGCAAAATAGTTTTGTTCAGAAGGTTGGGACCATACTGTATACGAGTGAAAACATTCGCCCACATTGACACGCATCCACGTGCATATAGTGACTGTCTCATTGGTCTCGTGGTCAAACGCAACTGTTGAGTGTGGGGTCCGAGGTTCGATTCCCGGATAGGGCAAAAAGTGCTATTGGGATTTTCTATTGGAACTTTCTCATATGCGGTATGATACACCCGTGGCTAAAAAGTATGTTTAGCCGTTGGTCCCGAGTCTGATTTGTATACGGTCGAGTCGGATTGCCATTCCGAGAGTATTCAGAGAGTGCACCCGTGCTTGCGCACACACTAATTGTGAACTATACTATCTGCCGTGTCGATGGGTAATCCCCGCTGAGATTGAACGCCGTGACTAAAAACAGTCAGGAAAAGTATATACATCGAACGCAAGCGTATTTGCGACTTCCCTGGTAGGAGGCCAAACACTCAAAGCACCTACAGGATAGTCCGGTTGAGCAGACGACAATCTCCTAGAAACTGCTAGATGCCATTCACGAAATAAAACGCAATATGCGACCGTCATTTGTTTAAGTTTTCCGCACGTATGCGTATAAGTGTGCTTTCAACTGTTTTGGTTCGCTATATAGAACTAGCCTTCTGTAAATACTGTTCTGTGCCCCAAGGCTGCCGCATACTATACAAAGAATTTCTTAAAACACCCCAAGGCACTATACTCAAAGATTAGCTTTACAAATGAGTACGGAATAAATAGAATTAGGACTAAGCGACTAAGTAAGATTAATAAAACGGAATTGGAAGCGAAAACTTTTATCTCCATCATTTTTAATAATGTTTTTTAGGGTTCCGTAGCTTAGTCAGCAATAACGAAACAGTTAAAGGTTCACTAAGTTGTTCGCCTGTCTGTCCATCTGTCAAAATCCTTTATCTAAGGAACGTGTGGACATGTCAAGCTGAAATGAATATCAAAAAACTTAATAAAACCGACTTCTTAAAAAAAACACAAAAAAGTGCAAAAAAAACTTTAGAAGAAAAATCAGTTTCTGAAGTCGGTGACTTTTGTTTGCCACCGACTTCAGAAACTGATTTTTCTTCTAAAGTTTATTTTGCACTTTTTTGTGTTTTTTTTTTGAAGTCGGTTTTATTTTTTGTTAAAAAGTTTTTATTTTTCACTTTTTAGTGGTCTTTCCACATGTTCATGGGTCAATGTGGACAATGTAGTTTTTTTTTAGTTTTGTTGATTTTTAAAAAACCGCTTGATAAAAAATGGGACCATTTCGGAAGTACCTATACCCTTTCCAACAAAAAAAGATTTTTTCAAATCGGTTAGCAAGTGACGGAGTTATGCCCGAACAAACATAAAAAAAAAATACAAACATCCGAATTGAGAACCTCCTTCTTTTTTTAGAAGTCGGTTAAAAACTCAAGTCTGCTACTCTTTAGAGCAGTGAAAAAATCAAACTTTAAATCTACGCAACAAAAGATATGTATTTTATTTATTTGCTAACATGTACAACACTGAGTACAATGTCATGACACAGAATTAATATCACCCTGTAAGGGCACTGCAAATTGTTGGATTTTTTATTATGAACGTTATGACGCATTATATTTTGCGATTTCACAAGGTAATAAAGACCTATAGTGCACTTCTCGTTTACCCAGAATCATGTAATTTGGCAAGAAATAATGTCTTACAGCATAAGTGAAGGAAAAAATCTAAAAAGTGTAAATATTTATGTAGTTTCATAACAAAATACCTGCAACTTTATACGGCAGTCTCGTAGCGCGATTCCAACTCCCACTTGGCCGATTTTTTTTAAATATCATGTAACATAAATGTTGACGTTGTAATTCATTATTGTCCCCTATTTACGAAGCGTAAGATGGTCTGCCTATACTGTGTAGTTATAGGTATACCTCTGCCTTAACCTTCGGGGATTACATGCGTGATGTTATGCTCAGAATACGATGTTTCAAACTTCACAATTTGAAATAAATGCTTTCGAGTGACATTTTAATTAAAACGTCATAATTATTTATTTTTATGAAACATAACCCTTATTTTACATTACTTGTAAGAACGATTTTTAACTAATAAACATGGTAACTTGTAACAACATTGACGCCCAATCTACACGCGATATTATTATAATAATGTAAACTAGTATTTTTATTACTACTGCAGTATGTTTCGCAAATGTATCGATGTCATGCAGGCATTATTTTTTTTTTTTTTTTTTTTTTTCTCTTTATTTATTTAGAGGCTTTTACCTTACAAAGGTATGTCAGCCTCATCATACCCTAACTAATTATAATACGTAATTAATTTATAATTATACACAAACATATTATTGCGAAAGCGAGGGAGATTGTGATGCAGCGACCATTTCATAAATCAGTTTTGCGTCTCCCGAATTTGGTGTAGATAGTATTCTAATGAAAGCCCCAATATCATATAAATTAATTTTTAACTCCCGCATCACTATCTCCCTCTCTCTCTTGTTCTTTTCACATTCCACCAGCAAATGTTGGACATCTTCGACTTGATTACACACTTGACAATTTGGGGAGTTGACTTTTTTCATTAAATATCCAAATTTTCTGGATGGAAAATGACCAGAACGTAATCTATGTGCCATAACAACATATGACCTCTTTGTATGGCTTTCAGCGAACCATGGGATTCGAGGAGGCTCACTTTGCATGGTCTTATACCATATGCCTTTTTCCTTAGACTTCCTGTCGAAATACTCTTTAAAACGATTGTAGCATATGTTCTTGTAATAGCTCAGTATTTCTGTGTAGAACGGATCGATATTAGTTTGCAATCCTTCCAGAATTGCTTTTTTGGCAAACATGTCAGCCTTCTCGTTTCCATGTATACCAATGTGAGATGGAATCCATTGCAACCTCAAATTAATGACCGTCATTTCATTCAATAGTCGAAGAATATCATAAGCTATCGGTGTACCTCTGCAACCAGAGGCGCATCGAGCTAAATGCATTAAACCACTTTTGCTATCCGTGAATATAACAATATTGTGAATGTGATTCACAGGATTATGTCCCCAACTAATTATGTTTTCTAGCGCTTTTGAGATTGCCACGAGTTCCATCGTCATTACAGAAACGTTTGTATCGCTAGATTTATACATGGCCGAAGTTCCATCACTTAAACTGTAATAAGCGGCACCGCATCCACTTTTGCTCTTGGACCCATCAGTGAAGTACATTGTCCACCCCTGATACTTTTCACTAAGTTCTTTAATCACATCAAATTTAAGTGATGAAACCTCATGGCTGCGTTTTGCTGCTTTGACACAGTCTAACTTACAACTAATTTTATCCCGTACGTTTATACCTGTCACCCATTTGTCCAGTGAGTACATGTCTAAAATATTTGAACAATGTATATTACGAAGTTTACACTCATTGTAAACGGTCACAAGTAACGGTTTTTTCTTGTTGTTCCAGTATCTTGAGACTGAAAGGTCATTCAGGTCATCTATTAATTGAATAGTTATATTGTTCGAACATGACATACTTTTTAGACAGAACTTGTAAGCTAAGTATAATCTCCTAACGTATAAAGGAGGAATGCACATTTCCGCTTCCATTACGTGTATTGGAGAGCTTTTTATAAAGCCACCAATAACCCTCAAATACTGATTCTGAATTTTATCCAATTTACTTAAATGGCTCTTTGCACTATTATCATAGAGAAAACAACCGAAGTCAATCCTACTGCGTACCAATGAAATATACAATGATCTCAAATGTTTCGGATGGATTCCCCACGTCGGCCCCGCTAAAACTTTAAATAAATTTAAAAACTTTGCCGTCTTTTCATGTATTTCATTAATGTGCTTTTTCCAAAGAAGCGACCTATCTAACCAAATACCTAAATGTTTCACACAATCTGCTGAGGAAATTGGTAAGTTGTTAATTTTAAGTTGCAACTGTCGTCTTCTTCTACCTCTACTGAAAAGACACATCTTTGATTTTTCTGGTGACATATCTAGACCCATATCATCCAGCATTACAACCATAGAGTTAAGAGCAACTTGCATTTCCGATTCCGCGTAGTCTAAATCTTTATGACTTAGGTAAAATACAAAATCGTCCGCGTACTGTGAGACAATTACAGTCTCAATCTGCTGGCAAATTGTTGACGTAATAATATTAAAAAGCATAGGTGATAATGGGTCGCCCTGTGCCAGCCCCCTGCTTGCCCGTCTGATATCAACAATTTTTCCATCACTACCACTTCTCATCATCAAATATCGCTCCAATAAAAATGAATTTAAATAACTACAAACCCTTGAGCCAATTCCCAAATCATCCAATATTTGAACAACCTTTTCCACTAAGACATTGTTATAAGCATTTGTAATGTCCAGAAAGCAAGCCAACGTAGGGTCATTTCTAGTGAAACCCAATTGAACATAAGTAGATAATCTTGAAATGCAATCTAAACATGATTGAGCTCTCCTAAAACCAACCGTGTTAGGTGACAAAATTGAATGTTTCTCAATATACCATTCTATTCTTTTTCCGATCATATTATGGAATATCTTACAGACGCAGGATATAAGAGATATAGGCCTAAGTTTAGTCTCCGTATTCGTGTCCTGACCGGTTTTAGGAATAGCAATAACTGATATCGCACGCCATTGTTTTGGGATATCTCCGGTTATGTAAATGTCGTTATATACCCGGAGAAGAAACTCCTTGGCCTCCAACGGGAGATTATAAATCATAGAGTACGTTATTCCATCATTACCCGGAGCAGTGTCCTTCTTTTTTAAACTATTCTCTAATTCTTCTAATGTAAATGCTGATTCTATTAGAACGTTATGTGATTTGAATACTGGTGGTAAATTTATTACGGAATCCGGTGTGAGTGAATATAATAAACCTTTTAGTTTTTCCTCCGACGCACTAAATTTAGCTTGACGATAACCTTTAAGCCATCTCATCTTTCGCCACATCTCAGAAACCGAGGATGTTTCATCTATGCTACTACAAAAAATTTTAAAGCCCCTACCTATGGCTTTCGATATTAAATTATGTGCATGTTCCCCTTTCTCTTCTAATCTTGTAAGATTGTCAGGAGTAGGATTTCTTCTAAATGTAGCTAAAGCTAACCTACGTTCCGCCACTGCTCTAGATAATGATGGATCCCAATACTCTTTTGGCTTAAAATTTCTTAAGGGACTAGTACAAATCTTAATCATAGGTATGTGCTTATCCGCTGCCCTATCAACTTGTTCTAGGAAGTAGTCGTATGATGCCTGAATATTATTACTGACATTACCAACACTGGAAAAAGACTCTGTAAGCTCATCACGATATGCCTCCCACTTTGCTTTTTTGCAGTTTCGTCTTTTATCATACTCGATGTGTTCTTGAAAGTTCATCGAAATCTTCATTACGAGGTGATCACTACCTAAATTTTCGTTCATTACAGCCCATTTAAATTTAATTGCAATGTCAGATGATGCTAATGTAATGTCCGGTGACGATCTTTGTATATTTCCATTTACTAATTTGACTCGGGTTGCCTCTCCACTATTTAATGTCACAAAGCCATGTTCCAAGGATGAGTCCAAAATTTGAATTCCCCGCGGATCCGTTTTATAGGACCAGTTTGTATGGTGACCGTTAAAGTCACCTGCAACCAATTATTATACTGACAATGTAATTAATGGGCTGTTTAGGTTAAAAATTAAAATATTTTAAATGATGGAACGAACTGGGCGTCTGCCTATACAGCATTGGTAGGTATATTATATATTTTGCTACAGGTGGGAAGTCCTCATGGATGTCCCGTTTATTTTTGGTGCGTGGACAATTATAATCGAATAACACCTCCCACTCTGGGCAGAGCGGTAGGGAGTGTCAGACTTCTACTGACTAAACATGACCCAGGTTCACCAGGACCCAGGTTCAGGTGGAGGCCACGTCATCTAGTACAAAAATCCGCGGCCCCGACGGGAATCAGTTCAGTGGTAGAATGCTCGCCTGCCGCGATCCAGCCTTGGTTCATAATAGTTCAACACAGAGATGAGTTAAAATATTTTATTTTCAATAGTTGCAAGACAAATTGACATCAAATACTCAAAACACATTCATAAACTACGAATGCCTGTACTCTATATAACCCACGTGATCGCGAAAAATATCCCAACAAACTTTCATCCCCTCCCTATTTAACTCTTTTAGGGGTTGAATTTCAAAAGAAATACTAAAACCTTCCTCGAAAACCACTCTATCCATTGATGAAAACTGCATCAAAATCGGTGTAGTAGTTTTTGAGGTTATCTCGAACAGACAGACAGACAGACGCGGTGCGGCGGAGGACTTTGATTTATCATTATGTAGTTTTAAACAATTGCCTTGAAGAATGCCATAAATAAACAAATAAAAATAAAAGTTCACTTTGGTTTTCATAAAACACATTCGAAACTTCATTACAAATAATTCTTATACATAGTATAAATTATAGCTATTCATGTGTGTGACTGAGAAAGTTTATACCCCAAATGTAATCAAAATCAAAGGTTACACTGTTATTGCTACATAAAGAACTATTAGAACAATATTTACTAACTGCTCGTATTATAAGGGAACGTACACACGGCTACACATCAAGCTATACAAAACCAGTTAATCTTGGCCTCATTTTACTAGATCTTTTCGCACAATGAACGATCAGATTATACTGGTTTTGTATAGCTTGATGTGTAGCCGTGTGTACATATTGGATTATTGCGACCTTGGTGGCAAATATAATTCATGGTCCTTATAATAAATAATTATAATTGTGGTGAATATAAATAAAATATTACAAAATAATGCTGCTGGTATTTGTGTTTGATTGTAATGGCTTGTCTTTGATAATAATAAAACTTCCGTATACATAATAGATTCGAAAATAATTTTGGCTGTCTATTATCTTATCACAACTTTTTTTTTTGTGGATGGAAAATCATCAAATAACCCCTCTTGCTCTTGGGCAGAGCGAAAGGGAGTGTCAGACTTCTACTGACTAAAAACCACCCGTGTTCTTAGCCCTATATGTCGAGGCCGCGGTAACTTGTAAACAACCCGCAGCCCTGACGATCTAATCACACCTAATTAACCTTTATGCTTATCAGACCACGTGCAAGCTCGAACAAGGAGAAGCTCGTGGAAAAAAAATAACAGCCTCCCTGATTTATTTAATAGTATAACCCGTGTTTGCATAGAATGGTCCGTAGGTGAGTTTACATACCGAGTTTCCTTTCGCACGTTATGCCGTTGGGCCCAGCGTATCTTTTTAACGTCAGTGGCTATCAGAAATGTCCATAGATTAACTGTAACTTGGTTATGGTTTGGTACATTTTTTTCTCAAAAACTCACCATTTGACAGTTATTTGATAGACATTATAAGTTATCCACTGTCATTAAAAGATACACAATAGCCCTGCTGGTGTTATTTGTAAATTCTTGACAGTTGTTACAGGTATTCAGTGACCTGAAAGTCTGTTAACCAATTTAATCAGGGGTTATGGCCCAGTACCTGCTAATAGTTTTGAAGAGGTCAGATAGGCAGTCATGTTAAACACTGGTATTCAGTTGCAGCCAGTAAGATTAGAAGGCGACCGCAGCATAGACGTAAAAAAGCTAGGTGGAAGAGACCATAATATCATAGTGTTTTTTTCACTGTTAAGTCACCGGCAAAATTCAGTGGTGACAGTGAGTGAGTGTGTGTGTGTTGTTCAGTGTTGATTCAAAATTAAGTTTTTAGTTCTTATTATTTTTGCCTTTATTTATCGAAACCACACAAAACATATCATTATCTTGAGTACGAGTAATCAAAGCTTTCCCAGTACTTATTTAAGCAAACTCATATTAAAACCTCACACATTCAACTCTTAAAATTAATGTTCTGTACTACAATAAAGGTTCAAAGTTTTACACTTACTGATATAATTTGGTATTAACATGAAAATCTCATCAGCCATTAATTTGGTCGACGTCTCTGATGCAATATAATCGGTTCATAGACGTCTGAGTGGTTTTAATACAGCGTATCATCACAATTAAGTGCTCAAAAGGGTACATAAAAAGAACGAGATTTTAATAGAAAGATAATAATATTTTTCTAATTATCAATACACTTGGATATCACTTGCGTCGATGAAAGAAAATTCTTGAGGAAACCAAACATGCTTTTTTTTTGGATGTTGGGAAATCGTCACAAATGTTCTGACGGTTGTGACGATTTCCCAAGATTCAACCTACACCCTACCTACTGACTAAAATCCACCCATGTTCCATTCTTAGCCCTTTGTGCCCTAGGCCGCGATATCAACCCGCAGCAATTAAGCATGCCGAAAAAAAACCGAACCCATGTTCCTTCTTTGCCCTTGCGCCGAGGCCACGTAATCTAGTAAATTAATTATTATTATTATTAATTATTAATTAATTAAATTAATTAATAATTTTAATCTAATTAATTAAGCATGCCTGAGATAAATTTCTCGATGGCATGTAAACCCATGAAAACTCTGACACCTGGCTAGGCACGAAGAAGAACCTTTCACTCACGCAGTTCATCCTTTGAATGTTTGGTCTTTCCTACTCTTATCGCCATTCTCATTTATACTAAAATAAAACTCCCTGGCGATAAAACATTCTCACTAGAGTAAAATATAGTGGTATTTCCTCTTTTTTACAATAGGGGATCGGACTGGGTCAAAATAATATGATTCTGTTTAGTCCGTAAGTTAGATTATCGAAAAATATTGAATACGTGTTTTTTGTTTTATCAAAACAATAAAAAATGACGAAGATTAAACGCGTCAAAGATCTTGGAGTGGGGCTTGAAACGTCACTTGTGTCGTCAAAATGTACTATCATATGACGTCACACGAGTTTTCGAAGCACTGTATCGTCTTCATTTTAAGTTTACGTGAAAAAAGAAAAAATACGTGTCCAATAATTTTTGGAAATCTATCTGACGGACTAATTAGTTTTTTTTTGTCCGATCCCCTATTAAACTAATATTGGCATGTGTCACTATGACTACATATAATTATTATACAACAAAGTCCACCGCCGCGTCTGTCTGTCTGTTCGCGATATACTCAAAAACTCCTAAAAAACTAAAAACCAATTTTCATACTGTTTTCACCAATGGATAGAGTGGTTCTCGAGGAAGGTTTTAGTTTTTTTTTCTAATTTCGACCCCTAAGGGAGTTAAAAATATGTATTGAAAATTATTCGGGATGTTATGTTATTGGTACTAACATTAGGCTAAGTTATTTTATAATTACTAACAAAATATGGAATTCATTCCGAAATAAAATATTTGAATTTGAATTGGACATCCACGCGGGCGAAGCCGCAAGCAAAAGCTAGTGAATAAAAGTTGCACTGATTTACCTACCCTTTTTTATTTTTTTGGTGGATGGAAAATCATCGAATAACCCCCCCCCCCCCCCCCGCTCTTGGGCAGAGCGAAGGGGAGTGTCAGACTTCTACTGACTAAAAACAAAACCCATGTTCCTTCTTCGACCTTGTGTCGGAGCCGCGGTAACCTTTCGATATCCACAGCCCCGACATGATTTACCTACCCTTTCATTACCATTTTGATTCGATTACCTTAACTCGATTTCTTCGATCGCGAAAGTCAAGTGTGCATCACCCTTAACACTACACAAACTTAATAATGTCTAGACAAGGTCAATATGTTATTGAAATGCCGAAATAATAGCTAATTTTGGTAAACTTAGCTTTAGATGTTCACGATAAAATATTGTTTGATTATTTTCGCTATTATTTTTAGGGAATAAACTCTTGATATGAACGAAGTTAAGGATAAATTGTGTTCTAGAATATTTCTTGGTAATACGACTTATTGCTTTTTCAGTAATGCAGAGACGAACGAAATAACTTATTGTTCATTATAGTATTTTGTATAATATATTATGCTGCTTGATTTGTACTTGGCAAATCTTTGTGAGCATTAAAGTGTGGAATATCTACCAAAATATTTAATTTGAATATTAAATTATGAAATGAAAAACATAGAACTAAAAAACCCTCCTTTTGGGCTTCGCCGCAGTTGGGTAAAAATAGGACCCCGCCTGGTTCCAAGTTTTGTTTAATTTAAAATGTGCTTGTTTTTTGCTTTTCAGTTTTTTCAGTCGGGTTTTTTGGTTTTTTAACTACTTTTTTTAACTGCATCCGGCAAGAGAAAGAAAAGGCTAGGCAAATGATAAGATGATGATACGTACGTAAGTATATATTAGAACAAATTATCAAACCTTTTTTTTTTTGGCTCTTGGATAATCATCAAATAACCCCTCCCGCTCTTGGGTCTGAGCAAAAGGGCCGGAGTGTCAGTCATCTACTGTCAAAAAACCACCCATGTTCTTTCTTAGCCCTTTATGTCGAAGCCGCGGTATTTTTGTGACCAACCCGCAGCCCTGACGGGAAATTTTCAAGCCTTATTTAACCATACCTGTCCAGATTACACAAGAAGATATTTAGATAATATATCAAAGTCATGTACTATATGGTGAGTTCTAGTTCTAACCAACTCTCAGGTGGTAACCAAGGTGACTTAGTGTTCATATAATATATGTGCTTAGTTAACATACCGGTAACTTAGCCCATGTACCCAGTTAGGTCCTTAGTTATAGGTAACTTGTTCAAGAGAAATGGGTAAAGGTTAATGCCCTGTTGTTAGTTTTGGGCTTAAACCGTAATAATTAATAATAATTCACCTAATTAGAATTCGGTTAATTATACGAGAAAGGTCAGTAAACCTAGCAGAAACATAAGCTCTTTGAACCACACATAATTCGTTTTTAATTTTATAAATGCTGCATTAATTAGTTATGGTTCTTTTTGTAAATAAAGAGAGGTAATGAACCCGATAAACATAAACCATTTAAACATAACATTACCAGAAATCCCGAAAGGGTTAGGCAGACGTTTCCCATTACATATCGTCAGTTATATTTAAGTCCCATGTAATAAAGGCCCAGCATATTGCCATTAATCGGCGACAAATTCAGGCACCTAGGCTGCTACCGAGAAATTCTTGAAGGATAAACACAGTATCGCTTCGCTCGACCTGAGAATTAAAACCAACACAGCAGTCACGCTTTGCGACATTCAGGCCCTTTGATGACCAACCGCCTAAGAAGAGCCACGACAGATGTTCAATTTGTTTATTTAAAAAATTGCATTTTTTTTAAGTGTATGATTTATTTACAATATTTACAAGCTACAATTTACAGAACTTAAATTATAATAAAATATTTACAAGTAGCAAAAAGAGAAGAATTACAGGGCGTCAAAAAATTCGTCCACATTGCTGTCAACAGGAAAAGTGGCCAGAAGGCTGGCAGCATTACCACGTTGGATGGCAATGCTGATTCTTTGGCCAAAGAATAGGCCAGCCCTCTGGTCACGTGAAGAGTCGACCAACCGCTTGGCAATTTCCTTAAAAATTAGGTGAGCACTCGGACCCCAAGGCCCCAGTGTTTCAACCCCAAACGGCTCAAACACAAAAAAAAACATTGAATTAACTTCAATCATTTTTTTATGTCCTGTCTCCTTCTTATCGTGTGGGCAGTAAGGTCTAACGACCCCAAACACCCTTTTTTTGGAGTGTGTGGAGTCATCAAATGACTCCTCCCGCTCTCTGGGCAGAGCGGTAGGGAGTGTCAGACATCTAATGACTAAAAACCACCCATGTTCCTTCTTAGCTCTTTGTGTCGAGGCCGCGGTATCTCTTTCGAAAAACCAGCAGACCCCATACCAAGAAAAAGTGCCACTCTGACACTAAGGTTAGTGTCAGAGTGGCACTTTTTCTTTCTTACAACTATTTCAAATACAACTACAGTTCTTCGACACAAATACAAGTTGCATTCTCTCAAAAAAGTTAAATTAGATAAATGTTAAGCTGCAGTCGCTTTGTCAAAGTTTTTAGATAAGATTTGGAATACCGTTCCTAATTAAGATCTTGAAGCTAATTCAATGTAAAGTTTTGTTAATTTCTGCAGTTAGCAGATGTTACTTCTTTGTCCATTTTAGTTAAGAGCAAGAATTACGATTAATTGGCTAAGTCGCGCGTAGATCTCACTTAAAAGAATAATTAATTACTTATTATTAAAATCTACCACAATTATAGCAAAAATAGTAGTGTGTGTGCTGTGACATTTGTCACACACACACAATTGCACACACAGCTCAGTACACACGCATACACAGTGTGAGCACAGTGTTTATGTAATGTTTAAATGGTCTAAAACCATCCTCGTATTATCTATCCAGTGATACTGTTTTGAAGCATGTCGGTTGGATGGTTTCAAAATCTGTAATGGACACTGGTAGCTAAACAATTTTCGTGTTTTATAATATAAATATAGATTACTCACTTAAGATATAGTATCATAGCATTTGGGTAATAGACATCAGCTTGGCAGTCACAGCATGTAAAGTACTTGTATGTAGCGCCATATAACAATGAATAAGGTATAAGTTTTTAAACTGACATGGTCACTGACACTACTATTAATATCATAAACGGGATATTTACCATGTTTGATTGTTGTTATCCCGTTTATGATATTAATAGTAATGAATAAGGTACCTATTTAAATACACGTGAACCTCCCACAAGCAAAGCTCCTAATTAAGGAAAGCCTCTGTAGGTTTGCAAAATCAAACAGGAAAGTGTCAAGAAAGTTTTAATTAACAAAAGTAACATCATCTCATTTTCATAATAAAATACCATCTACCTTCAGAGTATTACTAAACAATAAAGCTCCGATGGAGCCCAAAAATGTTCAAGTTTTAACTTGCAAGAACAATTATTATTTACGTAGGATCCTATAACAATAATAAATACGAAGACAATAGCGCTAACAGACAAGGAAGGACTTGTCTAAAATATCTTTTAAGGACATTTAAAGTCTATTTCGTGCTCGTTGCTATATAACAATAAATTATGACAGCCACTCGGGTCGATTTTCAGGTTAAGCCACGCTTGCCTAGGTTGGTGCTTGGATGGGTGACCATCCGTTACACATTGTGTTTCCTCCGTACATTGGATAGCACGATAAGCTGTTCGTCCCGGCTGTCATTAATTTGTAGTCCATCTTTGACAGTCGATAAAGGTAGTTAGTGGCTCAAAAAGACTGACAATTATTAGTCTTACCAAGGGATATCGTATTACCTAGTATGAACTGGGTTGTAGAGGTCAGATAGGCAGTCGCTCTATGTAAAATATATATATCGAGCATTCGTTGTTGCGGTTTGCGTCGCTGCGTGCTTTCGTGCTTGCAGTGTTCGTTGTTGCGGGCATTCGGTGGCGTGTGGTTCGGCGTGGTGGCTTTCGGAATGACGTATTGCACTCGTAGTTTCGTTTTTTTTTTGGGAAATGTTCTTCTGACATTCAAAAGTGCCTGTAATGGCTTAATTGAAATAAAGAATTTGAGTTTGAGTTTGAATACTGGTATTCAGCTGCATACTGGAAGCCGATTCCTACAAAGTTGAGAAAAAGCTAGGCGGATGATTCGGAAGACAAAAGCGTTAACAGACATAAGACAAGGCAAGACTTCCCAAAAATATTTTTTTTGGGTTAAAAAGTCTTTATTATCAAGTTTTTAATATCTTTTAAGGGGCCTATTTTCTCAATTGTCAGACGGCTAAATGCTGGTCTGGGCTGTAAGATTTTTATTAGTTTTGAGTTAATGGCTGTTTCAGAAGTTTTTGCTAATGGATAGTTTGGAAGTGACTGTAGAGATAAAAAAGATGTCTCTCTTGTGTGTACTTACGAAAAGGGCGCTTTCAAACAGATTTTAACTTTTTTATAGGAGGACTGTAAGTATTATACTGACTGTCTGTTGATTTATTTTATTGTTAGATTTATGTTGTATCAGTCAATTGGTATTATCTTTCCTTATTTTTTGTACTAAATGGTGAAAACAGCTTTTCTTACAGCTAGACGAAAAGCTGTTGTTCACATGGCTAAATAAACACATTGAGCTTAATGTGCTTTATCAGCTAGGTATGTGAACAACACAGGTTTGTACACATAGCTGATTAGCACTTATATAAATTAGGATTACTCTGGTTTAGCTAGAAGAACCATTGAGATTCAAATTAAGACTAGTTGACATGATCCAAATTTGCCTTTTTTCAATACTCCTGGGTATGCTCTCTCGTAAAAATTATCAAAACTTTTAAAACAATTTGTAAAACGTGACATTTGCTTATATTTACTCAATGATTTATGACCTAATGTCTCCAATTTAGGTTGTAAGAGACGAGGAAGACTAAAGTAACGATGGATAGAATGTGTGAAAAATGCCTAGAAAGAAAGAAAGAAAGAAAGTTTTGACGGCACGGTTAGCGCAGTGGCTCAAGCAATGGACTGCCGCGCTGCGTGTCGCGGGTTCGATCCCCGCACGGAACAAATATTTGTAAGACCTACAGATAGTTGTTCCGGGTCTGGGTATTTGTGTATGTGAGTTTAAATGTTTGTGAACGCACCCACGATACAGGAGAAATTCCTAGTGTGGGGTAACGTTTTTTAAAAAAAAAAAAAAAAAGGTGACTGCTGTTATGACGAGTAACAGATAAGTATTAACGAAAAATACATGTAGCGACGATCCCAAATAAATTGGGATCATTGCCGAAAAATAATGACCCGGTCTCCAATTCCCCCTACATACTAAAATACATAAAGAAACTAGTTACTAAGGTCTTAAAACCAGAGTAGAGAGGCTCCGAAAAAGGTTTTACTGTGTCGTAGAGCGCACTGCAGTCGTATGCAGATCGGTACTAAAAGATTTACACTCTGATACGAGTTTGCAACGATAGGAACACGAGTTGAGTGTTGCTTTAGCTTCACTCGTCTAAAATAGTCATGAAGCGATGCAGAGGAAATCCTGCTCACATAGAGGAGGAACGTGCATTAATCGGATTGGACAGTCTGACGAATTTTATTATTATAACAAAACATAACGTCACACCTGTCATCCCCGAAGGGTTAGGCAGAGGTGTGCGTTATTATTTACTTATTTTTTTATTTATGCACACACATAATACAAAAAAGTATAAAAACATAACAAATAGAAGAGCACAAAGGTACTGCTTATTTCAAAAGAAATTTCTTCCAGCAGACCTGCGAGAGGAAAGTTGGATTAGAAATGTATACACAGTGTGTAGACAAGACTAACGATTTTAATTAAAATTATTAGGAACAAAAGCATATCTATATAAAATAAACATACATACTAATACATACACATATAAAAATAAATACTAGTATCCGAATATATACCAGTAACAAACATACACATATACGTATTAGGTACCTTATTAGAAGAAACATTTCTCCAGTAATATTAAAATCCCATGTAATAGGAGGCAAGCCTATTGCCATCAATCGGGCCCAGGTCCAGACTCAGTAGCTGCTATTGAAAAATACCTAATGGAAAAAACCCAATAACACTTTGCCCGACCCGGAAATCGAAGTCATGACCTGTTACTCAGCAGTTACGCTTGTGACCATTAAACCAACGTGGTAGTCGAGAGGTTTTATGATTATAATCAAGACTTTAACATAACTGCTGATGTCGGTTTACTGGTAGATGCATAGAATAGCAAACAGGTCATGGAGATATTTAACGTAAAGTGTTAACCATAAAAACCTAAAAAAAAGAAACTTGATATTTAAACTTTTTTTTTTTCCTTATCCTTGTGTACATCAAAATGATGGACCCTAATCTTATTACAATCTAGCCTTGTATATAGACTAATAAGTAATTTAATTCTAACTTAAACTGTTAAAAAATTGTCTTTACGTACTAAGAATGTGTCCATTGGCACCTTTCTTATTGTCTCTATTAAGGCGAATACACTTTTTCTTGTGTTTTTTTGGTAACACTTGTGCTACATTACACATTTGAACTTTGACCCATAATATATCCGCTACTATAGGTTCCCAGGTATCATTCAGAACCAAAAATTGATCACAATGACGGGAAAAACAAGCATCTTTCGACTTAGTTAAGAGTCTGTTTTCAACATCATATCACATGATTAATCCATTTTGATCTTCGATCAATAATAGTACTAGATTAAGCATCAGGAACAAAACTAAGTCGCTCAAGTGGCCACGTTTGCACACACGTAAACATCTACATAGCATCTTAGAAAAAAGTTCTATATTATTAACAACTTCAGATGATTATAAACCTTAACACTTAAACATAACGTTTAATTATCATTGTAAAGTATATTTATTTAAGCCCTTTCATCGGAGAAAGATTGGAAGCAAAACATTTTAAATGTCGCTCCAAAGTAAAAAGTCATCAGTACAAAAATATTCATTCTAAAATGAAACTTAAACTCTAAGCAATACGGTTAAAAGCATTTTGTGTACAATGTCGTGCTTATTCTATTGCGGAACTAGCGTTCCCTGTTCAAGAATATGATACAAAAGTTGGTGCGTTGTAGCAAACATTGGCCAAACAATCATAATATTCGCTGATTTAATTATATTTACAGTTTAATTATGTTTAAATATTATGAAAAAGCACATAATGATATTAAATTACCGAAAAAAAGATATTCCTTCGAAAACCTTGGTGTTACGGTGGTTATTTACGCAGTTTTTGAACGCATACTGCGGTATTTTGACGTCTTAGTGTTGGCTATGATTGTACCATACTGATTTGAAATAAGACCACAAATACGTTTGTGGTCATAAATTTCGGGCCGTTTTTGAAGCGCTCATCGGGAATCTAGTACATTATTGATCGAAGATTTTGATGAAAAAATGTATTGTGCTAAAAATGTACAGTTGTACACTGCCTAAATACCACAACCCAGTTAGTACTGTGTAATACGATAACCCTTGTTAATACTGGTTTTGATGGGAAATTTCATCATCATCATCATCAGCCTATAATGTTCCCACTGCAGGGACTCAGGCCTCCTGTCTAGGAGAGGGATGGGCTGTAATCAACCACGCGTGCCCAGTGCGGATTGGTAGATGTCACATTATCTTCGAATTTTTGTATTCTAAGACATGCCGGTTTCCTCACGATGTTTACCTTCACCATTTTGAGAGCAGTGGTGATGAAATAAATTACACAAAGTAATGCGCCTGACGGGGATCGAACCCACGACTCACTGTTCGTAATTCGGGGCCCTCACCACTGGGCCACCACTGCTATGGGAAATTTCGTCTTGTAATGATTTCCTTCAGCGCCAGTCACTGGTATTAATTATAATATAATAGGTAGATGATCGATTATTGTGACAGGCAATTTCACATTGAAATCTGACGATCGACTAGAAGTAGGCCACTCGGAATGATTAATATTTTAACCCATCTTGCTTTTATAATACCTACCCCAAACTAATTTATTTCCAGACCGAAACCCTAAATCCGTCATAATATTAACTGGTTTCCTTTTCCTTAAATAAGTTTTTTTTTATATTCGTTTAGTTGTCCAGAAATTGTAGACTGCTTCGTTGGCCCAGTGGTTGCAATTACGACTGCGGAACTTGGGTTTCATCATTCATCATCATTTCAGTCAAAAGACGTCCACTGCTACACATAGGCCTCCCCCAGGTTTCGCCACATTGACCGGCCCCGTGCGTCTTTCATCCAGTGGGTCCCCACAACTTTGACTAGGTCGTCGGTCCACCTAGTGGGAGGCCTTCCAACGCAACGTCTTCCGGTTCGCGGTCGCCATTCCAGAACTTTTCGACCTCTTTTCACATCTTGAGTTTAATTCAATTAAATTGTGATTGAGTTTTGTCATCAGGAATTTCATAATAGCAGCCACGGAGATTTGTGTCCAGTTGGTGGCAATAGCCATGACACAAACATAACTTGCGAAAAAAAAAAAATGAGGGTACGCTTTGGCGTAATGTTATGTTTTCCAGAAATTTTTATCTCTAATTTGGTGATATACAAGCTTCTGCCCAAGAAATATGTCCTATGGTACTCGGTTATAGACCTATGACTTGGCAGTTCAACATTCTTAACAAAAATAAAACTTCCCATGACCTTAGAATTGACCCCAAGACACCCCACTATAATTACAAAAACTTAACAAAACAAAACAATATACCACCAGTCTTACCAAAACATTTATAATAACATAGCCCATGAATATTACAGAATTCAATGAATATTTATTCATAATAATTTAACTATGAAATGTTAATTGCAAGGGTCCTAAGTAAACAGATTCCTATTTTGATTACGGGACTGTTTTAGCAAATAAACTCCTGTTACAAAATGTGTTGCTGGATTTTTGACCTTAGTAAGGGTACTTGTTTGTTTTTGTTTCAGGAAAATCGGGAATTTAAATAAAACAAATGATTTGGAAAATTAGAAAAAAAACATTACGCTACGTCTGTAATCCCAGAAGGATTAATTAAAGGTGTACCTTATACACCCACATTTCGCCAGTTATGTTTTGGTCAGAGCACTAGTTTTCCCGATTTTCCTCTATGGAGTTGAGACGTGGACAATCCAAACAAGAGGATAGACGCTTTCGAAATGTGGTGTTGGAGGCGGATGCTCCGAATTCCATGGACGGCCAAACGCACAAATGTGTCTATCCTTTCCCAACTCGATATCAAGACTCGATTGTCTACAGTTTGCCTACAGTGTATTTTGTCCTATTTCGGCCACATAATGCGAAGAGGGGATAGCAGCCTTGAAAAGCTGGTCATTGTTGGCAATACCGAAGGCAAGCGACCGCGAGGCCGGTCGCCAACACGATGGTCCGACCAAGTAAAAGAAGCTATTTCCTCAAGAAAATTTCAGCAGGTGGTGATGGCAACCTTGGACCGGAGCAGATGGAGGCAGATGGTTCGCTTAAAGGGGTCCAGTGACCACGATCCTCAGAAATGAGGGACCGACTAAAGAAGAAGAAGTTTAGGTCCCATGTAATAGGGGGGAGTCTATTTCCATCAACCGGGCACGTGGCTGATACTGAGAAATACCTGATGGAAAAACCCGCACTTTGCCTGACCCGGGATTTCGACCAAGGACCAAAAGAAAATGAGTTATATTTGAAAAGCATAGTGTGTAGAATGGAAGTGCTTTCACTGACAAAACAGATACACTCTATATAGATCTTTCTTCAAAAGATCATCTTAGACACTAATCGCCTTGGTCCTCATATGACTTGACTCTGTCTTTTCAGAGAAATCCCCCATTTAGTTTTAAAACACAACTTGAGGTGGCTTGTAAAAGTGTTTTGTAAACCTAATTTATAGAAATAAATATGATTGATTGGTATTTTGATGAATATGAACACCACATACTTATTGCACTACAGATCTTATTAGTACTGCCCTTCTTTAAAATAATTCGTTGTTGGTAATGTAATTGAGTAATATTTTACGTTCATCATACGTTAAATAGTGAACGGGTTTTGAAAGTATTTATAGTAAAGACAATAAAAGTATTTAAAAAACGTTGGAACTTTGAGCCCCAATATCTCCTTAGCTAGAAGACTTTACCTGAAAAACTGTATCGAAAATGATATCATTGACGACGAGTAGAACAAAATATGTCTGTCGGTTTCTTAAAGAGTATTTTTAAACCCATTATAAAGATGGACATACCGGTATTTATAGGAAATTGAACTTCTATTTCAACCCTGGGACATACAGACACTACAATCACCGGTATTCATTTCTAACTACTATCAATTACTCGCAACGGGATTTTTTAGTCCTACGCCCATTAGATTGAGTACAAAATAATAACATGAAACAATTTATTTTGTATTTAGGTGATTGAAATTATATACTTAGGTACAGGTTTAAATCGAAATAAATAAATACTAACACTCAAATTCAAGGTTTTCTATATTTAGAATAATAAATAATATCCCTTTTCTTTTTTTTTAGTTTTTATGTAGCAGACATTTTGTACAAACACGACTTCTGAGCATGAGGCCCTGAGCTCGACTCCATTCCTGAGGTCGACCAAAGTGTTATTTAGTTTTTCCATCAGCAATTTTTTTTGCAGATAGATTTTTGCCCGGTTGATGACAAAAGGCTCACCCGATTTTACATGGGCAAAACGTGGGTGTATTATTAGTTACACCTCTGCTTAGGCCTTCGAGGATTACAGGCGTGATGTTATGTAAGATTATGTTTAAACAAACGTTCATGTATATAGGTATATTTACTTACTAGCACTACCCAGAGAACAGAGCTTGTCTTGGCACTGTCTTACCACTGCACGCAATACAGTCGTAAGCACCAATACCTAGGTACACATGAAGGCACTTTTAATAGTAATAATAATAATAATATTCCACAACTATCACACAACGCCATCTAGTCCCAAGCTAAGCAGAGCTTGTGTTATGGGTACTAGACAACTAATAAACATACTTATATATTTCTAAATACATACATATTATAGATAAATTACACCCAGACACAGAACAAATGATCGTGCTCATCACACAAACATTTGTCCTGGGTGGGAATCGAACCCACGACCTCCGGCATAGCAGTTAGGGTCACTAACCACTAGACCAACAGGCCAGTCAAAATATATAGTGATTTTGCTTTAGCTGTGTTGATTAACGTTTTACATTTCCACATCTCAAAGGAGAAAACATTATGTCCCAAAATAAAAGTTAAAGTGTATACATTAATATTTTTGTTCGTGACTGTAAATGCAACCAAGACTTGAAATTCAAGAACTGTCACAATCAAAGTTGAGCAAAGTACGTTGGGCTTGTCTTTGGTTCACGCCCCTTGATATGCGTACGATGACCGCAAGGAGACTCGATTAGTATTCAGAGAAGCCCGTGCCTAATTTACAAACGTAAAACGATAGCATGTATTAATTATGATACAACATCATAAATAATACATGCTATCGTTTTACGTTTGTAACACACTACACGTTTAAAACATCTAACGACGTGTACAGTTACGAGCACTTACATACATACTCGAAGCAAGTTATAAAACCGCTTTTTTTTCTAGTTATATCTCGATTTCCAGAAACTACAGTCAGAAGATCGTGAAATAGATCTTTAATCAAATTTGCATTAGTTATTCCGCGAGATCCCTCTAGGATCTTTTTATGTACTAGGACATAGAAGGTACATTTTATTCCGTCAACTTCTGGCTATGCAAAAATTCAATTTTCCGCAAAAAATATCGCTAAAAACCCTCACTCTGAAATTCCTTAGCCGTACAATTTCGTATATCCACTATAAAATCCTGCTAAAAACAGCTCTTTAAACAGTTGCCCCTCTCATAATCTCTGTCGCAAGTCCTGAGACAAACAGCCCATTCTTCTGAGAGTATAATGAGAGCGCCTAAGAGATTATACTGCTCGAAAGCAGCTCAGCTAGTCGCAGACTCCGATATAAGAGCTAGCCATAGTTGTAGATAGGTAGATTGGACTTTGCAAAGATTTGAATCGTCAGATTTATAATCGACGTAAAGAGCAATATAACCTCACGCCTGTTATCCTGAAAGCCTAAGACAGAGGTGTACCCATTACTATACCCACATTTCGCCAAAGTCTTATGTAATAAAGGTGAGCCTTTTGCCATCAATCGGACACAAATCCAGACTACGTGGCTGTTATTGAGAAATTCCAGATGGAAAAACTTAATGACACTATGCCCGACCTGGGTATCGAACTCAGGACCTCACAAACAGCAGTCACGCATGTGACCACTAGGCCAACGTGGCAGATCAATCTAACTTGTCAAAACATTATAAATAACAGGCAGGCAGGCAGGCTTCTTCTGGGAAGCTCGTTCCATCGTCGACATCATCTCTGCCCTTAGGGCAAGATTGAAGTCAAGAGCAAGCCCATTTATAATTAAAAAAAAACTTACTAAAACACTTATTTCACTACACTACAGAATTTCAAATTAGAACTATATTTAGATATAGATTAAACTTAGAGAATATTTGAATAAATAGAATCGTTTTACAGTGAAACTTCAATAACGTTTTAGCTACTTATGTAGATGTAGACTTCGATATTAGAGCTAATCTTAGTTGTAGATGATTATATAGTCTATAAAGGAATTCTAATCGTTAGATTTGAGTTTCTGCTTCGGTGGAAATGGCATAATATTATTGAAGCAATCAATCTCACATATTGGAAATTGTATCTATCGTTCAATGCGAGATTTGCAAACTCACTCTATAACCGACTTCACAAAAGGAGGAGGTTCTGTGTTCGTTTGTTCACGTTTTCTGTTAACCACATAGGCACTATTACTTAGCTGGACAGAGCAATCGACCAGTAGTCCACACCCTGAGTCGAAGGATTTGGAGGCCTTTGCCTATCAGTTAGATGTTGAAAGTAAACAACTACGCAACTGTACATGATGCTTTATGTAAAACTAGTGACCCTCCCCGACTTTGCACGGGTACAAAAAATATACCAAAACCTTCCTCTTGAATCACTCTATCTATTAAAAAACCGAAAACGCATCAAAATCATTTGAGTAGTTTTGAAGATCTAAGCATACATAGGGACAGATAGCAAATAGCGACTTTGTTTTATACTATAATATGGAAGACATCGCCAAGATTTATGCCAACCAAATGTCGACAAAGAAGCGTCGAACGCATGGCTTAATCGAGGCGAACTCTTCCCGGAGACTGAAGGGTTCATGATAGCAATACAGGACCAAGTAATAGAAACCAAAAACTATAGAAAGCACATTTTAAAGAATCTACCAAACGACACATGTAGAAAATGCAATAGTAACTCAGAAACAATTCAACACATAACTGGTGCCTGCAAATCAATAGCTCAAACCGACTACAAGCACAGGCACGACCAAGTAGCCAACGTAATCCATCAAAAACTGGCTCATCAGTACAAGCTTGTAGATACTGTAGTTCCATATTATAAATACAAGCCAGAATTAACACTAGAGAACACCACAACAAAGCTGTACTTTGACCGAGGTCTCTTCACCGACCGCACAATTCACTGCAATAGACCAGACATCACACTGATTAACAAAATAAACAACACTGGATTCCTTATAGATATAGCCGTGCCGAACACTCACAATTTACAAACTACAATAGCCGAAAAATTATCCAAATACACCGAGTTAAAAAATGAAATAACTCGACTTTGGTGCTTACAAAAAGTAGTAATTGTCCCCATAGTTATTTCTTCAACAGGAGTAATCCCCAAACAGCTGCATCAGTCCCTTAGTTCCCTTAACTTACCAGCTAGCACCTATCACCTACTGCAGAAGGCAGTGATTCTAAACACATGTAGACTAGTAAGAAAGTTTCTGCAATGTGATTCAGACAATATCGGACAGTCTGCGCACAATCGCGTGGATTTTAATATGTCCATACCCACCCTTAACCCAACTGATGAACACTTGGCTTAGGCCCGTGCCATCAGAAATTCCCGGCTAGCCGGAGGAACAAAAATGTCAAAACAAAATAATAATCATATTCCACAACTATCACACAACGCCATCTAGTCCCAAGCTAAGCAGAGCTTGTGTTATGGGTACTAGACGACTGATAAACATACTTATATATTTCTAAATACATACATATTATAGATAAATTACACCCAGACACAGAACAAATGACTACGTAGTGATAGTGATGATAGTGATAGTGATGATTTATAGTGTAGGCTGTATTTTACATAACATTACATCACGCCTGTAATCTCCAAATGAGAGGTTATATCATGCAGTGTGCAATGATGACACTACTACTTTAGTCGCCTATGATTACCTGGGTGATATCACTAAATAGTACCGTCTAAGTCATTAGTACCTACACCCAAATTTAGTTTAAGACCCATTTAATAGGGGGCGAGCCTTTATCCATCAACCAGCCACAAATCCAGACTCAGTGGCTGATACCGAGAAATTTCTGATGAAAAAACCCAATAACACTACCCGACCTGGGAATCCAACCCAGGACTTCACATACAGCAGTCGCACTTGCGACCACTAGACCATCGAGGCAGTTTTTGATTAAAAACCATTCGAATATACGTTATATTTACGTCACGCAATCGTGCTCCAGCCTTAGGTATATAATTCCAATCGCGCATGACTACATGACTTGGTAAATACTATTTTCCTTTACCATAGTTAAATTACCGTAGTAGTCATGAACCTAAAAGAATATGGGCTATTACTGAAGTCAAGCCAAAATGAGTACTAGAACCATGCAAAACATTTAAATTCATATACGTACGTAACATGAAACTATATGGCCTAACAACCTGTATAAAGGTCTATTTTATGAGCTGCCTTCTTACTAGAATGTTGGATATATTCGAATGAGCAATAACTTGGCTTTGGGTAGGTATCTATCTAAATTTTTGACTTGCTTAGCGGTTAAGGGTGCTTTTCCACTAGAGATGTGCTATGCTGCGAAGATGTAATAGCTAAGCTGTGAAACTATGTGACCGTTTCCACTGATGCTATGCTATGTTTTGATAGTAGGGAAGATAACATAGCAACACATAGCACGCATCCATAGCACACATCCATAGCACGCATTTTTCTATATAAAAAACATAGCTTAGCTGAGTCCGTTTCCCAGTGCTAAGCTGTGCAACAAAGAATAAGATTGGTGGATAACAAACGCATCCATAGTATTAGTAATTAAAAGAGTTTATAAAGACAAATTAATCATGTAATCAGATTAAAACTCAATATTACACTCGAGACACTTTTACCGCGAAATCGTCGAATGTCAAACAGAAAATTAGTGATGTGACACATAGTGCCTTCATGTAGTGCTGCGCTGTGTCGATTTAGTAGGTTTTCGGTTTTCTTCCGTCTAACAATAGCAACGTAGCATAGCACATATCTGGTGGAAAAACACTCTAAATCGTGAACTGGTAAGTGGAAGGTGTAAGTTTAACTACAAATTGGTTTCTATCCTTTCTTTTTGGACCGTTAGAAATCATCAAATGACTCCTCCAGCTCTGGGCGGAGCGGAAGGGAGTGTCAGACTTCTACGGACTAAAAACCACCCATGTTCCTTCGTAGCCCTTTGTGTCCGGGGGCGCGGTGTCTCTTTCGAAGGACCCGCAGCCCCAGCAAATTGGGATCTACCCTTTAAATAAGTATAAGATTGAGCAACGTACATAAGTATCATCTGTACATAAAGTATCGACAGATATGCCAAAAAAAAAAAAATAAGAACGAAATAGAGTTGACCTTTAAGTTGCTTCCATAGATTATTCAAGTCTATAGAATATTCTAAGGAATAGACTTAAGATTAAGGAGGATTCATATATTTTAAATCCTATTGAAAGAATTTTTCATGAAATCATTCAATGAGATTGATACGATACGAATTTGAAAGGATATCTCTTAGTTCGTATAGAAATAAGAGTTATCCGTTCAAGTTCGTTTATTGTAATTGAATGATTTTAATGATTATAATTCTGTAAATATATACGAGTTAAAGTCATGAAGCATATTTTGTTTAATTATACAGTCTGACACAAACCTGCAAATTGCAAAATCCGTAAGAAAAATTGAATTACGCACGTACCCAGGAGCTTCCCCCTAGTCATCATCATCATCAACAGCCTATTAATGTTCCCACTGCTGGGACACAGGCCTCCTCTCTTTGAGAGGGAATGGGCTATAATCTACCACGCGGGCCCAGTGCGGATTGGTAGATGTCACATTCCCCCTAGTACTAAATAATATTTATAAAGAAATCAATTATCTATCCAGATTGTTTGATTCACAAATGAATTCACCAATGTCAGGATGACAGCTTTTGAAAATTAAGTACTCTATCTACAAAACGGTACGAATTTAAAAACAGTATATTCAAATTACAATAAAATCGAGCAGGAAACTATCATGAGAACGGTTTTGACTATGAATGTGGATGGGTATTATAGTAGAAGACCAAAGAAACGATGGATGGACTTTATTAAGAATACGAGAAACAGAGAAGTAAGGAAGAAGAAGACATACTGCGCCGACCCCAAATTAATTGGGACAAAAGCAAGAAAATGATGACATTCAAATTACAATAAAACGAGCTTCTACCGCTTGAAATGCACAATAATTTCACCCATCTTCCCAGCTAAAGGCCACGACAAGCTGTTTGAAAGCTACTTCGCTTACGGAGATCCGATCTTTGCTCTAATCTAACTGCTATAGTTAGGTTTAAGCTCTGACGTAGTTTAAATGTCGTTAGCAAAGTTCGGTTCAAGACGAAGAAGGACTTATAAAAGACTTAATCTGGGTTAAATTTCTTTTGAAAGAGGGGGTCCATTTGGCATAATACGAAGTCTGTAATAATATCCGATTAGGTTTGAAAAGAATCAGTATTCATCTCTATATTAATAAAAAAATTCTCGTGTCACAATGTTAGTTACCAGACTCCTCCGAAACGGCTTGACCGATTTTTATGAAATTTTATATACATATTCAGTAGGTTTGAGAATTGGCTACTATATATTTTTCATACCCCTAAGTGTTTGGGGTGGTCCACCGCAAACATTTTTTTAGTCACACATCAAAATTTCCACGGGAACAAAGTCGCGGACATCAGCTAGTACTATCATTGTTTTATGACAGTCGTTATTACAAGTAGTCAGTGGCCCGAAAATGTAACAACCAGCATTATCAAGAGGTATCTTATTACCTAGTAATACCTATGTTGAGTAGGTCAGTTAGGTAGGGGATCCATTCAGAATTCTGGTATTCAGCTGCTTTCGGTTAGACGGGAAGCCGACCTCAGTATAGTTCGGAAAAGCTCAGCAGATGGTAATGAAGAGTTCGCACGGTCTTTATGACTTCACAGACATCAAGATTTCTTAATTAGATTCCAGTTTTAAATTAATGTGTTATTCTTTTTATTCTTACGAAATAAAATCTACGTATGATAGCGAAAATCGCATCAAAATCCGTTGCGGAGTTTGAAAGAACAACATGGTTATAGACAGGTACAAAAACCGACCTATGTATAATACGTAGGTATATAGACGAGGTGTTTAAATAAAAAAAATAAACCCACGTTATCTGCTTGTTTCGGCATAGTCTCATTTGAGCTGTCAAAAATTATAATTTTTATTTTAAACCATCCTGTGATCGGAAAATACAAAATTTTCCTTAAAACGATTTTATCATAACAAAATTATCATTATTTATAATCATGTAAATGTAGTTATTGAATAAAATCCAATATTATAAAAATAGCTTCACATTTCTGCCTTCAATTTCAGTACCATTCCATAAAATTATTCCAAATTTTCCTCAAAGTAATTTTCTTGAGAACAATCGCTGTCAAGTCAGAATCGACTGTCGGAATAAATAAGAATTGTACTGAGACTGAATAGTACTGCGAATGAATTGAATCCTGAGATATTGACACTGTGATGTGAGAGACAATTGGGGAACATTTCTGCGTGTCGAGAGGCGCAGTTTTCATGATTGTATGTACTAAGGTAGGCAATTTTTTTGCCTACAAAAAAGGCAGTTAAAATGTTTTGTAATTTCAAAAAAGAAGAGGTAAATAACAACTTATGTTTGCATTTAATTAATCCAGTAATGAAGCCATAAATACCCCCTCGAAAAAATCCAACGCAATATCATTACCATATAAAAAGGGAAAAAAACCCTCAAAAAGTCTTTTAAGAATAATAGCGAGAAAAAATCTCCATAATTTTTATGAAACAACATCAAACCTTATTTAAGATCTTCACAAAATTTTAACTTGCCAAATTAATTAGAGGCTCTCACAGAATCGTAAAAGAAAATTTTCGTCTATAAAGACGTTAAGCGCTGCCATTAACTAATCATACTTATCATTAAAAAGTATCCATACCATTTTTCCGAACCATCAAACAGGTTTATCGGCAACCACGGAACTCCTGGTATCCAACACACACATCATTTGAGTACAACACCAAATTATTCACACATTCGTTACGAACTATGACACCAAATAAAGCACATACACCGAAAAATGAACAGTAAAGGCTACGAGACGTAGCCGCTGCGTGAACTACGCGCGGCTGGTACTACGAAACTGCCGCTACGGCGGTACGAAGTTAGCCGAAGGTCGCCGGAAAGAGCCGAGCCAGCGCAGGGGGAGCCGAGGCGAATTTCGCTCAGTCTTTCATATTTTATATCGGTAGGGACGAAGCGGAATTACAGAGTTTGCTCGGGTGGGTTTTTATAGCGTAACGGAACCATAGCGGCTGCCTGCCATTCTATTTCGTAGGTATTTTTTCGACTTGTGAGCTGTACGCGAATTTTTCTACATTGTTTGCGTTACCCTCAGACAACTTGTGATTTTAATAGTGTGACGCGGGCACAAAGGCCCCATTCACCCTTATATGAATTGGCGTGTTTGATGTTATTGTAACGACTAGGAATTATTCGGAGGTAAATTCAAATTTAATGACCTTTTTGGTCGAGTTATTGTGGTTAATATGTTTCCTTGCGTGTTTTAGTTTCGCGATTTCGTCATGAATTGCGTTCATAGTTGCGAGACGGATCCTTTGAAGTTGGGCTCAAGTTCGGATTAAATTATTTATGGTAATACGTGAATACATGTGTAGTAAACATGAGATTCTCCCATGGATTATTCCGTGGTTGAAATGCCTCCGGGGAAATACCGCCATGGTCTGAGCGCGTTTCGGGTAAATTGGTGTTAACATTATCTTTTATTTTTCGATACATATTGAAGGTTGCTTGGTTGTGTGTTCAATATTCAATTATGTTCTCACTGACATGGGAAGGGTAAACTTCGGGAGAAAACCTGGACTTATAGTTATTTTAAGCTCAAAATCGCCAATCGGCCCAGAGCAGGCGGGATTAATGCAAACGCCTTATCAGTATGTGAAGAGTCTTTTCTTCTGCAGTGGGGCAGTAAAAAGGTTGTTTTTAATTAAATATAATATTAAAGGTTGTAGAAGGTCTGTTTCTATGCTTTCACCTTGACAAATAAATAATCATTACAGTAACAAGTGGTATCTGAAAATACTTTTTGACAACCTAGCAATGATTTAATACCATTCCTCCAAACTTTTTCTGTTTACTTACAATTCATTGAACAAATTATTTATTTGAGTAGACTAATTACCTACGCGAGTGAAAATAATTACCGTACATACCTACCTACATAAACCTACACCTTTTCCCATGGGAGAAAGTAGAAACCATAGAACTCTACCTGTCTATCCTTAGGTAATACTCCTTTTGCCTCGAAAATCTTATAAAATTAACGTACATTTAATATGATTTTCGAAAAATGGTAAGATGTTTTTCAGTTAGACTGGAAACCGATCCTAACATAGATCAAAATATTGGGAAAAGGCCAAGCAGACGATAAGTAACAAAACTGGTTTAAAACATTTCAGGGTTAGACTGGTTGCAAACCAAACACAGTTAAACATGGAAATAGCTAAGCAGGTGTTGAGTAACGAGAAATGGTTAACAATATTCTAAAATCTGATATTTTTTTCGGAGTACCTATTTCTAAATACCAAGGAATAGATTACAAAAATCTAAGCTTAGCGAGCAAAACAATCAATCGAACGTTCAAACGGGTCTTAAGTAAGTATTCTAAATTCAAATCTGGATAGTTTCTCATACAATCGAGACTTAAGACTAAAGTAGAATTGATTCAACAAAGTGTTTTGATTGGATCCAATCGATTCGTATTTACGGATAGTGATTTTCAACTATTCCGACAGTGATTTTCAACTATTCAGATAGATAATTGGGATTTTGTATGCTCACACTGTTTCCATTTAGCAACGATTGGTTTGAAAGTGGCAATGAACGGTCTATATTGAAACTAGTGACCTGCCCCGGCTTCGAACGAGTGCAAAAAAAATACTAAAACATTCCTCTAGAATCACTCTATCTATTAAAAAAAACACGCATCAAAATGAGTTGCGTAGTTTTAAAGATCTAAGCATACATAGGGACAGACAGCGGGAAGCCACTTTGTTTTATCCTATGTAGTGATAGTGATAGTGATGATAGTGTTGGCTACCAACAGCATTGGTGAATATTCTCTGGTAGAGAAATAGCCACTTCTCTTCTTTAAATTGTATGAAGGAGTCAGAAATGTTGGGTTCAACTTCCAATCTAACTAGATGCAGCTGAGTAGGTACTAGTGTTTTACATCGAACGACTGCCTATTGCGCCTACCACACGCTCACACTTCCCCACAGTCTTGCCTGCGCGATTACACGATGCACACAGTACATCACGCGTGTGGTTTGTAATGGTAATACAGTTTTACCAACCATACGAGCGATGTACTGTGAAGTGTGAACGAAAAGTGTGGTGAAGCTTGAGCGTGTAATAGGCCCATAACTGACCAACAACACAGTTAATACTGAGTATACGATACCCCGTTTTTTTGGAGGGTGGGAAATCATCAAATGACTCCTCCCGCTCTGGACAGAGCGGTAGGGAGTGTTAGACTTCTACTGACTAAAAACCACCCATGTTTCTTCTTAGTCCTTTGTCCCGATGTCGCGGTATCTCTTTGGAACAACCCACAGCCCCAACGGGGATACGATACCCCTTGCTAAAACTTTTTGGCAAATTTTCCGGCCATGTCTTGTAACGAACTCTAACTTTAACTCAGTATGTAATAAATGGTCACCTATCACTGGAATGACCCGAGTGGCTAATACTTATTATTTAGCGTTTAAAATTAACTGTTTATTATTATTTTTAATTTTTCCCCACACTAGGAATTTCTCCTGTATCGTGGGTGCGTTTACATACAATTAAACTCACATACGCAAAAACTTGATCCGGAACAACTATACAATGTAAACTACTACTAAATTATATTGAGTCACACCCAATTTTAATATCAGATATCAGCTTCTAATTTCTATGACAATATTGACAAAATAATCAGCTGCTGACGTTTCCACCCTCTATAATGATTTATGTATGTCATACGATACGGAACTAAGAATGGGACCCCATATCGTTTATGGGACCGTTGGTAACCGGAAATTAAGAGAAGATATCACTGAGGGTTGACATATACTACCTTTAGTATGACATTACTCAAATTTGATAAAGGCAACATAATAAACATGACGCCATTTCAATGCAAGGTATTTGCAGTATTCTATTCATGCATATAATGTGAAAATGTTTTGGTGTTTTCATTGTAAATTGAACTGTTTTAACGTAACTTTATCGTTAAATTTTGTGGTATTTTACTGGTTTAGTTTAGATTTAATTGAACACAGTTTTATGTTGTTCAATTCATCATGTTTTTGTTGTTCTGATTTCAAATAACCCCTTCCGCTGAGGCAGAGCGAAAGGTAGTGTCAGACTTCTACTGACTAAAAACCACCCATGTTCCTTCTTATATCGAGGCCGCGGTATCTCTTTCGAACAACCCGCAGCCCATCTGATTTGGTCCTTAGAGTTTTTTTAACTATTAGTCTTATTTAATTTTTTTTGTTCCTACTGACATACATAACTGGCTAAATGTGAGTGTCCTATTAGGGATACCTCTGCCTTAACCTTGCGAGGATTACAGGTGGATTTTTATATGTTTTATGAGCTGAAACCAACACACAATGAGCAATCGTATTATGTTAGAGGTCTATGACCTGCTATAGAATAATAATATCCGCCCACATAAAGGTATTCGAAGATTAAATAACCAAATACAAGAGGCCTCGAGAGAACTGTCTCGTAGGTTTACTTGTCGACTGCTGAATATGAGGTCCTGGGTTCGATTCCCTGGTCGGGCAAAAAGTTATTGGGTTTTTATCAAGTACTAGCTTTTGCCAGCGGCTTCGCCCGCGTGAAAAAAACGACTTTCCATACAAACTTTCATCCCCTATTTAACACACTTGGGAGTTGAATTTCAAGAAATCCTTCCTTATTCCTTGTCTACATTATAAAGGGAGCCACTGTGCAAAATTTCAGCTTTCTAGGTCCAAGGGTTTGGGATGGGCGTTGATGAGTCAGTCAGTCAGTCAGTCAGTCAGGACTTCTCTATTTATTGATATAGATAGATAGATAGATTAATTCTCAGTAGCACCCACGGAGTCTGGATTTGTTCCCGGTTGATGGCAATAGGCTAGCCCTTTACGACATGGTACTTAAACCGAACTTGGGTTTACCAATGGGTACTTCTCTGCCTAAACCTTTGGGCATTATAGACATGTTATTATGTTTTTGAGCTAAAACCAACACAATGCGTATTTAACGGAGGTCTTTGACCTGCTTTAGAATAACAATAACCCACCCACCCAAACGTATAACAAAGATTAAGCAATCAAATACAACAGGTGATCCGGAACTTCAAAATATTCTACCACTAGGTGTTGCCAGCGGCTTCGCCCGCTACAACTCAAAAATTATCCCACGGGAAGATAAAATCGCGATGAAAACTATACTATGTGTTAGTCCAGGTTAAAAACTATCTGTGTACCAAATTTTAGCCAAATCAGTTCAGTAGTTTTTGCGTGAAAGAGTAACAAACATCCATCCATACATACATACTTACAAACTTTCGCGTATAATAATATTAGTAGGATTTATTTACTCCTATTACAACATTGAGTTTCTATACCAAACACACCTAGTTCGTTGTATCGAGAGCCTTCCACGAAGCTCATAGTGGTGCGGTATCCACGTCAGAAACTTATATCCGCTTTGAAAATATGATAAAACAGGGAGTGAAGTGTGGTGTATAGTGTTTTACGTAAGGCTTTTGTCCTACCGGTTAGCGAGGAGCGAGTAGAGCTACTGTCCTGTCGCTGTTATAATCTTAAGTTATTATAACTTATATTATATCAGTGTTTGGGTTGACTGCCTCGTCTAGAGGTTACAAGCGCGACTGGTGAGCATGAGGTCCTAGGTTCGATTTCCGGTCAGGTAAAGCGATATAAGGTTTCTCCAACAGGAAGTAGTAGTAGCAGCCATGGAATATGGATTTGTGCCAGGTTGGTGGTAATAGGCTCGCCCCCTATTACATGGGACTTACCTAAACTTAAATGGTGAATTGTTGGCGTAGGTACTATTAGGTACACCTCTGCCTAACCCTTGGGGGATTACAGGCGTGATATTAACTTTAATATTGTAAATGCGAAAGTGTTTGATTTTTGTTACCATTTCATGCCTTTTTTTTTGTGGGTAGAAAATCATCAAATAACCCAGAGCGAGCGAACCCCTTCGCTCGCTCTGGGTTATGTTACGTTAGTGTCAGACTTCTACTGACTAAAAACCAACCCATGTTCCTTCTTCGCCCATGTGCCGAGGCCACGTCATCTCTTTCGATAATCCGCAGCCCCGACGGGCGTCGGCCCTTGCGGGCCCCTCCTTGCTGACATCTCTTTGAGGCGCGCGTGGAACACGAACGCGCCGCCGACACGGTCTGTTGCCGTCATGACGACGGCCGGACGGCGAGCTAGCCCATTACTCACCGTCCACAGGCCCGCGTCTACGGTGGCCGGAAGCCATCACGTGGCCCCCGACGCCCGGAGCGCCTTCCGCGGCGGCTGGGACGACGAGAGGTTCTCTCCCTCTCTCGTTTCGCCGCCTCCTTTGCTAGCATCACTGCTTCGCAGAAGGAGGCGACGGCGTCCCATTACTCCTCGCCCCGGACCATGGCTTGCACCAGGGCCAGACGCGAGAGGTCGCCGCCGCCACCATTTCATGCCTAAACCACTGAACTGATAATCCTGAATTTTGCATAGACGTCGTTGATAAGTATACAAAAACGGACATAGGAAAATTTGATTGCGAAGAAAAAAAACTGTACCCGAGGAAAAACCTATAACGTTCTTATGACAATAGATGGCGCCACCTGTATTTCGAATTATTTGGTTGAAGAAACTTTAGTAGCATTTTATAACAATTTCACGCAGGCATAAGTCGTGGAGTTCAGCTAGTACCCAATAAATACCGGTATCGGCGGACGCGTATGACCGTAGAGGAGGCGAAAGAAGTACCTATCGTCGTTGATAGTCCAAATCCGCGTAACTAACATTGTCAAATACCGCGTAGGTATGTACAGTCTATGCCCAGTATAACCTGATCCCTAATATAAAGAATAAGAGGGAAAGTGGTGTGAGAACAGAGGTCGAATAATACTGGGCACAGACTGTAAATTCGCGGTATTCGACAATGTCAGTTACGCGGAGTTGAAGCCAAGTATTACCTGACCCCTAATATAAAGAATAAGAGGGGAAGTGGTGTGCGAAGATGGGTCAGGTTATACTGGCCACATACTGTACATACGCGGTATTTGACAATGTTAGTTACGCGGATTTGGACTATCAACGACGCTATGTAAATATCGTAGCAGGTAGCGTTCTATGGTTTCTACCTACCCCCATGAAAAATAGAAATGGAAATGGAAACTGTTCGTAATGCATGATTTCACGTACAGATCCCATCATTCTCGTTAAAAATAAGGTTTATGTTAAAAATACAATGATTGTTAAAGATTGCAGCAGCTGTATCTTATCAAAAAAAACGTGTGGCTGAAATATGGAAGTCAGAAAGGGAGTCGTTCCTTATAAAATACTAGTATTCAGTTGCATTCAGTTATCATTTATCATATCATATCACTTATTACATAAACAATTTTTACATTGTATCGAAAATTATTATAAGTTCTAACACACACAGCTCTTAAGTTTTACAATTTAAAATAAAATAAAATTCAATCAGACAATTAAAATTCACACGAACACACACGATTCACAGTTACACGAAAGTCGACTCCAACACAGTTGCAGAAAGGCTAGATAAATTATGTGTACGAGTTCTATTAAGTCTAAGCTTGCATTGATTTAAATTAGATGAAAGAGAGGCAGATAAGTAGGTACCGTAGTGGACAAGTTAGTTTTAATAATGCTCTGGAAAAAGTATTCTAGGAATTCCCTCTACTCGTGTTGTTGTGATAATATAACGTTGAACACGTATTCTTAGAAAGGATGAGCTGTTATGTAACAAGTATTTTAACCTGTTCTTGTTTTTATAATTTCCAAGAAATAATTGTATTACTTCCCTTTATCAAAGATTTCCAAGAAATATTGGACACGTATTTTTTTTTACACGTAAACAATAAATGAAGACGATTCAGTGCTTCAAAAAGTCGTACGACGTCACAGTTTGGTACATTTGTTACCAGAAAGTGACGTCTCCAGGATCTCACGATCTTTGACACGTTTTATTTTCGTCAATTTTTATTATTTTAATAAAACAATAAACACGTATCCAATATTTTTTGATAATCGAACTGACAGACTAAACAGAATCATATTTTTTTTTGAGTCAGTCAACAGACTACCCTATTCAAGAAGGTTACTAGTAATCAATGATTCATAACATGACGCATAAAAATAACTGGCGAAATGTAGGTTTGCTATTAGGCACACTTCTGCCTAACCCTTGTTGAAAGTGCTAAGTGTTTCTACTTAATACTAGGTGTATTTCGAATTAAAAAAGCCTTTTATTCCATGAATTTACTAAATATTTGACATAACAATATTCAATTTTGAAAAGTAATTGAAAATTATTTTTTATTCTTATTGAAACAGTTGTCCAATGGAGCAATGTATTATGTATATACCCAGCTAACTTGTATTTACTTTTAAGCTTTTATTATTTTCTTACACAGATACATTATTATACACTTAATGCAAAATTGTTATCAAAATTCTACGTGTATGCGTGTACGTAGTATTTTTATAACAAGGTCGCGGATATAACTGACGGACTAAACAGAATCATATTTTTTTTAATCAGTCAACTACCCTATTCAAGAAGGTTACTAATACCAATGATTCATAACATGACGCATATAAAATAACTGGCGAAATGTAGGTTTGCTATTAGGCACACTTCTGCCTCTTTCGTAATTTATGAAATTTTAAGACCAGTTCCGTATCCAAAGTAATAGTTATCACATTGGATATTTACTAGACAATAGTTTTCAGCAAAAACATATACAAAAGATAGTAAATTAAAGTTAAGATTTTAAGTTTTGTTCAACCTAACCTTGCAAAAAAACAAACATGGCGGCCCGCGAAATTCAATATTATATTTTTTTTAAATTCATTAAAAATAAATAAATTTAATTAAAGAGAGTATTTCTTGGTCAGGGGGTCGTCATAGGGGCGGTTCTTGTAGAAAACAATAACATCGTATGTATTGTGTTTACTCAAAATTCACTAAAAAAAAATAAACAAACAATGTCGAGTGCAATTTTTTCATTTAATTCATTAATTAATTAATTCCATATTTTAATTTATTGTATAAACCTATCAGCATAATACTTACAAGTAAGTTACACTATTAAATTATCTTTCAGATAGTAGCAAAATTTTTAATTTACGTGAAACAGTATATTTGTGATAAATTATTTAATTTAAGTGATTAAATTATTCCCCGTCGGCAATAAATACTGGTTAAAAAAAAAAATAATAATAACATTTTTCTATTATCAACTATGTTTATTTTTATTTTATCGTACGTAAATAGAACCCTTCCACCAATAAAAGCCATAAAATATATATGGTATCGATTTACTTTTTGAAATAATAAGTTTTAAATTTCACATAAAATCACATAAGTTTTTTGCCAACCCTAGTCAATGTTTACGAAATAATATAATAAATTTGAAACGAAATACTAACAAACACTTGACACCACTTGAAAGGGTCTCTCATAAGCTTGAACAAAAACATTACTTGAAGCGTCTATTGTTTATAACACGTCAACAAAAAATTAAGATAAGAGCCCGGCCGGCCGGCGCGCGCCGGCGCACCTTTTTTTTCCAAGGTCGGGCGTTTGCCGTCATAAAAAATGTGTGGGAAAGGAAAAAAAAGGCGTCTGAACGGTTAGACTGGAAGCCAATCTCAACATAGTTGTGAAAAGGCTAGACAGATGATGATCGAGGCTCTGTAAATAAGACATTTTTATATTTTCTTTGGGTTGATTGTGTTTCATTAAGGGTCAGAATAAAGCAACGTAAGGAGGTATAAAATGTTTATGGTTTAACGAAGGTTATAAAGATCCCTAAAAGTTTGATAGGTATATCCTTGGTTAGCCTGGTACGGGAACGCGGAGCTTGGCACAAGCAAAGATGGATGGGTCAAGTCGGGATGATGATGAACTCATACCATCGTTGCTATTTTCTTAGGGAGTGACCAAATTATTTTTTTCTAAGCAGTAGCGTGCACCAACCTAGGCTGCGTCATCACTTCAGATCAAGCCTAGGCCCAACCAAGCACCTAGTAGAAAAAGCTCAAGACTTACGAACAGTAAGTCGTGGGTTCGAACCCAGGCAGGTGCATTAGTTTGTGTAATTTATTTCATCACCACTGCTCTCAAAACGGTGAAAAAAAAATCGTGACGAAACCGGCATGTCTTAGAACCAAAATATTCGAAGACATGTGACATCTACCAATCCGCACTGGGCCCGCGTGGTGGATTATAGCCCATCCCTCTCCAAGATAGGAGTCCTGAGTCCCTTCAATGGAAGTATTATAGGCTAGTGCTGATGAAGTCCATTCTTCATCGATAAGTTTGGCACTCTCTTAGACTGTGTGTCAGGATAAAGTGCATAATTTATCTAAATAGTGTTTATTTATAACAGCTGTTGTTAGTAACAAATTGCCATTGTCAAGATATACAACGTACGAAATTGCCGTGTGTTAGTTTAGTCCAGTGTATATTTTATTACCAAAATGATTTATACAGCTGAATATCGAGTTGGTAATGTAGTTGTAGACAATAGGGGACGAAAGTTCATTGTGGGAGCAACATAATAAACATGACGCCATTTCAATGCAAGGTATTTGCAGTATTCTATTCATGCATATAATGTGAAAATGTTTTGGTGTTTTCATTGTAAATTGAACTGTTTTAACGTAACTTTATCGTTAAATTTTGTGGTATTTTACTGGTTTAGTTTAGATTTAATTGAACACAGTTTTATGTTGTTCAATTCATCATGTTTTTGTTGTTCTGATTTCAAATAACCCCTTCCGCTGAGGCAGAGCGAAAGGTAGTGTCAGACTTCTACTGACTAAAAACCACCCATGTTCCTTCTTATATCGAGGCCGCGGTATCTCTTTCGAACAACCCGCAGCCCATCTGATTTGGTCCTTAGAGTTTTTTTAACTATTAGTCTTATTTAATTTTTTTTGTTCCTACTAACGCGGCATCGGCACAAGGGCGAAGAAGGAACACGGGTGGATTTTAGTCAGTAGAAGTCTGACACTCCCTTCCGCTCTGCCCAAGAGTGGGGTTATTAAATTTGATGATTTTCCACCCACCAAAAAAAAAATATATATACTTCATTCATCATCAGATGCAGTCTAAACAGGCGCAGCTGAATTTTACAAGGAACAACTGCCCATTTGACCTCCACAACCCAGTTCATACTGCCAAAAACGATACCCAAGACTAGGGGGCTTCTTAGAAATAATAATTATAGACTTCAGTAGACACCGAATTATTTTTAATATTACTTATTTAATGGGCGTAGTAACTAATTACTATATTGACGAGACTTCATCGAAGTCTGATCAATTATTTTCGATAGTAATAAAAAAGCTAAAAATACAAGGGATAGACTAATTAACGCGTCAATGTTTTTTTATTACCGCATAAACAGCTGATGCGGTAATAAAAAAAACATTGACGCTTAGTTCCAAATATCTAAACAACAATTACTAATTATACAAATTCTGAAAGAAAACCATACGCTTTTGAAAAGGCATCAAGCTATTACATAATCCTTCTTTACCTAAACAAGCAAAACCACTGCTTAAAGCAATCACAAAATTTAAAGCAAAAGTTGTACAATTTCTCCTCCCGTACACCACAAAACTTTCATAGATAAATACAGTTCCATAGTTCTACAAATTACAGTTGGCTTATAAGAGGTGGTTGCATAATTAAAAACTTGTTATTTTATAATCACGCCGCGTAAATATTGTAAATAAAATGGCTGAGTTCACTCGCTGATGCTCGTTGTTATGAGAAATAACATTTCCAAATTAAATATGCTAATATAGACGTGAGACTGAAAATTGTGTTTGTAAAAATACGATTGTGTATCTTTGTGTAGTTGGATTTCGAGTTTCTGTTCTATAATTTGATTGTTTTGAGGTTAGTTGGTTTTTACTTTTGTGACTTATTCCAAGTGATTTAGGGTCAGAGCAGCATGTCTTTCTCTTCGATACTTCTCTATTACTCGTCATCTCAGCAGTCACCTCTTTCTAGCCATATCATCCTTCACACAGTCTATTTATCTAGGAATTAATCTATCTTTCTCATTAATCTACACTCAAACTGACGCAAGATACACGAAGAAATAAACGAAATTCCTGGAACCACTAACGCTGTGAAGAACTATTTATTTTCAAGCAAGCAAATTATAAAGAATGGTAAATGGTATTTATTTTGCAACTGGTTTTTACAAAGACTTCTTTTTTCGCACCTGCTCTGAGAAAACTCAGTGGAAATAAAATCAGAGGTCATAGTTAGTCAGAGGTCCTGTTGAGGTTGCAGGTTGTTCGAAAGAGGTACCGCGGCCACGGACCAAAAGGGCTAAGAAGGAACATGGGTTGTTTTTAGTCAGTAGAAGTCTGACACTCCCTTCGGCTCCGCCCAGAGCGGGAGTCATTCATGATTTACAACAGACGGGTGAACTACCGTAAAACATTACAACAAATTCGCAAAATTATTTACACAATTTTAGTTTTTTTAAACAAAACTAATCCCTTGCATTCCGATACCCCAATCAACGTATTCAGCAAGCTATCTTTACCCCCTACAGTTCAATAATAACACCGAATTCGGAAAATTACCTACACATGTAAGTTCTATAAAACAAAACGAATCCCCTCATATTCTGAGACCTCAATCAACTTATACCGCAAGCTATCTTTGCCTACAGTTCGATAATATCGAACAACAACTCGAACCGTGCGGCCCAGGTGAAAATAAACCTGCCAATGCTGTCCAGTGACATCTGCTCAAACTGACCTGTCACCGCATTGGCTGTAGCAGCACTGACGGGTTGCCGATAGGACTAATTTGAGCCAGCTCTATTTCGAGAAGATACCTCTTTGGTTGTTTGTTTGAAGTTGAATGTTTGGTAATGGAAAAAAGTTTTGATATAAACGAATATGTAGTTTAGTTAATTACTTTGGATTAAATGTCACAATTACGCTTAAAGTACTCGTCAAGTAAAATTTAACAAGAACTTAGTGAGGTTAAACCGTGTTAGCTCAGATTGGTCTGGGGATGGGTGACCCATTACATACCGAGTTTCCTCCGTGCTTCGGAAAGCACGCTAAGCTGTTATATGAAGACCTTTGGCAGTCGTTACAGTTGTAGAAGTAGTGTTGCCCAAAATCGGTCTTGGTCTTGCAGTCTTGGTCTTGTTCTTGCATTTTCGCAAGACCAAGACCAAGACCGACTCATTCTAGCAAGACCAAGACCAAGACTGAACCCTGCAAGATTTGAGCAAGAACAAGACTTAGCCTGCAAGACTCTTGCGTCTCGCAGTTTAGTCAAACCGAGATCTGGGCGTTATTATTTTCTTTCTATGTTTTGGCGAATTTACGTACTAGTAGTATGGATATTTGTATGTCTGAATAAATAAATAAATTGAATTAAATTAAGTAGGTATTTTGTTTGAGTCGAGACGATGATGAAAAATATGTAAGTGATAATTATTTTAACCGCTAGCTGTTTGTGAAGAGTTTAGGATAGCCACTAAACACGCTCAGTAAATCATAATAGGTACCTACCTAAAGTTAGTAATTACGCTTAGGGACTAAATTGCATATTTTTTTATAATTATTATGAAGTTATTTTAATTAAGTATGTCAATTTAAACTGTCAATGTAAACATGTAGGTACCTACTCTGTTACGTTGTTCTTAGATCTAAACTAACGTGTTTAGGCTAATAGATATTTGCAAGACTTGCGAGACTCTTGCTGCAAGACCAAGACAAAGACCAAGACTTGAGAGCGCAATACCAAGACCAAGACAGGCTAAATCTCGTCTTGGTCTTGCATTTGGGCAACACTATGTAGAAGTCAGATAGGCAGTCACACCATATAAAATACTGGTATTTAGCTTCATACGGTAAAATAGAAACCGATCCGTACATAGTTGGGAAAAGACTAATCAGATTATAAATAATTATTAAGAATAATCACTTTGTTTTTATTAAATTAACAGTTTTGATCCACCAATCTTCTTATCACTTATTCCCAACGATCATTTTCTGTCTTATCACCTCCCTAATTTTGGTCTAAAAACAAGTAATTTTCACGCTCATTGAGAACCACAGTAATACTTAAAGCGTGTTAACTGTTATCATTGCTATGCAAATTGTGAGCCAATTGAAGAAAATGGGTCACGCCTTGCAGTAGAACCTGGCTTTATAGGAGAGAGATAAGAATCATGTGGCATTGAGAAGGGAATCATTTTATGGAATACTAGCTGATGCCCGCGGCTTCACCCGCGTGGATGTCGTTCAAATTATATACTAAAACCTTTCTCTTGAATCACTCTATCTATTAAAAAAAATCCGTTGCTTAGTTTTAAAGATTTAAGCATACAGACAAACAAACAGACAAAAATAGCGACTTTGTTTTATACTATGTAAGGAAAATTACGTTATGATTATTCGAGCTGTGTTCAATTTTGTAACTGGATTTTCCTTTTTTGCTAGCCCGCCGCGCTATGCCTAAACCACTAAAACTCCTGAAAGCCAGAATCAAGAGTGACGACCAGCAGAAATTATTCAGAAAAACAGCGGAGTAGGAAAATAATTTCCACTTTCACTACTCCACTAGACTTCCACGTTTCCACTTTTTTAATGGTTGCACATCTTATTTACACACTTTTGAATATTTCTTTAGTAAAAATATTAAGAACATAAATTATAGTGGCCGGCGGATGTCGGGAGCAGAGTTCAACCAACCGGTGGATCGATGGTTAGGACTTCAGAGACAGGAACCTCCTCACATAGTCAAGTCATACACGCACGCTGGTTACGAGTACTACACACCTGTCCTTTCTGTCGAACGGCACCAATAAGATCATTGTATGTCTTTCTGGGGCGGCCCCTCCCGGCGTTGCCACTCATATCTGCCTTGTCATCCTCACCACATAACCGAACCAGCTTAGTATACTCTTTACAATTTTCAATAAAATATTTTCAATAAAATTCAATTTCAATTAAAATTGTAGTTTCAAATATTTGAACTGTATACTATTAGTAAGGTTTATCTTCAATACAAATGAACTGGCAATAATAAGAAAACTATCTTTAAGGTGGAGTTTAATCTTTGGGTAGAGGCATCTTACCTGGAAGCCAGCAACCTTCACTATTCATAGAAATGTTATGAACTCTTGATCCAATATAACTCTGTACCTTTAGTGAAAAGTGATATAACTCGACTTGTAGCAGTTTTGAGTTCTGTATACAATCTTGAAGCTTGAATTTTATTTGATTTTTCTATCTAATCGGTATAACTCTATCTCTTATAGAAAGGGAAATAAGTTTCGTGTTTAATGATACAAGTGGCATTCTTGGTAATTTTTGATGATATTTTTTGTGTACACTGATATGTCTTTAGTTATATTAAATTTAACTAAAGCTTAAATTTAAACAAGTACGTGTAAATAAGGCTATCTCGATTTATATTACTTGACACATTTAATATTAATGACACGAGTTTTGTGCGTATTAATACAATACAATTTGTATACCGGTAAAGCGCCCCAAAGTGACTTTTGTCCCTTTTTTTTATAATACCGTAAAACGCCCCCAAGTGACTTTTGTCCCTTTTTTACTTTTCGTCAACATGGCGTCGTATTATATCTATTTCTTTCCATCACATGAAGTTTCAATCCTTTTTCCTTTTCTATCCGCTACTTTATTAAATTCTTCATGCTAAAAATAATACAACACTTTACCTGTATGGTCAATTCGATTTAAAAAAAAAAGTTGAATGTCAGTCTTTGAAATCCGATGAATGACGCGAACGCTTGACGGTTTCTCCATGTATTTTCAAGTAATTTAGTTGTTTTGAGTGAGTGATAGTGAATAAAATAGTGATTATGTGCTTAATTATAATACAGTGTATGTGTGTGCAACCGGATTTTAACCTAAAGGTAAGTATATTTTAACTTCTGAGTGATTTTACGGGTGCTTGTAACGGTGTTAGAATTTTGTCAGAATGCTTGCGTAATTTATGAAATTTTAAGACCAGTTCCGTATCCAAAGTAATAGTTATCACATTGGATATTTACTAGACAATAGTTTTCAGCAAAAACATATACAAAAGATAGTAAATTAAAGTTAAGATTTTAAGTTTTGTTCAACCTAACCTTGCAAAAAAACAAACATGGCGGCCCGCGAAATTCAATATTATATTTTTTTTAAATTCATTAAAAATAAATAAATTTAATTAAAGAGAGTATTTCTTGGTCAGGGGGTCGTCATAGGGGCGGTTCTTGTAGAAAACAATAACATCGTATGTATTGTGTTTACTCAAAATTCACAAAAAAAAAATAAACAAACAATGTCGAGTGCAATTTTTTCATTTAATTCATTAATTAATTAATTCCATATTTTAATTTATTGTATAAACCTATCAGCATAATACTTACAAGTAAGTTACACTATTAAATTATCTTTCAGATAGTAGCAAAATTTTTAATTTACGTGAAACAGTATATTTGTGATAAATTATTTAATTTAAGTGATTAAATTATTCCCCGTCGGCAATAAATACTGGTTAAAAAAAAAAAAAATAATAATATTTTTCTATTATCAACTATGTTTATTTTTATTTTATCGTACGTAAATAGAACCCTTCCACCAATAAAAGCCATAAAATATATATGGTATCGATTTACTTTTTGAAATAATAAGTTTTAAATTTCACATAAAATCACATAAGTTTTTTGCCAACCCTAGTCAATGTTTACGAAATAATATAATAAATTTGAAACGAAATACTAACAAACACTTGACACCACTTGAAAGGGTCTCTCATAAGCTTGAACAAAAACATTACTTGAAGCGTCTATTGTTTATAACACGTCAACAAAAAATTAAGATAAGAGACCGCCCGGCCGGCGCGCGCCGGCGCACCTTTTTTTTCCAAGGTCGGGCGTTTGCCGTCATAAAAAATGTGTGGGAAAGGAAAAAAAAGGCGTCTGAACGGTTAAGTGACACTAAAAACCCTACAATTATCAATTGTGAATGATGATATAACTCAAATTGTATCTCATAAGTTTATGCACCATAAAACATCACCAACGTGTCATCAAGTGATACAACTAAACCTGTATCAAACTACACGTGAAATATTTTAAGTAACGCGTTTAGTTCTCACTAATATAAATTGATTTATATCGCTGTAGTATAGGATTCTTAGAAACCGATCGATAGTGATTATTGTGTAAAGTGATCTATGCAGTGATCTATGTAGTAAACGAGATAAGCCATGATGGCGGGGGATGTAATCACGCTCAAACTACGTTGCCAGATGTACGAGAAATCTCGTACATTTGCGAGATGTAGCACTCTCTGTACGAGAAGCGAGAAAAAACACTCGTCCTCCCTTTTACGAGAATTTAATAATGTTGCTAATACAAACCAAAAACATTTAAAGAAAAGAATAGTCGCAAACGATTAACTTATCACTAAAATGCATCTTTAGTTGTTGACGGATAATGTCCGCTGGGTGTATTTTTTGTTATTGTCCATATTGCACTCATGATTATGTTGTTTTCTTATTTCTTTTGCACTGACTGAAACGTGAATAGAGCAATGTATTTTAGAAGTGACAGTGAATCTTCATCAACTCCATCATAAAATAACAAAAAACTGACCAAGTGCGAGTCCGACTCGCACATGAACGGTTCCGTACCATCGTAATAGTTTGTATCATCACCTTTAATTTGTATTTGTTGTTGTTATAGTTTCAACAGAAATACACATTTTGTGATAATTTTGTTTTTCATAGTGTTTGTATGAATGACAAAGTTATATTTGCGGTTTTTTTTAATCTCGTTGAAACTATTAAACAACAGTGTTTCTTTAACTCTATTTAAAAGTTGGAGGGGGGGAACTTTTGTGTGTGTGTGTCTTTCGTTCAAACGATTGACTTTGAGATGTAATGATTTTAGAAACCTTAATGTCATTTTGAAAAATCTATCTATAGACACCCCATACCCATAAGATTGACTTTGTTTATAGTTTAATTTCCTTGTAAGGGGGGGGGGGCTCCCCATACAAGGAAATCAAACTAAAACCCGTAATCTTTTATTTTTGTGTAAAAATCGTAAAGCGTTTCACATAACACATCTACCTTGTACCAAGTTTCTACTGTGTAGTTTTAATAGTTTCGGAATAAAGTGGCAGTACAGCTGCAGACGGAATTACGGACTGCTGACGGACTGGCGGACTGACGGACAGACAGACATGACGAATTTGTAAGGGTTCTGTTTTTTTGCCATGCGGCTACGGAACCCTAAAACGGTAACACGATTTGAGAAACAAACCTGGTTCATCGGGTCTACAATCACAAAAGTTAACTTTATTTGGTTCATCATCATTATTCATCATTTTAGCCGAAAGACGTCCGCTACTGGACATAAACCTCCCCTAAGTGTCGCTATATTGACCGGTCCCGTGGGTCTCGCATTCAGCGGATCCCCGAAACCTTCACCAGGTCATCGGTCCACCTAGTGGAAGGCCTTCCAATTCAACGTCTTGTGGTTCGTGGTCGCCACTCCAGAACTTTTCGGCCCCATCGGCCATCTGTTCTGCGAGCAATGTACCCTGCCCGTTGCCACTTAAGTCTGGCAATTTTTCGGGCTATGACGGTAACCTTGGTTTTATTCGGATGTCTTCATTTCTGATTCAATCACGCAAGGAAACTCCGAGCATAGCCCTCTCCATTGCCCTTTGTTTGACTTTTTTTTACCTTTTGATAAGGCTGATCGTGAGCAAACACGTTACGGTCCCATAATTATGTAATCACTGGCAACACATTGGTCATTGACTTTCGTCTTGAGACACTGAGGTAAGTTGGACAAGAAGATACTACTCAGCTTTCCAAACGCTGCCCAGCCGAGTCGGATTCGACGATTGACCTCTTTCTCAAAGTTTAACCTACCTAACTGGACAGTTTGTCCCAGGTAGACACATAATCGTCTACAACTTCAAGTGTAGAGTCTTAGATCTTGATAGGAATTTGGTTGCTGAAAATCAAACAAGCTCCATTCGACCGAAGCGTGGTTCCTCACAATGGGCCTCATAAGAAAGCTCAAAGTCACCCAAAAGGCAATGCACCCGATGGGGCTGAAAACTTCTAGAGTGGCGAATGCAAACCGGAAGTCGTTGCGTTGGAAGGCCTTCCACTAGTTGAACCGATGACCTAGTGAAGGTGGCCACCGCTGGATGCGAGGCGCACGAGACCGGTCAATGTGGCGACACCTGGTGTAGGCCTATGTCCAGCAGTGGACGTCTTTTGGCTGAAATGATGATAATGATAAGGGCAGTAGGCACTAGGCCCCACAATAGAAATTAAATTAAACTTATATTACTTTACACCTCAGCTCATTTGATATAAATAAAGATAAATCGAAATACACCACATCTTCTATTGTGTTCATTGTGTGTAAATTGATATAATTTAGATTTTGTCATAGCACACTAAAAAGACACGGTACCCATGAAATCTCGATGCTTTCGAAACAAAATTAGTTCCAGTGTTTTATTATTTATAACTCTGTTACTATTAAAAAATTGTTTCAAAAAAACTTGTAACATTGAACACAAGTGCATTTTATATTAAGTAAAATGATATAATTGAAATTGTATCATTATACACATAGGAACATAAATGTGGCTAATGATTTATGTCTAGTTTTTTTTAAATATCTCAAATTCTAATAAATTTTTAACAAAATCAAAACATATACGATATAATAAAAACAATTTCCAATTGATAAAAGTTAATACGTCAAAAAAATATACAGAAATAAAAAAGTTGTATCCGTTTAAAAAATGCAAAACTTATTATCTGTTTTTCTCAAAACGAGGATTTGTGACTTGTATCACTTTTCACTAAAGGTACAGAACTATTGTCTAACTTTTTGACTTGAAAACATTTCCAGGAAAGTCTGATAATAGAGTGTGAGCCAATTTTCAGAGTCTAATTTTGGATCTACTTAGAAATGTTATTAGAAAAGAATAGAATGTTCTTTTTTATGTACTCAATTTAAACTGTCATCGACTCAATAAGAAGAAGAAGACCATTAAAATATACTTTTAAAGAGAAAACATTTTACAAGAGAAACCCCAAGCGGTTATAATAGAGGTCTTTTATCAACAAATTAAGTCCAGTCAACCAGGGGTCAAACTGGTTACCGAGCTTTGTCGGTATTTTTTTAAATTTGGTACTTGTTACCAAAAACAATTAATTATGGAAACCCCCACTCTAAACAATTAATTGATACTTTTCATAAATCTGAAAAATAGTGGAACTTGAGTGAAATATGCCGTAGACTGCGTTGGCAAATATGGCAGGCGCGCCCCTCAACCCGCCTTGAGTTCGCTTCTCTCTGACCGCCTGCTTAATATCAATTTCGTACAAAAAATTGAATGAACAATATTTTAATATGAACCTACTAAAGGCCCCAAAAATTCCCTTTCCAATATACTGGAACTATTTTCTAATAAAAGCCTGTAAGGACCATTTCAGGGGTTCGTAAAGAATAACGAGGTGAAAACATTACCCGCACGTGTATTTCAATGCGAAGGTCGATGTTTGAGCGAGATAGATAATAGCTTTCGTCTTAAGAGGAAACGAGATAGGACTAGTTGTATAATTTGGACCTAATTGCGATGAAAACCGCTGGTTCATGCTGTGTTGTCTAAATATAGGTCAGCTCATCTTTTGTTTGTGCAATGACACGCAAATATTTGAACGTGTATACAGGATGAACAAAGGCCTACTTTAGACCTTAATAGCCAGTTCAAACTAATGGAAATTAAACTATTTTAACAACATGTTTGTAAGATCGAATACTATGGCAAACTTTTTGTTCGCTAGCAGAAATTATGTATTTCCTACTTCTCCGCTATTCTTTTCAGAGTAATTTCCTTGCGGGATCTAAGACAATTAAATTGTTTCTCTTGGACTTCGTCGAGTTTCATTGTCTCGCTGATTTTCTGGTGATTGCCACTGTTGATTCTGGCGCAAATGTGTTTCGGTGGTTTAGGAATAGTGTGGCGGGGTTCATAAAGACTTCTTGGTCCTCTGAGAATTTACGATATTCAAAACAATATATTACGATACTGTCCTCCTTACCGATTTTGGTAACGGCGACCCTTACAAGCTATTTCCTAACGTGTGATCGAATTTGCTTTTAAATACCAGGTCACAGTTAAAGCTGTAGAGTTGACCAGCAGAGTTGTGTTGGTATTGGTATAGGTGTAGGAGGGCTTAGGTCTCTCTTTACGTATTTATTCGATTTGATTTTACTCGATCATAAGATTTTTAATTCTCTGAATATTCCCAACTTTAATTACAAACTCAAACTTGTTAACAATCCTTTTTATTATTTCTTTATGCTTTGTTGACTGTCAGATATTCACGTGACTGTTTTTAAATTAAACTCTTTAAATTAAACTCTTGGGAAAAGTTGAGTTGTGTGGGACGCGTCTCAGCTGGATAGGTCAACGACCTTTAAAAGGAGGCTGGGATAGACTAAATTAGAAAGGCAGACACTCAGGGTGTTGTCGAACAGCTTGGGAGAGACCTCGTCCAGCAGTGGACTGCATTGCACCGAGTAGATTGATTTAAAAGTTAAATACAACATGTATCATCATCGTGATCTTCCTTGGTGGATAGATCCTCCGAGTGGTAGCAAGCGCGACTCCTGAGCATAAGGTCCTTAATTCGATTCTCGGGTCGGGACAAATGTTAATTATTTATCATCATACAAGAAAGAGTGGGCGGACTTAATGGCACAATGCATTTTATACGAGTCAACCTAAAAAAAAATGCTATTGGTTTTTCTATCAGGAATTTTCTTAGTAGGTTGAAGGCAAATAGGCTATCACTAATACATGGGACCTAAACATAGCTGGCGAAAAGTGAGTGTACTTTTAAGTACACCTCTGCCAAACCCTTCCAGGATTACAAGCATGATGTTCTATTATCATCATTATTTCCGCTTTTAAATATTATTTAAAATCTCTTACATAACCAACCAGTACTCGAAACAATCCATACAAAATGATTCTTATTTCGATAAAGTAAATACCGCTGGTAGTGTTTTCATAATACCTGATATCGACACTTTAATTCTCATGAAATATCAATGATGAGTAGGGAATCGAATGTGAGAATGGTTTTCGTCTGATTGTTTGCGCAATACCAATATTGGAGTATGTTTAATGTTATGACGGTAGTTGTGAATATTTTGGTTTGTGAATAGTTTGGTTGGTTGGGATGTCCGAGTTTCGTATTTGGGCCACAAAAGTTTGGATGAAACACTTGGTTGGGGTTGATGTTTTTACGTTGTATTATGCAGTGGAGTGTCTTATTGGTGTAGTAGTTGCAAGGGTTTTGCTGAGCTTACGGTCCTGGAGGTCTATGTCCAGCAGTGGACGTCTTTTGGCTGACGTGACGATGATGAAGGGCCTAGGGTCGGTTCTAAAGTCGGGCAGTGTTACTGGGTTTGTTCGTGAGATATTTCTTAGAACCAGCCACGGAGTTTGTGCCCGGTTGGCGGCAATAGGTTCGGCGTAGTACATATGTGTGTAAAGTATTAGGTACGCCTCTGCCTAACCCTTCGGGGACTACAAGTATTTTGTTTGATTGTTTCTAAAATTGCTTCGCTTATTATTTATTGTTTATTGCTGAAAAGTGAAGTTTCCTTTAAAAAAATAGGAAGAGATGGGAACTTGGGAAAGTCAAGTAATATTTTGATTTTTAAAACGATTGTAGAACAGAAAAACATCAGAACACATTAGTAAATTCCATAGACTGGTGGTTCGCACAATGTAATAAACTTCAGCTTTTACCTCGTCCACTGTTGTTTTTAACTCTTCAAAGTTTTTAGATCTTATTTTAACAAGTTAAGTAGTCTTAAGTCCTTCCCTACTATTATAGAACTATGATCTAACACCGCCTCTTAACACTTGATACCTAACTCATCACTCACCGAGGCTCTCAAAACTTCGACCAAAACAAGATTAAGAAATTCTTGAGCACCCAGTAAAAACTACGCTATCTTAGCTGATAGCACTCACCACCAAAACAGGCAACTTTTACTGCATTAACTTTTCAAAAAGGTACATTTCACCCCCTCTTTACCCCTCCCTTTCTTTACGCATAACTAAGTTTGAAGAATATGAAAGTTTCAAAACTGGACCAAAGAAAAATAATGCGACGGTTTTCTTTTTTTTCTGTGCTGGTATTATTTTGAAAATGTAATGAATACCGGCTGGATGCAGAAATTGTTCTTTTTCCAAAATTGCTGGACTTTGTTGATAACTTGAATAAGTTTTGCTGAATTCGACTCAGGAATGTAACTGTGATTGCAGTTTTCAGCGCTTCTTTTGTTTCTATGAAAGGGACCCATTACTAGGTGGGTATTGTGAGTGGTATATGGAGTAATATGTCTGTCTTGTAGACTTATTCCGTGGGTTTATATCATTACAAGTAAATTAAGTGTAAGGATTCTAGATTTATTACTTAAAAATACATTTCAAGATGACCTAATCCGGCTCGAAGGACTGTTAAACAGCTTTAAATTTCAGAACAAAATAAATGACGTTTTTTTTTATATATTTTAAACAACAGATCGAATAATTACGTTATATTTTGAATCGTTAGGTCACATAAAATATTTCACTATAAAAATAAATCAAGAAGGAAAAAGTTTTCACGTAACCACATTCAGCTTTTGCAAAACTAAAATCCACACGAGAGCGCGAAAATAAATTATTAGCACTCAACAATCACGAAACTCCATAAAACAATATTCCCGTTCAACACTATTAAAAAATATAACAGAGAACTTTAATATTTATGCCCAGTTTTCGCAAATAAAACCTATTTTTTGTGGGACGCATTGGAACAGAATGTAATCTCCATGGGCAGTTGGAAACTCGCTGGCCTCCACATTTCAGGTCATTGGTTTTATATAAAACGGCTCTTCCTTCATATTTGTGGAAAATTCCTAGAAATATCATAAAGGATAGTAGGGAAAATATTTTTCATTGCTTGCGTTCGTGAATAGTTTGGTCTTCTTAACGGACTTCAGAAATGGAGGAGCTTAAGTTATGAAACGTAAACTTGGATTTTTGGAATTTTGCTACCGTATTTTGGATGATAATATTGTAAATAAGGGAGTTTTAGGATGGTCGCATAATGTTTAGAGATAGAATTTTTTTTCAAATTCAAATTCAAAAATCTATAATTGTGACACATAGGTAAAAGAGTTATCAGGTGTTATCAAAAGAATATATAGTATCACTATCTGCTGCCTTGCAAGGCATACAAATAATGTCTACACATTATTTAATGCCTCTTTAGCTCTTTGACTTTAGTTAAATTACTTAATTTTACAACTAAAATTATGAGTACCTACAGTTTAGTTTATGTTTTGTCAAGATTTGTAATAAAACACTTTTATTGTTCTTATTTATTTTAAGTAACTAGTATATAAATATCCTTTAAAAAATGTTCAAACTACCTACATTAAAGTTTTTTTTACGTGTAGTTAGTGCCTAACCTGGTGATAGAGTTTTAATGCCGCCCATGGGCATTAAAGTAAAATAATAGTAACAATACTTTTCGGAGCACGTAAATTTTTCTCTTTTCTAACGAAATACTTAGTAGTATCGTGAGTTCTCTTAACAGAATAGACAAAGACTATTCCTATGCTCATTAGAAATTCGTAAACATTATGATGGTGGATCATACACTCATTTTATCTACCAAAACTTTCCCAACTATGTAGGACCGGCTTCCAGGCTAGCCGGATGCAGCTGAATATAAGTATTTTACATGGAGCGACTGCTTATATTATATCTGACCTCTACAACCCATTTATTACTGGCTAAGACGATAATAAAAGGGGTTTGAACTTTTTTGTATGGGAGCTGGCATATCGACCCACCGCCATTTTGATTTTTTTTCGAAATCGCGGCCCACGATTAAAGTGGTATGTATGGATAGAAGATATATAGACGAACAAAAAATATCCAGTAACACGGTATCCAAAGTGTCACGTTACCGAGATATTTGAAGGTAAAGATGGACGTATGATGAGTACAATGACCACATAAAAATTAGACCTTTTACGTGTCTATATGCGTTTATTATTATTATTACTGGTCATTAAAAGAGAGTAGGTACATTAAATACTACTAGGAGCACGAGAAAACTATTTTTTGACTTATCATAGCGTTTCATTGCGATGCGAAGCGATTTTATTGTGCGTATAATAATAATCAACCTGGAAACTATTATTTGGATACAATTTAACGCCTATACACGTAAAAAGGCTATTTTTAAAATATTTAATGATTGTCGATGTACCTACTCATTTGTCGATGTTTAACTTCAAATATCTCGGTAATGTGACACTTTGGGTACCGTGTTACCGAACATTTTTTGTTTGTTTATATGTCCTCTATCCATACATACCACTTTCATCGTGGGCCGCGATTTCGAAAAAAAATCAAAATGGCGGACAGGTTGATATGCCACATTGGTTCTATCCCCTTTCCGTTTCTTATGATTGTTGTCAAACTTCCGAATCACACTTGTAAAGACTGTCGAAGATCTTACAAGGGGACGGGTTCTTGATATTTAATATAGTTAGTATGTGCTTTTGCTTCGCAGCTTTACTGGAGCTTTCAACTACATCTACGGGTTGAAACCAAAGTAAATGCGGCGTGTGGTGTGTTATGATGAGGACCTTTATTATTAAATAGCTTATAGCCACGGCTTCACCCGCGTGGTATTCGATATTTATCCCAAGGGATCATGCTACTAAGATAAAAAGTATCCTATGTGTTAATCCAGGTTATAAACTATATGTGTGCTACATTTCATCCAAATTCGAAGAGTGGTAGTTGCGTGAAAGAGTAACAAAGATCCATCCATCCTCACAAACTTTCGCATTTATAATATTAGTAGGATAGGATATAAGTCAATATTGTCTCACTGCCAAGGCAAAGGGTTCCTTTCTTCATAATTACCTACTTCATAACAAATTGATCAGATCAAGAACATGTCCAGCGGATATCAACACCAAACCGAGCTAAGATAGTCAATTATGAACCCTTTGACACAGATCCACTAACTAGATGAATTAATCACCTCAGAACAATTAGTCATAAATGATTCATAGCTCAATAATGCTGTAGTAATTACTGATTAGACATGGTAATCATTTTAACGACATGGATATACATGAGCTGATAGTGGAGGTATTCAGAAGACTTTTTTGCGTGTTTCAGGACAAAAATACTAATCGACGCTCCCAATTACCCTGTAATCGAAAAAACAAAATTTTACAGGAGAAAAGATTTACTGACTGTTTCAATTCTTTTCAACGAGAGAGACTATTGAAGTAATTGATGTATTAAATGAAAGCAATTTTTTTTTCTGAAAAATTACTGTGCCATAAATATGAAATTCCTTTTATTCAAAACCCTAACTTACTTACGAAAATAAAAAATAAATTGTTTTTTTCGCACAGATCTATAAAAGGTTGTGTCATGATATCTTTGTAAATATCATTAGGAAAAAATTTAAAAAAAATTACCAAGGTGTATTCTATCCCATGGATGCAAAATTTGATATAACAGCAACCGGTAATTTGCTATTACGGGGGGCATCGCTGTGTTTTGTCTTGTATATGAAAGGTGCCCAAATTGACACCCCTTTTCAACCATTGGATGTCGCAAAATTGTATTATTCCGATCTGTCACCCCGCTTTGTCCCCTTAGGGTGACAGATAGGAAAAAAAAGTTTGATCTGTCCCCCTGTTTGCAATGAGGGGACAGTTCGAACTTTAATCACTCCTAAACGGTTTCATCTATTTATTCCTGTTTGTCCCCCACAGAATTTAATATATTAATTCGTAAAAGTAATGCCTCACATAAGACTAGTGGTTAAGGTTTATAATCATCTGTTTTTAATTACCATAAAAAATATACTAAATAAATAAATATATTTGTATGACCTACAGATAGTTGTTTCGGGTCTGGGTATTTGTGTATGTGAGTTTAAATGTTTGTAAACGCATCCACGATACAGGAGAAATTCCTAGTGTGGGGTAACGATGTAAAACAAAAAAACTCTTTTTACAAATCTTTAAGTTGTTATTCGCAAAATTAGTTTTGATATTAACTATAGTACTGACATACAGATCACAGACAGAACTTTTATTTTGATTGATAACTCTTACAGGAATGAAAACGTCAAAACTTGAATTTATTTAAGTACACACGGCTACACATCAAGCTATACAAAACCAGTTAATCTTGGCCTCACTTTACTGGATCTTTTCGCACAATGAACGATCAGATTATACTGGTTTTGTATAGCTTGATGTGTAGCCGTGTGTACTTCATTTCTGAATTCCTAAATACATTTCTTATTAGGAACATTTCCTCATCTAAAATTTAACATTATTGTTGTAAAAATATTAACATTTGTAATATGAAGTCAAATCAGAGGACTGATTGTTATACTTATTATACCTGGAATACCAACTACGTGATTTATGGGACTGTGACTGATCGATTCAGAAACAAAAGAAATATTTGTAACTAATTTAAATACAGATTTAATATATTAAATTCTGTGGAGGACAAACAGGGATAAATAAGTTTCATCTGTCCCCCTATTGGTGATAGGGGGACAGATGAAACCGTTAAGGAGTGAATAAAGTTCGAACTGTCCCCTCATTGCAAACAGCAGGACAGATCAAACTTTTTTTTCCTATCTGTCACCCTAAGGTGACAAAGCGGGGTGACAGATCGGAATAATCCGCAAAATTTATCTTTTTGAATCTTGCCACGGCTGGGTAACACCTAATTGAATACCTAAATAAAAAGCACGCTATTAGATTTTATCCGCCACCACCCATCACCCAGCGCAGGGAATTGAAATTTCTACAGTGCAATATAAGCGAGATAGAGAAAGGCCGGAGAAAAATCTGCAATACGGTACCTTATGTGTCCCGTCGGGGCTGCGGGTTGTTCGAAAGAGATACCGCGACCTCGAGACGGAACATGGGAGGTTTTTAGTCAGTAGAAGTCTGACACTCGCTTTCGCTCTGCCCAGAGCGGGCGGGGTTATTTGATGACTTCCCACCAGCCAAAAAAATAAAACGTACTTTATGTGCCCGTCATTACACCTTAACTAGTAAACAGAAATACTGCTAGCTACTAGAAGTCTGTAAATAATAGGTATCTAGATACAATTAAAAACGATGAAGCCACTTCATTTAAAATACTAATTTTTAAAAGCCTTCTATATTTGTGTTCTACGAATTCTGTCTGCAACTGAGTTTGGAGTTTGTTACAATGACTTTATCAATGTTAAGCACAGTAAAGACAATCAAATGCACAGTCTACACCGCTAAGACTTGAAGCACGGTAATTTACACGAGAAATTGTTGTACAGTTCAGCGTGTATTACAAATGTTTGGTACAGACTCAACTAAATATCTTTCTCTATGAGACAAGTATTGTAATCTCACAGAGTGAGAGACACAAATATGATCACATCTTTCTGATACTATAGAGGTATTAGAGTAGAGTAGAGTAGAGTAGGGACTCCGTTTTCCGCACTTAGACTCTTGATCGGTCCGTTGTGCGTAGGTGTCCTGGCTAAGATAGCCAGCCTAGCTCCGCCCAGAAGCACAGAAGTTTCCTGGGAGCTTCACAGGCTTCGCGGAGCGACCTCACCGTTCCGAGGATTTGTCTGCGTTGAGTAGCCACGACCTCGCATTCCAGGATGACGTGGGCGGCTGATTCTTCAGCATCAAAGCAGCCCCTGCAGAGTGGGCTGTCCGTGGCGCCTATGGTAAAAAGATGTTTATTTAGGGGGCAATGGCCCGTTATTGTCCCTATTATTATTCTTAGGTTATTTTTACTTAGGCTAAGCAGTCGTTTTGTTAGCCGCGGATGTAGACTTGGCATCGCCATTTTTGACTGTCTACAGTCTGTAGACCGTGACCATTTGTTGTTATGGAGTTCAGTTGATCTCTGGCGAACCCATGTACGGAACTGTGAGAAAGGTAAGGGAAGGAGTGGGTACGGGCCAAGCACTGCCATCTCGGACCCTCTCTTAGCAAGTTCGTCTGCGGCGTCATTTCCCAGGGATCCACTGTGCCCCTTAATCCACTGGAGGGTAATACTGTTGGACAGCGATATACTCTCCAGGGCGAGGTGACATTCAAATATTAATTTACTGTTAGTTTGTTTGTTTTCTAGGGCTTTAAGCACAGACAGGCTATCAGTTACAAATCTGATTGCGTGGCTGTGAATCCTCAGACGCTTTACGGCTGTTGCAGCTTGTGTTAGGGCGACACACTCGCATTGGAATATCGAGCTGTGTTCGCCTAGTGGTAGGTGAAAGTTAATGTTGAGGTCTAGGGAGTGTACGCCAGCCCCTGAGCCGTTTTGAGTTTTGGAGCCATCTGTGTAGATGCGTACTTCATTGACTCCTGACTGATCTCTTAATTCCTCTGTTGTTTATATGCTGTAGCTCTTGTTGAACATAGGTTTGTTAGGTGTCCTATCACACGTGGCAGCGATGAGAGGTTGATACTCAATCACCCGGTCTAGGATGCCTGCGTGGGGACTTGTGTGATTCTTGCCCCATATGCCCAAGTGCATAAGCCTGATGGCTGCTAAAGCTGCCTCCTGCTGTATGTACAGCTCAAGTGGGGTTAGTTGAAGGGCTATCTCCATTGCTGCAGTTGGGGTTGTCCTCATGCAGCCTGTGATAGCGGAACATGCCATCCTTTGGAAACGTTGGAGCCTGGAGACTGTGGTCGAGAATTCAGTTCTCGTCCACCAAACCAGGGCGCCATAGGTCAGCATTGGTCTGATCACCGCTGTGTAAAGCCATCGCGTGATCTTTGGAGATAGCCCCCATGTTTTTCCTAGCATTTTTTTGCATTGGTATAGGGCGATTGTGCTTTTGTTAAGCTTGTAGTCAAGATGCCTGTTCCAGAGCAATTTGCTATCAAGAATCACTCCTAGGTACTTAACTTCTTCTTTGAGTGTTAGTTCGGTGTTGAAAAGACTAGGAAGTTTGTGTGGTCCAAGGACTCTTTTGTTAGTGAACATTATTCTGTTTTAGTGGGGTTAACCGACAGATAGAGGTATTATATAAACATCACGCACAATGGCCCAATCAAGAGGCTAAGTGCGGATAAAAGCCCAGTAAATTAAACTAAAGTAAACCTTTCTGATACATCATAACATCACGCCTGCAATCCCCGAAGGGTTAAGCATCGGTGTAACTAATAGTGTACCCGCATTACGTCAGTTTTGTTTTAAATCCCATATAATATAGGCAATCCTATTGAAGTGCTACAACATAGTTCAAATTGGGTAGTCAAGAATGATTTTTCGTCTGACCCTTATATAGCAGCAGTACCCCAGTGGTGGCGGCGTTCGAATCGAATCGAGAAAAAATGGTAATTCAATTCTGAAAACAGCTTGTATCAAAAAACTACCAACATTTAAAAAAAACTCGCTAAAGTAGCACAATGAACAGCAAATAAAATAAAGCTACAACACTACTTGCATTGCAAGAAAAATGGTCTTAATATGGGTCAAGAAATAAGGTCGCCTGTGTGCCAGCATCGGGCACCGGGTAACAGTCTATCACAATTTACAAACTATCGTTCTAGGAGTCAATTCCAATTGTGCTAGTGAAAATTCTTTGCAATTCGGTCGTGAGATGGCTACTACGGTTTATGTTTGGTACTAAATTGACTGGGTTCTAGTGCAAAATGGTGGTGATAGTTTAGTCTTTGAGCTTCACTGAAACATTAATGGATATTTTTACATGTTTCGCGAAAAGGAAAAGATACCTATTAGTTTTTTTTTGCGACAATAATGACATAACTGGACAAACAAGAAATACATGACAGTGTATAATATAATATAATACATAGCACTAGCAAGGGGCCATAACCTTCTAATATTTTAGGAATAAAACACACGTTTTTAATACATGTAAGAGTTTTTTCTATTACATGTCAAAGTCAAGTGGAGTCAGTACTTAGAAAAGATCTGTATTTGGAACACTATACAGCCAGGATGATTCTTTATTGAATTTAAACCAAATAGGTTCAACAGTTTATAAGTTAGATTAAAATATTTTGAAAATATATTTTTTTATCAACTACGCGATGAATGCACAAATGTCAACAACAAGTTTAGTTAATATTAATATCTCTTCACGAAATTATTGCAAATCATTACGTCTACATACATATTAAATTTTCATTATAATCTGTCCTGATAAACAAACTAACGCTACCTCAACCTAAGTATTAAAATCAGCTCCTACATAAAAGCAAATACCATCAAAATCCATCTTAAACATAAACCACTACTCACCCTCTCAAAGATAACAAGCTTCACGTCACATAAATTCCTGAACCAACCATTATAAATTCCGTAAGTACACACACAAAGTCGAAAGTGCCGTAAAGGCATTACCCATAATATGGTAGAAACATAAACTAATGAATTTTAACATTAATATCTCGTATCTATGTAAACTATGAACAAGAGGCATAAATCAGGAACTACCTTGAGGCACATTAGTAGGGTAATTCGCATAAATTACTCTTCAACATGGCGGTACAAAATTGCAATTAACCTCTTTGGTTATGGGGATTTCAATGGGATAAGATTGTGATCGGGTTAAGGTGTAATACTCGATTCCCTGAATGATTTTCTAATAATATAATTGGTGAATAGCGATAAAGTAGTCGGAAGCGTTTACTTAATCGAACCTCACTTTGACAAAGAAAACAATAAGATAATAAAAAACTATAGGTAATAATCTGTCAATTGAACTTTATGGTTATTTTACGTGCAAGTGAAAATATTAGTAGTGAAACAATAACGAGTATGATTATATCTATGCAAGCATGAAGAAATCTCATATAGGGTGCACTACTCAAGTCTATTCTATAATCTACTCTATTTGGCTTGCTCGTTGGTAATCGTTACTGCAAAGTATAAGGTCTAACAGCGAAAGCACAGGAGCGGCGCGGAGCGAACGAGCGCTTTAATCCAAGACGGTCGCATCAAAACCCCATTTTTTAAGCGACCGTGAATATTCTTAATTTTTAGCCAAAGGTTTGTGGCTAAACTAAATTATTAACTGGCTCACCTGAAGTTAAATGCAATTATGCAAAATATGATACGATATAAATCCACGCCTTTTTCTCATAAGAATTAGAAACTACAAATCACTATCTGTTACATTACTTACATTCTTTTGCTTCATCAACGTCCATATGTAGGTACATAATATGGTCATACAAGCACGCTGTTTACAAGTACCTACATAGAATCTGACCTTTATGAACAACATCTCCCTTAAGCTCAGCGCATGTTCCAAGATAAATGTTATCTTAAAACCAACGAAGCAAAGCAGGTATTCCATTAAAGTAGAGAGGCAGCTACATGATATTAAGTTTGAAATAGATTTAGAAACCGTCTAGGGACCTTTGTTATCGAAATAGTCTGGCTAACGAGAATGGCCCAATTTCAACTACTTTGTAGAGGTTCCACACTGATATTTTGAGGTTGCTTTCGAGTTAGAAGTCGCTGATTAGTTTATGACTAAAAATGTATGTATACCGAGTTTTGTTACAAAAATATTATGTTATTTTTTTGCAAAATAAATAATTTATTTAATTACTTTACTTTATAATTTTTTGTTGAAACATTTCATTTTTCTTCAAAAATGACTTCCTGTCATTATTAAATGAGTACAAGCCTGCCACACTATTCCCAAACCACTGCAACTCCTGTGCACCAGAATCATCGCGACCACCATAAAAGCGCTGAGATAATAAAGCTCGACGAAGTCCTAGAGAAACAATTTAACTGTCCTGGATTAAGCAACGAAATTAAACGCAGAGGAGGCATTCATACATGGGAATTAAATAGAGGAAGGTACCCAATTATATAAGGTTTTTGTAACCTGTCTTGTCAAACGATACGATAATAATTCCCAAGATCGATTTCAACTGATCTCAAGAGTCAGAACCCTAATCACGAATACCTAAATACTAAGCTGACATTAACATAGCAAAAAAAAACAACCGACTTCAAAAACACCAAAAAGTGAAAAATAAACTTCAGAAGAAAAATCAGCTTCTGAAGTCGGTGACATTTGTTTATTTCATTTCGTTTTTTTGCCACTGACTTCAGAAGCAGATTTTTCTTCTGAAGTTTATTTTTCACTTTTTGGTGTTTTTGAAGTCGGTTGTTTTTTATTTTGCAAAAAAGTTTTTTATTTTTTCATTTTTAGTTTTGATATCCTATAGAAATATTTACTATACATTTATCATTCGACTAAGAAACCTAACATTCGACAAAAAATCACGAAACACGTAATACGTGCCTATGAAATTTGAGGGTTGCCCTCGAGTTCTCTGGGATTCCATCACCAGGTCCTGGTTTCCATATCATAGTACCACTCTTAAAATATCTCCTTCACAATAAAAAAAGAATCATCAAAATTGGTTAATAAACGACGAAATTATTCGCGAACACACATTTACTAAAAATGTTCATAAATTAAGAAAAATCTTCATAAAATGAAAAGTACTAAGCCAAACTATACTAAATTTTTATGGGACCAAATGGCAACTATTCCGCATCAAACTAAAAAAGAATCACGTAAATCGGATCATAAATCGCAGCGTAATCGGTTTACATATATAGAAAAAAAAAAACATTCCAATAGAACCTCCTCCTTTTGGGAAGTCGGTTAAAAATCCTTTCCCATATTATTTAACGAGCGTTTAAGGGAGATAACTCCCCTAATTGATCCTCCAACTTACTAGCAGCGCTTCTGCAGTTTTTATCACGAGACTATAAGTCTGGAGAGCCATTAATTTTATTATTAAAACCTCCTTTGTTAGAGGAATTAACAAGGAATTTAATAATGCCGAGTAAAACATTGTTAATAGTTGATCGCGTTTTCTTGGACTATTCCACTTTGTTTCTTCCAATTTGACCTAGTAGGAGGATAAGGTATAAAGGTTTTAGTGTTCACTTTGTTTCGCCAAACGTTTATGGTGGAATAAATCATTCATCATCATCATCATCAGCCTATAATGTTCCCACTGCAGGGACTCAGGCCTCCTCTCTAAGAGAAGGATGGGCTATAATCTACCACGCGGGCCCAGTGCGGATTGGTAGATGTCACATGTCTTTGAATATTTTGGTTCTAAGACATGAAGGTTTCCTCACGATGTTTTCCTTCGCCGTTTTGAGAGCAGTGGTGATGAAATAAATGACTAAGTAATGCGCCTGACGGGGTTCGAACCCACGACTCACTGTTCGTAAGTCGGGGCCGCCACCACTGGGCCACCACTGCTCTCCTTATATCCGAATAAATCAATATAGGACTATATTAGATTTAAGACTAGACCGCCTCGTTAGTCTAGTGGTCGCCAGCTTGACTGCTGGGCATGTGGTACTAAGTCCGATTCGTGAGTAGGGCAAAGTGACGCTGGGTTTTTCAGCAAACAAATGCAGTCCCTGTTGATACGAGCCCGGTTGATGGCAATAAGCTCGCCCCCTATTACATGGGACTGTTATAAATGTGGGTGTAGGTACCCCACAATTCACCAGTTATATTAGGTACACCCATGCCAGACCCTTCAAGGATTACAGGTGTGATGTCATGTTATGTATAAGGTTTAAGAGAATTCGTAAATAATGGTAAAAATTGAAAACAATAATTGTCAGTAATTGAAAGTTTTAAAAACATTCATTCAAAACGAAAATTTACAGTACCTATACGCTTAATAAATCGTTTAGTGGGACAAAGTAGACATCAAAATCAATAATTCACTTTCCCCACAAATAGAACAAAGTAATGGTTGGAACAAAGTAGAATAACCTTTTCTTGCTACACTTAGGAATCCTTGCTGCAATGTTATGCGCAGCAGGATCTAAGAATACAGGGTGTTTTTTCCGGTTCGTTTGAAGAAAAAACTATGCTATAATAGCAAAAAAATAAAGGATTAGTTTTAACATCCTGGAATGTTTTTAATTAGCTATCCGGGTAGCATCAGACGGAGCTTGTAGGGTTTTTTGTATGCCTTTTTTTTTTTTTTGGTGGTTGGCTAAAGCATTCAACCTTTATTGAGAGGATCAGGTAACGGATATGGAAACTATATTTTCAAGCCGTTTGGGGTTGAAACTCTGGGGCCCTAGGCTTCGAGTGCCTGCTGCCTTTTAAGAAATTTTCTAAAGGGTTATAAATTAAAAAATAATAATAAAAAGTTATTTTATATAAAGTTGCGAAAAAGTTTTATTTATGCCTGTCATGACAAGGTAATGCCACAACATAATTATTTCCAATGGTATTTGAGACAATTCATTACAATCATGTTTTTCCACGAACCACCGCTGTAGGGTTACTCCCAAAGGAAAACGTACGGCGTAACTGAAACCGTAGGAATTTTCTAATGATAATTGGTAATTTTAACTTGATTTCAGTTGCTATATGAGATATTTTTAAAGTAAATTCGATCAAAGTCAAAAGTCAAAATTATTTATTTGCAACAAATGTGGTAAAAGAGATGGTAAAATAATAAATAAGTAAGTAGTGCAATGACACATTTCGCCATTAAGTTGGCATGCAAACATTAAGGATGTGTTGAGTCCAATAAGAAGTTCAAAATACTGTAGCACCTCATCACCATTTTTCTAGGCTTTTCTCAACTATTTTGAGGTCGACTTCCAGTCTAAGTGGATGCAGCTAAATAGGTACCAGTATTTTATATGGAGTGACTGCCTGTCTGACCTGCGCCTCATCCCAGTCAATACTGGTGAATGATGATGATACTCGAAAATGATCCGTGCATGTAAATTTTATGATTTCACCCGTAAACACTAGAGGCATTCCACAAAATACTGCGAATAACAGGTTCCATGAATTATTGAGCAAAACAAAACAAAACCGAAAATTTCGTTGGTTTTATATTTCTATTATACCTAATTTTCTTCTGGGCACGTTCCCGGTTGTCAGCGATGCGGAGGAGTTCTAGGATGCCTAAGTGGTCGTTGTGTATGTATGTAAGTACTAATTTTTAATTAGTCATTATTTTTTTGTTTGACATGACAACTCCTTTAGATACATTATTCCTTCCTTATTTATTATACCTACATTATAATTACATTACTATTTGTTAATACTCAAAACTTGATATCAACCATTATTTACTTTTCATTTTGATTTTTTTTTCTATTTATGTACACCGATTACGCTGCGATTTATGATCCGATTTACGTGATTCTTTTTTAGTTTGATGCGAAATAGTTGCCATTTGGTCCCATAAAAATTTTGCATGGTTTGGCTTAGTACTTTTCATTTTATGACCATTTTTTTATAATTTATGAACATTTTTCGTTCGTTTTTTTATGTGTGTTCGCGAATAACTTCGTCGTATATGAACCAATTTCGATGATTCTTTTTTATTGGAACGGAGATGTTTCAAGAGTGGTACCATGATATGGAAACCAGATCCTGGTGACGGAATCTCAGAGAAATCGAGGGCAACCCTCAAACATAGGCACGTATTACGTGTTTCGTGGATTTTTCTGACGCTATACAAGCATAGGTTTCATAGTAAATATTTATATCAGATACACAACTAAAAATGAAAAAAAAAAACTTTATTGCAAAAATAAAACAACCGACTTCAAAAACACCAAAAAGTGAAAAATAAACTTCAAAAGAAAAATCAGCTTCTGAAGTCGGTGGCAAAAAAAGCCAAATCAAACAAACAAATTAATGTCACCGACTTCAGAAGCTGATTTTTCTTTTGAAGTTTATTTTTTAAAACTTCTAATTCAGCTATCTCCTATATTTGTTTTAACCTTGTTTGTATTACAAGGCAATAACTTTAAAGGCGTACATTCATACAGAGCAATAATACGACGAGCAATAGTATGTTTACATTTGGCAAAGTTCAAATGTGTTATAACGATTGCAATTTTGAGATATGATTCACCATAGTAATTGGTTCCATATAGGTATTATAATTTCGAAACGAAACCTGAAAATTACATCAATATTATCATCATCATCGTCATCATCAGAGCCATGGAGCGTTCTATGCTTGGCATAAAACTAATAGATCGATTTCCTAACGTCGAACGACGTACGTTGAAGACGTGTGGTTTTTTTTTAATCTTTAGAAAACCTGAAACACACCCCCGTACCCATGCCTGTTAGAACGCACTTTTCGGCTAAAAATACACCCTCTGCGATTAAAATTAAATAATAACGTTTTAAACCTAACATAATTATATGCCTGGACTGCCTTGTTGGTCTAGTAGTCGTAAGTGAAACAGCTGAGCGTGAGGTCCTGGGTTTGATTCCACAGATCGGGCAAAATGGTTTTGGGTTTTTCAAACAGAATTTCTTTAGCAGGCACGGATTTTAATGGATTTCCATCAACTGGGCACTAATTCGTGATTCCGGGAGCTCGCCCCTTATTTCGCCAGTTATTTTTAACCGACTTCCAAAAAAAGGAAAGGTTATCAATTCGACTGTATTTTTTTTTTTTTTTTTATATTTGTTCGCTCATAACTTGCGACTGGGTGAACTGAAAGTAATATAAAAATTAATATAAAAAAAATTGTCTATCTAATATGTCATAATTATGTTCAGATAAACTTACCACTGTTTGTCTCTGCGTCATCCCAAAATTATGGTAGAAATTTAATACGCTCTTTATAAGGTTGAGTTTATAAAGCTCATCATTTTATCGAGAAGAATTTAATTAAAATTACAAAAGATTTGGTATTCACAAGTCAACGTCATTTTCTTGAAAGTTCTTTTTCATTACTCATACTCTGAAAGTAAGTCAGAACATGCCTGCGGAGCGGGTTGAAAGTACTACTTTTCAGCCCTAGGGAGAATCGCTTTCTACTGACAACTGTCAAATTATTTGTTGTAATTAGGAGCAAGCCTATTATTGAGACCAACCGATGTGATTAGGAGCAAGCCTATTACCATCAACAAATGTAATTAGGAGCAAGCCTATTGCCATCAACTGATGTAATTGGGACTAAGCCTATTGCCATCAAACAATGTAATTAGGAACAAGCCTATTGCCATCAACTGATGTAATTGGGGGCAAGCCTATTGCCATCAACCGATGTAATTAGGAGTAAGCCTATTGCCATCGACCGATGTAATTAGGAGCTAGCCTATTGCCATCAACTGATGTAATTGGGGGCAAGCCTATTGCTATCAACCAAGCTAATTAGGAGCAAGCCTATTGCTATCAACCGATGTAATTAGGAGCTAGCCTATTGCAATCAACCAATCTAATTAGGAGCAAGCCTATTGCCATCAACCGATGTAATTAAGTGCAAGCCTATTGCCATCAACCAAGCTAATTAGGAGCAAGCCTATTGCCATCAACCGATATAATAAGGAGCAAAGTCTATTCACCGATATAGGTGATTGGGGGCAAGCCTATTCCCATCAACTTTCCTTGTATTCGTAATGAAAAGCACAGTGTTTACCTCGGGTTAAAGACTTATTTAGTCCCTCGAACTATTAGCGCCCTCGCTGCGCTCAGGCGCCAAACCCCGACTCGGGACTAAATAAGTTCCTTTCACCCCTAAGGTAACAATGTACTATTCCTCTCTGGAACAATACTTCCAAGTTAGAAGTAGAAGTAGTTACAAGTGGTGTAAGTTGCTCTCCTAAGATAATTTATCTTGTGAAATATTTTTATTTTAATTTTTTTTTTTTTTTTAACTACTTACAATTTGTCACATTCATATCCTTCATTGCTATAATAATTCAATTATTTATTCAAGCAATAAAAACTCACGACACCTCTGTATTTTTCAACAGTCATGAAAACGATGTTTTTTTTTACTTCTTGAGTTGTTGACTTCAGCATAATAATCTGATTATTTAATTTTACAAGAACTGGCGATAAATCACTTTTCACGCTTTAAATCATAAGTGATTTAAAGGGGCAAAATTGGGCATAAGGGTGAAAAGTGGTTGACCGTCAAAAACATTTAAGGTATGGAAATATTGAATATCACCGAAATGGAAAAACAATAATATTTTATCAATTTTTAAAACAACTACTGTCTCTAGCAGACATAAATTGCAATATTCAGTTCATTGCGATCCTTTTAACCAGTCCATATAAACACAGTTAACGTCGAACAAAATAAAAAATAAACATTTTCAACACCACAATTTTTTTTTAAATATTTGTATCCATTTTTTTATCTTTTTTTACAGTTACGACTGATGGTTGGTTTCTATTCAGGCTGTGTGCTTTTTACTCTGACTGACAGGTTTGCATTCAAGGGAACTTCGTACTCGAAAATATCGCGAACACGGTTAGATTTGGTCGGTTTTATAATCGACGGTACGAGGACGACACGACAGGTAATTTAATGCCGAAAGGGTTTTACACACAGCCCCTGTATCACCATCACTATCACTACATATTATAAAACAAAGTCCTCCGCTGCGTCTGTCGATCTGTTCGCGATGAACTCTAAAACTGCTGCACGAATTTTCATGGTGTTTTCAACAATAGGTAGAGTGGTTCTCGAGGAAGGTTTAGTGTATAATTTTTTTGCAATAACCGACATCCACGCGGGCAAAGCTGCGGGCATTAGCCAGTATAATATATTTTTGCCACGTACTTGTAAAGCTCCCTTTGTAATAAAGGGTGAGCCTATTGCCACACACCGGGCACAAATTCAGTCTCCGGGCAGCTACTGAGCGGAAGGCGCTCCGGGCGTCGGGGGTCACGCGATGACCTCCGGCCACCGTAGACGCGGGCCTGTGGACGGTGAGTAACGGGCTAGCTCGCCGTCCGGCCGTCGTCATGACGGCAACAGACCGTGTCGGCGGCGCGGGCGCAGGAGTGTTCCACGCGCGCCTCAAAGAGATGTCAGCAAGGAGGGGCCCGCAAGGGCCGACGCCCGTCGGGGCTGTGGTTTGTCGAAAGGTTAACGCGGCTCCGACACAAGGGCGAAGAAGGAACATGGGTTTGGTTTTTAGTCAGTAGAAGTCTGACACTCCCCTTCGCTCTGCCCAAGAGCGGGGGTTATTCGATGATTTTCCATCCACAAAAAAAAAAAAAGGCAGCTACTGAGGAATTCCGATTGGGGACAGTGAATGACCAAATGTATGAACATGGACAAGGCAAAAGCAGTATGTAAGGATCGTAGCAGGTGGTGGGGCTCTGCTTACCCCCATCGGAAATGGGCGTGAGTTTACGTATATGTATGATTGCTTTAGTTAGTTTCCTTTACGATAAGCCTGGGCATCATGAATAGTGCATGAATGGCTAATGAAGACGATGAAAAGTGGCAACTTGCCAGGCCATTTAACCACACTGTACTTGGTAATCTTAAAAATAAGCCTTAATTACGCTAGTTCTTGCGACTTTTATATTAATTTGTGAGTGTTTAATTACTCATTCAACGTTAAATAAAAAATTAAGTTAAAAGTTTAGACTATACCTAACTTAATACAGAATTCTTACATTCCACAGTGTAAGAATTCTGTATTAATTCTGTTTTCCAAAAGAAGCAACCGTGGAACCCTGTCGGGAACAGCAATAAAAAGATATGTGGAGATGAGGACGTATCATTTATGTATCTCATAATACTCTAAGATAATCTACAAACATTTTTATTTTTATAAAAATTTCATGGATTTATCATACAAATATTCGTTGACACCATAGTAACATTTGCATTTACTTAGTTCGGTTTTATCTACCCATATTTGTAGTGAAAATACATTGAAATTAGGGACATACACATAACACGTTTATTTTTTCTAAAAACAAGCAAATATTATAGCGTGAAAAACAAACATACGCAAACCACATTTCGCGGAAACTTCTGTCACCAAAAAAATCGCCACGACTAAAAAGCAACGCCAGTTATTTTCTCTTTTATATTTTTTCTATGTCTATCGTCAGAATACTGTTTTTTATTCACCGCACTTGCATTTTATCGGTGGCCCGACCTTTTTGTTCGTTGGCCTGATTCTGCCGATGCCTCACTGTAGATAGATTGATAGCCAATAGCCAATTAGGACTCGATTGAAAGCTGGAGGAAACTGTGAGATGCTGTGGCTAAGTGTCTCAGTCTATGTAGCATATTCTATGAAGCTTGTTATGAAGGAATCTATGGGGGTCGGGACTTTGTCGATATCATTAGGGTGCATATAAAATCTAGTTAGGATTTGTAACGCAGCGCAGTGCCTGTTTATTTATTTCACAATTTATGTACAGTCGCCAGCATAATATCAAGCTAGTTCTAGATGTCAAATTTTTTTCATGAATTTTTTACTTTATCTTTAAATTATTAGGTTCAAGGCAGTTTCGGGTAGCTTTATGACGTGTTGGTGTCTGTACACACTAACAAACACATAACCCTCCTTTTGGGTTTCGCCGCAGTCGGGTAAAAACATAAAAGAAGTAAGCAATAGAAAAAAAAACGTGTGGCACTCGGAGACTGCCGCGGTAAATCTATTGCATAGCATTTTTTATCAACTTATGCAATAATAGGTATAAATAATTAGGTATTAATAGTGTAATTACACACCAAAATAATTATTCATTCAAAAAATTTGAACAAAAATAACGATATTAAGAGTTTGATCTTCGACTTTCGCGCGATGTACATTATATAAATCAAAACTAACCTTCATAGACTAACTATAAGCTAGTAAGAAACTCTATGACAGAAAATTTAAAAGAAAAAGTATTGACAGCCTGCCTGACGTAAGTGTAATTATTTATTTTATTTTAGATATTTTATAAGAAAACGAATCGTTTTAGACCGATTCGCAGAATAGTAATGCAAAAACCAATAAAACTTATGATAGATGCGTACTAATAATAAAATGAATGTATATAGAGTAGGTACTCACTCCTCACTCATTTTCTTTCACTATTTTTTCGTGACTTTCTTCATTAATAAATGCACTTTGTTTATTCATATATAAAACACTTTGTACACAAATTATACGAGTTAAAATATTTTAGAAGGAGAAAGCAAAGAGACAAACAGTTATTTAATTTGACAACCTCAGTTGACAACCTTGTTATTTTCCGTAACCATAGCAACCTGGTTGAGTACTGAATCTTAAATCCGAATATTTTCGTTAGAGAAATTCTGGATTCGCTCTCCACGCTCAAGGCCCGCGATAGAATCTATGCAATAGATTAAAAAAGGTAGATACAAAGGTAATGCTTGTTTCTAAAGATATCTCTTCTGGCATTCCTGTGAAAAAAAGAAGAGAAATTGGAAAACACTTGAATCACTATCACTACATATTATAAAACAAAGACATCCGCCGCGTCTGTCTGCCTGTATGTCTGTCCGTGATAAACTCAAAAATTACTGCACCGATTTTCATGCTGTTTTGACCAATGGATAGGCTGGTTCTCGAGGAAGGTTTCAGTATATAATTTGATCGACATTTACGCGAATGAAGCCACGGGCATCAGCTCATTAAGTAAAGTATGAGACAGCATATTTTTATTTTGATAACCAAGACTTTATATGTATGGGGCTCAGAGTAATACACTGAATACGCGGTATTCGCGTGGGTAAACTATTCCACCCTGTAAACAGTTCAATTTTGATAGATTAAATTAATTTTCCCTCTCCTAGAGAGGAGGCCTGAGTCCCTGCAGTGGGAACAATTATAGGCTGATGATGATGATGAAATTTATTTTTGTAAATTCATGTTTATTTTTTAAGTTTAATTTATTTACTTTACCATCATTGATATTTATAATGGAAAATAATTTTCCCTCGGCCTTCAGGACTTCCAAGTACTCGTATCAGCTAACAAACACTTTCGACCAACCAAGTTGATTAACACTCATTCCTACTTCACACGAGGCGTTTCCCACACAGTGACAATTTACAGGCCATTTTCCTACATGCAAAAACCCTGCCGACGTGTCCATAACACGACAACTCACAAACAACCCAGGCCTGGACACCATTAACATAAAGTTAGCAACGCTTCATTGCATTTAGCTAAAGACTCACCACTGCTGAAACTTTCAGATCGTTAGGGCGTTGAGTCGTGAAATTTATGAATATTATCGGCGTTTCATGTTTAGCAGAATTTGTATAGTTGGCTGTTTTCAAAGTTATGCTTCAGGGTGTTGAGAATTAAGTTAGCGTTTTCGCGTACTGAAAAAGTTTTATAACTGTTTTATATTGAAAGTGTTGCTAGTGTATTTAGGCGGGAATGAAGTAAATGTATTTACGTCTTGAAGTTAGGGATGCCATACAATTCATGTGAGTCAAGACGAACCAAAATTATGTGTTTATTTGGTGCTGATTATGTTATACACAGAGATCGAAAATTGTTAGGACAAAACTCACGCTTTTTCGCCATGGGGTAGGCAGGAACCACAGTAACACAACTTAAGTGTGCCACGATTCTTCCGTACTCCTTTCGCCTGATCCACGTTCATACACGCGTACCAGTTGCGAGTACTACGCACCTGTACTTTTCGATGATCGTCATCGATAAGGTATGTCCTTCTAAGACGTCCTCTTCCGCCCTTGCCAGTGACATTTGCTTTGTAAATAAATAACCCTTTGTTTGTTGCTTTTCAAGTAAGTAACATGTGATTGTCGCCTCCTTCTAATATGATAGCTTTATTTTGGAACTTTCAAATAATTCCGGGATATTATAAGGATGTACGTTTCATGAAGTTTAGGTAAATCTATGTCTATTCCGATATTTGGTTATAACTTTACAATGTCAGTAGTAAATCTATTTTTTTTTTGGTAGATTGAACACTTTACGAAAGTCTGTGAACCAGTCTTAACAAGGGGTATCGTATTACCCAGTACTAACTAGATTGGGGAGATCAGATACCCGATACTGGTTTTTCAGATATATTATAAAGGAGTACGGAACTGACTGGCCTGTTGGTCTAGTGGTTAGTGACCCTAACTGCTATGCCGGAGGTCGTGGGTTCGATTCCCACCCAGGACAAAAATGTTTGTGTGATGAGCACGATCATTTGTTCTGTGTCTGGGTGTAATATATCTATAATATGTATGTATTTAGAAATATATAAGTATGTTTATCAGTTGTCTAGTACCCATAACACAAGCTCTGCTTAGCTTGGGACTAGATGGCGTTGTGTGATAGTTGTGGAATATTATTATTATTATTATTATCTGTAAAATACTACTGGTATTTCAGCTGCATCTGGTCAGACTGAAAGCCAACTCCAACATAGTTGGGAAAAGGGAGATGCTGATATGAACAGTTTATTCAGTAAATAAATAAATCTATAAAAATAAAAAGAGAAGTTCTGACTGACTGACTGACTCATCAACGCCCAGCCCAAACCCTTGGACCTAGAAAGCCGAAATTTTGCACAGAGGTTCCCTTTATAATGTAGACCCTTGTCTACATTAAAAAGGGAACCTCTGTGCAAAATTCGGCTAAAGGAAGGATTTTTCGAAATTCAACCCCTTAGGGAGTTAAAAAGGGGATGAAAGTGTGTATGGAAAATCGTCATTTTCACGCGAGCGAAGCCGAAAGCAAAAGCTAGTAAAGAATAAACATGATGCAGCGTAGAGTACTTTTCTACGAAGTAATAAAAGTCTTAGCGTGAAATCCAATAAACAACAATAGTGTTTATTTATTTTTTATAACTTTGATAGTAAACCATTAATTGACATCAATTAAGAACTTGCCTTATTGGTTGTTGGTCCAAAACGAAAAAGGCGAGGTGTCTTAACACAATAAATAAAAATCTAATTTAATGATGAAACTAATTGCTAAGTACCTAATTACTGTTTCATTGAACTGAACTTTATTGGTAAAATGGGCACCTATTTATAATTTAATTTCTATGATAAACATAGAAATTAAATCGAGTATTGTAATGAAAACCAATCGTCTTATTGTGGAAATATTGATACCTAATAGTAAAATTAGTGCCTGTTTAGTTGTTAACTTTAATTATTTATTACTGTTTTTAAGCTACACTTGAAAGAAAGACAAGAAACATAACATAACATCACGTTTGTATTCCTCGAAGGGTTATACAGAGATTATATACCCGATAGTATTTCATCAGATACGTTTATGTTTTATGAAATAGGAGGCGAGCTTATTGTCATCAATCGGGCTCAAATTCAAGCTCCGTAGCTGCTACTAAGAAACTCTTGATGAAAAACCCAATAACACTTTGCTCGAATCAGGAATCAAACTCAGGTCCCCATGCTCAGCAGTCGTTCTTGCGACCTCTAGACCAACGAAGCAGTCAGAAATAGGAATAGAAAAATAGGTACTAAGACATAATTATGATTTCTCCTAATCAGTCTGAAGTCTGAACTAATGTCTATTTGCCGGCAGCATTTGGCTCACCCCATTTATAAAGTCTTCTTCTTTGTATAAAATTGTAATTTTCATTTTATATTAAACAATAGCTTACAACATCATTGTCTCAAATGCCTTCCTTCCTCCAATCAAGATAAAGCGAAAAACACCGTCACAATAACACCCAGTAACAAAAGCTAAATAATTCGTCAAAACAAAATGATTTAACTCAGAGATCCCTTTGGGAACATTCCCATTGACTACGCAACAAATTCCCAGCAGGTATGTACGCAACAGCTTGCTACCTTCTATAACGACCTCTCCTGGGAAAACAACAAAAAGCCACTTGGAATGCTCAATTAACATTCAATTGTGAATGGAATCGAAATGATAAATTTACAACTACAACGGACAATAAGGGTGGAATGTGAATTAAATGAGGCTGTGTATACAAGTATGCTAAGGTGGTTTGGCCATGTAGACTGGATGACATGTGAAAGTCGATTTAATTTCTCTGACAAACTCGACACTATGCTATTAAAACTTGTAAACAATAGTGGCTAAGCTGATTAATTACCCCAGTGATTTAGACGAATTAGCGTAGCATAGACTTATAGTCCATGCTGATATCAAATAGTCTAAAACTTTAGACGAACTCAGAATAGCCTTAGATAAAGTAACACCTATAGTGCCAACTCAAGTTCACAAATGAACTGTCGTTGTTATTACAACAGGCCACTTCCTCCGTATATATACGATTTGTCACTGTAATCAATGTTAAAGATTTCTATAATGTGATTCTCTATTGAAAAGTGGGCGTTTATGCCAAATTATAAACAAACTGTAGCTGCTTATAATCCTTCCTTACATAGTATAAAACAAAGTCGCTATTTTTGTCTGTTTGTTTGTCTGTATGCTTAAATCTTTATAACTACGCAACGGATTTTGATGCGGTTTTTTTTAATAGATAGAGTGATTCAAGAGGAAGGTTTTAGTATATAATTTGACATCCACGCGGGTGAAGCCGCGGGCATCAGCTAGTATAATATATCTAATGAGGCCGAATGACTAACGATACCAGTGTATTTATACTAAAACACTTAAAATTGTTTTTAAAATTTGATGCAAAGTTTACGACCCATAAAACTTATTTTAAATCTCATCAACTCAAAAATTTTAAGGTAATACAAACGCAAACATACAGTGTGTTAGGTTAAACGAGGGACATATTACGATTCTCCTCCCGAATATGTAAAAATACTATAACTTTAATTTGTGACGTAATTATGCTATTGCCTCGCACGCTCTCCAGATCTCACTTTATTAGACGTGTATTTTTCGTCCTTGTCCTACACCAGTTTTAAAATATGAAGAGAAAATGGATTATACCCAAAAATCATTGACCCGCGCACATTTCCTGTTATAAACGATAGGTTTGCGAGACTTTTCCGAAATATTTGGTATGGTTCTGTTTGTTATTTATCTGTGTTTTTTTTGTTCATATTTAAACCCTCGTTTATACTCACATACCTACTGTATAAAGTTACATTCTCGTATTTATTACATAGTACATAGGAATAATTTCCGTGGGTTAGTTACGACAATCCATATCTGCCACCATAAAAATCTTGAACCACCCCTGAACCCATAAAAAGTTAACGGTCCATAACATAACTAGGATTCTTTGTTTCTTGGAGTCATTACAAACATAAATATTAGGCTTATTGTAATAACTAGGTCGGACAGATTTTGTAGGTTTAGGCCTACACTAATTAGGGGCTTTAACGCTGGGCAAAGCTGATTCGTTGAAAATATTTATTACGGGTAGACAGAAACTCGAAAGACTGACAACTAGTTTTACCAAAGGTTGTTATATAACTGGGTTGTAGAGGTCGGATAAGCTTTCAGCTGCATCCGGTTACATTGGAAGTTAACCCCAACATGATTGGTTAGGCAGATGATGAATACAGATAGAAAAATCGTAACATCTTAAAAAGATAGAAAGGTGAAAGCGATCTTCTTTTAAGCGTGTCGACTGTCAAAGATGACAGCTAGGACCAACAGGTTAGGGCACTTTCCGAGGCATTAATGACACTCGGTATGTAATGGGTGGTCCCTTTACGAACCAGCCTAGGCAAGCGCGGCTAAACCTGAAGATCAAACTGAGCGGCTGTTATTATTGACACATTACATCCATTATGAAAACACTAAACAAATCCAAAATCAACGCTTCTATAAACAAATGATGTATAAGTACAGCCCCCGGCAGCGAGTTAATTCCATAAAGCCGCTTACACACTAAATAACAACCGGCCGCGTACCGCGTCGCCCGCACCTCGTTAGTGAACTCCGCTCGCAGCCCGCCTACATTCCTATCCTACTGAATTTTCCCTTTGTTGCCAAATGCTATTGTTAATAAATGCCCCTGTTTAAGCGTAATTGCATAGTTGTTAATATTTATCGCGTATTTTAAAGTGAAAATTGACTTTGATTGAAAGTGACTCGTTGGTCTAGTAGTCCTGGGTTCGATTCCAGGGTCAGGCTAAGAAGAAACTTAGGTGGGTTTAAGTGAGTAGAAGTCTGACACTCTCTTCCGGTCCGCCCAGACCGGGAAGGGTCATTTGATGGTATCCCAACCACAAAAAATAGGCAAAGTGTTTGCGTTTATCCATCAGGACTTTCTCAGTAGCAGTTTCGGAATTTGGATTTGTGCCTGCATGGTAGATTTCAATAGTCTCGCACTCTATTATATACCTAGGACTTAAACGAAACTGGCGAAATGTGGGTGTAAAATTAGATACACCTCTGCTTGACCGTTCGAGGATTACAAGACTTGATGTTGTGTCATCATCATCATCATCAGCCTATTGCAATCCACTGCTGGATATGGGCCTCTTTAATCTTACTCCACTCAACTCGATTTTCGGAAACTCTCATCCAGTTGTTACCAGCCACTCTGCGAAGATCATCGCTCCACCGAGCCTGCGGGCGTCCCACCTTACGCTTGCCGATTCTCGTGTCCACTCAAGAACACGTCTACTCCAACGGTCATCGGTTCTGCGACTAATATGGCCGGCCCACTGCCACTTCAGATTACTTATTCTGTGAGCTATGTCGTCGGTCCTCTGTCGGATGTTGTGTTATGTTGTGAAAATACGGATTATTTGTTGAAACCGATGATGAAAATTGACCTTTATTTACATCAAAGATTTACCGCAGACAAAATACAGGCACTGATGATCATAACCTGTATTTTAGTAATTAGGGGATAGTCCGTCAGATAGATTTCCAAAAAATATTGACCACATATTTTTTCTTTTTACACGTAAACAAAAAATTAAGACGATACAGTGCTTCGAAAACTCGTGTGACGTCATATGCTAGTACATTTTGTACCTTCAAGTGACGTTTCAAGCCCCACGCCATGATCTTTGACGCGATTTATCTTCGTCAATTTTTATTGATTTTGATGAAACAAAAAACACGTATCCAATATTTTTCGATAATCTAACTAACGAACTAAACAGAATCATATTTTCTTGAGTCAGTCCGATCCCTTATTATGGATACCTGGCGGGTGTCTGCAGACCTGTGTCAATGTGGGTGTTCTTATAAGGAACACCTCTGCTAAACTCTTGGAGGATTACAGGATTGATGTAATGTTTTAAGACAAACAGTTGATTTTGTTTATAATTTGGTACTTGCTGAGCCCCGCGATCCTATGTCCATTCCGTACAGAAATGTCACCTTCTAAGTAAAATTTCAGGGTTATTGTTTCAGCGGTTTAGAAGTGAAAAGGTAACAAACAAACATACTTACTTACTTTCATCATCATCAGCCATAAGACGTCCACTGCTGGACAAAGGCCTCTCCCATAGAACGCCATAACGAACGGCAGCCTGCCGTTTGCATCCACCGGTTGCCCGCGACTTACTTTCATGCATTTATATATATTTCTAAATGATATCCAAAGTAATTGTACTTTGGATATCATTTAGATTCATGAAGGTAAGTAAAAGCTTTACGTGGAAGTTTAAAGATTCACATTTAAATAATATACTCAAGCTTATACATTGTTCGATAGGTAGGTCAGTAGAGATCGATGCTTTTAGCTGATTATTTCGTTCCATCACCTAATGACACTGTCTCCTCTTGACTGATGATCTGTGTCGACATTTTATATCCCAACAGTAAAAATTCTACCTTAACTACGACAACATAGAGTTAATATTTCAGTGAGATATTGGCCTGGACTTTCAAGGTAATCTCAAGCTAATGTAAGTCGTATTGTTTTATTTATAAAGTCGAGAATTCCAGTACAGTTTATTGCTTTCTTTTTTTCACTACAATTAATTCAGTACGGAGAATTGTAACTGAATATTAATTTTATGTAAAAAAAATATTTTCTGATTGTTTGTTTCATTTAAAGGACTTTTAAGTAATATCGTATGTATTTTTGATGCTGAAATAATGAGGATTGCATCGGAAGTGGTATTAACATGCTATAATACATAAATTATTAATATTTATGTAAATTTGTATTATGAAACAGATTTTTATAATAATATATATATAAGTTTTCATAATGTTTTTTTTTGCCTTTATAGTCAGACTAGCGGACGTCACGCGATTTCACCCGGGTAGTTCCCGTTCCCGTAAGAATACAGGAATAAAAATTTCCCCTAGGGATAGTGTAGCTTTCCAACGGTGAAAGAATCTTTTAAACCGGTCCAGTAGTTTTTAAGTTTATTCGTTATATACAAAAATACAAATACTTCGTCACGATACTTCTTTTGAAAGACTTTTTGAAAGGCTGGTCAGTAAGTGCCTATTTGACCTCTGCAACCCAGCTAGTAATGGGCTAGTAATGTGTTATACGACTGGTTTTCAGCCTGTGATACCTTGATACGCTGTCAACTGCGCTCCAAGCTTTTTGCACCTTTAATTTTTTTTTCTTAGCTGTAAACTTGAAGCGAAGTTTTGACACTATTATATCATGGTACGACATTTTTCCTTTGTAAAACTTTCGTAGCAGCAGTGCAATTGATAGCTAGTTTAAGATAACATAGTAAGATAGGTGATTCACCCGGGCGACGCACACTTCATTTACCAATTCGTAGACTCATTCAGTACACTCAGCGGCTCGTTTATACGTATTCATGAGTTATTGAACTTTCCCAACTTCTGAAACTTGATATATTTCAAAGATATGTATATAATAATATATAATATGAATTATATAAACCGCTTCGTTGGTCTAGCGGTCGCAATCGCACCTGCTAAGCATGAGGGCCTTTTTTTTGGGTGGTGGTAAATCATCAAATAACTACATCTGTCAGACTCCTACTGCCTAAAAACCACCCATGTTCCTTCTTAGCCCTTTGTGTCGAGGCCGCGGTATCTCTTTCCAACAACCCGTAGCCCCGACGGGGAGCATGAGGGCCTTGGTTCGGTTCCTTGTTATTGGGTTTTTCCATCAGGAATTTCTCAGTAGCAGCCATGAAGTATGGATTGATTTATTATCGCCTTTTACAGAGTATATCCGTCGTTTTGTTAGTCTTCTCTTACTCATAAATAGACATCCACACATTCCTTCACGAAAAATTGTTCTCCTTCTTTGGCATCAAATGCCAATACCATGACAATGAACTACCGCACAACGATTCGTTAAAGAAAAAAAATATGTAAAAATAAATTATTACTTCAATATTTATCGATACAAAAACGGTAATTAAATACAGATACAACGCCTTTAGGCAACTATTACCGCTGGTTACCCGCCTAATACAATATAGAAAGGCTTCATAAATTTATAGGGGTCCAATAGGGATCGCAATTAAAGTGATTAGACCGCTCTACGACCCGACATGAATAATTCAATAATTGCTCGATAATTCGATTTGTCGATAATAAAAGTACATGGAGTTTGATGGTGGAACATCACTATTTAGGGTAGGTATTAATGGGTTAAACTGTGATTAATCATTAAAAGATTGATCTAAATTCCGTGATTCGGAAAGCACGTTCAGCCGTTTGTCCCGGCTTATAAGTGTTTTGTAGTCGTTACAGGTAGTCAGTAGCCAAAAAGACAAAGGGTATTGTATTACCCAGGACTAACTGGGTTGTGTAGGTTAGATAGGCAGTCGCTTCGTGTAAAATACTGGTGTTCAGCTGCATTCGATTAGACTGCAAGCCAACCCCAAAATAGTTGGAAAAAGGAAATAAAAAGAATAGGTGAGAAATCATGCGGAGTGGCACGGAGTGTCCGACTTCTACTGACTAAAAACCACCCATGTTCCTTCTTAGCCCTTTGTGTCCGGGGCCGGGCATCTCTTTCGAAAAACCCGCAACCCCGAAAGGACATAGGACGCCCTTAGACTCGGTGGACCGATTAGATCTTTGCAGGATGGCTGTTGGTAACTGGATGAGAGTTGCAGAGAATGGGGTTGAGTGACATACGATTGAAGAGGCCTTTGTCCAGCAGTGGACAGCTAAAGGCTGTCAATGGTAACGGATCGCACTTAGATTGAACAATAATCATCATCATCATCAGCCTATAATGTTCCCACTGCAGGTACTCAGGCCTCCTCTCTATGAGAGGGATGGGCTATATCTATAATCCAACACGCGGGCCCTGTGCGTGTTGGTAGATGTCACATGTCTTCGATTTTTTTGGTTTTAAGACTTTCCGGTTTCCACACGATGTTTTCCTTCACCGTTTCGAGAGCAGCGGTGATGAAATAATTTACACAAAGTAATACTCCTGCCTGGCTTGTAACCCACGACTTACTGTTCATAAGTCGGGGTTGCAACCGCTGGGCCACCACTGCTATCTGGCTATCAATGGTCACGGATCGCACGAGACGAGCACAAGATTGAAAAACAATCAGTTTTCGAAAGTTACATATTTTTCTTCTTTTATCCTGTTGTAATATCTTAGTATACCTGTCATATCTGCTAAGTTTAGCAAGCGAATTATTCTGACCCAGTATCAATAACGTAACAAAAACAATATGACATTCACTTCTCGCAAATCGGCTAAATTGAATAATAAAGGCTAGGCTGAGCTTCACTCGACCTTATCCTATAGATATTATTTTAGGTGAAACCTAAATAAATACTGAAAGCAACAAGGCTGTATTTTGAATAACAGAGATGAGAATCAAGGCGGAACGTTACACGTGCCTTCAATATGGTACATAAATAGTTCTTCTCTTTATTATTTTTATTAATTTTTCTAAAAGCCACTATGTTGCTAAGAGATTTATTTTTTCACACCGAAACTAGCCGTCAAGGTAAACGGTGTTGCCGAGTAAAAAGAGCGTATTTATATACTACCTTTTTTTTTGGTGGGTCGGAAATCATCAAATTTTAATGACTCTTCCCGCTCTGGTCGGAGCGAAAGGGAGTGTCAGACTTCTACTGACTAAAAACCATCCATAAGAATAAGAAGAATACAATTTTATTATACATTCTTTACTTTTTTTATATATAAGGAGCCGCGGTATCTCTTTCGAACAACCCGTAGCCGCGGCAGGCGTCGGTCCTTGCGGGTCCCTGCAATGTTACTGACATCTCTTTGAGGCGTATGTATACTCCCGTCGGGACTGCGGGTTGTTCGCAAGAGATACCGCGGCCTCGACATAAAGGGCTAAGAAGGAACATGGGTGGGTTTTAGTTAGTAGAAATCGGGACACTCCCTTTCGCTCTGCCCAAGAGCGGGAGGGGTTATTTGATGATTTCCCACCCACCAAAAAAAGGCTTATTTTTTATAGGTTCTACCTAAGACTGCCTCGTTGTCTAGTGGTCGCAAGCGCGATTGCTAAGTCATCATCTGCCTAGCCTTTTCCCAACTATATTGGGGTCGGCTTCCAGTCTAACCGGATGCAGCTGAATACCAGTATTTTACATGGAGCGACTGCCTATCTGACCTCCACAACCCAGTTAATACTAGGTAATACAATACCCTTTGGTAAGACTGGATGTCAGAATTTCAGGTCACTGACTACCTGTAACGACTGCCAAAGATCTATATATATGGCAGCCGGGACCAACAGCTTAACGTGCTTTCCGAGGCACGGAAGAAACTTGGTATGTCGGGAGGCCACACATCCACAGACCGACCTAGGCAAGCACAGCTTTATCTAAAGATCGACCCGAGTGGCACTTTTTATTAAGTCACGAGTTCCTAAGCGATGAGCGCGATTGCTAAGTATGAAGTGCTAAGTTCGATTGTCAGGTCGAGGAACGTGGTATTTTGTGATTCCATATAGAATTTGTCAGTAGTAACCGCGGAGTCTTGAGTTGTGTCCAATTGATTTCTATCGGCCCGCCCACTATTTTAAGAGCCATAAACATAACTGGCAAAATGTGTGTGTACTATTTAGCACACCTCTGCCACCACTCTTCAGAGATTACTGTCAATGATCGTGAGTGGGGACTGGTGACGTCACTTTCTGGTAAAAAAATGTACCAAACTGTGACGGCGCGCAACTTTTGAAGCACTGTATCGTCTTCATTTATTGTTTACGTGAAAAAAGAAAAAATACGTGTCCAATATTATTTGGAAATCTATCTGATGGACTAATTTGATTTTTTTGTCAAGTACCATAATATTGTAAAAACAAAGTTAGTAGGCATAAAGTAGAGTCATTACAGTATTAGTGCTGTAACCTTGCTTCCCACGATTAGTGTCAACGGCCCCTAATCTACTAGTAATGTGACATCGAAAATCGATCATTTCGATATTACAGTTTTTGTTTTCTGTTGTGTGCTGCCTCATTGGTCTAGTCTTTACTAGCGCGACTCACTAGGCATGTGACATCGAATATCGATAATTTCGACATTACAGTTTTTTTGTTTTCTGTGGTGTGCTGCCTTATTGGTGTAGTCTTCACTTGCGTGACTACTGAATATCGGTTAAGAGTTTAATTTCCGGATCGGTGTGTTAATGGCTTTTACCTTCAAAAAATCTCAAAAGCAACCATCATCATCTGCCTAGCCTCTTCCCTACTTTATAAATTATAATTATTATTATTATAAGATGCTATAAAAATTGTTAAATGAATTCGCTACCACTGTCTGAAGCATTATATTCTTTAATTTAATGTATTAAAGCCGGTGGGGACCTGGAGTCCTGAAATACAGGCCGCAAGCCTATAGTTTAGGCACCAGTCTCCCACAATATACTTATTGTTTTCACTTGGTCACTTGAAATGTATTGTGTATTTAATGTGAGAAAATAAATCTTATTATTATTATTATTAGAATCGGCTTCCAGTTAACCAAATGCAGCTGAATACCAGCATTTTACATAGAGCGACTGTCTATATGACCTCCAAAACCCTGTTAGTAGTGGGTATTAAGATACGCCTTAGTAAGAGTGGTTGTCTGACTTTCGGGTAACGGGTTTCAGAACAGTGGCTTGTCCCAAAAAAAAAATACAAAAATATTTTTATATTACAACGACACGGTTGGCGCACTGCTCAAACAATTAATTGATGCGCTGCGTGTCACGGGTTTGATCCCAGCACGGAACAAATATTAATTTGTATCGCCTACAGGTTGATTTTCCGGGTCTGCGTAATTGTGTATGAGTTTATAATAATATGTTTGTGAATGCACCCACGACACAGAAGAAATTCCTGGTGTGGGGAAACGTTTAAAAAGAATTTAGACTTTTAAAGGTCTACAATCTATCTATATATATAAAAATGTTAACCACTGACATGTCCGGGTAACTAGAGCGACCTAAAACTTTTTCCGGTTGTCTGTCCAGGTAACTAGAGCGACCCAAGAGATCCGCGCCACACTGTACCATTAAAACTTACTAATTATCTATGAAAAATTTAAAAAATCGACTACCTGTTCTGTTATATTTTTACTCAGTGAAACGACGATTCTTTTCATACCAAATACTCTATGCCCGAGCGGCCGCCATCATTAGTTAGGATTGTTTATAAAAGTGTCGGGTCGCCAGTATTTTTTGTTTACGTTTGAAGTGTCGACGTTCGAGCGATAAGGATTGTGATATAGTATCCCATTGTGTTGAGTGTTAGGTTTATTTAAATAGTTTGAAGTGTTAATTCTTATCGTTTGTGTGCCAACAGAATTGAAATCGGAGTTTTGAAGGTTATCTAAACCAGTGATGAAAAACAGTAAACAAAGTGCGTAATTTCTAACGGTTGTTTTGGTAAGTATTGCATGATTTAATGTATATTTCAGTGCTAAAGTTGTGAAATGCTTCTTATAATAGGAAAAACAGTTCATTATCAATATAAAAGTTGACTTAAACCAAAGAAATATGATGAAAATAGTTATTATTTCACGTGTTTAAAATTTGTGTTCCAAATTTTTAATTATGGCGTAACACGGGAAGGGGTATTTGTTTTGATTTATTGTGCTAATACTGTACGTTCTAAGGAATGATGTATTGGTATAAAAAATAGCTTATATAATCTATTTTGATAATACATAAGTTCCGTTGAGATATGTTACAAAATATTTCGTAAAAACTTTTTTAAACAAAAAACTTTACTCAAATTTAACCCGTATTGGCGTGGTTCGTGCCGGTTATTTCGATAAGTTTCTGTATGTTATAGTATTTTATCAGTAAAATACTTGTTATAATAGGAAAAAACAGCTCATTATTAATGTAAAAGTAGACTTAAACCAAACAAATATGATGAAAATAGCTATTATTTCACGTGTTTAAAATTTGCGTTCCAAATTTTTAAGTATGGCGGGACACGGGAATGGGTATTTGTGTTGATTTATTGTGCTAATACTGTACGTTCCAAGTAATGATGTATTGATATCAAAAAATAGCTTATATAATCTATTTTAATAATATATAAGTAACATTGCGATATGTTACAAAAAGCTACGTAAAAATCTGTTAAATCCAACAATTTTACCCAAATTTTACTCTTAGTGTCAACTTAAACATTTTTTGTGTGCGTTTTCGTTATGAGTCGGTATATAGTATATTATGTGTATCGTACCCTGCATTTCTCGCTATAAACAGTTTTTTTTTTATACCCGGACGTTTGATAGATGTTTTGTACAAAATCATCTCAAACGTCCGGGACACAATTGTGTCCCGCTACGGGTCGCCATTGTGTCCCCCGGACATATGGGGGTACGTCAGCTGTCAAACTTTGGACAGCTCATGTTGGTTTGTGTACGCTTCAAAAACTCAAAAAGTTCTGCACCGATCGAGCTGAAATTTTAAAATGATATATAATCCGCATCAATGATTGTTTTACAGTATCCACGCGGGCGAAGCCGCGGGCATCAACTAGTATAATATAAATACAATTTCTCAATAGTAACCATAGTCTGAATTCATACCTGGTTGAAGAAAATAAGCTTGCTTCCTTTTTGTATAGGACTTAAACTATATCTGACGCGTTATGGGTGCACTGTTTGGTACACCCACTGCCTAACCCTTAGCGAAATACAGCCGTTATGTTATTTTTCCTATATTGTCAGCTGATTTTGTATAGCTGTATCGAAATAAAGGTATTTTTACATGGAATAGAAATGATAAACTAGGCTTCAGAAACCGTAAAAGGTACCTATATTCTTTTGTGATATTCATATTATTTTCTTCTAAATACTCGAATTATTATAATAATTGGAACAACCTACGCTAACCTTAACAAAATCTGGTTTAAAGGAGTTTTATATTAAGGTTTATTCATCAGCTTAGAAATTTTATTTTTAGCCTTTACAGAGCTCATACTAAAAAAACATTCAGATAAAAATACTGTAATAAGTGATCCACATTGAATATATAATTATGTCACGCCCATCGGAGGATAACAATACAAATATCATTGTCTGTGATATATTATATAAATAGACCACAGTATCTGGTATTAATTTCACCCGTAAAGTAAAGCACCCGGGGCGAACGTAACCTAAGCAGGTTACATGGTTGCGTTCAAATCTCGTTTGTAGCACGTATATGCGCGTCATCAGTGTATCGTATGCACGCGGATAATATTCGCCATGTGACGGTCTAGGGGCCTTACGTTTTACTTACACATACACTTTGTAACATTCTCTCGACTCAAGCTTAAATAAAAATATCGCTTCCCAAACCATTTTACAATTGCGCAGAAACTCCACCGAACCAGTTTAATGATTCCTGTTAAACTAGACCATCTCTTGCTTGTTACTAAAGTTTCTATATCCGGATAGCCGGCAGAATAACCGGATGACCGTCACATCGCCGGATCAATCCCGTTTGTGTGCCTAATGGGATAAGTTTGCCAGTATTACCAAGTTATTGGCAAGTTTTTGCCGTAACCGTCTGTGACGATCCGGTCCGAATGATTACGTGGTTAGTTCGTGTTTGTTGACAGTTTATTTCAGTAAAATGGACCTTATTTTAGATGTTTCGGGACATTTAATCGATGACTAGCACTTCGCCTGCTAGTTCATCCGCTAAAATTGAGATAGATCGACTAAAATATCATCATTTGCCTAGCCTTTTCCCTAATATTCAGGGTCAGCTTCCAGTCTAACCGAATGCAGCTGAATACCAGTATTTTACATGAAGCTACTGCCTATCTGACACCACAACCCGGAACTGGGTAATACGATACCCCTTGGTAAGGCTTGTTGTCAGACTGACTACCTGTATCGACGGTCAAATATTTCAAAATGAGGGATTGGACCAAAGGCTTAACGTGCTTTCCGAGGCATGGAGGAAAGTCATCCACGGACTATCCAGGGCAAGAACGGCATAACATTGAAGGTTGACCCGTGTGGCTGTTATTATTTTGCCAAGAGTTTCTCCTAAAATAATAAAAAAACATTATCATTCTTGCCCTTAACCCAATTAATATTTTGTGGTAAAAAATAAAGAACATCTGTACCTAAAACGATGTTGCAATTTGCATCACTTTCCACCAAGTTAAATACTTCTATATTACAGCTGTTTATAGAACGGTAAAGTTCTTTCAACTGTGCCAGCAGTTGACCTAATTGTAATGTTAGGTTTCACGCTTTTATAGGAATAAAGTACTTTTCGTGTTTCCTTGAATTTTCCCTCATATTTGTAAGTGCACGAGTGACTGGTTGGTCTAGTGGTCGCATGCATGACTGCTGGGCAAAAGCTCCTGAGTTCGACTCCCAGGTCTTCATTGGATTTTACATAAATAATTTGTTTCCACACACACATACACACACACTCCAATACACACACACACTCCAACACACTTCCACACTCATTCACATATACACACGCCCACTCACACATGCACCCACTCTTACACACACAAATACACACAAAATATACACCCACACACTCATGAACACACTTATAAACACACATTTATACTAAACACACTGCCATAAACACAAATCTATTTTTTTCTTTTATTCATTTTTCTTTTTATTGTTTTTTTGAAAAAAAAAATAACTTATACCTAATTAGCACAGATAAACAATTGTTAATTCATTCGAGGAAGAGCGAGGTTTATCCCATCACAAGTATCTTCGGATTACTTACTGGGAAGCCCCGGCAACTTAAATGTATAGATTTAAGAAAATAAACACATTTTTATTTTTTATTATTTTTTATTTGTTAGTAGCAGCCACGGAGTCTGCATTTGTGCCCGTTTGACGGCACTAAGGCTGGCCCCTGTTTTATGGCACTTAAATATATCTGGTGAATTGTGGACGGCGTGATGTTGTTATGTATTTGTCAGAATTTGAGCAAAATTTGGCAGATTCACAGAAGTTTTAAAAGATAATGCTTAGTTACAATAAATGTAAGTTACGTACGTACGAGTATTAAATAGGGATTCGCATTTGACTGCCATGGTTGACAAACATCGAGATTTCTCTAACCTATAACACAACCCAGCTAGTACTGGGTCATACGTACCCCTTTTGGTAGGACTGGTTGTCAAACTTTCGGGCCACCGCCCATACATTTCTACATATTTAATACTAAAATTCTAACACCAATATCAAAATAAATTTCAGTCACAAAACCTTTCACTTCAATATCAATGATCTTCAAATTCCAGAAATTGAAAACAACATACACGTGTCACCTCTGCCCCCTCTTTCCCTCCCCTCCATACCTCAACCACATATGTTTCACGCATTTTCATAACGAAGTTTAAATACTTAAACATCTTTGTACTGAAAGTTCTGAAACTCAACAGACTCTGAGGAATGTTTGTCATTTTGAATTAGGTAGATCTATAGGAGAAATTCGTACGTAAATATGTACTTTCAGGTCTCTGAACTATTGGATGGCGGTTCGGTAAAGCGCCTTTGTTTTATTTTGATATGTTTAAAACGATACCTTCCCAAGTAGCACGTTAGTGTATTTTGGAACTTATTTTGCAACTGTAGGTAGCATTTAAGTGATGCAAGAGTGTACGGTATTGCTTATAGATGCAATCAGCGGTCGAATTTGCATATGAGTAACTCTTATCACTAACAGTTACTTTTGAGTGATTTTTGTTCCTGCTTTATAACTTAAAGTGGCACTAGGCCGAATTTAATAGTTATAGACGCATAAAGGTTTCAATTTTCACTATTTTAGAACTCAAAGAAGCTTAAGACATCTTAAAATCTCCCATTAAGAACCGTACCCTAATAGGTGGTAATTTTTCCCTATTTGGCACCTTCAGTACTAAATAAGTAGTATATATAGGTTACTTGTCACCTGTAGTGGCTCAAGAGTTATTATTGCAGCTCATTTGGAACCTAGTGTAATTGCGTTTGTAAGGTCTAATATACTCTAATATGCCACTGTAACGCCTAAATCGATTCCAAAAGATGGTTCTTGAAAACCTTAAGCAACAATTTTCTCTCATTTAGAACCACTTAAGATCTTACAGTTCTAACACTATCGCAGGTTCCGTACATATTAATAAATTTAAATATAGTATGATTTGTATTTACGTAAATTTCCTACATTTGAGGTAATTGAATAGTTTATGAAACAGTTATGAAATCACTAGTTCACTTTGTAATTTTTTAATCTACTTACGCTAAACAGGGTGTAAATCACAGATTGGTATGCAAGGCATGATCAGCTTATTTTTATGAGAAACCCTTCTGGATGTCTCTTATATAAATGAAAATTGAAAATTTGCAAACTATCAGTAGGAAATCAGGCATCGAATTAAAAAGTCGAGGATTCCAGCCAACATTTACAATTTGAGTAAATTTTACTTTATTTACTTTCCTTACTGGGTTTTGTACCCGTCTTGAGGATCCCTAATTCAACGCAAAGTCAATGAGACCTGATAAGTGAAAATAATCACTACTAGGTACTTATGAGGGATTTTTGTACCTAGGAGCTCTATTATGGCAACAAATGAGTGTAAAAAAGAACTGCAACTTCTATTTTAAATCGCCATGTTTAAAAATGGAGTCCTTGAAAAGTATCTTGTAGAATGGTATTTTATTACAATAACATACAATAAAATGAGTTTTGATAACTGTTTCTAATGTAGTTTGACATTATACTTTTTGTGAAACCATAATGTTAGGTTTTTAACAACCAAATTTTTATGAATCTTATTTATTTGATCACCGCATATTTTTTGCTAATTTTTGATTAGATCGAAGGCGCATCAAAATTTACTTAGTAAAAATACCATGGTTTCACAATAAAAAACCATTTGCTAGGGCTCCATGATGGTTATCCTGCGTTAAACACATAATTTTTGAATACTCGCTAAATAGATGCCACAATCCAAATAAAAAGCTGTCATAACACAAAGCCATTGTTATTTATCTCCACCGAAAATAAGAACTTGTTAGGATCTTATTTGTCACTCAATGAATGAACTGTATCGCTTTAACGTTCAGTCATTCATTTACGGCGCGCAATTTGCACCGTTAGTTCCTAGTGCCACTCAGGATAACAATTCGAACTCTTATGCATCGCTTTTGCATCTATAAATAAGTTGCAATTTTTCTCCCTTTGGTAACATACAGGTTGCTTATCGGTTCTAACCACCTTTATAGAACTTAATCACGGTGGATTTTATTACTAAAGTTTCCAAAAATAATCTATATGCAAGCCTTTTGTCACAAAATGTGTTACTTGGGTTAACCTTTTTACCAAAAACCTGATGACAATCTCTCAGGTTTTAATAATAAAACACTGGAACTAATTTTGTTTCGAAAGCATCGAGATTTCATGGGTACCGTGTCTTTTTAGTGTGCTATGACAAAATCTAAATTATATCAATTTACACACAATGAACACAATAGAAGATGTGGTGTATTTCGATTTATCTTTTTAGTGAAAAGTGATACAAGTCACAAATCCTCGTTTTGAGAAAAACAGATAATAAGTTTTGCATTTTTTAAACGGATACAACTTTTTTATTTCTGTATATTTTTTTGACGTATTAACTTTTATCAATTGGAAATTGTTTTTATTATATCGTATATGTTTTGATTTTGTTAAAAAATTATTAGAATTTGAGATATTCAAAAAAAACTAGACTTATATCATTAGCCACATTTATGTTCCTATGTGTATAATGATACAATTTCAATTATATCATTTTACTTAATATAAAATGCACTTGTGTTCAATGTTACAAGTATTTTTGAAACATCTTTTTAATAGTAACGGAGTTATAAATAATAAAACACTGGAACTAATTTTGTTTCGAAAGCATCGAGATTTCATGGGTACCGTGTCTTTTTAGTGTGCTATGACAAAATCTAAATTATATCAATTTACACACAATGAACACAATAGAAGATGTGGTGTATTTCGATTTATCTTTATTTATATCAAATGAGCTGAGGTGTAAAGTAATATAAGTTTAATTTAATTTCTATTGTGGGGCCTAGTGCCTACTGTCCTTATCATTATCATCATTTCACCCAAAAGACGTCCACTGCTGGACATAGGCCTACACCAGGTGTCGCCACATTGACCGGTCCCGTGCGTCTCGCATCCAGCGGTGGCTCATCAACTAGTGGAAGGCCTTCCAACGCAACGACCTACGGTTTGCATTCGCCACTCTAGAAGTTTTCAGCCCCATCGGTTGCATTGCCTTTTGGGTGACTTTGAGCTTTCTTATGAGGCCCATAAGAAAGCTTCGGTCGAATGGAGCTTGTTTGATTTTCAGCAACCAAATTCCTATCAAGATCTATGACTCTACACTTGAAGTTGTAGACGATTATGTGTCTACCTGGGACAAACTGTCCAGTTAGGTAGGTTCAACTTTGAGAAAGAGGTCAATCGTCGAATCCGACTCGGCTGGGCAGCGTTTGGAAAGCTGAGTAGTATCATCTTGTCCAACTTACCTCAGTGTCTCAAGACGAAAGTCAATGACCAGTGTGTTGCCAGTGATTACATAATTATGGGACCGTAACGTGTTTGCTCACGATCAGCCTTATCAGAAGGTAAAAAGTCAAACAAAGGGCAATGGAGAGGGCTATGTTCGGAGTTTCCTTGCGTGATTGAATCAGAAATGAAGACATCCGAATAAAACCAAGGTTACCGTCATAGCCCGAAAAATTGCCAGACTTAAGTGGCAATGGGCAGGGTACATTGCTCGCAGAACAGATGGCCGATGGGGCCGAAAAGTTCTGGAGTGGCGACCACGAACCACAAGACGTTGAATTGGAAGGCCTTCCACTAGGTGGACCGATGACCTGGTGAAGGTTTCGGGGATCCGCTGAATGCGAGACCAACGGGACCGGTCAATATAGCGGCACTTAGGGGAGGTTTATGTCCAGTAGCGGACGTCTTTCGGCTAAAATGATGAACCAAATAAAGTTAACTTTTGTGATTGTAGACCCGATGAACCTGGTTTGTTTCTCAAATCTTGTTACCGTTTTAGGGTTCCGTAGCCGCATGGCAAAAAAAAACAGAACCCTTACAAATTCGTCATGTCTGTCTGTCCGTCAGTCCGCCAGTCCGCCAGTCCGTAATTCCGTCTGCTGTAGGTACTGCCACTTTATTCCGAAACTTTTAAGACTACACAGTAGAAACTTGGTACAAGGTAATGTGTTCTGTGAAACGCTTTACGATTTTTATACAAAAATAAAAGATTAAGGGTTTTAGTTTGATTTCCTTGTATGGGGAGCCCCCCCCCCCCCCCTTACAAGGAAATTAAACTATAAACAAAGTCAATCCTAAGGGTATGGGGTGTCTATAGATAGATTTTTCAAAATGACATTAAGGTTTCTAAAAACATTATTTCTCAAAGTCAATCGTTTGAACGAAAGACACACACACACACAAAAGTTCCCCCCCTCCAACTTTTAAATAGAGTTAAAGAAATACTGTTGTTTAATAGTTTGAACGAGATTAAAAAAAAACCGCAAATATAACTTTGTCATTCATATAAACACTATGAAAAACAAAATTATCACAAAATGTGTATTTCTGTTGACACTATAACAACAACAAATACAAATTAAAGGTGATGATACAAACTATTACGATGGTACGGAACCGTTCATGTGCGAGTCGGACTCGCACTTGGTCAGTTTTTTGTTATTTTATGATGGAGTGGATGAAGATTCACTGTCACTTCTAAAATACATTGCTCTATTCACGTTTCAGTCAGTGCAAAAGAAATAAGAAAACAACATAATCATGAGTGCAATAAGGACAATAACAAAAAATACACCCAGCGGACATTATCCGTCAACAACTAAAGATGCATTTTAGTGATAAGCTAATGAATCTAGTGATTTGCTAAGTTAATCGTTTGCGACTATTCTTTTCTTTAAATGTTTTTGGTTTGTATTAGCAACAATAATTATTAAATTCTCGTAAAAGGGAGTACGAGTGTTTTTTCTCGCTTCTCGTACAGAGAGTGCTACATCTCGCAAATGTACGAGATTTCTCGTACATCTGGCAACGTAGTTTGAGCGTGATTACATCCCCCGCCATCATGGCTTTTCTCGCTTACTACATAGATCACTGCATAGATCACTTTACACAATAATCACTATCGATCGGTTTCTAAAAATCCTATACTACAGCGATATAAATCAATTTATATTATTGAGAACTAAACGCGTTACTTAAAATATTTCACGTGTAGTTTGATACAGGTTTAGTTGTATCACTTGACACGTTGGTGATGTTTTATGGTGCTTATACTTATGAGATACAATTTGAGTTATATCATCATTCACAATTGATAATTGTAGGGTTTTTTAGTGTCACTTAATACAAATTGTATTGTATTAATACGCACAAAACTCGTGTCATTAATATTAAATGTGTCAAGTAATATAAATCGAGATAGCCTTATTTACACGTACTTGTTTAAATTTAAGCTTTAGTTCAATTTAATATAACTAAAGACATATCAGTATACACAAAAAATATCATCAAAATTAACCAAGAATGCCACTTGTATCATTAAACACGAAACTTATTTCCCTTTCTATAAGAGATAGAGTTATACCGATTAGATAGAAAAATCAAATAAAATTCAAGCTTCAAGATTGTATACAGAACTCAAAACTGCTACAAGTCGAGTTATATCACTTTTCACTAAAGGTACAGAAGTATTATCTTATTTATTTGATCACCGCATATTTTTTGCTAATTTTTGATTAGATCGAAGGCGCATCAAAATTTACTTAGTAAAAATACCATGGTTTCACAATAAAAAACCATTTGCAAGGGCTCCATGATGGTTATCCTGCGTTAAACACATAATTTTTGAATACTCGCTAAATAGATGCCACAATCCAAATAAAAAGCTGTCATAACACAAAGCCATTGTTATTTATCTCCACCGAAAATAAGAACTTGTTAGGATCTTATTTGTCACTCAATGAATGAACTGTATCGCTTTAACGTTCAGTCATTCATTTACGGCGCGCAATTTGCACCGTTAGTTCCTAGTGCCACTCAGGATAACAATTCGAACTCTTATGCATCGCTTTTGCATCTATAAATAAGTTGCAATTTTTCTCCCTTTGGTAACATACAGGTTGCTTATCGGTTCTAACCACCTTTATAGAACTTAATCACGGTGGATTTTATTACTAAAGTTTCCAAAAATAATCTATATGCAAGCCTTTTGTCACAAAATGTGTTACTTGGGTTAACCTTTTTACCAAAAACCTGATGACAATCTCTCAGGTTTTTTATAAAAAGGTTTTCTGTTGAAATGCAAAACGATTTGAAACCGATAGCGACTATTTTAACTCTTATATTATCTTACATTAACAGGTATTTATATTGAGGAAATATGTAAATTCACCAAATCTCACCCTGAGATGTTTGAAAAACTGGGAGATAAATGTAAGTTTAAGACTAGATATCCCAATAGATTGATTATTTCTGGAACGAAAACTGAACTATATGCACGGAGCTGCTATTCTATATGTATTCAGATTTATAACAAGATTCCTAGCCAAATTAAAGAACTCCCAATGGCCCGCTTCAGAAGGACCTTACACAGATGGCTAATTGACAATCCGTTCTACGATAAAGGAGTTTCTTGAGTTTAAATTTAAATAATATAATTTGACCTAATCTAAAAATCAATTGTGTGAATTCAATTATACCAATTCAATTACATTAATTCAATAAATTCAATTACATCAATTTAATTCAATAAATTCAATTATATCAATTTAAAATTTATATTATGATTGAGTATGTTGAGCTACCTATACAACTATTTTAAGAACCTTGTAACCATATTTATTTGCAAATAAATCTTTGACTTTGACTTTGACTTTATTTTCTTTATTTTCTTTGCCTCTCCCTCAATTTGCCACATTAGGATTTTTTTTCAATGCATAAATTGCATACACCACTTGTATAAACTAATAAACTACACGCGAAATAGCTAATGCAATACATTTTTCCTTCAGGCTAGCTCATCTTAATATTAACCCCTCCTGCATTTAAAACAGCTGTATTTCTAACACAATATTTCTATAATGAAAAATTAACTAACCGAGGAACTTTCTAACGAAGGATCCCGTCAACGGTTTGGTATCACGATACTTTGCGTAAAAGTGTTGCAAGTTTTAAAAACAGGCCATAGAATAGTAAAATTATAAAGAAGCGATCGCGTCCTACAGTAGAAAAATACGCTACCATTTTTTAGCGAATTGTCTATGAATCAACTTAAATTAGAGTCAGGAAAAAGATTGCCTACCAAATTGACTATTGGTTTGAAAAAGCAACTGTCATTCTTAATTTATTGGTACGACTAATAACGTAACATCTATGCAAGCTTACTTCATCCAAGGCAGCGTCATTGCTTACGCGTCGAAAGTGATGTTTATGGCACCCTGACCTACCTTGGTTTGTCCTAAATTCCCGAAACTTGGCATTTAAAATGCGTTCAAAACGGATACAAAGTTTCACATCTATAAAATATGATTTATTTCTTAATCCATGTTCTGCCAGTCATCCTTTTAGTACCATTAAAGTTGGTGGTAAAGTCGAAAATATGACAGCCTGTGGGCCCCTTCCGTAAAAAGTTGGTTGAAATAAAGTTTATTTTTTAATGCACCCGTGACTACGCACTTTAGTGCGATGAGTCGTGAATGTAATGCGTTCCTGAGGGCACATTTTTGCACAATTTTCGTGGATTTTCGGGTTTAATGTTTTTTAGTGTAGACCCAGTAAAATTTTATTAAATTACCCTGTGGTTTTGGGAGTTAAAAACATAAAGAGTTATGTTTTTTTAATCTGGTGGAAGTTAAAGAAAATCATACCTTTGTACGAACACTATGAGCGGTGAATCGCATCGTTTTGCAACCAATCTAAGTATGTATTATGTAAACTCAAACTTTTGTCTTCTCTTTTTGTACCTATTTTTATTTATTTTTTTAGTTGTAAGTTGTGTGTTTACTGCTTTTCTAAATTACCATATTTCTGCGACAATAAATATTTTTTCTTTGTTTCTTTCTTTCTTCAATGTGTCCAGCCAAATGTCACTCAAGTTTAGCAGTTCACGCTAGTTTTATTTCTTTAGTTATTATCTACACCTCTTGTTTAAATAGTGGCAGGAAACGAAAATCATATCCCTATTTGATTGGTCTTTGAAAATAATTTTACCTCCTAATGGAGTCCGTTGTGATTTGGGTAAACTAAATACTACTGATAATAATTGCAACTAGCAACTGTCGAATTCCATTAATAATGTGGTGAAGCAATACTATGTGGTCAACTGAATTCACTATTTTGAAACACTACTGAATAATTAACAAAAACATTAGTTGTTTGTGCGGAAATAGTTCCTACTTAATATCTCTAATTTTCAAATAGATACAAATCTGAGCTAATTAGCATTCTATGGAAGTAGATCACACATCATAATTATGTCAATCACATTCCATAATATGACATCACACTTGTTTGCCCAAACGGCGTGATGAGGGCATCATCATCATCATTCACACCTTCATTTTACCAGTTCTTTATACATTTGACACAAAAAAAACATAACAAAAACTACAGTTGCGTTTAAACCATACGTCCAAAGGCCCTCTGGCATCGTTTCCTAACTGCAACAAGACAAACCAACAGTTATCCCGCAGTAACTTAACGCTATTCAAATGATCTCGTGTGCCATCGATACAGAACTGCACGATCAAGTCACATAACTCTGCTCATGTTTACATACAACTACATAATTCACGAGCTCAAACAGCCAGTGTATTGCTGACAAAGGAGTACAGTTAACACACCAGTGCAGTTCTCATGGCTAAATGGTCTCTAAGGGACAGTTTAGACGGGCCACACTGACGCCACAATATTGTGGCAAAATGTTGGGATTACACGTGATCAGTCATTTGTGAAACAAACTTTTACCATAAATTTTTTACATGGTTTTATTTAAACTTCAACATTAGTTGTTCTATGCAAATTAAATTAAATGAAAATTAGGTTCTTCCGATCTTCTCCATAAAGATTTTTAAAATTACGCTTTGGAATGGGCAAGTATAGTGCTGATGACAATTAATATGTCTTGAGACTGGGACTGTACCTTAATTTTATTGTAGCCTTTGTACCTTTCAAAAGTGCTTGTAATTGGCCTACTTGAAACAAATGCTTTTTATTCCAGATTAGATAGACAAACACACACTGCAATAAATATACCTAACACGTTCACATACACAAACATGCGTGCTCCAAAATATGACAACCAGTCTTAGGAAAGGATACTGTATTAGGCAGTACTTACTTGGTCATGGAGGTTAAATTGGCGGTCGCTAAAAGTAAATGCTGCATCCGGCAATACTGGAAGCTAACCTCATTTGAGTTGGGAAAAGTCTAGTCATCACCATCATCAGCCGGAACACGTCCACTGCTGAACAAAGGCCCCTCTAAAGGGAGGGTTGCCATAATCCCCACGCTTGGCAGGTGGCTGGGGGATCGCAGTGAGGTCACCAAAAGTTTAAAGGACACTGCTGCCCGTCTCTCGATGGCTGGTCGCAGTTTAAGGACGTACCCGGGTCCAATGAATGAAAGTGTAATGTGTAGTCGTAATTATATGGCCCGTCTGACCCAAACCTATACATAGTCTCACGGCTATTTTGCTATAAACTCCCAGTCTGAACGCAAACACAGGTACAATGGATCGATCATTTATCTCTTCGGCATTATGATTGATTCGATCCTTGCATTACGTTTGAATAATCATGATTTATGTCGCCTTTAGGACTCGATGTGTATTTGTATTTAAGTAGGTATTGTAGATACATTTGAGATTTTTTTGTGGAGATGTCTATTAATCAAAAGCATATCGCGGGGTTTAAAGGGACTATTTCAAATATTGTTGTTCTTTTTTTGAACGGTCGGCAATCATCAAATGACTCTCCCGCTCTGGGCGGAGCGGAAGGGAGTGTTAGACTTTGTGACTAAAAACCACCTATGTTGCTTCTTAGCCCTTTCTGCCTTATTACAAAAGGTAGATAAACCTGGTTTAACTTAGACTTGGTTTATCTCGCATGCTGTCACTTTCTTTTGAATATTATTGTGAGACGTCATGTGAGATAAACCAAGTCTAAGTTAAACCAGGTTTAACTACGTTTTGTAATAAGGCGGTTAGTGACTAAAAACCACCTATGTTGCTTTTTAGCCCTTTCCGCCTTATTACAAAAAGTAGATAAACCTGGTTTAACCTCAGACCAACAAAAAAAGGAAGACGGCGCGCCACGAACATCAAAAGTGAGTCAACTTTTTATCTATATTATGTGTAGACAATGTCTCGTGAAGTCGTGACGTACTAGGAGAAATGCGTGTGGTTTTAGTGTAGGTGTGTGCGTGAGCTTGTATATTTACTTGCTATAGGCGCGTGGTTTTGTGACTTCACTGTTGGTGTTCGCGGCGCGCCGTCTTCCTTTTTTTCTTGGTCTGAGGGTTTAACTTAGACTTGGTTTATCTCGCATGCTGTCACTTTCTTTTGAATATTATTGTGAGACGTCATGTGAGATAAACCAAGTCTAAGTTAAACCAGGTTTATCTACCATTTGTAATAAGGCGGTTTTTTGTGTCCGGACCGCAGTATCTCTTTCGAAAAACCCTCAGCCCTGACAGGCAAGTAATGTGGTCCCTGGTTCGATTCACCAGGTCGGACTACGTGTTTATTGGGTTTTTCCATGAGGGTTATCTCAGTAGCAGTATCGTAGTCTGGATTTGTGCCCATTTGGTGGCAATAGGCTCGCCTCTGTTCACATGTGGCTTATACATAGAAAATGACGATTTGTTGTTGTATACTAATGGATGCTCTTCCTAACCCTTGGGGATGTAATGTTATTTCAAATGACTACTGTCTTCACGGCTCATCATTATCCTTCTAGCCTTTTCTTTCAGTTGAGCGGAACGGGTTTAAAATTCATTTGCAGGATTTGATCAATACATAACAACTAACAAGACAAATAAAAAAAAAACATAATCATCATTTCAGCCAAATGACGTCCACTGCTGGACATAGGCCTCCCCTAAGTGTCGCCACATTGGCCGGTCCCGTGCGTCTCGCATCCAGCGGATCCCCGCAACCTTCACCAGGTCATCGGTCCACCTAGTGGGAGGCCGAAAAAACGATTATAAAAATGTACTACAAAGCAGACATTTATATTTACTTGTCTTAAAGAAACGTTTAAAAATAAACTCCTCAGGGTATAAACATGAATGAACCAGTAGAAGCACAATAAGATCGTAGATCATGGATTCGTCGAATATTGTAATTTTGACTTGTCTCGAGGGAAATGAGCTTCCGTCGTTGTTCGTAGGTAAAGGTATATTAATAAGTTATCCGGTGAGGTAAATCGTTGGCCAAACATACTATAATTAGACTATATTATTATAGCGACCCCACTGCTGGGACACGGGCCTCTTCTCTATGAGATGGATTAGGCTGTTATTCACCAAACAGATCCGGTTAGTTTGTTGATGTCTCATGTCTTAATTTTTTCTGGTTTTGGGATTTGCTGGTTTTGCTCACAGATGACGTCTGCCGAGGCTGCGGGTTGTTTGAAACAAAAACCCGCCGCGGCATTGGACACAAAGTGCTAAGAAGGAACATAGGTGGTTTTAGTCAGTAGAAGTCTGACACTCCCTTCAGCTCCGCCCAGAGCGGGAGGAGTCATTTGATGATATAAGGTGATGAAATAAAATTATACAATGTTTATGAGTCAGCACATCAAGCTACTACCTACAATCTGTCAAATTTTTTTAATAGATTTTCACTTCTGCAAAAAAACGGAAAAGCAAAAAACAAGCACAAAACTTGGAAGCAGGCGGGGTTCATTCTTTTTTCATTTCATAATTTAATATTCAAATGAACCCCGCCTGCTTCCAAGTTTTGTGCTTGTTTTTTGCTTTTCCGTTTTTTCAGTCGGGTTTTTTAGATTTTTAACTACTAACCAAAATCCGCAATTTTTCTTTGTTTTTTTATTTTAATTTAGCCTATAACACTCGCGCCATCAAGACGAATCTAATGACGTATATTATACTCAAATCCCTTCATCCGTTTAGGAGTTATGAGCGAACAAAGAAACGGACATACATACATACATACACGTCAAACACATAATTAACCCTCCTTTTGGCTCAGAGTTAAATGCGATTTGTCATTTTTGGGCAAGTTTGATGTATTTGCTGTACCAATTGGGTTCTGCTTACGACATATTCATAGAACAAACACCTTTAATATCATTGATAATATTTACTGGCTAGAATTAAGGTTGGAAGTAATAAATATCTTGATAATAACAAAAATCATTATCAATCTCACTTCACGCTTCTCCGAATACGATTTGCCGCTTCGACGCATATCCAAACGAACGGAGTGTCAAATTATAAATAAATAAAAAATGTGTTTAATCAACAAACAGATTTTGTTCTATATTTTTGTTAGGTTTGTTTGCTGCTATTTCGCTATATGGGACCAGAGTGGTACCTCGTTACGGAAATACCGAAAAATATTCACATTGTTTGGACTGAACTAACTGAAGGATAAATCAATAAAAAATAGAGAGATTAAGTTATGAATGAACATTGATAATAATTATACTAATAGATTATAAAGGGTTTAAGGGGCAGCCCTCGACAACTAATGCGGCGACTACTAAGGGAAAAATTTAGTAAATCATACTAAGATGACCGGTACAAGAAATGATTACAGTCCGAACATTATGGGAATCCAATTTTGATTGGTTTTAGTTCCTCATACCCAATGTATCGTAGCCGTGGCAAAACGCTCGTAGCAAACGGCAAGAGCGATTATGCATTCAATGAACTCTGTAGGTAGGCAGGAAGTATATTTACCAAAGAAAATCATTATCTTGATAATTTCTAACCCTGATTATAAGATTTAACTTAGGAGTCAGGAAAACCAACAAACCTCCGCTCTATCCTTTCTAAAAATTGGTAACAAATGAAGTGGGGAGCTCTGGAACAAGCGAGGGAGTTAAAACACAATGTTAGGAACCTGCGACATTTACATAAGGCGTCCCGAGACGTAAAGGTACTCCGTGCCTCGCTTACTGAGCGAATACCTGATGAAATTTTGAATCAGATTCCGGATGATGGTTCAGTTCATTTTTTGATAGTGGGTAGGTGGATGTGGGTGCCGTAGAACGGATTAGGGATGAAGGATGGAGAGGATTCTCTAGTGCTGCATTTGGTTTTTTGTCAGTCATTCAATTTTTGTGGGTGTCTGTGTAATCATCATCAGCCTATAATGTTCCCACTTCAGGGACTCAGGCCTCCTCTCTAGGAGAGGGATGGGCTATAATCCACCACGCGGGCCCAGTGCGGATTAGCTCGGATTGTCTGTGTAATATCTGTGGATAACTCTCAACTTTAACTTCAATTCCTGGACGGACTAATTAACTTAAATCTAGTTTAGCTATGTATCTCATAAAGTTTGGCTCCTTACTAAAATATGTAGGTATATGAGTTCCAGTAATTTAGCCTGAAAAGGATATCTTCTTCGAATCCAAGACACGTACCTCTGATTTTACGAAATCATGTGCGTATATTGTCTATTATCACTTGCTCCGTTAAAGGAAAACATCGTGAGGAAATCAGCATGCCTAAGAAATATTTTTCAACAGCATGATAAGCCAAGTGAAGGCCCATAGGCAACGGGTCACCTTAAAGGCGGATGGAATACACATGCTACGTAGTAGCACGTTATCATGCTAGTTTCGAGCAGCTGTCACCTAGTAGCATACAAGTAGCACGTGTATACGAAAAGAGCATGCTTGTTTCAAAGTATGCTACCTAATCGCAAGCCGGTCTATTTTTCGTGCTAACTAGCCCGACGCATAAAACCTCTTTTTTGTTATTCTTTGGTTTTACAATTTGTATGTTTTTTTATCGAGCTGCCACCTTTTTGTTATTTCCTGTCAGTGTATCCAATAAAATACTGTAAAGCCGAGTCCCCAGTTACATCACCCGAAACGTTCCTGTTAGGCACGCAGCTCGGCCTCACGAAGCCGCGCGGCATGTGATATAAGTGAGGATGCCGCTAATTGTTCCTGTTAGACCACGCGACTTAGGCCTCGCTCACGGCTCTGCCGCGTGGCTCTTGTGGGGACGCGGCTTACGATAATGTCACTCAGATGTGCTAAAAAAAGTATTCTCGTAAAAAGTATGCTTTTGAGGTCTGTGCTTTAGAGCAAATGTGCACACTCGGAAAGCTTGCTACAAATGACAATACTACCTAGTAGCAAACAAGCATGCTTTTCTAGTAGCATGTGTATTCCAGGCTTTATAATGGTTTTGTTATCACTAACAATATGTCTACACAAGTACAAAGGTAAGTCTGAAAGAAACCGCTTTATACAAAATTAGTCTACCGTCACCCTAAATCAACACATTGTATTTTTCAACAAAAAACAACCAACAAATCCAGGCTCATCTTTAAAAATGAACCAACACACAACACAACACAATACAATATTCCTTAACAATATCGGTATAGTAGGATTCTTTCAGACGGCTTACTTACAACCGAGTCGTCAGACTAAGCCGCCAGTCAGTCAGCCATGCTAGCTTACGTGTTCCTGAACGGATAGCAGTGGAAATTACAGAAATAAATGGATATTAAGTTTGTGTGGAGGTTGGTTTATTTATTGGGACAATATGAGAGCGTGGGGATCATACAAAGAAAGAATACTATGAATTTTTGTAGATAATAGTTAAAAAAATCTAGGTTTAGAGTACAGAATTAAGACCTTATCATCATTCTATCCGAGTGCAGCTCAATCCTATCTGACCTTTACAACGTAGTCTATACGTTTCATTCCCTCTACGTCGAGTCCCATTACGTCGATTCGTGAAACAAATGACATCTGTTTTAAAAAGTTTACGCTTGACCTCGAGGTTGGAAAACTTGTACACTTAAAACAAAAAGTGAAACTCTTTTATTTATTTTTATATTTTATTTTTATAGTATATAAAGCTCGAATACCACTCACTCGCTCCCTGACTGACTCACGGACATAATTGTTCTCCCAGATGGTGGAGGGGTTCATCATCAGCCTAAGGTAATCGATCCTCCTTAGAAAGACTAGATGTAAGTCTTACAACCCTCAGTGGGTTGGTGTGGCCACTTAGCGTTGGTCGAAGACCTACAATTTCTCGTCGGCGCTGCGGGTTGTTCGAAAGAGATACCGCGGCCTCGGCACAAAAGGCCGAGAAGGAACAAGGTGGTTTTAAGTCAGTAAAAGTCTGACACTCCCTACCGCTCTGTCGGGAGGAGTCATTTGAGGATTTCCCATCACCCTCCAAAAAAGACCTAAAATTTATAGCCATCACTAACGTATGCTTTCGGAAAGCACGTTAAGCTGTTGGTCCCGGCTGTCATATATAGATCTTTGGCAGTCGTTACAGGTAGTCAGTGACCTGGAAATCTGACAACCAGTCTTACCAAAGGGTATCGTATTACCCAGTATAAACTGGGTTGTGGAGGTCAGATAGGCAGTCGCTCCATGTAAAATACTGGTATTCAGCTGCATCTGGTTAAACTGGGAGCCGACCCCAACATAGTTGGGAAAAGACTAGGCAGACTAACGTATGCTTTCCGAGGCTCGGAGGACTCGATATGTAATGGGTTATCCCCAATTCATGGACCAATCTATAAGCAAATGTCAGAAAATTAAGAGAGCATACCCCACCTAAAGTATGATAGAGTTAGAAAAAAAGTAAATAATTATTTTTACCTAACACCGCTTTTGAAAACTAAAATCAATTAAAACACTATGCAATCCCCAAAAAATACACGATTGAATTTTTTATCATCACAGCAGTTTTAGAAAAATAACCATGAACGAACTGGATTTAGATATACGTATTCCGTACAAGTCCAAATATCTCCAAATAATTTAAGGGCCTAGCACACGGCGTATTTTAAAACGCGCAGACGACGCGCTTCAAACGAGCTTTGAACGCGACCTTGTAACCGATCGGCGATCGTGAAACGCGCATCTGCGCGCTTGCAACTCCCAACTACTTGCAAGCCTTTGTACGCGCTGCAAACGAGTTTCGAACGCGCTTCACACGCGGGTTTCAGGAACGCGCGTCGTTGGCGCCGTAGAAAATATGCCGTTGTGCTAGGGGCCTAGATTCATGACACGTGCTAAAATAATATATCGAATCAGTCGCAACACAGAGGCACCAAAAGCTGGTACCTACACATGGTGACACATAAAGGTACCTATTCATTTCACATGGTCACAAGAGTTGAGTTCGTCCCACCATCGCCATCTCCTTTTAGGCCCTCCTGCTAGGAAATATGTATAAGTGAAATCTGACAGTAATAATAATTATTTATCACTATTTAAATAAAATTCGATATCTTAGCAGTTTCTTTAATAAAGGAGAGAACCGATGTGGCATATCAACCTGTCCGCCATTTTGTTTTTTTTTCGAAATCGCGGCCCACTATGAAAGTGGTATGTATGGATAGAGGATATATAGACGAACAAAAAATATCCTGTAGGTAAGTGTAATACGGTACCCAAAGTGTCACGTTACCGAGATATTTGAAGTTAAAGATCGACAAATGAGTACAACAACAATTATTAAATATTTAAAAAAAATGCTTTTTTACGTGTATACTCGTAGGCGTTAAATTGTATCGAAATAATAGTTCCCAGGTTGATTATTATTATATGCACAATAAAATTGCATCGCATCGCAATGAAACGCTGTGTTATGTCAAAGAATAGTTTTCTCGTGCTCTTAGTAGTATGTAATTAAATGTACCTACTCTCTTTCAATAACCAGTAATAATAATAATCAACGACAATTTATAGACACGTAAAAGGTCTAATTTTTATGTGGTCACTGTACTCAAATGTCCATCTTTACCTTTAAATATCTCGCTAACTTGACACTTTGGGTAACGGGTTACTGAACATTTTTTGTTCGTCTGTATGTCCTCTTTCCATACATACCACTTTTATCGTGGGCCGCGATTTCGAAAAAAAGTCAAAATGGCGGTGGGTCCATATGCCAGCTCCCATACAAAAAAGTTTAAACCCCTTTATTACATACCTAGGTATGTGGCAAAACATCATTAATGCAAAAAAAACAAAGTCCAAAGCTCCAAATTCACAGGTAAACCAATTTCAGAAAGATGATGAAGTCATCTCCCTGCCCTTTTCCCATTCATACAGACATCATTTACTCCTTTTCCTTCAAATCATTACTCACAGAATCCATCCATCTTTTCTTTGGTCTTCTTCTGCCTCTCTATCCATCTACATTTATATTTATTAATCTTTTAGTCACATGCGATTCATCTCTCCTCAACACATGCCCATACCACGACAGTCGAGTCCCTTTCACTTGCCTGTAACTGGCGCAATGTTGCTAAACGTTGTGCTTCCTCTAATACACTGATTTTTTACTTTATCCATATTTGAACATACACACATCAAAAGTGTCTAGGGATCAAGCATTTTTATGCGGATTTCTTGAGATTGAGATGTGGCTTTGTAATAAATTTATGATTTTATAAATTTATATGGATCCTTTTTGGTGCATTTCATAATTTGAATCAGGAACTGTCAATCAAATTCGAGTAAAAGATGAAAATCAGCTGTCAATATTTTCCCTATAAAAACATACAACGCATTGAAGACATTATTAGTGCTACTGTTTCCCTACTACTGATTAAAACCAACGTTATTATGGAGCGGCGACGTCATATACGCAGGGAAGAAATGCTCAGAGCCGTGGGAATGATAGAAGCTGGTTCCCGGCAACGTACTGTGGCTTTAGCTCTGAATACAAGTCAGAGTGTTATCAGTCGACTTTGGACACGTTACCGAAGCACTGGTACCGTGGCTGAGCGCCATGGAGGACGGTATCGCTGCACCACACGGAGACAAGACTGATACATTCAAATCTTAACTCGAAGAGCTCCAACAATAACCGCCATGATGTTAGCCGTGAGGCTTCATCACTCTTCAGGGAACTTAATTAGCGACCAAACAGTCAGAAACCACTTGCATGAAGTGAACCTTCATTCCCGAAGACCGCTACGGGTACCACCTATAGCAATGCACAATCGTAGGATTCGATATCAATGGGCTCTTGAACACAGAAATTGGGCAGAAGAACAATGGCGTTTCGTGTGCTTTTCTGATGAGTCTCGTTTTGGTATGAGACCGGATACAAGACGTATACGACACTGGAGAACCCCTGGACGCCAACAGCGATTAAAATCCTGCCAGGAAGTCCATCCTTATAGTGGTGGAACCATCATGGTATGGGCGGGTATTTGGATCGGCGGAAGAACTGAGTTGATTTGGATCAGAAGCAACCTCAACGCTCAAATTTATGCTGAGACGATTGTATCAGACGTCATCGTTCCTCTACAAGTGCAAATCGGTCCCTTATTTCAGTTAATGCATGATAATGCACGACCGCAAACCGCAAGAGTTGTAAGACAGACTCTCGCCGCAGCTAACATCAATGTCCTGCCCTGGCCTGCTCAGTCGCCAGACTTGAACCCGATTGAGCATGCATGGGATATGCTACAGAGAAGAGCTCTGCCGAATATGGAGGGTATCCAGTCGCAAGAAGACCTTTTTTTGTTGTTGCAACGAACATGGGCGGCCATTCCACAGCGTGATTTGGATGACTCATTTTGAGTATGCCAAACCGATGTTCTTGTGTTGTTAGTGTTCGCGGTAGAAACACGGATTATTAATTGTTTAAGTTACCCAATAAAATTTTAAAGAAAACTGTTATTTCAGTCTTTTTTTCGAACTTTAATGTTAGTGGTTCAAATGTCAAAAATCCCTTTATTAGGAAAATGGCAAATTTCTTTATTAATGCAAAGGTGACTTGGTTTATCGTTACTGTGACAAACGAAAACACTGTATTTGATGAATCCTTAAAGAAAATTTTAATTAATATCAATCAGGAGAAAAGTTATTACAAAAATATATGTTGATCCCTAGACACTTTTGATGTGTGTATTTCATAGCTAATGGTATTGCATAAACATCAACACAATTTCACATTCCACTTCGATTCTTCCATCCTTCATACGGTACCCCAAAAACTATAAAGCGTTAGAAATCTGATTTTAGATTTCGCATTGAATTTTCATGTATAACATTTTGGAGTTTGAACGCTACACAAAATTCTTTTTGACGTATAGAACGCAATTTCCGTCACTATTTCCAATTAGTTGTATAAAAAACGTGTTATTTTATGTATTTCTTTATTTTCTTTTTTACCTAATATAATTATTACACCCACCTTTCACAGTTTATGCGTAAATCCCACGTAAAAGAGGGTGATCAGTCTATTGTCATCAACCTTATATTCGTGGAAACTGAAAACTCGAAGTATTGTAAGATGTAGCTACAATAAAAAAATATATATATATGTATATGTTTATATCGCCTTCCAGCCGAACCAGATGCTGCTGAACACCAGATCTCATAGTCAGTGTAGCAAAGTAATTTTAAAATGGCCACCACTACTAATATCACGAAGTTACATACATAGAACACGCGAACTACAAATATATTGGAAGCGTAATACCGGACAACGATATTTTCTAGTCTGTCGCACAGCGAGCCTGGCGCAATTGGGTGTTTCGGCCTAGAATTATTGCCGACTATGAAACTACAAGATTTACACTATCAAATATTGTTTTGGTCTTTCAGTACATACCTAATACAAATACAATAATGCCGGAATGTGTTTGGATTCAAAAATACGCTAAGTAAAACTTTTTGTGTGCCGTCAGGTAACATTAATTGCTGATCAAATTATGAAAAATAGAATTGTCAGAACTTTCATTGATTACAACATTGTCAACTTGGCTGTGAACTCTTGTCGTTACTCTTTAAATGTCGAAGGTATCACCCTAATTACCAATTTTGCCAAAGAAGATCATTAAGTTCTCAGCTTCAAATGTTTAATTTTAAAAACTGACAAATGGGCACATAATGCTACAACTAAATTGGTTAAAATCAACTGTTGTCACTGTTATTACCTAAAATTAACCACAGATAGTGTGCAGTCGTGCCCCATGATAATTTCAGTCATATCAGGGCAAATTCTTTCTAGCGGATGGATATTTTATACAAAAATATAGAAACGGGACATCAGTTGTCTCTCTGAAATTGAATTTTCATGTTATTTTTCAATCTGGTATAAAATCAGCCCGGTGAGATACCGGTATAGTCGTACTAACGCAGTTCACAAAAAATAACAATTATAATTATCCATTTGACTGCCTTGTCGGTATAGTCGTAACAACGCATCTGTGCATAGAGGTTTTAGATTGAATTCCCTGGTCAGAAAGAAAATTGTGTTTATGTGGCATTGAAAACAAAAATACCGTAAAAAATATACAAATAAAACTAATAATGCCAAAAGGGCCTCCTATTGGAAAAAGGATATCGTGTTGTTTTCCATCAGGTTTTTTTTTTTTAAACAGCCAGTTTTGGCCCAATTAAAAGCAATAGGCACATTTTCCAAGGATCTTAATTATATCTAGCAAATTAAATGCAATGTACAGGCAGAGGTGCCTTACCCGCATCAGCTGGACGTCAAAAGGCGCTTAATGATCTCCAACCACCATAAAGAGGGGCCTGTGGGCTGCGTACTTAGGGCTGAGTTGTCGTCCAACCAGCCAGTTGTCCAAACAAGTGGTACGGAGTGGTCCCAGCGCGCCTTCATAGAGAACGTGCGGTCGCCTACCCCACTTGGTGATGGGGCCCGTTTATACCAGTTGGTGGTGCGCGCAAATGTACTATAACTCCCGGGACCCGACACATGGTAAGATTAGGAACAGTGGATTGCTAGTCGGTTAGAATCTCACAAAAGCCTCCGCTTACTCCAAATGAAGGGAATCCATGAGAATTTCACCACAAAAAAAAAAGGTGTAATACGATGCTTTTTTTTTTCAATCAATTTACAGTCAGTGAAAATAATAAGTCCTGGGTGGAACAATATCGCACTTGCGACATGTCACATGATAACAGTTAAGTTACCTAGGGACAATTAATATTTCTCGGAATCAATGGATATTGGCTCTGCGAAATGTTTGTTGAAAATTTGAAGAGGGTTTTCGACGAACTCGTAAAAGTATCGAAAAAACCTTTATATAAAAATCATTGCTTTGGCACCAAATTATCTGTGATTTTATACTCACGGTGACACATCAATCTCAACATTTTCAGTATAACGTGGACTCGCTTTGTTTAGATTCGAAATTTCATCGGAGATTTCAGCTATTCTTTTGATTTTTCAGATTATTATTCTTTAAAATATTCCGTACTCTTCAATAACTCGTAGTAACGAGTAATATCATATAAGTTTTTATTAAAAAACCTGCTTTGATACTTTGAGTAGTGATAATCTATTTTTGTTGCTGACTGTACAATGAGAGATCCGTATAAACAGGTTTTGTATAACTTTATTGGTCTCAATGACCAATCAAGCTATTTTATGAAATGTCTAATCAAAAGTTTCTAAGGAGTTTCTAGGACAAGTAATATCCTCAGAGTCTGATTTCCATATTTGCTTATAGTAAATGAAACCTATAGAATAGAACTACCTAAACAACAGGTTAATGCTAGATTTTTTAAACATTAAGGCTTAGCTTCGAAAGTTCAAAAAACAACACCAATCCATTATCATCATTTCAGCCGAAAGGCTTCCACTGCTGAATATAGGCCTCCCCCAAGTGTCACATCGACCGATCCCGTGCGTCTCGCATCCAGAACCTTCATCAAGTCAACGGTTCACCTAGGGGAAGGCCAAACCCATTTTTTTAGGAATTTCACACAATAAATGAATTTGAATTTGAAAAAAAAAAAAAAAAATTGGGCGGCAGAGAAAACACGCACAAAATATGGATTATAGTGGCTACTTAAACACCAGGAAGTCAATAGGGGAGAAAAACAAGTTTTATGTGATGTTGATTCGTCCATCCATTTAATGTCAACACTCAACCTTTTATGGCACTGACCAGGAAGAAATAAAGAGCCCTTTTGTTTTCCTACACACTGTGTTATAATTTGTGGAAGTTTTATGCTACTACAACTAAGAATTTAGTTTTACTACGCTGCTAGCGACACGACCCTAATTCACACGTATACTTGTAAAAAAAAACATAGAAATAAATTTAGAGATATTTTTCAATAGATAAATGTAGTTTTGAAAAAAACATTTTATCTTACTTCTTACAAAAAAAAAACGTAAGTATATGAGGTTGAATGCATGTATGAATGAATGGATGGATGCACTGATAGACGCATGAATGTTTGTCTTGTTTGTTACTCTTTCACGTAAAAACTACAAAATGGATTTGGATGAAATTCGGCACAAAAATAGTTTATAAACTGAACTAACTTTTGCCCAGGCCATGGCTTCGCCCGCGTGGATGTCGGAAATATTTCAATACAAACTTCCATCCCCTATTTCACACGTTGGGGGTCGAATTTTGAAAAATTCTTCCTTGGTGGATACCTATGTCAGAGAAATACGTGTGTGTAATTTTAAATTTCAAGCTGTAAGGGTTTGGCCTGTGCGTGGATCCTCAGTCAATCAGATTTACCTTATGTATAAACTAGCTGATGCCCGCGGTTTCAACCGCGCGGATGTCGGTTATCGCTACCGATGCCGGTTATCGCGACTAAAAGTAATATTTTCGTACCCCCCTTTCAACCCCTTGAATTAAGTTTTTTTTTTTTTAAAGTAGCCTATATCCTTTCTCGGGTATCAAAATATCTCAATACCAAATTTCATGCAAATTGGTTCAGTAGTTTAGGCGTGATTGAGTAACAGACAGACAGACAGAGTTACTTTCGCATTTTTAATATTAAAGTATGGTTAGATAGATTATGACAAAGAATACCTCTTATTCTAGACTCCACGAACGACAAACTCCACGCGGGTGAAGCCACGGGTATATGTAACTGAAATAATGTTATAACGTTTATAGTTATTTGTGTGACTCGGTTTAATAGTGTCCCAGGTAAAATATAACCATGATTTTAGTTACCCGGATAATTGCCGGGTTACCCATAAAATTAAAGTCATATTCAAAGTAATAGTGCCTTTGTTTACCCCAAAATCATGATTTATTGACGTAATCTGGGTTTACTTCCGGCCCATTACCAGATTTTCTTTAATGTTATACTTTTGTCGGTTGTTTTTCACTAAGCATTATTTTTCTAACAATGTTTGAGGGAACTATAATTATTTGTTGCACTATGCCAGTCTTTCAAGGAACGTCGTTGCATTATGGAGGTCTGATGTGTAGCGGCATCATTTAAAATATTCAGCTGCACCCAATTTCTTTGTTTACTTTTTTAAGGGTTCCGTACCTCAAAAGGAAAAAAACGGAACCCTTTTAGGATCACTCGTGTGTCTGTTTAACCGTCACAACCAATTTGCTCGGAATCAATTTTTGAAGCTTCATTGACATTCTTTGAAATCAAAATATTGTTACAAAATCTTGTTTATACAATTCGTGTTCTTAAAGAAAAAGTAACTATCTACGTCAAACCTAAAAAACATGCACATCGAACATAAAAATATAATGTTCACACAGCCCATACTTGCATATTCACTCGTAAAATCAGCCTGTACCATAAAAAAGTACGAACCACCCCATCACTTTCGCGGCCGCGACTGTAAACACATGATTAGGTTGGCATACAAAACTCCCCCATTTTTATGATGCTACACCCCAAGTCATGATTAGTTAAGTTATTACAATCTTTCATAAGCTTGCATCACGTCATAATAATATTTTTTAGCATTGGTATGAAGAGGAAATTTTCTGGCTGTAAAAAAGGGTCGTAAAAATGTTCTCAGTAAAAATGCATAGCTAACTAAAGTCCGTTTTAAAGCTGTGTCTCTTTCCCACTCAAGAGATTTAAATAATACCGCAAGGTGCCCGTAGTTAGATTAAAACTGCCACTCTGATCATCGTCAGGTTAAGCTGCGCTTGCCTAGGTTGGTCTGTGGATGAATGACCACCCATTACATACCGAGTTTGCTCCCTGCCTCAGAAAGCACTTTAAGCCGTTGGTCCCGAATGGCAGTCATAACAGGTAGTCAATGGCTAAAAGTCTAACAACAAGTCTTCCTAAAGAGTATCATATCACCCAGTGGTAACTGAGTTATTTAGATCAGATCAGAGACCTCATTCATCATTTTCCACGAGGCGTGATATAGGTCAAGAGCGGGCCCATGTATGTAGCATAATATAAAAAGGCGTTGATTCAATAGAAAGCATTGTGATTGTCCGTATTAATTATTGTCCTCTCGGTTTACTCGGTTTCATTTTTTTTTTGGATTTTAGTAATGGATAAGAAATAATGGCAAAGTAATTCTGTCTGTTTATTTACTTTTTACAGCTTAACGACTGGACCGAATTCCCTGCTATTAGACTATGCTAGTTCTCTAATAAATTTCTTTTGAACTTGATCATCATCATCATCATATCAGCCCGGAATCACCTACTGCTGAGTATAGGCCTTCCTTTTTTTCCGTCACACTTCCCGGTTCTATGCGTATCTTATCCACGTGTTTCAACTTGATAAATAACTATAAAAGAAAATACTAAACAGAACTTATTAAAATCACTTTAATTTTGAACCCTAATCGATATCAGTACATTTTATGCTGTAATTAATTAATAAGCTCCACAGTTCGACCTACATTCCTTCTTCACAATACCACAGATTTAGAATTTGTTATTAAACGCTACAATTTGTATGCTATTCGAGTACACACTTCGTATTAACAACCACTATAATTCTGAGTTAGATGGTGTGATTACCATAGGAGAATAAAAGGGGTAATTAACTGAGGTCAGAGTCAATTGAATTTAGTTGTTTAATTGTGAGATGAATAGCCAAACTGAAAATGGCAGTCCCGAGAAGATCGTACTTGTGAGCAACAAACTGGAGATTCCAGAAACTTGCCCTTACACAATAATTTTGATGGAAGAGGGAATGGGCTATAAAAATCCACCACGCGGGCCCAGTACGGGTTAGTAGATGTCACATGTCTTGCAATTTTTGTTTCTTTTCATGTAAAACGGGCCCCTTACAGCCTATTGACATCAACCGGGCACAAATATAGACTCCGTGGTTGCCACTGAGAGATTCCTTATAGAAAATCTAATAACACTTTGACCGACATAAGAATCGAACCCAGAACCCCAAGCTAAACATTCGCGACCGACAAGACCAACGGGGAAGTCTACATCATCATTTCAGCCAAAAGACGTCCACTGCTGGACATAGGCCTCTCCCAGGCGTCGCCACATTGACCGGTCCCGTGCGTCTCTCATCCAGCGGGTTCCTGCAACCTTGACCAGGTCATCGGTCCACCTAGTGGGAGGCCGCACAACGCAACGTCTTCCGGTTCGCGGTCGCCATTCCAGAACTTTTCGGCCCCATCGGCCATCCGTTCTGCGAGCAATGTGCCTTGCCCATTGCCACTTAAGTCTGGCGATTCTTCGGGCTACGTCGGTAACCTTGGTTCTCATGCGGATGTCCTCATTTCTGATTCGATCACGCAAGGAAACATAAATAGAAGTCTACATAATAAAAACCAACTAGCCAGTCACCTTGGTAACTGAGTCACTTTTACATTTACATACAATACCCAGTTTCTGAATCTCGGGCACACAATCTACGTCTCGTTAAGATGTTCCGAGAAAATTCAAGATCAATGACGATTACGTGACTAGCTTACAAGAGATACAAGTAACAACAGGAAGGAACACAGATATAAATAGACCTAGATAACGCAAAAGCAACTACTTCGCGAGCCTCTTTTCGTGTCTAGCTTACGTACAAAAATCGTAAGTGACCACTTTCGCGCTCAGTCTGCATCGGTGTTTAGCGCTAGTCAGACGTCGGCACTGGTGCAAAAGGCCCCCGGGTTGGGGCAAAGGGGGCGCCGTACGCGGCGTCTTTGAATCGATTTGATTTCCCGATTTTCAGTGTTTGTGACATCATAATAGGTAGGCTTGGTTTTCATACAGATCGTGATATTTGCGTTATCTAGGTCTATCTATATCTGGGGGAAGGAATATTGAGGAAGATAGAAAGTTTTGTGTAACAATAAAATTGTAGCGAAATACAGGTTCACTTTGATAGGACCATTACTTTAAGAGGTACTTTCTACTACTAACTTTTAGAGCGTCTTAAAAAAGGTATGAAGAGATGAAATGAACGGGAAAAGTCTTGTAATAAAACAACTTTCTGTAGTGGTACCTTCTACTACTAACTCGTCAAATTGCTGATGTAAGTTTTTTGAGCATCCTATTCTCATGAGTACACTACGTGAGGTCGTTAAAGGATGTGCGACAAAACTATCCTGAGGCTCAGCTATTAATTCAAATGCATGCAAATGCGGCAAACTGAAACTCGACATCACGCTAGTGCAACATATGCCTATGTGACACTACCCTAGTCAACAGTAGGGCATGAATCTCGGAATCTCGGAATGCAAGTTCCGATATTACAATTCCGATATTGTATCATTCAGTATCGGAATTGTAATTTCTGTATTTTGGGTTCTAAACTAAATGAAGTGACGTGACCTTCACGGCCTAGTAAAACCAGGTAATACGATACCCCTCAGACTTTCAGACCATTGACTACTGCGAAAAAAAGATTAAATTAAATTGAACAAAAAACATTTATTCGACCACTAATAGCAGTAAAAATTAGCAAGATTTGCGGCAAAATACTGACAAAAAAGGGCAAAAAATGTAGATATCGCAGTTAAAACGTTTAACAGTAACAAACGCCTGTTAGAGGCGCTAACTCCAGATATATATAATGGTTGTCGGCCGCGGTTGCGTGATCTATTGGTCGGGGAAACAATAAAACATGGCCGGGGAAAATATTTGTATATATATATAGATATATATGTATATATCTGGTGCAGTCGCAAGGGATTTCGTTTGTAACATACGATGATGGTTGTATTCGTTACCGTGTGTCGTACATAGATCACTCCTTCCGTTGTTTAGTGTGGTTTCCACGAAAAAATATGGTCTCTGTCTAGCGTTATTGGTATTTTGCAAGACAATTTAATCGTTTTATTGTATGCCTCGTTGGTCGCAATCGCGAGTGCTGAGCATCAGATCCTGGGTTTGATTCCCAGGTTGGTCAAAGTGTTATTGGGTTTTTCCATTGGGAATTAGTCAGTACTAGACAACGTGTGACGGCAAAACATAGAGAACAATGAAAATATAAAGTAAACCATGTTCCTACTGTACTTATTGCTTCACAGATTTCAAAGGAAATTTATTATGATTTGATTTGCTTTTGTCGCCTTCACTTCAGAGTAGAGATGGATAAGAATATGCGTATTGGTTTTCTGAAGAATTGAGTTAATACAGTCAGTGCCCAACATTACCCGACCTCCTCGTAGATTAAGAGAGCAATTATTTGGTGTGAGAAGAAGGTCAGTAAATGCAGGGCAATGACTGTTCTATGCAGTTATTTATCGTTTAATTTGGCGTACTGGTTTCATCAACATCATCTTCGGGCCCGTGTCCCGAGTTTTTTGGGGTCGAATGCACTTTTGTCTTCCATATTCCCCAGCGTGACTATTCACGCTATAATTTACTCCTTTTTCCTTCATATCCATCCTCACACAGTCCATCGATTTTCTTTGGTCTACCTCTCCCATCCATCAACATTTACATTCATGACTATTTTAGTCTCATGCGATTCATCCCTCTTTAGATCACATACCGATTCCATGACTGTAAAGTATCTTTCAACTTTTCTGTATTTGCGTCTTTTTGGTGGTGCAGTGATTCTAAATTACCATTTTTTTGTAACTTGAGCTTTGTCTAATACACATACATTCAGAGTAATATTTACTAGTGATAGACGAGACGAGACGAATAAAATCTTAACCTAATACTGTAGAGTAATAAATCGATCTGTCTAGCGTCATACGCCCGATTCGTGTCAAAATTGAAAATGTTCGATAGCTATATTTTTGTATGACGTTTTAATTCCCAATTTCCTCTCTATTTCTTATTTTCGCTTCTTAATTATTTTCCATCACTTTGATCTAATAAGATGATTGGGTAATTTATAGGTAATTCGATTCAAACGTATTACACTGTGTAAAACAAAGATAAAACAGTTTGTTTTGTAAGTCCCACAAGAAGAGTTCAGTAATAACCTTTATTTTCAGATCCCGGTAATCTGTATGATGAAGCATATTCGTGCCGCCTTCTACCTAATATTCAAAAACCCAAAAATACATTAGCATAAAGGTTGTGTCCTTTATATATTTTTATATAAAAACCTTATTTAACATTTCAAAAAAGGGTCGCATGATAACTGATGACTTGCAGAGTCCCTTTAAGCCGGGATTAGGGGACGCACTCTGCTTGACAGTTTCATCCTTTCACTACATAGCTTTTTACAAAACTTGTCCGAACCGGATAAGACCGGAAAAAAGGAAAATGTCCAGTTGTTTACGATTTCCGAAGATTTCTTTTAAGATTCACTTATCGTAGTAAACAGATTAGCGAAGGGTCCAAATCTTCATCAATTTGGTATACCATCGTTGCGTACTAACAAGGGGACTAAGGAGGAAGAATTTAAGTTAATTATTGACTAATTCAAAGGTCTTATTTCAGTAAAAAACAAAGGTTTTTGGTACGTAAAATGTTTCAGATAAGGAAGGTCATGATCTGCCTTTATATTTCCCAACTATGTCAGGGTCTGCTTCCAGTCTAACTGAACAGAAGATGCAGCTAAATATCCGTATTTTAAATAGAGCGGCTGCCTATCCGATTTCCACTACCAGTTGTCAAAATTTGCCATTGACTACCTGTAACTACTGTCAAAGGCGATGACAGTCGGGACCAACGGCTTAACGTGCTTTCCGAGACATTGAGGAAGTTTCCTCATGTAAACGGGTGTTTATGAGCAGACAAATCGGTCTACCCTCTTTCTTGTTCATAAATATCTCGTTTTCAGTGTTAATAATAATATTCCGGTCGCTTCTCCGGTAGTGACGACGGAAACAAACATTTGATTTAATTAATAAAAAGTCAATTGACGATCGATCATGCTAATGTCGAAGATGGTGTGGTCACGTTTTATAAGATTGTACCTAAGATTTTAGGGAAATGGTAATAATTTTGGTTAAAAAATTATGCATTTTCAAATTAACATATACATGTAGGTATGTTTACATTCATGAATGATGTTTCGTATTTTTACCCACGACGGAACGGAGACGGTATATGCGTTTGGGGTGAGAGGTTGTTTGTTTGTTTGTGTGTTTGTGCAAATACATGTTGCCATTTTTCTCCAAAACTACTAGTCCAATTTTGATGCAGTTTTCAGTTATGGGTTCGCGATTGATTGGTGCATGTTCTGAGATAGGTGTTACGGTGACAACTCACCAGGGGGCGCTGCAGCAAACATTTTTTGTGCAAATCAAAGTTGCCATTTTTTTCCAAAACTACAAGTCCGATTTTGATGCAGTTTTCAGTTATGGGTTTAGGTTTGATTGGTGCATGTTCTTACATAAAAAAAAAGTAAAATGTTTAAAATAAAAAGCAAAATTACAGATTTTGAAAAAACCCACGACTGTTAAAAATTTATTGAGAAAAGGATAAAATAACATAAAACACCCGCCTTAAAAAAACCCAAGAATGTCCGTCGGGAGCTGAATATTACAAAACTAGTTCATTTAATGGCAGCCCCCGGGTTTTTTCAAAATTTTTAATTTTGCTTTTTATTTTTATTTGGTGAAGTCATTGGTCATTGGTGCCTTTCAGATCAGGCAGATATTTTTTCGTATTGTATACCTACTCGTACATTTTTGCTAAAGGCACAGGTATTGTGTATATTTTGCGACCATAATAACTTATTTAAAAGACAACAATAATAATAAATTGCAAAAGAACTTCCAACAATTCTCCGTCAACTAAATCCAGGCTCACGCCCGTATGAGGAGCAACTGGTACCCTATGTTATACTTTAATTCCCCAACCAGATTGAGCCGGATATAACCGGATAAAAGCAGAACAAACCAGACCGCGAGCGGAGGACGGCGGTAAATATCTATTCACTGCACATTATTTTTAGTTTAGCTTCTAGATGTATTTATTTTTAGCGCGTAATGCAATATTTTTCATGCTCATCGTGCCGTGGGATGGGTTTTTTGTTTTTATAAGTGGGTAGTGTAGTAGAAGTTGGCGGGTTTGTATTAAAATATTATGGTCTGTGCTGCAAAATTTACTTGGTTTTTTTCCAATGTTTGCCTACGCGACTGTTGCGTGAGTGGTCTTTATTAGATCTTTGGTTTCTCGAAGGAACTCGTCAGTGTTCAGGAATGCTTGTAATCTAAGAAGGGTTAGGCAGGATTGTATCTTGTAAGTTCAGGGTAGGTAAGTACTACTGGGAAATTCTAGATGGATAAACCCTGCAGTGATAGATTTCACGACAAGCGAATAGAACCCAGAACCACACGTTCAGCAATGGGCCATAGGCCATATTTTTGAACGACTTCAAAAAAGGATAAGTTTCTCATTTCAGTTAGTATTTTAAAATGTCATGTGAGCAGATTTGACGATGTTGTCTCAATTGCTATTAACCTACGTACCTGCGTACTGTATTTAGGTCTAACATTAATATTTCTGCCATTTCATAGCTCTCGAGTTTTAATCCAATACTTATGATTTTTCAGAAGATAGGCGCTTACCACACGATAAAGAAAATGAATTTGAAAATGAATTCCATAATTATATGTATTAGTATGTATCTACGATTTATGTAGGTATATTAATTTATGTTACAAAATAGTATTCTCCTAATTTATTTATTTTTGTACTCTACCACAATGATGTCCTGTTTGACCATAAGGTTGACTGGTAGAGAATGCCTTGTGGCGTTAAGTCCGCCTATGTACCACGTTTGTGCATGAAGTTTAAATAAATAAATAAATTTTCTTTCTTTATGTTTTTTTACTTCATCAATTACCTAGCCCTATTTAATTTACTACCACCGCTTTGGTAATCGTCGATAAGCCGCTTACCATATCATATTGACTGCGAACAGTAACTGGCATGCACCAAACATATCTGCGATCAATGGCGGCAAACACAGATTACCGTAGTGTGCAATCACTAATCAATTTAGTCGATGCACCTTTATTATTTTGGTACGGCCAGCAACAAGGTTATTTTTACCCGACTACGGCAAAGCCAAAGGAGGGTTATGATTTTGACTGGCTATGTATGTATGTATGTATGTTTGTATGTATGTATGTATGTTTGTATGTATGTATGTATGTGTGTATCTTCATCTGTTCCCTCATAGCTTCTATTCTACTTATCGGAACTCGACATGTGAGGTATCGTTAGAACCGTCTTAATTTTCGATTTGCGATTTGGCGCCCTCTAGTGGACAAAAAGTAAGGCTTAAAAAATAAAAATGGAGATAAATACGCCGTGTTTGGTATCATTTGAAAGGTCCTCACTTGTACATTTCCAAAATATTGCTCAAATTTAAAATCACGCCCTCTAGCGGACAAAAAGTCAAGAGTAAAAAAAAAATTTGCTAATAAAAGTTTTATAATTAATAGTTTAAATAAAAAAAAGTAAAAAACTAAAACCCGACTACATTGATATAATAAAACCCTAGATGCACAGTCTCGAACAAAACAAACAGTCGAAGCTGTCGCCAAACACTCACCAATACACGCACTACTACATGTAGTTATCGTCACTATAAACATATTTTTTTTGGCAAATTCAACCTTACGCAGATTCCTTTTACAATGCAGTTATAAAAAGCAATATAAAAAGTATTTTGTACGACCGTGCAGAGACGCGAGACTATTTGAAATGAGTTCATTGTGAACTCATTTTAAGCGGACGGTTTTGAGACGCGGAGTGTGTATCTTGGGTTTTATTATATCAATGCCCGACTACGACAAAAAAAAACGACGCTGAAAAAGTATGAAACAAGATTTTCAGGATAGAACAAAAAGAAAAGCCGTAGTCACATGTTATAGGTACCAACCTAAACACTTTAATACCGTGTGACTACGGCTTTTCTTTTTGTTCTATCCTGAAAATCTTGTTTCATACTTTTTCAGCGTCGTTTTTTTTTGTCGTAGTCGGGTTTTTTATAATAGGCTTGTTGTTCTACTGCTTGTTGTTGGACTTCGTTCGCGAGATTTTAGTGTGTATGTGGAGAAATAATTTGAAACGCATGTGACAAAAAAATTATGGATGGAGAGGGAGAGGAACGCGTAAGATAAGATAGATGGATTGTGTGAGGAGTGAGAGTAGAGGAAGGACAAAAAAAAAGATGGATGGATTGTGTGAGGAGTGATGTGAATGAGAAAGGAGTCAATGCCACCGTGACGTCTAACAGACTGTTATTGTTGTCACTTTTTGTACCTTTATGTCTCACGAACTTTTAAATGATATTTTCGTCACCACCTCTTAATTAATCTTGTTAAACAACTCAGTATCTACGTTTAAATTACATGAACACTACACACCATTAGTTATTAATTAAAGTACAATGTATTGTTTTGCATAATTCGCTTTTTTCTTCGCTGACATATTACTTGTGATCCATAGACACCGTGCGCCTACGGCGTCATATCGTTCATTTATTCAGTGTTGCCATTTTCACCCTTGGCATAGACAAATATTGTTGTAATAATAGTTCCGTGTGGTGTCGGACGTAAAGAATAGCACCATCCCATATCTTCCCGTAGGTGTCGTAAGAGGCGACTAAGGGACTTACCAGAGAATGGGCAGCAGCGTTCTCTGTGTCTTTGTAACAACCATACTGCGATCGCCAACCCGCCTGCCAAGCGTGGCGATTATGGCAAACCCCCCCAAAAATGCCTGGGGGAGGCCTATGTCCAGCAGTGGACGTCTTTTGGCTGAAATGATGATGATGAATAGTTTATATGTTATTATTTATTATTTATTGTTTTTGTTATTAGGATATTAAATTTTATTTAGGTTTTAGTTATTTTTGTTTTTTTTCTGTGAACGTGGCGTCACCTTTGGGCCCTATCAGAATACCAGCGCTGTGACATTTGTCATAAATGTTACAGCACCATGCCACAGATTACCAGATACCACACTCCATGTACTTACGCGCGCTAACTACCTACCGGGCGCCGGTCTACGGTAGCCCATAGCGCAGGTGGGTTGTCAACAGCCGCACGGCGCGTACTTACGCATATTATATTTCGGTCGACTTGATGTTAGTTTTGAAATCCTAAGAAATGGCTACAACTGGTGTATTATGTGCAGTGGATGTATTATATAAATTCGGATATCTATTATAAATGTAGTAAGAAGCATACCTGTCCCGAATTCATTTCTGAATTAAATCATATCCGGTTTCAATGAATCGAGAATTTTTATTCATTTTAAAACTTTGAACAAAACGTCGTCGTTCCACGAACAGTTGAAAGTACCCTCAGATTCTTTTGTAACTATGTAGGTACACACGGCTACACATCAACCTATACAAAACCAGTTAATCTTGGCCTCACTTTACTAGATCTTTTCGCACAATGAACGATCAGATTATACTGGTTTTGTATAGCTTGATGTGCAGCCGTGTGTACCTAGTTAAATGTCTCGAGGCCATATATAATAAAAATTTCGAGCAAAACATGAGACAGAAGCCAGGCAGCTCGATTTTAGAACTTTTAAAATATATCATTTAACTCCCCTTGCCCTTGTTTCCCCCAAGTTTACTTATTAAAATTGTTTGTTCGATTTGGAGTATTCTCTATGTAAAAGTTTAACAATCGGGAATTTAAAAAAAAATCATTAGGTACTTACCTACATCAAAATAAAACACCTCTAAGCAAAATTAACTATTCTGGTACATTAAAAAACTTGATTTATTTTAAGTATACCTACTACAAATCCCTACTAACATCTTTGTCGACAGAGGCAGCCCTGGCAATTCACAATATCCACGCGGGCGGCGGCGCGCATCTACAAAGCATAACTCACTTTACGTTTGTTACGTTAGGGTACATTTTCGTTCGCAGCGTCTATCGACTTGACAGTGTAGGCTATTATAGCGGTAGGCATTGAACATTTTGTATGGAGTGTAGTATCTGGTAATCTGTGACCATGCTGAGATAGTGGCCCTTTGGCTTCGCACGGGATTAATTTAAATTGGCTACAATTTAAATTTAATGAATTTAAGTTCTAATTTTAAGTGTTACTTATGTGTTCACTTTGTTTACCTGTAATTTTTTGTCAATTTGTTTTTGTCCTGTGGGAAACCAATAAATCATTTTTCTTTCTTTCTTTCTTTTCTAGTGAAGAAAAGAAGAAGAAAATGTGTTGCGCGGCGACACCAAATAGAATGGGATAAGGGCAAAAAGGGGATAATGTGGAGAAAAAAAATCGAACTTTGTTACCAAATCAGATAAATCATAAACACTATTTTTTTTGTGTTGTTATCCGACCGGATAATATAGACAGTCGCTCCATGTAAAATACTGGTATTCAGCTACATAGTTTTGAAAAGGCTATAGGTAGGTGATGAAGAAGAGTCACTTCCTTACATAGTATAAAACAAAGTCGCTATTTTTGTCTGTTTGTTTGTCTGTATGCTTAAATATTTAAAACTACGCAACGGATTTTGATGCGGTTTTTTTTTAATAGATAGAGTGATTCAAGAGGAAGGTTTTAGTATATAATTTGAACGACATCCACGCGGATGAAGCCGCGGGCATCAGCTAGTAGAATATAAAGTTAAAAGTAACGAAAAAAGGTCATAGTTTCATAAAATTCTGAGCGAAAATTAACCAATTTCAAAATTAAGTAATATTATTCTAACTTTCACATTAAATTTACTTCAAAGAGAAATTGCATTATAATTACATTTATTATCTTTTATATTTAATACCCTAATTACTCCGAAGCTCTCTGAGGACGTTAGGAATTTTATGTAATGGATATGCTATTAGCGTATTATTAAATATAATTATACTAGCAGTCCTGGCAGACGTCGTCCTGCCAGGACAGCAGCGCCACCTACCGGGTCCGAATGTGGTGTACCTATTCAAACCATCCAAGAACCTATTTAAATATCCCCAGAACGTTTCATCCAAATCGGTTCAGCCGTTTAGGAGTTCAATGACATACTTACACATGTACACTAGAATTATATACTTATATATATAAAGTTATTCATCTATATTGTAACGGGTGGTGTGAAGCAATGCATAGCTCACTGTATTTCTGGATTGTCTGGTAGTTTGAGTACTTTATGCAGCCTACCCATATATATCCTTCCTTTGGTATTGTTCACCGTTTCTTGAGCTCCTTGAGTTATGAGTCAAGCTACACCGTAACTGATAAGTGCTTGCACTGACTGGACAGGTACACTGAAATCTGTGTGGTTCTTGGTTCAAAAGACAAACAAAAGTCACCGGCTTATAGAAGCTAAACTAATTTTTCAGTTTTTAAAGTCGATTTTTCAGTTTTTAAAGTCGATTTTATTTTTAGATGAAATTTGAAAGTGGTGTCTGTTACAGGAAAATTCGAAAAGTCGTCTATCTCGGTATGTTACGAGGAGGAATGAAACGCATGTGACTAAAACAGTGATGGATATTAATGTTTATGGATGGAAAGGGAGAGGAATGCCAAAGAATAGATGTATGCATTTTGTGAGAAAAGATATGAAAAAACTTTTTTACAAAAAATAAAACCGACTTCGACAAAAAAAACACTCAAAAGTGAAAAAAAAAATGAAATCAATGAAACAAAAGTCACCGACTTCAGTAACTGATTTTTCTTCTCAAGTTTATTTTTCACTTTTGAGTGTTTTTTTTGTCGAAGTCGGTTTTATTTTTTGTAAAAAAGTTTTTATTTTTCACTTTTTAGTGTTTCACATGTGCTTACCCCTTCACAACGTACCGGCGTGATGTTATGTTAGGAACTGGTGTAAACAATAGACAGACAATATGAGATTTCAGCAATCCCAGTCCATTTGCTATCATTTATTGAGGAGTTCCGTTGCCTATCTCCGAAGTTCTTCATCAGATCTTCACAAAATAGTTTTTATAACCTTTGTAGTGAGTACAGGCGTGATATTATGTTGTTTGATGGCGTAAACAATGCTTAGATATGCTATAGCAACAATCGCGGTTAATCTGCTGTTATTTATTGAAGAGTTCCCCCGATTTCTACAAGATCCCATCATCAGATATTGAAATGGTGACAATGGGACCACACGGGAAGCACCAGCTTTCAAATGAAAAAAGAATCATGAAAATCAGTTCACCCAGTCGCAAGTTATGAGCGAACAAACATAAAAAAAAAAAAAATACAGTCGAATTGATAACCTCCTCCTTTTTTTGGAAGTCGGTTAAAAAATAAAGAAGCAAATGATGCCATAACGTCTGACAGGGGAGAATAGGACAAGAAAACGTGTTAGAATGAAACAAGGGCAGGACGATGATGATGATGTCACTACATTAATCATATAAACCGCAAAATCATCATCATCATCAGCCTATAATGTTCCCACTGCAAGGACTCAGGCCTCCTCTCTAGGAGAGGGATGGGCTATAATCTACCACGCGGGCCCAGTGCGGATTGGTAGATGTCACATGTCTTCGAATTTTGGTTCTAAGACATGCCGGTTTCCTCACGATTTTCCTTCACCGTTTTGAGAGCAGTGGTGATGAAACAAATTACACAATGTAATGCGCCTGACGGGGTTCGAACCCACGACTCACTGTTCGTAAGTCGGGGCCGCCACCACTGGGCCACCACTGCTCTGATCAAAATCATCATAACGATTCTTCATACTCTGGGCGGAGCGGTGGGGAGTTTCAGACTTCTACTGACTAAAAACTACCCACGTTCCCACTAAGCCCTTTGTGTCCGAGGCCACAGTATCTCTTTCGAACAACCCGGAGCACCACAAACGAGCCTTAAATGAATAAGACATGGCCTTTGCTCTTCTGTAGGACACTAATCTGCTATTAACCTCCCCTCAAATCCGGAGCTTTAATATCAATATTTTAAGTTAAAGGTCTTTTTAAATAAAATATATTTCCAAAAAATAAACTCGTTTGTGAGCTAACCGTACCAGTAACGTGCTAGTTTGAAACACGGGCGATCCCGGGAACGCTTCCAAAGCAATATTAAATCTGATCATTAGTCATGGACGCTTTTGCAGGATAATCCGCTTCGATCGGGCACCTATTACGCACACTCAGCGATTTGGTTGTGGTGGCTATGGGTTTTGGTGAGAAGTGGGACTGTCTTGGAACATAACATAACATGATAACAATACGTTTGTAATTCTTAGAGATACACAGTACACACATACATAAACTCACGCCCTTTTCACATGGGGGTAGGCAGAAACCACTAAACGCTACTTGCTTCGATCCTTACATACTCCTTTTGCCTCGTTCACATTCATACATCTGGTCATACACGCACGCCGGTTATTATACGAGTTACTACGCACCTGTCCTTTCTGAAGAACGGCACCAATAAGATCAGTGTTTGTCTTTCTAGGGCGTGTCCTCCCAGCGTTGCCAGGCACATCTGCCTTGTATTGCAATACCTTCTGTTAATCGACTTTCACTCATCCTCTCCACGTGACCGAACCAACTCAACATACTCTTTTGAATTTTTAACACTACATCTTCATCATCTCTCTCTTCTGCATCTTCTTTTAAACCGCAACGTTGTCGTATAACCTCATTCTTCAATTTATCATGTATTTATTTTTTTATTATATACTTAGTGATATTTATACCAAATAAGAGCCCAATAATAAGTTTCAGAAACTTTTAATGTTAACATTGTTTCATTTTTTGTAATAATAAAATAATTAGTTAATTGACTTAGACCAGTTATTTACATGGTTGTAAATCACTGGAGCTTGTATGGCGGTAGTTAAACATCCGTTTAGGTTTGGTGACCTAAACGGGTAGCCTAAGTGGTCTAACTAAAATATTGTACCAAGTATAATTATGTACAGTCGTCATCGAATCAAGTCCACAAAGTGACTAATTCCTCTGAATGATTTTAAACCATAAAATGGTGATGGTTAAGTTCAAAATCGAATGAGAAAATTTGACTGTTTGAGGTAACCTGATCCACTGGCGACTGCAAACAGCGATACATCAAGCTATACATTTCCAGTATAACATGGCTTCGCTTTACATAGTTTTCCCGTACATTATGAGATCCACAAAAATTGGTTTTTTGTTTTTTTTATTGGACAGTAGGAAATCATCAAATGACTCCTCCCGCTCTGGGCGGAGCGGAAGGGAGTGTCAGACTTCTACTGACTAAAAACCACCCATGTTCCTTCTTAGCCCTTTGTGTCCGAGGCCGCGGTAACACTTGAATTGCCGTCGTGCGTACTTACTGAACTACCTATATAATTATACTTGCTAAGTATAAAATATTCATAGGCCATTCCGAACCGAATAGATATGAATAAAATATTAGGTATCGGGAAAACTGAATTTTAGGTATTGAACAGCTAAAAAGGTCTAAAAGATTCTGATGAGATTTTAATTGCTTACCTACTGTAAATAACCTTTAGTGTATTTAATGCTGAAGTGAATATTTATTTAATTCTATCAACACTGGGCAATTGGAATCTCTTTGAGTACATACATTAAGTACATATAAGTAAAACTCTGTTTTATAGCTCTCTTCTTTGTTATTATAACTTAACATCACGCCTGACCGAAGGGTTAAGCTGAGGTGTTCCAATTAGTACATTCACATATCACCAGGAATGTTTAAATTCTATGTAAAAGGGGGCAAACTTTATTGTCAATAACCGGGTACAAATCTAGATAATGTGGCTAGTGATATACCTGGTGGCAATATTGCCACTGCCAGTAAAATACCAAAATTGCCAGCAGCATTGGAAATATTGCCAAAGTTGCCGGCAATGTAGATAAGGCCCTATAAATGTTAATTATAAGTGTATTACATAGTTTCCGTACTTAATTTGACTTATAATTAAGAAATATTCCCCAATATTTCCATTCCCGGCAATTTCGCCGGCAATCTTGCCACCAAAATTCCCACTTCGGGCAATATTGCCGGCAATGGCACATCTCTAAATGTGGCTGCTACTGAGAAATTCCTGTTGAATAAACCCAATAACACTTTGATCGACCTGGGAATCGATCCCAGGACCTCATAATATACAGTAGTCGCATTTACATCCATTAGACCAACGAGGCAGTCAATTTTGATTAATTCAATGCTTTTAGATTTTATTTGACCGAAGTCAATAATATATTTAATTTTATTTAATTAAATCAACACTGGGCAATTTAATTCTATGGAATTGAGTACGTATTAGTAAAACTCTATTTTCATAGCGTTCTTCATTGAAATTATGTTAATTAAAATATGTAAAATATAATAAATTAAATATGCTTTGTTGAAACTTGATAAATACTCTTTATTATTGTTAGAAAGGTCACTAATCTTTATTTAATCTGAAGGTCAAACATGTTTGAGTGTTATTGGACAATTTCGTAGTTACTTCAATATCCGATATGGTCTAGTGGCTAGGATACCTGGCTCTCACCCAGGAGGCTCGGGTTCGATTCCCGGTATCGGAAATTCTTTTTGTATGTTTTACTAAAAAATAATTATGTTTATGAAATTCGGTAAAATTGAAGGCCTTCGGAATATTTAATTAATCTAAAAAATATATTCACCATTTAATCTTGCACTGATTCTGCCTAGTGAAGGAACAGCAGGTAGAGCAGGAAGCTGAAGCTGATTAATATTTATGATACGGTTTTAACAGACTTAAAATTATCTGTTTTATTCCAAGTTTCAGCTAAAAACGTTCCTGGAAGGAAAGCACTAAGGATGTTAATAGTTATATTGTTGTATTTGCCTTTATTGCCCCACTGCTGGCCGCATAAGCTGCCCCCGATATCCTTCAGGAACTCTTGCAATTATTTAATCAATCAAAAATGGCACTTGTTCAAAAATCATAGTTAATCCCTTTACGACGTACTACACCGCGATTTTAGATTAAAGAAAATGAATATTTTTTAAGAATTGCAACATTTGCATCTTACTTTCCCGTCTTGTCACATGAAACGTCACTTCATACAATTATGGTAGATAAAAAACCAATTTCACTGAAGCCAAAACTATACAATAGAAAAAGTAACAACAAAAACCTTTCTTGCATTCAGAATTACCCAACAATTCACCAACCATTCACCAAACCAATAAAAAACTTCGAAATCAATAGAACACCAGTTACAATATAACAGAGCTAACAATTGGCACTAAAGAGAAAAAGGTCGCATAATTAACTCAAGCTAATTAGCGTTGCTGGCAGGTTGCCGGCGAGCCAACCCGGGTTCCGTTACTAGTTCATTTAGATATGCTGTTGGTTGTTTATTTTTGAATAGCGAGTTGGCTGGTGCGATTTTTTAACGTGTTTATTTATGAATGATGAAGAAAATAATTATGTTTATTTTTAGAGGTACATATTATTTGGTTTAGGTTTTAGCTGGAACAAATCTACGTAATTATTTTTCGTTCTACGAAAAATGTAAACAAATACATCTCAATAGTGATGGTTTCGTTTTGTTTTAGGTACATAATTCAATTAATTTACTACAACAGATATCAACTTTATAGAACACTAGCTGATGCCCGCGGTTTCGTCCGGGTGGATGTCGGGAATCGCGACCAAAAGTAATCAACCCTTTTAACCCCTTACAACCCTTTGTCGCATCAAAAAGTAGCCTATGTCCTTTCTTAGGCTCTCTATGTATAGGTACTGTCAGTGTACCAAATTTCATTTAAATCGGTTTAGTAGTTTTGACGTGAAAGCACGACAGACAGACAGAGTCACTTTCACATCTATCTATATAAATAAAGAGAGAAGTCCTGACTGACTGACTCATCAACGCCCAGCCCAAACCCTAGGACCTAGAAAGCTGAAATTTTGCTCAGAGGTTCCTTTTATAATGTAGACAAGGAATAAGGAAGGATTTTTCGAAGTTCAACCCCTAAGGGAGTTAAATAGGGGATGAAAGTTTTTATGGAAAATCGTCATTTTCACGCGGGCGAAGCCGCTGGCAGAAGCTAGTTTATAATATTTAGAAGATTAAAAGAGAAGTCCTGACTGACTGACTGACTCATCAACGCCCAGCCCAAACCCTTGGACCAAGAAAGCTGAAATTTTGCACAGAGGTTCCCTTTATAATGTAGACAAGGAATAAGGAAGGATTTTTCGAAATTCAACCCCTAAGGTACTTAAATAGGGGATGAAAGTTTGTATGGAAAATCGCCATTTTTACGCGGGCGAAGCCGCTGGCAAAAGCTAGTTTATAATATTAGAAGATAGAAGAAGATGAATTGAATACCTATGAAGATCGGAGGTGTCTCGTGGTGATCAGATGATGAGTAATAGAAAAATAAAGAAGAAGAAGATATTGTTCGTTTGAATGAACAGAGTATTAACTCAAAATTTACGATTATTAACCTAAAAATGCAGTTCTACTAAAAATAGCAAAATTGAGAAAGCCATGAAGTGAACAAAAACGTTATCAATAAAGTAAGCTTAAAATATATATAGATGAGGTTAAACAATTATTTATAGAAATGAATTATTGATTTGAGAACTTCGAATCGCTCTCCTGAAAAATAGGCTTTTTTGAGTTAATACCCTGTTCATCTGGACCAACGATATGCTGTGCCGACCCCACATAAACTGGAATAAGGACAGGAGATGATGATGATGATGATGATGATGATGGATTTAGGATAACTCTACTTTATTTACTGTGATATAAATAGTTCACATAACATAACATCACGGCTGTAATCCCCGAAGAGTAAAGGTACAAGTTGGTAGCCGACTGCACGCAGCAGCAGCAGACGACATGTCGTCGCTTCATGTCGTCACGACACGTCGTTGTGTGTTGGCTCCGTATAAAAGCCTTGCCATCAACCGGGCAAAATTCAACTCCGTGGCTGCTTGAAAATTTCGTGATAGAAAAACCCAATAGCCAATTTGCCTGACCTGGGAATAGAAACTAGGACCTCATGCACAGCAGTCACGTTTCACACCACGAAACGAGAGAGGCAGTCATAAATTACTAATTTGTTTTTTATTTATCACACCTATAAATTATTTTATAATAATAATCATTTTATTAAACAGATCATACAATCCAATTTGTTAGTAACACGTACACATCTTAAACACTAATGTTAGTAGGTACACACATTTGGAAAGTTTTGATAATAATTACTAATAATGTCAAAACAATCAGCAATAATAATATCAAAATCCGAAAATGTCAAAATTAAATAATGACAAAATCAAACAATGTCAAAATTACCACTAATCATGTCAAAACCATTAATAATATTACTTTACATTACATTATAAAGGACCTCCAGATCCGTGAAAAGTATAATAATAGCTGTTATCCTTTCGTAACTTACATTATTTTCCTGTGACTATCATAGCACCAGGTGAAAATAGTCACAATGAAAACATCTTTCATTGTCCTATTAACCTCATTAGCCAAAGAAAATCGTACGAATATTCTCCAAACTAAATTTTATTCTCTTAGGCATAGAGTTTATAGTCCACATTAATCTTATCTGAATATTAGTTAGATTTATGTTTTAGGTCGTAAATAATAAGCTAATAGGGTTTTGGGCAATCTTATCTAAATTATGTAGTAATATTATGTGTGGTGTCATCAGGAATTTTATGTTGTTACCCAATATATTTATGATGAGGGTAAAATGCCGTCGTAAGAATTACATATTGCCGAAGCATTTAAATATAGGGACAGTTAACATTACCAATATGGTATACACTAAGCAAAGTTTATATGCAATTTGGAATTTTTTTAAATGAGATTTACCTAATGTTATATGCTTATGTACTGTTAGGTATGTAATGTCAATTACAATTCAGTTAACATTACATACCTAACAGTAATAATAGTCCTCCTGACCGTTTTCGGTCACGGCGGCCAATCTTAGCAGAGATTAGCCAACTGCGCGGGAGATATTTTAGTGCACAAGTGTGTGCGCAGGCACAGGTACACTCTCTGTTCCTTTTCTCACATAGTCCGATGGGACGGCAATCCGACACGACCGGAGAGAGATCAGGCGCAGGACCAACGGCTTAACGTGTTTTCCGAGGCACGGGGGTATTATACCACCAACTTCCCAAACTCCGGGCTACTACTGGGAAATTTCGAATGAAAAACCCAATAGCACTTTTTGCCCGACCCGGGAATCGAACCCAGGACCTCATGCAAAGCAGTCGCGCTTGCGACCACTAGACCAACGAGGCAGTACCTAACAGTACTAATAGCAAGAAATGTAATTGTTAAGGCAACTATATGCTAAATAAATAAATAATGGTAAAACTCCCAGCATGACACCGCTTAATAATATTCATCGTTTTTTATTCTTCGCAAAGAATTAACGAGTACTTAAATAATTAATTGCACTTAAATATTCAGAAAACCTTCTTGAATCATTTAACAAAAACATAAATTTTCAATTTCTACTTTTTTACCATTATTTTGGTAACTATGTTAATTTTGAATGTGTCCCAAAATACCAGAAATCATTGCGACCCTGTCCATACAGTTGATCCGATTTGTAATGGACTGATGTAAAGGTATCCACGAGAACTGGCTATAAAAAGCGTTTTGTTAACTCTACGATAATGATTCACAGTTATCTGTTCTTCATTTTAAGCTATTGCATAGCTTCTATCGCGGGCCTTGAGCGTGGAGAGCGAATCCACAAATTCCGTAACGAAAATATTCAGGATTCAGTATTCAACCAGGTTGCTATGGTTACGGAAAATAACAAGGTTGTCAACTGAGGTTGTCAAATTAAATAATTAATTATTTTCTGTTGATAAAAATGCTATGCAATAGCTTTACCGCGGCAGTCTCCGAGTGCCACATTTAGTTTTTTTATTATTATGTACAGACGAGCTGAGCGGTCTTGCGTTCGATTCCCGGGTCGGGCAAAAAGATGCTATTAGTGCTAAAGATATCTCATAATTAGTCCGAAATTTGGTAGTTGACGATATAAATAATACCCTTGTGCCGCCTCGGAAAATACGTTAAGCCGTCAGTCCTGAGCTAAAGCGCGCAAAAAGGAACAGTAAGTACACCTGTGCATGCGCAAACATGTTCACTATAATATCTCCTGCGACGATGGCTTATCTTTTTCTTTTTTGGTGTGTGGAAAATCATCAAATAACCCGCTCTTGGGCTCCGCTAAGATTTTCCGCCGTGATAGAAAACTTTCAGGAAGACCACCTATATGCAAACCAAAAATATGTATACCTACTACCTACTGAAAGAAATTTACATATTTGTCAAACCAGAATGACCTCTAGTCTACCCACACTCAATTCAAAATCAATGAAACGGTGCCACCAACCAAATCGAAAACCACAATCTAACTATCCCACCCCTAATCCATCTCAAGACATTGACAAACTAAACTAAGATTAAGATAAACTTTCCAAATAATCTTAAAGTCTGTACCACAGATAGATAGACCTAGATAACGCAAGAGCAACTACTTTGCGTTACTCTTTTCGTGCCTAGCTTACGTACAAAAATCGTAAGTGGCCACATTCGCGCTCAGTTTGCATCGGTGTACAGCGCTAATCGGACGTCGGCGCTGGTGCAAAAGTAGGGGTTGGGGCGAAGGAGGCGCCGTACGCGGCGGCGTCTTTGAATCGATGTAAGCCACTGTTCCAAAAACTTAAAATTCTACCTTTGCCATGTTTATATATCTTTGAAATATGTACTTTTGTAAAGAAAAACTATAATTTATTTGAACCTAGCACTGACAGACCAAATAGCCGAACGCGGCATAAAGATAAACTTCGGCTGCCGCCAATAAAACTGAAACTATTTAAGAAAAATGTGTACTGTATGTCGATTATAATCTACAATCATTTACCAAATAGTCTTCAAGAATTACCGATGACGATGTTTAGAAAAATACTTTTCAAACTATTAATAAGTAAAAGATATTACTCTGTTAAAGAATATTTAGATGACAAGTCAATAGAACTTGTAAATTGTAAGCTATATTAATCGACTTCGCTCAGTTTTGTAAGACATTTGCACGCCATGTTATGGCAGGGTATGCTGAAACAATTTTTTACTGTAACATCTTATATACCATATTCTGGCAAATAAAATATTTTGATTTGATTTGATTTTCCGATTTATAGTGCTGGTGACGTCATAATAGGTAGTCGAAAACGGCACGCTTGGTTTTCATACAGATCGTGATACTTGCGTTATCTAGGTCTATCTACATATCTGTGGTCTGTACTCAACGTAACATAAGCAATTTGTTTAACCAACGTTAATTTTGAATAGTTAACGGGGTGATTAATCATTGTAAAGTTAATTAAAGCTAAAGTTTTAGTTTGAGCGCAGATGGTATATGTTGGAGCTTCATACGGGAATGTGCGATGGGATAAAGAATATTAGGTTTGCTTTGTTTTAATGTGATGTAGGCGGAAGTTGTTATTTTATGAGGTCAATTTGGAACCTCCTTTTTAGAAGTCGGTTATATTTACCTGCAATCATCAGGTCAAACTACCTGAGAGAATACAACTATCAAGATCAAGCAAGATTGAAGTCAAGAGCAGGCCCATTTATAATAAAAAAAAAAGAAAAAAAAAAAACTATCGCTCCATAATTATTATTTTGAAAGAATTTTCGTTGGACTCCTAACCGTTGAGGAGTTGTACCGTCCGTCATCAGCGCATCCACATGAGATTATGATATCAGACGCAAATACTGGAACAGCATTGAAAATATAGGGAAAACTAACAAGTGCCTATATACAATTTGAGCGTTGCCCTTTATTTCCCTGGGATACCATCATGAGATCCTGACTTGGTAGCAATGGGACTACCTCGGGAACTTTCGAATAATGTGAGATGAGATAAAGAATATTAGGTTTGCTTTGTTTTATTAGTTGAGGTTGTTATATAGTTTAATTGATTAAGGTTGTTGAACTTAGTGTAAATAAGAATATTGTCTAAATAAGAATATTGGACTAAGTATACCATTTATATGCCTGCCTCATTGATCCAGTGGTCTCCAGCGTAACTACTGTGCATGAGGTCGCCATGTCGATTCCTAGGTCGGGCAAATTAAGTAAGAGGATTTTTCAAGATGGAATTTCTCAGTAGCAGCCAGAGTGCCCCGTTTGATGGCGAAGGGTCTAGGTATTTCCTTATTACATATGGGACTTACCTAAAACATAACTGACGAAATGTCGGTATATACTATTACGTACACCTCATGCCTAATCCTTCGGGTACTGCAGGCTTGATGCTATGTAGATGACGATGATAATTTTAGATGAATTTTGGCACAATTGGCTTGTGCTTAAGTATGTATGTTAAGATATTTTTAGCCCGATTACAGCGTATATGTAACCCTGTACTACTCGGCTTGACGCTTGGCGTTGTCACAATAATGTCAAAAACAATATAACAACAACAGAAAACTAGCCAAATTATTGACGCGCGGCTCATGTCAGAGATGCGTCAAGTTAATGTGACCGTGTAGTAGAATAACTTTCGATATTTACGAGTGAAACCGCAGGCAAATGCCAGTTTATTATAAATAAATCAAAATGAGTCGTGTTTTTCGGATACCATACCAACATCCAATATGGTCTAGTGGCTAGGATACCTGGCTCTCACCCAGGAGGCTCGGGTTCGATTCCCGGTATCGGAATTACTTTTTGGGCAGCCAGAAAAACACAAGAATTTATCGGTTTTCAGAAATAGTGAAGTTATTACGACGTATTTAACGCTGAAATTATTTTTATAAATGAAAACTTAATTAAAGCATCTTTTGAATGTCGGTATTCATTATTTTGATGAATACATAGTCCATATTATTGTGCTACATTATAAGCGTAGTTTTTATTTGATCATTATGCTGTAAGTAACTTTAATTAGGGAAATGGTGGAGCTTGTGGCTCAATAATAAGAGTGTGGGTGCCCACCCAGTACACTTTTTTTTTGTAGACGTTTTACAAGTGCCTATGTAGGCCTATCTATCTATCTATCTATATATATGTCGCAGATACAACACCGAGGCACAATATTTAGAGTTGACAATTTAGAATAACGCCATCTATCATCGTTTGTCCGAAAACTCGGAAACGTCAAGCAGTGAGTTTGGGTGAGGTCGATACAGAGCGTGGCAGGTCTGGTTTGACAGCTGTCAGTTGTCATATGTCAAATGTCAGTTGTGATATGTCAAACGTCAGTGGTCAGTGGTCGGTTGACGTTGACATTAGACGCATTTGATTGGAGGGACGTTACTTTTTGGTGAGAGACGAGCGCGAACGGTTGTTCTGCCCGCCTGTATCGAACTTACCGCGTTTCCGTACTTTAATCCGTTTCCATCGACTTGATCGTTTGAGATTTTGTTAATTTGTTATCGGAAGTAAATAAATAGGCGGTTGTAATCAGTGTTGAGACTATTATTTCGTACCTCCGCCATGCTGAACTTGGACTCTGACAACTATGTACCCGAAACAGTTGAGCTACCTTCGTCATATATAAAAATGAATTTCCGTTCGTTAGTCTCGCTAAAACTCGAGAACGGCTGAACCGATTTGGCTAATTTTAGTCTTGAAATATTTGTAGAAGTCCAGGGAAGGTTTAAATGGTGAGAAAGTGGTAGGCAGGGTAATAGGTAGGTAGGGTAGTAGGTAGGTAGGGTAGTAGGTAGTTAGGGTAGTAGGTAGGTAGGGTAGTAGGTAGGTAGGGTAGTAGGTAGGTAGGGTAGTAGGTAGGTAGGGTAGTAGGTAGGTAGGGTAGTAGGTAGGTAGGGTAGTAGGTAGGTAGGGTAGTAGGTAGGTAGGTAGGTAGTAGGTAGGTAGGTAGGTAGTAGGTAGGTAGGGTAGTAGGTAGGTAGGGTAGTAAGTAGGTAGGGTAGTAGGTAGGTAGGGTAGTAGGTAGGTAGGGTAGTAGGTAGGTAGGGTAGTAGGTAGGTAGTGTAGTAGGTAGGTAGGGTAGTAGGTAGGTAGGTAGGTAGGGTAGGAAAAAGAGCATTGCAACGCATGCCGGGAATACCTAGTGTGAAATAAAATATTTTGACTTGACTTGACTTTTGACTTGACATACCGAATTTTCTCTGTACCTTGGAGGTTACAAGCGTGATGTTATGTTGTTACAATCTGCATTTTCACTCAAAAAATTTTCATCGGTTATTACAAAAACAGATGCTGCCCATGCACAAAGCGATAAATGGAAAAATTGATTAAAAAAATCCGATGTTTTTTTTTATTTATATGGTTTAGAATCTTGTTCTGAATACGTGCTAATCGTTATAGGTAGCGTCTGTGTCTATTCCACATTGTATATTGAATCACAGAAAAAATAGTTGCAACTAGCTACAAAATGTTACTTTAAAAATATATATTACTTGGCATTTCAAACCAGGGTGCTTACTCTGGAATATAATTCCGATAGATCGACATTGGTCAAACGTCAGTTGGTTGAGTTAAACGTCAGGGATTGGCTAGTCTCAGTGAGTCCAGCCAATGCCTGACGTTTGACTGACAATTCCAATGTCGATCTATCGGAATTATATTCGAGAGTAAACACACTGGTCTGTTAATAAAACCTTATCATTGTCCACTCTATCTTTATTATGTACGTTATGGCAGCAATCATTTTAAATCAACTCACTAACCCGACCATTACCTGAAAATACTATCATTATAAAAACAAAAAGCAATAAAAATAGGTATAAAACATATTTGTTTGGACACTAATAGCCTATAGCGCTTTCCAAATGCCTAGGTTTACCTGTAATACCTTGGTATTACTTGGCGAAGGTTTTGGCAAATACTATGATGGGAATTATTTATGACTTGTTTGCTTCAGGTATTAAGTGCCTCGAATATTAATAATTTTGTAGGAATAATTTGCTTGAATATTTGTTTAAGTAGGCAAAAGTATTTTTGAATGGTTACAGGTCAATTATACATTTATTTACTATGTCAATGAATAGATGTATAATTCGTCAAAAAAACCCTGTCTGACCTGAAATGGGCATAAAGGTAACATCCAATTGGAAATCTATTAAAGGAATTTGGCAGATAGCAGGGGCTCTAAAATGGTAACATTAGCAGATCATAATATGAATTGCGTTATAATTCGTAAAATGGACCATTCATAATATGTAGTAGGTAACTGCGTCCGTAACCATTACACGAATTTTATCGCAATTCATATCATTTCCCTATAATTATGATCTGCTAAGTGGTCATTGACGTAGGTTAGCATTCACGGCATCTTATTCTTATAATAATAAATTATTCAGTTTTATTCATTCGTCACATAATGTAACTATGAAAGCAAGCAAAGGCTGGGAACAGTGGCGACGTCTTTTTTCTCATGAATGTCACACATCCGATATGGTCTAGTGGCTAGCATACCTGGCTCTCACCCAGGAGGCTCGGGTTCGATTCCCGGTATCGGAATTTCTTTTTGTATTTTTTGATGAAATAAACTAGGTATGGAAGTAAAAACGTTGTTTGCACAGAGAAATTTTTATTGCAAGTGAATGACACAAGTCATTATAAAAACACACATGTTCGAATATCAATTTGAACAGTTGTTGTCCACTAAAAAGTTTCACACTTCCCCTCAAACAACATCCATCATTAGATATCCTCACATCACACCACACCAGACATACCCAAACTTAGCTCGCGCACACATTTATTAAATGCCACACGACCTAATGGTTTTGTCAGCACATCTGCTGGGTTATCTTCCGTACACACATAGTTCAGACGTACAACATTCTTAGTAATGCAATCTCTGACATAGTGCGCCCTTATGTCTATATGTTTCGTCCTTCTATGCGCTACAGGATTGTACGCAAGTTTAATAGCACTCTGATTATCTACGAAAATGCAAATAGACCCAAGATATTCACCTCTTATAAATGCATTCAACTGCCGCAAGTGAACTGCCTCCTTGGTTGCCTCCGAAAGTGCAATATACTCGGCTTCCGTTGACGACAGTGCTACACAAGCTTGTTTCCGGCATTCCCAGTTAATCAACGAGTTTCCGCATCTAAAAATAAACCCAGAATAAGATTTCCTATCTTTGATGTTCCCTCCCCAGTCAGCATCTACGAATCCCGTGATGTCCCGCACCGGCGACTTGGGAAATATCAAACATAGATCCCTTGTACCCTTAAGGTATCGCAAGATATGTTTAGCAGCTTTCCAATGGCGTACCTCACAACATGAGTTATACTGTGCCAAAAAATTGACCGCAGCCGCAATATCCGGGCGTGTGTTACAGGCCAAATAGTTCAGCGATCCTATGAGCGCCTGATAACTACGAGAGTCTTGGCAGGATAAGAGCTTACCTCCTTCCCCTTCCGCCAAGGCTTTATGGAAATTCATTTCCGTCGGAGTTTTTACTGGTTTGCAGTCAGACATACCATATTCATCCAAGATCTTCGAAATAAGCCTCTCTTGATTCAAATATATTCCGGTGTCCGTCTTATACAAAAGCATACCCAAAACTTGTCTCGCTTCCCCTAAATCCTTTATCTTGAAATGTTTACAAAGATTGTCTAATAAAACTTCCTTCTGCTGATTGTCTTTGTAAAATAATAAAAAATCGTCAACGTATAGAGCGATATAAAAATTATTATTTTTGTAGAGACAGCTATCAAAATCACAGCGTTTGAAGTTCAAAGACAATAACACTTCATTTACTTTTTCATTCCAAGACCGTGAAGCTTGTTTGAGTCCGTATATCGCTTTTTCTAGTAAGCAAACTTTTTCCTTCGAGTTTTCGTCTATGCAACCCTCCGGCTGTCGCATATAAACTCTTTCATGCAAATCACCGTTCAGAAAGGCGGTGTTCACATCAAAGTGACTGATGAACAAATCCTTTTCAACAGCCAACGATAGCAGCAATCTAACTGTCGATCTTCTCACGACCGGTGAATAAGTTTCAAAGTAATCCACCCCGTAGGACTGAGTAAAACCCTTCGCCACAAGTCGAGCTTTATAGGTCTTGTTACCATCTGCATCAAACTTGTACTTAAAGATCCACTTGTTTCCCACGACTTTAGCCCCAGGTGGCTTGTCGATGAGCTTCCAGACCTTGTTCTCGTACATCGAATCCATCTCTTTCTTCATGGCTTCCTTCCAGTTATCCTTATCTTCCCGACTTAAGGCTTCCTTTACTGTCAAAGGCTCCTGTCCTTCTGTACAGCATGCAAGTCCATGAAGATTTCCTTCTCGGATTCTATTACGTAGAGGATAACGACATTCACCTTCGTTTGACTCTCCTCTATTCATAGTCTCTTCAACTTCAACGTTTTCCACCACGACATTTTCTGCTCCGCTATCACTCGTTTCTCCCATCTCAACTTCCGCGTCTTCATATACTTCAGCTTCATCTGTGGAACTCGGCCCTTGAGAAGCTTCTGCACTACCAGGTGACGAACCTGACTGGCCTTCTACCTTTGCAAGTTCCCAGATTACTTCAGCATCCTTGTCACTGCTACCTACGAGCTGATTAGGATCCTCTGAAACTGCTGCTGTAGAGTCCTCCAAGAAAATTACATCCCTTGCTCTCACAATGACGCGAGGATTACTGGGATTTATGAAACGATATCCCTTGGTTTCTTCACAGTAACCAACAAAGATATGTTCTACTGCTTTAGGGCTCCATTTCTTCCTAGTTTCCTTGGGCACGTGCACAAATGCCTTCGTTCCAAAAACTCTGAAATGATCGAACGACTGAGCCTTCCCTGTCCACAACTCCTCAGGAATCTTACCATTATTGCCACTGTGAGGCAGCCTGTTCTTCGTATAAACAGCCGTATAACATGCCTCTGCCCACAGTCTCGCACTCAGACCCTTTTCCGCCAACATAGCTCGAGCCATCTCCACAATAGTGCGGTTTGCTCGTTCCACTACGCCATTCTGTTCTGGAGTGTAGGGAACAGTCAACTGATGTTTTATACCCTTTTGGCGTAGAAAACCATCAAATTTCCTGTTCACAAATTCTGTTCCATTGTCCGTGCGTATGCACTTTACCTTCAACCCGGTTTCAACCTCTACACTAGCTAGAAAAACTTTAAAATGATCTAAAACCTGATCTTTTGATTTAAGGAAAAATACAAAAGATTTGCGTGTAAAATCATCTAAAATAACTAGCATATACCGAGATCCACCGTACGTGGGTTCAGACATTGGACCACAGATATCTGCGTGAACCAGTTGCAGTCTCTCGACTGCCCTCTCAGCCTCACCAACTGGAATAGGTAAACGATGTGCCTTCCCCTTAATGCAGGCGACACAAGGCTCCATTACACTCTTTCCAAAATCCATACCCGGAAGCTTACGTAAATCTCGCTCATTTACGTGTCCAAGCCGCCGGTGCCACAACATCAAAGGATTACCTGCTTTCACTGACGCCAACGCAGTCCCATCTACAACCGCTTGACAACCTTCAAGCTTGTAGATCCCTGAGACTTCACTTGTGGTAGCCAGAAGCTTTCCCTTGAAATGACCTGGAACTAAATGGTGAATTAGCTTGCACCCATCTCTGTCAAAACTTACCTTCCATCCTTTCTCTACTAATTTAGACACTGATAACAGATTAACACGCAAACCGGGTACATACATGACATCCCTCACAGCAAGCATTCGTCCTTTCATACTCACCATGATGTCACCCTTACCCTTGCATTCAATCTTATCATTATTCGCACATGTCACATTACTCATACCAACATTTATAACCAAATCTTTAAACCAATGTTTCTGGAAAGACATATGTGAAGATGCCCCGCTGTCGATGTACCACTCCGTCGGATTATAGGAGTCCCCGGCGCTGAATGAATACAGGCTCACGACCGCGACGTCACTCAGTTTGGAGGTCGAACCCGTTTTCTTTCTTTCAGGACAGTCTGGCTTCATATGTCCACCCTTTCCACATTTGAAGCATTTAACTTTGGTCATATTCAAATCTTTGTTCCCATTCCGCTTCTTACTCACAACCAATGCCGAATCCGCTGAAGGCAATGTACTACAACCTTGACGTGAATCCTCCTGCAGTAACTTCTGCCGTACGTTCTCTGAAGTCAACTTCATCCCAGAGTGTTCCAGTGCCATTCGCATAGGCCTGTACTCTTCAGGTAGTCCTCTCAGTAACACGACAGCTACAAGATCATCGTCAAATCCGGTGGCAATATCCTTCAACTTTTGAGAAAGAGACATTATTGTAGCAACATATTCATGCATCGACGAGTGCCTCTCTAGCTTCTCATCCATCAACGCATTCATGAGCGTGATCCTGCGATTTACGCCTTTGTCCTCAAATGCTTTCGCTAAACTATCCCAAGCATCTTTGGCATGATTTGAATCTTGTACATACGCATAAAGTGTAGGTACCACATGTAGACAAATCAAAGCTAGTGCGTCTTGGTCCTTCTCGATGGCGGTGGCATTGAGGTCTAACGTACTAGAGAAGCTATTTCAAACAAAAAATGTGCGCGCACTTGATGACAGCGGGGCAGGCGGGGGGTGTCATGTTCTCATAGATTACTATCAATACGTGCAGATGCGACATAATGTTATTATTCTGCCTACTTGATATTGTACGTATGTACTTAGAAAATAAATAAAAAATTACTTAAACTGTAACAATAAATTTTATTTTATCTGTGATTGAATGTTGATGGCTGATTCAGTAAATGTTGATTCAAATTTGCAAATACTTATAATATAATAATAATATAATAATTGCCGTATTAAATTACGTACCTATGATAGATGTGTGAAGTGGAAGTTTAGTATAGTCAAACTATCAATGCAATCTTCACATTTTAACTTTTTTATTAATTGTCTTGATACATAAGCAAATATTATACAACCTACTATCAATTTTGACTCGCATGTAGAGGATTCGTGGCCAAGCATTGAATACGTCGATAGTGTCTGGTCTGAGCATTTTATTCTTTGACATTCACGTAAAAATGGCCGCCGCGATGACATATTGCAAAGGAAAAAATATAATTAAAATTATGTGTGTTTTAAAGATAATAGTTATATTTACTGGTGAAAAGTCACTCCTTGACTTTTACTTATATTTATTGAATTATTTCTACAGTATCTAAATGCACACGAAGGCATAATTTAGACAAGAAAACTTTACTCAAATATGTCATGTCGCAGCAACCGCTCGGCATAGACTAAATGAGGTTCAGTGCACGAACCGAAACGTGTGTTACAAAAAATCTAGTTGAGGCGTCTCCTCTAGTGCGTAGTACATTATACCTCAATGGGCGGTGGAGTCTTTGGAATCCGGGTAGTTTGATGTATATGTGAACAACTTTTCTCGTATGAGAATCATTTTTATTGCGAATTTCCACGTAGAGTAGTCATCTAGGCCGCAAAGGTTCTTGATGGCAAATTTAGTGACTGGGCCCATAACCTTTTGATGAAATAAACTAGGTATGGAAGTAAAAACGTTGTTTGCACAGAGAAATTTTTATTGCAAGTGAATGACACAAGTCATTATAAAAACACACATGTTCGAATATCAATTTGAACAGTTGTTGTCCACTAAAAAGTTTCACAGTATTTTTGCAAGTTTGTCAAACTGCATAATAAATTGATAAAAGTTGCCGTGGTTATCATTGTTAGTAACTATTTACTCTAAAAGATCTTGAACGCGGTTTAGAGGTGCTAATCGTGTTCACCTTTATGAGAAAATTCAATTGACTGTATAAAAATAGACGGACAATTGTCTTCTATGAACCATTCAGTTCATAGTATTGCAAATTGTCGTTACCACCAATTGTTTGATGGCCGAGAGCCTCGACGAGCATTTCTCGAGGTTCACACATTATTACGGTTTGATCAAGAGCCTGATTTGAAAGGCAATATTCCTCGATACGGCTCGCGTTGTCAGGAGTTCCTGTCTCTGGAGTCTTAACAGCCGGTAGCTTGTACCCTGTTTCTGACACAGGCAGACGACTACCCACACAGACCAATAATACAAAATACATGTGATTAGGAATATGAAAAAAGAGATGCTATAATGTTATGAATATATCAGCATCCTACAGCACAGCGCTTTAGCGCTTAAAACGTAGAAAATTCATAAAACTAATCAAATAACACTGATTTATATTTTACTGCGGCAATGTTACTCTCAGCAAAAGGTCTGAAACGTTAATAAGAACAGCAATATTTCGTCATAATTGAGCCCAATATTTCAACCAACAAACCGGAAAATTATACATGAAGGAATCCCAAACATTTTTATGCCTAATTTTAGTTCTTAAGTATGATAAACATTCAATTACATAAAGGAAACGTATTGCCATTGAAATGTGGGCTTTATTTCTTGAAGATTAAGTACCGTTTTATGTCAAATTATGTCATCATTAACGGCAAATGTGGTGTAAGGAAATGTAAGCTGTGTGACACGGTTCTTGGTTGGGGTCACGAAATTAGCGGTGACGAAATAGCCCTGCGTAGACAATAGGCTATACTCGACGATCTAAAGGCGAAATGCTCCCAAAAAACTGAACTCGATCAATACCCTTTAAAAGCCGCCAGTGTCAAAAAGCAATTTATGTAAGTTGATCGCATTTTGTATAATTGTAAAAATCGCTCTTCATATCTAATCTGGCACATGCATGGTGGCATGCCTAAGTACGTTTTTACACAAGAAAAGAAGCCTTCACGAAATTAATTTTATTCTTATTTAATGTAGGACCAAATCCCCTATGAAATATTTGCGAAAGAACAGTAGGACTTGATCATACCTACTCTATATTAAATCACAAACCTCAATTTCTTACCAATTTTAGTACGTAACACTGATAATTATCTCTATTTACTCATCATTTTCACATAAAAACCGTAACTTTCCACGAAAGCCCCGTCAAAATTCCCAAATCCCACATAACAAGCTAAAACTTATACTAAGACCCTATCACTTTTCCATTATTAATCCACTTCGACCCATTACAGGCACTTAGTCAACTCCACTCGCTGTTCTCGGGGCCCGAATATCAAGAGAAATCTTTCTCTCGTAAATTAATTACATGTCACTGAGTAGAGGCCGAAAATGGATGAAAATGTTTGAAAAGGTACGTCTAAGTTAAGCACATTATTTTGTTCGGAGACTCTTGAAGCATCGTATGTGTGTGTGTTGAGCGGAACAGTCACTAATTGATGAGCTAAATGGAGCTTTTCGGGAAGTTTGAGGAAGTATTTTGGGTGATATATACAATTATACACTGGTAGAGAATGCCTTGTGGCATTAAGTCCGCCTATGTATCACTATTGTGCATGAAGTTTAAATAAATAAATTATATTGATACGCTCAGTAAGTCACAAAATTGTGTAATTTATATATTCATCACCACTGCTCTGAAAAACGATGAAGGAAAACATCGTGAGGAAACATGTCCTAGAACCAAAAATTCGAAAACATATGAAATCTACCAAACCGCACTGGGCCCGCGTGGCCGATTCCGTCTCATCCCAGCTGTGGGCACATTATAGGCTGATGATGATTTTTGGTAGATGGCATGAGAGATATTGTAGATAAGTGTACTCAAAAGCGAAGAGTGGATATTGGCAAGTATACAAGGTCAATGTAAATTAAAGATTTTAATTGTCGTTAACTCAACAAATGAAAACAAGAAAAGTCTACTAATAAACTACTCTGCGTTTATTGACCCCTCAAACGATCATAAACTATTGACTAACAACAGCTATTCATCTATTGAACCTGAACGTGATAAATGTCAAACTTGCTACAGAGTAATGACACAGCCATCCGTTGGACATTAGGTTTTCCCAAACAAGCTACTAAAACTAAACAACAAGTCCCAAAACTGTGGTCATTATATAACATTACCTAAGCAATTGCGATCGACAAAATAATAACACCAATATTTCTCAAAGGACATTGAACTGTAATCAAACCCAGTAAATACAATATTATTTACGTCTGTGTGTGTCCTGGAATAAATACACAAGCCATCTTTCTCATCTGTGTGGGTTTGCTATTACAATTCAATCAGGCGTTAGCGATTTGACATTTTCTCTCGTACAAGACGATATTAAGAATCTTATCCAGAATGATTCTGAAAAAACATCGAACCATCCAGTTATTACTTCACATTTGACGTCTGTTTTCTGGCATTCCGATTATATCTATTAAACATGAGGAATCTTGGTAATTCTTTCGACATCGATAAAATCTAATGTTATTGGCGTACTTTCGCTGTGGGCAATAAAAAAATATGGAGGGAGGAATTTATTCAGAGAAGTCGGCAGGTAAGGTAGGTACCTGTGTTACTTAGTATGGAAGTACTCGGGATGAGCTTATGACGTCACATATGCGGGCCTAGTTACGTCGTAAGTATTTACGTAAGTATATTTTGAGCAATCTTAGGATTGTCTGTACGCACTGAACCTGGATTTTTGTGAAAGAAATGGCATTTTAAGTCGCACTTCTGTGTTGGTATTCTTAAAGATTTAAGCTAAGGATCTTTGCTACAATTTCATTGTTTTAGTATGTACTTAACATTCGAAGAGCTCGCAACTAAATAAAAATAGCCGTTGGGCTTGCCTAGGTTGGTCCGTGACCACCATACATACCGTAAAACCGTTAATCCCGGCTGTATTTTGTAGATCTTTGATAGTCCTTACAGGTTGTAAGTGGCCTGAAATTCTGATAAGTGGTATCTTATTACCCATTCTATTTTTTTAGGTTGTGTAGGTCAGACAGGCAGTCACTCCTTGATAATACAGTTTTAATTCAGCTGTATCTGGTTAGTTAGACTGAAAACCCATCTTAATACAGTTGGGAAAAGAATAGGCAGATTGCATACATACATACATAAACTCACGCCCTTTTCCCATGGAGGTAGGCAGAAACCACAGAACGCCACCTGCTACGATCCTTACATACTCCTTTTGAAGTGGAAATTATGTTTTTTCCTACTCCTCCGCTATTCTTTTCTGATTAATTTCGTTGCGGGATCCAAGACAGTTAAATCGCTTCTCTGGGACTTCGTCGAGCTTCATTGTCTCGGCGCTTTTCTTGTGGTCGCCACTGTTGATTCTGGCTAACAGGAGTTACAGTGGTTTGGGAATAGTGTGGCGGGCTTGTCCCAAATAAAAAAAATACTCCTTTTGCCTCGTATTCATACATCTGGTTATACACGCACGCCAGTTACGAGTACTACACACCTGTCCTTTCCGAAGAACGTCACCAATAAGATCAGTGTATGCCTTTCTACGGCGACTTTCACTCATCCTCTCCACATGACCAAACCACCTTAGCATACTCTTTTCTATTTTGTCACTACATCTTCTTAGTACGTACCTAACAATACACTATTACCAAGTATAACTTAATCACATTAATGCTATTGTCCGTCCACTAAACCCGAGCAGATCGTGTCAAAATTATTTATTGTCTTAGTAATACCGTAAGCTGCTCATTAATATTATTGTTCTTAGCTAATTAAATATTAGGCTGTCAGCTTATTTACTTAGGTCTGATTGTAATGGTACCTAATCACAATTATGTAAGACTTATAGGTGATATTGTGTGGAGCTGAAAAGATCGGTTTCCTCGTATTGATTGATGAGTGATTTTTGGCATCATCATGATTTCAAGGACTTCTAAATAGATTAAAGCTGGATCGTTGGGCTAGTGGTCGTAGTCTCGACTTCTGAGCATAAGGTCCTGGTTTCGATTCCCAGCTCGGGAAAATTGTTGTTGGGTTTTTCTACTATGAATATGTAGCAGCCTCGGAGGGTGAATTTGTGCCGAGTTGTTGGCAATCCTGCTGCCAGTAGTTATTGAAAGACGAAACGCTTGAAAAGCATTTAGACGGCTGTTCAGGCCCTAAAACGCACTTTAAAATAAACTAGAATGTATTTACGAGCACAGTTTCTCATAGTTTCACTTCAAATTATCCTCAGAAATCGAAACTAAAATACGTAGAGTTTTGTATCTAAAATAAAAGCTTCATAATTGTTCTCTTTGCCATTTTCAGTACGAAAAACAAACAAAGTACTCTATTCGGCAGACAAAACAATACATCTTATGATGTAGGTTTCCGACAGTAGGGTATCAGCACCTGTTATTAGTAAGCACCGGACTGCAAAAAAAAACAAAGAGGTTTCCACTAATCTATACTTTATTTAGACGTACAGAAAGTAATTGATGGTCTTTGCAGACACGACTATAGAGCAGACCACAATAGCGTGTTTGTATACTATTTATATTGTTTACTGGCCACTTGATTAATTGCATTGTCTTGACAAGCCGAATTCACTGGACTGTGTCGAAATAATCTATAGTTTGGAGTATTAGTAGGGTAATCTGTTAAGCCTTTGGGCTTGAACTAGTTTAGGTTTGGTATGAAATTGTGGTTCCTTAAAGTTATATAGTGCTAAAACCATATCAAGCCCTTAAGTGTCGCTTCACAAGTCGCACACTTTCGTCTTCATCATCTTTTTATCTATTCTTCTTTTGCATGTAAACTGGAAGAGATTTCTTTAGAAATACATTTTTTCAAACTTTTTTTCAAATACATAATATAAATTTCATGTAGGTATTGAAATCAAGTAACTTAATTTGAAACCAGTTTCTCCCAACCAATTGAGCTGAAAGTTTGCACACACCTTTGGTTCTGGTGACAATAATTATATTTTCTACGACAGACATGACTAATTCCTGCAGCCAAGATTTTCTTTCCATCTCAATAAAAACTTGTTTAACAGGAAAAAGTTGAGTTTATTTCCGGTCCTTCCTTATCTGTATTATAGTAATTGTGTATTATTAGAATTGGTCAATTAGTAGCTAGAAGATGACTCCCTAGCAAGCTCTAAATAGCTTATTCTATTTGTTTCGCAAGACACGTGTCGTTTGCTCGCCATGCATGCTTGTGACCTAGTCGAGGTAAGGCTAACTTCATTTTGCATTTTCGTGAAATGGACGCTATTAACCCAATTAGGTTCCCGAAAAGAGAATCATCTTATGTGTGTGCATGAACAAACATATTTCGGTGAAAGACAGACATTGAGATCATGTCCTCGGTTTGGGTGTTTTGATGGGTACTTTTTACCCGACTACGACGAAGCATAAAGGAAGGGTAATGATTTTGGCAGTTTATTATTATTCAAGTAACAAGTTCTCGAGAGATAATTAAAACGAGATAAACTCATGATACTTTAATATAAAATGCATATTATAATATTGTTATGATTTACCATAACAAAAAAAAACATATGTACTTACTTTGTTACGAAAAAAATCGTAATAAGTAAGTATTGGCACTAGTGGAAATTCTTCAAATAAGCTTGATTACCGCTTACGATTGCACACTATCTTCTGCGTAACTAATTTTGTCCACTCTGCCACGGTGGAGGAACGTTCTAATGATTTAAATACGAGAACATACTTTTCGACAGCATAAATAACATCCGATATGGTCTAGTGGCTAGGATACCTGGCTCTCACCCAGGAGGCTCGGGTTCGATTCCCGGTATCGGAATTTCTTTTTGAATTCGACAATATTTTGCGAATACGAATTCAGTCAGTATTAATTATTTTTGTATTTTACAACTTAATCGTGTATAAATTATACTTATAATTTGTATTTTTTACATAAAAATAAATAGTACCAATTTTAAAAATCTTCTTGTTTTATACAAGGTCCCATTAAAATAGGTGGACAAAGTGTTTATTTTTTTTGTTTTTATTTTAATAATAAATTGCCGGCGCTCTAGAACAAACTTATCCTTCATGAGTAGGTACTTAAATGCGTTTTTCTTATTAATTTTTTACTATCGTCCTTAGTTTGGTGGTCTGAGTGATTTCTGAAATTTTGTCCACCTATTTTAATAGGACCTTATATTTATCATTTATTTTTTTGACCAGGTCATCGGTCCACCTAGTGGGAGGCCTTCCAACGCAACGTCTAGTAGTCGTCGTCGTGAAGTAGTAGTTTATTCCCACAAAAAGGCACGGAAGTGACAAACATCGTGGGAGTAGAGTGCACATCTTCAACGGAGACTCCATGGCTTGTCTGCGAACAAGAATATTTGGGATACAAGACATGTTTTTTGTTTTATCAAATTAATAAAAATTGACGAAAATAAAACGTGTTAAAGATCGTTAGTCCCGCTGGTGAGGTTACTTTCAGGTAAAAAAAAAACTGGCCAAGTGCAAGTCGGACTTGCACATAAAGGGTTCCGTACCATGACTTATTATAGGTTTTCCTGTAATTTACACGTGTTGAACTTTTTTCTGTATTTTTTTTTCAGAATTTTAGGCTCAGAAGTTTCGGAGATAAGGGAGGGGGAATGGTCGGACAGATAGACACACGAAGGATCCTATAAGGGTTCCGTTTTTTCCTTTTGAGGTACGGAACCCTAAAAAGTACCAAACTGAGACGTCGTGCTACTTTTCGAAGCACTGTATCGTCTTCATTACCCGAATGCAGCGAGGCCCAAAAGGAGGGTTATGTGTTTGACGTGTATGTATGTATGTATGTCCATTACTTTGTTCCCTCATAACTCCTAAACGGATGAAGGGATTTGAATGAAATATACGTCGTTAGATTTGTCTTGAAGGCGCGAGTGTCACTGGCTACATTAAAATTAAATATCAAAGAAAAATGGCGGATTTTGGGGGCCACATCGCGGATTCTAGATCTCATTCTAGATCTAGGAAAATATCCCGCAAGTGACAGTATAAGTTATTTCTAAGGAAGCAACTTAACCCACGTTTTGAAATATAGGTTTCAGAAATCTGACGAAAATATATCAGCAGGCATGGCCATTGCTAAAACTGACCAAAAATAAAATCTAACTTTATCACTTCGTAAGATTTACTGAGGTTATCTAAACCGTTTGACGGTTTCTCGCATTAAGTTTTGGTTATCTCATAAAATAAAAATGCTATAACTTTATCTGCGTTTTAAAGGTTTTTTACACGGAAAGTTATGGGATATACCCTTGGGCACACATGGCCGAATATGACCATATTGTATGGCGAATGGGGATATTATTTTGACGTACCTACTTACGTAAGGGTACTGAATAACGTCTTTAAGATTCCTTTTATGGATAAGGAAACCACGATTTTACTTCGTTATTAAAGCAGGTAAAAAAAAGGAAAAATGATCTTTAATGTTTGAGTTTACAAAACCTTTACCTTTGGCTTTAATCGTAAGGAAAAAAAAATTATATGTTGCTTCGAGTATATATTTCAGTACTCGTGATCTCTACCATAATGACCAACTGGGTGAATATTGCGTAGAACAGGTCGAGATTACCCCCCAAACGACAGTAATCACAGAGGTAATTACTGTCGTTGGGGTAAAAAATCACCTTGCTTACAATACATAATACTTATAAAAATATGAATAAAAAAACACTAATAAATAACAGATAGAGCCATACTAAATATTTTGGAAAAGTCGCGCAGCCCTGGCGCTAATCAAAGAAAATGTGCGTGGGTCAATGAATTATAGGTACTAGTACAATCCATTTTCCTTTCATATTTTTAAAACTTGCGTAGGACAATCAATGTCGAAAAAGAAACGTATAGTAGAGTCGGAGATCTGGAGAGCGTGCGTGGGGCCATGGCATAATTACGTCACAAATTAAGGTTATAGTTTTTACATATTTGGAACGAGAATCGAATACTGAATATACCCTCTCTCAATAAGTCCCTCGTTTAACCCAACATACTGTATACCTGTACGTTTTTGAAATATTCACTACCTAAATAAGCACCAAATTTTGCAAAGGAACTCAAAAAAAATAAACATGATAAATATCCCATCTTAAGTGTTAATGATAGTACAGTTTAATTTTAATATGAGGTTCAGATTAAATCTTACCTGGGTATTTAGCTTAATTAAGTAAATATCAGTTACGTCCGCAATGTTGGAATCTGTGGCATCTTGCATTTCAGGCGCTTATCATTACATTCTCAGATAACACCAGGCGATATGCAGGGAGGAGTCATTCGTCGGTTAGGCAGCGGTGTACCTACCTAATAGTACCTACTTCCACATTTCGTCAGTTATGTTTTAAGTCCCATGTAATAGGGGGCGAGTCTATTGCTCTCAATCGGGTGCAAATCAGGACTCCGTGGCTGCTGCTAAGAAATTGCTGACGGAATCACCCAATAGCGAATCCGCAACCGTTCTCCTAACACCGATTCGCCACTGGACTGTTCGTCGACAGGATGATTCATTTATTTTCGTTTCCCCAGCAGAATCTTTCATCTACGGACATTTCACCAACAGAAACAGAACCTATAGCCCTTTCCAGCTACAAAACGTTTCACCGACACGACGGTAAACCTGTATCTCTTTTTTAACTACAGACCTTTTCATTTACGACGGACTATTAATAGCACTTTTCCTACGCTTTCGATCAACTGATTATATATTATCTGTAACGACTGTCAAAAATCTACAAATTAATGACAACCAACAACAAGGACTTTCCGAGCTCAGAGAGCAATTGGTAATGAGACCCATCTTCAGACTGACCTGACCAAGCGTTGCTCAACCTTGAAAATACACCTCGGTATTTATTATTTACTAGCTTTTGCCAGCGGCTTCGCCCGCGAAGAAATGTCAATTTTCCATACAAACTTTCAACCCCTATTTAACTCCCTTAGGGGTTGAATTTCGAAAAATCCTTCCTTATTCCTTGTCTACATTATAAAGGAAACCTCTATGCAAAATTTCAGCTTTCTAGGTCCAAGGGTTTGGGCTGGGCGTTGATGAGTCAGTCAGTCAGTCAGGACTTCTCTTTTTATTTATATAGAAGACTAGCTTTTGCCAGCGGCTTCGCCCGCGTGAAAATGACGATTGTCCATACAAACTTTCAACCCCTATTTAACTCCCTTAGGGGTTGAATTTCAAAAAATCCTTCCTTATTCCTTGTCTACATTATAAAGGGAACCTCTGTGCAAAATTTCAGCTTTCTAGGTCCAAGGGTTTGGGCTGGGCGTTGATGAGTCAGTCAGTCAGTCAGGACTTCTCTTTTTATTTATATAGAAGACTAGCTTTTGCCAGCGGCTTCGCCCGCGTGGATGTTGGAAAATATCAAAAATGACGATTATTCATACAAACTTTCATCCCCTATTTAACTACCTTAGGGGTTGAATTTCGAAAAATCCTTCCTTATTCCTTGTCTGCATTATAAAGGGAACCTCTGTGCAAAATTTCAGCTTTCTAGGTCCAAGGGTTTGGGCTGGGCGTTGATGAGTCAGTCAGTCAATCAGTCAGTCAGTCAGTCAGGACTTCTCTTTTTATTTATATAGATAGATAGATAGATAGATTCACAAGCCTCTCTTCACCTATTCACAGCAATAAAGATCAAAATTGTTCTCATGAAGACATAAGCCAGTATCGTTGCTGGCAAAGTGCCATTTAGGTAAAAAAATAGTTTACAAATGAGAATTTAGAACAGATTATTACATGCTGCTTCACGCTTTTTGCCTTAATATCTTTGTTAAGTATATTTTACCTGATTTATTATGTTGAGTACTTCGTTACTGAATATAATCACTGCTTATTTGCTAGATATATTAATGAAAAATATGTCAGCGCAAAAATGGTAAATTATTTTTGTAATATTTGGTAGTTGACATAACATCACGCCTTGTATTCCCCGAAGAGTTAGGCAGATATGTATTATACCTAGCTTGTGTACTCACATTTTGCCAGTTACGGACAAGTCCCCATTCCTACAACCTGCTACACTATACGCTTAATATTAAAACGAGTTCCCTCTTGGGTAGTCGCAAGTGGAGCGGCTAAGCATGAGGGCCTGGATTCAATTTCCAGGTCAGACAAAGTGTTATAGAGTTTTCCATCAGATATTTCTCAGTAACAGCCAATGCCCGATTAATGACAATAAGGTCACCCACTATTACATTCAACCTTAACATAACTGGCGAAATGTTGGTCTACTATTAGGTAAGTACATCTCTGTTCTACAAAGATCACGGGCGTGCTGATGTGACGTTTATTTAAAAAAAAATTCGGTTTTGTTAAATGTTATACGCGTATATCTTACAGGACAGGGATGGCGAACCAATGGCACGCGTGCCATTGATGGCACGTTGAAGAATATTTTAGGCACGCCACCGAATTTTTAACCATATTTTCAACTATGCCTACGAGTCATTATTTTCAGAGATGTACCATTTGGTAGAGGAGTCCAGTTCAAGAAGCAATCTTACTTTAATTTGAACTACACGTAGAATTGAAACACTTATTACGACATTTGACGGCACGTGTAAGGTCTCAATAAACTTTTTTTTTTTTAAAATGGCACGTTGATCCATAAAGGTTTCGCCATCCCTGTTATAGGATAAACTTCACAACTAAAACCATAGACTAACTATATCCTAACCACCAAAACTTTGAAGTACACTATCTCCAAACTACTCCACTTCGATCACATAACCGAACAAGCTACACTATTACAAAGACATCCAAGATTCTCGATCAGGAACACCATTTTTTACCAACATGGCAGGTTGCCAGCATACTGATACTAGGTTTATGTCTTCGCGAGATCAATTTTGAGGCTTTCACGGTAAAATAGGTGTTGGATAAGGTTTTGAGATATGAGTTACGGTGGTTTGGAGATGATATTTAGGTAGATGGTGTTAGGTTTCTATTAATGTCTAGAATAGGGGATCGGACAAAAAAAAAAACAATTAGTCCGTCAGATAGATTTTCAAAAATTATTGGACACGTATTTTTTCTTTTTTCACGTAAACTTAAAATGAAGACGATACAGTGCTTCGAAAACTCGTGTGACGTCATATGATAGTACATTTTGACGACACAAGTGACGTTTCAAGCCCCACTTCAAGATCTTTGACGCGTTTTATCTTTGTCATTTCTTATTGATTTGATAAAACAAAAAACACGTATTCAATATTTTTCGATAATCTAACTTACGGACTAAACAGAATCATATTATTTTGACCCAGTCCGATCCCCTATTAGGTTCTTGAGTTGTAACGTTGTGATAAACAGCTTGGTGTTACAGTAGCCACGTTAAGCCGACCACGTAAAGTATGTGCTCGTGCGTTATTTAGTCATAACTACTTGTAATACTCTGACCTCAGTCATGTTCAAGGACAGATATGAGGTTGACGAGGTAGAACGGGCTAACCCAAAAGAAACCTATTCCTTTCACGACTTAAAAAGAATGGGGTCTATTTAATTGCGCTTTACTGTCATTACCATTAAATTGTCAAAGAACTATATTGCTCTGTAACTAAATAACTAGCTAATTAAAAAAAACTTCCTCTCTCTACTCTTTTAAAAATTGCTGTGCCCTACACAGTCTATAATGATGTCTAAAAAATATATATTTATAACCTGAAAATGTATATTATGGATTGCAATAAACGAAATGAACAAAAATTAAAAAAAAAACACATTCATTTTTGTTTGATACCGCTACAAGCAGTAACTGAAATACATTGAATTGCACAAACAAGTTAATGAATTAACAATTAACCTACTTACAATATAAGCATTGGAAATTACATTCTATGAAACTAAGAAATTACATTGTATAATACCAGGAATTCATACATTACAGCGCGTGATGGTTTAAGTGTCAACATTCATTTACTGAATATGATTAAATGGAGAAGGAATGAAAATTCCCAGAATCTTAGTTGTCGCTACACTATTCATACCAATGAATTATCTAATTGATACTTTATAAACACAAATAAACTCTTTTGCAAAAAAAACGGGCACTTCATATTTTTTTCTCTACTTCAATGAAGAAGGACAAGTAAGAGGTTTTATTAATTTGACGATGTATTGGCATGTTATTTGAAGAATCCTGGCATGATTCTGTACGTTCCAAATTTAAATTTTGAAATTAACAAAAGGAAAATAATGATTATTGTAGATTATTGTAAAATTGCTTTAATAATGGCGCGAATTGCTGAAACGATTTTATTACTGATTACTAAAATTTTAAAACTTTTTGGATATTTTCTGCAAATTAAACAATTTTATCTTTCTTTTTTTAAATACCACTTTTTGACATGAGTGATAAAGCGTTATGGGCCGGTAAAATTATAGCCCTACTTGAAGAAGGTTGTTCGCAAACTTACGTGTCTCAGCGGCTAAATGTGAGTCGTTCAACTGTCCAGAGGACTTGGCAATGGTATCAAGAGACCGGTTCGGTCAAAAGAAGACCCGGTTCGGGAAGAAAACGACGCACAGAACCAAGAGATGACCGCTTTTTGGTGAGTCAGGCCTTGCGAAATCGTAAGGCGTCAAGTGTGGACCTGAAGAAGAGCCTTGAGGAGGGTTTTGGCTGCCAATATCAGGAGTTACCGCCCGGCTCGGGGACCTAAATTACTCCGTGAGCACCGTGTTGCTCGACTTCAGTTTGCTCGAAACTGTGCTTCATGGACTCTGGAGGACTGGAATAAAGTATTGTTTTCTGATGAAGCTAGAAACTCTTTGTGTGGAGAGGACCGACGCCGGCGAGTGCTACGAAGACCACGGGAACGCTATGCGGAAGTGTGTTTCGAAGAAATCACTCCTTATGGCGGAGGCTCCGTTGTGTTTTGGGCAGCAATTAATTCGACGGGGCGTACGGAGTTAGTTCTCATAGAAAATGGAACATTAAATGCACACCGGTACATAATGGAAGTCCTAATTCCATATGCACAACCCGCATTGACTGCAATTGGGGAAGATTCCATTTTTATGGACGACTAGCTTTTGCCAGCGGCTTCGCCCGCGTGAAAATGTCGATTTTCCATACAAACTTTCATCCCCTATTTAAATCCCTTAAGGGTTGAATTTCGAAAAATCCTTTCTTATTCCTTGTCTACATTATAAAGGGAACCTCTGCGCAAAATTTCAGCTTTCTAGGTCCAAGGGTTTGGGCTGGGCGTTGATGAGTCAGTCAGTCAGTCAGTCAGTCAGTCAGTCAGGACTTCTCTTTTTATTTATATAGACAATGCTCGCCCGCACCGTTCTGGCGACGTGGAAGCGTACATGCAAGAAGTTGGGATCCGTCGTTTAGATTGGCCAGCTCGAAGTCCTGACCTCAATCCAATTGAACATGTCTGGGATGTTCTAAAGAGACGGGTAAGATCAGTGCAACATGCTCCACAAAACATCAGGGAGCTAAAAAGAGTCATTGCAGAAGAGTGGGAACGTATTCCTCAAAACGTCATTAAAACATCGTGGAAAGCATGCCCAGAAGGATTCAAGCTGTGATTTTGGCAAGAGGAGGTCACACTCGTTATTAGGTTATTACATTTGTAACTTTATTTAATTAAACAAAGTAAAAGAATCTTCTTGTCTTTATTGCCGACCACTTCTTATTGTTTGGCCGTGTACATCGGTTTTAAAGAATTCATAGTTTTTTTTTTTTTAAATTGCCACAGTTCACTTCACGCGTATTAATTTACACGATTATAAGTATACAGACTACGTCAAACAATTAAATTTCATTGAATTAACTCAAATCGACCTTAGAACGTAAATTTCCTAAGGTGCCCGTTTTTTTTTGCAAAGGAGTGTAGTAGCTTGAATTGGCATAATACTGGTATTCAGCTGCATCGGGCTAGACTGGAAGCCAATCCGAATTTTGGATATTTCCGTGATAGTTGGAAAAAGATTAGGCGGATGATAATTGCTCAAAATATTAATGCTAATTGAGTGCGAAACAAAACGAAGTAAGATGAAATCGTGAAACTTTGGAGATATACCTACGTTGTAGTGAAACGGACTACGGAAGAAAGCCAGAAAAAAATCTTAAAAAATACCGAGTGAAGGAACATTTTTGAAGAGATTATTTTAATTTTAAGGTAGACAACATGAGATCGATCAGCTAGCGGTATTTTCAGAGCAAATACCAGTCTTGAACTCAAATAGTTATTTTTGCTGTAACGTTGACAAAAATCTGTAACTTACATTTTACACTTTTGATAATAAGATTGCGGTTCCACTGAAACGGAGCAGGGCAGGGCGGAGACGAGCTGTGCCGTGGTTCACCAATCACATGGCTTGAAATCACCTTCACTTACCTCTTCACACAGCTCAGCCCCGCTCCGCACAGCTCCACTCAGCCTCAGTAGAACCGCAGCCTCAGTCAGGCAGTTTTTTTGGCCCACGCACATAATCGAGCTATAATTTCTATAATTATATAAAAAATCCCACAGAACTCCACCTGCTACGATACTTACATACTCCTTTTGCTACTTCTACGTTCATACATCTGGTCATACACGCCCGCCGGTTGCGAGTACTATGTAATGCACCTTACCTTTCTGAAGAATCATCATCATCATCATTTCAGCCGAAAGACGTCCACTGCTGGACATAGGCCTCCCCTAAGTGTAATTTTTGCTTAGGGGGGGTTTGCCATAATCGCCACGCTTGGCAGGCGGGTTGGCGATCGCAGTACGGTCGATACAAAAAGCACAGAGAACGCTGCTGCTCATTCTCTGAAGAATATCACCAATAAAATCAGTGTGATCTTCTAGGACTTCCCCTTCCGGGGTTTCCACTTACATCAGCCTTGTAAACCGCTTTTCTACAATAATTTATAACTCGACAAAAAACACTAATATAATGCAGATTTATTCATTCTAAGCATAATAATATGAGTACACAGGTAAATGCTGTTTGCACCTATAAATCGATGGGAGCCTCCAACTGCCAATTCTCTTGCAAAAATAATTCTCATCGTAAAATATCACGGTATACACGCGCGTTGACAACAAGATCCAAGCGGATCTTATGCAGGGTTGACACGATTTATTTGAAGTATATTTTGAAAAAAAAAAATTTAATATCGGTTGATGGCAATAGGCTCGCCCCTTATTACATGGGACTTAAACATAACTGGCAAAATGTGGATGTACTTTTACGGAGTTTCTTGCCATTCTTCTCATGAGACCAACGCTTTGGAATGGGCAACTACAGTACACTCACGAGTTATTATGCCTTGTGACTAGGACTGTAGCTTAGTTTATTTAGCTTCATTAGTTTAGTAGTTTGCTGTAGCACTCGGAGAGCTTCAGTGGTTGCTTGGGCCATCGCTTGGTAAAGGTTTTTGGCAGTTTTGTCATACAAAAGTATGTCAGGCCTTTGCTGGGTGTCGGCTTGAGTAATCGTTGGATATCTCTGAGTGCCACAGTTAGTTTAATTCGACTATTCAAAAGCGCCTGTAACTGGCCTACCTACTTGAAATAAATGTTATGATTTTGATTTTGATTTTACGTACACTAGCCCTTCAGGGATCATAGGCGTGATGTAATATTTTGAAAACTTCGTGAGGGAAACTGGTATTTTCGAAATTTACAATAGAATGCGTATTTAGCAATATTGGAAGGTGAACACAGCGGCACACGTTGTCCGTAGATAAGAAATTTTACTAAGTCTTGCTTATTTCTATGCCACTCGTAAAGAGCTGGAATTGTGATATGAAAATGGAAATTAATTTGGTAACATCTATTTAGATGAAGCAACTGCCCATCTGACTTCTATAGGTACTGTATAATACGATTCGCCTTGATTAGTCTCGATGTTCTACATTTAGACTATTGACTTCACGTAAAGACTGTTACAGTTCTGAAACAACAGCCAAGAGTCACGACTCAATATGCTTTCCGAGACATGGAGAAGTCTTGACTTATGACTTAACCACGTCTTGCCATTTCCCAAACTTCGATAGTCACGTAAGCATGTTTCTATTTAACCACAAGCGATTGTGTTAATAATTTTATAAAACAAAACTCAACAGTTGAAAATCCAACATACAAGTCCCAACGGTCGTATTTAACAGGGCAAACGTTCAGCTCATTAGGTACTCATCAATCGAGAAATGAATGAAAGTATGCGTGAAATTCTCTCGCTTCAGTAATCTCTCGTAACCCATATTATGCGAACCCAACCGCTTTAAAACTGGTAGATTGGGTATTACTGGAAGATATAGTCGCATGCTTGAAAGGGCAGCTGGTCCCATCTAATGTATCAAAAAATAATAATAGCTACGTACCTACCAACCTATCACTTCCTAGAACTATTTACCCTTTAGTGCATAAGGCATGAGGTATAAGCATCACGTTTGCTCACAGCAGGTCGCAGTGCTAAGTCATCTTTCAGAAAGATAAAACATAACATCACGCCTGTAATCAAGGTAAGGCAGAGGTGTACACATTAGTACACCCACGATTGACCAGTTATATAAGTCCCATGCAATAGGGGGTGAGCCAATTGCCATCTACCGGGCACGAATCAAGACTTTGTGGCTACTATTGAGAAATTCCTTATAGAAAAACCCAATAACACTTTGCCCGACCTGGGAAACGAACCCTGGACCTCATGACTGCTATAGTCATACTTGTGAACACTAGACCATCGAGACAGGTACAAAGACCACATACTAAAGTTAAAAGATTGTCCATGGAGTTTCTTGCCATTATTCTCATGAGACCAACGCTTTGGAATGGGCAACTACAGTACACTCACGAGCTATTATGCCTTGTGACTAGGACTGTAGCTTAGTTTATTTAGCTTCATTAGTTTAGTAGTTTGCTGCCGCACTCGGAGACCTTCAGTGGTTGCTTGGGCCGTCGCTTGGTAAAGGTTTTTGGCAGTTTTGTCATACAAAAGTATGTTAGGCCTTTACTGGGTGGCGGCTTGAGTATTCGTTGGATATCTCTGCGTGCCGCAGTTAGTTCAATTCGACTATTCAAAAGTGCCTGTAACTGGCCTACTTGGGGATAATAAATGTTTTGATTTGATTTGATAAATGGGAATTTCTTTCACAAACTCTTCAATCACCTCAATACGAAATCACAACAATGTCACCTCAACATAATCCGCAGATAAAATCCAGAATCCACTATCTAACACCAAGGCAAAGACTTCCAGACTCATCAACATTAAGGACAGGTAGCTTAAGACTAAACGATAAAAAAATCTAGTTTTATCAGGAAGATAGCAACCCTAATTTCACCTCGAGCTAAATCCGTAGGTAAACACAGCCTCCGTTGCCGCGTTGGACGACGTACGCCCCTCGCGATAAAAACGGGGTGTTCTATAAATTATTCATAAAAAATCTTGACTTGCCTTGTGCCTCGCTGCCGAGGATATAATATAAGACAATGTTAGTTGTCTAGTAGCGTGGTGCTCTTTGAACCTTTGATCTCGAAAGAGAGGTTTATTGGAGTGCATGTTGAAAACGTATGTTGAATGAAGCGTTTAGCAATAAGGTAATCGGAAATAGTTTTTAGGTCAAAGAAAATATGGATGGATAGTGTGAGGAATGTATGAAAGAGAAGCATTAAATGATGCCATGACTTCTGACAGGGGAGAATGGGAGAAGGAAATGTTTTGCATCGACCCCAAATAGAATAGGACAAGTACAGGATGATGATGATGAATAGGAAATAGTTTTGGGGGTATGAGGAACAGGGTGTAAAGTTCCTCATCCCCCATTGAAAAGGGAGGATCCTCCGACCGGACGGGTGTTGTGTCCGGCGGGCTAACTGCCCGACAGTTGTAAGTCGGGAACTCCTATAAAGGCTTATGTCGCGGATAATGTTGATAGCGCGATGTAGGATTTCTGCCAATCGTTGTTAGTACGCAGGTGTTGCGATAGATGTCGCTAGTCGCCACATAGTTATTAAAGGGTGCTTATTAAACCGGCTTCTTTTTAATAGCATTATTTGCATCTAAAAATCTAACTTGCCTTCGAAATTACTAAGTCAGCCACAATTAACGAGCATCTAAATAATACTATCTTAGCCACAAGTTATCTTTTTTAAAGCCACTCTAAATACAACTCAGCATCGTGATTATTTTTTAGCATCTAAATTTATAACATGAATTCAAACAGTAAACTTCTAAAATATTAATATATGGCATCAAAAAAATCTTCTATTAGCTTCTAATTTATTAACTCAGTACGTTTAAATTATAACTCATGCCACATTAACTGAGCATCAAAATTTAATTAAAATTGTCATCAAATATTATATTATAGCCACTAATAGTACGTACAAGCTCCTGTCGTGACATCGAAAGGCTTAAATATAGAAGTTCTGAGTATTTAATGACCTAAATATTGAAGTTCAGAGTATCGAATGTCTTAAAGATCGATTTTATTTACATGTTGTGCTACAAAAGTTATCGACAGAATCGCTTCAGAACTTCATTTTTATCGGAAAACTAGACAATAAATTGTAAATACATTTCTGCAAGCAACTCGGAAGTAGCGCTCGCCGGCCGCTGCCGCGGCACCGCTCGCTTCGCTCGCTCGGCTCGCGCGCGTTTGGTCACAGTTTTAACCTAACCTAACCTATTTCCCTCAGTTTACAATGACGAGTCATACAATCTGACTATGACTAGTCAATTAGACAATGGTAAAAACATTTCTGTTACTAGTAGGTATTTTTAACGTAAATGTAATAATCGTAAAGTGTATAGTACATGTCGTCAGTACATGAATCGAATGGCGCTCTCTGATTGGTGCAAATGGCCGGTCACTGTCGTCTCGCGCGCTCGCGCCAAATCTTGCTGTTGCTATTTTCACAATATAAGAATGTGATGTATTATTTTACATGCTAAGTTATAATAAATGATGTTGATTATGGTCGCTTTAATTATATTTTTTTGAGGGCCTTGTGTTGAAGCTGTAAAATATAAAATGGTGGTGAGATATAAATTCCGTGGCTGAGTTAGTAAATTAGGTGCCTATGTATAAATAACAAGGACAAGTTAATATAATTGTTGATCTTCACTTGATGCTTTCTATAGAATATTTAGTGGGCGTTGTAAAAAAGACGAATTAGTATATTAGAGGCTATATAATTTTCCCGTGGCTTAGTTATAAAATTAGAAGTTTGATCCTGTGGCCAATTAAAAAAACTGTGGCTCGATTAATTATTCCCCGTTATTAAATACCCGATAATATAAGACAGTTGATACAACGATTTTCAGGGACACGCCAAATGCCGTTTCTTTTCTTTCGTACCAATATTTTAGATTCTGACTTACTTTGAAAGTGATTGGTACTACATCATCATCGGCCTAGCCTTTTTATTGGGATCGGTTTGCAATTAAATGCACCGGAATACCAGAATGTTTATGAAGCGTAAGTTAATCTGATAATGACAACGCAGAACTGGACCAATAACTGTATTGTAGGCACTAATCTAAATTGAAATAATAAGAATAGTATATAACAACTGTCTAAACTTGACTTTATATAATAAACTAACTATACATTTTTACTACAAAAGAAGATAGTAAACCAAACTAACAACAAACTATAAAAGGACTTCAAAAACTCCTCCTCAACATTTACAATGTCACTTACGGGATATCTTCCGTGATTATTATTTGTTTTGAGTTCCCGATATTTCGACGCTGTTGCAAGCGCCATGATTGCGGGTTAACTGTTAACCCGCGATCATGGCGCTTGCAACAGCGTAATAATCACGGAAGATATCCCGTAAGTGACATCTTCTATCTATATATATATATATAAATAAAGAGAGAAGTCCTGACTGACTGACTGACTGACTGACTCATCAACGCCCAGCCCAAACCCTTGGACCTAGAAAGGTGAAATGTTGCACAGAGGTTCCCTTTATAATGTAGACAAGGAATAAGGAAGGATTTTTCGAAATTCAACCCCTAAGGGAGTTAAATAGGGGACGAAAGTTTGTATGGAAAATCGTCATTTTGACGCGGGCGAAGCCGCTGGCAAAAGCTAGTTTTAAATATAGTTTTGAACCGTGAAAGCTTAAAACACTCCTCCTCAACACTGTCAGCTTTCAGTTATAACTAGATGATACCAAAATACAAAGACCACACATGACCTACATAATATCCCGGCGGCGCGGCGGGTTGTTCGAAAGAGATACCGCGGCTCCGGACACAAAGGGCTAAGAGGTTTTTAGTCAGTAGAAGTCTGACACTCCATTCCGTTCCACCTAGAGCGGGAAGAGTCATTTGATTATTTACCACACTCGGAAAAAAAACCTACATAATATCACGCCTTATAATTCACGGAGATCATGACCTAATCTTTTTTTTGGGATATCTTTTTATGGCAGAGTGGAAGGGAGTGTCGACTTCTACTGACTAAAAACCACCCATGTTCCTTCTTAGCCCTTAGTGCCGAGGCCGCGGTATCTCTTTCGAACAACCCGTAGCCCCGACGGGATTATGACCTAATCAAAAAAAAAAAAACATCCATACTTTAAATTACTTTATAATATTATAAATGCGAAAGTAACTCTGTCTGTCTGTCTGTCTGTTACTCTTTCACGCCTAAACGGCTGAACGGATTTTGATGAAATTTGGTACAGACATAGTTTGGAACTTGAGAAAGGACATAGGATAGTTTTTTTTTTGTTTTTTTTTCGCGAGATAAACCAAAAATCTACAGGAAGTCACTATTCCACGCGAACGAAGTCGCGGGCAAAAGCTAGTTCAAAAATAATTCTAACCCAAAACTTACTGATAGGAAGATTAAAGGGTATAAAAATATAATCCATCGATGAAAGGGATCATGCTAAGGCTCTGTATGCACACATATACCTTCATTCCGGTTATAACGATGAGTGTAGTCACATGGAAACGGTCATAGAAGAGGGTTCACATGTTGCCAGGATTGACGTGTTATGAGGGATAGATGGGTATAATAATGAGGAGGAGAATGTCTTTTGTGCTGGTTGTAAAATATACCTAGCGTCTTGTTCGTAAAGGTGTGGTCGACTTTGTACCTAATTGCTATATCATCTTAAGGTTCAAAGTCACTGGGTTTTCGTAGAACGAGTAGGTCTCTAACCCCCCGTATTTATAGTCAAGTCAAAGTAATTACGTGGACTTAAGTAATTACTTATGCAAATATTTTTATGCAATGGGCAAGAATTTTAACGAAGTTAGAACCGCCAATGAAAGCAAAACTAAGAATTCTAACGTTTGATAGTTCTAACATTAAGGAATTACTAAACTCAGAGAAAAAATCGTATCTTAAACAATGACATTTACTCAAGTAATAGTAATGACTTGTTTATAAATACGGGTGTAAGTATGGTAGATCAAGTGTAAATACTGCTGAATTTCTTGCTGTTTTGCTTGTCAGGAAGAATGTCATGTGGTTTTTACTTCAAAAATGTCTTATTAGCTGCCACGTAGTCTGGATTTGTGCCCGTATGCTGGCAATAGACACACCCTTTAATACATGGTACTTAAACATACTAGGGGACAGCGGTGGCCCAGTGGCGTCGGCCCCGACTTACGAACAGTAGGTCGTGGGTTCGAACCCAGGTAGGCGCATTAGTTTGTGTAATTTATTTCAACACCGCTGCTCTCAAAACGGTGAAGGAAAACATCGTGAGGAAACCGGAAATGTCTTAGAACCAAAAAATTCAGACATGTGACATTCTACCAACCCGCACTGGGCACGCGTGGTAGATTATAGCCCATCCCCTCTCCTAGAGAGGAGGCCTGAGTCCCTGCAGTGGGAACATTATAGGCTGATGATGATGATGATGATGATGATGACTTAAACATAACTGGCGAAATGTGGCTGTACTGTTAAGTAGACCTCTGCCAAACTCTTCGAGGATTTCAAGCGTGATGTTATGTAATGTTAAATTGTTTTCAGTAACTGAATAGACGGCTTCTAAACTACTCGTGGCAGAAACATAAATCAAGTCAGTTATTATATTATATTATGTTCCTTAGTACTAAAGCGCTACGGTAAATAGGTTTCTTGAAGACTAATCCATATGGACTGGATATTGTAGGAAATCTACGGGTATACAGCTCTGAAGAAATATTGTAGGTATTTGCTATAACATGTTCACTTTGTATGCGTTTAGCGCATTTTGCGTCCTCGTGCGATTAAACACTTGGTTTTATTAATTATTACTAATTGATGCCCGCAGTTTCGCCCGCGTGGGTGTCTGTTATCGTGACTAAAAGTAATATTTCCATCCCTCCCTTTTAACCCCTTACAAACTCCTAGTCTATGTCTTTTCTCATGTTCTAGACTATCTGTGTACCAAAAATTTAAATCGGTTCAGTAGTTTTGGCGTGAAAGCGCGACAGACAGACAGAGTTACTTTCGCATTTATAATATTAATTCTTCTTAGCGTATCCCTGTTGGCTGCATACTTCTGAAACTGATGGATGTTATTGACAAGGCCAAAGGCGAAACTTCGTTCTTATTATAATTATGTTGCCATCATGCCACGAAGAAGACAACAAACATTATATTAGAAACAAGAAAATTTATGTTTTGTGTCTTCTCTACCTTATGTTGTGACTTCAAGACATTGAAGACTTAAGAGTAGAAAGGGGAGATAAGTGGCAAAGGGGAACTGTATTAACACTTAACAAAAAAACTTTGTTCTACTTCATAAAATTAATTATGCACCCCGCTAATACGTAGAAGACTTATGGCTTGCTCCCTTATCTTGAAGGATCATTATTCTTTTTTACACCGGACAGAATTTTGATAATGCTAAGGTCCGTTGGTTGAAAATATTCTAAGGTATATTTTATGCGAGTATAATGCCAAAAGTCTCTTTTTACCGGCAGACGCAACTGACAACGTACCGTGATGTCACGATGGATGGTCAATTCGCAGATGGTTGCGGGTTCTTGGTCTGTCTGAACACTAGACTGAATATCTGCCCATGACAGGTTATCAGACTTACGGGTCCTACCTGTATCGACTATAATTGGGACAAACCCGGCACACTATTCCCAAACCACTGTAACTCCTGAAAGAAAGCCAGAAAAGCGCCGAGACAATGAAGCTTGACAAAGTCCCAGAGAAGCGGTTTAACTGTCTTGGATCCCGCAAAAAAAATATCAGAAAAGAATAGCGGAGGAGTAGGAAAAAATAGTTTCCTTGTAACGTCTGTCATCATCATCTACAAAAATTACAGATGGGACCAGCGGCTTAATGTTCTTTCGAGGCAAACGTTGTACAAAATGACACCCATTCACTGACCAACCTTGGCAAGCGTAGCTTAACCTGAACATCGACTTAAGCGGCTGTTGTTTATTTATCCACGCGCTCTTCAGAAACTCAGTGCTAGTATTAATATTTTTCAACTAGTACGTCATTGCAAAATCCAACCAGATTTTTCGTCAACCAAAACATTAAATGAAGGGATTTTCTTACCCTTTGGTTTACGGAATCCCATACAACGCTATTATGGGCATTTATGAGGGTCCCCTGGGTTATGAAGTACGATGACCGATTGACGGACCAGCCCAAGTGATTGCAACATGTGTGTACCCGGTTATGAGCTGCCCCTAATATTAGTTCCGGTATTGGGTCGTTCCCCGACAATCACCTTTAATGTTTGTGAGTTAAGGGTCAATTGAAAAAAAAAGATTTGGTGGTTTTTTTTTGTTATTATACACTGTTTTTTGGCATGCTCAGTAAAGAGTATGTGAGGTCGGAAACAATACGATTGGAACAAACGAGGATAAAAAATAACTATGTCGTAACTACCATAGTTAATCCGTATTCTAACAAAACATAACATCAAGCCTGTTATCCCCGAAGGGTTTGCAGAGGTGTACCCAATAGTGCACCCACATATCTCCAGTTTTTTTAAGTCCCAAGTAATAGAGGGTGCTATAGCCGTATTCTGAATTTCTTTGAAATCCGTTCTGCTGTCAAGAAAATAATGAAGGTCTCACTAACAAACAAAGTCACATTCACTTTCATAATAATAAAAATCCTACCTGTCCTACTCAGTATACCTACAAATATCTACAAATTGGTTAAATACGCTTTCTTAAGACTGAAGGGATGGATGAAGGGGACGTTAGAATTTGATTTCTCTGGGGATCGATTTGTAGCTTGATTATATAATTTGCCTGCTATTAATAATATATATATAGTATCGTCCCGACCGACTTTCGGCCGCGGCCAATCTCATCGGAGATTATCCATGACGCTGGAGATACGATTCGATAAGATATGTATTAGTTACTCTTTTTGTTCGATGGAGTGGCCTATTGGTACACATCAATAAAGAAACAAACCAAAAAAAAACTTGTAGGACACTACAAAAAGCACAACAACAACATTATTACAATTCACTTTTTGCTGCGCCCGACAGGGTTCATATGATCTGATTATAAGTTTACCCCCTTGGAATACGCCTACGCCTTGTGAAATGCAATAAAAGTATAAAGTAACAAAGACAAAAAGTACTACAGCGTCATCTATGCCACAAATAAAGAACTAACATTATTCCTAAATGGCAATATTCAAGTTCGTCGCGACTTAATTTTGTTTAGAAACATCCGACAATGTATTGTCGGTCAGGAGCTATTCTACTTAATATCCCTATTTACATACGTTTTACAGTCTTAAATTATTTTCAGCTTATTTTCGACTTAAATAAACTGTTATATTTTATGCCTGTTATAGGTTTACCGACTTTTCTACTTAAAAAGTTATCTTTCTAAAACGTTAAATGTATCTCTAAGCCTTTTATACCAACACAGCTTCATTACTGAAGCGTTAATACGCAACTCCAGATTGTGTAAGTGAATTCCGAAAACTTTCGAATCACCCTCTTCCTCCGGATTACAAAGGAGGGAAAGATCTCTCTTGAGAGGTTCGACCTCTTTACATCAGCATAATGTAACGTGTGTATTGAAAGAAACGCTACGAATAGAATTACTGCTTTTGAAGGATATGTTTTTGATCTATATACCGTTGCTGGCTTATTAAAAGAAATATAACCTATTGATTTTTGGTTAAAACCTGATAGTATGACCTTCTATATCAGTATCATTGTTTTAATCATTTTCTTTACCTACTCAAAATGGTTAAAATACAGAAGTACTGTTTTACGAGCAACGTACTACAAAAAGTATCACAGTGCCATCTATGACTTAACTGCCTCCGTGTTCAAATGGTTTAGGTGTTTGCCTTGTGAACCGGTGGTCGTGGGTCCAATTCCCACGGGATGCATACTTTGTAAAGGTGTTTCCAGTTTGGCTAGGACATTGCAGGCTTAAATCACCTGATTGTCTGAAAGAAAGATATGATTTCGTGCTTCGGAAGGCACGTATGAGCCGGTGGTCCCGGCCGCCAATCGGTGGTCCCGGCCGCCAATTGGTGGTCGTCGAATCATGTCAGAAGCACTTGAGACGGTATATAAACTGTGACACTAGGGTGTGTGGGGTCGGTAGACCTTACTGCCCACACGATAAGAAGAAGATCTATGACACCAATGAATAACTAAAATTAATATTTCTATATCGTGCAGTTTAAGTTATCCCCGACTAAAGATTGTTAAGGTTACACAAGCCAGTCATTCTTCTATACAAACGTAGTATGGTGATTACTCCTCTGGTTGACGGTGTAGGTTCAAAATTAAAAATTGAATCAACTGGTCTTGTCATTATCTAGGCCTCTATGGAAGCAAAATTGGAAAAAAAAATGGTTTGGAAGTTATGAGCATCGAAACTTTCATATTTTAGCACTAATTTTAACCATCTTTGGGCGTAAATAAGTTACGTATATAGTACGAAAATGAAAAAAGTGAAACCATACAGGCATAGATTATTAAAGAATTCAAATAATTTTGTTTTGAACAGATACATTCAATGAATTTTTCATGGTATCCATACTACCAAACGTCTGCATAGAAACAATCGCGCGCCCGTTTTAGTTGTGTCTCTTTCGCTCTATGCATTTCGCTCGTGATGTCGGATGAAATAGCATGCATTTTAGCCCCGCCCACCAACTAGTTCGTGCCGTTGACTTGTTTACCCTTAAAGAAACCCGATAAAAACCTGTCGATGTCGTCCAGTCTTTCATATGCAGCATATTATAATCTTATCATAAGCAACTCTGCTATCTGCATAGAACAGTTAGTACCATGTTTTACATTAACATGTAATCCGACTACTTACGCTGAAGCCTGCTTATACGGCTTTAGTCCTGTTGTATGAGTTAACACGGTAACTTAACTCTATAGCAGAAAAAGATGAACATCACGTCTGTATTTTTGGAAGAGGTAAACAGAAATGTAAAACCGATTTCGGGCAGAAATCAATGCCAGAACTGCTATTCAGAACTTCTCAATTGAAAACGCATTGACTACTGCATGATGCAAGTAGACACTATACCTTTGCGACTTTACTTTATTAGTGTGGCCATCAAAAATATGTGCAGTGGAGTACCGCCGCGTATATTTTGGACTACTTTGAGTGTGAGTATGATTTGTTGCTAATACCTATGTGCACAACCATAATGTTCGTCAACCATCATCTTATTGGCCCGTTGCAGGTAGTGATGAGCGCTACTGAAGAAGCATAACTTCAGTCCACCTCCAGGGCTTACTAAATTTAGATAATAATATACCAATGAAAAATATATGGTGCGGCCTAAACACGGTTGCACTGTAAAATATCGTACAGAAAAAGCTACGACATTATTTTACAATAAAAAAAAAACATACCAATCGAATTGAGAACCTCCTCCTTTTTGGGAAGTCGGTTAAAAATGGGTTCATCACATTTTCATAGTGTGACTAAAGACAGCCATGCTAGGCAGAGAATAGCAAGCTAAAAGCAAGCGACTTTCAACCACAAAACAAAACATTTCTCTTTCCACCCCAGAGACCCACATTTCAGCTATTCTAATATAAATTAGAGCTAAAATTTAGAACAGTAGCGTTACAAATACACTTCAGTAACGTTTCAGGGCACGTCGGCGAATAAACAGAGCTTTACAAAGGCATAAACGATGCGCAGTGGTTTATTGTTTGTCGTATCAACTGCAACAGCTGGGCTACGGGTTTAGTGGCGGATGAAGCGGGAGCGGAAAGCGAATGAGAAAGAAATCGGGCAAATTATGGCCAGATACCGAAATTGATAGTGTGTTTTTATTCGTTTTTAGTTTATTTTCAGTCATAATGTTCTTGGGATGATCTGATTTATCATGGAAACTTGAAGATTACGGACTCGTTGTGTACAAAAACACAAAAAAGTCTAAAATAACTTTACTCTCGAAGTTCGGTGACCTTGTATGTTTTCAGGGCACGTCGGCGAATAAACAGAGCTTTACAAAGGCATAAACGATGCACAGTGGTTTATTGTTTGTCAACAATAAACCACTGCGCGGGTAATGAGATAGAAATCGGAAATGATGGCCAGATAATGAAATAAATTGAGTGTGTTTTTATTTGTTTTTAGTATATTTTCAATCATAATGTTGTTGACCATCTGGGGATGATCTATTCTATCATTGAAACTTGAAGATTATTGACTTTTTGTGTACACAAAAAAGTTTAAAATAACTTTATGCTCATAGTCGGTGACTTTGTTATTGTAACTGACTTTTTTGCCACCGACTTATTTTTTTTGCGAAATGCTCTTTTATTTAACATTTTTTTAGTAAACATTGCCAACACACAAATTCAATAAATTGTGTTGTAACTAGAAGATAATTATTAGGTACTTACCATCATGTCAACATAGATCAAGAAGAAAAAAAAAAACAAACTACTGAACCATCATTATCATCTAGCCTAGCCTTTTCCAACTATGTTGGGTCGGCTTCCAGTCTAACTGGATGCAGCTGAATACCAATATTTTACATAGAGCGACTGCCTACAAATATCAAACTACCCGTTCAGTGGCCCCCCCGCCTCACTCAGTATGACGTCAAAGGCCCGAGTCGCCCGACCTTGTAAAAAAAAAGGTGCGACGGCGCGCGCCGGCCGGCCGGGCTCTTATCTTAATTTTTTGTTGACGTGTTATAAACAATAGACGCTTCAAGTAATGTTTTTGTTCAAGCTTATGAGAGACCCTTTCAAGTGGTGTCAAGTGTTTGTTAGTATTACGTCTCAAATTTATTATGTTATTTCGTAAACATTGACGGGTGCGGGATAGGGTTGTCAAAAGACATTATGTGAACTTTAAAAATTATTATTTCAAAAAGTAAATCGATACCATATATATTTTATGGCTTTTATTGGTGGAAGGGTTCTATTTACGTACGATAAAATAAAAATAAACATAGTTGGTAGTAGAAAAATATTATCATTATTATTTTTTTTTAACCAGTATTTATTGCCGACGGGGAATAATTTAATCACTTAAATTAAATAATTTATCACAAATATACTGTTTCACGTAAATTAAAAATTTTGCTACTATCTGAAAGATAATTTAATAATGTAACTTACTTGTAAGTATTATGCTGATAGGTTTATACAATAAATTAAAATATGGAATTAATTAATTAATGAATTAAATAAAAAAATTGCACTCGACATTGTTTGTTTATTTTTTTTTATGAATTTTGAGGTAAACAAAATACATACGATGTTATTGTTTTCTACAAGAACCGCCCCTATGACGACCCCCTGACCAAGAAATACTCTCTTTAATTAAATTTATTTATTTTTAATGAATTTTTAAAAAATATAATTTTGAATTTCGCGGGCCGCCATGTTTGTTTTTTTTCAAGGTTAGGTTGAACAAAACTTAAAATCTTAACTTTAATTTACTATCTTTTGTATATGTTTTTGCTGAAAACTATTGTCTAGTAAATATCCAATGTGATAACTATTACTTTGGATACGGAACTGGTCTTAAAATTTCATAAATTACGAAAGCATTGTGACAAAATTCTAACACCGTTATAAGCACCCGTAAAATCACTCAGAAGTTAAAATATACTTACCTTTAGGTTAAAATCCGGTTGCACACACATACACTGTATTATAATTAATCACTTTATCACTATTTTATTCATTATCACTCACTCAAAACCAATAAATTACTTGAAAATACACGGAGCATCCGTCAATCGCACACGTCATTCAGCGGATTTCAAAGACTGACATTCAACTTTTTTTTTTAAATCGAATTGACCATAGTAGTATAGTGTTGCCGTGTTTTTAGTATGCAGAACTTACTAGAGAATCGACTAAAAGTGAGCGAAACGATTGAAACGTCACGTGATAGAATTAAATGGGTACTTTCCGACGCCATGTTGCGAAAAAGTACAAAGGGCTCGATAGTAACCAGCTGGCGCTCGGGCTGTCAAAACGGCATGGCTGATTCGTGACCGGTTGGCGCTTGACTGGCTACTGAACTGATTATCATAAAGTTTCGATTCGGCCAATCGGCAAATATATCCTTTCATCTACCAAATTAAGAACCAAAGGAGGTTCTTGTTAAGTCGGTAACAATACCTAAGTATAAGTTTTTAAACTGACATGGTCACTGACAAAAGTGTCGAAAAAAGTTCGCGAGTGGACTCAGTGATTTTTGTGTGTCGGGAACAGAATCGTGTAGTGAGTGACAATGGTAGTGGTGCCGAACGCAAAAAACGAACAAGAAAGAGGGTAGACCGATTTGTCTGCTCATAAACATCCACCCGCAATGACTTCAGTTTATCCGTGATCATGGTGCTTGTAACAGCGCCGAAATATCGGGAACTCGAAACAATAATCAAACATGGTAAATATCCCGTTTATGATATTAATAGTAGTGGTAACAAAAAGCTTTCAGAAACCCGCTGCCGCCACCAAGCCAGCTCCCTTACCCCAGCTGTTCGAAGCCAAGTGTTAACGTCCCGAATACGAACTGAATGCACTTTTGTTCTTTTGAAATTGACTGCACTGATAATATTGTGTTGTAGTGACGTTGTCGGCGCTGGTTAATAAACCATTGTTTTGTTGATTAAGTCGGGTTATTTAGTGTTTCAAGACGGGCTTATATAACATAACAACGTGCTTGTAATCCCTGAAGGGTTAGACAGAGGTGTAACTAATTGTAGACCCACATTTCGTCAGTCTCCGTCGCTGCTACTGAGAAATTACTGATGAAAAATTCGAATTACACTTTGCTCGACCTGGGAATCGAACTCAGGACCTCAAACTCAGCAGTCGCGCTACCAACCATTGGACTAACGAGGCAGTAAAGATGGGTTTACCTACGTTCGATGGTTAAGTAGCTTGGTTATGTGAATTACTGAGAAGTGTTATTAGTCAATACTCTCAAACACATTGATTTAATGTTGTTAGAAAAAAAATTAAGTACAAAAATCTAAAACCCGACTACTAACAAAATCGCGGTCTTAAAAGTAGAAAACAAGAAAATAATTCTTGTCTGATATTCTTCGTAGTCGCATGCCACTGATACCTGATGCTCCTTCATGGCGTTCTCATTGATACAGAAGTCAGCTGCTAATTGCCATTAGCAAGGTGGCATGCGACTATACGAAGAATATCAGACAGATATTTGTAATGTGCTCGCCAAGACCTTTCATTTGATACCAAACTTGCTATGATTATCTTAATTTAATATTTTTTGAGGTAAGTTTTTGACATTTAAATTTCGTCATAAATAGAATTTATAAAATTTATATAGCCTATGTCACCCGGGCTATTCTTACAAATCTATTGACACCTAATTTATTAAAATCCGTTCAGTAGTTTAGGCGCTACGGTGGAACATACATACATAGACTGCCAAAATCATTACCCTTCCTTTTGGCTTTGCCGTAGTCGGGTAAAAAGGTTTGATTTATCTCATTGATTTTGGAGGAGACGCTATCGCTATAAGAAGGTGTGAATTGTATCACTAAACATATTATAAAACAAAGTCCTCCACCGCGTCTGTCTGTTCGCGATAATTACTCAAAAACTACTGCACCAATTTTGCATGCTGTTTTCACCCATGGATAGAGTGCTTCTTGAGGAAGCTTAGTATATAATTTGACCGAAATCCGCGCGGGCAAAGCCGTGGGCATCGGCTAGTTTATTAGAAAGGAACTTTTGTCCGCGATTTCACCTGCGTGGGATAGGGATACGGGTCTCTCTCTGATCTGCGGTAATCCATCCAATTCCATTCAGCAGTTAAGATGGAAAAAGATAGCAGATTAACAGCTTTACTTTTGCATTTGTAATATTAATAAGTTACGCAAGAAAACCAGTTTAATTTACATCGATTTATCGTTATTTTGTGACTACGACGAAAATATCTCCCAAGTTTTTATAAACCATATTTTTTTTTATTTATATAATTTTCATCTTTCTGCCCTCGTCCCATTTTACTTTGGGTGGGCCCAACACTCCTTCTTTCATTCTCCACTTTCAGACGTCACGGCATCATTAAGGCGCAGATAAGAGGGACACCGTAAAAACGACCTGTTTTTCGTTGCAGAGTTAGCCGTATTGCTACTTATTACAATTCCAAAAAAAAATATAGTGTATAGTCAAATGTATAGGTAAAAGACTTATGCAAAAATATTTTCTAAAATTAATCAAGAACCTCGAAAAAAAAAATCACAAAATCACAAAAAAATCACACGAAAAAACTTTTTCGTCTCGAAATGCTCAATATTTTGAGCGATAACTGTTATTTTTTTTTTTACTATCAGAAAGGAAATTTAACCAACTAAAGACATATGTAAAAATATTTTAACATTACAGCGTATTTTTTTTTTAAATAAATTAAATCTGCGAACTATCGTTCATATTGGCAGTCACGAGAATCAAACGCATCCCCATTTTCAACCTTATTTGTTTAGGCGATGAGTTAAACGCACGCTCAAGGTCGCGGGCAGGTAATGTCGCCTTAATATACTCGCCGTTCTCTTTCATATCACTTCTCACACAATCCATCCATCCTTTCTGTGTTATATTATTATGTTTTAATATACCAGTTAAAAAGTCGCAAAGATACTTCTGCAATTTACTCTAAAATTGGTAACATCTTCAACTTGATCGTCTACTTGAAATTCGATCAATCTAAAAAAGACATCATCCCCTTATCTGAAGACTGAAATTCCGGTAACCTTCGACTCAGATCCTGTCTCCAGTCACCCGAAAGTGTTAATAAGTATAAATTGTAAACACATTAACTGCAGATTTCTCTGATAATCTTTAGCTGTGGCTAACGACCTTCCCCATTAACGCGATCGGATGGTACAAGGTAGAAGATTTTGAAGTGTTTTAGGGTTATATTTTAGATCTCTGGTGTATCTTTTGGTTATTTGTGTTATAGTATGAATTTGCAAAGAAAGTATTGCGTTTCTCTCCATTCGTCTTCATAAATTATATTGACACGGCTATTGATACTCTACTTAGTTCAATCGGGTTTTGATAAAAATTTCAAGCAGTTTTTTTGCATTAAATCTTTATTTAATAATCTTTAATCTTTATTTTATCTATATTATGTATGTATTTAGAAATATATAAGTATGTTTATCAGTTGTCTAGTACCCATAACACAAGCTCTGCTTAGCTTGGGACTAGATGGCGTTGTGTGATAGTTGTGGAATATTATTATTTCCTTTATTTATCTTTACACAAAAGTACATTTTTAAATATTTCTTACAAAAAACAATACAAAAAACATTTAAAAATATAAAAAATTGTAGCCCACCGGTATCGGAAACAGGGTCCAAGCCACCGGCGGTCAGGGCTCCAGAGAAAGGAACCTCCTAACAATGCGAGCCGTGTCCAGGAGTACCGCTTTCTGCATCAAGCCCTTGATCCAGCCGCCTAACGAGAGCCTCCTCAGGTGTTGGTCGAGGCTCTTGGCAATTAAGCCATTGGCTGTAACGACTATCGGCACAATGATCGCTGAGTCCACATCCCACATGTCGACAACCTCGCGAGCCAAGTCAAGATACTTGATTTGCTTGTCTTTCTCGGCTTTCACGAGGTTCTCGTCATGCGGGACGGTTATGTCAACAATCATTGCGCGCCGCTCTGATCGGTCCACCACCACTATATCAGGTTTATTAGCTATAATAGTCCTGTCAGTGATGATGGATTGATCCCAGTACAGTGTGATATGGCCATTTTCGAGAACTGGGTCGGGCACATACTTGTAGTACGGCACTTCTGATTCCACAAGGTTGTATTTCAGAGCAAGTTGCTGATGGATAATCCTGGCTACAAGGTTGTGTCTATGCAAGTATTCTCCGTTAGCCAGACGAGAACATCCGGAGATAATGTGACGGATTGATTCGCCCGGACGGTGGCATGCCCGACATATGTCAACCGTACCGTCCTTCACAATAAATCTCCGGTAGTTATTCGTCATCATAACTTCGTCCATAATTGCACAGACAAAACCTTCGGTTTCTCCGAAGAGTTCCCCGGAACGTAGCCAGGCTACGGACGCTAAGAAGTCTACATCGGGTCCATGTAGGGCCCGGAAAAAGCGTCCGTGAAGCTCCTTACTCTGCCATACCTCCAAGCGGTCGTTAGTGTCAAGCACTACAGGTTTGCGCCAGTTCTCTTTAGCCAAGGAGAGCGGGGTAAGGCCCTTGTCCACCGCGACAACATCTCGATGCATCCCCACGTCGGCTTCCAGGAAATATTCCCTGAGACTGCATATCTCACGATTGTGGAGAGTCTTAGCATTCAAAAAGCCTCGACCTCCACACTTCCGTGGGATATACAGTCTCATAACCGAAGAACGTGGGTGATGCATTCGATAAGTCGTCAACAATGTACGGACCCGCCTATCCAGGGCGTCTAGCTCTGTTTGAGTCCATTTGAGTATGCCGAAAGAGTACATCAAAACCGGCATGACCCAACCGTTGAAGGCACGCACCCTATTTCCGCCCGACAAAAGACTATTAAATACTTTCCTCAGGCGGCCAAAGAAGCGCTCCCTCACCGATTGCTTCATGTCGGCAACGTTGATGCCCAGCGCTTCCGACATACCCAAATACTTATAGGTTTCGGTTGCTGAGAGGGATCTAAGATTTAAGGAATCCGTGAGCTGGGTTCCCACAGACTCCACAATCCCCCCTCGCTTTACATGCATGACCGCACATTTGTCCACTCCGAATTCCATCCTGATGGCGCCACTGAAAGCTTCAGTGACTTTCAGTAGCTCCATCAGGTGCAAATCATTGGTGGCAAAAAGTTTAAGGTCATCCATGTAAAGGAGGTGAGATATAATCTGACCACCTCTCTTCAACCGATAGCCTAGACCTGAACCCTCCAGCAGCGTGCTAAGAGGATTCAAGGCTAAGCAGAACCAAAGTGGACTCAAACTGTCGCCCTGAAATATACCTCGCTCTATCCTTATCGCCTCGCTATTCCTCTGGATCTGCCGACACCCTGGATAGCGAAGGACTGTCCTCCATTGCCCCATACACGACATCAGGAAGGTGCGTAGGGTTGCATCAATTTTATACAACTCTAGCACCCTCATGAGCCATGTATGTGGCACCGAGTCATAGGCCTTCTTATAGTCTATCCAGCATGTCGACAGATCCTTTCGGAAACGGCGAACCTGCTGGCTAATGGTCATATCAATGAGGAGTAGCTCCTTAGTACCACGGGACCCGTTCCTACATCCATTTTGAGAAGCAGATATAACAGAATTTTCGTTAATATGTTTATTAATTTTAGCTCTCAAAATGGAGGTAAGAACTTTATAGACCGTTGGAAGACACGTAATCGGTCTATATTTTTTGGGTTCCGCAGTACTACCCGATTTATGGAGCAGGTGGGTTATTCCAGTTGTCAGGAACCCTGGTAGCGACCCTGACTCCAAGGCTGACTGGAATAGGGCTGCCAAGCAAGCATGCGATCTTGTAAACCATTTAATCCAGAAGTTGTGCAGTCCGTCCGGCCCTGGTGATTTCCAATTAGGCAACGGACGAACTGCACAACTTACATCTTGGGGGCTGATCGTTATTGCCCCCATTTCTGTTATTGGATCGCACGCTCGCTCGACCTCCCGAGTCCATTCACCCTCGGAATTAAATCATTAATTATTATTATTATTTCTTAAATAATAGTAGCATAAATTACGAAATAAAGAAAACAAGGAGGGTTATAAACATTATTGAATTCAATATTATATCAATGACGTCATACAATAGTTAGATACAGTTGTTAAAAAATGCTTATAAGAAACTTAAATTATGCAAGACGAGCAAACAATTAAAAAAGTGCAAAACGTAGTCTTTGAGGATTTTGTCAGAATTAGAGCGATATTCAGGAATTTCTTTAACTAAGAATAACTTATTTGCATAGCTTTTATTTAACTAATCTAGACTTAGAGTTCTAGAAGACTAATCTAGACAAGAAGGCACACATTTCAAGTCTTTCCACTGTCTACTGTAATCACAGATTTAAGTGAAAAGGAAACTTGGTCACCCATCCTGGAACCAACCTTGGCAAGCGCAGCTTAACCTCGAAGAGTATTATTTAGTCACGAGATTTTTACCAATCTCACATCAAATAGAAGATCACTTAAACTTTATCACAGTCACTCTCATGGCAATGCTTGGGCCATTACAAGAGTAAGCGAGTCGGCGGCGGGGAGGGGGGGAATCGGAGAACACCGTAAATAGTCGTACCGGAACCAGAAGTGGTCCCGTCGCTTCCCTTCCGGTGCTGGCGCAAAAAAATGAAAGTGCAGCACCGAACAATGTTTAAGTGGGTGAATTATTTTAGTAAAGGATTTTTTACGAGCCTGTTGTTGGAGAATGCTGGGAGAAGTTACGAGGAAGTTGCTCGTGAAATGATAATTTATGCGGGTAGGAATATTCTTTAGAGATGGACAGTTTTTTTTTAGAGGTTGTTAACGGTTCTTTATCAGTAATTATAATTACTTATATGTAACATAAACTATACTATACTGGGTGTCAAACTCACGGACCGCATCAGAAACACTATACTTCGCTCGAAAACCCAAATAGCCGAAGCTGGCAATACAGCTGCAGGGTTGAAATGGAACTGGGCTGGTCACATCTGCCGCATGTCGGAGGAGCAATGGGCAAAAATTACCACTCAGTGGACACCAACCAGCAGTGGAAGGAGGGAAGGGAGGCCTTTGCCCTGCAGTGGGACAGTACAGGCTAATAATAATATATGTAACATAACAATACGAGTGTAATGGGGATTACAGGGGTACGCAGAGGTGTGTCTAATAGGGGTTTGATACTTAAGATCAACATGCATAATATCAGCAGTTAAAACATCAACACCTTAAGACCAACGATTCAAAATCTCAGGCACAAATTCAGACTCTATGGCTGCTACTAAGATATTGCTAATGGAAAATACAATTAAAGTTTCCTCCCACCCGGGAATCGAACCTAAAACTGCTCACCAGTCGCATTTGCGACTACATATTATTAGTTATGAGGCAGGAATATACCAAGTAAATATATCTTCATAGAACTATCCGAAACCTTCGTAACCACATGAAATATTTTCCGTTATCTGCAGCTGTATAATCTCTTTTGAAGCAGGAAATCTCCTAATTTCCTCCATTTATAAATAGTATAAAAATTCTATTTCATGTTTGTCCGTAGAATTACACCATTTGAATTTATTATCTTTCATTTTTCACTTATTCATTATTTAAAGAGTTCATTGGGAAAGTTTTAAGCTTTAATATATTATTATTTAACTCACTCACATTTATACGAAATGCCGATTTTTTTAGCGTCACCACGCAACCTTAGCACATTGCACACGCTGAAGTTAATTCACTTGTAAAAGAAAGAAGTTTGTTACCACTATTTAAGTCAGTTATTTAGTTATTAATAATTCGCACCCCCCAAAGAATCATATGGTATTATGCTATTACCATAGTTTTCGTTTTATTGCATATTCGATGTTTAGAGCTCTAATTACATCTTGTATTTTTTTTTGGATTTTTTCTATGTATGTTTACAAAAGTAAGATAATTACAATGGTATCATACTGAACATAACAATATTATTCCCTTAGAATACTGACTACGATATCGTTAAGTTTACACGCGAATAATACCGTAATGGCATGTACTATCTTTAGTTTTGGCCTGGTTTTCAATAAAAACTTTATGCTATTAAACTATTACAAGAAAATACATAAAATAAAACACACAGTAAAAAAAAAATGCTTTGTTTTGATGCATAAATGGCTACCATAGGATCCACCCATGCTGAGATATAAGCAAAAAACAGTTTTTTTATTTTTCCAGTAAAATTTAGCTTTCTCGATTACCATATTAATCGCTGGGGGTGCGAATTGTTGTTTTAGTTATTTTATTTGAGAACTGTTTGCTCTCAAATAAAAAAAAAGTCGAGCATTTTTCGTTAGGTTTTTGTTTTTAATTTGTTAAAATATTGGTTAGTTTATTTTATTTTGTGGTTTAATACACAGTCAGTATTAAACCATGTATCTATCAACACATTTTCGAAATCACGAAATTATTTTTAAGATACTTTTTTGTAGGTACCATATCACATTGACCTATTTAACCCAAAATATGCTTGACAGAGAAAGCCTAGCGATTAAATGTACCCCTATTGTATTTGAGTTCGTCGCTAGTTTGTTAACATATCCTGTTTGATTAAGTGACTATCTATTCTTCTGCCATATTGAATAAAAATCCGTTCGAAAAAAGACAGTCGAGTCACTTTTGCACCTTCGCATATTAATAAAGAAACCAAGTCAGTTTCCGCAACTAAAATAATGAAGATTCAAAGTTAAATCGGAACTTTTCTTTCTGAATAAGTTACACTAACTGTTCCTTTTGAAAGAAAAATCTTAATGAATTGTTAACACCGCATTCAGTGAAAGAAGAAGCTGGCCAGAAAAAGATAAACAGATATATAAAGTGAATGGGAACTAAATCATTAATTTACTGTTACTTCATCATTTCTGGTAAAAACACGTCCACTGCTATATAATTATATAGGCCTCCCCTAAGTATCGCCATATTGACAGGTCATGTGCGTCACGCATCAAACGGATCCCCGCAACCTTTACCAGGTCATCGGTTTACCTAATGGTAGACCTTCCAACGGAACGTCTCCCGGGTCACGATCACCACTCCAAAACTTTCGTTCCAATTAAAAAAGCAACTATTTAATAGAAGGTCAGAGGTTCAATTCCTAGGTTCTGCAGTGTTCGGTCGATGACAATAGGCTTGCCCCCTGTAAGATGTGATTTAAAATAAGAGGTCTGGGTGTACTGTTCGGTACAATTTTGTCAAACTCTTTGGGAATTACAAGCGTAATATTATTAAATTCAAAAATTTCGCAAAACATGTCCACTACCGGCTTTCAACAGCATAATTACGAAGCCCAAAATATTTAAAAATATATAATAGTGCATTCAGTCAGACACTAATAGTTCTTGACAACGTCAGAAAGGGACAACTATACAGAGGAAGAGAGACAGCAATAAATTAGAGGCCCATCCCGAAACTTCGTGTCGCAGTAACCCTTTCCGGTTAGCTGGCGATTACCTCTGATTGTTACACAGTTTATAACAAGTTACGTTTTGTTAGGTGGGGATTAAATGTTACGGCCTCGTGTGTTGTTGCTTTCGTTTTTCCGTAAGCAATCAACAGCTATAGATGTTTGAAGGTAGAGGAAGGAGTTAGCTTGGTTTATAAGCCCATTGTAAGTTGTATATAGAAGGGGCAAGCAAGGATTGTTACAGGGATATTTTATAGTTGTTGCCTACCTGGATGTACTTGAAAAGAACGTTCATAGTCGTTACTGGTAGTAAATGGCCCGATAATCTGGTTAGCCAGTCTTACCAAGTACTTATAAAAATAGGCAGTTGCTCCATGCAAAGTATTCAACTAAATCTAGTTAAATTGAAAACTAACCTCAACAGAATAGGCAGAGGATGATGATTGATATTTACAAGATGATTATTTTAATCTCAACAAATTGAGATTATTTATCTAAATAAAACCCTCCCCCTCAAACTCCTCCTTATGTTAAAAAAAAACCGGAGTACAAATCGGACTCGCGCACCGAGGGTTCTACAAAGTAGTAAGTTGAAAATTGGTACAAAGCGTTGCTTTTGACGTGATAACGTCTTATAAATTGATGGCCGGCTGCAAGCACGAAAAAGATGACGTCATACCGCGTTACCTCGCTTTGAGGCGTTCCATAGCAACGGCGTGTCAATTGTTTTGTTTTATTTTCTTTTCCATAGCAACGGCGTGTCAATTATTTTGTTTTATTTTCTTAGGACGTTGTCACGTTCAACTATCGTCAGTAAACCGATTTTACAGACAACCGATTTTTTTTACCAATTTTCAAGATTCTGTGTCCACGGGAAGTACCCTGTAGGTTTTGATTCCCTTGCGAGTGTCGAAAATTTGCGGCATAAATGGCTGTATCTTTTGATTGCGTTGGCTTAGAACTTTGATTTTTTTTACAGCTTAAAGGGACAGTAGACTTGAGTATTTGATATAAATTTCAGCTTGACAAATCCACACGTGCTTGAGAAAAAGGTTCTTAACAGACTGTGAGACGGATAACGAAGTGATCCTGTAAGGGTTAATTTTTCCTTTTGTACGGAACCCTAAAATCAGGCTAAGCAGATGATAATAACCTCAAAACTTACCCAAACCAAGTTACGTACTTAGCCCGCCTCTAAATCAAGTACCGAACATAAATTCTATAACTTAGATCATAGAACGGGCATAGCAGTCGCTAACGAGTTTACAGTTGAACTGCGATGAACACAATTGTGCACTCATTACGCTTGTTGCTTAAGGGGCTGGGCTGAAGTGAATCACTTTTAGGAGAAGTTGAATACATTATTTTGATGGCTTTTTTGTGGTCGGTAAAAGGCACAACTTAAAGATAAAGAATACTGGTATTCAGCTGCATCGCGTTAAACTGGAAGCCGACCCCAACATAGTTGGGGAGAGGCTTGGCAGATGATGATGAATACTTTTATAGTAGCGCCGCTACAAAAATACTACAGCGCCATCTATGCCAAAAAAGGAAGAACTAACATCGAAAATTCTTGACCAGGCAGTTAAAACTTCTCCGCGATAGGAAAATCAACAACTGTCGGGCCCGCCAGTCAACAACCGTCTAGTCTAAAGAACCTCCCTTTTTTATGAAGAACTTAATACCCTGTTCTACAGTCTCCCAAAATTACTATTTGCTACTTACAGACTACTTATAGGCTGCATGGCTTTATACTGTCTTATGCCTTTTAAATGTATGGGTACTGCCCAGCGTTTTGAATAAGTGAATAAATACAATTTAATAAATTGGAAGTAATATAGAGAGTCAGAGTATAGAGTTCAGTGTTTTTTTGTAGTCCTTGTATTTTTTTTTGGTTTAGTCTCAAAGGAATTGTGATCAATCCTATATTAATATTGATGTTTGTTTAATAAATAAGAATTTAAGTCAGTAGTTTCAAATATACTTAACCTATTTTCATTCAATGTTTTTAAAACATCTGTCAAGATTCGCCAGACACAAAACAAAAAACGAAACTCCATTTAAAAACAAACAAAATAACTTTCATAATCCTTAAAAAAACTCAATTTTCATATCGCTTCAAATAACAAAATTTACCCTTTTGACTTCAAAAACTAATATTTACTAAAAAAAAGAAAATTGGATAGAACGCAATAAATTATGAGCTCGGTAATCTCTTGGTAAGAATTATCTGGAAAAATATAATCAGTTACAAAGGGTAGCAACCCTAGTTTATTTATGATACAATTTAGCACATAACTCAGGCCGAAAACCAACTGTTTATCTAACTACAATCGCTCAGTCTTCCGGGTCTACGCTACGCTGCTACGAGCCAACTGGGGCTACGAAAACCGCTACGAAAAGAGCTACGAGATCAGCTACGAGATTTCGTAGCAAATGAATATTTTAGTGTGGGCGTGTGTTTTAGGGTAATTAAGACATTGTTTTGTTCTAATTAACGTATCAAGGACTGCTGTTTGGATTTTATACGATTCGTTGGAGTTTGTATGGGTTATTTTTTGTAAGTATTTCCATTATAGATAATTACTAGTCAACAGAAATCGGTAAATATAATCCTGTACGGCACTGAGTTAATTTATTTTAAATACAGTTTACGATGATGAGGGAGAGGCATAAATCATCATGAGGATGGGAAGGCTATGGGGGTTTTTGCCCAGCAGTGGGACAAATTAGGCGATGAAAAAAAAAGAGAAACGCGGCATGTCCTAGAACCGAAATCAGAGGTGTCGTGTCTTGGGTTCAAACTGTTCAACTTGGCAGTCTAACGGTCACACCATTAGGCTATCATTGCTGGTAAAAATGACTCAAAATAACTTTCCAGCGAAGTAGCGAGGTGGATTCTAAAAAAAAAAAAGTAAAAGTTATTTTAAAGCCCCTAACTTAAAACTATTCTCAACCAAAATCGTTACCCGCTTCCGCTCAACAAATCGCTGCCTGCAAAGCCCCACCGAAGCGGTTACCACTCACCATCGTACCATAGCGGTACAATTTGAGCGGAATTAAGATAAAATTTATTCTCTCATCATTGTTCTGTTGATATTTAGTCGATTTTATTATGCAAAAATTAATCTTTGATTTTCTTTATACTGGCAACACAGTCACTAACGTCACGTAACGTCAAACTCAACGTTTCTTATAAAAAGAACGGTTGCCTTTAGTCGTATGCTTACTTCTATCTAAACTGTGCTAGGAGGCAGTTACTATAACCTTCCTTGTGGGTATTTTTATATTTGAATAATAAACGAGTCCAAGTATTTAAATTCAAAATCAAATTGCTGCTGTTTTCTTGACACCCATTTCCTATAGGTTATGGGCCCAGGACTGCTTTGATATACTGTTGCGCTTACTGTGTGCTGGTTAAATACGTGTATAGTTGAGTGCTTGTAAAAACATGTGTGTATAGTGAGTGCTTGTAAAAACACGTGTGTATAATTGAGTGCTTGTAAAAACACGTGTGTATAATTGAGTGTTTGTAAAAAAACACGTGTTTATAATTGAGTGTTTGTGAAAAAAAAACACGTGGCACATCATAGACAATCTGAAGACCAAGTGAAATATTAAACCTTTCGATGGTGAGAGGTACAGTGTGTGGAAATTCTGTATTCGAGCGTTGTTAGCTGAGACGATGTCATCAAAGTTATCGACGATGAACCCATAATACGGTCAAAGGCTTGAGTAAAAAAATAAGTGTATTGTGAAGAATGTAAATAGTGTAATCGTCGAGTATTTGGCAGAATCTTTCCTTGGTTTTGCTAAAAGACGATCTCAGTGCAAGATTCTTCACGTCGAACCTAAAACTCAAAACTTCAACTAAAGAAACACAAGGACACAAAGCCTTAAACTAATAACCAACAAAAGTTTTAAGGTCAAGAAGAAATCTTTCAAGAAGTGTCACCATTATGGAGTCACATCGAATACAAATGCAATTTTGATGCTTCAATCCAATCAACAAAAACCTGCAGACAGATTCCGCAGAGTTCAAGCTGTGGAAATAACTCAGGGTGCTTCAAGTTCCAGTGAGGTTTCCGGTTTCGCATTTTTGTCGGGAAATTATGAAGGTGGCGCAGAAGAAAACCAAGTAACCTTCCTGCTAAATTCCGAGGCATCGGACCACATCATTAACAGGGAAGTCCTATCCTTTAACTTCAGAAATTTTATTAAACCGTTTAAAAAATGTTAGTTGCTAAACACGGTGATTTTTTTTTACAGCTACTGATGACATTACAAGTTGTCAGCAATCCATGGTACTCTCATACAAGCTGCTGTCAGTAACCAAGATGCAGCGTCCCGGGTTGACCTTCGACCAGCATGGAACCAATATCTGTAAGGACGGTAAAATACTGACGCGAGGTATGGCAATTAATTATTTAATTTGTTTGAATTTCGTGGTTAAAGTTATTCAACCTGTTTCTCAAAAATGCAACAGTGATGGTGCTAATTACATTATTTATGGCATCAACGGTTAGGCCATATTAGTAAACAAAAGTTTTAGAGCTGAAAAATAACTGTATGATTCATAAACATAAGTTCAATTGAGGTGGTTACACGGAACACCCAATGATAAATTATGCGAAGCTTGCATAAACAGGCACGATTACCCATTATTCATCATTACCCATATTTCACACTTCTGAAGTGAAAAACAATAAAATACCTTTATTTGTTGTGTATGGGCCAATCACTCCTTAGTCGATAATAGAAATTATTTTGTTTCATTTAACGATCAATTCACTCATTATTGTGTTGTGTATTTATTGACATAGAAATCTCACGTGTTCAGTTTCACTGCTTTTACAGATTTTATGGCAAAAACTGGGACTAAATTTAATTTAAAACTAGTTACTTTGTACTGTGAAAATTGTCGAGAATATTTTGTCTAATGAAATGAAAGATTACTGTGTTTCTAAAGGAATGTCATACCATTTTACTATTCCAAGAACACCACAGAAAAATTACGTTTCCAAACGAATTAGTAAAAAGCCCGCGCTATGATAAGCGGTGCTAAATTACAAAAGTGTTTTTGGGGTGATGTAGTCTTAACTGCAGTATATTTAATAAACCTTGCCCATTAAAACAAAATCAAACACCAATTGAATGGTGGCAGAAAAAAAAAAATAACCTGCAATTAAGTAGGTAGTTGAAGGTTTTGATTCTACCGCATAGTGCAAAAATAAAAATAAGTAACACTTTCGATGAAAAATCATGGAAAGGTATTCTCGTTGGTTAAATACCAAATGGCTATAAAGTATGAAATAAAATATGAAATGGTCAGGATGTCATAGTAATGAGGTTAATTTTTGTAATGAAGGGAATGAAATCGAACATTTCCGTGACAAAACTGATGATAGTTATGACGTGTTGTCAAAAAAAAAAAAAAAAAAAAAAAAAAAAAAAAAAAAAAAAAAAAAAAAAACAGTGTCAATAAAATATCCTCAAGACAGTGACAGTCCATAAATCTGATATTAATTCCAAAACTGATTGTTCAAAGTTGAACGGTTTAAAATCAGATGGATCAAAATCAGATAATATAATATAAATAAGACCATAATGACCCCAAGGTAATAAAGCCAAATGTTAATGACAAACCATGATGTCGCAGTTCTTGTGATACAAATATCGACGATTCTTGTCAATAATGGGAAGGAGTGTTACGCTTACATAAGGGCCATCCCCCTGTTTCATATTTTGAAATCGGGGATATTTTATTGTGTTGATTCAATTAGTTGCAAAGTACCTAGTTCATTTAACGAAATTAAAAATCAGGATGAAAGGAGTTTATGGGAAGGTGCAATTAAAGATGAATTAGATTTATTTTTAACTAATGATACCTGGACATTAGAACCGAAACCGATTTATAGAAATATAGTCGGGTTTAAGTGGATATTTCGGTTTAAGCACATTTATTTTCTTAAAGAGAAACTTAACTAAATTAACAATAGGCAGGTTTACATTACAATAGATTTATCTATATGAAATAAAATACAAAACAGCTGACACAAAACTTATGTTAACAAAACTTAATGAAAAAATAAACCATAATTCTTGGTTTTTTTTAAATGTTTGTATCCGAGAAACTGAGCACCATAGATTTATCCAAATGTATAAAATAAAGTATTTTAATTATAAGAATCATGAGATGATGACAATCCATTAAGATCTAAGGCATGTCTTGTTGCCAAAGTTTTTATAGTCAAAAGTATAAATCAGATTAAACTGAAACTTTTAGATGTATGATTAGTTTTGCAAATCAATATAATTTATGAATACATCATACGGATCTAAAAACCGTATCTTTAAATGGCATTTAAAAAAAAAAAAAAAAACATGAAAGTGCCAGAGGGTGTAATCAGTAAAGACGAATAAAGCTCTGTACAGATTAAAACAAGCTGCTAGGTGTTGGTTCGAATTAATACATCAGTGTCTTAACAAACAGGGTTTGTAAATTCATCAGTTGATAAATAAATATTAAGTAAAGAGCAAAATTGAAAATGGTAGTTCTAAATAATTGTTCCTAGGAATTAAAATTACTCAAAGTAATGATACAATAACTTTAGATCAAAGTTCTTCTATAAAAATCCATTTTGTAATGTAAAAATTTGGTATGTCTGACTGTGCTCCCATTAGGTACACCTATAAATAATAAACCAAATTATGAAGTTCTAAATGCAAATAGTGAATATATTACACCTTGCCGCAACCTTATTGGGTGTTTAATGTACGTTATGTAATGTACACGCCCTGATTTAAGTGCTAGTATTAATATTTTGAGCAGATTATACACAAACAAAAAGAACAAAGAGTTGTAATTATTTGTCTCAAAAGAGTTAGGTATTTGAAGGGCACTATGGAATTAAAGTTGAGTCACAAAATAAAATGTGATGATGTTAGATAATCATAAATTATGTGGATAAGTAGATTCCTATTGGGGTGGTAATGATGTCAATAATAAAAAAAAAAATACCACAGGTTATTTATTTAAATTATTCAACAACTGTACAATAACTTTGAATACAACGAGGCAAATGTCTGTTGCGGGTTTGTAAACTGAGGCTGAATACATGGCATTATTTAAAACTGTAAAATAATCATTACGGTTAAAGTCTCTAGTCACTAGTATTAAAATGAATATTGTCATTCCAGTTGCTATTTTAAAAGACAATAATGGTTGTGTTAGTACCTACAGCAAATAATCCTTTTTAGTTATAAAAGGTCAAAACATATTGACATCAAGTATCATTTCTCCAGGGAACAAGTTGAAAATAATAAAATAAAATTATTTTATGTAATCACAGGTAAACAAATAGCGGATGTGCTAACAAAGCTGCTACAAACTGTTGTATTTTAGCAGTTCAGAGATCAGATGGGCTTGCAATGAAGTAACATAATATGTAAACAAATAGCGGATGTGCTAACAAAGCCGCTACAAGCTGTTGTCAACTGCTTAAAAAGCAGATCAGTCAGAGATAAGTTTGCAACAATGTTACTTATGTATGTGTATACTTTTTAAGTATTGATTTATTTGTGGTAATTTACTTATTGTAAATTAATTGATGTAATGAATTGTTCTATTATAACTAACTATTAATTATAAATTGTTGTAATTGATAATCATTTATGAATTATAAAATTAGATATAATTATTCATTTTGATGAGATGGTCTGGCTAGGTTTTCCTGGGTTTTCCTAGTCCTTGCAACAAATGTTGGGCCATAAATATTGTAGTTTCCCCAGAAATCACTTGGAAGGTTTATAGTATTCTGGTTATATAGGTGATTATGATTGTATAAAAATTAATTTGTATTTGGATAATTGATGATTAATTTTTGAGGGGGAATGTTGATATTTAGTCGATTTTATTATGCAAAAATTAATCTTTGATTTTCTTTATACTGGCAACACAGTCACTAACGTCACGTAACGTCAAACTCAACGTTTCTTATAAAAAGAACGGTTGCCTTTAGTCGTATGCTTACTTCTATCTAAACTGTGCTAGGAGGCAGTTACTATAACCTTCCTTGTGGGTATTTTTATATTTGAATAATAAACGAGTCCAAGTATTTAAATTCAAAATCAAATTGCTGCTGTTTTCTTGACACCCATTTCCTATATGTTCTGGGCGTATCTTGTTACACTAAGTTTTTTTTTTTTGGGGGGTGGGAAATCATCAAAATTAAATAACCCCTCCCGCTCTGGGCAGAGCGGAAGGGAGTGTCAGACTTCTACTGACTAAAACTGCCTCCGTGGTCGAGTGGTTTAGGCGTTTACCTTGTGACTCGATGGTCGTGGGTTCGATTCTCACGGGAAGCATACTTTGTAAAGTTGTTTCCAGTTTGGTAAGGACATTGCAGGCTTAAATCACCTGATTGTCTCATAAAAGATGATTCCGTGCTTCGGAAGGTACGTATAAGTCGGTGGTCCCGCCGCAAATGGCGGTCGTCAAAACATGTCAGAGGCCTTTGTGGTGGTTTAGAAACTTTGACACCTTACTGCACCCACACGATAAGAAAAAGATGAACTGACTAAAAACCACCCGTGTTCCTTCTTAGCCCTTTGTGTCGAGGCTGCGGTATCTCTTTCGAACAACCCGCAGCCCCGACGGGTATCTTGTTACACTTATCTGTTAAACGTGCGATGCTGTGACGTCATCAATTAAGATAGACCAGCTTTACTTTGGTAAAGGGATATTTTTTAGGGGTGAAGTGGGGTAGCTAAGTAAAGGGGTATTGGGGGTTTTGTGTTACTAAGCAAATAGGTCACATTTAGTTTTTTGTGGGTTTCTGTGTACTAATATTGTGGATACCGAACCGAACTGGCGTGCGTGTATGAACGTGGACGAGGGAATAGGAGTATGTAATTATAGCAGCAGGTCGTTCTGCGGCTTATTCTTCTGCCTACCCACATTGATAAAAGGAGTTATTTAATGTATGTACGTAAGTATGTATTGTGAATACAAAAGTAAGAGCTCCCGACCATATTTGCTTAGGAACACAACTTCTAAACATAAATATTAAATTGACGAAAAGCAAAACTTGATAATAAAGAGGTACCGCCTTATTACAAAAGGTAGTTAAACCTGGTTTAACTTAGACCTGGTTTATCTCGCATGCTGTCACTTTCTTTTAAATATTATTGAAGTGAGACGTCATGCGAGATAAACCAAGTCTAAGTTAAACCAGGTTTAACTACGTTTTGTAATAAGGCGGGTAAAGTTTGAAATTTTGTGCGTAGTAATCTACAGAACTACTGAACCGATTCTATGAATTCTTTCATCAATATGATTCTACGTTATTTCAAAATGTCATATTAGGCTGTGTTTAAAATACTCCAGTAAGATACTTTCCGACCATAACACGAGCAAACTCACACGCCTTTATAATCTGACCTCACTTTGTATGAGCTTTTCGTACAATAAGAGACCAGTTTAATTTGATTTTGCATAGCTAGACTTATCGTCGTGCGTACTGATATAAAATTTCTGCCTACCTAACTGAATTAGATACGGTTTTTTTTTTAGGGTGGGAAATCATTAAACGACTCTTCCCGCTCTGGGCTGAGCGGAAGAAAGTGTCAGACTTCTGTTGACTAAATCACCCATGTTTCTTCTTAGACCTTTGTGTCCGTAGCCGCAGTATCTCTTTCGAACAACCCACAGCCCGCGCGTTTCTAACCTTAGTGATAAAGTTGAAATTCCACATGTCTTGCAATTTCTGTCAAGAGAAACTTGAAATTGAAAGACAACGGACAAAGAAACTTCTCACTTAGCAGTACTCAAAGTTCAACGAGCAACAGACAAGACAAACTACTTTTTAGGGTTCCGTACCTCAAAAGTAAAAAACGGATCCCTTATAGGATCACTCGTGTGTCTGTCTGTCTGTCCAACCATTCCCCCCCCCCCCCTTATCTCCGAAACTACTGAGCCTACAATTTTGAGAACAGTACAGAAATTAGGTCAACACATATAGATTACAGGAACACCTATTAGTCTATGGTGCTAAATAACACGGAAAATCTCTTAATATCTACTACAATACGGTAAGGAAACCTGGCCAAATGCAAATCCGATTTGCACTTGGCAAATTTTTTGATCAATAGCAATGATAACAAACTGATGATATAAAGTTCTGTATTTTCAAGTAAAACATTCTTTGGTTTAAGAAAAAAACTAGGCCATGCTCATTAAATGGAATAACAACACCCACCTCACGCACTAGGGTAAGCTCACCAATTTGCGTCTAACCAACCTTGGAGCCACAGATTATCATGTCGCAGTAAGACCCAACTTACATTGGACGAATAAAAATAAAAGACTTCACGTTTTTATTCCAAACACTTATTGTAAGCCCGAGGCTCACCAAGCTATTTGAGTTCAGCAACTGTTTCGTGGGACAGTAACAGGGGGCTTTACCTTAATCCGATTTGCTTTGGCTGTTAGAAATGATGTTCGTTATACCTAAATGTTTTTTTGTTGTTTTTCTAAAAGGTCTGTGTGTAACAGGCTTAATCCTTCGCATCGTTAAGGGCTATAAGCTCATGTTAGAAATACTCTATATATCTTGCACTTATATTGAACTTATAGGTCTGTGATCTGACTATTCGACAGACCAATCATTTTATTTTACGTTTAATGTTAATGTTCAATTCAAGTGAAGATATGCATATTACTTACTAGCTGATGCCCGCGGCTTCACCCGCGTGGAGGTCGTTCAAATTATATATTTAAACCTTCCCCTTGAATCACTCTATCTATTAAAAAAAACCGCATCAAAATCCGTTGCGTAGTTTTAAAGATTTAAGCATACAGACAAACAGACAAAAATAGCGACTTTGTTTTATACTATGTAAGGATGTGGTAATTATCCAAGTAGTTCCTACCCGAAAGAGAAAAAGCCGTGAGTCAAACGCAACTCAATCTCAAAGTATTTATTTCAATTTTGATTTGAATTTTGAAAGAGTTTAATAATTATATTGAATTTTAATACGAAAAACCGATTAATCCTTAGTATCTTACCTATCACGAACCACTAGCTAAAAGTACCATCCTATATAAAATACATTTGAGTTAGAAACAATATCAAAAAAGGCACACAATAAACAATGACCCAATCATACTCGAAAAACTACGGCAGGAAATAACAAAATCTCATTAAGTGAACCACAGAAAATTTTGCTAAACAAAACTTCAATTAAAACACTGCTCTGTATACCAAGACTTGGGAATGGGTACTTGTAATTGCACACAATAACAATTTATAGCCAAACGAAACGTAGGACAGTTCCTAGGCTGGAGGTCCGTTCTCTAGGACGGTCGGAAGGCAAGTGTGTCTCGGCATCGCGCCCCTCCACTAGCTAGGCTCCGTCGTAGCACGAACTTTGCCGAGTGTCAGTGCTGCCACCACTCGGGTCACGGACCGCGCTTCGTTTAGCAACCGTACTATTGACCGTCTCCGACATGTACATAATGTGTCACGTAATACCAAAAAACCGCTGAATCCTCACTATCTTTTCTATTACAATCTATTAGGTGTTAATACCATCCTATATAAAAAAACTATTGAGTTAGAAAAAATATCAAATAACCCTCCTTTTGGCTTTGCCGCAGTTGGGTAAAAAGGTATAACAAACAATAAACAATGACCCAATCATACTCGAAAAACTACGGCAGGAAATAACGAAAACTCATTAGGGGAACCACGAAATTTTTGCCAAACAAACTTCAATTAAAACACGGCTGTGTACACCAAGACTTGGGAATGGTGCTTGTAATTGAGATTCTAAAGTAAACACATGGATTCAGGAACTGTAGGAAAAGCGGGGTCTTTATAAAAATAAACAGCTGAATGCTCGATATGAATAAACGAATTGTTTTGAGGTTTTCGAACTTTTACTTGTGAAGGTCAGGCCGGTTTGTTGCTGGAAGTTTTAATGCCATGTTCTAATGTATACATGAGTATGTTAACATGAGTGGGATTGGGCGGGTCACGTTAGCCGCATGCACGATGACCGTTGGGCAAACGCCTCCTTAAAATGGCTGCCAGAAGACAGACGGCGCCCCCGAGGCGACCTAGAAAAAAGGTGGTGTGACGATTTAGACGCGTACCATGAGGGAGACCGCGAATCGGCAAGCGTAAGCGCGTCAGGTTTAGTGGAGCGATGATCTTCGCAGGGTGGCTGGTAGTAACTTAATGGCAGTTCATTAAAATTGAGGCGAATGTAAGTTTTTAAATTGACATGGTCACTGTCACTGTTGACTGGTCAGTTGAGGCGAATGGTGTGTAATTGAGGAAAAAGAAAGAAGGGAGGTGTCTCATGAGATGACGAAAAACAGAGAGGTGTGGAAGAGGAAGACATGCTGGGATGTCTGGCATGAATTGGGATAAGGACTAGAGAATGACGATGATGGTGTGCAATTGAGGATGCTTATGTCCAGCAGAGGACTGCTGTAAAGAAATAATGATACAACCAGACAGACAGACAAACGGTCAGCATAAATCTACAAAGATTTTGTTTTTAGCGACTTGCCTATGTAGCCTTATAAAGCATCAATATACGGTTGGTATTTATACTAGAATTTGCCCTATCGGCCTTTCTTCCACTAGAAATAAAACCAAAGAATAGAGTGAGGATAGTTTAGCTAGAATATCAAAGGAAATACGCGTGTAAAGTGAGCACTCCGGTTTCGTTACAAAACAAATGTGGACAAAATGGCCGCTCAGAGTTCGATTTTCAAAAGAATACCGCGTAGGCTCAAGTTATTTTAGTTTTTAACTTCAACCCGCAACTATTACAGCTTCACAATAATGAACTCCCTTAGGGGTTGAATTTCGAAAAATCCTTCCTTATTCCTTGTCTACATTCAAAAGGGAACCTCTTTGCAAAATTTCAGCTTTCTAGGTCCAAGGGTTCGAGCTGGCGGCGGCGCGTACGTGTTCCACGCGCGCCTCAAAGAGATGTCAGCAAGGAGGGGCCCGCAAGGGCCGACGCCCGTCGGGGCTGTGGATATCGAAAGGTTACCGCGGCTCCGACACAAGGGCGAAGAAGAAGGAACATGGGTTTGGTTTTTAGTCAGTAGAAGTCTGACACTCCCCTTCGCTTTGCCCAAGAGCGGGGGGGTTATTCGATGATTTTCCAACCACAAAAAAAAAAAAAAAAGGGTTTGAGCTGGGCGTTTATGAGTCTGTCAGTCAGTCAGTCAGGACCTCTCTTTTTATTATTTATATTTAACCGACTTCGAAAAAGGAGGAGGTTATATGTTCGTGTGTATGTATTTTTTTTTTTTTTTAGTTTCAAATATCCAATCATCTAACCACAGATTATAACACAGCAGTCTGTTATTGTTACGTTTTGTACACCTCTATTTTATTTACCAGTTTATATTAGTCCTATGAATAGGTGGCTAGCCTATTTCCACCAACCAGGTACTTATTCAGAATCCGTTACTTGCTACTGAGAAATTCCTGCTGGTTTCTACTAGCACAATAGAACTTTGCTCAACCCGGACATCTAATCCACGACCTCATGGTCAGCAGTCGCGCTTGTGACCACAACCAAACTCTGGGCAACTTTTGATATAAAAATCGAAACTTTACTTTTAATTGATTGATATAAAACGGTATGATCTATCCCTGAAAACGAGCATAGCTTGAAACATACTGCTCAAAAACATTTATTTATTTTATTTGATTGATGATCTCTGTAATACTTTCAAACAATTTCGTTTTTATTTCGTAATTTGTATATCCAACATACAAAAACAACCCATGCATAAATTCACAAGTACCTATTTACCAAAAATAGTTACAAAAATCTTTTTCGTTTATAATTTCAGAGTTTTAGAAATGTCCGAGTGGCCGTTTGTAACTGAATTTTTGAGAGGAGAGCTTGGAATTTCAGTAGCCAAACGAACGAACGTGGTATTTTTGGGAATTTAATTTTTAGTTTTCAGTATTCAGTGCACTTCTATAAAAGCCTTACCCTCTGGCCACGGGCTAAACGATTTAGTGACACAAGTTCTGCGACAGCTGCTCCAGATAAAACAAATGACGAGAATGCCACGGGTCACCGCGATGGCGATGCAGCTTACGGAAAAACGCAAGTGTGGCGCGTTACAAATCTCATCACTCGAGGTTGTGAACAAGGCCTATTCGATAAAAATAAAAATAGGTAAAAAAACTTTTTAAGTTAAACGGTTTTATGTTAAACATACATTGCAATTGTCTATAATCGTTGATTAAAATGTTTGTTTTGTAATGTTACAAAACAAACATTTGACGTGCCCCACGGTTTTATTTTAGTCTAGTCTATGCATATGTTTATAATTCCCACGACTGTATCTATTTTATTATTTTTTGGTTTTTAGTACATTTATCTTAAACATTGCAATGTATGTTTAACATAAAACCGTTTAACTTAAAAAGTTTTTTTACCTATTTTTATTTTCTAGTTTTTAGTTTTTATATCGCATTCTGTTTAATTTTTGCATAGTAAATTGTATTCTGCTTGTTGAGCCCTTTCATTTGATACCCATATTGATGGGATTAATAAAACATAAATTATCCGCCATTTTGTAGCGGCGGCCATCATGAATTTATAATGATAATGAATAAACATAATTGTATTGTCACCAAAATCCAAAGTGTATACAAAATTTCAGATTAATCGGTTGACAGGAAAAGGGTGAAATTTGAATTACTAAATTTGACCCAAGAATAAAACAAACGGGGTGAGCTAAATAAAACCGTTTAAAAATAAAACCGACTTAAAAAAAAAAACACGAAAAAGTGAAAAATAAACTTTAGAAGAAAAATCAGTTGCTGAAGTCGGTGACTTTTGTTTGTTTGATTTCATTTTTTTGCCACCGACTTCAGAAACTGATTTTTCACTCTTTCGTGTTTTTTTTTGAAGTCGGTTATATTTTTTGTTAAAAAGTTTTTATTTTTCATAGTGGTTCACATGTAAGTTCACATGTTCATGAGTCGTAATGTGGACAATGTAGTTTTTTTTTAGAGTTTTGTTGATTTTTCAAAAACCGTTTGTCCCATTTCGATAAAAAAAATATGGGACCATTTCGGAAGTACACCCTTTCTAACAAAAAAAGAATTTTTCAAATCGGTTAGCAAAAGACGGAGTTATGCCCGAACAAACATAAAAAAAAACAAACATTCGAATTGAGAACCTCCTTCTTTTTTTAGAAGTCGGTTAAAAATGTAGATATCATCACCATCGTCTGTTTGCCTTTGTCCCATTCTGCTCAAGGTCGAGCAACACGTTTTTTTCTTCCATCCTTCCCTGTCAGACGTCTCCGCATCACTTACTCCTTTCTGTATCTCATCATTCCCCACAAAATCACACATCTTTAATTTGTTTCTTGGTCTTCCTCTCCCTCTCCATCAATCAAAAAGAACACTACTATTATTATCATAAACGGGATATTTACCATGTTTGATTTCGTTTAAGTTCGCGAGTGGACACAGTGAGTTTTGCGTGTCGGGAACAGAATCGTGTAGTGAGTGACAAAGGTAGTGGTGCCGAACGCAAAAAACGAACGAGAAAGAGGGTAGACCGTTTTGTCTGCTCATAAATATCCACCCGCAATGACATCAGTTTATCCGTGATCATGGTGCTTGTTACAGCGCCAAAATATCGGGAACTCGAAACAAAAATCAAACATGGTAAATATCCCGTTTATGATATTAATAGTAGTGTCAGTGACCATGTCAGTTTAAAAACTTATAATCAAAAAGAAGTAGATTATAAATTACATATTATAAAATTAACCGTACTTGTTCCGTATGGTGTCGGACGCAAAGAATAGCACCATCCCATATCTTCCCGTGGGTGTCGTAAGAGGCGACTAAGGGATGGACCAGAGAATGGGCAGCAGCGTTCTCTGTGCTTTTTGTATCGACCGTACTGCGATCGCCAACCCGCCTGCCATGCGTGGCGATTATGGCAAACCCCCCCTAAGCAAAAATTACACTTAGGGGAGGCCTATGTCCAGCAGTGGACGTCTTTCGGCTGAAATGATGATGATGAAAATTAACCAATCGGTAACGTATTACCTAAGTATTAGCTGGGTTGTGGAGGTCAGATAGGCAGTCGCTCCATGTAAAATACTGGTATGCAGCTGCATCTGGTTAGACTGGAAGCCGACCACAACATAGTTGGGAAAAAGCTAGGCAGATGATGATGATGAGTGTAAAATGAAGCCTATAATCTCCCTCGTATTAGATAGAAATGCTTCTAATAGTACACGGGCCACATTTCACAAAAATAAAGGTATCACCGAAGTTACTAAAAAGCGCACTCGGTAAGTACTTTTGATGACCCAGTTTCGTTCGTTCAGGAATTTCAGCTGGCAGCCCGGTGTTGACCACTTACAGCTTTACTGACGGCTTGCAGGTATGCCTTTCCATACTTACCAAATAAACTAGACACGAAACGATTGAGGTCCCATCCTTTCCAAAAAGAGTCAGAGACAATTTCTAACTCACAAAACTGACTAGTATAGTTCACAGAGCACGTGTACCAAATTTTTGTTCCATTTAAACACAGTTTCATACACGGGATGATTAAGGTTAGTAATCTCGACAATCCTTTCCAAAAAGTGTCAGAATCAGTTTCAGGATCGTTCCTAGAACATCGGTATACAATATTTTTGTTGCATTTTAACTGGTAAACACCAGAGCCGTAACGTTACAATAGCATCCTCTCCAAGAATTGTTGGATCATAAAATATAACATCACGCCTGTTATGTAATTCGCGATGGGTAACGTGAAAATCCACCTAATAGTAGGCCCACAATTTTTCAGTTATATTTAATCTAGCATGTATACATTTAGTGACTTTTAAAAGTAATTTTCTTCTAATGTTTTGATTGCAATTTCATGTAGTTACGAACATACTATTTTGGAACTCATGAAATAGATCTGTATTCAAAGTAGCATTCGTTACTCTGCGAGTAAATCTCTCTCATATCTTCTGAAGTGAATGAATATTTAGTGCTCCTTTACTGCATCATGAAATAAATAAAAATAGCGTTACTATTGGGTTTCAAAGCATTTCACTGAACAATGGTGTTCTGTGAAATACAGAGATCGTTTTCGTATACAATATTTTCATCCATCTAAACAGCTAAACAACAGAACCAAACACGGAAAGCATGATAGTTTAAGCGAAATTGTACAGTCAATACCCAGCATAACCTGACCCCTCTTCTCACACCACTTCTGCTATATACGATGGGTCAAATAATGCTGGGCACTGACTGTACGCTAGCGGTTGTTCCAAAAAAAAGTTGACAGTGGAGAGTCTCGCCGGGTTCCGTAGAACGGTGCTTAACGTACCGGTGCAGAATAGAAGGATTCTGTGCAATTTTAACGTGTTTTCCAGTTCTGTCGTGAACACTGGCCGAACGCGACAGGAGGCAGGAACAGAGGTACCGGAATATAGGATGAAGGACCCATTTAGATTTGGATTTTGGATTTGTGCCCGATTGCTCTCAATAGGCTCGACTCAAGTCAAGTCAAGTCGCCTATTAGGTGGGACTCAAGTCCCACGTAATAGGGGGGTCATTGTTCAAACAATGACTGGCGAAATGTGGGTGTACTATTGGTACACCTCTGCTTAAACCTTTAGGAACTACAGGCGTGATGTTATGAACCCATTATGATGCCAGATTTAGTAGAAAACAAGGTTACATGATGATAAATATTATTTTTTCATTCTTAGTAATACCAAGTGTTTTAATTTTAGTGGTACCTATTACTACATAGTTAAAGGCTACTTTACAGGGAAAACTTAGTTTTAGCCGAGTTCTCAAAAAGGAGGACGTTCTGTATTTAACTAGCATGAACCGTGTAAAGAATGTGACTTGAAAGGAGGTGACTGTTGAGATGATAAGTATGGAGGACGACACGCTGCGCTGACCCCCAAATCGGTAACCTTTTGGCACCAAATGAATAAATAAAGCATTTTAATATTTTTGAAAATCGGTATTTTTTCTGAAGGTCTTAGAAACCTTAGAAAGAAAACTTTGAAAAAAACAGACAAAATTCCTTTGTACATTCTAATACATGTGTATTTTATTAATTCTCCACTGTGCATAACTTCCTAAGCTAAACAAAGAATAAAACCCAACCAACAAGAATGGAACCTAACATTCTAGGTATAAAAACTTATTGGTAACGCAACATACCTACACCATCAGTAGTAGAACTAAAAAGAAAAACGTAGTGAGTTGCAGCTTTCAAATAGTGGTTAACGGTAGGCGAGTTTTATTTGTTTTTTATTTCAGGCCGTTGAATGGTTTGGTTGTGTGATCTAGGTCTTTGAATAAAGATTTCAATTTGGTTACTCGGGTGGTGGTTTTTTACATGTTTTCTTTTTGTATGTGACGTAGATCCAATTGGTTCATTATCGTCATTATCCCTAGTTTTTCTCAACAATGTTGAGGTCGATTTCCAATCAAACCAGGTCCAGCTCAATACCAGTATTTTACGTATAACGATTGCCTATCTGACATCCACAGCCCAATTCGTACCGGGTAATACAATACCCCTTTTCTTTTTTTATTGGGAAAATCCTCATGGATACCCTCCACCTGGGGCGAGCAGGGGTTATGTCGGACTCTAACCGACTAAAACCCCACTGTTCCTACTAATACCATGTGTCAGGGGCCCGGGATATACAAGTACATTCGCGCACACCCCCGACTGGTATCAGCCCACCTTTCGGGCGGGCCTCATCACCAAGTGCGGCCAGCAACTGCACGTTCTCTAAAGGCGCCAGAGTCCACTGCGCGCCACTTCTTTGGGCCTGGCTGGTCGGACGACATCTCAGCCCTAAGTTTGCCACCCGAATACAATTACCCTGACTTTCGGGGCACTGACTACCTAACAGACAGATGTGTGCTGAGTTTGTTCCGCCACTTCTTCTTTCCAGCTAAACACTAGGAAGTGTCGATGTTTTTGGGGGGCTGTCTTTTATGTAAATAAGTATAAAAGTAAAGTAAATTTTGACGTTCGAAAAGTGCTGATTATCAGCCTGGTTTGAATAAATGACTTTTGATTTTGATTTTGTTACGACTATCAAAGATCTACAAAATTAAATGACAGCCGGGACCAACAGCTTAACGTGTTTTCCGAGGCATGGAGAAAACTCGGTGTGTATCGGGTAGTCAAGCATTCATAATTATAGGTACCAAACTACGCAAGCGCGGCTTAACCTAAAGATCGACCCAAACGGCAGTTATTATTAAGCTACGAGCTTCTTTTGTTTTTGTCACTAGGGAACGGAATTATATTTTTTTTTAAATTTTGGCCAATTAGGTAATTTTTGCATTTTGACTGCGTAATTGTTAAAAGTTGTTTTTGAAAGCTACTCTCCGGAGACTGTCTTCTTCTGTCGATCAACTGGCAATGAAAGGTAGATAAACGCAATAGACACAGTTTTTTCAAAATTCTGAAACGCCAAAACCCAATCAGTTTTCTCATGGAGGAATGCAAGAATGCAGTTTCATTTAAAAATTCTCACACCATACGAATTCCTTTCAAAACTGCTATATTTCCAGTAAGACTAGTCGGTACCTAAACGAATGCCCAAATAAATCCACGCCAAAATAGCAGCTCTGCTGTTCCCCGAAAATTGAAAATCCAACAACGAGATTTTTATTCAGGTGTCATCTAGGTGTTACTGAAAATGTGGATTTATTCTTTTTGGTAGCAAAAAACCAGACGGTGTTTGTTCGTACAGGTAAAATTCTACGAAGGTTCGCTTTGTTAGAAAAAACATTGTTTCTCATATTTGGTTCGAACGCGTGTACATACACAATGTTCACAAAGTCAAATTCTAAAGGGCCATTCTTCTGAATTGTCACTGAAATTGAAATTTTGGGTTGGTTAGGTTAGGTTACCTAGAATATTGTTAAAATGCTCAGCAGAAGCACTTGCTTGCGTTCACAAGACCTGCGAACATTTATATAATTAATTAAATGCCGTAAACAGAACTTAGTTACAGGTCTATAACTAATGCATTAACCAAGTCACAGAAAATCGTGTAACGTAACTAAAATCCAACCACATTTCCACAAAACTGACTCCATTCATTGTGCCAGTTGTATCCAAATCCCTGAAAGACTCTACGACCACAAACCTAATTAAAATACCTACACAAAACCATTCTTACTTATATTTAAGTAACCGCTGTTCGGCATTAGAATATCCAGTTCAAAAACTTGAACTGAATAAACATAAGAAAAAGTCAAAAAGGATTTCTCGTAACCGGCAGCACTAATTATACATTGTTGCCTACTTATTAACACTTAAATTTCTCAAGCACTTTTTGCCCACCAAACTGAAATATCACTACAGTATTTTTAGTAAAAGAATTTTACCTACATTAATTAAATTCCCTACCTTCTATCTAAAACCCGACCTCAATGGTTAAGACCACCGCTCTAACTTGGCCTTTTTCGCCCCTTCTTAAGCAGAAACTCGCGAAAGAAAAAGTGAAATTTAATAGAAAGCCTTAGTTCAAGTTATGTTGGCTGAAGTGAGGTTTCCTTTTAAAAATATAAAAATTGTTTTCATCGCAATTTTAACAAGAGGTTCATAACAAACTGTTTACACTTTAGATAGGTAATAGTTGTTGAATGTAGAACTAGTTGAATGTTTGTGAAGTTTCTTTGAAAATGTCTGGAGTGACTGGGGATTTTTATGTTTTCGTTTGAAGTGACTGACATAATTATTCTAGACGATTTTTTTCACGTGGCTACAGTGAACTGGAAGTTGGGAAATATTTCACGGGGTCTAAAGTAACTAGGTTTTCGAAATCCAATCTGTTACGTACTGAAAGGTGACAGATATTCGGAGTTATTTGGTATGTTGTGTTATTTTTCCCTACACTATATTATATGTTTTTAAACTGACATGGTCACTAACACTATTATTAATACTAATAATAACGGGATATTAATTACCATGTTTACTTTTTATTTCGAGTTCCCGATATTTCGGCGCTGTTACAAGCACCATGGTCTTTTGCCCACAGTTTTTAATAACATTTAATTCTTAAAACTGTTAACTACAACTAGAAATTAACATTAGTTATTGTTAAAATCAAATACTAGTGAATGTCACTACTATTTAACATTTATGTAAAAGACATGTTCAGACGCTTGCACATCAAGCTGCTCGAAACTATAAAATTTTCCCAATCAACATTAAACCTAATACTTTACCTGCTTTAAAGCTGAAAATCTATTACAGAAATTTGATAATTATTATTGTAGTACCTTGTTGTCTGCGTACCTATATAGAAGTCAGTTTCAAAAAGGTTAAAAAATAATTAAACACGTACCAACTAAATTATGAAAGAATCTACTTTCATACAGCTTCAGATTTTATTCAGCTCGCTAAAAAACAAAAGAGCATTACAATGAAAAGTACAAACCTAAAGAAAAACCAGTTCTTTCTTTAACTTGAGTGCACTGCTTTCACTAAATTCTGAAGAAAAATTACTTTATTTTAAATTAATGTAATCTTTTAGTTCTCGTACTTAATGAACTGGGATTCGTTGAAGCTAAAATTATTTTGAATAGGTCTTTGGCCACGACCTAGGTACATATTATTTTTTTCGTGTCGGATTGCCATCCCGTCGGACGATGAGATTAAAGGAACAGAGATTGCTTCTGTGCCTGCGCAAATTGTATGCACTATAATATCTCCTGACAGATATCTTTGTGGAAAAACCTAATAACAATTTGTCTGTCCCAGGAATTGGACCCAGTTCCTCATGCTTAGCAGTCATCATTGCGAGCACTAAACCATAGAGGCTATCAAAGTTACTGATAGTTTAACCCTATTCTTGGCAAAAAAATAAAATTAATATTTTTAAATAATTTTCAAATATGATGTTAATTATGAACCTAGGATTTAGGGAAAAATAAATAAAAAAATCGCACATGACCAGATAATGAGATTCTACATGTATCTTTGAGGATACATTGCCAGCTTAGTAGAGAACTTTGACCTTATGTGTAAGTGTCTTTGAGGATACGTTGCCAGGTTTGAAGAAATAAAATACACAAAATTATCTTAATAAATATATGTATAAAATTGGCATGTAATAACAATAATATAGTATTAGGAATCAGAAGTGAAATACGTGAACAAAATAAACAATGTTTATTATCTTTTAAATTACACTTTTACAAAAATATCACAACAAACATTTTAAACAATAATCAAATAGAAATAGCACTAGCAAAATGGAATAATCAGTACACGAGCAAAAACATAAACCAAAAATAGCGAAGCACACGATAATAGTCGGGTAGCAAGTCCTTTCCGAGCGCCGTCCAAGCAAAAAAAAGTGACCGTTGCAACGCCGCTCGCCTCGTTTTATGAACTTCTGTCGGTTGCCGCACGACGACCGTACGTTGACCGGACGGCTACTGGCTGATGGCGTGACTTTGAGCCAACACGGCCTCTCCTGACGCTCTGACGTCCTCGTCAGCTTCCAACAAGGCGGCTGAGTCTTCGCTGTCTCCTTGATTGCGAGTCTCACAACGCCAGTGGGGCGTGCTGGCACCGTGGAGTGCCACGCACAACTGCGCCTGCAGGGCGCGCTGGCACCGTGGAGTGCCGCACACAACTGCGCCTGTAGGGCGCGCTGGCACCGTGGAGTGCCGCACACAACTGCGCCTGTAGGGCGCGCTGGCACCGTGAAGTGCCACGCACAACTGCGCCTGTTGGGCGCGCTGGCAGCCTGGAGCGACGCGCTTAACACGTCAGTAGCGCGCTGGCAGCCCAGAGCGGCGCGCTGTACACGCCAGTAGCGTGCTGGCAGCCTGGAGCCACGCGCTGTACACGTCAGTAGCGCGCTGGCAGCCCAGAGCGGCGCGCTGTACACGCCAGTAGCGTGCTGGCAGCCTGGAGCCACGCGCTGTACACGTCAGTAGCGCGCTGGCAGCCCAGAGCGGCGCGCTGTACACACCAGTAGCGTGCTGGCAGCCTGGAGCCACGCGCTGTACACGCCAGTAGGGCGCACAGTCGGCCTGCAGCGACGCGCTCGGCCTACAGCGAGGCGCTCGGCCTGCAGCAGCGAGGCGCTTGGCCTGCAGAGAGGCGCTCGGCCTGCAGCGAGGCGCTCGGCCTGCAGCAGCGAGGCGCTTGGCCTGCAGCGAGGCGCTCGGCCTGCAGCGAGGCGCTCGGCCTGCAGCGAGGCGCTCGGCCTGCAGCGAGGCGCTCGGCCTGCAGCGAGGCGCTCGGCCTGCAGCGACGCGCTCAGCAACGCCAGTAGGGCGCGCAGTCGCCTTGCAGCGCCATGCACGTTCATGGCATCACTGTGGCAAAGCCCTGGTAACCACTGCTAAGGCCAAACAGCGTTGCGTTGCGTCCAAACACACGCCACACATCCTTGTGTAATGGTTAGGTACTCTGCAAACAAACAAATTTACAATTACAACAGAATTTTGTTCCGCTCGATCACTCCTGACCAAACTTTAGTTCCATTGGGTGGCACCAAATTCGACTCTCATTAATTAAATCAAATGTACTGGAAATTATCGAAAATACAACACTCAACTACCTTGAGTCATCATTATACCATAGTCGTTCACACCAACCTTAAAAATTCTATTGCAACAAAAACTGCTGAAATCATCGAGTAAAACCTTTAACACCAAGGCTCTCTAACCGAGTAGTACAACAAGAGAGTAATCTCATTCATTAGGAACATTCAAGTCGAGAATAAAATTCAAAGAAACATTCACCAAACAAAACTTGTCAGACAAGAATACCAATAGGCACATAGGGATGTATAAGCACATTGTTAGCATATCACACAGACTTCTTCCACAACACTGTAGGCATAGGCTCCAAGTTTGCATACCCCTCAGATGTCGACTTCCACACACACTGTAGGCATAGGCTCCAAGTTTGCATACCCCTCAGATGTCGACTTCCACACACACTGTAGGCATAGGCTCCAAGTTTGCATACCCCTCAGTGGCTGTTGACATAGACACATTGTTAGCGTATCACACAGACTTTCACACACGCAGCTGAGGCCACGCGCTTGACCAAACCACACGTTCTTATGTAATGGTTACTCCGCAAAGAGACAAATCTACGACAGAATTTTGTTCCACTCGGTCACTCCTGACCAAACATCAATTAGGTCCCACTCTCGTTGATAAAATCAAACGTGGCTAAACTGGAAATTATCGAAAATACAACAATCAACCACCCTGGGTCATGTACCATTGTCGTTTAAATCAATCTTAAAAACATTATTGCGTCAAAAAAATGCCAGGTTCACAAAAACCATCGAGTAAAACTACAGATCTCTAACTGACTAGTAAACAAGTCGATCTCCCGTGTGTATCACCATTTGACTTCACACTACGGTCTTTCCGGACCCTGACCTCAACCAGAGCTAAACGCACAAAATACAACAAACACACCCACTGTCTACTCGAGTTTCCTCAAAAACCTTCAATTTTAATCGGACTACGACTACACAATAATTACTGGTACTGTCTAACACAATACAGCCGATAGAATCTCTTGGCTTGCAACCACAACTTTACTTCATCAAAATTCTTATAAGCATCAACTGATACGTAACTCATTGGCATCCTTCTTAGCCTATCATGTGTATTAGGCAACTTACTTCTTTAATAAAGCAAAACTTATCAGACTTAACAGTGCACCTGTATACGGCCTACGTCTTCACACGAAAACAAGTCAACTGATCATATTGCGTAGGGGTTTGCATTTACGCAGACCATGATTATTTAAGTTTGATTTGCCAACAACTGCACTTTTGGGTTTCAAATATACGGTAAACAAGACTTTTGACTGTATTTTGTTTAGCATCAGATATACCACAAATCACAACGTTGCCCCACACCAGGAATTTCTCCTGTATCGTGGGTACCTTTACAAATATTTTAAACTCACTTACACAAGTACCCGACTTTGAAAAAAAACTAACTAGGTCATACAGATACTTGTACTCATAACGTCATTATAGCACAGTGACCATATCGACTTCACGCGGACACAATGACCGAAATTCGTGTTTAAAATGAGTCCACGTGCTGTTATTGGTCAACCAATCGTTAAGCGACGTATTAGCACCACCATGTAAATAACCACCAATGCGTCCGAGGCATTGCCAATCACCTCAGTGACCTTATAAACACACACATAACATCACGCCTGCAATCCCCGAAGGGTTAGGCAGAGGTACCCAGTATACCCACATTTCGCCAGTTATGTTAAGACATAAGCTTAACCATGTAAATAACCACCAATGCATCCGAGGCATTGCCAATCACCCCAGTGACCTTATAAACACACACATAACATCACGCCTGTAATCCCCGAAGGGTTAGGCAGAGGTACCCAGTATACCCACATTTCGCCAATTATGTTAAGACATAAGCTTAACCATGTAATAGGGGTGAGCCCATTGTCACCAACATGGCACAAATCCAGAAAATAACACTTTTCCCGACCCGGGAATCGAACCCAGAACCTTCATGCGCAGTAGTCGCGCTTGCGACTACTAAACCAACGAAATATAAAAATGGTTCGATCTTACTTGTATCAGGAACGAAAGTAAATCAACAGTCATGTCCGGAGATGTCATCTCAACCGCGAGGTCTCTCACGCGGCTCCTACGACGATCTCGTTCGCGCTTGGAACGGCGATCGGATCCCGAAACTTGCTACGTACGTGACCTTCCACTCCGCTTACGGTGGCTACGAGATCGCTTAGAACGCAAGGCACTAGTTTTTGAACGCGAACAACTCGATCTATCCATTGCTAACTACTACCCGCTTTTATCTAAAATTAAAAGCCTGAAAACTAGTTTTTAACTTGTGGGCGAAGATATTCTTTATCCCACTTCTGATATTAGGAATCAGAAGTGAAATACGTGAACAAAATAAACAATGTTTATTATCTTTTAAATTACACAAACACAAAAATATCACAACAAACATTTTAAACAATAATCAAATAGAAATAGCACTAGCAAAATGAAATAATCAGTACACGAGCAAAAACATAAACCAAAAATAGCGAAGCACACGATAATAGTCGGGTAGCAAGTCCTTTCCGAGCGCCGACCAAGCAAAAAAAAGTGACCGTTGCAACGCCGCTCGCCTCGTTTTATGAACTTCTGTCGGTTGCCGCACGACGACCGTACGTTGACCGGACGGCTACTGGCTGATGGCGTGACTTTGAGCCAACAATAGTTAAATAATCAAAATCAACTTAAAGATTAATTAAAACAAAAAAAAATAATAAGTTGCCAAAACATTTGAGGTGCACTATAAGCTGAAATAACTACATAACAGTATGGAATTTCACAAAACAATTTATTTCTGGCTTAAAACACAAGCGTAACGAACACTTGGCATATATTACCGTAGTTTGGCCCTTGACACAAACTTTACATTGCCTTTCGCACCAAACATTGGAAAATGGCCGACCTCATCGTACCTTACATCTGGTGGAGGTCGTGGTGCTACAGGTGCCTGTATTATTTTCGACAGTGTTGGTTCAGAAACTGCACAATTGTCTACCATATCTCCCCGCCCCATTGTCAGGAAGCTCTGTGCTACTTGATACTGATACTGGTAGCCTGTATGCCACTGCTGGGCAAAGGCCTCTCCCCAGGACTTCCAGTTGTTTCGATCTATGGCTAATGTGGGTCCCGTGGTCGTAAGTGTCGTCCAGATCGTCTCGCCATCTTCTATGAGGTCTGCCGCGACTCCTTCTGACTGTCAGGGCTCCAGATTCTGGCTATTTTGACCCACAGCTCATTTGGAATGCGGCAGACTTGCCCAGTCTTGTCCCACATAAGCTTAGCGGATGTATGAGCAACGTCAGTCATTGTGCTTTGGGGTGCAGTGTTGTGTTGCATACACGGTCGGTTAGTTTTGATTGCTCGGTAGTGTAATCATAAATGTCGTCTGTAAAAAAGTTTGTAAAATAGGAGTTTTGGCTATCTGGGCGAAATGATTGAATTTATTCTTAGCCCACTGAAAAATACGTCGGGGTGTGACTAATCTTGCAGTCCTTCCGGATGTTGTAGGTCTTCTTGGTCGGCTGTTAGAGGCAATTAATGGAGATGGTGGCAAAGATAGTGGTGAAGGAGAGCCATTTTGCGTCAATGTAAATGGTAGTCGAGCTGGATGCGGCTGAGGTAAAGGCAGCACAGGCGAAGGCAGCAAAGACTGACTGAGTAACAGCGTCTTGTACGTGGTTTGGTGCTAGAGCACAAATTCTTTTTGGTCTGGAAAAAAATAGTTACATCTCTGCCTGAATAAAATATTCCACTCGCACACTCATGCCAAGCATAATTATAATTTCCTTTCCCCAAAACACAGTTACAAAAATAATATAAATGATCTCTCTCACTTATCAATGTATCCTTTAAGATACACTAAACTTGTACAAAGAATCTTCGTGCACCTAGCAACGTATCCTGTAGGATACATTCACTTTATTTGTTAGTTTGCGAAGCCAAGCGTAATTATTTCTCCTGCTTAATTAATTGCCAGCAAAAATACAAACATATGAAATAGTATAACACCAATTTCTCACGAAAATATTAAAAGATTTTTTTTTAAATTAATAATTTCTTACCTTCTTCCGCGGAGTTGCACTCAACCGTTCACCATTTTGATAAATTTTGAAAAATCAGTTGACGTGAACTGTCATTGTGTCACATGTGTCCTTTCAGAAACGTTTACTTTAAAAAGAAATAAGTAAACTTTCCGTTTTATATAAATTATAAAAGAGCTATGATTTTTTTTTAATGATGTATCTTACAAGATACATTGTCAAGAAAAGGGTTAATAACAGAGCTGCGGCCACGATTTCAGAGCTGATGCGGTTAAAAAGTCACCATCACCACAAACTTCCTTTCTCTACCTTTGGTGATACGACTGGTATCACCAAAGGTAGTGAAAGGAAGTTTTCAGGTAATTTTATTTAGTCTCTTTTATAAATTTTATCTTTGGCATAAATTAAGTCTAAATCTAAACCTAGATACGGTTATTTTGACCGAAATTTTACCCAGAAAAACGTGACAAGAATTTAGCCTAATCTTGTTCTGAAACTGCTCACCTAAGTAATTTAGACTTAGGTAAGGTACAGGCAAGATTTATAAATCATCGGCAGTTTTCAAATATTTTTCCTTATCGGATATTAGTATACCTATTCTTTTTCACCGACGAGTCCAGTGTGGCTGTAGGCTTGCACCAAGGATCGGCTTTAAACCCTTACCTCTTCTTGTTGATTATAGAGGCTCTGACGTCGGACATACAAGAAGGGACACCCTGGTGCATGCTGTTTGCCGACGACATTGTTCTTGTCGGTGAAGATGGACCTGAGACCCAGAGCAGATTGGAGAAATGGCAACAGAAGCTGGAGAATGTTGGCTTGAAAATCAGCCGAAGTAAAACTGAATACATGTTTTGCGATTTCGGCGGTCTCTCCAGTTCTGGAGCCATAGCGCTAGATGGCGTGCTTCTTCCAATTTGCTCCGACTTTTGGTATCTCGGTTCACTCGTGCAAAGCGATGGCGAAATAGATCGTAGTTTAAAGCACAGAATTGGCACTGGGTGGATGAAATGGCGGCAGGTCACGGGAAAATATGCGACTCCCGCATTCCCCTTAAACTCAAGGGGAAGATTTATAAGACCATGGTTAGACCTGCTGTCGTTTATGGATTAGAATGTTGGGCCACAAAAGGTATAGGTAAACAAAAGGCAATTGCGTGTGGCTGAGATGAGAATGCTAAGGGGGATGTGTGGTGTGACGCGAATGGATAAAATAAGGAATGGGTACATAAGAGAAAGTCTGAAAGTGGCGTCAGTGAATGATAAGTTGATTGGGAATCGATTGTCGTGCTATGGACATGTGAAGCGAAGGAAAGAAGGAAATGTTGTGAGGAAAATGTTGAGTGTGAATGTAGATGGCTACAAGAGTAGAGGAAGACCAAAGAAACGATGGATGGACTGTGTGAAGGATGATATGGCTAGAAAGGAGGTGACTGCTGAGATGACGAGAAATAGAGAAGTGTGGAAGAAGAAGACATGCGGCGCCGACCCCAAATAAATAGGGATAAGGGAAGGAGAATGATGATACTTATTCTTCTTTGGCAACTTTTAAATCTCTCACGGTATTAGTCTGATTATTTCTTTAAAAAAAACCATATTAATGACTAGATAGCAAACATGAAAATGGAATTGGGAGGATCATAATTATATGCCATAGACTGGATTAAAGATGGGAAAAGAAAGTGATGGAGTGAGACCACGGACGGGACGAAGGAATGTTGGAAGATAACCGACTAGGTCGGCAGACGATCTCATTAAAATGGCTGAAAGAGACTGGATACCCATGACACAAAACTTCCAAAAGAAATGAACTGCCATTCGTTACTACTTCCTAAACGCGAAAAGTCAGTTAACACTATCAACAAACTTACTTAAAAGTATATAAAAAGACCTCGCCCTATTTTTGCGTCAGGGGTTAAAATTGATCAATGACCTAATAATAATAATAATAATAATAATGTTTATTCAGAATAAATAGGTACATTTTTTACAGGTATAGTGCTTAGTCTAAACTAGAAGTACACAAAAGTAATTGCATTTGAGGCCGAACTAGGCAGAGCCTGTATTTCAGCCCTCAACGCCGATCCCCCTAATAATAATAATAATTACATTGCATTAAATTTAAACAATACACAAACACCATTTAATAACATCAATTAAAACCAGCACATCATATAAACCGATTCGCAGAAAAAAAGCATACAATATTCCGAAAACAAATATGAGGGAATTCGTTCGATAAAACGTAATTATAACGCGTGACCGAACTCCGAATTGAATATATTTAAATTAATATCGCCGAAACAAGTACGTCAGTCAATACATTTCAATTTAACCGGTCCGGTCTCTCTCCGGCGAAATTTCATGGAGCGGTAAGCACGGGCAGAAGTTGCCTGATTGCTTCTCGGCTAGACCGGATTTTAGGTCCAATATTAGGACTTGTGTAGTCTTTAAATTGGATCGAAGTGTTGTTTTGGGGTTCTGTTTACCTTCAGGCAGATTGATGCTATTGAGAGTAACAGCAGCTTAGGTCAATCTTCAGGTTGAGCCGCGCCTACCCAGGTTGGTTCCTGGATGGGTCACCACCCATTACACAGGGAGTTTCAGCCGTGCCTCAGAAAGTACATTAAGCCGTTGCCGCGTTGGTCTCGGTTGTCAATTGGAGATCATTGACAGTCGACAGTCAGTGGTGGCTTTCGGAATGACGTATTGCACTCGTAGTTTCGTTCTTCTTCCGTCCTTCTGACATTCAAAAGTGCCTGTAATGGCTTAATTGAAATAAAATATTTGAGTTTGAGTTTGAGTTTGAGTTTGAGTCGTTTACGGGTAGTCTGCAAATAACCCAGAAAAATGAAAACCTATCACTTGTAAAAAAAACAAAACCTTTTTGCCTAACTTAACTCCATAACCATCAATTCCAAAACCACACATTTGTAAAGACACAGTCTACCATCTCATTTGATTTATCTTTAGAAATAGTACACCAATTTGGTGCTTATGTCCAACATTTCCAATGTCGGGCTTGTAATTCATGTCCAACTTGACACATTGCTCTATTCAGCACTAGCGCAGTGGTTCAACTGCTCATATCGAGCATAAAAGCCAGTCTATTCTGGAGCAATCAGCTAAGTTTAGTCGCTGGTTACCACGCCGTGAAATTTTGAGATGAATGGACGGAGTGGATGGTTCTGACAGAAATCAAGTTTAGTTTGAGTAGTGGTTGAAAAACAGGTTATATTTTTAAACTCATAAATGATTATTTGAATTATTATTATGATGAGTTGACCGGAGTAAAATTTAATGTAAAAATAAGTTGAACTGACACAAGTGTCAGTTTTCATGTTCAAACAGTTTGAATTGTTAGTTTTGGAATTTGAATTTTGACAACTTATCATCAGAATTTGCCTAGTCCCAACTATCTTGGGGTCGGCTGCACGTCTTACCGATACCAGTACTACAAAAAGGGTTAGACTGTCTGGTCTCCATAACCCAGTTAGTACGGAGCAATACGATATTCTTTAATCCCGAATCTTTATGTTACAATAAATGTTTTTTACCGTACATTTTATCTTGAATCTTTTGTAAAGATACGCAGTTCCTTACTGTTTGTGTAATTCTACCATTTAATTCCCACCAGCCAAAAGAAAAAGAAAATGGAGTCTAAAAGACTCTCAAGTTCAAATTAACTTGCCTCTTGTTTTTCCTTCTAACTAAACTCCTTCAAAGCCTTTTCGATACTGACGGTAAATTTTTGTCATAGTTATAATTAGTTTTAGCTGAAACACGGGGAACTAAAAGTTAAATTTGATTTTGGGTAGTTTTGCGGTAGCGGAGGTGTAACTAAAGCGAAAAAATTGTTCGTTAGTAATTAAATTAAATATTTGAGTTTGTGAACTATGAAGAGTTTTGTTTGCCGTCATAAATGATACATTATATATTTTGCAAATAGGTTCTCATCTACAATTTAACACATTTTATTAACGAGAAGAAATAGCTTAAACAGAGGTCTCTTAATTTCTTTTAGTTTTCTTAATAAAACACTTTTAGGTACACTTAAATAATTATAATTTCAAGCAACGTCTTACCAACGGGTATAACATTTCCAGTAGGTACTATGTTATGGAACTCAGATAGGCAATCGATCTATATGAAATATCGGTATTCAATTACATCCGGTTAGACCGGAAACCGACTCCAACATAGTTGCGAAAAGCTAGGGAGATGATGACTTGAACATAAATTCGCGTTTCGCACTTTAGATCTTGGCTGCGACCCACACGCTCATGCAACTTGCCGACTATAACTACTTACACTAAAAAAAAATGCAATTTAATCAAGTGACTTTTTAGCTTGATTGACGATATCTTGTTTAGATCAATCAAAATCTTAGTTCACTTGATTGAACGCCCAAACAAGTTTCTCGATTACCCTTAACAAGACATCATAGGAAGAGTTACAAGAAAACTTTTTTGCAAAAAAAAACAACTGACCACAAAAACACCAAAAAGAGAAAAATAAACTTAAGAAGAAAAATCTGCTTCTGAAGTCGGTGACTTTTGTTTGTTTGACTTCATGTTTTTGCCACCGACTTCAGAAGCAGATTTTTCTTCTTAAGTTTATTTTTCTCTTTTTGGTGTTTTTGAAGTCGGTTGTTTTTTTTTTGCAAAAAAGTTTTTTTATTTTTTCATTTTTAGTTGTAATAAGTACCTATATATATATCCTATACAAATATTTACTATGCATTTAACATTCAACCAAGAAACCTAACCCTTAACCTTCAAGATTCAACTATTTTTGCTTTGAGCATGAAGACAAGTGATGACTGCTAGATGCGAATACTTGAATAGCGTCAGAAAAAGCACGAAACACGTAATACGTGTCTATGAAATTCATATATAACAACTAAAAAAATGTGTATTGTACACATCTGCATACCCCCTCAGAGCATACAGGCGTGATGTTACGTCATGATAATGTATATTCAATAAACATCCAAGCGATTCCAGCAATTACGACAGATTTGCCGTCTATTTTTGAAGAGTTCCATTGTATATCTCCGAAGATCAGCACCAGATCTTCACCAAATTAAAATGGGACCACCTCAGGAGCATACTCTTTCAAATAAAAAAAGAATTTTGAGAATCGTTCCACAAATGGGGGAGAAATCAGGTAACATACATAAAAAAAAAAAAAACATACACACGAACATATAACCTCCTCCTTTTTCGAAGTCGGTTAAAAAGAGACAAGGTCAAAAAATGTTAACTGTAACAAAATAAGTTAGTTGTGTCAATCAAGCATTTTGATTACTTCAATAAAGATCATTGAAACTTTATTATGTTGGTTTGACTTGATAGCATCTATCACTACAATTAATTGTATGAATCATACAACTTGATCAAATCTTGCGCTAAATGTTTGCGCTAAATAAGTTCCTTGGTTGTGTTTATCAAATACACATAAACTTGGTTGGAGGAACTATGTTTTGACTTGATTGCTGCAAATAGGTTTTGTGATAACTCTAACCAAGATAATTATCTCAATCAAATAAAAGTAGTTGCTGTGATCATTGTGCTTGATAGGCTCAGATGCAAACAAGTTACTTAGTCAATCTAAACCAAATCTTGATTGTGGCAACTACTTTTTTTTTTACAGTGTACAAAAACTACATGAAACGTCAAAAATGTTTTTTACCGCTTGCCTGAAGTCACTGCGACGCGACTGTGCGCGCAGGAAACAATTAAGTCACGTTAGATCGTGTCGCTTGTCGCACGTTGCAACGCCCGAGGGTGTAAACCACCCCTATCCTTGTGTACCTACATGAATACGTGCGAAAGATTTCGATCCTCTAAGTACTATGGAAGCCCGCATTCTATGTCAGAGTTAGTCGTGCGTATAGACCTTACGTCCGAAATCAATCCGAACTTATTTCAAGTTCGGATTTTGCGTATCCGTGCGTAGAAAATGAAAACCATCGCTATGTTTCCATAACGGTAGCAAACCATAGACGTGGGCTACATTTCATAGGCTACAGCTTCGTCTCCAGACGTCACTGGTACCAAAGTTTTCTAACAATATTCTGATTTAAAAGAGTGTCCATGAAGGTTTCATGCCCATTCTTGTCCATAGAGATCTACACTAGGGAATGGGCAACTACAGTTCAGTCACAGTTATTTTACATTGTTATATTAACTGCCTCCGTGGTCGAGTGGTTTAGGCGTTTGCCTTGTGACCCGGTGGAAGCATACTTTGTAAAGTTGTTTCCAGTTTGTTTAGGACATTGCAGGCTTGAATCACCTGATTGTCTGATAAAAAGATGGTTCCGTGCTTCGGAAGGCACGTATAAGCCAGTGGTCCAGGCCGCCAAATGGCGGTCGTCAAACCATGTCAGAGGCCCTTGCGGCGGTTTAGAAACTCTGACACTAGGGTGTGTAGGGTCGTTAGACCTTACTGCCGACACGATAAGAAGAAGAAGAAGACCTTGTTATTAGGTATTTTTTTATAATTCATCCTTATTCTATTTCTTATTGTTTGTTATGCGTTGTATTGTTTTTTTTTTCTCTCTTAATGTGTCTCCTTGTATGTTTTTGTTTCTGCGACGAATAAATAGTTTTTCTTTCTTTTCTTTCTTTCTTCTTGTTATTAGGCTCTTCTTACTTATTTGTATTTGTTTCGACTATTCAAAAGTTTTGAGCGCAGATATCCTCAACATAAGATACATTTCCATTGTTTTCTGGAAGAGCTCATGGCTAAATAATAAGAACCACTCTGGTCATCCGCAAGAGAACTAAGGTTACCGACATAGCCCGAAGAATTTTCAAATTTAAGCGGCAGGGCACATTGCTCGCAGAACGGATGGCCGATGTGGGTCGAATAAATTCTGAAGTTGTGACCGCGTACCGGAAGACGTTTCGTTGGAAGGCCTCCCACTAGGTGACGCACTGGATGCGAGACGCACGGGACCAGTCAATAGGTTCGACACTCAGGGTAGGCCTCCCTGAGTGTCGTATTCAAACCACACCAGCTGTGGACGTCTTTTGGCTGAAATGATGATGATGATGATATGGCTATCTTCATGGTTAAACCGTACTATGCCAAGGTCGGTCTGTGGTCTGGTTAGACTGGAAGCCGATCCCAATAATGTTGTGAAGAATCCATGCGATGATGATGGTGATTTCTGAAGATAACTTTAAATAAATGATGATACAGAGTAAATTCACATCATCACCATCTGCCTAGCCTTTTCCCAACTATATTGGGGTCGGCTTCCAGTCTAACCGGATGCAGCTGAATACCAGTATTTTACATGGAGTGACTGCCTATCTGACCTCCACAACCCAGTTAATACTAGGTAATACAATACACTTTGGTAAGACTGGATGTCAGAATTTCAGGTCACTGACTACCTGTAACGACTGCCAAAGATCTATATATATGGCAGCCGGGACCAACAGCTTAACGTGCTTTCCGAGGCACGGAGGAAACTCGGTATGTCGGGCGGTCACCCATCCACAGACCGATCTAGGCAAGCACAGCTTTACCTAAAGATCGACCTGAGTGGCATTCTTATTAAGCCACGAGCTCCTCACAGAGTTTATTCACATCACGCCTTTAAACCCGGAAGGGTTAAGGCAGAGAACGATGCACGATGTACTTTAGAGCTCACCCACATTTTGCCAGTTACTTTTAAATTAATACTCTTGTAAAGGAGGGTCAACCTATAGCGATTATGCGAATACAAATCATGTCTGTCTCGTTAGTTTAGTGGTGTAATCGCGACTACTGAGCATAAGATCAAGGGTTCGATTCCTGCGTTGGATAATTTTTTATTGGATTATCTGTAATTTCTCAGTAGCAGCAGAGCCTGAATTTGTGCCCGGTTGATGTCAATAGGTACTAACAATACTAAAACTTGATGATAAAAGGCAATGACACTTTTCTCGACCCGGTAGTCGAACTCCGGACCTCATGTTCGGTGGTAGTGTTCGGCAACTAGACCACCAACGCATTTAGAGTCAATTTAACTAAATTAATAATATTATATCATTTCTAGTATAAAGTGACCTACTTTGCTTATTAAAATTAAATGAAAATTCAGCATTTCGAAACCAATTGCAACGCTACACCAAATCGGTTAATAATTAAATGTTTGAACCTATGTTTAATTGCCATACTGATTCTAGCACTGTCAACTAATTATTATTTGAGGACGGCTTTATATGGATAAGGCTTGTTCAAATGATTTGCATTTGTTTCCCCATCAGATTATTCTCCTGAGAAAATTTTGTCCGACTGCGCAGTCCGATCTATCGGACGAAAGGGACTTTTTAATTTTTTTTGGTCCGATTCATCGGACAAAGCGGAGTCTTAAATTCTCATATTCCTTCTCGTATCCTTCCATAGTGGGATGCAAGTCAATAAGCAGGCATATATATTATTACCTATCATTTTATCGTGTTGCATTATAGAAAGCATTCTTCATTCATTCATTAATTCGACTGGCCTGTTGGTCTAGTGGTTAGTGACCCTAACTGCTATGCCGGAGGTCGTGGGTTCGATTCCCACCCAGGACAAATGTTTGTGTGATGAGCACGATCATTTGTTCTGTGTCTGGGTGTAATTTATCTATAATATGTATGTATTTAGAAATATATAAGTATGTTTATCAGTTGTCTAGTACCCATAACACAAGCTCTGCTTAGCTTGGGACTAGATGGCGTTGTGTGATAGTTGTGGAATATTATTGTGGAATATTAATTCGTCTTGGTATAGATATGACTGTAATGAGGAGGGATGAAACGCATGTAACTAAAAAAGTGATGGATATAAATATTGAAGAATGGAGAGGGACAAGAAAGAACAGATGGATGGATTATGTGAGGAATGATTTATTATGAAAAAGCAAGGAGTACCCCAAGTAGAATCGGACAAGGGCAGAAAGCTGATGATTCTTTAAATCATAAGTGCTGGTAAAATTCTGTTGAATTTGGTTTATTTTCGTACACATACTCAGAACCAATCACGAACAAGAATGAATATGTTAGTAGATACTTTTGTCTTTTTTATAAAAACGTTGCCACACACTAGGAATTTCTCCTGTATCGTGGGTGCGTTTACAAACATTGAAATTCACATACACAAACACGCCCAGACCCGAAACAACTATCTGTAGGCCATACAAACACTTGTTCCGTGCGGGGATCGAACCCGCGACACCGAGCGCAGCAGTCCAATCGCTCAGCCACTGCGCCAACCGTGTCGTCAACCGTGTCGTCGATTGAAAGCCCGGTACACAAACACACAAGTTTACAGTTCCTTGCAATAACTCTTGCACCAGTTACTAAAGCAAATGGGTCAAGTTTCCTCTATTATGTACAGTCAGCAGCATTCATATGTATTAGCAACATCTAAAAGCAATTTTCGCCAACTGCATTGATTTTATTTTCACTAGCTGATGCACGCGGTTTCGCACGCGTGCTTGTTGGTCAATTTATATACTAAAACCTTCCTGAAGAACCACTCTATTCACTGCTGCACCATGAAAATCGGTACAGTAGTTTTTGAGTTTATCACGAACAGACAGACAGACGTGGTGGAGGACTTTGTTTTATAATATGTAGTGATGTTACGTAACGGAAATAATATTTTGCAACCCATATTATTATAAAGTAGGTCAATTATATCAATGTTGCAATAGTTATTTTTTTCACGAAAAAACCGCATTTGAACTTTGCCAAGTGGATACATATTTTTGCTCTTGACTGTACATTGACGTATGTACATGAAAGTTTATTGATAAAGTTTTAGTGTCGTATTATAACATCCAATCTGAGATTGCAATAAGTGGATCATAATAGAGATGATCTTTTTATTGTTTTTGTTTTAAAGATTGCACGTTGTTTTTTATAGATTTTATTTTATGTATGTTTTTCCTTTGTGATATTTATTACTGATGAGTACACCTCTGCATAACAGCTCTTCGTGGATTACGATAGTCATATTTTGTTTTTATGGATAGATAGACCGACAAAAACTCAGAAATGACTAACATGTACTCGTCTGTACACTGTTATATTCTGGTAGACTCATACTGAATAAAAACCAAACCTGGTGATAATCCTTCACTGTTTGGTGATGAAATAAATCATGCAGACCACGTGTAGATCAGTTTTCAAACTAACCTTGCTATACCTTCGTATTAAAAGCTTATTTCAGTCATATCCACACAAAATTTTCTCCATCATCAAATTGCTGAAACATGAACAAATAGTGCTTATATAGCAGAACTCACAACACCTCATTATGTATAAAATTAATTGTAGTATAAAGGCTTCTATTCATAATAATTAACATGTTCTAGATGAGAATATTATCACACTATAACAGGTAAGGAAAATTCCGTAGTAATATAGATTTTGCTCGCCGCTCAGTCTACGTAGACGTTAGAAATTATGTGTATTATTTGTTAAACACGTATAAATTTGTATGAATAACAATTCAACCATTATGGCAGAAAAGGTAACAGACATACATTGTTACTTTAGTTATTCGTATACAAGACACAATGAAGGATTGAAAGACGGGTGCAGACTTAGTAAATAGCTTCCTGTGAATACGAAGACGGAAAAAACCTGTTCTTACCATTTCGTCTCAAAAAAATCACTTTATAAGGATAACCTCACGCCTGTAACCCCTAAATGGGTGAACATCACATAGTATTCCTACATTTCACCATTGCGTTTAAGATTAATGTGTGTATTGTATGATAATTATTTTTGAATGAGCACAGCTTTATAACAAATTACCGTCCTGTATAAGAAATGTAGGTACACTCTTTCAATGCATTCAAAACTCAACTTAGCCAGCACATAATTACGGATCGATCACTTCTGGAGAAATGAATGCATTGGATGGGTAACTATTAAGTTGTAATACTGATGACGAACTTATTGTAATCTATATTTTTATTAGTATTGTTCTCAAGTAAGTGACTTATGGTTTTATTGAGAATATTAAAGTTTCTTTAAACCGAATCAAGTGATTTCCGTGAAGGAAAATATCCTGAGGAAACTAGCATGTTTATAAGATATTTTTCGACGACATGTTAGCCAATTCAGAGACCCGTGGGTGGCAATAAAACCCGAACACCAGGATAGGCAGTTATCACAATTTCGCTAGTTACGTTTATGTCTCATGTAACAAGAGCGAGCCTATTGACACCAAAAGGGTACAAATCTTAAGTATTCCTGATGGATTAAACCCAATGACATTTTGCCCAACCTGTGAAGTAAACAAAGAACACCATGCTCCATGAACCCAATCAACGACCCTATTTCAATCCTTTTAAAACAAACAATCTCACAAAATGAATACTTTCCGCCACCATCATTCAATGGTATATTAAAACTCGTTTCCCTAACACAGACGGACAGCTTCCCGACTGCTCTGAAACGGTTAAAAAGACACTTTGATTTTATTTATTTATAGTATCTCAGAAATTACTAACTTTACTCTTCCACTGCTATAGTTGTGTGGACTCATATTGACTAAAAACCAATCCTGGTAATGATTTCCATCACTGTTTTGAGTGCAGTGGTGATGAAATAAATCGTGCAAGTCATAGACCTACGCTGTTTAGAATGCATGTGTGTATTTTTACCCGACTGCGGCGAAGCCAAAAGGAGGGTTATGTAATAATCACTTGCTTCCGTAAAGGAAAACGTCCTGAGAAAACCATAATGCCTTGAGAAAACCATAATGCCTAAGAGACACCAAGTTAGGCACCAACCATAATTTTGCTTGTTACGTTTATGTACCTTACTTTATGGAACAAGCCCGCCACACTATTCCCAAACCACTGTAACTCCTGTTAGCCAGAATCAACAGTGGCGACCACAAGAAAAGCGCCGAGACAATGAAGCTCGACGAAGTCCCAGAGAAGCAATTTAACTGTCTTGGATCCCGCAACGAAATTAATCAGAAAAGAATAGCGGAGGAGTAGGAAAAAAGATAATTTCCACTTCCCTCCATATCAGCAGAAGACAGAACAGAACAAGGCCAATAGGCACACAGGGACCTTGTAACAGAAACGAGCCTATTGTCATCAAGCGGGCACAGTTCTAGAGTATTCCCTACAAAAAAAATAAAATAATAATACTTGCCCTGCCCGATATGTCACCAGAACCCAGTCACTTTACGCTTAACAGCAGCGCTTACAACTACTAGACCAGCAAACCATCATATTTTAATCCTTTTGAAACAAACAATCACACCAAATGAATACTTTCCGCCACCATCATTCAATGGCATATTAAAACTCGTTTCCCTAACACAGATGGACAGCTTCCCGACTGCTCTGAAATGGTTCACACCATTATATTTACGATGAATCTGGATGACAAATATTATGATAATGGCTTCGCAGATAAATGATGGTTTTTATTATCAAGGAAGGAGCTTGATTTTTGAGTTATCCACTCGCTTGCTTCTGGCAACGATTGTTTCCAAAACCAAAACTCTCTCGCTTGCTTTCGGCAACGATCGTTGCCAAAATATATTTTTTGTTAAACAACTCTATTTTAAAGACTGTAAAGTCCTTTCAAAACGCCTTTAAACCATAGATTATTAGATTGTTTATCATCTAAACGCAAGTTTGCAACATCACCCGACGAATTTTTTTTTACAATTAATATGTGAAGTTTGAGGCCGACATTTTGTGTTTCTTTGTGCTTTGTGTCCTTTTATTTTTAATGACGATTTTTTACCACAATCGTTATTGTTTCTTGTTCAATAGTACAAATAACTAGTCTAGTTTATAAAAATGACGAAAAACTATATACCTATCGCGCAAACTTTTTCACAATTTCACGTTATTCGACAAACCGGCAAAATATGCTCGACCTTAACTTTAGCCTCTTATAAAATATTTTACACTCAACTTTTGTCAAAATAACAAACGTTACTCTTTTCCTTATCTTTTTGTCTACACAAAACAATAAACAAAATTACGCTAGGTCTCTCGTATCGATTGTAAATCAAGTTTTAATGAGGGGCGGCTGCGCCGAGTGTTTAGGTCAAATATCACGAGCAAAGCTCGACGGTTTTCTTGAAATCGAAAGCAAGCGAGCGGCTAAGTGTGTTTTTCGTTTTGGGAGTACGTTAGTTGACTTTTCATTAGTTTAACAGGCAACTATGGCCTAAATAGACCTAACAGACTAACCTACATAATAATTATGATAAAATACAATTTGTTTTAGCAAATAAAACCTTAAAACTATATTTAACACCTTTTTTATTTTTGGTGAGTGGAAAATCATCAATTGACTTCTCCCGCTCTGGGCAGAGCGGTAGGGAGTGTCAGACTTCTACTGACTAAAAACCACCCATTTTCCTTCTTAACCCTTGTGCCGAGGCCACGGTATCTCTTTCGAACAACTCGCAGCCCCGACGGGGCCTTACAGACTAACGCCCGAATACTCGAACGTCACTCAATTTTAAGTTGCACTTAAATCTCGTGCTGTCTTTGTTACTTTAACGCAGAGTGACAGAGATAGCACGAGTTTTGAGGGCTACTTTTAATTGAGTGACGTTCGAGTATTCGGGCGTAACTTACATAATTTGATAAAATACAATTTGTGTAAGTAAATAAAACCTTAAACTATATTTAACACTTCGGCTGTGCAATAAAAATAAGGCTTCATTTATGATTGACATCATCTTCATTATTTTCTTATCCTCTACCTGCTTAGGTTTTTCCTATTTATATTCGCTCTAGAAAGCACAAATTGTTTAATGTCCCATTTTGTCGCACTGTAGCTCGGTCCGACTCCCCTATACCGCGTATGCTAACGATGCTCATTGCGCTCGTGGAGACCAAGCCTGGATTGGATTTGTTTGCTGATGAATGGAAGACGATAATGTTAGAATGCTTGTGGTTTTGCGAGAAGACCGAATAAAAGGATTAGTTAATTTAGTGTTAATGGCTTTTGCTGTACTAAATGTAATAAATAAATTTGGGTCGCGGCTTCCAGTCCTGAATCCAGAGTCCTGAGTCTTTTCAGTCCTGAGTTTTACTAGGACTAACTGCCCATCTGCCTATTGCCAAATAAAATTAATCCACAAAGTTAGCGTAGAATTCATACAACAACCGGTAATAATGTTAACCTTTATCTAAAGGTTACCAAAATAGCGACATTGTTGCGGCACACGTCAAAATCAAAACATTTCATATTTAACTTGAAATTCACGACGAAACTTTACTCAATCAATTTGTAAACACCCACACATCATTCAGTAGGTCCAAGCTTCGCGGCTTAAACCTTTGAGCAACAACTATGTTAGACTGTGGTAACGAGTAACGCCACGTGATGTAATTAGTCTTCTTGCTTGGCGACGTTTACAGTTAGTATAAATTAACTTAGGTACTGGTTGAAGAAATACAATTATTATAACTTTTTAGCGTTCCGTACTCAAAGGGTAAAAATAGGACCCTATTACTAAGACTTTGCATTCTGCACGTCCGTCTGTCCGTTCGTCTGTCTGTCACCAGGCTGTATTTCACGAACCACGATAGCCAGACAGTTGACATTTCCACAAATAAAGTATTTATGTTGTTGCTATAACAACAAATACTAAAAACAAAATACCTAAAATAAATATTTAAGGTGGATGTTCACGGTAGCCCGCGAAATTCAAATTTTCTTACGTTTTTAGCGATTTGCAGGCCAGTGCTAGGTTGTATGTTAGCGAAAATATGATTCGCGGCTGTAAGACGTGTGCAGTTACAGAATTATAATCATCAAAATCATCATTACAACCCTCCAAGTTCATGTAACTCTCAAGAATGACCTTTTGATGAAATACTCAACCTAGCACTGGCCTGCAAATTGCTAAAAACGGAAGATTTGAATTTCGCGGGCTACCCTGGAACATCAGCCTTAAGTGGGGCTCCCATAAAACAAACGCGATTTTAATAGATAATGGTACGGAACCCTTCCTGCGCAAGTCCGACTCGCACTGGTGCGGTTTCTTCTTCATTGCAGTAATTCTCGTAAAGTTGAAAGAATAAACCACATCCTATCTTGCTCGGTGAAGCCTCAAAACATGCAGCTCGCTTCTGCCACCGACGAAGTCGAGGAATTGACGAAGTTTTTGAACAGTCAAATATAATGTTTTGTAATGCATAAATGATATCATTTTGTAATGTCGTGCCAGCTACACGAAGATTAAGCAGAATATTGTGATGAATCATTATATTAAACTAGAATAATATAAATATAAAGTTAAACTGTTTTTCAAGGGATCGAAAATTGATGTTAATTTAGGAGGTTCCTCTCTCTGGAGCCCAGACCACCGGAAGGATGGACTTGTTCCTGATACCGGTGGGCTCTGGTGGACCACCATTTATTGTTTAATATTTTAAAATGTAATAATGTAAATAATAATGAGGAAATAACTAAATATTATAGAGTCAAGTTCTTCCAGAATATCTGAAAGTCTGACGGGTGGTGTAACTTCAGAATACCTGAGTGTGGTCTAACCTCAGAATATCAAAGTACTACCCAAAAGTTAGATTTAGGAAGCCTGACAGTTGCTGCACCGAAGTTTCCAGTTATATACAATAGTTAGACTGGAAATGGACAGTGGCCCTAACATATTTGGTAAAAGGGAACCATTAATAATGATGCATACACACACACTTACACCTTCCGGGCCCTAAATGCATTTCATACATTTACACAGATTTCTTGCCTCGCGAGTGTAGGTAATAGCTAATCATAGATTTATCGCCAGATCCTGGCTTTAATTCTATAGCCTGAAAAAGTGTTATGAGGTTTATGCATCATCCGTTGGGGCTGCGGGTTGTCGAAAAAGATACCGTGGCCTCGACACAAAATGCTAAGAAGGAACATGGGTAATTTTTTGTCAGTAGAAGTCTGACACTTGCTGCCGCACTACCCAGAGAGGGAGGAGACATTTTATGATTTCCCACAATTCCCACCCTCCAAATAAAAAAAAGGTTTATGCATCAAGAATTTATCATTAGCAACTAAGAGACAAGATGCATGCCCGGTTGATAGCAATATACTCGCCCGTGAATTGTAAACTTTCGTTCATCCTTTCCTGACCATCTTCGGAAAACAGGCTGTATAATATTTCTATGTCTTCGTACTACTAATCCAAGTGATACTTAAACAATAAGCATAGAACCCAAAAAAATCAGGGATGCGTAAAGACACGCATCCCTGATTTTTTTGGGTGATGGGATGCGTGTCTTTGGTAGACGCATAAATCATTAGACTCAGACAGCTAAACTTACGTTCCGTTAACTCTCAAAGCCTCTAGATAACCAAAACATAATCTTTCAATACCAAATACTTTCTCTAAAACCTAAGAGCGAACCTCCAAAATGTTCTATTGAAGGCAAGAACCCCGTATAAAGTTTTAATCTCGGTTTTCTCGGGCAATACAAAGAGCATTGTCATACCGAAGCCAGGAGCCAAAGAAATAGTTTCGTGGTGCTAGCTTACCTTATTACATGCTCACAGACATGGCTGTAGAGAACTGAGTTGAAGAAGTGGCATGGGTCAATGTCAAGGAGGAATGCAATGCACTGAATATTTGTCAGAAAGTAAGTCAGTATTTGACAGAAGGCAGATAAGTTAGCTGCAAAAAGTAGTGTTTTCTTGAATATTATCGTGGAGTCATTGTACAATTTATTGTAATATTGACCAGTTGTAAGCAATTATGTGGCACCTACTTTCATTGGGTGTGTCAAATACTTGCACATATACTCAGCTGCGTCCAATTATACTGGAAGCCGAATCTAACGTTTTTGGGGCTTGGGATAAGGCTAGGCAGACGAAGATGATACAGCTTTCAGCTTGTTACTTTCACTTATTAATATACCTAATTGTCTATGTTCAACATCACAAAAAAATACTGTATTTTTTAAAAGCAAAAAGAAATTATATTTATTTGGCACATGCCACAAGTGCACACAACAAAAGAAAGAACTTATAAACAGAAAAAAAGTAGTTACAAAACTAAAAAACCTGACTGAAAAAACGGAAAAGCAAAAAACAAGCACATTTTAAATTAACTTGGAAGCAGGCGGGGTCAATTCTATTTTTATTTCATAATTAATTAATATTCAAATGAACCCCGCCTGCTTCCAAGTTTAGTTTAATTTAAAATGTGCTTGTTTTTTGCTTTTCCGTTTTTTCAGTCGGGTTTTTTTAGTTTTTTAACTACTTTTTTTGTTTCCTACTATTTAGTTCTTTTGTATTTGTTCTTTCGTTGGTCGTAAAATTCTTCGCAGATGATTTAATTTTTGTGCTTGTTTATAGGATTTGTCACTTTGAATTTCTTTTAATCTTAAAAGTGTTTTAATATATTTTTGTAATCTCCTTTTAAAACCCTTTATTTTGATACCCTACTCGATGGTATAGGAAACATTTTTTTTTTCTAACTCCACTATTTGGCCCCTAAAATCCGCATTTTTCTTTGTTTTTTTATTTTAATTTAGCCTATGTTACTTGCGGCCATCAAGACGAATCTAACGACATATTAATTATATTTTATTCAAATCCGTTCATCTGTTTAGGAGTTATGAGGGAACAAAGAGACAGCCATACATACACACATAGATACACGTCAAACACATAACCCTCCTTTTGGGCTTCGCCGCAGTCGGGTAAATAGGAGATGTTATTGTGTGTCTCACGGCTGCACCAAAATATACCGAGCCTAGCAAACTACCAGGTAGCTAGTGCTCGACGCTGGTTTTACCTCATTCTATACAATTTCCACCTGCAATTTCAACCTGCTAATACCAGATCCAGCGATCTAATACATCAACGCAACAAGCCTTTACTTCAATCTGACGTAAAAATCCAGACTCTTTCTATTCCCCACACAGGGTGTTCACACAACCCACATAAGCTTTTTAGAGGCAAGCACGTTCGAAGACCGCGCTTCGCCGTGTTTGTAATAAAAAATGTGGCTTTAGGTGCGCTCCAGACGGAAAGGTGCGATAAATGGACGTAAATTAAACACTTAAACTGTTTCACCGGGCAACTACTAAGTTGATTGGCTTTTGCCAAGGTCTCGGCATACTATTCGTACATGGTACTTATTCATCATCATTATCTTGCTTTTATCCCAATTCATTCGCGGACGGCGGAGTACGTCTTCATCTTCCATAGTTCTCTATTATTTGTTTTCTCATTAACCACCTTCTTTCTAGCCTTTAACCTACTATTGTTATTATTAAATTATAAGACTTCTTCCCTCCTTCCACTTTTCGCGACCTAGTGCGATTGTAGGCCAATTCTTTGAGAAAGAGATCAGGGGGTCTAAAACGGCCACTTTAGCAGTTCATAATAGGAATTGCGTCAAAAAGCGTAAATGACCTTTCATAATAGTAACAGCGTCTGGGACCATTAAGGAAAATAGATCATAGGTAAGTAATAATAGGAAAACAATATGAATTGCGTTAAATTCGTAAAATGGTCACAGACGCAGTTACTATTTTGAAAGGTCAATTCCTATTCTGATCTGCTAAAGTGGCCATTTTAGACCCCCAGTTCATCCTACTATCTCCATCTGAGTCTGCCACATTGTCATTTCTGCTATTTGGTACCCACTGAGTGTTTATGTTAGCCCATTGCGCCACAGTAATGCGGCAGATGTGACCATCCCAGTTGCTAGTGTGACTATACAAGTAAATATATTCAAATAAATGAGTCGTTCAGAGTGCTTCAGTTTGGCAAAGGTTTTATGCAGCTAACCAGTTGATCATTCAAATTGATTTTAAATACCTAATTAAAAATTGGTTTGATTTTTCATTTGAACCATTTCAAACTTTACTGATAATTCAAGTAGTATATTATCATACATATATTTGTCAATTTCTTTGCACGTCGCCGCTCTTACTAGTCTGAGACACCCTTATCATCGTTATGAAGATACAGTTGTTACAAAATACTATACGTCTGTTACCTGCTTTATAAACATACTGTATGTGGAAGGAAGCAAAGTTTCAGGATCCATGAATGTATTTTTAAACTTGAACAAAAAGTTTTCTTGTGTTCTAAAAGAGGATTCTGAATGTTTGCGTAGGAACTGTGGGCGTAGAAAAACTGGTTACATGTTTTTAAACATGTTACTTTGTGTGAGTGTGACGGGGTGTAGCATACCCCACCAATTCTTTTTACTGGTGTACATTTTTATTATTGTAAGTTACGAGTTAGCGACTTCGAGTATCTGGAGCTGAGGTAGTGTGGAAGGGCACAGTGGCGTGATCCCAGCATGTCATCAGCCGGCATTCGAGATATACACGACTATACGTACGTGGGGTAAGTGACACCCCGCCACATAGTTTACGTGAGCATTTATTCATAACAATTTATTATTATTATTATCAATTTTTTATTTATTTTTTTGTCACTCTCGACTACCTTATTTTGGATTTTTTTTTTTTATGTACTTCGTAATTGGCGTATTGTTTTGTTTAATATTTTAAGTTATTTTACTGTAAGCTGTGAAGCTACCTTGCATAAATAAATAAATAAATAATTACATTTAATTTTATTATTTCTTGTCTTTTTTAGGGGTCCATATTGGCTCACCTAAAGTTCTTTATCCGAAATTGTTCTTCCTAACGATTTGTAATCCGAATGATCACTCTTCCTAAAATTTTTCATCCTAAAGTTTTCATTCATACTATTTGTAGTCCTACCGACGATGTTCATAACACTCGTGTTTCCGAAAATTGGAATTCATAATATCATTAGTGTAAATATATTTAAACTCCTACTGTTTTTTATCCTAACGCTTTTATTCCTAAACATAATTACCATAATATTTTCACTCATACAACTGTTTAGAATGATTAAAGGTCGTTTCACTGATTTTTGTCTTGAAATAAAATAAATGAATGAAATTCAGGTCAGAGTGTCGTCTTGGGGGCGCTATGAAAAAAAACTTAGAAAAATTTCGCGACCAATTTCGAGGTAGCGCTCGCCGGCCGCTGCCGCGGCACCGCTCGCTTCGCTCGCTCGGCTCGCGCGTAGTTGGTCACAGTTCTAACCTAACCTAACCTATGGATATCTTTGTATATAAGGTCCTATTAAAATAGGTGGACAAATTTTAACACAGCGTTTAGTAAGCCTAACTAAAGACATCTAAACAAAATAAAAACACTATATATAAAGTGATTTTATTTTGACTTAAAATAATAAATTGCCGGCACTCTAGAAGAAACTCATCCTATAAAAGTAGGTATTTTATTTCTTATTCTTATATATTTTTTTGCTTTTGTCCTTATTTTAGCGGTCTGAATGATTTCTAAAATTTTGTCCACCTATTTTAAAGGGACCTTTTATAATACTGATTATTATGAATAAAAAGTAATATAAACAAAAAAATAGATATGACTTTGAATAATAGTGTAAAAGATGGTTATGTTGAGAAAATATAGGAAAACAAATAATAGTGTAATAGATGTTTATTGCTACAGACATTATGAAGTCGAATGCTTCGGAATTAAAACATTAGAGACAGAGAAGTTAGGAATTGCGATTGTTAGGATGAAAAATGTTAGGAAGAACATTTTCGGATTTTCAATTATCGGAGTTGAAATTTTAGGTGAACTTTGGCGCACCCCTTTTTTAGGCATTTGACAAACATGGGTGAAAACAATTGGGAAAATAGACGTATGTCTATTTCAATACGACTTATAGTTATTAGAAATTTCATCAAATAAACCGACCTCAAAAAAAAAAACTTTAGATTTTTATGTTTTTTTTTTTCAAGATCTCATGTTCTTTATGTATTTCAGTTTTTATTTTGTTATAATTTAGTAATATTAGTTAAAACGGATTGATGCCTCATAAAACCTAAAATTAGTGTCTTAGCTTTGGTAATAAAATCTATTAAAATATATAAATGTGACTAAGTTTTTCATTTAAATATAACTATAGGGATTGTGTTTTAATAAGTAAAATTAAAATTTCAATTACTTTTCATTATTATAATCATAATATATACAGGCAGTTTAGTTTACGGGTATGTCATACCCCGCCACATGCTCGATGAAATATTTTGTCACCACACTCCCGCCGGGTTAAAAATACATAATTGTCTTTATTTCTTGAAAAAAAAATGTTGAATATCAATTCATGCATGTCATAAAACGACATGTAGTTGTTCTCAAAACTGGCAAAGCAATAATGAGGTCAACTATACAAACGTGTGCTACGAGTAGCAACCGTACAAAAATTTAGACAACTCTGGCATATCCGATATGGTCTAGTGGCTAGGATACCTGGCTCTCACCCAGGAGGCTCGGGTTCGATTCCCGGTATCGGAATTTATTTTTGAATATTTTGAAAAGCATTTTTATTTTTTTAACCGAATTTTAGCGCTAAAAATAAATCACAACATCTTTAACTTGTTTCTTTTGCCAAATTTTTCCAGCTCTTGCACTCTTACCCTTTTTTTTTTTGGTGGGTGGAAAATCATCGAATAACCTCTCTTGGGCAGAGCGAAGGGGAGTGTCAGACTTCTACTGACTAAAAACCAAACCCATGTTCCTTCTTCGCCCTTGTGTCGGAGCCGCGGTAACCTTTCGATAATCCACAGCCCTGACGGGTGCACTCTTACCTTTGTCTTATATTACTTGCTATAATTCTCTTGACGTTATATATACTAATTCATGTGTCTGCGCAGCATTTTTTCTTCTTTCTTACTTCTATATAACTCGTCATGTCATCAGACACCTCCTTTCTTCATCATCAGCCTATAATGTTCCCACTGCAGGGACTCAGGCCTTCTCTCTAGGAGAGGGATGGGCTATAATCTACCACGCGGATTGGTAGATGTCACATGTCTCCGAATTTTTTGGTTCTAAGACATGCCGGTTTCCTCACGATGTTTTCCTTCACCGTTTTGAGAGCAGTGGTAATGAAATAAATTACACAAAGTAATGCGCCTGACGGGGTTCGAACCCACGACTCACTGTTTGTAAGTCGGAGTCGCCACCTCCTTTCTTGCCATATCATGATTAACACAGTCCATCACCGTTTCTGTTATTTTCCTCGATGCTATATTAACAAGTCATGCTCTTCTTTCACCTTCAAACTTGGCTGTGGATTTTTCACAAGTTACCGCGGCCTCGACATTTATAGGGCTAAGAAGGAACACGGGTGGTTTTTAGACAGTAGAAGTCTGACACTCCCTTTCGCTCTGCCCAAGAGCGGGAGGGGTTATTTGAAGATTATCCATCCAACAAAAAAAAAATGGTACGGAACCCTTCATGTGCAAGTCCGACTTGCACTTGGCCAGTTTTTTTTACTAACAGCGTCCATATTTATATCAACGCTATTCTAGTGCCAAAATCTCCCTGTAGTTGTCTTGTGTTGTCTTCTACGATTTTGGAAGACGAAACATGACATGAATATTTTCTTGCTACTTACTCAGACCGATTTACCTAAATAAAAAATTAAGTTTAAAACCAACTGAGTTTCCAGTACAAGTATATTATAAAACAGAGGATTAAAACTGTGAAGTTTAACTTATACTTGGAAGGTGCTCAACTCGGCAAGTTTTGGGTTTACGAACTTTCCACAACTTAAATATGAGGAATTAACTTAAGACGCTGTCTCTGCGTTCTTCATTTTAAAATCAACGGTAGGTGTGCCTTTCAATATTGCATGGTTGGTTTTACTGTTTTTGATAGCTTATAAGGAATTTTGTAATTTATGTCAGCTTCCAAGTTGGGAAAAGTATTATCGGGTTTTTCTCTCAGAATTTGTGAATATTAATCTTCAGCCCGGTTAATTAATGGTATTGGACTCGCCGTTATTACATTGGACTTAAACATAACTGACAAAATTTGGGTGTACTTGGGTATGGGTACACCTCTACCGAATCCTTCGGGTATTACGGGCGTGATGTGATGTAATGTTTTAATGTTAGCTCTCTAAAAATGGTTTAATGTACATTAGAAGTGTGTTTTATTTAGATCGCGATTTACTAGACTTTATTTGGGTTAGTTCGTTCATATCCGGCTCGAAGGACCAATGTGTAGCTTGTGATAAATGTTGGGTTGCTGGTGAGGCGCTGGTACGTTGGTGCCGAGGAAGATTCAATAAAATACGAGAATAATAGAATGTACATCTGTATTGGACCAGTGTGGAAAGGGATAGTGTTGCCACTATTTACAAGAGGATTTATATTTAATGTTGGTGTTGCAAAATAATAATTAAAATCTCCAACAAATGTCGGCCTCATCTCTGCTCTCAAGACAAGATTTAGGTCGCTACCTAGAATAATCCAAAATTGATGAACAAAATATGTCATAGCGTCTTCAACAAAGTAGAAGGATGAGGGGAGGGTTCAGAAAAAAAAATAAGGAGCGTAGACAGGATTTTACCCAAAAAATTGAATGAACACAACCACCACAAAGCAGGCTTAGTGTAAGTGTAGATGTGCAGTTTTCACTATTATGTATGAAGAAGAAACGAGTTATTCCGCGATGGGTGAACTGTGTAAAGGGGGATATGGCAAAAAGGAGGCGTCTGATGATAATAATGACGAGTAGTAGCGAAGTAGAAAAAAACATGTTGCGCTGACCTTACATATTGGGATAAGTGCAAGAGAATGATGTTGATGGAAGAAGAAGTTTTATCGACTCCAAATTAATTATAATGGTTAACAGGATACAAGTAAATGTAGTCGTAACATTGTGTATGAACTTCACTTAAGTGACAGCTCTCAATTCGAAACTGAATTCACTTGTCTTCCAAATCATCGAGAATTCTCAACTCGTCACTTCCTAACGATGTTTGCCCAATCACCAGAAAACAGAACTCAAATAGTTACACGCTAAAGACAACTCTAATAGATTGTGTACTATTCTGCATACAATAAGACCCAGCTATGGTATAAACTTAAAGACGAATGCCGAGGTTTCAATTAAAACTTCACAATTGTAGGAGTTTCTGCACCTACTTATAGCGAAAGTTTAATGTTGAAGTCTTCGTCGGTAAATGGTAATATTTTGCAGTCAGCGAGGGAAGTAAATGATATTCTCGTTTGAAATTGTAATTTATTTATTTTGTTAGTTATTTTGATGAAGGGATTTGAGGTAGATGGATGGTGTAATGTGACTTGCTGTTGAGGAAAATTACGTTTTCATTTTCATGATATTGTGATAATAATTTCAGTAGTAAGATATTTATTTGTATGGTATTTAGTTATGAAATTAGCTTTATTTGACTGCCCCGTTGATTTCATGGTCGCAAGCGTGACTAATGAGCATGGGGTCCTGGGTTCAATTCTCGGGTCGTCTAATAATGTTTTGTTGGGTTTTACCATGAGAAATTTCTCAGTAGTGCTTTTCTAGTAGCCTGTGTCTATGCAAATACCTACTTGTACGTTATAATATCTCTTACTCCGATGGTTAATCTCGTCTCTGATTGACCGCCGTGACCGAAATTGGTTAGGAGGACTAAAAGCCGTATTTAATGTAGGTCTGATTACAAATTCTGTAACTAAGGATACTAAGTATACTAAGGATTAGATTAGAATAGAACATTCAATCAAATCACTACAAGTTTAATGTGTAATTAATTACCGTGATATTGAAGTTAAGCCAGACCTACTTATACGACTCAACCGTCTTGTCAATCCAGGAAATCAAACAAAACAGAACATTGAAGTAGCAGTAAATCTTCACCGACACACCTGCCATCAAAAAACCGGATAATAATGTATTCACAGCCCACCAAAAAAATATAACAACACAAAATTCCATCACGTACGAACACCAAGAAAATTACATCCCATTTCTCTTCACAAAACCGCCAAAACGCCGTGAGAGCACAAAATCTATGAAGATAACTTTCCATAAACAAAATAAAATACAGAATACACACCATTAATATGGTTAAACTAGCTGTTGCCAGCGGCTTCGCCTGCTACAACTCGAAAATTATCCCACGGGAAGATAAAAATCGGGATAAAAACTATCATTTATGTGTTAATCCAGGGAACTATCTGTGTACCAAATTTTATCCTAATCCGTTTAGTAATTTACTCGTGAAAGAGTAACAAACATCCATCCATTCATCCGTCCATACTTACAAACTTCCGCGTTTATAATATTAGTAGGATAACAAAGTAAACAAGCAATTTCGCGGGTGGATTCACCCGAAGACGAAATATGATCTTACTTCAGGAAGACATGTTCTTGACAAGGTCGACCGAAGAAACATCGCCTTAGGACAGGAAAGTTTTGCCTCTTGTAGGATATAGGACAAAGGAACTTAATAGGTAGGTACTGAGAATTATGTTTAGATTTTGCATGATTTTGTAGGGTTGATTAGCTTGGATTTAGGTTAGCTTTTGTTCTTAGACGAGTTAAAAATATCTTTGCAGATTCAATTACACAAATGAAAATAAATATGAACCGAGATCGGTTTTAGTGTGCTAATTAAATTCGGTTATGTAAAACAATTGCCTGAAGCACAGGTTTAAACTAATCTAGATCGGGCTACTACCTCGACTTGGGTCGCTACCGAACATTTGAATTTAAATTATTATAATTATCAATACTTGCATTCACCGGCGCCACTTTCAGACTTCCTCTAATGTACTCGTTCCTTATTGTATGTATTCGCGTCACACCACACATCTTCCTTAGCATTTTCATCTCAGCCACATGCAATTGCCTTTTATTTATCTCTTTTGTGACCCAACATTCTGATCCATACACGACAGCTATAACAAAAATCGAACAACGTGTTTTCAAACTCATGCTAATATTGATCCAATTCGTTGTTCAAAATTTATTCATTCAACCAATAACAGCAATTCTGGACAATTGGTTACTTATTTTTGTGTTGTTTCTTTTATATTTTATACCACTAGTCACTTAAGGCTGCTAACGATAATTTTATTCGCATTCACAGCATTATTTTCATACTATCTAGTTGAAATAATATCAACATCAGATATTTAAAGACCTCTCTACTGATTTATAAACTCGTAAACTATTTGTGAGCAGCGGTGGCCCAGTGGTGACGGCCCCGACTTACGAACAGTAAGTCGTGGGTTTGAACCCAGGCAGGCGCATTACTTTGTGTATTTTTTTTTCATCACCGCTGCTCTCAGAATGGTGAAGGAAAACACCTTGAGGAAACCGGGATGTCTTAGAACCAAAAAAAAAAGTGAATAACCATGCCGCATTGGGCGCGCGTGGTGGATTATAGCCATCCCTCTCCAAGAGAAGAGGCCTGAGTTAGAGTGAGTGATGATGCAACTATTTGATTCAAAATAATGTCTGAAAATAAATAGTATACACTAATTATACAGATCCATATTTATGTAATTCGTATACATTTGCAATAATATCAACGTAGTCAAAGTACATCTAATCTGTAATCATACTAAAACCTATTGAACTGAATAAAAGGGAACAATATTAACTGAAAGAGAAGAGATTTTCTTATAAATTGTTCTGTAAAAAATCTCACAGTTCGGCAAGATAACGGCTACTTTAAGTAATATATTGCAATCGTTGTAATAGCCACCGTTTTATACAGGATGTGGAAAAAGGTTCGTTGAGATTTTTAGAAGGGAATCGATGTAGAGGTAATTGTTGAAATCAATTTAATTTAATAAGTTTACATTGAAGTGATGTTACTATGAGCTCGTGGCTAAATAATAACTCCAGCACGAGTCAACCTTCAAGGCTAAGTCCCGTCTTTTTCTTATCGTGTAGGCTGTAAGTTCTATCGACCCCACGCACCCTAGTGTCAGAGTTTCTAAACCGCCCCAAGGGCTTCTAACATGGTTTGACGACCGCCTTTTGGCGGCCGGGATCACCGGCTTGTACGTGCCTTCCGAAGCACGGAATCATCTTTTTATCAGACAATCCGGTGATTCAAGCCTGCAATGTCCTAACCAAACTGGAAACAACTTTACAAAGTATGCTTCCCATGGGATTGGAACCCACGACCATCGGGTTACAAGGCAAACGCCTAAACCACTCGACCAAGGAGGCAGTTGTTAAGGTCCGTAATAGATGTGTGACCACCTATTACATACCAGGTTTTCTCCGTGCTTTGGAAAGCACGTTATTGTCTTACCAGTTCTAACTGGGTTGTGGAGGTCAGATTGGCATCTTTATAGACTTACAGCCGACCCCAACATACTTGGGAAAAAACTAGGTAGGTGATGACATTTAAGTCTATATCATCTATACTAATATAATAAAGAGGTAAATCTATACTAATATAATAAAGAGGTAAAGTTTGTATATTTGTTAAATTGTAAGGGGTAATCTCGGGATCTACTGAACCGATTTTAAAAATTCTTACACCATTAAAAAGCCACATTATTGCTGAGTGTCATAGGCTACTTTTTATCCCTGTATTCCTATGGAAACGGGATCTACGCGGGTGAAACCGCGGGACGTCCGCTAGTGTTAAATAATTTTATTTTCAGCAAAATTATACAGTTACAGTGATGCAATGATAATTTGACACTCGTTGTGGATTAACACTTTTGTGGAATTGTTTTGTGAAATGTATCGGAAAACAAGCTCGCAGTATCTATAATGCCGAAAGATAATTACAGCTGGAACTATCAAGTTTTATCACAGCAGTTTACGCAGGTGTAAAGTTGCCAAAATAAAATTAATGAATATCAATTTATTGAATAATATTCATCGAATGTATTAATAGTGAAACGTTTATTATATGGAATGGTTAATTAATCGGACAGTCAATACATCAAGCGATCAAAATATGAAAAGTTTGTTTAATTGAATATTCGAAATATCGAATGTCGTATTTGTTACCGTTTCATTTTGTAGTCATAATGAACCGCCGCAAAAATATTAACACAATTGTTGTAATATTTTATTCAATCAATAGTGAGCGATTGACTGTCGCAGTGCGTGTCGCGGGTTCGAATCCCCCTCAGGGCACTCGGAACAAATATTTTTATGACCTACAGATAGTTGTTCCGGGTCTGGGTGTTTGTGTGTGTAAGTTTAAATGTTTGTAAATGCACTCACGAAATAGGGGAAATTCCTAGTGTGGGGCAATTTTTAGTTTTAGATTCAGTATTTTACCTTCCGGGATTCTGAATAAAATTTATTTATTTTAATAAGCTATTTTACCCTCAACAACCACCATTTACTAGGTATCAACAAAAACTTTTTCCGAAGAAAAACAACCAGCCTGTATTATTATGTAGTTTCTAAAGAAAACGTTAAAAAGGCGTACAGCGCCCGATTTAAAACGTTTCCCGTGTAAGCATTTAATAGAAGGAAAAAAAAAGTAGTGGGGGCTATAAGCCACTTACAGTAAAGTTGCTTTTTGATTTGATTTCTTACTTACTTATCTTCAGGGTCCTTTTTACTGGCAAAACAAAAAAATATCTTCGAGAGAGTATTTTTAAAACTTGGGTAATTGATTTTTTATTTAGTTTTTTACCTGTTTGTTTTCTTGGGTAAAGTTTATTTATTGAAATTTTAAACTTTTCCTGTTGACAAATTGATCTGATATTTGGGTACACACTTTTAGTTTTGATAAATTTGAATCGCCCATTACTTCTATTCACAAACCCCCTCGGCCCACGGTTTTAGATTGGATTTTTATATAATGTTTTTAAAAACAAAAATGGTGATAACTAGTTAAAACCGCCTTTGGAACCTTTGGAGAAAGACTTACATACCAAGTCTAGAAGACGTCTCCTCATCTTAATTATTTCGATCTAATAAAATAATAATTTATAATTTATCAGTTCCACTCTTCAATCCCTTCCATCAGAAAACAAGACAGAGTAAAAAATAGCCTCCTGATCAGGTCTAAGTAGCAAAATGTCCAACAGCGCAAAATGTCTAATGAGCAGTAAGTCTACTTAGCAAAATGTCCATGTAGCAAAACGTCCAACTATCAGATGGTCTGTATAGCAGAACGTCTATTTAGCAAATCGTCAGATTCTCAAAATGTCTGGATACTCAGGCACAAAATTCAACACACACATTTCATCGGGAGGGAAATGGACACGGCATTACAATATTATGTACATAGAAACTAATGTTTAATACCAAATACAAAAGAGAGCTACAAAAGCTTGAAGGTCAAAAAGTTAGTCATAGTTAGTCATTTTTTTTTTTAAACCATAAGATCTAAGAGCCAAGTAACCGATGTCCTCATAAAGATAGACCAACTGAAGTGGAGATGGACCGGGCATACACTAAGAGGTAATCAGGAAAAATGGAGCAAAATTGCCACAGATTGGTATCCCAGAGATGGCAAAAGGATAAGAGGAAGAAAACACAGAAGATGGGAAGATGAGCTAAAGCTCACGAAGCGAACGAAGCGTTCGCGTTCGCGTTCGCTTTCGTACGAAGCGTTTTGCTAAGACTTTCATTACCTATTCGTACAGCCAAGGAGTGGAACAAGGGGCCTGCGTCGGTTTTCCCGAGTTCATATAACCCCAATCTATTTAAGTCGCGAGTAAATAGGCTTCTTCTGGGTAAGCTCGTTCCATCGTCGACCTCATCTCTGCCCTTGGGGCAAGATTGAGGTCAAGAGTAAGCCCATATTAAATAAAAAAAAAAAAGTTTACAGCGGGTCCCAACTGGAGAAGGGTCGCTAGAGACAGAAACCAATAGAAAATGTTGGAGGAGGTCTTTGCCAACAGGCACACTGAGCTCAGAGATATACTCTAAACTTAAAAAATCAATCGTCTGATTAGCTCAGGATAAGGAGCTAAATGTAATGTAATGTAACTCTTCAATTAATAACATATCGCCATTGCCAGCAATGCTGCTTAGTCGCACTATTACATAGGTTTATACTAGGTAATCATTCGTTCTCCTTTTCCAGTTCCATCCATATTTTTCTTAATAACTTTCAGCTCTATTATTAATCTAAAAATCTATCCCTAAAACCCAGATAAAGGTCTAGCAAAATTCCAATACGCCATTATAAACCCGATACGATATAGTACACAACATTTTGGCTCCTAAGTTCAGTACAGTATTATTCTGAGGCGAATCGATAAGCCATCGGATATCGGAGGCGCGGAAGAAGTCCCGTATCTTCGAGGTTGCATTACAGAATAGTGTAGAAGGTTAGCTCCATACAAAAAAGTTTTATTCCTAACTAGCTGAACCCGCGCATGCGTTGCAATGCGTTTTTCCTACCTACCTATCTACTACCCTACGTACTACCCTACCTACTACCCTACCTGCTACCCTACCTACTACCCTACCTACTACCCTACCTACTACCCTACCTACTACCCTACCTACTACCCTACCTACTACCCTACCTACTACCCTACCTACTACCCTACCTACTGCCCTACCTACTACCCTACCTACTACCCTACCTACTACCCTACCTACTACCCTACCTACTACCCTACCTACTACCCTACCTACTACCCTACCTACTACCCTACCTACTACCCTACCTACTACCCTACCTACTACCCTACCTACTACCCTACCTACTACCCTACCTAGGGTAGTAGGTAGGGGGTGACCCTATTGCCATCAACCGGAGTAGTTCAGACTCCTTGGCTTTGCTGCTGAGACATTCTGAACCCTGAACTAATGGGTACACCTCTGCCTAACTATTCGAGGATTACTGGAGTGATGTTATGTAATCTAAGAACGAGGCACCGTTATCGCATGACATGTGTGGCCTCGGTCTTACTCTAGGTGCATGAAGTAGTCCAAGCACGCTGTATAAATCTCAGTCCTTTTTTTTTTGGCGTGTGTCAAATCATCAAATTACTCCTCCCGATCTGGGCAGAGCGGTAGGAAATGTCAGACTTCTACTGAACAAAAACCAGCCATGTTCCTTCCTAGCCCTTTGTGTCGAAGCCGCGGTATCTCTTTTGAACAACCCGCAGCCCCAATGGGACAGATCTCAGCATTAGTCTATGTTAGACAAACACCAATCACGGGTGCACTTGCACTCATTGCCGTGAAGTGTGAACGATTACGTGAATTTTCGTTTAGTCTCTCACCTAACCTTCTGTCCTACCCTTTGTCTGCACTCCCAGAGGGGGTTAGTATACAATAATCTTTAATGTATGTCACATCATACGAGACAGAGGAAATAAATAGGGCATATCTTCTTGAATGATGTACGCTTGTAGTCCCCGAAGGTGGATAGATGTTCGTTGCTATTTTTGTTACAAGGTGAAGTTTTGGGTTCGCAAAAAAACGTAGTAACAGTATTTATAATGCTTAATGCAGCCAGACCTGTTCTGATAGGAATGAGAATAATGTTACTATGTTCAAACCATTGCAACTCCTGAAAGCCAGAATCAACAGTGTGTCCCACCAGAAAAGTGCCGAAGAGCATAACTGGTGGGATCTTTGTATATCCCACAGATAACTATTGTGGTCTAACTGTAGTCTCCTATTTATTTTTCAACTATCTTAATGATACTGATAATCATCAGAGGTACACCGTGACACCTATAATCTTGGACCATAATCTACAAAACATTATTTGACGTAAACTTTGCCTTAGAGTCATCATCATCATCAACAGCCTATTGATGTTCCCACTGCTGGGACACAGGCCTCCTCTCTTTAAGAGGTTAGTCTTAGAGTTACTTCTGTTTTTGTTATAAAACTTCTAAACTGTAAGTGTAAAATAAATAAAATAGAGACCGTAGCATCAAACGGCTAAAGCATGTACTAAGTGACCTTTGTAGTACTTCAGCTTAAGTTTAAGCATTACATCTATTTTTACTTATACAGCATTTACCGTAACACAGAAAGTGCACAACCAAAGTATTCCAGAACCACAGATTGCTTTCAACATTATCTACTAAAATTGAATTGAGAACCGATACAAAGTCTCTCAAGTACCTAGATTTCTTGGAACCGATCGATCGGACAACGGATACGGGGTCGGAACCGATCTCAAAATAGGCAATTAACTGGTAAGAACCTGGTCGACCAACGAGATATAGATCAAGTATCCTGAATTGAAAACGTGTTGGAAAATTATTAAAGGATTTTTTTCTTTTTTTGTTTCAAGGCGTTTAGCGCGATGCACGATGTTAATGAAAGTAAATATTAAGAATTGGGAACCTCAGCCCTGTTTAAGAATAAAATAGGTAACTGACTGTCTGTAACGACTGTGGAAAACTCTAGAAATTACACAGGGACCAACGGCTTTTTTTGGAGGGTATGACATCATCAAATGTCTCCTCCCGCTCTGGGCGGAGCGGTACGGAGTGTCAGACTTCTACTGACTAAAAACCACTCATGTTCCTTCTTAGCCCTTTGTTTCCGGGGCTGCGGTATATTTTTCGAACAACCCGCAGCCCTGGCCATCTGGCCATCTGGTTAGAGAATAGCACTGACCCAGTGCTATTCTCTAAAAGACAATTTCATGGCTGTAAGCTGTGACGAGCTCGTCGTCGAGACAGCCTTGAGATCGATCGAGCGTGTAGCGCTGATTATAACTGTATTCACTAACGTGGCTGTGGTCGTCGACGAACTCTAGGCTGTTTCCTCCCGCCGCTGTTTCGTAGACGAATTAGGGCTTGCAACAAATTCTCTAAATCATAATCGATCAATCTTGACTGAGAGTTATAAGGGTTTAAAATATATATTGAAGGTATATCTTGAAGTAAAATACTTGCTTTACAGGAATAGAGCAAAACTCTAAACATATTTCATAATTTTATAAGTTTATTCCATATTTCTTATTACCTACATTTTAAGGCTGAATGACTATTCCTTTGCCTATTTCGATAACGCGACTCGGCAGCACGGTAACCAATCACCAATCGCCAATACAAACAAACGTCAAAACACTCGACTATCAACAAACGACGCTGTCAAAACCACTTGAATTATTAATTTAAAAACTTCTATGTGTTTTTATATTTATTTGTAACAGCGAATACTTTGAAGTCACCCATCGACAGAACCCGGAAGGTGAAGACCCACTGCTTCCAAAAACACTACAACATAGAGCTCATAGAGGAGTGGTGTGAATACTCAGGTACAATTTACACTGAAGGATAAAAAACCGACGATGGCACAGGCGTCGGGGTGTTCTCCAACAACCTTAACATTAAGATATCCAAACCACTTGGAATGCTCAAGTCTGTTTACCAAGCAGAGTGTGTAGGTATTATCCAAGCGGCATAGAGGCCAGGGAGGTTACGGATACCAATATTCGAATACTCTCCGACAGTGCATCAGTTCTTCAATCCCTAAAGAGTAATCAGATCACGTCGAGACTGATACTAGAATGCCACAAAGCCCTAGAACGAATCACGGTAATAAACCACAACACGGTAACGCTACAATGGATTAGAGGTCACAGCGGATCACTTGGAAAGAAGAAGGCAGTCACAAATGGCGAGCGTGACTGAACGGATTGTCACCCTTGAGGAGAGACGTTTGGAAAATGAAATACTTTTGATCGACAACCAGCAGAGGATGTTAGAGATTAGGGATAAGTGAGGCATGGTCAAGGTAGAGGAGGCGAGGGAGTTAAATTGAACCAACTATGTATAGAATTTAAGTATACTTTTAGTATATGATAGATTTTAAGATAAAATGTTGTTTTATGGTAAATAAAAGAAGACATAAGTAGTTATCTATTTAATTACTCATGCCCCATACCTATCTACATTATTAATTATCACAAAAAAATTACAAAAAAGTACTTATTGAGTGTACCATGAGCATGACTAATATGGTGAGTATAAAATCAAAATCAAAACTCATTTATTCAAACTAAGGCTGTAACACTGGTCAACACTGGTTTTGGCGCCGAGATACTGTTTTTTTTTTTTAAACTTAGGACCGTCTATTAATTAGGTATATTCATGCCAAAAACTGTTACTTCCTACGGGTAGTTTTCTAGATATGACGTGTACAGTAAAAAACAAATTTTCAAAGAAAATCAGCATAGTTTTAATTAATAAAAAACTTTCTTTTTCGCGATTTTTGTAAATACAGTCACGTTGCATGCCTCAGCACATCGGCTTTGGGACCTCTCCTCTATCATTTTTAGGTCCTGGTGAATCCGCTCCCCTTGTTCTTCGCTTTAAGGTTCAAGATTCTCTGGAAATTGATCAAGATGACTGTGGAGGTATCTAGTTATTTCGAGGATAAGGCTTTGCACATCCGAACAAAAAATTATATAATTTTCCGAATGAAATAAAGGCAGCAGGTCTGGCTCTCTTGTACGATAGGACGTCACTTTTGTACCCTGTCTCCAACGAGTTTTTTCTCTTTTAATGACAAAGCCATTTCTTCGTCAGACTCTTTCGGCAGTTCAAGACTCCTCATCAAATCATTCAATTCATCTTGAAAGAAAGGTTTTGGTTTTGTATACGCTATGCAGTGAAATCACTGTCGCTACTCACTTGATTAAAGATTTCGTCATAATATGATGGTTCACGGATCGGATAAATGTTGGAACAGGTACTTCCTCTGAATGTGGCAATGGTTTTCCAACCGATTTAATGCCATTTTTTAACGTTATCGCCACGTAAATAAACAAAGCAGAAAAACAGTCATCGAAGTGATCTTTTTATTTCTTTCATTGCATAGGCACTCCGAATTTCATACGGCTTCTTTGACCACTTACCTATCGTCTCAAGTGTTCACAGCACATTTTACGGGGTTGCATTTGAAATACGCATCCTTATATAACAGCTGGGGTTGGGGGGGGGGGGGAAGGGGGGGTGTCCCGCCACCCCTCCCCTTCAACCCCCCAAGTGAGCAAATGCGTAGTTTTTTTTTTATTTAACTTTTTAAATTTTGAGGTAAGAGTAGCGCTAAAACGCGAAAAGGGTAAAATTTTTGTGTCATTTGACAGGGGAAGGGTGAGGGGTGGTGCCCACCGTGCCCTGGCACCACTCCCATGTAAAGGCGACGCACCATTCTTATAATAATAATTATAACGTCACTCATACATGCAATGCATCTACTCTATGACGCGCGCTCGCTTCGCTCGCATATTACATAACACTAATATCTTCTGTCCCCGAAGTGCCGGGCCTCCGCCGGCCTCCTTCGTCGGCCTACGGCCCGGTGCCCATGCCGCCCTTATACGCTCTTGCAACCAAGTTTGCCTACGCGGCTCTGGCTTGCTTTAGGGGTAGGGCAGACCAGTACCAAGTGAGAGTCATGGTCCACTGGTTAGGTTCTGTCACTTTATAGTGATAGAAAATGGTTGGGCATAAAAATAAAACGAAAATTATTTTAATTTTATATTATATTTTATAAACATATTTTACAGCTTTTAAAAGTTCTCTAAATGGGTCCCGTTTATGTTTTATATTGGCTCTCCTCCACATATACTCGACTATTGAATCACAAAAATTTTCCAAAAATCGGTATTGCAAGATCGGAAGTCCAGGGGTAGTAGCCAAAGTGAATCGAGTGTAGCGGATATCAGAGTCCAATAGCACAGCCAAAGTCGTCGGAAATCCACAAAAAATACACCAAAAACACCGAAAGAACATTCACGTAACTACGAGAGAAACGGAATGACAAACGTTAAAACTGTCACCATTCATACCAAAATGGCGGAAAACGTTCCGTTTCACGTTCACAGAATATTTATTTTTCCTATTTTGATGAAAAAACATGTTCCGTTGCACGTAACTTCAAACGCTAATTTAAAGAAAACCACGAGTCTGCTCAGGGTGAAAGGGGTGTCAATTGAAAGGGGCAAACATCCTATAAATAATACAACCCTTACCAACTCCAAATTCGGGATGCGTATTTCAAATGCCAACCCCATTTTACAATCAATTTGAGGTATCCACGGCTTGTATTCTTTAATAAGACGTGCTCGCCATAATTGCACTAAATCTCGCCTACATTAGTTGTTTCGCCTGTCGAGCTTTCTGCAAATCATCACATTTCTTTGCTTGTTCTAATAAATGTTAAATTTGCCAAAAGTGATAGAGTGCATAATATCTGAAACATTAGGAAACCAATAGGCTTTTGTTGGTGTGTGGTCCCATATCATAAAAAACAAACTGTAAACAAACCTTTAGCCTCTTAGTCAAACCGCTGGAACGAACTCGTTGACGCATAAACGGTGCTAAATCGTTTTCTAATATATTAATTAAATCCTCAGAAAGCCTGTAAATATGAATCAAATCTGAATCACGGGATATTGTTTCAAATCTTCCTTATTTGTTTCGCCTGTCGAGCTTTCTTCAGAGCTTCAAATCATCACTTTTTTTCGCATGTTCTAATAAATGTAGCTTTATTAGTAATCGAGCTACCATTTTTACAATTACTTGACTAAAAGAATCGAAATATTATGTAATATATTTATTTATTGAGTACCTACACGGGATTATTGTAGCTTTTGGATTTGACAGTTGTAAGCGAGGCTGCGGGCGAGGTCGTAAGCGTATTCGTCGCTGTTTTTTCTTAGTGAATACCAAAATGTATCAAGAACTGTCAATTTGCCCTCCGTACTACTCCGTAGGTTAGTTCTAACTCACAGCCGTCACAGCCTTGAGCGCTAGTGTAGCTTCATTCAGCGTAGTGACACGGCAGCGCTGCCAACAAGGCTGTTTCCTTATAGAATAGCATAGCTGTTTTCTCTTAGTGTATACCAAAATGTATCAAGAACTGTCAATTTGCCCTCCGTACTACTCCGTAGGTTAGTTGTAACTCACGACCGTCACAGCCTTGAGCGCTAGTGTCGCTTCATTCAGCTTAGTGAATACCAACTTAAGTCTCACCGCTGCGGCAGTGCTGCCAACAAGGCTGTAATCCTTAGAGAATAGCATAGCAATGACCATCCAGGTCACCCATCCACGGCACGACCTTGTCAAACGCTGCTTAACCTTTAAGATCGACCCATGCGGCTGGAAACGACCAATTTTTGAGACGACAAAACCAATGCAACCTAAATTACTCTCCATAATCATAACGCCACAAATGACCCGCTCATTACAAACCAAAATAGCCAGATAACACATACTCATCTGAACCATAAAGGTCGAAATTCGCGTGAAATGCAACGAGACTTCTAATTTTCATGATAACACTGATTGTAATGGGCTATAAGATTTCAGAGTCGCATTGGAGCGTTTCAATTAAAACTTGAACACAGTTAGATAGGGGAGCCAGGCGATCTGATATAGGGTAGGATTCTGCCGGGATTTGATTAAAACTTAAGCGGTGCATATTAGGAATTTACTTACCCTGTTTTGTGGGTCAGTTTGTAGTGGCAAATGTATCTTAGTTATGCGAATACATCAATGGGTAGGTTACGTTAAAGCTTTTTTGGGTGTCTTGGCCCAGCTAACAGCAAACCTCCCACAAAAAGATGTGGTCTCTTTCGGGAGCTGCTTATTAAGCCTCCTGACGGCTTCATTAAACCGTCTGAAAGCCTTCCACCTGGGCATGCTTAGCCGTGGCTGACTTTGAAATCTCTAAATTGGGTGATCCCGGACTGAATTGATGATGATGATGGTTAGTTAGCTTCTAAACTCCGTGTCTGGATTTGTGCCCAGTTGACAGACATAAAAATAACTGCCAAAATGTGTGTGTATTATTAGATACACCTCTACCAAACCCTTCGGGGATTGCAGGCGTGATGTTCAGTTATAATGGTAATACTATTTCTCTCCCTACCTATTAATTTAGTTATTAAACGCTACATAACCAACATTCTAGGTTTTAAAAAGATTAACACTAAAAGCAGCACTTAAAGGATTATTATTTCTCTCAAGATAAGTTTTTGTTTCCTTGTGTATTACTATGAAAACTTAATAAGATCTTATGAATAAATTCATTTTGATCTCTATTTCTCCTATGCTTTGTTAAGCTTTACTTAATACACTTACTAATTGAAAATGGGTCTTATATTGGCAAAACGGTTTTTATTCAGTTTACTTTTAGTATGTGCCAAAATAAATATTTTATTTAAAATATTAAAAAATGGCATCAAAAACTCCTCCACAACGCTGTCAACTCGTGATTGATAGAATATTGATTTTTGGTCTTCATCATTATTCTGCTGCCCTTATCTGAATTCATTTGTGTCTATTACTTGTCATCTCAACAGTCACCTCCTTTTTAACCATGTCATCTTTTAGGCAGTCCAGCCATTTTTACTTTCCGTTCCATGCTATCTTTCTATATTACCTTCATTTTACACATAAAATCGAAACAAAAACTTATCTGGCTATAATGAACCAACCAGTTTTACTAACCATAACAACATTCCCAATACATACAAAAATCTCTAAAGGGTGGACATATTTTACCCTTTTTCGAGGGACAACATTTACCGACAATAAATCTTTGGTTCTGCGTACACGGAATCCAAATTTTGCTGAAGGATATCGGGATAGTTTGTTTTATGGTTACCCTACTGATAACCGCTGGTAGCTTCGACGGTTAGTAGCGTAACCCGGGTTACTTACTAAGGATTAGAGTGTCTTAGTACTATCATGTGCATTGGAATGTACCGGGTAAAACGCAGGGGTCAATAGATAAAAGTTTGAAAGAAATTTTAACATAGAATCAATTTTATATGTTACCAAAAAGTAGTCAATTTTATTTGCTTAGTTTTACTTGATAAAAGGGATGTTTTCTGACTTACAAAAATGTGATTTTAATTAGTCCATCTGTTAGATTATCGAAAAATATTGAATACGTATTTTTTGTTTTATCAAATCAATAAAAATTGTCGTGGATAAAACGCATCAAAGATTTGAGTTGGGGCTTGTGACATCACTCACCGGTAAAAAAATGTCATACTAATGTTTTACAATATAACGTCACACGAGTTTTCAAAGCACTGTATCGTCTTCATTGTTTGTTTACGTGAAAAAAGGAAAAAATATGTTGCCAATATTTTTTGCAAATCTATCTGACGGACTAATTACATTTTTTTTTGCAACTACCCTATTTTATATCCTATACCTATTCGTCAACTTACCATAATATTATTATTGCAACGTTAAAATCCCTCTCAAAGTGTTGTCACGATTCACCCTTACGTTTCTATTCTCCCCGTTTTACGTAAGGGAAGCTGTAATCACACGATTATGTAACCAACTAGCTGGTAAATAAGGTCTTGCTTATCTTCAACTTAATTATTTCCTAGCTGATGCTGCGACCATCACGTTATTAAAAAATGTAACTTCCCTAAATTTGATTTTTTTATCAATTTTAAAGGTTTTAGAATAAAATTTGTCTAAGTTCTTATAACATCAGCCAACTGCCATCTACTGCACCAAACCCGTGCTTTGCTTGAAAGGGAATAGAGTTAAAAAAAAAATTTGTGCCTATTTGAGCACCACGTTAAAATATGGATCGGTACTCTAATGGGAATTCCTTTGGTGCTCCGAAAATAGGGGCTCATACTCCAAAATATGATACAGGCAGATGATGAACATTGTTTTCTAAATTGGAAACATTAATTCTGTCTCACTAATTAATACAATCACTTCCATACAACTACTTCTACTAATTATGTGTATGCATGTGAATAATGAGATAATGAACACAAGGGAATTAGGTTGAAGATTCTATTAATATAATTATACACTGCGCTCCAAAACGCAATTCGTCGACGTGGTTCAAAAGCCTACCTAACTTAAATGAGATGTAGTGTGCAGCTCGCCTAACCTTATATATGTAACTGCACACACTAATTATGGGCATTATTATACGAATCGTGGAACTAAACAGTTCTCTTTTATTTCGACAACATCATTATAATACATGGCGACCCTTAGCCAGCAATTAAAATTTTGCAATCTACGCGATAAGGAAGACTACGGACGAGTCAAATAAATTATGAAGATTATACCGATAGAAGTTGAAGTTTGTGAAGACGGAAATTAGAAGAAAGGAAGCAAAGAAGATTTTAAAAATTTATAGAAGAATCAGAATCCCAATAGAAGAATTTGTTTGAAGAGGTGAAATCATTAAATAAGAAGACAGAAAAGGAACGTTGCTGCCGGGTGCTGGGAGAATGCTCAAGCCTTATGATGAGAGGATATGCAGGGTGCCGGGAGTTGAATTGTACGGGTCCGATGTGGAGCAGCTGGGAGTCAGTTCCAGACCAGTGCTGAGGAGTTCATTCGTCCAAGCCACGTGAGACGTCGTGACCTACATAATCGTTGCCAGTAAAATAAGTAACTACTGCAATGTAAGTTTTGCAACGCTAGCATTATTTTTTTATATTCTACTGTATTTCATGTTATTGTAACTGGATCATGCATTTTTGTATATTTTGTTCTGGAGATTAGGAATGTCCCAACAATTACAAGATTTGCACGCTAGATTAAAATATCTAAGAGAATATTTAGTAAAACTAGGTCCAGATAGGCGTAGAAAAGATTTAGCTTTAAAGAAACTAGAAGAAGCAGAAAAAGAATATAGTAAATTGGATTGTATTTTGACTCTGTTGAACCAAGAAGTTATAGATCGCAAGTTAAACAAAGAAGCTTGTGAGGTTTTCCAAACATTAATTAATGAAATTCAATCAAATTATCAGAAAATAAAAAGTTTACTTTCTTTAGTAGATAGTAGTTGTCAAACTAGTTCTAAAGATTTTATAGAATATACTGATTGTCTTACAAAAATGGCTGACGCATTTGATATTAAAACTGCAATTTCCCTGTTGCCAGTGTTGAATGGCCAGGAGCAGGTTACAAATCAGCTTATAGATGGTATCTTACTTTATAGTTCGCTTATTAATGAAGCGAGTAAGAGTCAATTAATACAGTTTGTGTTAAAAACACGTCTCTCGCCTAGTGCAAAATTGCGTCTTAAAACTAACTACACAAATTTAGAAAGTCTGGTAGAAGATATTCGCGTTTATTTGTTACCGAAGAAATCGTATGTAGCTTTACAAAGTCAATTGTTTACGGCGACTCAAGGCCGTAGGAGTATAGAAAAATTCGGTACGGAGATCGAAGAGTTATTTGTCAATCTCACGATTGCGCAGGCTAACGATAAGCGTGATGCATATGAGGTTTTGCGTCCACTCAATGAGAAGACTGCAATTAAACGGTTTAGTGATGGGTTGGCTGATAAGCGGCTCAGCACCATCATTGCCTCACGTCAGTTTGCATCATTGCCTGAAGCTATAACGGCTGCGGTAGATGAACAATCCTTGTCAGTCCAGCCACAAGATCAGGTTATGCAATTTAGGGCTAACCAAAATTATAGACGAGGTAGCTTTAGAGGCTCACGAGGCCGAGGAAACAGACAATTTTATAACAGAAATAAAGCGTATAACCATAATTATGTTAAAAATAATGAAAATAGCACAGGTCAAAGAACTTTAAACAGCGTTAATCGAGGTAAAAACTCAGGTGAACAACGTCAGCAGTTCCGCGGACGTCCGGTGCGTTGTCAGCGTGTTCAACATAACGCGCAACAGTCCAATGTCCATGACAACTTGCGCAATGATCGCACAAGCCAAGCAAATGAAAGCCTAGAATTTTTTCGTACCTAAATCGTACACACATTCTATTTTTAGTTTTTGTAATTTTTGTATTATTAATTGTCGGTTAACAAATAGTGATGTTGATCTTAATTTACTGATAGATAGTGGAGCTAGCTTATGTGTGCTAAAGTATGAATGGTTGTCGCGACATAGGAATTTATTGAACTTAGTAAAACAAGATAAGATAGTCATTAAAGGAATTAGTGGTAATTTAGAGTCCATGGGATACATTTATTTAGAAATTATAATTAATAATGTAACTTTTCAACAAAAGTTTTACATATTTGAACACTTATCTTGTGCTGCGGACGGTATACTCGGGCAAGATTTTTTTGAGCGGTATAACGCTGTATTAAACTATAAAGATGGTACTCTGAGTTTGGAAACCCGAGACCAGTCTGTTAGTGTTCATGTTAATAGGAATTTATTTACAATTCCGCCTCGTTGTGAAGTAATTAAACACATCCCGACGTCACACAACAGTGATTGCGTCGTTTTGTCAAAGGAAATTTATGAAGGTGTGTTTACAGCAGGAGTAGTATCGAAGCCACATAATGGACTTATTCCTGTTAGGATATTAAATACAACTGATAGTTCGGTTGACATAAATACTTCAGATTTAAGTATTAGTTGCTTAAATAATTTTTACATTTGCAAGTTTGACGACGATAATATTTCTGTGGATAGAGTTAAAACTTTACTTACTACGTTACAACTAAATACTTATCTAAATAAAGAGGAACAAAGAGGAATTGAAAACGTATGTGCCAAATATGCCGATGTTTTCCATTTGCCAGGAGATACGCTCACAACAACTAATCTAATAGAGCACTCAATTAAACTAAAAGAAAATACTTCACCAGCATACGTCAAGCCTTACCGATTGCCTAAAGCATTGAAAGGCGAAGTACAGAGACAAATAGATGAAATGGTTAAAAATGATATTATTGAAGAGACTATTTCAGAATGGTCAAATCCAGTTCTATTAGTACCTAAAAAGACAGATAGGTCAGGAGAAAGGAAATGAAGACAGATAGGTCAGGAGAAAGGAAATGGAGACTTGTAGTGGACTATCGCCAACTCAATAATAGAATACAGGATGATAAGTTTCCGTTACCTAATATCCTAACGCAGTTCACCAAAGTTTAAGCTCCTACACACTTCGTGCGCCCTGGTACCTGGGTCTGCCTGAGAAACATGCCGCTTAACCGATTAACGCCACCAAAGACGTCACATGCTGCGTCATCCTCGCCGCTCTTCATGAGTCCACTGCATCTTAGTTCATCTGAGCCGAACATAAGGGAACCTGAGGCGGCGAATGTCGATTGTGATTTTGTTGGTATTACACAGCGTACTAAGCGCAGATGTGTTGAGATGACTTCTGAAGATGAGAACAAACTCTCTAATTTTATGGAGGAAATGAGATCGATGTTCAACGAGCTGAAAGAGGAGCAAAGCAGCCGAATTGAGAAAATCTATGACTCAATGCAGGAAATAAAAATACAAAACGCTAAGATACAAGAAACTGTTTGCTCTCTGTCTGAGTATTACGATCATTTAAAGTCCAAGATCGACGATTTGGAAATTAAACTCGTCACAGAACGTAAAAATAACGCAGAATATACGAAGTCCTTGGAGGAGAAACTTGAGAAAATGGAAAGAAGTGCAAGATCGACCTGTGTGGAAATTCGAAATATCCCTGTCGTAAAGGCTGAGACCAAAGAATCCCTACTAAACAATGTTGTTAAGATGGGTGCTATTTTAAATGCTCCAATAGAAACACACGAAATAAATGATATATATCGAGTAGGACCGACTGATTCTAATAATAGAACGATTATTGTTAACTTTACCACTAACCTGAAAAAGGAAAATTTTCTAAGGAAATATAAGATCTACAACAAAGGGAAGGAAAACAATAAAAAACTATCTACTGAGCACCTGAAAATAAATGGAACACCTAAACCAGTCTTTGTCTCAGAAAATCTGACGGCGAAACTGAAAAGACTATTATTTCTTGCAAAAGACTTTGCCAGTTGCAATAATTATCGTTTCTGCTGGGTCACTAATGGCAAGATTTTCTTGCGGGAAAAAGAGGGAGCCCCTCATATCTTAATAAAAACTGAATCCGACATACCTAAAGCGGACAGCACGATGTGACTATGGAACTGCGCAATTTCTTATCTCTACTACAATTTTCATTTAGCCAGTAACTATCCTATCTTTTTGTTACCTCTTGGAGACTTAAATTTAAGTACCGTTAAGTTTAATTTGTACCAAACACATACACAGACACTCACACAAATAAATACACGAAAACACCCTTACGGAAGGAATAAAAACATTACAATAAACTCACGACCCCTACCATTATGCAATGTTTACAAACAAATTATCAGTCTTCACTATAAATGTCACTCAAACATGAACATACTGTTAACTCCTAATCCTTACCATGGATAGTGATCAATTTTATATTACAGAAGATATTGAGCGCTTATCAGTTTCACAATCTTATTCTTGCTCCCCTGAAGAATGTAGCGGTTACATTAGTGATGCCTCTAGTGGTCTTAAAATCTTTCATCTTAATATAAGAAGTTTAGGAAATTCAGTTAATTTTAACAATTTGCTTATACTGTTGCACAGAACTAAACTGCAGTACGACATTATTGCTTTATCAGAGTGTTGGTTAAGTAAATGTCCGTCACTTCCTGCTATAGCTGGCTTTGAATCCTTCAGGTCTGAATATACCAATCAAAATGACGGTACAGTAGTATATGTTAAGCAAAGCATGCAATTTACTGTTGAAACGCTAGTCCTGGTGAATGCAAATTGCTTAATTGTAAAACTTCAACAAGAGGTTGCACTACTAGCAATCTATCGTTCTCCCTCACATCGCAATGCTCAAAACTTTCTTGACAGTTTAGACAACTGCCTAAGTTCACTCAACAGTTTCAAAACAATAATTATACTTGGAGATATAAATATAAATATATTGCCTAATAATCCCGACTCAATTTCAGATACATATTTGAATACTGTTGCATCGCACGGAATGATGCCTGGGCATCTTTTGCCCACCCGTGGTAACAGCTGCATTGATCACGCGATTATTAAGTCGGACAAACCTGCTATCACTTTGGTTATTGATTCCTTTATCACTGACCACGCTCCCGTTGTAGTGTATTGTACACTTCAAAATTGTATTCCTAAAACTGCTGTAAGATCTCGTCGCGTTGACTTAGCTGCCTGTGTAGCTGAACTCCAGCTTACTGACTTTACGTCAATAACTTCTTGCTTCGATGCAAACGATGCAGCCACTGAATTAGTTAACACGATCTCCAATGTGGTTAGCAATAACACTTCTACAAAAGTTATGCCTAGCAGGAAACGAATAATAAAGCCCTGGATAACCCCTGGTCTTCTTAGATGCATCCGTAACCGCGACAAAATGTTTCGTAAAACTAAGAGGAATCCTGATAATAATATGCTCAAAGTGACCTACACGCGTTATAAAGTTTTCTGTAATAATTTACTCAAAAAACTTAAAATACTTTACGAACGTGAAGAATTTAAAAAATGTTGTAAAAATCCTAAAGCTACATGGAACCTTATCAAGAAAATTTCTAACCTTCAGACAAGCAAACCATGTGCAAATGAACTGCTAACGATTGCTTCTGATCCGCACGCCTCGCTAAATGTTGTTAATAACCACTTTGCTAGTGTGGGAAAGATACTCGCTTCCAAAATCACTCCACGCATCGATCAGGCTTGCGGTCCAGATAACCCAGATTACCCTAGTTCTGACCCTAGCTCAATGGCCATTTTTAGCACGGACGTTGCCGAAATAGAGAGAATAATACTCGGTCTTAAAGTTAATAGTGCAGTAGGCTGGGACGGTATTTCTGCCGCCTTGATTAAGTCTGCCAGACACGTCCTTGCTCCAATTGTCTGCCATGTATTTAATCTCTCTTTGTTGACAGGTGTTTTCCCCACGGTCTTTAAAAAAGCTGTTGTGCACCCTATTCACAAGAGTGGGGACAGAAATAGTGTCAACAATTATAGACCAATCTCTGTGTTAACAACCTTATCTAAAATTTTGGAAAAAATCATTAATCTTAGGCTCATTAACTTTCTTAACTCAAAAAATATTCTAGCAGACAATCAATTCGGATTTCGATCGGGTAAAAACACAGAAGATGCTGTTCTCAAATTGACTGGTTCTATAACTAAAAACCTAAACAGCAAATACAAAACGCTTGCTATTTTCCTAGACCTTTCAAAAGCGTTTGACACTGTTTCTGTTCCTCTCTTGCTGGATAAACTCAATAAAATCGGTATAAGAGGACTCTCTCAAGAGATCTTTAAAAGTTATCTTAGTGATCGATCGCAGGTTGTAAAAATAGGAGACTATATGAGCAGCGTAGAAAGCATGAGCTATGGCGTTCCACAAGGTAGTGTTCTTGGACCTACCTTATTCCTAATCTACATAAACGAGCTCTGCGGACTTAGTTTACCAAATGCGAATCTTATTGTCTACGCAGACGATACGGCAATAATTGTTCAAGGCAGAGATTGGCTTGAAACCCGTTCCCATGCAGAATATGCGTTACGAACAGTGTCTGACTGGCTATCAAATAATTTGCTTACCCTGAACATGGAAAAAACTAAATTTATTACATTTTCCGCACGTATAGCTTCTCAACCACCTGAACCCTTCGCTTTGAGTATCCACAATTGCCTTAACGCAATGGATAATAACTGCTGTTGCAAATCTATCTCGCGAACAAATAGTATAAAATACTTGGGTGTGACAATTGATAGCACCATGTCCTGGAACGATCACATTGGGTCATTGGTTGCACGCGTTAGGAAATTAATATTTGTTTTCAAAAAATTAAGATCATCGGCGACTCTCTCTACACTTAAAACAGTCTACTATGCATTGGCAAACTCGATTTTAAACTATTGTATAACCGTATGGGGAAGTTCTGGAAAGTGCTTAATGCTACGTTTAGAAAGAGCGCAGCGCGCGGTTCTGAAAGTCATGTCACACAAACCAGTCCGTTTTCCGACCAATGAACTGTATGCTCTGATGCAAATACCTAGGGTAAGGCACAGCTTTGTTCTGAACACAATAATACGAAAACATTCAGAACTTAGTTTCGACCATTGTTTTTGCAACCAGAGTAAGCAGAAACGTAGACCTCTTAAAGTCTGCCCTGTAATTCCGGCTAGCACCATTATAGTAAGAAGACAATACTACTTTATAAGCCCAATTCTTTATAACAAAATAAACGGGATCTTAAACATCTACCCCCTTACTTCACGCGAGTGTAAATCAGTGACTCATAAGTGGCTCGGTTCCCTGTCCTATGAAGAGCTTGAAAATTTTGTAAAAACCTAAATATAAGTTTAAATGTCTTTTTCATTCCCAATGCCTTCCAATTCCAAACATACATACACCTACCTACACATACTCACATTCACTCACACGCATACACATACATACACTACACTTACATATTATTATATTCACATGCATAAATAATAAAATTAGTGCTTAAGATTTTATTAGTTCTTTTTGCTTTTTTAAATTGTATTCTACAAAATTTAAAACATGCATAATATTTTCTTTTCTTTACTTGTTTCACCTGGAACACTGTCGTCTCCACTCCTGGAGGTGGGCGCTAATGGCCGCGACACAGTATTCCATACTAATGCGGTTGTTAACGAACTCAAACTTTTGTAAATCTGTTTTCTGTTCCAATAAAATTTTTGAATTTTTTTTTTTGAACTGAGATACTAGATTCGTTATCTAATAACATCTTTTTTTCAAAATTAGATCTTAGTCAAGGTTACTATCAGCTATCCTTAGAAGAACAGTCTAGGAAGTACACTGCATTTACAACAGATAAGCAGTATCAAATGAAACGATGTCCAATGGGACTTAAAACATCGCCTAGTGCTTTTGCTCGTCTCATGACAATAGCAATGTCAGGATTAAATTATAAATCATGCTTTTTATATCAAGATGATTGCATTGTCGTAGGAAATTGTCTCGAAACGCATAACAAGAATCTTATAAAAATTTTAGAATGCCTAAGAAGAGTGAATCTAAAACTAAATCCGCTAAAGTGTGAATTTTTACGTAAAGAAATCGTTTATTTAGGACATAAAATAACCTCAGAAGGAATATTTCCCGATCCATCGAAGGTAGAATGCCTACAAAAATATCCAGTCCCGCAAAATGTAGACGACGTCAAGAGATTTGTAGCATTCGCAAATTATTATAGACGTTTTATTCCAAAGTTTGCTGAAATAGCATATCATTTGAATGCGTTATGTAAAAAAGATGTAGCATTCGTATGGAGTGATGAATGCGAGCGAGCATTTTACAAGTTAAAACAGATTCTTATTAGTCCGACTATACTCGACTATCCAGACTTTAGCGACAAGAACACTTTCACGTTACAAACTGACGCATCAAAACTAGGATTAGGCGCCGTATTGTCTAATAGCAATGGCAAGGTAGTCGCGTACGCAAGCCGTAACTTGAAACCAGCTGAGACGCGATACCCTGTGATTGAATTAGAATTACTTGCTATTGTTTGGGCAGTTCGACATTTTAGACCTTATTTATATGGGAAAAAGTTTTACATAAAAACAGACCATAAGCCATTGATATATTTATTTAATATGACTGATCCTTCAAGCCGGTTGACAAAGTTTAGATTATATCTTGAAGAATACGATTTTGAAATCAGCTATGTCCCAGGACGGCACAACGCAGCTGCAGATGCATTGAGCCGGATACCTATTACATCCAACAGCTAAAAGGATTTGAACAAACATGCAGTATCAGTCATGACAAGGGCACAGACTCGAAGGTTGCGCACTGACTGTGACAACAACGACATGACTACTGAGGTATCCTCTACTCCAAGGCCTGATCAACCTAAGGTAGTGGAAATCCTCAAACGACCGACTGACAGCATTGAATTGATATTATTTAGTAATAAAAATAATATAAAGCAGATAGAAAAAACAAAACATTTCACTAGTGGCAATGGTAACTGCAAATTCGTTCCTGAAAAATCAGCAATTTATGTGATTTCTCGATCGTTATCGACCGTAAGTGTGTTAGCGAGAGAATTACAACGTTTTTGCAAGCAAATCAAAATAAACGAGCTCATAATAATTAAAACGAAGCGCTATGAAATTTTTGTTAACAATTTTGTAAAGGAAATAAGTCATTTGAATGACATTCCAAAGCTACTTGTTATTAAAGATGTGACAAGAGTTTCTGACAAAGACACGAAAACAGTGATCTTAAATGACTTCCACTTATTACCCACCAGCGGCCACGCGGGAATAAACAGAATGTTAAATAATATTAGGAAGTACTATTACTGGCCAGGAATGACTAATGACGTAACAGAATTCGTACAGAAATGTAGAAGTTGTCAGATTCAAAAGCATTCTAATAGACATACAAAGGAACCAATGGTTATAACAACAACAGCATCCACTGCTTTTGAAAGAGTAAGTTTAGATTTAATGGGTCCTTTAGATGTAGATAATTTAAATTATAAGTACATTCTGATATTACAGTGCGATTTAACAAAATACGTTGAAGCCTATCCTTTAGAGAGGAAAGATACTATTTCTGTAGCTAGGTTATTTGTAAACAATTTTATTCTGAGATATGGTATCCCTAAAGAAATAATAACAGACCAGGGAACAGAGTTTATGTCATCAGTTTTTACTGAAATTTGCAATTTGTTGCATATAAATAAACTGCATTCAACAGCCTATCATCATGAAACTCTGGGAGGATTGGAAAACACTCATAAGGTTCTAGGAGCTTATCTTAGGATTCAGTGTGATAATAATAAATCAGATTGGAGCAGTTGGCTTCCATTCTGGTGCTTTTCATTTAACACTGCAGTACACTCTGAGACAAAATACACTCCATTTGAGCTAGTATTTGGAAAGAATTGTAATTTACCATCCAATATTGCACAAAGTTCTTATGTTGATCCATTATATAATCCTGATTCTTACCCTTTGGAACTAAAATACAGACTACAAAGAGCACAAGCTGAAGCTAGAAATAATTTATTATTTAGTAAGGAATTAAGAAAATATAATTTTAATAAAAATGTAAACGGATTAAAATATAAGAGTGGAGACTTAGTTCTAATTAAAAATCAAGTAGGAAATAAGTTAGATAACATTTATTTAGGACCATATAGAGTGATTGAAGATGTATCACCCAATGTTAAAATTTTAAAAGGTGACAAAGAATTTGTAATTCATAAAAACAATACGAAACTGTTTGTTAGTATACTTTGGTTTTGATAAGATGTTATTTTTTAATATAATGTAATGGTAAAACGTATAATAATTTAAAAATATGTTAAAAAAAAAATGTTTTATGTAAGTACCTACTTAGATAATAAAGCCATTTTTTTTAAAAAAAAAAAGGGGAGGTGTAGTGTGCAGCTCGCCTAACCTTATATATGTAACTGCACACACTAATTATGGGCATTATTATACGAATCGTGGAACTAAACAGTTCTCTTTTTTATTTCGACAACATCATTATAATACAGAGACTAGTCAGGACATATATGTTTGTCGCATGCCAAACGAGCGGTGGGCCCGTCAAGATTGATGACCTGAAACAGTGATACGGGATCGCGGCATACCACGGAGAAGATGGCAGTATGAAATGGATGCTTTTCTTGAGAATTGGAAAGAAGTAGCACAAAATCGTGACCGTTGAAAGAAATGAAAGGAGCCGGGGCTGCAACTGATGAAAAAACTTAACACTTTGCACGACTTGCGAATCGAACCCAGGACCTCATGCACAGCAACGGCACTTGCAACCACTCGACCAATAAGAAAATAAATTATGTTTTCTAAAATTAGAAATGATTACCGTAACAGAAAATTCATTTTCCAAAACCAGAAATGAATAATAATAATATGTATTAGTATGTACCTATTTATGTATTTCAACTTAACAAAATGGTTTTTCTCCTTATTTTTTTTTTTTTTTTGTACTCTACCACAGTGCTGTCCTATTTGACCCTAAGGTTGACTGGTAGAGAATGCCTTGTGGCATTAAGTCCGCCTATGTACCACTCTTGTGCATGAAGTTTAAATAAATAAATAAATGAATGACTGAAAATCCTTAAGCACTGTTACGTTTCCCAATCGAAACATACGGAAACTCCCACAAAATCAATCTTGGTAACTGACCTATACTCGAACAAATGATTATTGAACAGTAAGTTACTACCTACACTGCTGAACGGCGTTCACGGTATATTGGAACTCATTTAAATACAAATGAAGCCGGGACTTCAAGTTGAAACCACGTATATATTTGGAAGGAAAGCTTCCCCACTACGTCGTATTGATTCAGATGCGTGCATTATTACAGTTTGGTATGAGAATATATTATTATAACTTATAGTGTGGAATATTCAAAATGTGTCGGATAGTCATCATCACAGAGTTAGCCGGAATACTTCCAGAGCTAGGTATAGGTCTCCAAAGCGTCGCTACGTAAACTGGAGGAGTACCTGGGTTAATCTGTAAAATAAAGAAAATTGAGGTGTGTGTTTGTTATTTATACGATTTTATTTAGGAAAAAGGATTAGACTTGCAAGAAATAAAATCTTTGAAATAGTTATTAAAATCCGATGCAAATAGGAAGGTATATATAATATTTTTATTCGTTTTTAAGTGTTGTCTGAAATTCACTTCTGTCTGGTTGTTTCTAAAAATTCACTTCGAAATTCAAACAGAGATTTGAGTTTGTGATAATATTGTTCCTAATAAAACAAGATAATACTCTTACGTCTTATAAACTCACTGTGCTGGAAGTATGTTCGAATAAACTGAGGGTATAAAATTGGCAATTTAGCAGATCATAATATGAATTGCGTTAAAATTCGTAAAATGGACCATCCTTTTCAATATAATATATTCAATAGTAACTGCGTCTGTGACTACTTTACGAATTATATTAATATTACGATCCTATTATGATCTGCTAAAGAAATTATGCATTTTAGACCCCTTGTACATAATGATGTTATTGACCATTTTCATTGCACAAACATACGTAACTAAGGAAAATATTATGAAGCTAACTCGTCTGGTTGGCTGTCTTGCCTTGTCAAACTTCGCTATTCAAAGAATAAATAAAGCAGAAACAGACACAAAAGGCAATGGAATGCCGTTCCTTTCAGTACGAAAAATCAATAATACAAAATTGTGATAAATCAAGGCTCTGAGATATGATTACTGTATACCTACTTCGAAATGATTTTTCGTCTCGTGTTTTAGCTATCGAATCGCAATAATGCCCGAGGCGTATTTAGTCTGCCGGTGCTTCTTACAAAATCAAAGAATATCTTCAATTTTAGCGAAAAGGATAGGAAAGTCTCGTTATTTTCTCAAATATTCCTGTTAAATAGACGCATCATCATTATTTCAGCCGAACATAGGCCTCCTCTTAGTGTAATAGATGCATAAAATAAAAAAATAGTTAGACTATAGGTACGTTTTAACCCAAATAAACAAAACAATACCTTAATAAGCAATAGACAAACTTGATTAGTTTAAACTTAATTGTTGCTTGGAAGAATAACTAAAAACTAAATGTGGCACTCGGAGACTGCCGCGGTAAAGCTATTGCATAGCATTTTTTTTCGACAACCTCAGTTGACAACCTTGTTATTTTCCGTAACCATAGCAAAAAGTACTGAATCCTGAATATTTTCGTTAGGGAATTTCTGGATTCGCTCTCCACGCTCAAGGCCCGCGATAGAAGCTATGCAATAGCTTAAAAAAAAGTGCCTCATACTCCACGAAATGAAAGGAGCCCCTGACCAAAAGGATGTTCTATTTGGATGGACACAGCTGTCAAACGGGTGCCGGGGGTCTGATTATGTAACTACTTGTAAACAATAGTTTTAATATTAACGTGATTGTATAAGAATGCCACTAATGTAGACATTAGTCTGTATGTCTTCCTAAAACAAAAACGTCGCCTCACTTCTGAGTTTTTTTTATGTAACGGATACCTTGTATATATTGATCGCATTCAGGCTTGGGCTTATGTCTGATAAATCATTATAACAGAAAATTAATAAGAGATTGTTGGTTGGCTCATGCCAACCAACGATCTCTTATTAATTTTAATAAATACGTCAAACTAATTCAACATTCTAAATGAACGATAAAACTATTCAAAACAATGAGTCCGATAAAATGCCAAAACAATATTATGCTTGAACAGTTTTAAAATATATCATAGTTGTTGTCCTGTCCAAAAATATGACAATTATCACAAACATTACAAGTAATGCAATATTTTTGCTGTGGATTGGTACAATTTGGCACAACTATAATCACTAGGTCACGATTCAAATACTTTCCGAAAAAAAATAACCATATTTTAAGCTTCACAAATTAACAGTTTCAGATAACCACAAATATTTAGTTCTCCTATCAATAAAATGTCACGTGTGTAGTCCTGTGGTACTCGTGGTACTGTGGTCAAATCTGTTAAAACTACCCGCTATTGACCACAATATTATTATAAACTACAAAATGAACAACTACTAATTAAAAGCTGTGATGTTCTGTTATTTTAAATATAACATCACGCCTGTAATTCCCGAAGGGTTTTGCCAAAGTGTACATCATAGTACACCCACCATATTTCTGTTCACCAGTTATAATTCAAGTGTATTTTAGCAGGCAGGATGGGAGTATCTCGTTATATTTTAATCTGAGAAAATATCCCTGTAGGAATGCCTAGCGTTTTCCCAACTACCTTGGGGTCGGCTTCCAGTTTAACTGGATGCAGGTGAATACCAGTATTAACATGGACCTCCACAACCTAGTTACTACTGGGTAAAGCGATACCCCTGGTAAGGCCAGTTTTCTGCCTTTCGGGCTTCTGACTACCTGTAACGACTGCCAAAAGTATTCAAATTACAGCCGGGATCAACGGCTTCACGTGCTTTGACCATGACCTGGGCAACCGCGGTTTAATGTAAAGATCGACCCTTACGGCCGTTACTATTTAGCCAAGAATCCACCATTTTGTATCCAATTTTTGTAAAATAAATATTCGTTCCTAGGCACATGCTAATTGTGTGTACTGGGTAGCATCTGCTTCAAATTAACATGCTTTTGTACTACATCACAGCGTGGGTTGCCAGGCATCCAGGCTTAATTCAAATGCAAAGCTGCACCTAGTTTTAAAAGAAACATTTTACTTTCAAGCAATATTTTCGTAGTGTTGTGTGTAAAAATGTGAAAATATCTTTTTTAATACTTTATTGAAAGATTGACTAGTTATTGTTGTCTAGTTGATCTAGTGCACGCAAGCATGGCCTCCTTGAATTTGATTCCGTAAGATATTTTTAAGTTCTCTGGCGCCCAGTCTGGATTAGACTCTTTCCTGATCATAATCTCATCATTATAGTCTTCTCTCAATTATATTGGGGTCAGTTTCCAGTTAGACCAGATGCAGCTGTTTACAAGTATATAAAACTGGCAGACTACACGTAACGACTGTTCAAAATTTGCTCATAGACAGCCGAGACCAACGGCTTAATGTGCTTGCCGAAGCACGGAGGTTTTAGATGGTCTTCCTTCCACGTCAACCTCAGCAAGCGTTGCGGCTTTTATTAATTAGATCCGAACCCCAAAACATACTATTATTAAATAGCTAGCCCATGTTGTCCCACTGGAGGGCAAAGGTTTCCCTCCATTCCTTCCAATGATCACGATTTCATGCAACTTCTTTCCAATTCTCAAGGAAGACATCCAGTTCATCCCGCCATCTTCTTCGTGGTCTCCCGCGACCTCGTGTCCTGTTTCAGGGCACTAATCCTGAGCTTTACAGGCTCACAGTCCACAGCGACAATCATGTCTTGGCCAGTTCCATACAAGTTTGACACCTTTTTGATTCACGTCAACGATTTTGGAGTGAAGCTTAGTGTTTCTGGCAGTCGTTACAGGTATGTAACGACTGCCAAATTCCTTTGAGAAGTTCTTTGAGAGCCGGGACCAACGATAATAAGTAACATCAATATACGTCCGTTATCATCCCTTTAAAATCTGAATAAATATATACTTTATTATGTCTGAATAAAGACTATTTTAAACTTAATCATAATAAACTCAGATTCCATGCATTTTCAGCACATTTAAGCCGAATAACATTACTGGAATATTCGAATACAAAGTATACCCATTTCATTTTCAGATCTGCATTTAAATTAACAAATGGCTTATGAGCCTTGTTGGTCTAGTGGTAGCAAGCGCGACTTCTGTGCCTGAAGCCTTGAGTTCAACTCCCGGGTGAAAAAAGATAAAAAAAGAAGTGTTATTGGGTTTTTCCATCAGGAATTTCTCAGTAGCAGCCACGAAATCTGGTTTTGTGACCAGTTGATGCCAATTGGCTGGCCGAATTTTACTTGGGTTAATTTTACACCTAAGATAAAACATACTATACCTAAAAGTAACTGGCAAAATGCCTGTTCTAGATACATCTCAACCGACCCTTTATAAGAAATAAAAGCGCAATGCCCGTTGTAATTATGATTGTAAATCCCTTCCATTTAAACACAATAGAATGGTGTGGTCACAATACTGCGCTGGTCCAAGTGTGGTCGGGCCTGATTAACTGGCCGCTCGATACGAACCACGGACCGAAATGTAATGTTTATATGTTTACTTTCAATTTCCTGAAATCTGTGTTTTGGTACTGTAATTGGATTCGTTTTGAATGTTTGTTATTTAATGTTTCAGGGGCTACCTAACGATATTAATATTTTTTTTGTTGAAAAAGAAATACATTTGATATTCAGCATTAAACACGTTGCCAACTCACTGCTTCAAAAAGCTTTACAGGTTTATTTTACTTTATCTTTAAAGGTTTCAATATTTTCAAACGCAAATTAGTGCAAATTATGTCCAACGTCCAGCAGTGGACGTCTTTCGTCTGAAATGATGATGATGATAACGTTCGTAAACCAACATTTATAAATGGTGTTCTATTTCGTTAACAGTTTTATGCAATTAAGTTTGTTAGATTTTTATTTTTATTTCGATGTTAGAAATTATTTGATTGGTTGAAATATTCCTATAAACTAGTATTTTCAGTGTTTCCATTTACTGTTATATTGACGGCGCCAGTCGATACACATACCGTGGAATGGATGAAGGATGGAGGAGAAAGTGCTGGAGTAGAGCCACAGACGGGACGGAGAAATGTGAGAAGACAACCAACGGTGGATAGATAATCTCATTAAAGTAGAAGAAACTGAACAGCCAGCAACGGTGGCGCAGTGGTGGCGGCTCCGACTTACGAACTGTAAGTCGAGGTGGCGCATTACTTTGTGTAATTTATTTCATCGCAACTGCTATGTTACTACACAATTAATGACTATCTTAATGAAACTTGCTAGACCTACTATATCCGATTTATGACATTAGTAAAAACTTGACATTGCACTGAATTAAATTACATATTGAAATAAAATTGTTATAATTATTACCTCTATGTGTATGTGACAATTAATGTGTTTGTATGTGTAAAATTTTTGACTGTAATTAATAATCTAAAATATTGTTATTTTCTGATCATTCTGACATTAATGTTATTTTGTAATTTGAATTTTGATAAAAACTGATTATAATCATCAATTTAATTTGTACGCTTAAACGCAAAACATAGACGGGACTTTTATATTTAATTGTAACACCACTTAAAAACCTATGTTTACAAATAAAGATTTCATTTTCATTTTCATTTTCTCTCAAAACTCAAAATCGAAGACATGTGACATCTACGTACTGGGCCCGCGTGGGTTGATTATAGCCCATCCCTCTCCTAGAGAGGAGGCCTGAGTGACTGAGTCCCTGCAGTGGTAACATTATAGGCTGATGATGATGATGATGATGATACACTCAGCATTAGGTGGTCAGTGGTTGCAGATGATAGAGAAAAGAGAGAGTTATTGAAATATATTGCCATTAATTATTTCAATCGACTACACAATATCAGGTATATTAGCAAAGCGTGCCTGATTAAAATTAATTATGCAACTGATCTGCAAAACATAGTCCAATTGATAATATTTGGTCAGTATTCATTTAACAGGTACTAATTCTATGTGTAGATTGAAATTGACACGCCAAATTAATGTATAAGCAAATATCGCTTGTATTTACACAATGACATCGATAAATAAGGTTTAAATTAGTTTGCAGTTTGACAGTACAAATCGTGATTTTATGTATCTGCGTGATTTGTTATTATCTAGGTGTTAAAAACGTATTGATTTCATGAATATGTTTGCGTTCGTGCCCTGGCTGATAATTATAATAATTTGTCGAATGGTTGTTAATAAGTTTTATGTTATTACAATATTATACGGATACTCATTTGAATATCATCATCAACCAAGCATTTTCCCAACCATGTTGGGGTCGTCTTCCAGTCTAATCGGATGCAGCTGAGTACAGTTGTTTACATGGAACAACTGCCTATCTGACCTCCACAACCCAATTAATACTGGGTAATACGATACCCTTTGGTAAGACTGGTTCTCAGAATTTCAGGTCACTGACTACCTGTAACGACTGCCAAAAATCAATATATGGCAGCCGGGACCAACAGCTTAACGTGCTTTCCGAGGCACGGAGGAAACTCGGTATGTAATGGGTGGTCACCCATCCACAGACCGACATTGGCATGCGAAGCTTAACCAGAACCAAAAGATCGCCCCGAGTGGCATTTATTATTAAGCCACGAGCTCCTCACTCTCATTTGACTATACGCATATTGAATATGGTTGAAATGTGTACGATTCCCTTTTTGAAGTGAAGATATACGAGAAGGTACACGTGGAGGAAGAACACGGAAGAAAATCTTATATTGGAATTCGCATAATAATAAAAGCCTGATTCTGTTTGGCCTAATTTAAATTATGAGTGTTTTGTTGTTTTCATTTTGTTGTATTTTTATCGTTGTCGTATCGTTTTTATCGTTGTTTAGCTGTCATCATCATCTTCACCAGCCTATAATGTTCCCACTGCAGGGACACTGCCTCCTCTCTATGAGAGGGATGGGCTATAATCCCACACGGGCCCAGTGCGGGTTGGTAGATGTCACATGTCTTCAAATTTTCCTTGGCTGGCTTTAATGGCTGATGATGATGAAGTTTCCTCACGATGTTTTCCTTCACCGTTTTAAGAGCAGCATAAATTTATAAACTCAAATAAATAACATTATTGGGTAGAACAAATGTCCTTGGGCTTTGTTAAGGGTATTTTGACACCCACCACCTAACAGCTAACGAATTTAATACTATTACCTACTAACAAATAGTCTTGGACTTACACATTCGCCAATTACTGGCGTTCAAAAAGTTAACTAGCATTCTCTTTTCCTTCTTACGTTCGAAAAAAACATCATCATCATCAGTCATAAGACGTCCACTGGTGGACAAAGGCTTCCCCCATGGAACGCTATTACGAATGGCAACCTGCCGTTTGCATCCACCGATTGCCAGGGACTCTCACGATGTCGTCGGTCCACCTGATGGGAGGTCTACCAACGCTGCGTCTTCCAGTTTTGTGGTCATTTTCTTCCCCATCGGTTGTCGGTTCTTCGAGCGATGTGGCTTGCCCATTGCCACTTCAACTTGCATATTCTACGAGCTATGTCGGAGACCCTGGTTCTTCGGCGAATTTCCTCATTTCGGATTTCATCGCACAAACAAACTCCGAGCATAGCTCTCTCCATGGCTCGTTGCGTGACTCAGAGTTTGTCTAAGAGGCCAGCATTTCAGGACCATGTCTCTGTGCCTCAAGTCACAATGGTTATCGTATTATCCTCGTCTTAAGACACTGCGCAAAATACATAAAACAAATACTAAAGAATACAAAACATTATGGTTATCGGTAACAAAATATATTATACGCAATAAAACTCTGGCCGCGTTTACTCAAAGGGTTACAACTAACTAACCGAAGTAACTTCATTAATATTGAGTATCGAACGTAATTAATTAATCATACATTATAATATTTATAAAACCAAAATTAATATTCGCTTTAGGTATCTATCAAAAGTTTCGAAAGTGGTTTTTGTTTAGGCCGAAACCTAATCGGCCCGGTTTCGGCTTAAGGTTTTGTTTCTCTGAAGTTTAACTTTAGATTGGCATTAAATAATTATTCTACTGAGAAACTCCCACAGAGTTACTGAATATTTTGCTGTCGAAAAATAAGGCATTATTTGCTATTATATTCACTTACTATGGAGTTAGTACGTGGTAACTTGTAAGGATCGTTTTGTAACTTCATTATACCCTCAAGAAAAACAGATAAATTACATCATTTGTGTGTAGCGCATATCACCAACACACAAATTCATGTTCACCAAATTCTGTTTCATCAGATCAAAATTCGGCCGAAACCACACGCATTAATAAACCCAATCAATAAAGCCGAATGCAGAAACCGAATACCGAGCCCAACTCTACTCAGAAAAGGAGTTCAGAAAGACAATCTGTTTGTTCAGTTATAAAGTTTTCAAAATGAATAATTAGATATAAATTACAAAGTATTTTTGAGAGTTTTAACGAAGTGGTTCGAAGTCGCTACTGTAAAATTTTGGAACATGAAAAGTTAATAATAATTGCTATGAGTTGGTTTCCCGATTGTCTTTATATCAATTTAATAAGATGCTGTTTTAATAACACTTTGGAACTAAGATAATAGAAATAATATATTTGGAGACAATTAAGTACCTAGGTCCTTACTCTATCATTATATTTATTGTAGTATAATTATGTAACAGTCATCATCATCTGCACTACAGCGCCATCTTTGACATAATGAAGAACTAACATTCGCCATAAGACGTCCACTGCTGGACAAAGGCCTACCCCATAGAACGCCATAACGAACGGCGACCTGCCGTTTGCATCCACCGGTTGCCCGCGACTCTCGCAATGTAACAGTAATTTACAGTAAAAAAATCAACATAATTTACTGTTGAATTTTTTTTTTGTTTAATAAAATTAACGACTTCAAGACTCATTAAAAAGTGAAAAGTAACTTAGCTTCTGAATTCGATTACTTGTTTTGTATGAATTAGTTTTTTTGCCACTCGGGTCTGTCTCCACTGATCCCGGGATCCGATTTGACGTAACACGGATCCCGGCGATTTGTCTCCACGGATCCCGGGATCCGTTTCTACAAAAAAAAAAAAAAAGTTTCGAAAAATATTATGCTTAACTTCTTGACTCTGTACGCGGGATCCGTTTCTACATTTTTATTTTTTATTTCTTGTAGCCACGGATCCCGGGATCCGTGGACAAAAAATTTAGTATTTTTTTGTGGAAACGGATCCCGGGATCCGTGGAGACAAATCGCCGGGATCCGTGTTACGTCAAATCGGATCCCGGGATCGGTGGAGACAGACCCTGGCTCCTTGTTTTTGAAGTTGGTTTTATTTTTTGCAAAACAAAAATTCTTTTCGTATGGAATGAGTGGCCACCCACCGATCTCAAAATATTTTACAACTACCGTCTAAAATACCCGAAACCAACCCAAACTTCAACCCTATATAAATTGAACACCTCATATTCAACGAGCAAGTTTCATTAGTGAATCATGATACCTGTACGACAATATACGTATTTTAAAGGCTCTGCCGTGATTCTAGGCAAAATGTCAGACTATATTGTATATAAAATTACCGTTTAATTAGTTCTACAGAGGCGCCATGTTTTATTTTAGTGCCTCTCCGGAGGCAAGCCTCTTCCGTACGGCTAACATACCCTATATTGTGAGCGAGTATGGTTGGAGAAAAAATTGCTTGAAAATTGGAAGATATTGGGCAGAATATTTTGTTTGGAATACAGGAGGTCTTTTTGTGATTTCATACCTGGTATAAACTGGAATTTATAAGGGCTTTTTGAGACAGTGAATGGATAGACATAATAAGTACAATGTGAAAAAAAAACAAGATAAAGTGTGGTTTATCCATCAGGGATTTTTCTGCAGTAGTCACGGAGTCCACATAAGTGCCCGAATGATGGCAATAGACTCGCCTCATATTACTTACTTGGGATTTTAACATAACTGGTAAATTAACCCTTAGGGGATAACAGGAATGATGTTATGTTTACTACTTTAGAAGGTGGTCTCTGGCCCAAATTGAAATAGTAACAAGAAAGTTTTAAATGTTCTCCTAAAAGTACCGGTACCAATTATTTAGGGTCTAAATTAGTACCGGACTTACTACTATAACATATTCACTGTTGCAATTCATTTCATACTTCAAATATTTTGAATTTTCATCAATGCCAGAATTCAAAATTAAATAAAATCATTCGAGCTTTCAGTCTTCTTCTGCCGACCGTTACGGTTCAAGTAATCTGAAATTTTAATTCATTTTGTTCACATCGTTTTGAATATCTTTGCTATTACGAAATAATGCAAGAGAATGTCTGTTCGTTGTACATAGTATGTTTTGTGAAACCTTCACATTTCCTAAATATTTTGCAGTATGGATGTAGGTTTTATATTTCTTTACAAAAATGCTGGACTGGGTGTTTTATTCAGTGATTTACTTTTTTCTCCATACCTCATCTTTATAATGTACTTGGGCCGATGCAATGATTTTTCAATGATCAGGTCACTGACTACCTGTAATGACTGCCAATCTGATCTTTATATGGCAACCGGGACCAACAGCTTAACGTGCTTTCCGAGGCACGTAGGAAACTCGGTATGTTATGTGTGTTCACCCATACAAAGACCAACCTAGACAAGCGACCCAACGATCGACCTGAGCAGCAGATATAATTTAGCCACGAGTTTCTACACTAATAGTTCCTCGAGTACCTACAGATATTTTCATCATCATCAAACATAAGACGTCCACTGCTGGACAAAGGCCTCCCCCATAGAACGCCATACAGAACGGCAGCCTCGGCAGTCGGTCGCGGGCAACGTATAAAAAGTGGACATTTATTTTAATGAATAGAAATTGAAATAAATAGAATATTTTCTTGGTAGCCTGAAAAACCTTTCCCCCTAAAGTTTCACTTCATTGGCTACATACTGCCTTTATCAGCTAGAAAAATCCAGATTTATCCTGTACAAAGTTCTTGGCCATGTACAATGTGTGACTCTGATAGATAAGCTCCATCGTTCTCCGTGATTTTGTAGAAGCCCCGCGGTTGTAGCGAGAAAGGCGATCTTGGGTCGCATTTGTTCATGTCCACGTTGAAACGCTGCGTTTACGCTGCGTTATCGCGATTATCACTGCGATAATGTAATAGCTGATGTTATCGTTTTGAGAAGTTTGAAATGGATTCTAATATTGCTAGGAAGGGGATGACTAATGTGATGGCGAAGTATGAATTGAAAAAACTTAGTTGCACAGAATCCAAAGTGATTCAATCATTAGTAATTTCAGGTGTGATCTTTATGAATGTGACTCTGTAACGTTCTGACCCTGTACTTACTTATATTTTCATTTCCCAGTAGTAGCCCGGAGTTTGGAAGTTGGTGGTATAATACCCCTGTACCTTGGAAGCTCATAAGGCCATTGGTCCTGCGCGCTGCGCCTGATCTCTCTCCGGTCGTGTCGGATTGCCGTCCCATCGGACTGTGAGAGAAAAAGAAACAGAGAGTGCACCTGTGTCTGCGCACACACTTGTGCACTACAATACCTGCCGCGCTGATGGCTAATCTTCGTTAAATATTGGCCACCGTGACCGAAAAACGGTCAGGGGGACTCTTATTATCTTCATTTGAAAACATTTAAAAAAACCTATGAGTCTACAACGAGAGCCTGAAATATAACCCTATTACTGAAATACACTCTCCTCTTAAACCCGTGTGGTTCAAAACTCTTTTATGATACAAATCTATTTAAAGGTAGCTTTTATACGAGTTATGTCATTAATTCATTATCATTAATTACTCATACTATCGTTAAACTTCGAGGTTTTGGTGTTAAAACAATGTTATTCCAGAATTATGGGCGTATGAATATTATTTGTGGGGAACATTCTAGATTTATCACCTATGAATTTTACCCTATCTACGGGTACTTATGTGAGTTTTAGTCCGGGTATAATTAATGGGGCCCGGATTAGATTAGGTGTTTTTTGCATTAAGTAACATATCAAGTGTAAAACTAAAGAGCGTTGGCGTAAACCTTCTTAGGTGAGCATAGTTTTGAGTTAAACTTTTATTTAGACCCACAGCGTGCTCTCTTTTTTTTTAATAAATCATAGATACGTACAGTCGAACAAGCTAATAAGTATACAGGGTAGAGATCTTTATAATTCTATAACACTGAAAATATTGATTGTAATTTTGTTTTATTTAGTGTTTCGCATTAAGCGACTGATGTCAAAATGTATCTGTATGGTCATAAAAGTGAATACAAGTTAGCTGGCTGTATACTTTTTAGCTTGTTCGACTGTATTCCCGCTTCCTAACGGTCGACTACTTTTCGGCCTAATTGCTCCGAGCATAAGGGTCAAAAGTAGTTAAGCATCAGTGAGTGCAGTTATACGAATACCTATACGAGTATCAAGCAAGCTGACGCGACCAACAAAATAAAATGGCTAGGCAGGCCATGATCATCTGCTTCTTTGCGTGTTGATGAGAAAAAAAATTGAGTCAGGCCAAAATTAGGCAATTAGTTTGGCACTTTCAGTAGAGTCCCTCAGATTCTGTGATGTGCAAGTAACAGGACAGGCAGCACACGATATCAAGTAATGCCCAATCATTTGTGGGGCATCACCATATTTACACTCCAGGACAGAGTCATTTATGAATCTCCACTATAACAGGCTTCGATGATAATGATACTTTAAGTATTTGCAGTTACAATAACAAAACATTCGCCACTCATTAACACATGTCATAAAATATTAAACACCGCATTTTACACTCAACCGAAATAATAACGTGTCACTGCAAATAAAATTAAAACGTCAACTTGTTATATTACACGGACCGTATTTTAAAATTGGGTTCTGTAGCGCGTCGGGACCACAGACTAATTAAGTAGTGAGGCACGAAGCGACCTCGACTGGAATTCTGCATTGTTTTTCTATTATGGTGTGTGCACATTATCTGCGGAAGAGAAACTCGAAGATTAACACCAGTCTTTCGACCTCAAGGCGCTCTTTTTACCCGACTACGGCAAAGGCAAAGGAGGGTTATGATTTTGACTGGCTATGTATGTATGTATGTATGTATGTATGTTTGTATGTATGTATGTATGTGTGTATCTTCATCTGTTCCCTCATAGCTTCTAATCTACTTAATGGAACTCGACATATGAGGTATCGTTAGAACCGTCTTAATTTTCCGCTGAACATAGGCTAAGTGACGTGTCACAAAAAGCTATTTGGCGCCCTCTAGCGGACAAAAAGTAAGGCTTAACAAATAAAAATGGAGATAAATACGCCGTGTTTGGTATCATTTGAAAGGGCCTCACTTGTACATTTCCAAAATATTGTTCAAATTTAAAATCACGCCCTCTAGCGGACAAAAAGTCAAGAGTAAAAAAAAAATTAACACCAAAATTGTTTAAATAAAAAAAGTAAAAAACTAAAACCCGACTACGACAAAAAAAAAACGACGCTGAAAAAGTATGAAACAAGATTTTCAGGATAGAACAAAAAGAAAAGCCGTAGTCACACGTTATAGGTACCAACCTTAACACTTTAATACCGTGTGACTACGGCTTTTCTTTTTGTTCTATCCTGAAAATCTTGTTTCATACTTTTTCAGCGTCGTTTTTTTTTTTCTTCTTTATCGCTTGTTAAGTAGCCTTGTGTCAGTGTTCTTATGCCACCCATGCATGCGCCTCTGATTTGGCTTTACATGTCATTGTGAAATATCTCTTTAGGCAATTTTTTAGGCTGGTTTTCTCACGTTGATTTCCTTTACCAGAGCAAGTGATTACAATACGAACATGGATTCGAAAATCAGAGGTGTTTGTCTTTGGTTCGAACTCGACACTTATGACTTGTCAGCACGACACTCACACCTAGTGGTGTGATGAAAAAAGCATCGCCAGGACATGTAACAAGCCAAGAATCAGTTTTGTATAGAAACAAGCAGTTGTTACAAATTTTATAAATACAGTGCATTGTAATGCTCGATTCTCTTCATTCACAGATATTCCGAATATTCTGAACTGTTTCATAACAACTGAAGGCTCCCAGGATGTAGGAGCGGCTTCAAGCGATGAGACAAGCATCAAGCAACACACCCGCCCATCTTTTGATTCCTTAGCGTGAATACCGTATTTCCGCTAAAAAAACCGACTTCAAAAAAAAAACACAAAAAGTAAAAAATAAACTTTAGAAGAAAAATCAGTTTCTGAAGTCGGTGACTTTTGTTTCTTTGATTTAATTTTTTTGCCACCGACTCGCGACTTCAGAAACTGGTTTTTCTTCTAAAGTTTATTTACACTTTTTTTGTGTTTTTTTTCGAAGTCGGTTTTATTTTTTGTTAAAAAGTTTTTATTTTTCAGTTTATAGTGGTTCACATGTAAGTTCACATGTTCATGGGTCATAATGTGGACAATGTAGCTTTTTTTGAGTTTTGTTGATTTTTCAAAAACTGCTTGTCCGATTTCAATTAAAAAAATATGGGACCATTTTGGAAGTATACCCTTTCCAACAAAAAAATAATTTTTCAAATCGGTTATCAAGCGACGGAGTTATGCCCGAACAAACATAAAAAAAAACAAACATCCGAATTGAGAACCTCCTTCTTTTTTTAGAATTCGGTTAAAAACAAAACAAACAAAAAAGCCATTGAATGAGAACCTGTACTAACTGTCGTTCAATTTCAAGTAGATCTTAATGTAGGAAAAGTTTGATGATGACATAAGTGTGTTAATCGTAGAGCGATAAGAGCCAGTTTTCGCGAAAGTGTATTAAAAATAAAGTTATCCACCCACAGCATAATGTGCGCTAACCTTTAGCTAACCAAATTACGTTTAGCGTAGTAAGCAGAAAGCTAAAACATACAACGAGCTAAAATTTTAAGTAAAGAAACGATGTGGTTTCCTGGGGTGCGCCAAAGTTCACCTAAAATTTCAACTCCGATAATTGGAAATCCGAAAATGTTCTTCCTAACATTTTTCATCCTAACAATCGCAATTCCTAACTTCTCTGTCTCTAATGTTTTAATTCCGAAGCATTCGACTTCATAATGTCTGTAGCAATAAACATCTATTACACTATTATTTGTTTTCCTATATTTTCTCAACATAACCATCTTTTACACTATTATTCAAAGTCATATCTTTTTTTTTGTTTAAATTACTTTTTATTCATAATAATCAGTATTATAAAAGGTCCCATTAAAATAGGTGGACAAAATTTTAGAAATCATTCAGACCGCTAAAATAAGGACAATAGCAAAAAAAAATATAAGAATAAGAAATAAAATACCTACTTTTATAGGATGAGTTTGTTCTAGAGTGCCGGCAATTTATTATTTTAAGTCAAAATAAAATCACTTTATATATAGTGTTTTTTTTTTGTTTAGATGTCTTTAGTTAGGCTTACTAAACGCTATGTTAAAATTTGTCCACCTATTTTAATGGGACCTTATATACTATGCAAAGATATCCATAGGTTAGGTTAGGTTAGAACTGTGACCAAGTACGCGCGAGCCGAGCGAGCGAAGCGAGCGGTGCCGCGGCAGCGGCCGGCGAGCGCTACCTCGAAATTGGTCGCGAAATTTTTCTAAGTATTTTTTTCATAGTGCCCCCAAGACGACACTCTGACCTGAATTTCATTCATTTATTTTATTTCAAGACAAAAATCAGTGAAACGACCTCTAATCATTCTAAACAGTTGTATGAGTGAAAATATTATGGTAATTATGTTTAGGAATAAAAGCGTTAGGATAAAAAACAGTAGGAGTTTAAATATATTTACACTAATGATATTATGAATTCCAATTTTCGGAAACATGAGTGTTATGAACATCGTCGGTAGGACTACAAATAGTATGAATGAAAACTTTAGGATGAAAAATTTTAGGAACAGTGATCATTCGGATTACAAATCGTTAGGAAAAACAATTTCGGATAAAGAACTTTAGGTGAGCCAATATGGACCCGGTTTCCTGGGATTATGATAACGAGAATAATCTTAAAATAAAAGCTAGGTAGATTTTTCAATGAATTAAGACGATAAAACAGGATTATCGCAGTAGGGAAGCCCCCTTTAATTTATTGTCTGATAACAACAACAACAATTTTGTAACACATGAATGCAATAAAGAATTTGAGTTTGAGTTTAATTATGATTATTAAAATTTCAACTCTCCACGTATTATTATACCTATCATGAGATACAGCTCGCAGACAGACAGACGGCCGAAGAACAGAGGCTTATTAATAGGGTTCCGTTGGTTACCCTTCGGGTACGGACCCCTAAAAACGATATTTCCAGCAACCCCGACCACAAAAATTGAGCCGGATTTGGATTGAAATTTCACACACTATAGAGTTGTTTTTAAAGTCGGTTTTTTGATTTTTTTACGCAATGTCAAAGCGTTCAGGAATTTGAATTGTGCCGTTTATAGACTCGAATGGCCAAAAGTTATTGCTTTTTTATTTTACACTAGCTGATGCCCGCGGCTTCACCCGCGTGGATGTCGTTCAAATTATATACTAAAACCTTCCTCTTGAATCACTCTATCTATTAAAAAAAACCGCATCAAAATCCGTTGCGTAGTTTTAAAGATTTAAGCATACAGACAAACAGACAGACAAAAATAGCGACTTTGTTTTATACTATGTAAGGATTTTTAGTTTTAAGATCTTAATCAGACTTCTGGGTCACTGACTACCTGTATCGACTATCAAAGATTTTATTTATTTTTATTTATTTCCAACTAACAGCTACAATTACAGGGTAACCCCAATGCGATAAATGCGCCTTAATTACTTAATCCTAACTTAATTTATAATAATATTATCTATAACTAATGACAAATAAAGCATTCTTTGTGAATTTACTCAGAGAACAACAGAAAAAAGATGTACCTACAAATTTTAATGAGAGCCGGGACTAACGGCTTTACGTACTTTCCGAGGCACGAAGGCAAATTTCGCAGATTGTGGTGGTCACCCATCCACAGATTAACCTAGGCAAGCGCGGCTTAACCTGAAGATTTATTCAAACAGCTGTTATTTTTAACCGACTTCTAAAAAAAGGACTTTAGATATAAGGACGTTTAGTATAATGAAATGGATCGAACCACTTACTTATGAGGAAACGGAAGAACTCCTGAAAGTAACCACATAACCTATACTCTAACACACAGGCACTCAAACACACAACACACACACATAAAAAAAATAGGAAATAAAAAAATGTAATAAAAATATGAGAAAGATTTGGGCTAAAATAAATTCATGGATAGGAAAGGAAAAGAGTAGTATAGATCATATTATTGTTAAATATTTAGGGAGGGATGACAACACACTAGATTTAAGTAACAAATTTTCTAATACATTTACCCAAGAAATACTTGATATGAAGCACGTGTGTAACTGTAAGTTTTTAGATAGGTCTGATTATGTACACAGTAAAAACATTTCAATGCGATTTAAAAAAGCACAAGCAATAGATATAATTAAAATAATAAATAATTTGGATAGTAATAAGTCGGAAGGGCTGGATAAAATTAGATTAAAGGAAATTAAATTGTTCAAATTACAGCTAAGTTCAATAATAGCGCATTTTATTAATTTATGTGTTAAAAAAGGTATATATCCCGAAGTATTAAAAGCAGCATTAATAAGACCGATTTTCAAGCAGGGCTCGCACTATGAGTATACTAATTATAGGCCAATAGCTATACTTTCTGTAATTAATAAAATGAGAAATATTAAAACGGGCCACAGATTTTTTTATTGGCCACGTGATCAAACTTCTAATTTTATAACCCAGCCACGGGAAAATGATATAGCCTCTAATATACTAATTCGTCTTCTTTACATCGCCCACTAAATATTCTATAGAAAGCGTCAAGTGAAGATCCACAATTATATTAACTTGTCCTTGTTATTAATACATAGGCACCTAATTTACTAACTCGGCCACGGAATTTATATCTCACCACCATTTAACATTTCACAGCCTCAACACAAGGCCCTCAAAAAAATATTTTCAAGCGACCATCGACAACATCATTTATTATAACTAAGCATCTAAAATAATACATCACATTCTTTTATCGTGAAAATAGCAACAGCAAGATTTGGCGCGAGCGCGCGAGACGCCAGTGACCGGCCATTTGCACCAATCAGAGAGCGCCATTCGATTCATGTACTGACGAGTTAGTCGCGTGTATTCAAAATGTCAACTTTAGATACGCTTTAGATTATTACAGTTACGTTAAAAATACCTACTAGTAACAGAAATGTTTTTACCATTGTCTAATTGACTAGTCACAGTCAGATTGTATGACTCGTCATTGTAAACTGAGGGAAATAGGTTAGGTTAGGTTAAAACTGCAACCAAACGCGCGCGAGCCGAGCGAGCGAAGCGAGCGGTGCCGCGGCAGCGGCCGGCGAGCGCTACTTCCGAGTTGCTTGCAGAAATGTTTTCACAATTTATTGTCTAGTTTTCCAATAAAAAGGAAGTTCTGAAGCGATTCTGTCGATAACTTTTGTAGCACAACATGTAAATAAAATCGATCTTTAGGACATTCGATACTCTGAACTTCAATATTTAGGTCATTAAATACTCTGAACTTCTATATTTAAGCCTTTCGATGACACGACAGGAGTTTATACGTAGGTACTATTAGTGGCTATAATTATAATATTTGATGACAATTTTAATTAAATTTTGATGCTCAGTTAATGTGGCATGAGTTATAATTTAGACGTACTGAGTTAGTAAATTAGAAGCTAATTGAATATTTTTTTGATGCCATATTTTAGAAGTTTACTGTTTGAATTCATGTTACAAATTTTGATGCTAAAAAATAACCACGATGCTGAGTTGTATTTAGAGTGGCTTCAGAAAAGATAACTTGCGGCTAAGTTAGTATTATTTAGATGCTCGTCAACTGTGGCTGACTTAGTAATTTAGAAGGCAATGTAGATTTTTAGATGCAAATAATGGTATTAAAAAGAAGCCGGTTTAATTAGCACCCTAATAAAATTACTGAAAAAATTATTGTAGGTCAATTGTCCGTTTTCCTTGAGAAACATAATATATTGTGTGACGTGCAGCATGGCTTCCGACGGGGACGTAGCACGGCGACTGCCTTGTCACAGTTTACTGATGATGTAAATCAGTGTCTGGACCAGCGGAAGCAGGTGGTGGTGGTCTTTATAGACTTCAAAAAAGCGTTTGACACTTTGGAACACCACCAGCTGCTTCTGGATATGGAGGAGTGCGGGGTGGCGGGACCACTTAATGAGTGGTTCCGCGCGTATCTCGTGGGCAGGACGCTGCGTACTGTAGTTGACGGTGTTGTGGGCGAGCCTAGGCCCGTCACTTGTGGAGTGCCGACCGGCTCCGTGTTCGGCCCCGTCGGATATATCATGCACGTCAATAGTATGTGCAATATAGTACGAAACTGTAGCATATATATGTATGCTGATGACACTTGTTTGGTCTACGCAGACAAAAATATAGATTTAATTGAATGTAAAATGCAGGAAGATTTCACAAACATTATAAAATGGTCACATGATAATGGTATCATAATTAATTTAGGCAAAACCAAATGTATGACTATACGATCTCCCTACCTCCGGGGCAGTGAGCGCGCGCCGCGCATAGTGGGCCATAGCTACGAATGTTTGCACGCGCACAGCGGTGTGAGCGCTCGCACCGCTGTGCAGTGTACGTGCGCAGAGATTGAGGTGGTGGAGCATTACAGGTACTTAGGTCTAGTTATAGACTACAATTTCTCATGGAAGAGTCAGATTAATCATGTGTGTGACAAACTAAGATCGGTACTAGTAAAATTCCACCACCTTAGTTATATGCTGGATAGGGCAACTTTGTATACAGTCTACTATGCGCTGGTGGACTCTCTAATCTCGTATGGACTGGCATGTTATGGACGTAGTTTTAAAAGCTATTTAGATAAAATAAAACAGTTACAAATTAGATTTATGAAATTATTAGTCGATACAAATACGAAAAAGTTATGTAAAATTAGTAATTACGAAGAATTATTTTTGAAATGTAAAATGCTGCCAGTCCATGACAAAGTAACATTGTTAATAGCATTAGAAGAATATTGTAGTGATCAATTTAAAGTCAAACAAGTGTCCAATAGCAATAGGTCTCGTCGAAAAGATATGGTGGAATTAAAAGTACCCACTTATAATAATTACTATGGGCAAAGATGTAAGAAATATTTAGTACCACGTATTTTCAACAGCCTACCATTTGAAAGTGATGTAACAAAAAGAACATTTAAAAACAAAGTTGAATCTTATCTTTTGTCCAACTTTAGTGAAAATCTTAGTAATTTTAAGTGATTTAAATTTATAACTAGCAGCTTAACATGTTTGTTTTTGTAAAAGTATTTTGCAGTAATGTAGTTGTGGTTAGATTGTTTTTGTATTTTTTTTTAAGTAAATGGAAAAGTGAACGTACATACGTTAATTTTGAGAGTATCGTGGGAGCTACGTCTGCCAACAAACTGCTATGTAGTTTGGCAGAAGTAAAATGTAATGTATTTGACATAAGTTTGTAATAAACACTTTTAATTTTTTTTTTTCACACACGCACGCACACACACACAAACTGTACTTTTGTCAATCCTGTCTGTATTATATTATTTTCTACTTATTGTCTAAGTTATAAACATTTTTCTTTCTATATTTATATTGTTATGGAAGAGCGGAGTCTTCTAATACAGGCATTGTTTGCTTAAAAGAAGGCTCCAATCACAAACTAATTGTTGTAAACTTGTTAAAGAAAAATAAAACAATTTGAATTTGAAGGAGGTTCTCAATTCGGATGTGTATTTTTTTTTTATGTTTGTTCGGGCATAACTCCATCACTTGCTAACCGATTTGAAAAAATCTTTTTTTTAGCCACGAGCTCTTCCTAAAAAAGTATATATATATATATCTTATTTCATTTCACACATCCACATTCCCGCCTTCATATTTCCATCTACTGTCAGACTAGTCAACTCCTTATTTACAGACGCGAGTAAAATTGTTTGCACTTAAATTATTTCCCTCGCACTCAAAGCAGTAGTGACACAGATATAGATGGACCTAGATAACGCAAGAGCAACTACTTCGCGTGGCTCTTTTCGTGTCTAGCTTTTTTTTTTTGGTGTGTGGAAAATCATCAAATGACCCCCCCAGCTCTTGGGCAGAGCGAAGGGGAGTGTCAGACTTTTACTGACTAAAAACCGAACCCATGTTCCTTCTTTGCCCATGTGCCGAGGCCACGTCATCTAGTACTAAAATCCGCGGCCCCGACGGGCGTCGGCCCTTGCGGGCCCCTCCTTGCTGACATCTCTTTGAGGCGCGCGTGGAACACAAACGCGCCGCCGACACGGTCTGTTGCCGTCATGACGACGGCCACAGGCCCGCGTCTACGGTGGCCGGAAGCAATCACGTGGCCCCCGACGCCCGGAGCGCCTTCCGCGCCTTCCGCGGCGGCTGGGACGTTGAGAGGTTCTCTCCCTCTCTCGTTCCGCCACCTCCTTCGCTAGCATCACTGCTTCGCAGAAGGAGGCGACGGCGTCCCATTCCTCCTCGCCCCGGACCATGGCTTGCACCAGGGCCGGTTTCGTGCCTAGCTTACGTACAAAAATCGTAAGTGGCCACTTTCGCGCTCAGTTTTCATCGGTGTATAGCGCTAGTCGGACGTCGGCGCTGGTGCAAAAGACAGGGGTTGGGGCGAAGGAGGCGCCGTACGCGGCGGCGTCCTAGAATCGATTTGATTTTCCGATTCATAGTACTGGTGAAGTCATAATAGCTAGTCAAAAAATGACACGTTTGGTTTTCGTACAGATCGTGATACTTGCGTTATCTAGGTCTATCTATATCTGTGAGTAGTGATGTGTATTCAACGTTCTCAGGAACGCTAGTGTTGTACAATTTTGTCTTGTTGTGCTATTAACGATGTTGTCTGTTTTTGAGAGAGCTTTGTGAGTTTGTGACACATCATTTAATTTGGTTTTCAGATGTGGTGCACGTTTCAGGGTTTTAAAAATTTGAATGTTTTTTTTTGTTTTTGAAGAAAATGTTCCTAAGCGCTGTAGTGTGTTGTTTTTTGCAGATAAAGTTAAACGATTGATTTGTAAGGAATCTTACATTACGTGGTTCGATAAGTACTTGGCAGGTTTTATTTTCAGTGAATCCCACCTGCTTCAAAGTGCGCTTGTTTTATGCGTTTCTATTTTCATCCGACTCCCAAACGGAGGAGGTTCTCAAATCGTCTGTATGTATTTTTGTATGTTTGTTTAGGGGTATCTCCGTCATTAATAAGTTGATTTTCAAAATTCTTTGAATTAAAAAGTATACTCCCGAGGTGGTCCCTTTGTCCTAATAAGTCAGGTGCTGACGATAGTATCCCGGGGAAATCGAGGGCAGCCCTCAAATTATATAGGCACTTGTTACGCTTTCCATATATTTTCTAAATAGATCATGATTCTCGGTGATAATGTAGCTTTCTATTAATGAAGAAAAATCCCCATTCAATCTTACAAACATAAAAATGTATTTATCTCTTTGTAATATTAGATTTAGTATTATGGATGTTGAAGTACAATATAAAATTCTTGTCATGCAAATAATATCCAGCCTGCCAAGTGCCCTTTGATATCAAATAACAATTTCAGCTGAAAAACATTTCTGCGAATCAAGTAAACCCATGAATTTATACCAAGAAATCTTAACTCATTTCGATACTAGAATCTGAGGAGACTTAAGCTTGAAAACAATTATTTTAAAGTGAGCTGTTTTTAAGTAGGGACTATTATTTATTTACTAGGTATTAATTTGGTTTTTAATTAAGATGTTTCGATGGTAGGTTTTTGAAGAGTCAAAAGCGTGTTGCCTGTTAAATTCAATTCGGTGTAAACTCTGCAATCAAAACACAAAGCATTTATTTCAATTAGACCATTACAGGCACTTTTAAATGTCAGAAAAACAAATAAAACGAAGCTACAGTCACAGTCACAAGGCAAAATAACTTGTGAAAGTACTGTAGTTACCCATTCCCTAGCGTAGATCTCTAAAGAGAAGAACGGGCAAGAAACTGCATCGACACTCTTTTTAATCAGAATATTGTTACAAAATTTTGGTACATTACATCATTAATGTTGAGATGATATAATATTAAGCGATAACTATGTAGCAAGATGTGCCTAAAGTCGTTTCAGGCAATGGCTTAATTGCCAAGAGGTTCTCGTTATGGAACTGGATCAAGACTTTATTTAGAAAACGGTACACCTGGATACGGCTCGTATTGATAGCATAGACTCTAAGCAGGCCAGACCACTCTGGTAGATCAGACCTTGTTCTCGGTACCGGAGGACTATTATTTTAAAATGGAAAAGAGATATCATGAATAAAAAAAAAGGAAACTGAATAATGGGTATAATAAAATTATGCAAACGAATCGTCACGTACTGACCTGCAAATTGCAAGAAAAACGTATGAAACAAGTTAAATAAAAACTTTTAAAATATAATAACCCGTAAGCAGGAGACGGAGTTTACATCTATGCCAAAGCAATAAATGGCCCCTTTTTACTCTATCTGTTTACAATAAATAATAGAAAAAATAATAATAATAATAATATTAAAAAAAAATATATATATTATAAATTGAAAACCACTGCCAAAAGATCATCGCAAACGCCAAAAAACGGCAATGCATACAATATCACTTAAAACCGTTTCCAATTTTTATTCCGGAACGTAATTCCGGATCCGGTCCCCTACGTTCCGAAATGTTTAAGACATTGTGTTGAATTTTAAAACGGTACCGAGTGTAGTAGAGTGCATTTTAAAATATTTTGGTTTATTTAGTTTGTGAGCTTTATTCACACATAAATGTGTGAATGTGGGGATGAACTTTTGTCCCTTTTTTTTAAAATACCGTAAAACGCCCCCAAGTGACTTTTGTCCCTTTTTTAATTTTCGTCAACATGGCGTCGTATTATATCTATTTCTTTCCATCACATGAAGTTTCAATCCTTTTTCCTTTTCTATCCGCTACTTTATTAAATTCTTCATGCTAAAAATAATACAACACTTTACCTGTATGGTCAATTCGATTTAAAAAAAAAAGTTGAATGTCAGTCTTTGAAATCCGATGAATGACGCGAACGCTTGACGGTTTCTCCATGTATTTTCAAGTAATTTAGTTGTTTTGAGTGAGTGATAGTGAATAAAATAGTGATTATGTGCTTAATTATAATACAGTGTATGTGTGTGCAACCGGATTTTAACCTAAAGGTAAGTATATTTTAACTTCTGAGTGATTTTACGGGTGCTTGTAACGGTGTTAGAATTTTGTCAGAATGCTTTCGTAATTTATGAAATTTTAAGACCAGTTCCGTATCCAAAGTAATAGTTATCACATTGGATATTTACTAGACAATAGTTTTCAGCAAAAACATATACAAAAGATAGTAAATTAAAGTTAAGATTTTAAGTTTTGTTCAACCTAACCTTGCAAAAAAACAAACATGGCGGCCCGCGAAATTCAATATTATATTTTTTTTAAATTCATTAAAAATAAATAAATTTAATTAAAGAGAGTATTTCTTGGTCAGGGGGTCGTCATAGGGGCGGTTCTTGTAGAAAACAATAACATCGTATGTATTGTGTTTACTCAAAATTCACAAAAAAAAAATAAACAAACAATGTCGAGTGCAATTTTTTCATTTAATTCATTAATTAATTAATTCCATATTTTAATTTATTGTATAAACCTATCAGCATAATACTTACAAGTAAGTTACACTATTAAATTATCTTTCAGATAGTAGCAAAATTTTTAATTTACGTGAAACAGTATATTTGTGATAAATTATTTAATTTAAGTGATTAAATTATTCCCCGTCGGCAATAAATACTGGTTAAAAAAAAAAAATAATAATAATATTTTTCTATTATCAACTATGTTTATTTTTATTTTATCGTACGTAAATAGAACCCTTCCACCAATAAAAGCCATAAAATATATATGGTATCGATTTACTTTTTGAAATAATAAGTTTTAAATTTCACATAAAATCACATAAGTTTTTTGCCAACCCTAGTCAATGTTTACGAAATAATATAATAAATTTGAAACGAAATACTAACAAACACTTGACACCACTTGAAAGGGTCTCTCATAAGCTTGAACAAAAACATTACTTGAAGCGTCTATTGTTTATAACACGTCAACAAAAAATTAAGATAAGAGCCCGGCCGGCCGGCGCGCGCCGGCGCACCTTTTTTTTCCAAGGTCGGGCGTTTGCCGTCATAAAAAATGTGTGGGAAAGGAAAAAAAAGGCGTCTGAACGGTTATACAAGCACCTTGTGAATGAGACAATTGTTTAAAGAATAAAATCATAACATAACGCCTGTTACCCCCCAAGAGTTAAGCAGAGTTATACCTAATAGTACACCTACTATTCGCCAGTAATGCTTATGCTTATGCTTATGCTTATGCTTGCTTATGCTTATGTTTATGCTCATGCTGTCCCATGCGATCCTATTGTAATAAACTGGGCATAAACCTAGACTGTGGCTTCTACTGAGAAATCCCTGATAGAAAAAATCAATAACATTTTGCCGGATCCGGGAAGCCAACCCAGGACTTAGTATTCAGCAGTCGCACTTGCGACCAGTCGAACAATGAGGCGTCTGGTTTTGTTTTATAAAAACTATAACCTACACAAGAAATATCTCCTGTATCGCGGGTTCGTTTGCAAACTTTTAATCTCACATACACAAATAAAACAGCCAAACTCGCAACACCTACATGTAGGCCATACAAATATTTGTTCAGTGCGGAAATCGAACCCACAACGAAACATCGAAAACATGAGAATTTCGCCTATTCTAAATAAGCTTTCCACAAAATCGAAAGCCCTAACAAGCATTTCAGTCAAATCTAGGTAAATTCACAGCAACAATTTGGTTCCTATCAAAAATATCAGTATTTTTAAACTAACAATCTGTCTAAAAACAACTCGGGCTCACTTTTTTTATATATAACGATTATAGAGTATAAAATGCCGATTTGTGTTCGCTTTCATCATTTACACAATTTTTTTTTTTGAAAACTTTGCTAGGAATTACTCCTGTATCGTTGGTGTGTTTACAAAAATTTAAACTCATATACACAAATACACCCAGACCCGAAACAACTACCTGTAGGCCATATAAATATTTGTCCCGTGCGAGGATCGAACCCGCGACACGCAGAGCAGCAGCATGAGAGCATTTCTAATCCTCATCAGCCACTGCTGGGACATGACTGGGACACAGGCCTCCTCTTTGTGAGAGGGTATGGGCGCCCAGTGGGCCACGCGGGCCCAGTACGGATTTTTAAATGTCACATGTCTTCGAATTTTGGTTCTAGGACATGCCGGTTTTGTCACGATATTTTCCTTCAAGGTTTTTGAGAGCATTCTAAATACTATAGCAAAGGAAAAATTACTTTATTTTTTAAAGAAAAAAATCGCATTCAAAGATTTTCGATATATTATCACTTGCTACATTAGAGAATCGATCTGGTTTTTAACCTGAAAATATCACACCCTATACAATTGTGGCATGAATCGATAGGGTCAATTATAATGATCAAAACTCTCTAACATACATGGTAAATTAAATGTAATGAAAACCATGAAATCTAAATTAATAGATTCAATGGGAAAAGATACATTATTTAAATCAAAGTCCATTAAATTAGTACTGGTCAAGTATGATTTTATTTCGACATTTGTTGCGGAATTATGAGAAATATAGTGCACGTGTCATATTCCACCTTGGATATATACCCAGTCGACAAAACCCGTTGAGCAAATCCTCACCAGACATATCAAAAGAATCATCCCTTTTAATAGAGGATGATGAACTTACGTCTACTTAGGATCAAAGTTTTCCTTTATACCTTAACCGGTGTACCAAAATCTAGGAACAGCCTCTTTTCCTAGAATTTCTGACACTCATCATATGTCAGACTACATATTTGACCAGCATAATTTGACCTCAGAACTTATGAGCTTTCTGTATTATAAGGGTCGAATAATTATGCTGGATTTGAATGGCTGTATGACGTCGTGTGTACTCCTAGAAGCGCTCAAAGGAATATGTAGTTGGTTCATAGTCACAGATTCTTGGCGTGTCTATTTATTTATAATTTTGGGAGAAAATACAGGATTAAATAGGATTTTATAAGATTAAGGCCCGTGAAGGAAAACATCGTGAGGAAACCGGCGTGTCTTAGAACCAAAAAAATCGAAGGCATGTGACATTTACAAACCCGCATTGAGCGAATTATAGCCCACCCCTCTCCTAGAGGGAAGGCCTGAGTCCCTGCAGTAGGGACATTAAAGACTGATGATGATGATGATGATGAAGGCCCGGTTCACCAAATACGATTAGGATCCCGTTAACTTACTTGGCAAATAAAATCATGAACATTATATTCCATTTTTGAACTTATTCAGTTATTGGCTATTTGGGCATGGCTCTTAACACAATAATAAATTCCTTTCGGTAATCGTGCAAGGGTTCAGCAAAATGAGAAACCCACAATTTGCCAATTATGTTAGAGTCTCGTGGCGTCCCGTGTAATCGTGGGCAAGACTATTGCCATCAAACGGGCACAAAACCAAGTACAAAATGGTATTGAGAAATAATGGATGGAAAAATTCAATTACCCTTTCTTTGACCTAGAGTTCAAACCAAGGACCTCATATTTAGCAGTAATGACCACTAGCGCTTGCAACAACTGTCAACGATCTACAACTGACAGCCTGCAGGGTTCAACGGCTTGACATACTTTTTGAGGTACAAAAAACCTGAAGATCAACCCAAGTGACTGTTATTATTAAGCCACGAGCACCTCGTATTTGATCTAGATATATAGGTACTAAATAGCACAACAATAATCCATGAAACTATTCACTAACCTAATACCTATGAGAGTATATAACAAACCAACCAAATCAAACCAATTCAACTGTGCAAATATTCAAAATATTCAGCGCACGAGTGTACCACTTAATTTTCAGTACATCCACGAACAAAATCTGTATGCGAGAACGCACCTATGATTTAAAAAACGTGCCGTCAAAAACCGAAGGGATTTTAAAATGGATTACAATAAAAAAAAAGATGTTTGTAAAGCCTAACACAAAAAGCTGGCTAACGAAGCAAGGGGAGGTAAGGCAGAAGGTTTAGTTGATACAACATGTCGTGGTGGTATTTCTTGTTCATCGTTTTGCCGATGCCTCTATTTATTATACTATTAATATGCTTCGACCAGGTGACGTCTTAAGCCGCGAAGCCGCGGTAGACGCTCCGGGCGTCGGGGGCCACGTGATGGCTTCCGGCCACCGTAGACGCGGGCCTGTGGACGGTGAGTAATGGGCTAGCTCACCGTCCGTCCGTCTTATGACGACAACAGACGGTGTCAACGGCGGGTTCGTGTTACACGCGCGCCTCAAAGAGATGTCAGCAAGGAGGGGCCATGGAGGAACATGGGTGGTTTTTAGTCAGTAAAAGTCTGACACTCCCTTCCGCTCTCCCCAAGAGCGGGATGATTTTCCTTTGAATTTGATGATTTTCCACCCACGAAAAAAAAGGGACGAATTTTGCTGTTAATTCTTAATCTTTATCATTTTTTTTTTTTTTTTAAACGTTGCCCCACACTAGGAATTTCTCCTGTATCGTGGGTGCGTTCAAAAACATTTAAACTCACATACACAAATACCCAGACCCGGAACAACTATCTGTAGGTCATACAAATATTTGTTCCGAGCGGGGATCGAACCCGCGACACGCAGCGCAGCAGTCCATTGCCTGAGCCACTGCGCCAACCGTGCCGTCCTATCATCATATCATAGATGGCGCTGTAGTTCTTTTTGTACCATGTTACTGCAATGTAGTGCCGCTACATTACCTACGAGTAAAGCCAACTTACTTACATTGGCTTCTACTTCTTCCATTATCTATAGCTTCTCTATTAACCTTCTGCACAATCCCTTCTCTTTGAACAGGTACACACAGTAACCTAGCCAACGCGCGTTTGAATTGTATCTACGTAGGGAGCACGAACAATGGCCTGACGCTCGATTACTCGGAACTGGCGTGTGTTGCGTCTCTGTGTGGCTCTAAATATTCTAGCAGTTAGTTGAGAGCAGCTGGTGCTGTGAGGGTTCGTTCTTTGATGTTGGGTTTAAATGTATTGGGAAGGCGTTGGATTAAATGGCCTAGAATCAAGTAAACATAATTATCTAGCAAAATGTTGGTGTGCTATTAGATACACCTCTGCCTTACCTTCAGGGGATTAGAGGCGTGCTGTTATGCTATAATAATATAAAGTAGTAAAGCCCTATGTACGATGTTGGGTTTAAATGTATTGGGAAGGTGTTGGAGCAGATGGCTTGTAATCAACAATTCGAAGATATATAATTATATGGCTTTTACCAATTGACTGGGGGCCCACACGGTGGAAGTAAACATAATATCAAGGCTGTAACCCCCGAAGGGTTGGGCAAAGGTGTACAGTCTTAATAGGACTGTATTACGTTACTCCGAAGTTCGAAATACCGAAGTACGGTATACAGAAAGTTTGTGAGTCCGAATTACGTTAGTCAGAATCTATGACGAAGTACGGTATTCAGAATGTTCGTTACTCCGATGTACGTTACTCCGAAAGATTGCTACTACGAAGAACTGTAATCAGAATATATAGATAGTACACCTACATTGCGCCAGTTATGTGTAAGTCCCATGTAAGAGGGGCGAGCTTATTGCCATCAATCGGGCACAAATCCGGACTCCGCGGCTGCTACTGAGAAATTCCTAATGGAAAAAAACAACCGACTTCAAAAACACCAAAAAGAGAAAAATAAACTTAAGAAGAAAAATTAGCGTATGAAGTCGGTGATTTTTGTTTGTTTGACTTCATATTTTTGCCACCGACTTCAGAAGCTAATTTTTCTTCTTAAGTTTTCTTAAGTTTATTTTTCTCTTTTTGGTGTTTTTGAAGTCGGTTGTTTTTTTTGCAAAAAAGTTATTTTATTTTTTAATTTTTAGTTGTAATAAGTACCTATACATATATATCCTGTACTACTCCTCAATGGTTATGAGTTGAAAGCAAAAACCCATTATCAGCTCATCAACATGAAGACAAGTGATGACGGCTAGATGCGAATACTTGAATAGCGTCAGAAAAAGCACGAAACACGTAATACGTGTCTATGAAATTCATAACAACTAAAAAAATGTGTATTGTACACATCTGCATACCCCCTCCGAGCATACAGGCGTGATGTTACGTCATGTTAATGTATATTCAATAAACATCCAAGCGATTCCAGCAATTACGACAGATTTGCCGTCTATTTTTGAAGAGTTCCATTGTATATCTCCGAAGATCAGCACCAGATCTTCACCAAATTAAAATGAGACCACCTCAAGAGTATACTCTTTCAAATAAAAAAAGAATTTTGAGAATCGGACCACAAATGTGGGAGAAATCAGGTAACATATATAAAAAAAAAAAAAAAAAACATACTTACGAACATATAACCTCCTCCTTTTTTGAAGTCGGTTAAAAAGAATAGAACACACCCAGGGTTCGAAACAAATACCGCGGCCTTGACACAAATGGCTAAGAACACTCCCTACCGCTCTGCCCAGAGCGGGAGGAGTCATTTTGATGATTTCCCACCCTCCAAAAAAAAAACAAAACAAAAGGACCTCATGAACAGCAGTTGCGTTTGCGACCACTAGACCAACGCATCATCATCATCATCATCATTTCAGCCACAAGACGTCCACTGCTGGACATAGGCCTCCCCCAGGCGTCGCCACATTGACCGGTCCCGTGCGTATCTCATCCAGCGGGTTCCAACGCATCAGTTGCGGTTAATTGTGCCACGCTTTTTTCCTCAAAGGTCAAGGTCAAGGTCTATGACTCATCACTGCGAATATTATGAGCTGATTATGCAATAGGAGCAAATGTAGTGCTTGACATCTACGAAATGAACAATAATAATCGTTTACGAAAATGACTCATGAAAAAATGAAGGCAGTGAATTGCGAAACTTCATTCAATTGTGATACTGGTATCAATTTATAACAACAAAGTACATCGGGGATATAGCTCAGTGGCAGAGCAATCGACTGCAGATCGATAGGTCCCCGGTTCAAATCCGGGTGTCCCCTGCATATGCTACTTTTTTGATTGCGTACTTTCTGTTGGAGAAGTGGGTCATCATAATCATCAACGCGGCCCCATTGTTTGGTGTCATGTCATTCATTTTAGATTTTCATCAGATTGAATTTTTAAAGTAGAGACTTACCATGGTATTTCTGGCCGGTTCTCCTCCATTGGAAACGACCACCCCGAATTTAACCGTGCACCTTTTCTCGACGTTTGATAAGAGGTACCCTTGTAAGCCTCATCATCAGCGTATAGTGTTCCCACTGCAAGACTCAGGCCTCCTCTCTAGGAGAGGGATGGGATATGATCCACCACGCGTGCCCAGTGTGGGTTGCTAGATGTATATCGAAACGGAGATAAGACGAGAGGAGACGAGAGAAGATGTGTTGTGTTGTAAACCACTAATAGAATTTTGTTATTTACATTTCTCGTTTCTGCTTGACTTTAGTGAAAACGCTGAGCAGAGAAGAAAGAGAGAAGATGTCTCGTATTTTTTTAGAAGAGATGTGAGTGGTGTGGCGTTAGTGCATGCTGTGAGCGGCTTGTGGTGTGTGGCAAGCTGTGTGATGTGAGCACATCTCCGCTCTCGTCCTCACTTTGGTGTAGTCCGGTCACACATCCCCCTAAATGCGCCATACAGATTCATAAAATAATGAAGACTCAGGCCACTACTCCTTCAGAGTAAAAGGGACAGTACTCCATCGAGCGAGCTTGGTGAACCTTCTATTATAATAATAATAATAATATTACTAATAATATACTATTATGTTCATCATCTCATCATTAGCCTATAATGTTCCCACTGCTGGGACACATACCTTACTATGAGAGGGAATGGACTACAATCCACCACTCGGGCCTAGTGCGGGATGGGTAATAATGTCTATGACAGTGATAATAAAACAAGCGATTCACTCATACGTGATACTGGTATCGATTTATAACAACAAAGACCATCGGGGATATAGCTCAGTGGCAGAGCAATCGACTGCAGATCGATAGGTCCCCGGTTCAAATCCGGGTGTCCCCTAAAATTACTTTTTGTTCGTTGTTTTTGCTTTTGTTCACTATATTATTTTTAATATATTTTACGGAAAATAGGTTGAATACAATCACTAGTACTTAATACAAATTAATAAAATTAAAGTGCCGTTTGTAATGTCAAAATAACAGTTTTTACTAATTGCATATGAAAATAATAATGTAGATCTCTCTGTTTGTTCCGACTAATCTCCAAAAAGGCTGGACCGATTTCGACGGTACTTATACAGTTCTTTATCGTCTCTCGGTTACCATGTAGTGGTCCACCTGCCATCACCACGTTTGAGAATTGTTTGTCTGTCTTGAAAAGTATTATAAATACTAAAAATTTCTTTTTTCTTCCGACTTTTCTGAACTTTCCCGAGTATTTAAGTAATTCTTACCGCAAATTCAAACCAAAATAGCAACCATCTTTAAATTATTCAAGAATAAATTTTCTTTTAAATAATAATTGACGTTGGACTTGGTCGAAAAACTGCTCCAACTTTGAACCGAAGTTAGTTTTTTATTGCAGAATTATCTTAATAGTTCTGCTGGTAACTAGTTTCGTTAAAAGACTTAGTTAAGCGCCGATTAAGACTTTTTATTCCGTCGTTTTGATGTTTATCGAGTTAGTATATGTGTTTACTTTAAAGGCGATCGATCACCGGAACTTCGCCTGTAATGTAACAATACAAGATACAATATTAAGAATTACATTACAGATGAAAACACTACTATAATATGTCAAATTTCTAATAGACTTTTAACTTTATAATTTTTTTTTTTGGAGTTGGGATGTCATTAAATGACTCCTCCCGCTCTAGGCAGAGCGATAGGGAGTGTCAGACTTCTACTGACTAAAAACTACCCACGTTTCTTCTAGCCCTTGTGCCGAGGCCGCGGTATCTTTTTCGAAGAACTCGCAGCCTTGACGGGACTCGCAGCCCCCACGTGACCCGCAGCCGCGACGGGACCCTCAGCCCCGATAGGAATCTGTCGCAGATAGACCTGCATACAAAATGGAAAAAAAAACACAGAACACAAAAGAAAAAAATTACTGCTTGCACGTCTTGACTGTGACAAGCAGGTAATCACTCAGCATGATACTATGGGGGGACCCCAATGATATTATAAATAAAAAGAGGTAGATATCGCATTAGCACTTAGCACGCACAAATTGTTGAGGACAAACTACGACAATTGGTGCAGGTAACTAGCTATCTCTTTTTATCTTAAACGTTCCGTATTATCTATCCCTGTCGTAGAACGCAACGATATCTGAACGCCATTCAGTATGAACATGGCGTATCTTTCTTTTTAATATCATTGGGGGACCCACAAAGCGCCGGTTTCCAGTGGACACCGGCGAAACATCGTACAAAAGATAAGACAGCATAAATATTTGATTACGTACATGAATATTGAATCATCATTCATTCATTCTTCTGCCCTTGTCTGGGGTCGTCGCAACAGATTTTCTTCTTCCAGACCTCGTCATGCCAGCAGTCACCTCCTTTCTAGCCATTATACTTCACACAGTCCATCCATCGTTTCTTTGCTCTTATAGCCATTAGGTATCATTAGGTACATGAATCATTATCTGCCTAGCCTTTTCCCAACTATATTTGGGGTCGGCTTCCAGTCTAACCGGATGCAGCTGAATACCAGTATTTTACATGGAGCGACTGCCTATCTGACCTCCACAACTCAGTTAATACTAGGTAATACAATACCCTTTGGTAAGACTGGATGTCAGAATTTCAGGTCACTGACTACCTGTAACTACTGCCAAAGATCTACATATATGGCAGCTGGGACCAACAGCTTAACGTGCTTTCAACTCTCGACACAAAGCAGACAGTTTAAATTCCATTAGTGCATTAACATTTAGGTATGCATTTAGGTGTTTACGTATATTGTTACTGAAAGTGGCCACTAAGGAGTAAAAAGATTTTCAATCGTTGTTATGTGACCTAACACAGCTTAGCAATTCTATCTCTACAGCTGGGTGGGACTAAGGGTCCTCTCTGTGAGAGAAGGGATAAGCAGAAAGACATTACACGGAGCTATACTCCATTTACTATAAGATTAGAATTTTAAGTTAACTGTTTTTACAGTCCGTTCAACCGATTGTGAACTCTATTACGTTGACAGCAAGACAAAATGCAGCTGCAGTAAATAGTCGGTATTGTAACATTATTTTTGCTTTTAATGACATCCTTATGCCTACGGTATAGAAGTCAAAATCGGTTGAACGGGCTGTAAAAACGGTCAACTTATAATTCTAATCTTATAGTAAATGGAGTATAGTGTTACCAATCAATACAAACTGCTTCACTGTAGCATAAATTGACTACACATCATCATAATCAACATCTTCTTTTCTTACCCTTGTCCCATAATGATAGTGGAAATAATGTTTTCGTACCACTTGCTCAAAAAAGTGACATTCTATGCCACAAAAAGCGAACATAACAATAGTCATTTTTAATCTGTTAAAAACAGGGAAAGAAAATTGTACTGAATTTCATTCATCCTCTACGGAGAGAATGTGATTTCTATCAATAATTGGACCAATGTTTCAAATGTTAACTTTTACTTTTATTTGTCATTATTTTTAATAAATGCTTAAAATCTCAATTATTGTGTTAATTTTTTCGCACATGGTACGAAAAGTAGAGTATTTTCCTCGGTGATGAAGCTGTCTTAGTCTTGGGTGAACTTAAATCCCTCGCTACAGAAGACACTGCTTTATCCCCTTGGTTAATAATCTACTACTAATTTGAACTGCTAAATTGTTTCTCTGGGACTTCGTCGAGCTTCATTGTCTCGGCGCTTTCATGGTGGTCGCCTCTGTTGATACTGGCTTTCAGGAGTTACAGTGGTTTGGGAATATGTGGGTGGAAGGCGTACCCTGGTCCCATAACACGGTACATTTTCCTTCCATTCTTCTCTGTTAGCCATAACGCTGTCAATTACTCTTTTTTTAGGAAACCTCAAAATTAATAACGAAAAAACAAATTCCACATTCAACCATTTAAAACATAGAAGCATTTCCCACAATTCTTTAACCCTACAAAACCGCACAATTCTCAGAAAAGCCATGCAGAAGGTTAAATAAAAAAAAGAAGATACTCCACATAAAACTACGAAGAGCTTCGCTTGTAACGATGTAACTTTCCCGCGCTTTTTGTCCGCATTCCGTAGGGGTGAGCCATGAGCACTAGAGTAGTTCCGTTGGCCAATACGTCCGTCGGAACCCAATGAATGGGGTTGCCAGAGCGAAATATTCTCTCGCACGGAGTCGGTTTGGCGTTCGGATTTTAAAATTGTGGAGATGCAATTTTAATAGCATTTTTTATTTGAGTTAATAAAATTGGTTGTCGGTTCAGTTGTGCTTTGCATACTTCGGTTTGTTGATTAAAATATAATTTTTTCGTGCCTAGAAACGTGGATCATTTGAGAATTTAACTGTAGGTTTACTTAATGTTACATAATTCGTCGTAATAAGTCAAGTCAGAGGTTGTACCTTTGGTCTTATTCAAACAGTTACTTAAAAGATTGCATATTATACACACGTACAAACACCAAAATTAATTTTAGTGTTTCATAATTATCACAAATAAATACTAATTACGCATTCTCATAACGGAGGCAGCTGAATACCAGGATTTTTAGAGCAACTGCTTATCTGACCTCCATAACCCAATTAGTGCTGGGTAATATGATACCCGTTGTCGACAGACTTTCGGCTTCAGCGTTAGCTACGAATAAAGAAAGAAAGAAAGAAAAAGTATTTATTGGTTTCACACCAGGACAAAACAAATGACAAAGCTCTGCAAAGAACAGCTGGGACCAAAGGTATAACGTGCTTTCTGAAGCACGAAGGAAACTCGGTATGCAATGGGTGGTCCCATCCTTAGACCAACCGACCAGAGCGTGGTTTAACCTGATGTTCAGCCCGTGCGGCTGATATAAGTTAGCCATGAACTTTTAATATAAAGCAGACCTAACAATATTCTATTACTGCTTATACTGACACAAGAATATAATACCACTACCTAAGTCAGGAAACATAACATAACATTACGCCTGTAATTCACCAGTTATGTTATGTCCCATTAATAGGGGTCGAGCCAATTACCAACAACCAAGCACAAATCCAGAGTCCGTGATGACTGCTACTAATAAATTCTAATCAAAAACCTCAATAACACTTTACACTAGGTACCCGGGAATCGAAACCAGAACCTCATACAAACCTTCAATTAAAAATAAACCCTTGTGACGTACAAATTATTTAGCTTGGAAAAATTAAACCAGCAATTTCACCTTTACAAACACGTCTCCTATTACTAAGAGAGTGAGAAAACTCGACGTATCTTAAAAAATCTTTAACAACGTTGGTCTCGCTACTCCCCACATTCAAGTATTCACTTTGTTGCATAAAATATAACTTCGCTTCCTGCATTCTACGTTCTAAGAGCATACTGCTCCCATTTTTACAGATAAAATACGTGTGGCTTTATGTATTTTACGAATTTCGACTTAAAGTGTTGGAAAATAACGTCGTTGTTTCGTCTTTATAATTCAATGGGCGTTCTGAGGCTTCTATTTTGGTCAGCTGATATTAGACTGTATGCTATGAAATCGATGCGTTGATATTATAGGAACCCTGCGACCTACACCAACCAACCGACGAACATAAATGATTAAAATAGCCCTAGAGTTTTCAGCTGGAGTTTCAACATTTATGTGTGCCTCTTCGTCTGCTTTGATTTTCTATCTAATTTACTAAATCAATTTGGATCATGTGATAGCCTGAAATAGCACTATACGTTCACTTGATGCGGGGAAACTATTGAAAGAGAACTGAAATTATGGGAAAATTGAGTGTCATTCATTCATTTATTGTCCATTTTCAGTAACAATGAATTGTCACTTAATATTCCTTTAATTATACATGAAGGTGGGAATTACGTGACCTTAAATAATGTAATTATCATTATTTTACAGCCTCGATTGACGATGTACCTACTTATGACCTAAAAGGTAATTAATATTAATTTAATGTGTGAGTAGCTGAACAAAAAGGATTTACAATTAATTATATTACAAGGCTTTTAACGGGAAGAACGGAGTTTCACTGTTCTAAGAGGTAGTAGACCTGAGTAGTTGATATGTTAATTTCAGCTTGATACCTCCACACGTTTCTGAGAAAAGGGGTCTTGATCTACGGACAGCAAAGAGATCCTATAAGAGTTCCGCGTTTGAGGTACGGAACCCTTTAAATTCAAACGTATTTAATCACACGTTATAGGTAGGTACCAACCTAAACACTTTAATACCGTGTGACTACGGCTTTTCTTTTTGTTCTATCCTGAAAATCTTGTTTTATACTTTTTCAGCGTCGTTTTTTTTGCGTAGTCGGGTTATAGTTTTTTAATTTTTTTTATTTTAAAAACAATTTTGGTGTTAATTTTTTTTTTTTACTCTTGACTTTTTGTCCGCTAGAGGGCGTGATTTTAAATTTGAGCAATATTTTGGCAATGTACTAGTGAGGCCCTTTCAAATGATACCAAACACGGCGTATTTATCTCCATTTTTATTTTGTAAGCCTTACTTTTTGTCCGCTAGAGGGCGCCAAATCGCTTTTTGTGACACGTCACGTAGCCTATGTTCAGCGAAAAATTCTAAGGCGGTTCTAACGATACCTCATATGTCGAGTTCCGATAAGTAGATTAGAAGCTATGAGGGAACAGATGAAGATACTCACATACATACATACATACATAGCCGGTCAAAATCATAACCCTCCTTTGGCTTTGCCGTAGTCGGGGGCTTTGCCGTAGTCGGGTAAAAACAGTTTGCCTGGAGATAGAAACCACCTCTAACACTAAAAAATAACATACTATTTCCATTCGTATGAATCAACGTTCTTCACACATTTAGCCACTTGGACTCCTGCCTATCCCAAGACGGGAGAAACAGTCTCTGCAAGTTTAATTATGAACGATGAGCTAGTGTAGACACCGCATGTATTATAATTACTCTGAACTTGCAAACCAAGCTCACAGTAAAGCTAGACGCTAAACTCTGCAAGATGTAACAGCTCATGAGATTCTAGGTTCAATTCCTGGGTCGGACAAATTATGCATGGGAGTTAAGATTAACTGGTGAAATGTAGGTGAGATATAGGTTTAGTCACGAAGCAATTTAAAAGTGTCTTTTTCCTACTATGTTGATTCAAGTTTTACGTTTTGACGAACAAAGCATTTTGGAAGCCTTACGAAATAGGTCTTATCTCAAAGTAGAAACCGTTATGTCGTTTTAAATTTAAATCGTTGCGGTTATTACTTAGTAAGTTAGCTTACATACTTAGGTACATACATAAACTCACGTATTTTTAGCATGGGGATAGGCAGAAAACACAAAACGCCACCTCCTTCCTTTTGCCTCGTAGTTAGCTTATTTTCCGAATATATTGTATTGTGTATTTTAAGAATGTATTAGATCACTGTATTCAATGTGAACAATACAGTTTGTAAACCTAAATAAATTAAAAAAATACTCAAAGAAAATGGCTTTAAAATTTTGCACATTTCTGCCAAACCCTCCGGTGTACTGAACATTACAGTCGTTATGATTATAATTTGTTGAAACATTTCTATTAATATTATAAATTGGTCACGCATGATTTTGTGACAGTCCGTCTGTCACAAAGGACTTTTCCAGGAAAGGTAAAATGTAGATTTGTAATTGGAATAGATATTCAACTGAGTTTACGGTTATGGATGTGACACGGCTTCTGAGAACTTATATCACGGGTTCCTGACTCCTTTTTTGTTACCTCGATCTTGAAAAGTATGTCTATATTGGGTTGAATCTGAATTTAAAGTGATTTTACAGGACATTTTATATTTACCATAACTATGTACCTACTACATTATTAAAGTCTCATTTTCAAATACAAGATGCAAACGGACTCTACACGAAGCCGTAAACCAAGCATTTTGTAAATTAAACTAACTTAAAGTACCTAACTCTACGCAAAAAATATTGCTGGGAAATGATTTTTTTTGGCGTGATAAATCACGTTTTGCGGTAGGACTCAATGTAATGGTCTCAAAACACTGTGTTGAACACATTGAATAATTTAATAGGGCTGTATTTCATCATTAAAAATAAATCATTAAAATCTATCTATCCGTATCTAGAAGGTTCCCAGGTATGTTACAGAAAAAATATACCGCAATGAATAGGAGAACTTCGATAACCGTATTATTATCGGTTTTAATTTACACTTCTCTGACGATTTTATAATTACAGAATACTGCTAGGTATAACTCAGCACTTTATAAGAAAGCCACAAGCAATTTTCTTGAGTCCCGCCCGTCACCCTTGATTTTCTCCATGAAAAGAAAAGGGTCGGTCAGTAAATATTCGCATAATTGGTTCTCAGAAGAAGCTTTAGGTCTTAAAAGACTACCTTCTGTACTAATAATGTCATTTCTCTTCATTAACTGTTTTATTTTTCAGGGTTCTGCAGTCGACAAGGAGGCTAATTATATGATGCTTATGCAGTTAGACTGGTTGTCAGGCTTCCAGATTACTGTTGATTACATAGCGACTTTCAAAATGTTCTTGATTTCTACAGCTTTACGTGGTTTTGTTTAGCGCTATGTTGGATATAGCCACCCATTCATGGACCGCCCTTAGCAAATGTTGCTTTAAATCTTAACGATCAACCCCTGCTGTTTTTATTAATTAGCCCCAACCCACCGGTAACATTTCATTCCAACCCCCAATAATAAAACCAAGCACCAAATAATCCACAATAACTTTTCCAATTAATAATGAAAAAAAGGGCAGTAGGTACATTAATCATGACGTCACAACCCGTAACCGCCGGCGGTTCACAATAAACTTATATTTTGCACGTTATTAACCCTCGAATGAAAACATCGCCCGATACTTGATTTAGTGTTATTAAGCTGTCATTCGCCGGCTTCGGGCCTCAGAGACCGGGGCGAACAATGCCTTGCTATTAACCGGGTTAACATAGTGTAATATGTATGTGTTGTGCTGTGCAGTCAAGTTTTAAACAGGCTTTTGTTTCGGCACCGTAGCTGTTGTGGTTGTTTTTTTATTATTTTGTAGTGGCAACTTTGACCTGTCAAATGCAAAAATTTTAAATGCAAAACCGATTTCATTGGTAATTAACTTTGATTTAAGCTACAAAAATATGTTAACAATGAAACAAGTGGACGACTTATACAATTCCGTTGAACTTTTAATACAATTTAACTAATTGATGACTGGCCTGTTGGTCTAGTGGTTAGTGACCCTAACTGCTATGCCGGAGGTCGTGGGTTCGATTCCCACCCAGGACAAATGTTTGTGTGATGAGCACGATCATTTGTTCTGTGTCTGGGTGTAATTTATCTATAATATGTATGTATTTAGAAATATATAAGTATGTTTATCAGTTGTCTAGTACCCATAACACAAGCTCTGCTTAGCTTGGGACTAGATGGCGTTGTGTGATAGTTGTGGTATATTAAAAAAAAAAAAAAAAAAATCTTTTCTACGGTCTTAGTTAGGAAGAGTTAAGACTGGGTTGTGGATTCATCATCATCCACAGCCCAGCTCTACCGATTGCTGGATATAGGCATTTCTTTGCTTGTGTGTGTCAATCGTCAAGTTCCTTTTTTACCTGTGGAAATCATTAATGGATGTTTTTGAGGGGCCGTGATTGGGGGACGGTGGGGGTAGTGACTAAACCACAAGGTATTTCTCCTCGTCACATCTGGCTCCCACTAGGCTGGTGGACCGATGACCTGGTGAAGGTTGCGGGGACCCGCTGGATGAGAGACGCACGGGACCGGTCAATGTGGCGACACCTGGGGGAGGCCTATGTCAAGCAGTGGACGTCTCTTGGCTGCAATGATGATGATTATGACATCTGGCTAAGGCTAAGGTGGACACTATTGCAATCTCCACTATAACTTCAGCAGTAATCTCCACGTTTCTGTACCAACGAACGTCATCCAGGATTTATCCGCTACGATATATTAAGATGATACATATTGTGTGTGTGTAGTTTATGACCAGCCTTAGCAAGCAATTAGGTAACTAAAGCTGCAGTATCTTGTCCATTGCAGCACTAAATTACCTGTTATAAGTAGACGAAAGTTCTTTTCAAGACGGTTCGCGTTAAAGTTTTCTTTTAGTTTTATTCACGCATCACGATGAAATTGAGGTGAATCTACAGCCCGCGTTTACACCAAGGTATAAAACTTGGTGATTGTAGGTAAGTATTGTTTTAAGGTTTTCCGGTTTATAACACGAAAGACACGATAATCATGGAAGGTATCCCGTAAGAGACAATATTAGTTTTCAGGTAAGACACTGGTCAGACATTGGTCTAGTGGTTGCAAGTAAGACTGCTGAATAAGAGGTTCTGTGTTAAATTCCCAGGTCGGGCAAAGTGTTATTGGATTTTTCCATCAGAGCTGAACAAAATATGTAGATCAAATTCATGTCCTACTAACTGGGTTGTGGAGGTCAGATGGCAGTAGATGACTGATATTCAGCTGCATCCGATCATTTGGATAATTTATTTAAACACCACTGCTCTTAAAATCGTGAAGGAAGACAAATGTGGCATCTATCAACCCGCACTGCACCTGCGCGGTGAATTACAGCCCATTCCCTCTCCTATAGCGGACGCCTGTGTTGTAGCAGTAGGAACATTATAGGCCGATTATACTAACAACGTGTTATGGATCGCAGTATCTTAGGTGAAAATTTAACAAATTGTGTTGAAAACACTACACTGCGCTAAAAAACGCAAATCGTTAACGTGCCTCATAATGCTGCTTTACTTAAATATGACTGGACAGTAGGGCTATTGCGTATCTTTTTAATGCCAGGACACTATATGATAGCCATATAGTGTCCATCAATTAACTGTCAATTGGTTATGGTTTGGTACATTTTTTTATTAAACTAACCATTTGCCAGCTATTTGATGGACACTATAATATGATAGCCACTGACATTAAAAGATACGCAATAGCCCTGCATTACATGTCTGCATGTTGAACGAGCTGAGGGCGTGTAAAGCTCAGGATTGGTGCCCTGAAACAAACACGGGGTCACTGCAAACCACGAAGGAGAAAGCCAGGCGAACTGAATATCTTCCTTAAGAATTGGAAAGAAGTTGCACAGAATCGTGACCGTCAGAAAGAATAGAGGGACGCCTTGCCCCAGCAGAGGGACAATATCAGCTAGTTATAACAATATGCTAACACGGTTTCGTCAACGTATGCATAGGTACTCGTATTTATTGTGTAAACGCTTGTACGGCACGCTCTCAAAATACACAAACCAGTCATGAATATTTAAATTATTTCCATATCACAATATGTGACTAACCAACCTACACTGGCCCTCCCTCCAGAGAACATAACAACCCCTAATTGGCGGTCACAGTAAAAACAAACGGCATACCGTTACTGCTGAAAACCGGCACAAACGGTAAAATTATATTAATTCGCGGTACAAACGGGAACGGAACCACAAACACCGATATTTAATTCATGCCGCCGTAATTTATTTAGCAATGACAGCGAGCGGACAATGTTGCCAGAGTAAAATATTGATTTAGTTCGCGTTTTTTGTTTGTTTTAAATTGAAATGATGATGAATGAGTTTTACAGTTTTGGGTGTTGTGGTTTTATAAACCAAACAAAGGTGAATATATAATAATTATATAAGTTTGCATGATGTGTGGTGTGACAAGAGTTGATGTGGTAAGGAATTAGTATATTAGAGGAAGTTTAAACGTTGCGCCAGTTACAGAAAAAAAAAATGTAATCGACCGTCTTGGTGTGAAAATTTGCGATGAAGAGGGATGAATCGCATGTGACTAAAAATGTGATGATTATAAATGTTCATTGATGGAGAAAGAGAGAATTCTGTGATAAATGATATGAAAGAAAAGGGTGCAAATGATAGCGTAGCGATTGACGAAGGAGAAAAGAAGAAAAATATCATGTAGCGCCGACCTCAAGTAACATAGAACAAGGGCAGAAAGGCGATGAATTAGTGAGCTGAATTAAAAGCCTCATTATCATGTTTCGGATCCTCTACAGAAGAACTCAGCATATAATACGTAAAACCTCCCCTAGAAGGAATTCCAAAACCCAGTAAAATGTTACCAGAGGCTTACATTTTCATCTCGTCGGGGCTGTGGGTTATTCGGAAGAGATACCGCGACCTCGACACAAAAGGCTAAGAAGGAACAAGGGTGGTTTTTAGTCAGTAGAAGTCGGACGCTCCCTACCGCTCTGCCCGTAGCGGGAAGAGTCATTTGACGATTTCCCAAAATCCAAAAAAAAAAAGTTTACCTTTCATCGATAGGTAGATAAACTAACACGGAATATCAGTGGTTGCAAACATTTTTACATTTCACACCGTGAAAGATTTTCAGCTAATCCTTAGTCGGTTCTCGAAGTCCTACGAGGTTTAAACGTTGTTAGAGGAAAATCGATTTTATTTCTTAGAATTTTGTATTATTTAGAAGTCGTACGAGTGATGGAGATCATCATCATCAACAGCCCATTAATGTTCCCACTGCTGGACACAGGCCTCCTTTCTTTGAGAGGGAATGGGCTCTAACCTACCACGCGGGCCCAGTGCGGATTGGTAGATGTCACATGTCTTCGAATTTTTGGTTCTAAGACATGCCAATTTCCTCACGATGTTTTCCTTCACCGTTTTGAGAGCAGCGGTGATGAAATATGTTAACAATGAAACAAGTGGACGACTTATACAATTCCGTTGAACTTTTAATACAATTTAACTAATTGATGACTGGCCTGTTGGTCTAGTGGTTAGTGACCCTAACTGCTATGCCGGAGGTCGTGGGTTCGATTCCCACCCAGGACAAATGTTTGTGTGATGAGCACGATCATTTGTTCTGTGTCTGGGTGTAATTTATCTATAATATGTATGTATTTAGAAATATATAAGTGTAGGATTAAGATTACTAAAACTGTAAAACGTTTCTAAACGATAAAGAACTTTGCTTCAGAACGAATGAATGTGAGAGTGGGAGTGAAAAGGAGGAGCGAAGAAAGATGGCGTACAACGATGGTTAGGAAAAAGTGTATTTTTATGTCGAAGGTGAAAATAAAATAGTTTCAAGTGTACGATTGTCTTTTTCTGGATATCCCAACACTATAAATTGGGGGCTCGTCCGGGATACCAGAAAAAACAATAGAAGAAGATTGCCTTGTGTGTGCTTCGCGATCGCGGTAAGGTGAGCTGCGACCACGTGCGCCGGGCGGCAAAATAACGACGACGAACTACGAAGTAAGAAGTTTCAAAGTTATAAAACTTTTAAAACACAACGATGTCCGACGAGAAGAACCCCGTTCCTACTTTCAACTACGCCGATATAATTCCAAAATACAACGGCACCGACAAGACGTACTCGTCGGCAAAATGGGCGCAAGACATAGAAGACAACGCCGAGATATTCGGGTGGTCGGCGCAGCAAAAGCTGATTCTGGCGAGAAGGTCACTAACAGGCACAGCAGAATTATGGCTCAAATCGGAAAAAGCCTTCAAAAGTTACGAAGAATTACGGACGGCATTACTTAAAGAATTCCCAGAAACCGTCAACAGCAAAGAGATGCACGAGCTCATGGCGTCCCGCAAAAAGAAAAGCACTGAAACCTACTACGAGTATATGTTAACGATGAAGGAGTTGGGTAAGCGTGCTAAATTCCCAGATTATGTGGCGATACAGTATATCATAGACGGAATACAAGACTACGAATCGAATAAAACGATCCTATACGGCGCGTCTACTTATTCTGTATTAAAGGAAAGAATCATCATCTACGAAACTATGAAGGGTAAAACTAAGAAAAGGCATGATGATGGTACGACGAAGCAGCAGAAGCAGGACCTGGAAAAGAAGGGTCATTCGGAGAAGTCTGGTCGCCGATGTTTTAAGTGTGGTGAGACAGATCACGTCGCCAACGCATGCAAGAAAGGTGTAAAATGCTTCCGATGCAACTCGTTCGGTCATATTGGACGAGAGTGCAAGGAGCCGATCTCAAATACAGATTCGCAGGGTAAGCATAAAGATGGCGGCGGTGGTCATAGTTCTCGTACTTCCATGCTGTGTACGAAAATTTCACCGGAACTTGGCGATGGCGTTCCGGATCCGGAAGAAAAACATGGAAGCCACGATCAAGATGAACGAGGAACGAACGAACGAGTGACAGGTGTGAACGAGTCAGTGTTAACGTCAAACTTCTGTCAATCACGTCAGTGTCATAAGTGTCAAAGTGAAATGGTGTTAAGTGTAAACAAAGACTTTGCGTGTAACAAATCAGTTAAAAACATTAAGATTAGTGGAATAAATGTTGATAGCCTTGTAGATTCAGGTAGTGACTTAAATTTAATAGCTTCTAACTTGTTTTTCGAGTTGAATGTAACATCCTACGAAAAGGTAAGAGTCACATTGTCAGGACTCGGTTCTACTAGCGTGTTTTCGCTAGGAAAGTTCAATGTAAACATAGAGATAGATGGATATTGTTTTGATGTGTGTTTTTACATTGTTCCACAAGAAGTTATGCCACATAAAGTTATTTTAGGCCAACCATTCTTAGTAAATGTTACAGCTGTCATTGATAAAGGTTCAGTCACTGTTATGCCTCACTGTAATGATGTTTTGCTGCAGTGTATACTTGCCGAGGTTCCAGAACCACTATGTTTTGTTTCTGATCCGCAGATACGAGAGGTGGCTCAGAATTTAATTAACAACTACCAACCTAAGAGGATAAAGGAGGCTCCGATAGAAATGAAGATAATATTAAAAGATGACATCCCTGTTGCACAGCGTCCACGAAGGTTGTCACTCGCTGAGCAGCAAGAAGTAGAGAAACAAGTAAGTGAATGGTTACGTGATGGTATTATTAGGCCAAGTTTTTCAGAATATGCAAGTCCATTAGTGCTTGTAAAGAAGAAAGATGGATCTACAAGAATATGTGTTGATTATCGAATGATCAACAAAAAGATGGTCAAGGATGAATTTCCACTTCCAGTCATAGAAGATCATATTGACAAGTTATCAGCGGCTAAGGTGTTCAGTAAATTGGATTTAAAAGATGCATTCTTTCATTTGACGATAGAGGAAAGTTCAGTTGGATATACCTCTTTTGTAACACATCATGGTCAATTTGAATTCCTCAGGGCACCATTTGGATTGTCAATTTGCCCTAAGTATTTCACAAGATTTATAACAATAATTTTCAGAGATCTTATAGCCAAAGGTCACATTCTTATATTCATTGATGATGCCATAATTCCAGCGAATGATTATAAAGAAGCAGTTGAAAGGTTAGAAGAAGCACTACAAGTAGCATCAGATTATGGACTTGAAATAAACTGGAAGAAGAGTGAAGTTCTGACAACCAAAGTTGAGTATTTGGGTCACATTGTGCAAGATGGTGAAATCAAACCCTCCACTGGAAAAACTGAAGCGGTTGTCAAGTTCCCTGAACCCAAGACGGTGAAACAACTACAAAGCTTTATGGGGCTAGCGTCATATTTCAGGAAGTACATACCTCACTTTGCTAAAATAGCTACTCCATTGACTGACCTACTAAAGAAGGATCAAAGTTTTACGTTTGAAGATGAACACAGGTATGCATTTAATATTTTAAAAGAAAAATTAGGAAGTAGTCCAGTACTGAAGATTTTCAACCCAAGAAGACGTACAGAATTACACACAGATGCTTCGAGTTTGGCTTATGCAGCAGTACTAATGCAGTGGTGTGAAGACAGTGGCTTACATCCTGTGTATTATATGAGCCGAAAGACCAGCGACGCGGAAAGAAAATATTCTAGTTACGAGCTGGAAGCTCTTGCTATTATAGAAGGTGTAAAGAAGTTTCGGCACTATCTATACGGCATTCCATTTAAGATTGTAACAGATTGCCAAGCTTTTCAGATGACGCTACAGAAGAAAGATCTTTCAACTAGAGTTGCTAGGTGGGCATTGTTATTACAAGAATTTGATTTTCAGGTTGAACACCGGTCTGGTACAAGGATGAAACATGTTGATGCGTTGAGCCGCAACCCATACATAGGAGTGACTACTAATAGCCTACATGAACAAATAAAGAAGGCACAAGAGCAAGATGAAGGATTAAAAGCTATCATGGAGGTACTCTCTGAGAAACCCTATCTCGACTACTACTTGGAAGGCGGTCTGCTGTATAAAGGCCTGGAAAGAAAACTGATGGTACCTAAGAACATGGAGATGGAGGTCATAAAGAGAGTGCACTCAAATGGACATTTCGGTAAAAAGAAGATGATGGAGCTTATAAGTAAAGATTATTATATTAAAGATTTAACAAAGAAATTAGAAGATTTTATCATCACTTGTATCCCATGTATACTTGGCAGCAGAAAAGAGGGCAAGCAAGAAGGATTTTTACACCTGTTAGAGAAGGAAGATACACCCCTACATACTATCCACATTGACCACCTTGGGCCAATGACGGAGACAAAGAAGATGTACAATCATCTACTCACAATGGTGGATGCATTTACAAAGTTTGTGTGGATATTCCCCACAAGAAGTACTACGAGCAAGGAAACCATTGAGAAGTTGAGAATCCATCAGCAGCAATTTGGAAACCCCACTAGAATAATTAGTGACAGGGGAACAGCATTCACTAGTCATGAATTTCAACAATATTGTGAAGAAGAAGGAATCAAACATGCCAAGATTACTACAGGAGTGCCTAGGGGAAATGGGCAAGTAGAAAGAATGCACAGGACCATAATATCAATCCTCACGAAGCTATGCATTGAAGACCCTACCCAATGGTACAAGCATGTCAGTCATGTGCAAAGAGCATTGAATAGTACTTGGCAGAGAAGCATCAACTGTACCCCGTTTAAACTGCTTGTAGGAACAACTATGAAAACCAAGGAAGACATTGAAATCTACGACTTACTAATGCAAGAAGGAAGAGATATCTTTGTACAAGATAGAGAAGATAACCGACGAAAGGCGAAAGAGCACATTTTGCAGGTGCAGGAAGAAAATATACAAGCTTTTAACAGAAAACGTAAAGAAAGCACTAAGTATAAAGAAGGTGACTTGGTAGCAATCAAACGAACTCAGTTTGGGTCTGGGATGAAACTAAAGCCTAAATATCTTGGACCTTATAGCATCATTAAGGTCAAAGGGAACGACCGGTACGATGTACAGAAGTTGGACCCTACTGCAGAAGGACCAGGTAAGACATCCACTGTAGTAGATTTCATGAAGAAATGGCCCAATGACTGAATCGTTATCATTCTAGCTATTCTAGTTATTGTTATTCTATTGTTGCTTTGTGTATGCAACATAATTTTAGTTGTTAACTGTAACAGTGTGTAAGACTGTATTCTTAGTATTAGTATGTTATTAAGATAAGTTGATAAAACTGTATTTGTGTTAGTATTAGTGTGTTATTAGGATTAGTGATAAAACTGTAACAACATGTAAGACTGTATTTGTGTTAGTATTAATGTGTTATTAGGATTAGTGATAAAACTGTAACAACGTGTAAGACTGTATTCTTGTTATTGCTGTATAATTTCTGAGGCCAGAAATAGCTACAGGATGGCCGAGTTGTAGGATTAAGATTACTAAAACTGTAAAACGTTTCTAAACGATAAAGAACTTTGCTTCAGAACGAATGAATGTGAGAGTGGGAGTGAAAAGGAGGAGCGAAGAAAGATGGCGTACAACGATGGTTAGGAAAAAGTGTATTTTTATGTCGAAGGTGAAAATAAAATAGTTTCAAGTGTACGATTGTCTTTTTCTGGATATCCCAACACTATATAAGTATGTTTATCAGTTGTCTAGTACCCATAACACAAGCTCTGCTTAGCTTGGGACTAGATGGCGTTGTGTGATAGTTGTGGTATATTAAAAAAAAAAAAAATCTTTTCTACGGTCTTAGTTAGGAAGAGTTAAGACTGGGTTGTGGATTCATCATCATCCACAGCCCAGCTCTACCGATTGCTGGATATAGGCATTTCTTTGCTTGTGTGTGTCAATCGTCAAGTTCCTTTTTTACCTGTGGAAATCATTAATGGATGTTTTTGAGGGGCCGTGACTGGGGGACGGTGGGGGTAGTGTCTAAACCACAAGGTATTTCTCCTCGTCACATCTGGCTCCCACTAGGTGGACCGATGACCTGGTGAAGGTTGCGGGGACCCGCTGGATGAGAGACGCACGGGACCGGTCAATGTGGCGACACCTGGGGGAGGCCTATGTCAAGCAGTGGACGTCTCTTGGCTGCAATGATGATGATTATGACATCTGGCTAAGGCTAAGGTGGACACTATTGCAATCTCCACTATAACTTCAGCAGTAATCTCCACGTTTCTGTACCAACGAACGTCATCCAGGATTTATCCGCTACGATATATTAAGATGATACATATTGTGTGTGTGTAGTTTATGACCAGCCTTAGCAAGCAATTAGGTAACTAAAGCTGCAGTATCTTGTCCATTGCAGCACTAAATTACCTGTTATAAGTAGACGAAAGTTCTTTTCAAGACGGTTCGCGTTATAGTTTTCTTTTAGTTTTATTCACGCATCACGATGAAATTGAGGTGAATCTACAGCCCGCGTTTACACCAAGGTATAAAATTTGGTGATTGTAGGTAAGTATTGTTTTAAGCTTTCACGGTTTATAACACGAAAGACACGATAATCATGGAAGGTATCCCGTAAGAGACAATATTAGTTTTCAGGTAAGACACTGGTCAGACATTGGTCTAGTGGTTGCAAGTAAGACTGCTGAATAAGAGGTTCTGTGTTAAATTCCCAGGTCGGGCAAAGTGTTATTGGATTTTTCCATCAGAGCTGAACAAAATATGTAGATCAAATTCATGTCCTACTAACTGGGTTGTGGAGGTCAGATGGCAGTAGATGACTGATATTCAGCTGCATCCGATCATTTGGATCATTTATTTAAACACCACTGCTCTTAAAATCTTGAAGGAAGACAAATGTGGCATCTATCAACCCGCACTGCACTCGCGCGGTGAATTACAGCCCATTCCCTCTCCTATAGCGGAAGCCTGTGTTTCAGCAGTTGGAACATTATAGGCTGATTGTGCTAACAACGTGGGAGCGCAGTATCTTAGGTGAAAAATTTACAAATTGTGTTGATAACACTACACTGCGCTCCAAAACGCAAATCGTTAACGTGCCTCATAATGCTGCTTTACTTAAATATGACTGGACAGTAGGGCTATTGCGTATCTTTTTAATGCCAGGACACTATATGATAGCCATATAGTGTCCATCAATTAACTGTCAATTGGTTATGGTTTTGTACATGTTTTTATTAAACTACCATTTGCCAGCTATTTGATGGACACTATTATGATAGCCACTGACATTAAAAGATACGCAATAGCCCTGCATTACATGTCTGCATGTTGAACGAGCTGAGGGCGTGTAAAGCTCAGGATTAGTGCCCTGAAACAAACACGGGGTCACTGCAAACCACGAAGGAGAAAGCCAGGCCAACTGAATATCTTCCTTAAGAATTGGAAAGAAGTTGCACAGAATCGTGACCGTCAGAAAGAATGGAGGGACGCCTTGCCCCAGCAGAGGGACAATATCAGCTAGCTATAACAATATGCTAACACGGTTTCGTCAACGTATGCATAGGTACTCGTATTTATTGTGTAAACGCTTGTACGGCACGCTCTCCAAATACACAAACCAGTCATGAATATTTAAATTATTTCCATATCACAATATGTGACTAACCAACCTACACTGGCCCTCCCTCCAGAGAACATAACAACCCCTAATTGGCGGTCACAGTAAAAACAAACGGCATACCGTTACTGCTGAAAACCGGCACAAACGGTAAAATTATATTAATTCGCGGTACAACCGGGAACGGAACCACAAACTCCGATATTTAATTCATGCCGCCGTAATTTATTTAGCAATGACAGCGAGCGGACAATGTTGCCAGAGTAAAATATTGATTTAGTTCGCGTTTTTTGTTTGTTTTAAATTGAAATGATGATGAATGAGTTTTACAGTTTTGGGTGTTGTGGTTTTATAAACCAAACAAAGGTGAATATATAATAATTATATAAGTTTGCATGATGTGTGGTGTGACAAGAGTTAATGTGGTAAGGAATGAGTATATTAGAGGAATAAGTTTAAGCGATGCGCCAGTTACAGAAAAATTAAAATGTAATCGACCGTCTTGGTATGAAAATTTGCGATAAAGAGGGATGAATCGCATGTGACTAAAAATGTGATGATTATAAATGTTGATTGATGGAAAGAGAGAGAATTCTGTGATAAATGATATGAAAGAAAAGGGTGTAAATGATAGCGTAGCGATTGACGCAGGAGAAAAGAAGAAAAAGAAAAATATCTTGTAGCGCCGACCTCAAGTAACATGGAACAAGGGCAGAAAGGTGATGAATTAGTGAGCTGAGTTAAAAGCCTCATTATCATGTTTCGGATCCTCTACAGAAGAACTCAGCTTACAATACGTAAAACCTCCCCTAGAAGGAATTCCAAAACACAGACCCACTAGAATGTTACCAGAGGCTTACATTTGCATCTCGTTGGGGCTGTGGGTTATTCGGAAGAGATACCGCGACCTCGACACAAAAGGCTAAGAAGGAACAAGGGTGGTTTTTAGTCAGTTGAAGTCTGACGCTCCCTACCGCTCTGCCCAGAGCGGGAGGAGTCATTTGACGATTTCCCAAAATCCAAAAAAAAAAGTTTACCTTTCATCGATATGCTAACACGGAATATCAGTGGTTGCAAACATTTTTACATTTCACACCGTGAAAGATTTTCAGCTAATCCTTAGTCGGATTTCGAAGTCCTACGAGGCTTAAACGTTGTTAGAGGAAAATCGATTTTATTTCTTAGAATTTTGTATTATTTAGAAGTCGTACGAGTGATGGAGATCGTGTCTTAATAATAACTGCTGTTTGGATCGATCTTTAGGTTAAGCCGTGCTTGCCTAGGTTGGTCTTGGGATGGGTGACCGTCTATCACATAACGAGTTTCTTCCGTACGTAAGAAAGCACGTTAAGCTGTTGGTCCCAGCTTCCGTATAAGTTGTTGGTCCCATTACAATAGGTGGACAAATTTTAACACAGCGTTCAGTAGGTTCAATCAAATAAATCTAAACAAAAAAAAAATCTAAACTCTTTATAAAAATGTTTTTTTTTTTACTTAAAATAATAAATTGCCGGCACTCTAGAACAAACCCATCCTTTAGGAGTAGGTACTTAAATGCGATTTTCTTATTATTATTTTTTACCATCGTCCATAATGTGGTGGTCTGAATGATTTCTGAAATTTTGTCCACCTGTTTTTTTTTTTTTTTTTTTTTTTTATATAAACGTCATAACCATTATTTTTCAATTAAAGAATGTGCAAGTAATTTATTAGTTCTTTTTCTCATAATACGTTTCTCAACAACAGCCACGGAGTCTGAATTTAATAATATTCCACAACTATCACACAACGCCATCTAGTCCCAAGCTAAGCAGAGCTTGTGTTATGGGTACTAGACAACTGATAAACATACTTATATATTTCTAAATACATACATATTATAGATAAATTACACCCAGACACAGAACAAATGATCGTGCTCATCACACAAACATTTAATTAATTTAACATTTAATTTTAATGGGATCTTATATAGATCTTTGGCAGTCGTTACTAATAGTCAGTGGCCAGAAAGTATTAGGTACCCAGTATTAACTGGGTTGGGGTCACATAGGTAGTTGCTCCATGTAAAATACTGGTATTCAGTGGCATACGGTTAGAGTGAAAGCGACCCCAACATAGTTGGGAAAAGGCTAAGCAGATGAGAAGTGATCGTTCTAGTGTTCATAAATAATGTGTGAATGCCTAAAGCGTTCAAAATCTAACAGTAAGCTTTTACTTAGGTATTAATTTAGGTAAATGTGGGTGTACTAATGTGTACACCTCTTCTTAACTTTTCTAATTATATTCTAACGCCTGTAATGGGGATTACAAACGTCATATTCTGCTGTATTTTTATTTTAGGTATTTCGAACTGACAATCGACTTTTGACTTTTGACGATTGAATAATTAACCAGCTAACTCAAATCCACATTCCCTCATTATTTCGCTTTCGCTTTTTTCTTTTGACCATTAATCAACATCATCATTTGAGCCAAAAGACGTCCACTGCTGGACATACGCCTCCCCAAGTGTCACCACAATAACCGGTTCCGTGTGTCTCAAATCCAGCGGATCCCCACAAACTTCACCAGGTCATCGGTCTACCTACTAAGAGGCCTTCCAACGCAACGTCTTTCGGTTCGCGGTCGCCACTCCAGAATCATCAAAAACTTCCAGTAGGTTAACCCAATAAAACACTTTGCTTGAACCGAGAATCGAACCTAGAACCTCACACTGAGCAGTGCACACTTGCGGCCACTAAACCAACGAGGCAATCCAACTAAATAATTTACATTAAATAACCATTTTCACCTCCAATATTTTAACAGTCCCTACAAATGATTACCAACAAAACATGTTTAAATTTTAAACAATTCTGAAACAGTGCACTGGGAAATACGATAATTATTTCATGTAGTTCAATTACCAATACGATTGGCCGGCTCGTTAGTGGCTAACGTACGTTTAAAATAAATCATTCATTAATTAAAGGATATTCGAGCTGATGGAGCATTTTCGATTGATTCGGTCTTTTACACTTAAATACACATAACATGAGAGCAGCGGTGGCCCCAGTGGTGGCGGCCCCGACTTTTGAACAGTGAGCCGAGGGTTCGAACGCTGACAAATGCTTGCACTGACTGGACGGGTCCACTCAAATCTGCTTTCTTCAAAAGACCATCTCAGACACTAATCTGCATGGTCTTCATGTGTGTATTCCAAGATTATGTCTGGACCTTAAACTTATTGCTAACCCAAACAATTTTTAAAGATCAAAAGACCTTTGGAGTGTCTTGCTGGTTCTTCTCCTCCGTGCCTTTTTGTCAACTTTTTACAAGTGCCCATTTAAGCCTATGTGAAATTAAATATTTTGATTGATTTTGAAGCAGGCGAGTTCATCATTCTCTTGCCATTATCCTAATTCATTTGGGGTCGGCGCAGCATGTCATCTTCTTCCATACTTTTCTGTTTCTCGTCATCTCATGAGACACCTTCTTTCTTGCCATATCATTCTTAACACAGTCCATCCATCGTTTCTTTGGTCTTCATCTACTCTTATACCCATCCATTCGTTTACGTAATTATTTCATCACCACTGCTCTCAAAAGCGCTGAAGGAAAACATCGTGAGGAAACCGGCATGTCTTAGAACCAAAAAATCGAAGACATGTGACATCTACCAAAACGCGCCCACATAGTGGATTATAGCCTATCACGCCTATAATCCCCGATAGGTTCCGATCTCCACTTTGATGTAGTCCAGGCTAAAGTTACACACTCCAGCGACACGACACGTATTGTTATAACGACTGCAACTAAAATGAAAGAATGGCAGGAGACAACGCTACGTGACTTGTACCGTAAAGGTACTCACCACGACATGGTATTCTACGGGCGGTGTGTGTCGTATGATGCACGTTGCAGCGACTAAGGTCGTGGTCAGGGTGTATCAAATAGTCACATATGAACGGAACAGTATTTTGAGGAATGAATTGGCAAGGCTGACTAGAAACCTTAATATGGCCATTACGTCACACCTATAATCCCCGAAGTGGTTATTTTTCCCTCAAAGACTAGGCCTATGACCCAGAAACACGAATATTATAAGCTGATTGTAATTAATTTTATTATGTTTATGCAATTTATAATGCAGATGTGACGTCTGATTCTACAAAATAACAAAGTGATGACTCATGAAAATGAAGGCTGTGTAATTCACTCAATTGCAGTAGGTACTAGTATTAACTTATGAATGCAGACAGCACAGGGGATATAGCTCAGTGGCAGAGCAATCGACTGCAGATCGATAGGTCCCCGGTTCAAATCCGGGTGTCCCCTTAACTCGCTTTTTGTTTATATAATTACCATTGTTTTTCAGTAACATTTGCGACCACTAGACCAACAAGGCAGTATTTTTTTTATGGAGGGTGGAAAATAGACAAAACACTCGTCCCGCTCTGGGCGGAACGGAAGGGAGTGTCAGATTTCTACTGACTAAAAACCACCCATGTTCCTTATTAGCCGTTTGTGTCCGGGGTCTCTTTCCAACAACCCGCAGCCCTGACAGGCGTCGGCCCTTGCGGCCCCTGCAATGTTGCTGACTTCTCTTTGTGGTGAGACACTCCTTACATGGTAACATTACTTATTACTGCTTTTACTACAAAACGCTCGCATTTTACCACAATTTCACACGAGTTCAAGCGAAACTAATCTGCCTTAAGACATAAAAAAGAAGATTTTAAACAATCCGTGAATTTATCTCCAACATGAAACGACAAAGGAAAGCGCGCTCACAAAACCACGTTCCCAGGAAATGTTCACAATAAAATCTAACGCGTGTTATGGAAGCAAACGGCTGCGAACGGTAGGTAAGAACACCTGGCATCGGGAATGTGAAGAGCAGACAATCGAATATTTGGTTTGATTTCTATTTAATAATCCCGGGAGGTGACATTTTTGATGTTGTCAGGCTTTTGTGCCTGTTGACACGTTATACCATACCTAAATGAATGCCTTAAGCACGTTTTCACCAACACAGAGTAATATCTTAATGACTACTTAACCTACCTAGTTTTTTTAAAGTAATAATGGTCAATATTAACGCGTGTTAAGAAAGCAAAAGGCTACGACTACGGTAGGTAAGAACACCTGCCGTCGAATGTGAAGAGAAGGCGAGAGGAGACGGGGCAATCGAATATTTTGATTTCTATTTAATAAAGGAAGCGACATTTTGAAAGTTGAGTGTGGTTCTAATGTTATCAGCCATTTCTTTTACTTAAATTAATTCATTAAACCCGTTTTAAGCAATACAAGATTATACCGAAATGGATGAGTAAGACCTAGGTACTTATTTTTTTTTTGCAATTCGAAGTGATACCTTAATGAATGTGTAGGGCCCTTAACCAATACAAGGTGATACCTGAATAAATAGCGAAAAACAGCAACATGCCGCTTTTACTTCCGGACATTGGTAGCAAATAAAGTCAATGAAACAATCAAGTGAACGACTTCTGAAAGTCATTTTCGGATCAATAATGTGTTTTCTCCTCTTCACCTATTTATTCAAATCAAACTATTTAAAGTTACATTTAAAAAAAACATGTGTATACACTGAAAATCAACAATAACAAGCTTAAGAAGTACCTACTAAACAAAAATCATGCAACGCAACTACAAACAAACAGACCATGTATCAGAAACCTCCCGGGACAACTAACAAAATTAATCAGAGAAACAACATGGCGTAAAGAAACCAGTTTCCCGCCATTCAGTGTAGTAATGTCTGCCATTTCTACGTGTCGCCTTACTACTTCCGATGGGGAATAGGGGCAGACCTTTATTTTGTTCTACATGATAGGGATGAGTCGGTTGCGGGGATACGTTAAGTGGGTTGTAAATGCTGGGATGTGTAGTGTCTCCACAGACAATGGAATAACTTCTATGTTGCGCTGCATGGCCTGACACTGTAATCTCTGCCTATCCCTTCTAGGGTTACAGGGGTAAATGATGTTTATTTTGCAAATAGGTTTTTACAAACAATTGTACAAGTAAATCAATTTTTGGGGCCGATATTTCGTACCCGACTACTCTAACAAGAAAGAGCCCAAACAAACTCAGAGGTCAGAGATTATTTTAAGGTCCAGACATTATCATGGTCAACTCACATCAGGACTATACAGACACACAGTGTCTCAGATGGTCTTTTGGAGAAGGGATCACACAGATTTGAGTTATGGACTTGTCCATTCAGTGTAAGCATTTAATTTTGTCAGTTATCGTGTAGCTCGATTTATAAAGCAAGGAGCTCAACATCACCACGAATACAACTGTATTGAGAACCTTTTCCTTTTTGGAAGTCGGTTAAAAACGCAGCTCATCTAGGCTCCAAAACAGCCACACAACTTCATTTCCTTAAAAGAAAACCTCATCTCCTGCCATGTATCTTCCTAAATCTCCGTAACAAACTTAAATAAACGTAACAGGTAGAAGTTTCACATCTAAATCAACGTGGGTAATTTTAAAAAATCCCCTGGAGCTCCCCTGCCTCCCCTGGCCTCCCCTGGCAGTATAGCGGTGTTCGGTTATAATAAATAGTATAATAAACAAGATTAACGATGCATAAGGAGGCACGTTTCCTGGACAGTGATGTAAGTGCATATGGACCGGATTTTGGAGTGTGTTACACGGATGCGAACGTTGTGTGGGAATTTTTATGCGACCGCTTGGTTTGAACTTTTATTTTGTATTGTAGGTATTACAATCGTACTTAAGACCGTGTACAAATAGATCTCGTTTCACATAAGGTGCCTTGTATTTTATAATAAAAAATACCAAAAAACAAAAATTGCAGTGCAAGTCTAGTGGTGAGACAGTCCAAAACATAGAACAGAAAGAAAAGCCAAGACATAGATCTCGAGTACGAAACCTTCTGATTTATTGGATTCATGTGGGTATTGTATTTATTATCACTAGCTTCGGTAAAAGAAAACATCGTGAGGAAACCAGCATGTCTGAGATATATTTCTCAACGTCATGAAAAGCCAAGTCAGGGGGGTCCACGGGCCCCGTCGGGGCCGCGGATTTTTGTACTAGATGACGTGGCCTCGGCGCAAGGGCAAAGAAGGAACATGGGTTCGGTTTTTAGTCAGTAGAAGTCTGACACTCCCCTTCGCTCTGCCCAAGAGCGGGGGGAGGGGGTCATTTGATGATTTTCCAACCACCAAAAAAAAAAAAAAAGGAACCCACGGGTGGCGAAACACTCCGACACCAGGTTAGGCAATAAACTCACGATATAGGACAAGAAACAACAAAAAAAACGTTCAGATGAATCTGAACCAAGACTTACTGACAAACCTAGTTACTGCTATTTTTCTACAGTAAAGTTTATATTAATTTTGTTCACTTTTCAGAGTCAAACAAGCCAGGCTAAGTTTAAAGCAGGGTCGAGCAATAAGTTCATAGCCATCTAAAACACACTACAAAAACCATTTTCCATTAAACCAACTAACCTAACATAACACAAACATGCACGTATATTGAAACTACAGCTTGTTCCAACCTTTCCCTGGGGAGCGACCCATGGTCCAATCACAAAAGTTACTGTCAGCTCTGTACCTCGACACCCAGGGGAATATTCACAGTTGTACGGATTGGCAGGGTACGTGGACCTCATCAGTGCAATTGATTTATTTTTGTTTAATGTTTTACTTTGACAGCGTAATGTTGAGGTGGGAATTAATTTTGAAAGGGGATAGGAGGGAGGGAGCGTTAACGGGTTATCCTAAAATAGACTTTAAATTTTTTTTTACTAAAAAACGCAGTATGCTAGGAAATAAACACTTTTTAGTTTTTCTTGTGAATGGAAACTCTTTTCGTCATGTTTAGTAACAGAAATATCAGGTCAGTCACGCATTTCAGTTACCATGCATTTAAGAGTTAGAGGGGTCTATAAAGAGAAATGACGAGGTCTTTAGATGTTGCTGAAACTTGTTCAGTATTTTCATACTTCTCCGAGTGCTTTTACTTGTTAATTCTCTTGCTTGTATACTGTCTATTCTTCCCTTATATGGTCAGCGTCAACTTGTAATTAGCTTCTGCCACTATAAAATTTGTATGTTTTCAAACGTAACACCACGCCTGTAATCCCCACAGGGTTAGGCAGAGGTGTGCTTAATAGTATACCCACATTTCATCAGTTATATTTGAGGCCCAATTAATACGAGGCGAGCCTATTGCTATCAAATGGACACGAATCCAGACATTGTGACTGCTACTGGGAAATTCGTGATGGAATAACCCAATAGCATTTTGCAGGACCGAACTATACATAGAATCTCATGCTCATCGCCATGTTTGTTACTGCTCTACCAAAGAAGCCGTACGAAATAAAATAAAGACAATTTTGCAAATAATGTTTACGCCATTACAATATACCACTTCGGTGTAACATCCACCTATGGAAAATCCGCATAGCGCATGCCCAGTGTGCACTCGGCTTAACTTCAAATATTTATACCAGCTCCGGTTGCTTTTAGGCAATAAAATTTACATTTTTACAAACGCTCGCCTTTCCTTCTGTCGTGGGAGTTTCAAGCGTGTTTTTTGGCAGATAGTACTATAAATGGTTTATTTGAGGATTTCCGATGGAGTAAGCAAGTTTGTTACATCGTTTGTTATGGGAATTGGATGGGGGTAATAAATGGGGGGGTGTGGAAGTGAGAATAAGTCGTCAGAAGCAGTTGGTAATTTATTTTGTTGCAGTACTTCTACTATCTATCTACTTTATGTCGCTGGAAACTTGTATGTATGTTATTTTTGTTCAGAACATTGAACAGTACTTGTATCCAATTTATGATCGTCAAAGTGTCAATCACTTTTACATGAGCTTCTTGTCATGTGAGATTGAAAAGCGATTTTATGTCTTGGGGTTGGCCGGTACGCGTTTCGACTTTCTCAAGCGAAGCGGACATACGCTTCGCTTGCTCTTGGACTAGTGTACATAGCTGCACAAAACTGTCAAATCTTACTTATCAGCCTTGAAAATGCTTTAGTGATAAAGTTGATAATTGACAACGAATTTGAATTTATGAGTGGCTTGAGGTGCAGCGGCTGTCTGGACATCGGGCTGATGTCGGTTACTCCACTTTGAAGGCAAGTATGGCATTCTTGACCTTATTAAACACAATGAACCTATTGACTTTTAACCGAAAACTACATCCTTCATCACTAACAACATTTCAAAACCACAGCTCAACCAACATAGCAAAAAAAAAACATATTTTCTCTCCCATATCCCATCAAAAGAAAACGATCATTCCAAATGAAAACACACACAAAAAATTCTAATCCACACAAAGCGTAACAGACACAATACAATACAATAACGTTTCCACAATACACACCTTTTCGCTTGCGATATACAATTTGCAAGAACGCGTCCCACGCCTGGGAAACACCGGGAACCCTGAATGTAATATTAAATACTGGAACAATGAGGACGAGAGTTAAAATCCCGGGATATTCTCGGGATCCCGGATTAAAATATGTAAAGGAAATTCCCGTGATGTTCGTACAAGTATCTGTTTTTCGCAACTCAATATTGAAAACAATGGTTCTCGTCTTTTGATTGTCGGGGCGTTTGAATTAGCTTTATTTCCTTGTGCTTTACGTGTATTAGTGTGTAGGGATTTGTTCAGAATAGGGCCTTTGTTTTGATTTATTTTTGGAATTCTATAGGGTTCACTATGGAGATAGGTGCGGCGTAAAGCTTTCGAAGATTTTGGCTCGTATCATACTTTTTTGTGTTGATGCAGGCAGATTACAAGAGTACCAGCAAAAAACGGAGGCAAAAAAAAAATGTCTAGCCATAATTTTCGTAGGTACCTCTTTGATCAAGCCAAACGTAACCATTCATTACGCACAGCTTCTCTACACAGTCACTTATCAAATTTACAAAATCTTTCATGATTTTTAACTGACTTCAAAAAAAGGAGGAGGTTATCAATTCGACTGTTTTTTTTATGTTTGTTACCTTATAACTTGCGAATGGGTGAACCGATTTTCATGATTCTTTTTTTATTTGAAAGCTGGTGCTTCCCGTGTGGTCCAATTGTCACCATTTTAATATCTGATGATAAGATCTTGTAGAAATCGGAGGAACTCTTCAATAAATAACAGCAGATTAACCGCGATTGTTGCTATAGCATAAATATCTAAGCATTGTTTACGCCATCACACAACAAAATATCACGCCTGTACTCACTACAAAGGTTATAAAAACTATTTGGTGAAGATCTGATGAAGAACCATAACCATAACATAACATCACGCCGGTACGTTGTGAAGGGGTAAGCACATGTGAACCATTATAAAGTGAAAAATAAAAACTTTTTTTACAAAAAATAAAACCGACTTCGACAAAAATAAAACACAAAAAAGTGAAAAATAAACTTAAGAAGAAAAATCAGCTTCTGAAGTCGATGGCAAAAACATGAAACCAAACGAACAAAGTCACCGACTTCAGAAGCTGATTTTTCTTCTTAAGTTTATTTTTCACTTTTTTGTGTTTTATTTTTGTCGAAGTCGGTTTTTCTTGTAAGCCTTTCGGACCAATTGCATAATTATATCATTTCGAGGGTTTTTATTATTAATAGGCCTGTGTTCTTGACCTCAATCACCTAATGGAAAGCTATGGATGAGGTCTATCTATGATGGAATGTGAGCATGTCCAGATGTTCCTTGTTCACTCTTGTTTTCAAGGCAGACGGGTTAAATGTGGGAGGGATTACAAATAAGTATTAGAATGAGTATTCATCACAAGAAAACTATTCAAATAATATTCCCAACTTAAAAATCCAATTAAGCTCACAATCTGAACTTTAAAAACAATAAACAAAACGAAAGCAGAACAAAAAGAAACGATAAGAACAAAATATATTACATCTACGGAGCCCCTACGGCAAATCTTAGAGCAATTTTGTCCTAGTTATGATTTACAATAGGACGAAATCCTCCAAGAAAACTATAAACCTGTGAACCGGTATATTTATAGGCTCTATCCTTACTTTTGTCTACCAACAACTATTTTCACCATCTTTAAGCAACACATGCGAGGTCCTGAGCTCTGTTGGAATTTAAACTCACACTGCTAAACGGAGAGTTGAAAATCCGACAACACAATTTTAGACGTCACCTAGTGTTTGTGTAAAGTAGTATAAAAGCTTTGTGTATATATGCACCTATATTTTCTTCTAATCTTACATTAAAGTTGCTTTCGTTTCCTTGCAACTCGAGTTATGGAGGGAGAGAACTAAGAAAAACTTTTGTAAATTGAGAGAAAAGTCAGGCATTCTATCGGGTTCTACTGGGTTAGTTCGATTGCCTCGTAAAACGCTACGATACGGTTTAGCAGTAAATATTTGAATTGTGTTTATGGGCTTTTTACACAATCTTCAGTATCATTAGTCTAAACGATTCCCTGAGTCTTCGAATCTAAGTCGACCGGAGGAAAGATAATCTCCTCCTTTTTTTGGAAGGTGGCAAATCATCAAATGACTCCTCCCGCTCTGGGCAGAGCAGTATGGGAGTGTCAGACTTCTACTGACTAAAAACCACCCATGTTCCTTCTTAGCCCTTTGTGTCGAGCCACGGTATCTCTTTCGAACAACCCGGAGCCCCGGCGGGAAGACAATCTCCTGTTAAGAGAGGTTTTGGACGGATCAGTACAATGCATCTGCAGCATTTCCCCAGAGACAATAAACCAACTCCATTTTGCAACACATGCTATAGCAGGTGCCAGATGTCAATTATAGCGGTCATTGCCCTTTCCCTTATATCTCTTCGTACAAACCAAAACAACTGTATCGTTTTTCATTAAAAAAAAAATGTTGATTATCGCGATAGATGACGATTCAAGACATAAATAGGCTTAGTTTTTACCCGACTACGGCAAAGAGGAGTTATTCCGGTCTGATCCCCTAAAACTGATACCCTAGGGGATCCGTTTTATTATAAATTATTTTCTATTCCGGTCTGATCCCCTGTAAAAGAATCGGATACCCTGACACATTTTTAGGACAGTCAACAACAAAATATTTGTACAGGTTCTATTATATTAAAAAAAAAGAATAGGTAGTAAAGTCCCACAAACTACCATTAGAACAGAAGTAGGAAGGAGGTATTGGAAATTGGAATCTTCAAATCAAGTCTATATTATGATGCCTTTATAGTAAAGTTCCACAAACTACCAGGAGAACAGAAGTAGGAAGGAGGTATTGGAAATTGGAATCTTCAAATCAAATCTATATTATGCCTTTATAGTAAAGTCCCACAAACCACCAGGAGAACAGAAGTAGGAAGGAGGTATTGGAAATTGGAATCTTCAAATCAAATCTATATTATGCCTTTATAGTAAAGTCTGTTTGTTAAGTTAAGTTTTTTTTTTCACTTTTTTAAGTTTGTGGAACTTTACTGTCCTGGTTTCCTATCTCCAACAAAAAAAAAGTGCATGGTTTTAGAAAGAAATAATATAGATTTGATTTAAAGATTCTTTACCTCCTTCCTACTACTGTTCTCCTGGTAGTTTGTGGGACTTTACTGTCCTGGTTTCCTATCTCCAACAAAAAAAAGTGCATGGTCTTAGAAAGAAATAATATAGATTTGATTTAAAGATACCTCCTTCCGACTTCTGTTCTCCTGGTAGTTTGTGGGATTATCGTACAATTGTAAGATAGAGAAATAAAAACTGATAATTTTTTCATTAACAACTGTTTTTCGGTTGACTGTACTTCACTTGTACTTGTGTCAAAAAGGGGATCAGAACGGAATGATAAATTACAGGGGATCAGAAAGGAATAAACAAAAGAAAAATATTGGCAGTGGATCGGTTTGGGGGATCAGACCGGAACAACTCAGCCAAAGGAGGGTTATGATTTTGACTGGCTATGTATGTATGTATGTACGTTTGTATGTATGTATGTATGTGTGTATCTTCATCTGTTCCCTCATAGCTTCTAATCTACTTATCGGAACTCGACATAGGAGGTATCGTTAGAACCGTCTTAATTTTCCGCTGAACATAGGCTACGTGACGTGTCACAAAAAGCGATTTGGCGCCCTCTAGCGGACAAAAAGTAAGGCTTAAAAAATAAAAATGGAAATAAATACACCGTGTTTGGTATCATTTGAAAGGGCCTCACTTGTACATTTCCAAAATATTGCTCAAATTTAAAATCACGCCCTCTAGCGGACAAAAAGTCAAGATCAAAAAAAAATATTTAACACCAAAATTGTTTAAAAAAAAAAGTAAAAAACTAAAACCCGTCTACGACAAAAAAAACGACGCTGAAAAAGTATGAAACAAGATTTTCAGGATAGAACAAAAAGAAAAGGCGTAGTCACACGTTATAGGTACCAACCTAAACACTTTAATACCGTGTGACTACGCCTTTCCTTTTGTTCTATCCTGAAAATCTTGTTTCATACTTTTTCAGCGTCGTTTTTTTTGTCGTAGGCGGGTTTTTGGATTTCAAAGTTAAGAACTTTAATAAATGTAGGTGGGTCAATGACCGCTATTGACATTTTAACTGGCAGTAACTATAGAGAACCATAGCTTTATGACTGTGACAGTTAGTGGCGTTTGCCTAGCTGTAATTTAAGGTTAAACTTCATCATCAGCCTTAGCCTTTCACAACAACTTAGATCTTCCAACCTAACCAGTTGCAGCTGAAAACAGGGAGCGACTGTCTATTTATGATCATCAATGCTCAGATATCGAGATTAGAATAAAAGCCATTGGGCTAAACATAATTATTGAAACTTTTTGCCATCGGTACGTCTTACCCGACCAAACCAGACCCGTTATGACCGAAAGGCATACGGTAGAGGTTTCCACGAGAGTTCACTGGTTTGGTTCGATGATCCAGTGCGGAGCAAGCCACCGAAGTTGCAAGTATATAAAATGTGATGGACCATACCGAGTCGGGACTAGGATCACATTATCACCTACCGAATACAGAAGGGGTCATAAGGTGAAGATCCAAGATGTTACCAGGATTGATGAATTGTAGTTGCAATATCGTATTGACTAAAACCTATCCGTGTTCGTTCTAATGCCTTTTGCGCTTCAGGGCCGTGGTGACTGTTTCAAACAAATTTTGCAACTCTAGCAAGCACTAGCCCGAGCGGGCATCGTCTAATATATTGACATATTTTTGTAATACATATGGAATGGAATAAAGAATTGATTACAGAGAATATAAACTTTTTGCCATCAAGACGCCAAGAAGACAATACTATTGTTATAAAAATTGAATACAGCAAACCCTTTCCAAAGGCTTCATCGTTCCAATTTAAATATATACCTAAATATAGAAGGCAATTTCAATCTAGTACACGTCACAGAAATGTCTCATAAATATGTATAGATCGATTCGAGAATATTGGTAGATGGCATTAAATATTCAAATTCAATGCGATCGGATGCAATATTAGGAGCTCAGCGTTCTGCTGTTCCGTCGTAGTGTTTGTCTTATTCGGAGATCGTGGAAGATTATTTGAAGGAGCTTGCAACATTAGAGCTTTGGTTCAGCTTGAATATTAAAAGTTTAAGTAGGATTAGAACTTTTTCGTTATGTCACTTAAACTTTTAAAAAGCAGTTTATTTCAATTAGACCATCACAGACATTTTTGAATGTCAATAAAAGGCAAAGAAAGCGAAGCGTCAGTCAGAAGAGACTTTAGCTCACGAAACTAGTTTTGAATTGGTCCTGTAATCACTGTCGTAAAATTGGGACATTATTTTTTGATTTTTGGAGGGTAATAATTATTTTCTCTACTTCGTAGTTGCTGACAAACAAGAAATGTTAGGAACGCGTCTACAGCGCAGACCTTGATTTTATGAATAGAAAAAGTTGCTCAAGAGGTTTTATTCAGGAGGAAAAAACGGAAATTGCAGCCCCTGTTTCCTCTTAAAATAATCTTTGAAACTCCCAAAACCTGAAACGAAAAACAAAAACAGCTGCTTCGTTAATTACGCATCAAAAATATTTTCCGCGTATTCAATTCACGAGTGTGGAGCCAAACTTTGCATATTAACAAACAAACCAACAGAAAAACAAATATAACAAAGTTTGTAATAAGGGTATCCACCCTTTGAGACACTCGCGCTTAAGACAGATACACAGGACGTTCTAAAATTTAATTTTGCATACGAACTTTCCGAAGAACATATTGGAATTAATTCTGGAGAATTGTTTTTGATGTCTGTTTGAGATGTGCGGAGTTACATCGTCGTTTTCTGGGAAAAACCGGTCAAGTGTGAGTCGCACTTGCGTGGTAAGGGTACTGTGTATCACCCAACCTACATCATCATCAAATCTCTCCCACAGCTATGATATGATGATGATGATGATGATCTATTTTCCTAAATGGTCATAGTCGCAGTTACTATTATAAAAGGTCCATTTTACGCTTTTTAACGCAATTCATATTATTATGATCTGCTAAAGAGGCCATTATAGACCCCTTGTGCGACTTTTTCTCGACTAATTCGAAATACTCTCTCAGAATCTCGATGAGGAATATTCACCATTATTATTGAGTAATTGGTCATAGCAAACTTTCGGAGTTCCGTACTTCGCGATAATGTACATTCTGCATACAGTACCTACTTCGTAGTAGCAAACTTTCGGAGTAACGCACATCGGAGTAACGAATATTTTGAATACCGTACTTCGTCATAGCGTACATTCTGACTAACGTAATTCGGACTTACAAACTTTCTGTATACCGTACTTCGGTATTTTGAACTTCGGAGTAACGTAAAACAGTCCCAAGAGAGAAAAAACAGTCAAAATTTAGGCATTATATCGCTCGCGCGGCAGGGTGGGGGGTGAGGTCGTGCGTACATAAAAGCAAAGTAGTGCAACCTCGCCTTAACCTTAGTTTCTTAAAAATGATGATTCATCCATCTATCTTGCGTCGTATGCGCAGTCACCTCGCAAACTTTGCGTCATATGCGCAGCCACCTCGCAAACTTTGCGTATTTGAATTTTGATACAAAAATTTTTTTTTTTGACGGTACGGTTGGCGCAGTGGCTAAGCGATTGGACTGCTGCGCTGCGTGTCGCGGGTTCGATCCCCGCACGGAACAAATATTTGTATGGCCTACAAATAGTTGTTTCGGGTCTGGGTATTTTTGTATGTGAGTTTAAATGTTTGTGAACGCACCCACGATACAGGAGAAATTCCTAGTGTGGGGCAACGTTTTTAAAAAAAAAAAAACTTTTGCCTTTCAGCATCGATACACTAAGAAAGAGTAGACAAGAAGACAGGTCAGTCTTGTTTCAACTACCTATTTTGGTAAAAAAAACACATTTTTACCTCCACAAATTACGTTCTTATCCGAGTTACATAAGGTTGACATGATTTTGAACAACAGTAAAAAATAATAATGTCAATAGGCTCGCCCTCTATTACATGGAACTCCAAACATCATTGGCGATATGTGGGTATCCTGTTAGGTACACCTCTGCCTTAACCTTTAGAGATAACAGGCGTAATGATGAAGCCCTTAGACTGGTGAACAAAGACGGTAGCGTAGGCTCAATATATCGTCCCATTTTTAACCTTTCCTTACTGAATCCTAAAAAAGATTCCAGTATTTCGTTACATTTCTTGAAGCAAAAGATATAAGATGTTATTGTTATATTCTGAGTCTGGCGCGTGTAAAAGTAGGCAGTTTTCTATTAAATAATATAGTCAATATAGTCGTGTTTTTTGCTCTTAAAATCACAAGAATAGTAGGTACACGTGCGTGGCGTAATATTCTTTTCTTTTTGGGATAATAGTAGTTTATATTGTATAATAATAGTAGTTTATGCGACTGTGCATAATGAAGGGCATTACAACACAAGTGTGGGTTTAAGAAACGAGCCGAAGGCGAGTTTCTTAATGGCATCACACGAGTGTTGTAATGCCTAATTATGTATAGTTGCATACACTACTTTATCTACCCAAATATCATAAGGGCTCTATGATGGGTTCAGGAACCATAGGGAAATGACCAGCATTGTTACCAGTGTAATGCAATAAAAAATAAACAGGTTATTAGTTGCATTCGTCGCTGCATTTACGATATCTGGCGGAGTGTTCATGTCGATTTCTGAGTCACTATCACTCATTTTCGACAGAAATAAAGAACTTATCAGAAAATTTGTCTACTCGTAACTGGAAATAAAAAGCTAACGAACCAATGACAGCTCGAAATGGCGGCGTTTCGGATATCTGTCATTTTTTTTAAATCTTATGCAAACGAACAAAGTCACTATTCATGTGTCACTCGAGATCAAAATGTCGTGCGATTTATAATTAAAATCATACTGAATTGGGGTTTCCTATCGATAGGTATCTGTTTTAATATACATACTAGAATAGCACACTCACTTGAATTTGACACCTTTTCCAAATTTAAACTCATAACCTACTGGTTATGAGTTCATTACAGTTCTGTTTATTTCTGCTGGTTGGTAATGCTGGTCATTGCCTATGGTTTTTGAACGCATTAGAGAGGGTTTATGATATTTGGGTAGATAAAATATCATTTTATACTATGAAAGAAGGTAATGGCCAATTTGGATTTTGAGCTGGAGTTCTGACTTAATGAGTCAACCGAGCCTCCTCAAGCCTTAAATCTCCTAAGGGCTCGTTTACGGAGACGCGGGGCGTTGCGAGGCGCGTGCAGAATGCTCTTTTCGTGCTTTTTTATTAATTTACTGAGTGACGAGTGCACCGCAACAAACGCTGCATTTTAAACAAACGAGTGAAAAATCGCTTCTCGTAAAATCAAGTAATGAAATCGTTAACTTTTTCATACATTGCCATGTGTTTGAAATAAAACCGCTGCACGCGCCGCGCGACGCCCCGCCTGTACGTAAACATGCACTAAGAATTAGGCAGAAGTGTACCTAGAAGCCAGATTTCCTCCAGATATATTTAAGTCCCATGTAATGGGGGGTGAGCCTATTACCATCAAACGGGCACATATTCATACTCAGTGACTGCTTCTGAGAAATTCGTGATGGAAAAATTCAATAACACTTCGCCCCACTTGATAATCAAACGAAAGACCCCATGCCCATCATATGCGCTTGCAACCACTAGACCAGAGATGCAGGCTCTCAATCTTTCATTTAAAATACCTTAATCTAGTTATGAGAATCTGTAGATTCTCACATCCCTGACACCCATAACATCCCTCCAAATTATGGTATAGGGTGTAAAAGTATATACCTATCACATTCCTCCAAATTATGGTACACGGTGTCAAATACACTCGAGAGCAATGAATCCGGGTCACTTAAAGAATGTTAAAAATCTCGGAAACTAAAAATGATAGGTTAATGCAATAAATTGTATTTAATAGACAATGTAATACTCCTTAAATTAAGGTATTAAAACTTCTTAGTTATTGTAAAGTTATATCATAAAAAAATCAAATTTGAAAAAGGGCCACTTTCGAAGATGGAACTACGTAATTACAGCATTTGGTTTTGCTTTTGTTTGTAATCTGTCATTTATGTGGGTACATAAACCATGTTGATAGTGCTCTATATTCATTATTCAAGCTGAAATTATGTCGCTTACGCCTGAAGAATGCACCAGAATACTTACAATGCTGGAAACCGGCCGGAGTCAGCGCGATACAGCCAGGACTGTCGGTGTGTCGCTGTCAACAGTACAAAGAGTTCTCCGACGTTACGAAGAAACTGGTTCTAACCTACGCAGACCAGGAACGGGCAGAACCAGGTGTACCACAGCACGAGAAGACCGATTTGGTGAACACCATGCTTCGAAATCGCTTTCTCACAGGAACTGAACTCACAAATCAGTTTCGACGCCTCGGAGGAAGTAACCCAAGTGCATGGACAGTAAGACGTCGGCTTGCTGAATTTAACTTAAAACCCCTTAGACCTGCAAACGGCCCTAAACTGGAGCGTGGGCATCGTATTTCAAGACTAAGATATGCCCAGAGCCACGTAAATTGGAGTATTGAAGATTGGTCAAAAGTTATGTTCTCCGACGAATCAAAATTTATGCTCTACAAGCACGATGGAAGACACAGAGTGTATCGAAGACCAGGGGAAAGATTCAAGCAAGCATGCATCGAAGAAAAAGTAGCCTACGGTGGTGGGTCTGTACTTGTGTGGGCCGGAATTTCTTCTGAAAGTCGCACAGAGCTGGTGATCATAGAAAACGGCTCTTTAACTAGCGAAAGATATGTGGAAGAAATTCTCAATGATCACGTTGGTCCATTTATGGTTAATTTAGGTGAGGATGCTATATTTATGCATGACAATGCCCGACCTCATACAGGTAGGATTGTGAATGACTACCTTCAAGAGATGAACATTACTCGTATGGAGTGGCCAGCGCGCAGCCCGGATATCAACCCGATCGAGCATGCTTGGGACGAGCTAGGCAGATGCGTAAAACAACGAAACCCTCCCCCAATCACGCTTCGTGAGCTCAAAATTGCTCTCACAGAGGAATGGGAGAATATTCCCCAAAATCGTATAAGGAACTTGGTGTACAGCATGCCAAACCGCGTAAACGCAGTAATGGAAGCACGAGGAGGCAATACGAAGTATTAAAATTCAAGAAAATCGTAATAAAGTTCAAAAATTTCATGTTTCCTATTTTTGTTTTAAGGAGAGATCAGCAGTTTTTTTCTTTATGTAATTTTGTGTTAATAAAATGTATGAAGACTCATATTTTTTTACGTTCATTTAAGGAGTATTACATTGTCTAATAAATACAATTTATTGCACTAACCTATCATTTTTAGTTTCCGAGATTTTTACCATTCTTTAAGTGACCCGGATTCATTGCTCTCGAGTGTATTATGTTATGGAAATGCGAAATATCAAACCAATGTGTACACCAAATCAAGTTTCAATAAGCAAAAACTTTTGGTGAAACGACATTCAATTTTGCTTTCAAATAATGTTACGTAGGCAAAACTTTGAACTTATAGCACCTTATAGGCAACAGTGCAGGAATCATAGGGGTAGTGAGGGTTCCGTCATATAATTTAAAACTTGTATTTTACATCCGTTATTTTATTGTAGAGCTAAACGTTTATCAAAAGACGAGAAGTTCTAAACAACTCAATTTAAGGTAAAATTCGTCATAAAATGCCATATTTTACTGAGAACAGAATTTATACTTTACAGACAAATAAAACATTAAAATGATAAAAGCAGTCGGAGAATTTCGGCATGGCAGAAGGAAATGACACCGCCACTTAATTATGCACGAGGTCAGTAACCACTGAGCACTTGTTATATAATTCATTCTAATTAATATAAGAAACATTTATCATGAAATTATGCTATTTCTCTATCTAATTTCGTCATTGTGTCGGCGCCCCGGCTATTACTAAATACCAGAACTGTGACACTGCTTGTAGATACAGGATGCAAGCATGTACATCAAACTAAGTACCCCTACACAAATATCGTTGCTGGGAAACGATTTTTTTTTTAGGTGAAAAATCTAAATCAAAACTCTAAATCTAGCACTCAAAACATTCTGCTAGTGGATGCTTTGAACAGTAAACGGGTCATGGAGTTAATTTAAGTAAAGTAACTTAGATCATCGTTTAAGAATAAAAACCCAGATTATTTTAAGGAAAAGTGCAATCTAACAATATAAAATGTCTGACAACCTGATAAACCCGACTATTTACGTTAACTTGCAACTCAAATTGAAATATTTATTCAGCAAATACTTGAGTTGTTGGCAACACTTATGCAAACTGACTCTGTCGCTCTTTAAAGACCGCTCGAGCCACTCAAGAGTAAGTATTCTGAAAAATGCTTACGTTGCAATAATAATTGTCAAATATTATGCTGTTTCATTGATATCTAGATACAAATAAATAAAATTAAAGTGTCTGTTCATTGTATGTTTTTAGTCTACCACCGATTTTGATGATACTTTACTGACAGTTTAGTTCAGCTATTTTGTCCATTGGGGATCCTTACATACTCTTATCGCTCCGTCCACGTTCAAAGATCTAGGTTTACGCGAACGACGGTAACTAGGACTCCACCCCTGACCTCTTTAAAACACATTACCAATATGATATCCTTTACCACTTTTAACTTTTGTCTTTCTAGTAGTCCCTTTCCAGTTATGACTTAAACATAATACATAATAAAAACGAGAGTACAGGTGTTACCTCGACAAACCATACACTTTTTATTTCACCCCTCCTTGATCCACTACTAATCCAATATGTAACACAAAAACACACCTGAACATCAACATACAATGTCAGTCGATGATGTATGATAAAAACCAGCTAAGGTCGATTATGAGTCGCACTCGAAGGGTTCCGCGAAAATCTCACGTTTCTTGTATAAACTATAGTATAAGTGTATTGTATTAAATTAAAGGGTCCCCCACCCTTTAATTATTCACTTTATTTTATTTTTTGTTGTTACAGCGTTCACAGTCTATACACACTCTGAAAATCTCAAGTGTCTATCTACTACTGTACAAAAGGGAATAGGTACATACTTCAGTGCGAAAACCGTAATATCATCGAATTTCGTTTTTTCGACAACTTTTCACTATTAGGTACCGCGACACCTTGTTAAATCGACACCTTGTTTCTGCGATTTTTCGTTACATCGAAAAACTGTACTCATCATCTGCCTAGCCTTTTCCCAACTATATTGGGGTCGGCTTCCAGTCTAACCGGATGCAGCTGAATACCAGTATTTTACATAGAGCGACTGCCTATCTGACCTCCACAACCCAGTTAATACTAGGTAATACGATACCCTTTGGTAAGACTGGATGTCAGAATTTCAGGTCACTGACTACCTGTAACGACTGCCAAAGATCTATATATATGGCAGCCGGGACCAACAGCTTAACGTGCTTTCCGAGGCACGGAGGAAAGTCGGTATGTCGGGCGGTCACCCATCCACAGACCGATCTAGGCAAGCACAGCTTTACCTAAAGATCGACCTGAGTGGCAGTTCTTATTAAGCCACGAGCTCCTCGATCGAAAAACTGTACTGCGAACGTAATAACTCCTGGCAGACCCCTGGGAGATCCTGCGACTGACGGACGGATGGACAAACAGCGGAGTCTTAGTAATAGGGTCCCGTTTGACGCCCCTCGAGCACGGAACCCTAAATGCTATATCCACAGACACATATATCATAAGATTGGCAACGAGAATAATCCGTCAACAAATGTCGATATATTGGCAGGTTGGCAGACGTGGAGCTAGAAGCGATGTGAATTACTAAGAATATGGAGTCGTGGCAGGAGATAGGTGTGACCTATTAGGAGATAGGGTATTGTGTTAGCACAATAAAACTCTGTTAATGCATAGACATGATCTAATTTACGCCACAAAATTTGTTTTTGTCTTTTGAGCAAAGAACCTTATTTTATCTAAGTCACATAAGTCTTTAAACTGATTTCGTTACTAACAATATCATAAAAACTAAAACGGAATATTAAAGTGTAAGTACTTGATGATACCCCCCGTTCCTGTTATCAGTGTTTACGTTAGCTAAGTGAACTATGTCTGGTAATCATGCATCATCTGCCTAATCTTTTCATAGTTTCTAATCTGTTTATCTATCTATCTATATAAATAAAATAAAACCGACTTCGACAAAAATAAAACACAAAAAAGTGAAAAATAAAAATCAGCTTCTGAAGTCGGTGACTTTTGTTTGTTTGATTTCATGTTTTTGCCACCGACTTCAGAAGCTGATTTTTATTTTTCACTTTTTTGTGTTTTATTTTTGTCGAAGTCGGTTTTATTTTTTGTAAAAAAGTTTTTATTTTTCACTTTTTAGTGGTTCACATGTGCTTACCCCTTCACAACGTACCGGCGTGATGTTATGTTATGAACTGGTGTAAACAATAGACAGACATGAGATTTCAGCAATCCCAGTCCATTTGCTATCATTTATTGAGGAGTTCCGTTGTCTATCTCCGAAGTTCTTCATCAGATGTTCACCAAATAGTTTTTATAACCTTTGTAGTGAGTTCAGGCGTGATATTATGTTGTGTGATGGCGTAAACAATGTTTAGATATGCTATAGCAACAATCGCGGTTAATCTGCTGTTATTTACTGAAGAGTTCCCCCGATTTCTACAAGATCCCATCATCAGATATTGAAATGGTGACAATGGGACTACACGGGAAGCACCAGCTTTCAAATGAAAAAAGAATCATGAAAATCAGTTCACCCAGTCGCAAGTTATGAGCGAACAAACATAAAAAAAAAAAAAAAAAAAATACAGTCGAATTGATAACCTCCTCCTTTTTTTGAAGTCGGTTAAAAAAGAGAAGTCCTGACTGACTGACTGACTCATCAACGCCCAGCCCAAACCCTTGGACCTAGAAAGCTGAAATTTTGCACAGAGGTTCCCTTTATAATGTAGACAAGGAATAAGGAAGGATTTTTCCAAATTCAACCCTTACATACAAACTTTCATCCCCTATTTAAATCCCATAAAGGGGATGAAAGTTTGTATGGAAAATCGTAATTTTCACGCGGGGGAAGCCGCTGGCAAAAGCTAGTAATTAGGTTAATTAGGTTCTGGGTTGGATTCCCCGGTCTCACAAAGTGTTATTTGGATTTTCTGCCCGGTTGATGGGAATAGGCTCGCCATGTATTACATGGGACTTAAATAAACATAACTGGCGAAATGTGAGTGTACTATTAGATACCCCTATGACCAACCCTTCGGGGATTACAGGTGTGATGTTATGTTTATGCGTAATTATCTACGACTAGCTGACCCGTGCCCACTTCGTTGGGCATAATTAGTCGAAAGTGTGCAATTACGTTACGAAAAATTCAATTTCGGGGACGTCCGCTGCGTAAGGAGCCGACCACGCGACTGAGGCGCGCGGGTACCTACCTCTCAGATCAGATGTAAAAGGCCACGCCCTTTTCTCCCGAAGCGAGCACGAACGCGAACCGAATTAAACCCGAAACCATCCCGCGCCCTCCGCTCGCTGCTTTGGTTTTTTCTCCGATTCACTTTGCAAAACGGACTACCACGTAAAAGCCTTTTTATTTTTCGGTTTTTACCTATGACACTCAGCAATAATGTGGCTTTCTATTGGTGAAAGAATTTTAAAATCGGTTCAGTAGATCCCGAGATTACCCCTTACAATTTAACAAATACACAAACTTTACCTCTTTATAATATTAGTATAGAAGTATCATCTGCCTAGCCTTTTCCCAACTATATTGGGGTCGGCTTCCAGTCTAACCGGATGCAGCTGAATACCAGTATTTTACATGGAGCGACTGCCTATCTGACCTCCACAACCCAGTTAATACTAGGTAATACGATACCCTTTGGTAGGGTCCATATTGGCTCACCTAAAGTTCTTTATCCGAAATTGTTCTTCCTAACGATTTGTAATCCGAATGATCACTCTTCCTAAAATTTTTCATCCTAAAGTTTTCATTCATACTATTTGTAGTCCTACCGACGATGTTCATAACACTCATGTTTCCGAAAATTGGAATTCATAATATCATTAGTGTAAATATATTTAAACTCCTACTGTTTTTTATCCTAACGCTTTTTTTCCTAAACATAATTAACATAATATTTTCACTCATACAACTGTTTAGAATGATTAAAGGTCGTTTCACTGATTTTTGTCTTGAAATAAAATAAATGAATGAAATTCAGGTCAGAGTGTCGTCTTGGGGGCACTATGAAAAAAATACTTAGAAAAATTTCGCGACCAATTTCGAGGTAGCGCTCGCCGGCCGCTGCCGCGGCACCGCTCGCTTCGCTCGCTCGGCTCGCGCGTAGTTGGTCACCGTTCTAACCTAACCTAACCTATGGATATCTTTGCATAGTATATAAGGTCCCATTAAAATAGGTGGACAAATTTTAACACAGCGTTTAGTAAGCCTAACTAAAGACATCTAAACAAAAAAAAAACACTATAATTATATAAAGTTATTTTATTTTGACTTAAAATAATAAATTGCCGGCACTCTAGAACAAACTCATCCTATAAAAGTAGGTATTTTATTTCTTATTCTTATTTTTTTTTTTGCTATTGTCCTTATTTTAGCGGTCTGAATGATTTCTAAAATTTTGTCCACCTATTTTAATGGGACCTTATATAATACCTACTGATTATTATGAATAAAAAGTAATATAAACAAAAAAAAGATATGACTTTGAATAATAGTGTAAAAGATGGTTATGTTTAGAAAATATAGGAAAACAAATAATAGTGTAATAGATGTTTATTGCTACAGACATTATGAAGTCGAATGCTTCGGAATTAAAACATTAGAGACAGAGAAGTTAGGAATTGCGATTGTTAGGATGAAAAATGTTAGGAAGAACATTTTCGGATTTCCAATTATCGGAGTTGAAATTTTAGGTGAACTTTGGCGCACCCCCTTTGGTAAGACTGGATGTCAGAATTTCAGGTCACTGACTATCTGTAACGACTACCAAAGATCTATACATGGCAGCCGGGACCAACAGCTTAACGTGCTTTCCGAGGCACGGAGGAAACCCGGTATGTCGGGCGGTCACCCATCCACAGACCAACCTAAGCAAGCACAGCTTTACCTAAAGATCGACCCGAGTGGCAGTTCTTATTAAGCCACGAGCTCCTCATTAGTATAGAAGTATAGATAATACAAATCTTACCTCTAGTAACTCGTTAATGTCGTAATATGCTTTATTTACTAAATAATGTTCCCTTTGTAAATATTCCCTTGATACCCAAGTAGGTACATCACAAGTCCGTCGGCCACGTCCTTACTCTGACGTCGTGACGTCACAGGCAGCCATGTTCCCTATTGTTCCCACTTGATCTTGACAAGGGGAAACTTCAAACGTTCGCGTGGGTGATACTTGATGGATTAGCCCTTTAAACTTACTATTAATACATTTAGTTTGGTTAAAGGAATTTTAGAGAAATCCTCTTTACATTTAGTGCTTGAAAACATAAAAGCGTTGTCAGATTGTTCAGGTTACTTGAGGTTACTTCTCAATATTTTTCTATAAGTGAGTCGGTCCGTGGTTTGTCTTTAAGGTCTAAAATACTCATCATCTACGTATCGTTTTCCCTACCTATATTGGGGTTGGTTTCCAGTTTAACCGATTACAGCTGAGAACTATCTTTTACATGAAGCGGCTGCCTACGGACTGGAAGCCGACCCCTACATAGTTGGGAAAAGGCTAGGCAGATGATAACTTACCAACTTACCAAGTTCAATCTTGCTACCTCTAGCTTTAAAACGAAATCACTTAATCTCCAACCCTACAATCCACGCAGAGGTAAAGCCGCTGACACACTTCCTACAATTCTCTCATAAAAAGAAAAACATCAAGTTTTTTACAAAAAAAAAAAAATAAGTTGTAGTAAAAATGCACTCGCTAAGATATACAATGGGGACATGGAGTGGAGGTATTCAGTCTACGGTTAAGCTCCTTTACAACTTACCCACTTTTGTGTTTAAGTCTTTGTTAAGCTATCCGACAATAGCCCGAGAATATTTTTTTGCTTCGGTTGGTAGTTTTTTAAACGGAGCAAACGCTGTAAGTTGGCTTTAAAACGATGAAGAATGGTAACGGAAGAAATAACCCATTTACATTTAGTTGTATGAAGGTTTGATGTTTTATTTATGGGAATAAGTTTTTCTTTGTTTTAGAATTGAAATAGCTTTTGATGAGCCTATACGAATGACTATGCATACCTACGTTATCGGCCGTAAGTGTTTTTAAGTCTATTTTGATAACGATAAGGTCTTATTTCGTTTGTACTGTTTTCATCGTTCAATCTAAGGCCTTAGCTGCGTTAGGTGACGGTGATGATTCATGTCGTAGAGATAGTTGAGAGGGTTGTTTTTCGTGAGGAGAAAGTATTGATGGCCCAGTAGAAATAGCTGTGACTGTCAAGTTTTAGGTAGTAGGTTCCCAGGAGCAGCCACAGTATCTGGATTTATACCCGGTGATGGCAGATGCATTACTTTGTATAATTTATATTTCTCTCGCAACGGTGAAGGAAAACATCGTGAGGCAACCGGCATGTCTTAGAACCAAAAATTGGAAGAAATGTGACATCTACCAACCCGAACTGGGCACGCGTGGTGAATCGTGGCCTATCCCTCTCCAAGAAAGGAAGCTGAGTCCCTGCTGTGGGAACGTTATAGGCTGATGATGATGGCAATTGACTCGCACCCTATTACATAAGACTTATTGAGCGTGACAGTCGAAATGTGGTCATTTTATTAGGCACACTTCTGCCTAGCCTTGAAGATAAACTCCCTTAGGCTGAAACAGGAATTAAGTCCAAATGAATCCGAAAGAAATAATGTTCAACAAAAACAAAAATCTACATGAAAAAGGCGAATTAACATGAAATCTCATCTTTTGTCCTATGACCTAAATTTTACGTATTTATAAATTATTTATAGGTACAGAAAGGTTCTCAAACGAGAGCCCTAAAGCCTTCCCAAAGGCTGATCTTGAGAATTCTGCTGTGATATGTTATTACAAAACATTTTTGGGACCTTTATGCTGAGAAGGCCTCGCTTCTCTATTTGGGTTCTCTGAATTCTGAAACCTGTAGGAACACTTTGTTGAAAACTACACGAGCAAAGATGTTTTGGTTTAATTAATGGTAGTTACAAACATTTTGAGCTATAACCATACTTGTTAGAGCTAGCTTTAACAGCATCAATCTAGTTTGATTTAGTATCTAAATTGTACACACGCCTAATGCATGTGCATGGCTACAGATCGAGCTTTACATTTTTACAGTTTTTATTTTATATCAATGCCTTCACAATTTTTTCAAACCACTGCAACTCCTGAAAGAAGGAACCAACAGTGGTGATCGCCAGAAAACCGCCGAGAAAATGAAGCTTGACGAAGTCGCAGCGAAAAAATTTAACTGTCTTGGATCCCGCATCGTAATTATTCAGAAAAGAATGGTGGAGTAGTAGAAAAAACAAAATTTCCACTGTAACATTGAAATCTCCAGTATAACATGACCTCGTTTTGAATAGATTTTCCATAAAATAAGAGATCAGCAAACTGATTATTTATAGTTTGATTGATCGAAGTACGAACCAACAGAAGTGCGACCGTGCGTGTATTAGACAGATGTGTCAACTTAGACGAACCAAAAAGAATACGTTAGAATCAGAGCAGCTGGCGTTCCTTAGTTACTGTATATCCCCATGGGATATAGGCGTGAATTTCAATGTAAGTAAATCTAGATTCAGTATAAGAAAATCCCGGGTCTAACATAAATAGTCATGGGTGCAAAAGGCCTCGAGGCTAACGTAGAATTTATCTATCTATCTATATAAATAGAAAGAGAAGTCCTGACTGACTGACTGACTGATTCATCAACGCCCAGCCCAAACCCTAGACCTAGAAAGCTGAAATTTTTCGAAATTTGTCGCGAGTAAATAGGCTTCTTCTGGGTAAGCTCGTTCCATCGTCGACCTCATCTCTGCCTTAGGGCAAGATTGAGGTCAAGAGTAAGCCCATATTAAATAAAAAAAAAAAAAAACTCAACCTAAAATCGACATTTTTGTAGTTAAATCGACATCAACGCGGGCGAAGCCGTGGGCAAAAGCTAGTACTTAAATAACAGTAATAGCCTAATGGTGTGACCATCGGATTGCCAGGTCGTAGGTTTTGAATTCGGACCCAAGATACTTTCCTAAGCTTTTTCGGATTCTTGCACGTATTTTATTATCACTTGCTCTCTTGCTTGAAGGAAAACATTGTGATGAAATTAACGTGCTTGAGAGATATTTCTTGACGGCATGTAAAGCCAAGTCAGAGGCCCATGGGTGGAATAAAATCTCCAACAACAAAGCACTACACACGACAGCTATCTATACAGCTCATTTTCATAAGTATTTGCGGTGCTAACAAAAAAATAAACTTTAGAAGAAAAATCAGTTTCTGAAGTCGGTGACTTTTGTTTTTTTGATTTCATTTTTTTGCCACCGACTTCAGAAACTGATTTTTCTTCTAAAGTTTATTTTTCACTTTTTTGTATTTTTTTTTTGAAGTCGGTTTTTTTTTTGTTAGAAAAAAAATATTTTTGACTTTTTAGTGGTTCACATGTTCATGGGTCATAATGTGGACAATGTAGCTTTTTTTAAATTTTGTTGATTTTTCAAAAACCGCTTGTCCGATTTCTATAAAAAAAAAAATATGGAACCAGTTGGGAAGTATACACCCTTTCCAACCAAAAAAGAATTTTTCAAATCGGTTAGCAAGCGACGGAGTTTTGCCCGAACAAACATAAAAAAGCAAACATCCCAATTGAGAACCTCCTTCTTTTTTTAGAAGTCGGTTAAAAAGAGACCAGCTTACCCATTGAGCAAGCTCGAACAAGCATGGTCAACAAGAATTTTCCTAATATATCTTTATTCTCATAGCTCCCTGTCACTAGGTTATTATCCTCAATCCTTTTTCGAAAGTCTTAGACAATTTCAATAGACAGTTCCTTGACCTTTATCCTGACCTTTGGCTTGACCACCGACCATCAGAAACCCCGAAAAATGTAATAAACCTAAATATTTCTCATCTATTCAACTTTCCCACCAATTCCCTAAACAAATTGCTTTCAAACTACAGTTCGGGTTGACAACACAGCTACACGACAAAGCGTCTATAACGCTAACTTTTACGTTAGCAGAATCACAACGCAGGTAAGTCCTGAACGCAATTTTGTCGTAGTTATGATTTACAACGTGAGGGACCTTTGAGAAATTCAGCAGGTAGTTTATGTTCCTTCAGCTGTGTCCCTTATAAGCTTTATGAGTTTATCTACACTATTTTTAGTGTTATATCTGTGTGAAGATCTTTATTGTTATTTTGGTAGCTTAATTTTGCAGTTGATTTACATTATTACCTTTGCAGTACAAGCAAGATAATTTTGTGCTATTTTTCAGAACAAATATAGGGACTCTTCTTCTTCTGCCTCTAGTACTTTGATTTTTTATCATTTATATACACTCAGTGACTTTAAAATATCGCTGAGATAGCCACATATAGACTGGATAGTTATACATTTATTTTCAGATGTTACCATAAGATCCACAGATATATAACTTAACTTAAATAAACATACGAATAACATTATATTTGTGTTAGTATAAGCAATTGGAAACTATTTCAGTAGCGTTTCACTTGCATGATGTTTTGTGTTGTGTGTTTTGTGTTTTGTGGCACCCAGTCTGGTGCCTTCCACGTGGAAGGCACCAGACTGGGTGACGTGGTGAGGCTTGAGAAAGCATCAGTAGTCTAAGTTCCAGATCGGAAAAGTCCCACTAGGTTTTCTCATAAGGATATTCTGAGCATTCTGCGCACTAGACTGAAATGCTCTAAATTGGCAATATTCTCGCTCCTATTAACATAACACAACATCACGTCCATAATTTCCGAAGGCAGAGGTGTATGAAATAGTACACACACATTTCATCAGTTACGTCTTTGTACGACGTAACATACCTACGTCGTGTAGAAATTTTTACGGGGGTGTTATAGGGGCGAGCCTATTGATGACTCCATGGCTGCTACCAAGAAATCCTTTATTACAAACACTTGAACAAAATATAACATAAATAATATATAATAATATAATATAACATATCTATCACTATCACTACATAATATAAAACAAAGTCCTCCGCCGCGACTGTCTGTCTGTCTCTTAGCGATAAACTTAAAAACTGAGGCACTGATTTCCATGCTGTTTCACCAATGGATAGAGTGGTTCTCGAAGAAGGTTATATAATTTGTCAAGTTTCGACACGCGGTCAAAGCCGCGGGCATCAGCTAGTGTCTTAACATTATATTATTATTCCCTTGCCAATCCAATTGCCACTAAGATTTTATTAAACTTCCAGTACTTAGTAATCTTAAAACAAAACGTTCATACTTAAAGCACAAATAGGTCCCTCTCCAAATATCTATTGTATTATCCTTAAACAATGTTATTGTATCGCGTTGATGGCAACATTGGCCACGCCAATCGGGTAATCCAAGCCCTCATTAGGGTCATCCCTAACGATTATTTGGGCCGCTGAAGTAAATGTGGTTTAGGCGACCTAGATAACAGCTTGAAGGTATGTTTGAGGTATTAACAGATCATTTAGAGAAGTATGTTCCTAATGACTGGTTAGTTGGTCTAGTAGTTGCAAGTGCGACTGCTGAGCATATGGTCCTAGGTTCGATTCTCGGGTTGGGAAAAGTGTTATCAGGAATATCTCAGTAGCAGCTACGGAGTCTGGATTGTGTGTCTGGTTGATGACAGTTATAGGCTCCCCCTATTACATGGGACTAAAACATAACTGGCAGAATAAGTGCACTTGTTGGGTGCCCTCTGCCTATCTCACAAGAAGTGATGTTATGATAGTTTAATTATTGGTGATACACTGAATAGTTTTTGCTTCATTTTCATGTTTCATGACCGCTACACATTAATTTGTAAGTTTTACGGATTCGTTGTGGCTTTTTTCTGGTTCGACATACCTACCAAATTGTTAGATAAGTTTTTGTCTTTACTAGATTTCTGGATAAATAACAACAAAATACAATAAGCATCTATTGTTTGTTCACTACAAAATAGTGATTTAGTAAGACTATTGTGTAAATAGGGCTGAAAATGAACTAAGCCTTCCTGTCAATTTTCTTCGTGAATGCTTCTCAATAATGGTATTAGAACAGATCGTGAAGATGAGGGTATGCCTTAGAACTAACCAACCTACCCTTTTTTGCGAATTGGAAATCATCATGACCTCTCCCACTCTGGGCCGAGCAGAAGGGAGTCACAGACTTGTGCTGACTACAACCTACCCATGTTGTTTTACAACCCTTTTTGTCCCAGGGCCACGGTATCTCTTTAGTCCCACAACCCCAGAACAGTCCCGCAGCCCTGGAGCCAAACTACCCTTGTTTTTTTGGGAGGGTGGTAAATCAGCAACTGACTCCTCCCGCTCTGAGCAGAGCGGTAGGGAGTGTCAGACTTCTACTGACTAAAACCACCCATGCTCCTTCTTAGCCCTTTGTGCCGAGGCCGCGGTATCTCTTTCGAACAACCCGCAGACCCGACGGGAGCCAACCTACCCTGGATTCGGGTGATGGAGACCAAAGAGACATTATAGGTTGACTATTTTGAACTCCTGTCTACGAACAACACTTTTCATTATGCATTTCTTAATAGTAGTTTATGCGACTGTGCATAATGAAGGGCATTACAACACAAGTGTTCGGCGAGTTTCTTAATAGCATCACACGAGTGTTGTAATGCCTAATTATGTATAGTTACATACACTACTTTATCTACCCGAATATCATAAGGGCTCTATGATGGGTTCAGGAACCATAGGGAAATGACCAGCATTGTTACCAGTGTAATGCAATAAAAAATAAACAGGTTATTAGTTGCATTCGTCGCTGCATTTACGATATCTGGCGGAGTGTTCATGTCAATTTCTGAGTCACTATCACTCATTTTCGACAGAAATAAAGAACTTATCAGAAAAAATTTCTATTCGTAACTGGAAATAAAAAGCTAACAAACAAATGACAGCTCGAAATGGCGGCGTTTCGGATATCTGTCATTTTTTTAAAATCTTAAGCAAACGAACAAAGTCACTATTCTTGTGTCACTCGAGATCAAAATGTCGTGCGATTTATAATTAAAATCATACTGAATTGGGGTTTCGTATCGATAGGTATCTGTTTTAATGTAGATACTAGAATAGCACACTCACTTGAATTTGACACCTGTTCCAAATTTAAACTCATAACCTACTGTTTTCAGTAGGTTATGAGCTCATTACAGTTCTGTTTATTTCTGCTGGTTGGTAATGCTGGTCATTGCCTATGGTTTTTGAACGCATTAGAGAGGGTTTATGATATTTGGGTAGATAAAACATTTTAATAAACAGTAGTTGTAACTAATCTAGCTTATTTATTTATTGCACTAATAACACTACCCCGAGTTGAATTCAATTCGAAACGTCCAACGAAACTAACCATAGCCCCTACCACCTACAAACCAAAAAGCTTCGTATTTATTTTCAATACCGGTTCTCTAATAATTTGCGGTACCGTACCGGGGCCGTACCGGAGCCGTCACGTCTAGGGTTGGCAACCGCACCCTGATAAAGAGTCATCATATGCTTAGCCTTTTGTCAAATAAGTTGACCTCGGTTTCTAGAACATAATATAACGTCACGCCTGTAATTCCCGACGGATGTGGCAGAGGTGTACCTAATCATCATCATCATCATCATCAGCCTATAATGTTCCCACTGCAGGGACTCAGGCCTCCTCTCTAGGAGAGAGATGGGCTATAATCCACCACGCGTGCCCAGTGCGGATTGGTAGATGTCACATGTCTTCGATTTTTTTGGTTCTAAGACATGCCGATTTCCTCACGATGTTTTCCTTCACCGTTTTGAGAGCAGCGGTGATGAAATAAATTACACAAAGTAATGTGCCTACCTGGGTTCGAACCCACGACCTACTGTTCGTAAGTCGGGGCCGATACCACTGGGCCACCGCTCCTCTCTACCTAAGTGTACCTAATAGTAAGTACAAATTGACCTTGTTCTATTCTGTCTCCTGTTCATACGGAGGGAAATGGAAGTTATGTTTCTCCTACACCTCCGCTATTCTTTTCTGATTAATGTCATTGTGGGATCCAAGACAGTTAAATTACTTCTCTGGAACTTCGTCGAGCTTCCATGTTTCGTGGCTCTTTCTGGTATCTGCCACTGTTGATTGCTAAAAGTGGTTCGACAATAGTGTGGCGGATACAGTGGCGGACTAGTCCTAATAAAAAAATAAAAAAGCCGGGCAGAAATCCAAACTCTGTGGCTGGTTTCGATTTCCAGGTCGCACAATGTGATATTAGGGTTTTCTATCAGTGAAGCAGTCATGTAGTTTGGATTTGTGGTCGGTTGATTTCAAAAGGCATACATGACATGAGACTTAAATAAATCTGGCGAAATATGGGTGTACCTCTGCCCAACTCTTCGGGGAATACAGGTATGACGTTATGTGAGCTCAAAAAAGAAGTATTTAGTCCAAAAATGGTTGCCACCCCTAGTCCCTTGTGCCACCGTATCGTCACCGGTATGGTCGTTAATTAGTTTGGTTGATGAGGGTAGCAGAGACGTTACTGCTATATTGTTAATGACTACACCGTAGCTCGTAGGACACTACACCTACCTCACTTTTGAACCGTAATTTATAACGGTAGTGTGGTACTCAAAATTGTTTTACGTTGATATTTATGAGACGGTTTCGTTGAGTTCATTTGAGTTTGCGTTTGTTGAGGTACTAAATGAATGGATTATATGACATAATGACATGCTTGTACTGTTCGAAGGTGTGGGCAGAGCTGTGTTGTTATTTCGACAGTTATATTTAGCAATAATACCATGGCTAACGTCGCGGCTTTGACTTACGATAGTAAGTCGTGGGTTTGAACCCAAGCAGACACATTACTTTGTGTAATTTACATCATCACCGCTGCTCTAACAACGTTTACCGAAAACGTCTTAAGGAAACCCGCCCTGGGCCCGCGTGGTGGATTGTAGTCCATCTCTCTCCTAGAGAGAAAGCCTGAGCCCCTGCAGTGGGAACATTATTGGCTGATTTGTAATTGTAATGGTAGATGTAAGTTGAAAATAAATAACAGGTAACTTTATGCGACGTCGCGTGATGTGGCAATGAACGCATTAAAATACTTCTCACTGAACAATAAATCTTGCTTAGATACTATAAAACCTTTTAGAACAAACAAAGCTATAACGACAGTCTATTATATAGTTTCTCTTAACAATAGTAAAAATAATGTGCGCACAAAACAGGGAAATGCGATCGTAATAATTGCATCGCTCGTTCTGCAATGTGGGGCGAGTGAAAATGATGAGTGTCGCGTCTGGCGTCCATTATTATTATTTATACGACTATTAATTCACACTTCTATTAAATTTTAATGTGAAAATGCGTCTGTTTAACTGTATAGTTGGTTTTCAATACGATTATCGAAATAGTTTTTAGTTATTTTTGCAAAAAGTCTGGCAAAATTTAAAAATACTCTACTTATTCTTAGTAGATGACGTTCTTATAGTAGCTATCAATAATCGTTTTATATTAAAAAAACATTACTGACTGCCTCATGAGTCTAGCTAGTGCTTCACAAGCGCAACGGGGCTGGGAAATCATCAAATAACTCCTCGGAAGGGAGTGTCAGACTTCTACTGACTAAAAACCACCCATGTTCCTTCTTCGCCCTTGTGCCGAGGACGCGGTATCTCTTTCGACATCCCGCAGCCCCGACGGGCACCATGAGGTTCTGAGCTTGATTCCCAGGTCGGGCAAAGTGTTATTGTGTTTTTAGTAACAGCGACGGAGACATTTTTGTGCCCAGGTACACAAATATATCTGGCAAATAGTGTGTATGTGCTATTAACTACGCCTTTGCCTAAGCTTCCAAATCCTTCCGAAGAAAACAAGCGTAATGTTATGCTTTGTAAAATCATTTTTTAATAAAAATAAGCTAAGAACAAAGCAAAAGACACGGACTAGCTAGTAATAGTACCAAAAATCTGATATCAAACTCCATGCCCACTTATCTTGTCCCTAATCTCCGAAACGAGACTAATTTAATAACAAAGTAAAAGAGTGCCAACAGACTAACACCCACATATATTATTCTAGTATAATTAAACCTTATATTTACATTCAGTCTATGTTAATTACAGAAATTTATTTACTAAACATGTCGCCGACCCTAAAATTCTGCTAGCCCCAAAAAGGATAACCACAACATAAATAAGAGCATACAAAATTAAATTAAACAACGGAGGCAAAAACTAATTGAAACTAATTAGTAAAAAGTTTATTAAAAAATAATTACAGAGCAAAAAATGTGACAAAATTTAATCCTACTAATATTATAAACGCGAAAGTTTGTAAGTATGAATGTATGGATGTATGGATGGATGTTTGTTACTCTTTCACGCAGAAACTACTAAACGGATTTGGATAAAATTTGGTCCACAGATCTACCTCAAAACCTGGACCTGAACCTGAACCTGGATTAACACTTATAATAGTTTTTATCCCGATTTTATCTTCTCGTGGGATAATTTTCGAGTTGAAGCGGGCGTAGCCGCTGGCAACAACTAGTTTTAAATAATTATATGACCAAATGTGACTGTGGGGCTCAAAATGTTAAAAACTTGGGGAAACAAAGCAAATAAATAAAAAGGTATTTAAAGGTGTGAAAGGGAAGGGGAGCGTGAGATTCTACAAACACTAAAATGAGATAGGGATCCCCTGTTGATTCCGCAGTGAAAAATGTGTGGGTAAATTATGTTACGTATTTTAGTACATTTTCAAACTTTGCATCTTTTATACTTTTGTAAGCAAACAGGCATGTGGATAGGTTTTTTCTACTGTTTCTTTTCAATCGCTAGTTAAAACTACTCGACTGATGTTATTTTTTTGTTGTAATTTAATGCAACACCGTACGCCACGTCTCGTTAAAAAAACTACTAGTTGATTTTGGGAAACGCTTCACAAAAACTATCTTTAGTTCTTTTAAGGCTTTTTGTGACGTTTAAAATGTCCCTAGTTATTTTGTTCTATGGCGTCACTATTGGAACCACCCTGTAAATATTACAGTGCAATTCATTCTCATTCCTTTTTAACCGACTTCCAAAAAAAGGAGGAGGTTATCAATTCGACTGTATTTTTTTTTTTTTTTTTTTTTTTTATGTTTGTTCGCTCATAACTTGCGACTGGGTGAACTGATTTTCATGATTCTTTTTTCATTTGAAAGCTGGTGCTTCCCGTGTGGTCCCATTGTCACCATTTCAATATCTAATGATGGGATCTTGTAGAAATCGGGGGAACTCTTCAATAAATAACTGCAGATTAACCGCGATTGTTGCTATAGCATATCTAAGCATTGTTTACACCATCACACAACAATATAATATCACGCCTGTACTCACTACAAAGGTTATAAAAACTATTTTGTGAAAATCTGATGAAGAACTTCGGAGATATTCAACGGAACTCCTCAATAAATGATAGCAAATGGACTGGGATTGCTGAAATCTCATATTGTCTGTCTATTGTTTACACCAGTCCTAACATAACATCACGCCGGTACGTTGTGAAGGGGTAAGCACATGTGAAACACTAAAAAGTGAAAAATAAAAACTTTTTTACAAAAAATAAAACCGACTTCGACAAAAAAAACACTCAAAAGTGAAAAATAAACTTGAGAAGAAAAATCAGTTTCTGAAGTCGGTGACAAAAAAATGAAATCAAAGAAACAAAAGTCACCGACTTCAGAAACTGATTTTTCTTCTCAAGTTTATTTTTCACTTTTGAGTGTTTTTTTTGTCGAAGTCGGTTTTATTTTTTTTTTGGTTCACTTCTTGTAAAGTGTTTACTGCTCTTAAACTATTGCACATATAAACACATCTTAAAGGTTAAACAACAACATTTTACTCCTACTCATATACCTGTCAGATCCACGACTACACCTTAGTTTTAAACCACCCGTACAACCCCTAAGGGTCAACTAACAGAGGGCAATTCTAAAGCAAAGTCATCAGCAACGCGACAATACAAGATAGTCGACAGTAGTTAACACAGATATAGATAAACCTAGATAACGCAAATATCACGATCTGTATGAAAACCAAGCGTGCCATTTTTTGACTACCTATTATGACGTCACAGGCACTGTAAATCATAAAATCAAATCGATTCAAAGACGCCACCGCGTACGGCGCCTCCTTCACCCCAACCCCTGCTTTTTGCACCAGCGCCGACGTCTGACTAGCGCTATACACCGATGCAAACTGAGCGCGAAAGTGGCCACTTACGATTTTTGTACGTAAGCTAGGCACGAAAAGAGACACGCGAAGTAGTTGCTCTTGCGTTATCTAGGTTTATAGTCTATCTATATCTGTGGTAGTTTAGAACAAACTTCGGAACAGCTTATGAGTCCCAGTCCGTTTTATGACATCAATAAATTCACGGACAAAAGAACAGTAGTGTGGGAAACGCAATAAACTGTACGGTGTAAACTTACTTGAAAATAATATGACGTCAGAGTGGTGAGAGATGGAACTACCATCGTGTTTAGATGCCAACAGATGGTACGAGGTGTTATTTTTCAGATAGTATCTTCGACGCCTCGTATCATGGAGTGAAAACACCTTTTATAGTAGTTTGGAATGGTTTATACCTAGCAGCGATGGTAAGGTATTAATTAATTTTAATATAAGTGGGAAAAGTTAGTTATTGCTTTCGAGGCGGAATTTAAAACTGAGCCACAGGCAACGTTGTTATAAAACCGAGAACTGCAAGTGCATGAAATACTTTGCATGTTGAACCTAATTGTTGTGAGAAAAGAGTCAGTTTTCGAGGAAGTGTATTGAAAAATGTGGAATCTATAGTGACCGACTACTGAAGAGTATATCCAATGCAAAAAAATACACATGTCTACCATTTGCTGCTAAGTCGTAGTCAGCTACGGCGTAGCTATTCGTAGACCCTTCGTAGCCAGCAATAGCGTAGCCATTCGCGGTAAACGCAATAAACCATACGGTGTAAAGTTACTTGAAAATAATATGACGTCAGAGTGGTGAGGGATGGAACTTCCACCGATTTTAGATGCCAACAGATGGTACGAGGTGTTATTTTTCAGATTGTATCTGCTTGTTATGAAGTGAAAACACCTTTTATCGTTGTTGGTGTTTTCGGAAAATGTGTTTTTAATTCGGCGGGGAAGGTGACATAGTGGAATCTACCACCGAAGACTACGTAAATCCAATGCTCAAAAAGAACTCAGGACTGAGATTTGCTGCTACTTCATAGCAGCTACGGCGTAGCGATTCGTAGACACTTCGTAACCAGCAAAAGCGTAGCGACTCGTGGACGTGGATGACGTTGCGTTACAAGGCCTCCCACTAGGTGGACCGCTGACCTGGTGTCATCATCATCATCATCATTTCAGCCAAAAGATGTCCACTGCTGGACATAGGCCTCCCCCAGGTGTCGCCACATTGACCGGTCCCGTGCGTCTCTCATCCAGCGGGTCCCCACAACCTTGACCAGGTCGTCGCGTCGGTCCACCTGACCTGGTGTAGGGTGCTGGGATCCCTTGGATATGACGCGTTCGGAACAGGGTCCATGTGGCCATACTTTGGGAAGCTACATACTTGGACATATTATGTCCAGCAATGATCGTCTATCGGTTAAAATGATGATTAATAAATAAATAGTTACATGATAAATAATCATAAAATTAAATAAAGTTACTTTGAATTCGTGTCATACTTTGGAAAATTCGTTTATAAGATATGTAATAACTTCTGTCTGACAGATATTGTGTACCTTTTCTTCCATCAAAAGAGACACATTGGAAGTTTCTCGGAATCGGAATAACGTTTGCGAAATTATTTTCATCCTGTTTATACTCTTTCGGATGGTTTCTGTATTTGATGAGAAATTTTAATATACGCACCCAGTGAATTATATCGAAACAAATTGATATAAAATTGATATTCACATAAGAAAGAAATCCGTCAAAATATATTTTTTATTTTTAACATCGAATTCTTACTTTAACAAAAACATTCAAATGCCGTCGAATTACATCAATTAAACTCGAAAGAAATATATGAGTTGATCCTCGAATAATTATTGAATTTTTTTTTTTTCAGGGTTCACTGCAGGGCATTTTCATTGCAAAAACATCAACTATTATTTATTATTACTAGCCATTTGTGTCCCACTGCCGGGCAATGGCCTCCCTTCCCTCTTTTTATTCTTCCCTCTTTTTATTTCCTCCATTTATCCCTATCCAATGCTGTTGATTGCCAATCCCTGCGAAAAGAGTCGAGTTAGTCCCGCCATCTTCTTCTGGTGGTTACTTTAGCCCATAGCTCCTCCGGCATGCGGCAGATGTGGCCAGCCCAGTTCCATTTAAGCTTGGCAGCCGTATGAACTACGTCGGCAATTTGAGTTTTGGAACGCAGTATCGAGTTTCTTATTCGGTCAGTAAGCTTGACTGGGCCGGCCATATTCGCCGCAGAATCGATGGCCGTCCTTACAGTTTAACAAGTTCTTCTTTGTTCTTGAGTGGAGGCCGCGAATCGGCAAGCGTAAGGTGGGACGCCCTCAGGCTCGGTGGAGCGATGATCTTCGCAGAGTGGCTGGTAACAACTGGATGAGAGTTGCCGAAAATCGAGTTGAGTGGCGTAAGATTAAAGAGGCCTATATCCAGCAGTGGATTGCAATAGGCTGATGATGATGAAGCTTGACTCCAAGGATACTCGCTCCATTGCTCACTGACAGACCTCGAGTGCGGACCTTTGTACGCTTGGTTAATGACCATAAATATCTGCGCTCCATAGGTGAGGGTAGGAAGAATGCACATGTCCATATAAAGAAATTATTTTAAGTAGAAAACCAAGAACAGTATAACCAGAGGGATATTCGTGTATCAGAAACTCAAGTGGGATTGCTAGTTTGATTAAAAGCAAGCTAATCTAAAGTCAACGAATAAAGGTCACAACTAATACGGTAATATTAGGAAGAATTTTTCGAGAACCACACAGGGTTGTCACAAACAATGAGAAGGGTACCTTGACATATGTCTACGGTACACGATGAACCTTTAATTAAGGCTTGTTTCATTTCGTCTGGGTTCCGTTCATGGTCTCACTGCTCGGCCACGACCTACAAGCTCATGCGGCAAGAGGTTTGGGACAATGTCTGACCGAAAACTAAAGAAGTTGTGGATTTTACCCATTGCATCCTTGTTCTCTTTGTGGTATTCTAAACTCGCTTTTATTAGCTTCATCTGTAACTGAATACGTAATGAAGCTGAGACGTTTTGAATCATTTCCCAGTTTCCGATTGAGCTGATTTTTTTACAGATGTTTAGCTTAAATGCCAGTGCATGGTTAGCTAAGTGACGGCATACTTAATCCATTTTTTCAGACTTGTAAAATAGAAAGGGTTTTCTTTAAATACGTGAAATATAATGATTTCTCTCAAATGTGCGTTTTTTAGTATATTTTAAACCATATTATTTATGTTATACGTCATATTGACCAAAAAAAACAACGTTTTCCGTCCTTTCTAAAAGTATGCCAAGCGTCACCGCGCCAAAACTTTGCACGCGACGAGAGTCATGCGAAGGACACACTTCGCCCACTGGACTTTTTGTACTTAGACTCATGGCTTAGTAACTTCTTTTATTTATTTTTCGCAGACACTGTTGCAACACGTGTGTCGCGTGAACTTGTCGGTCGTGGCCTCGCGTTGAGGTCACAACTAGGGACGCCCCTAGCGACCAATTACTTTTTAATTAGGGACAAATATATAAAGTGTTTTGTTGTAATTAAGTTGAGTCGCACCTCTATACCCTAGGGCTAAGAGTAAATCGAATCTCGTATTTTTACGTTGACTTTATTGTAACAAAACGGTGGGTTAGAACTGTTAGAAGTGGATGGATTGGATGGCCTAAGTTTGTTTTGTTATTTAGCTTGGAAGTCCTGAAACTATATCCACTGATAAAGAGAATTCTTTGTTTCGGGAAAAGTACCGGAATAATAAAGATACATCAAGGAAATTGATTATTTAGATAAATGTATTTATAAAACTATTAAAAGACAACTTTTGGTTTGTATATTGGCCTTTGTATGAGTCATGTAACTGAATAATTTATTGTTTTTCTGACTTTATTGTTTCAAAATATTTTGATCTAATGTTTCCTTTCCATTCTTCTCCATAAGCTTTCACAAGTTGATATGCCTTGATTGTAGCTTCCCTTTTTTGTTTTTCTGACTTAAAAAAAAACGCATCATCATCATCATTAGCATATAATGGTTCCCACTGCTGGGACACGGGCCTCCGCTCTGTGAGAGGGAATAGGCTATAATCCACCAAGCAGGCGCAGTGCAGGTTGGTCTAAAAACGCCTGTAATGGCCTAATTGAAATAAATGCTTTGTGTTTGAGTTTAATCATAACGAAATCAGCTGATGTAATTGGGGATAATCCTTCTTACATTAAGTCCTTTAAATACAGATTATGAGTGATTACGAAATTCACAATTCAAAATAACTACAATGAAAAAACCTGTACTTGACTCACTGTAAAAAACCTTATTTTTGCTGCAAATCAAGCCAGTTACTTCGAAGTATGTGTGCGGTTGTGGCGGCAAATATATTGCTGATGGGACTCTTAATGGACCCGCAGTTTCCCCCAAATGAGATGACGTGACTTCATATCTCTGAGACTATTTCCGGCAGTTTGTTTGATATAATAACTGTCTTAGTTTATTGAAATTCATAAGCGATGCTGGAAAAAATATGGTGGTTATTAGAAGCTGTTTATTGAATTTACATAATACAATATTTGCATTATATTCCTATTACATGGAACTTGAACATAAATGCTGAAATATGAGTCTACTATTAGATACACATCTGCCTAACCCTTTTGGGATTACAGGCGTGATGTTTGTTATGTTAAATTGTTATGTTTTAAGACTTAACTTAACATGAAATGTAATTTTGTTTTAAGAATTTTTCATTAATCTTTCAACAACTTTCCAGCTTTCCAAACAATTCCTTTAACTTTCAAATGCAGCCGATTAATAAGCCCTTACCATCACCTGAACAATAATCGGGACATGAAAGCTGTTCCGGTCTACTGCCTGCCCCAGTTCTGTTTATAAAGGAGCGGGTCGGGCGGTCGTGCGGACTCTTTCATAACATAACGGAACCGTCTTAAAAAAGAGATTATTGCAATCTTGGAGCAAACGCGTGTTCACAGTTTCATCGCTAGTGCCAGACCCAGTTAGTCATATTCACACATACACAATATCATCACACACATTCACAGACACCAACACCGCACAAACACTCACACGCATACATGCACACACAATACATTTTAAGGCCAATTTTTTTGTCACTCTCGACTACCTTATCTTAGTTTTTTTATTGTGTACTTCGTAATTGGCGTATTGTTTTGTTTAATATTTTAAGTTATTTTACTGTAAGCTGTGAAGCTACCTTGCATAAATAAATAAATAAATAACGCCTGTAATCCACGAATGGTAAGGTGGAGGTGTACCATGTATGTAGTAGTACACCCGCATATCACCTTTTATGTTTGAATCCCATTTTATTGAAGGTGAACCTATTGCTATCAACCGGACACCAATCCACCCTCTGTAGCTGCTATTAAGAAATTCTTAATGTAAAAAAAAACCAATAAGAAATTGCCCGATCTGAGTATCAAACCGAGGACCTCACGCACGGCAGTCGTTTAATAAGCCCTTACCATCACCTGAACAATAATCAGGACATGAAAGCTGTTCCGGTCCACTGCCTACCCTAGTTCTGTAAAGAAGCCGGTCGGGCGCTCGTGCGGACTCTTTGCACGACTGACTAGTGATCATGGTCAGACAATATTGAGATTTTATTTTGAAAAGAGGTTTTCACTTATCTCAATTTTTACGTGTATGTATTTTCAGAACAATACTAAAACACGACGCCTGTAAACCCGGAGGGGATTTCAGTCTGTAAGGCAGAAGTGTACCCATTACCTCATACGAGTATCACCTACGTCCCTACGTCCTACGTCGTTTTAGAAATCCAAAATGCTTTAAAAATGCATTTCAGTTATTTACTTTATAGACTTATTAGTCCTCAATGACTAATTTAAAACGTTAATCTTTTTTTTTTTTTTTTTTTTTTCGTTACATGGTTTCATGTATTTTTTTTATTATTTCGTTGAACGATCCAAATCAGCTTAGAAATACAAGTATGACTAAAAGACACACAAACTTCAAACCCGCAACTATCACACCAAAAACTACACCTGTATAACTCGACAACTAATTTATAACGCGCCAAGCTTCATCTTACTACAACTTAATATTCAGACAGGGGCACACGAGCTATTCCAGGTGTTATAACCTGCAACGTACCCTCGAGTCTAGCCTAAAGCTAATCTAGATTAGATTGGGACTCAAAGCCTGGCTTCTGAGCTAGGATAACTAGGTAAAGGTGAAGTCTTTTTACGTTAATGTACTTCTTTTTTGGCCTGTATTTGGCCTAAATTAAGTTTTCATTTGAGTGGTGATTATGGTGTCCGTGTTAGCTGTTAAAATTTACAAATGTTCCCACTGCTGGGACAGAGGCCTCCTTTTTCTATGGAGTATTAAGGAACTTTTCACCTTACTCTTGATACTTCTAAAAGTTTTACAAATTTGACAGAACTGTAGAGTATTTATTGATACAGCATGTATCGTTAACGATTGCGTGTTTATTTATAAAGCATGCATCAACATCCTATATGAATAATATCCTATCGTTGTATTGAGAATCTTTCTAACGAAAGGTGCGATCATTTTTAATTAAGGTTGTGCTAATAGACTAGTAGACAAAACAACTTTTTCATCAAACATCGAGTTTCAACTTTTTGGTTATTAAACAAAAAGTAAATTCTAGGTAAATACTCAATTTAACTTACATAAAAGCCTAGCTTTCTATACAAGTACCTGTGTCTAAAGAATTTTTTTACCAACATTTTTCTTAATAAAAAACAAATTCAATCTGTGAGATAATGGGATTTTCGCTAAGAAATCCATTCAAAGAGCAGTATAATATGGTACTCTATAAAGAAAATATTTCAAAAACAAACTCGGAGATATCCTTTGAACTTTATAACTTGTGTTTGTGTGTGTACCACGTGCCATCGCGGACAGAAGTCGTTTATTTATTTCGTTGTTGTTTAAATTTACGCTCGACTTTTTTTTATTGTTAACTAGATGATAAATAAGTCTGTATTTGTTTAAGCTAATAAACTTTAGCTAGCTCAACGGTCCTATGTAATAGAGGGCCAGCCTATTGCCATCAACGAGGCATAAATCTAGACGCCGAGGCTGCTACTGAGAAATCCTTGATAAAAAATCCCCACAAACCCAATAACACTTTACCTGACCCGATAACCGATTACCACACAACTTTTAGGTCACCGGCGTCACTTTCAGTTCACAACGAAACCTGCCTAGCTTTTTCCCAGCTATGTTGAGGTCTGCTTCCAGTCTTACCGGATGCAGCTGAATACTAGTATTTTACATGGAGCGATTGCCAATCTGAGACATTGTGAATCTGTGTGTGTGTGTGTGTGTCAGTTCTGGAATGGCGACCGCGAACCGGAAGACGTTGCGTTGGAAGGCCTCCCACTAGGTGGACCGATGACCTGGTCAAGGTTGCAGGAACCCGCTGGATGAGAGACGCACGGGACCGGTCAATGTGGCGACGCCTGGGGGAGGCCTATGTCCAGCAGTGGACGTCTTTTGGCTGAAATGATGATGATGATTGCCAATCTCACCTCCACAACCTAGTTAGTTTTGGATAATACAACACCTTTTGATAAAAACTGCTTGTCAGACTATCAGGGGCCCAATTCTGTAACTTAGAGATAAGTAACACGCCATTGACACTCTATCGACACACTACAGACATTATTATGCAATAGGGAAAAGAGGTGTCGTTGTTCGATGGCTTCACAATGGCAGTTCGATAGCCAAACACGATAGACACAACTGTCAGATTTCACTTGAAATATATTTACAGACTACCTTAGAGTCCTACTATGGCGTTTCAATGTCACTACAGTGGCAAGTCAATGACCATAAATATTTGTAGAATACCAAATGTCAATGAATAGTCTATTGAGACACAACCGACACACTATCGACACACTATTGATAAGTTAGCTATTTTACAGAATTGGGCCCCTGGTCACCGACTAACAAAAATCTGTATATGGCAGCCAGGACCAACGACTTATCGTGCTTTTCGAGGCACGGAGGAAACTCAGTACGTAAAAGGTGGTTACTTATCTACGCACCAACCTACGCAAACACGACTTAACCTAATGTCGACCCGAGTGGCAGTTATTATTAAGCCACGAGCTCCTCCATTTTCGTTTTTTTACTTTTCGTTCTCAACACTAAGCACAAAAAACAAATTAATTTCAGTACCCACAAATCAACACAAAAGCTAGTACATCTAAATAAAATGATCCTACTTCAGCCATTCAAGTACACTACGAACAATTTAATATTGTCTATAATACGTAGTTGTACAGCGGACAAGCCATTTGCAGCGAGTAAAGAGGCCATAGTGCAATAAGGATTATTTGCAACTGTTTATCTTAGAGAGAGAGCTCTTTGTTTCCAAAGAACGGGCGATAGCTGTTTATTCTTTGAAGCCGAAAGAGCAAAGGGTATAAAATAAAATCTCTTTTTGTTGTAAAAATAATGTCAGATTTAAATTTTAGCATAGGTTTTACTCAAATTAACAGACTGCCTCGTCGTCGTGCGAGTGTCAGTCTTCTACTGACTAAAAACCACCCATGTTCCTTCTTATCCCTTTGTGTTCCGGTATCTCTTTCAAACAGTCACACGACCCCGGCAATCAGTCGCGCAGCCCCTGGAACATGAGGTCCCGGGTTTTTCGTCAGGAATCTTTCTCACTGCCACGGAATCTGGTTTTTTTTTATCTTCTTTATTTAAGGGATTTTTGTACACAATAGGGGATCGGACTGACTCAAAAAAACATAATTCTGTTTAGTCTGTCAGTTAGGATTACCAAAAAATATTGGGTACGTGTTTTTTGTTTTATCAAATCAATAAAAATTTACGAAGATAAAGCGCGTCAAAGATCATGGAGTGGGGCTTGAAACGTCACTTGTAGGTACAAAATGTACTAGCATATGACGTCACACGAGTTTTCGAAGCACTGTATCGTCTTCATTTTTTGTTTAGGTGAAAAAATAAAAAAACGTGTCCAATAATTTTTGGAAATCTATCTGATGGACTAATTAGTTTTTTTTTTGTCCGATCCCCTATTGTGACGATGTCAATCCCATCGTGCTTCTACAAATATTTACTTACTTGAATCTGGATTTGTGTCCGGTTGACGGTCTCTATAACATGGGGCTAAAAGCAACTTAAAGCAAAACTGACTAAAATTAATGTGGGTGTACTAATAGGTGCTGCTGTTAATACCACTGATAATTACAATATTTTAATTTGAAGTGTCTCTATGCTCTTGTATATAATTGTTCCCGACTTTAAATACCCGCTAGCTCCCCCGCTCCGCTTATCACAAAGCCCCTACCAGGATAAGCGCGCAATATATGTATTCTAAATGTGAAACTGCAGACATGAGAACGCTATACATCCAATGCACTGCAAGTTAGTATTTTCTAGATGACTGTACACTATACATACGGGTACAGTCGCGTAGAGTTATGTGTACAGTCGTGACTTCATTTCAAAACATCTGGCAATGTAAGGTTACAAGACTTTATAAGTTATGTTACTTTAACTTTAATGCTTAGAAAATCTTTGCGTATATGAGTGGAAAATGGAAGTACGTAATGACTTTACACTGACTGTATCTCAAAGGGATGTCTATTTTGTATAATGAAACATTTTGTTTTAGAGGTAGGAATATGTCAGTCTGTTGTTGGTTATTTAGTAAAATCTGGTATATTTTTGTAAAAAAAATAAATAAAAAAAATGTTTTTTTTTCCACATGATATAATCATTACGCTTGTAATCCTCGAAGGGTTAGGCAGAGGTTTCTTTAAGTCGCATTTCACACGGGGCGAGCCTATTGCCATCAACCGGTGCACAAATTCCGACTCCATAGCTGCTACTGAAAAATTCCTGATGGAAAACCGGTCCTGGGAATCGAACCCAAAAGCTGATGTACAGCAGTCGCCCTTGCGTCCACCAGACCAACGAGACAGTCGAAATTGTAAATATCTCAGTATTGTCCTTTGTCGAACCATCCAGATATTTACAAAAAAAACCCAAAAACAAGACCCATTTTTGTGAACCCCAAAGATCTAATTCCCCAATTACTCTTCACTCCAAAAACTATACATCCCTACCACCATAACTCCGGCAAACTCTATTAAGGATAAAGGGTAAAACTGATTTTGGATAAGAAAAACCGAGCGCGCAATATCTCTGGTTCGTGTGCTGCGTTCCTACACACGATTAGTGTCGAACTCTAAATATTTCACGTTAATGCCTTACGATTGAAGTGTGTTACAGGACTTATTGATGGGGCCTGCCCAATTTATGGAGACTTGCTAAAATGGAGCAGGAATGTAGGCCAATTGGGGAGAGTGCAGATTTTTCAGTGGATTTTATGCCGTGTTTTTATGTCAGGATGTTAATTTTTTTTTTTTCTGCTTCATTTCGATGGTAAATTTTTTGGTGGCCCCGAACTTTGACACTTCCACCGCGTCGTCAGTGGCAACGCTGACATCACCAAAACTGCATGTTCTTGGACTGCATGATTTGTGGCGCAGCTCCACAATCAAACTAAGTTTTTTTTTTTTGGTGTTTGGAAATCACCAAATGACTCCTCCCGCTCTGGGCGGAGCGGTAGGGAGTGTCAGACTTCTACTGACTAAAACCACCCATGTTCTTTCTTAGCCCTTACATCTTTCGAACAACCCGCAGCCCTGACGGGACGGTACCTACTCCTAACACAACAATACATTCTTTTTAGTTTTTGTCTGTCTGTCAGTTTGGTTTGGCTAATCTCCGAAACGGCTGGACGGATTTAGACGGATCGTCTACTGGTCGATAACTGTTGTTAGGAAAGCATACTTTTAATTTTGGAAAAAGTATTAGGGTTCCTTGGAAAAAACCAAAACCTAGACCTAACCTAGACATGGGTAACTAAATCCGATTAAAAACAAGAACTAATAATTTTTTGATTATAATTTCACGCGGACGAAGATCACGAGGCACTGCTAGTACAAAATAATAAGTTAGAAGGCTCAAAAGCCTTTTACAGAAAGTAAAGACCATAACATTGATCAAGACGTTTGCTCCCTTCGTGTTCCCAGACTATTAAGTTCAGGTTTCCCTATAATATATTTCGTAATAGTTTTGTTTAACATTAAGTTATACATACTGCGTATTATAGTATTTTTAAACGACTTCAGAAAAGGAAGACGTTTAATTCGACTGTATGTTCGTTACGTCATAACTCCGTCAATTTATGAACCGAATTTATAAAACCTTTTTTTATTATATGATTATGGTCCCATAGAAATTTCATGAAAATTGGTTTATTATTTAAGTTGTTTTTCCTCCTGCCCTATGTGGTATATCAATATTTATAAAAAAAAACCGAAAAGCAAAAAACAAGCACATTTTAAATTAAACAAAACTTGAAAGCAGGTGGGGTCCATTCTATTTTTTTAATTTTTTCTTTTCATAATTTAATATTCAAATGAACCCCGCCTGCTTCCAAGTTTTGTTTAATTTAAAATGTGCTTGTTTTTTGCTTTTCGGTTTTTTTAGTCGGGTTTTTTAGTTTATTAACTACTTTTTTTATTTCCAGCTTTTTAGTTCTTTTGTGTTTGTTCTTTCGTTGGTCGCGTAAAAGTCTTCGCAGATGATTAAACTTTTGTGCTTGTTTATAGGATTTTCCACTTTGAATTTTTTTTAAACATATAAGCGTTATATATTTTTGTAATCTAAAAAAAAAAAAAAAAAGAACTGTCCTACATGACAGCTTTATTAATACCGTCTTAAATACCAACTTGAAGATGTAAATCATATTTACATTCCTTTATTTATCTTTACACAAACTTAATAAGTTTAATTTAAACATTCAGACAAACATTCCTTAAATTAATGATTATTTATTTTATTTGTACACTGTCATTAATAGTGTTTTAATTTAGTAATATGGCATTATTAGCTATACATACTTATAGCATTTATTGTTTCATATTGTATCTGATTATGAGACAGGACTGATAGTATTTTATTATCATGAAAATACTAGTAGCCAATTATCATTGGTTTGTCTTTAATGACGCCCTAGTTATGTAAGCCACATAATGGCTATTTTGTCTTTTTACACATACACACTTATTATATAATACCTTAAGATTGATGATTATAAATCATACCTACCTAAGATATACAAGCATAGGGTAGGTTGACTATATTGGTCTCAAATAAATTTGATTCATGTAACAATAAGATTGATTTGGTTAGTCTTGTATATTTCCAAAAGAGTGGCCCATGTCGACTTAGACTCTAAACAGCTACACTGTAATCAATTATATTTCAGTTCATCATGAAATGAAATTGATTAATCAGACGAACTTACCTTAAGTGAAGTCCGATTACAATTTCATGAAGGATGAACTGAAATATAATTACCCACCCAACCCATCCTTTTTAGGATTAGTCCCTTGTCGAATGGGCTAATAGAGCAACGCTATCTCTAAAGAGTGTCAAATCTGTGCTGCAATCCATAGAGAAAAAGTTTTGTTTTATTTTCTCTAAAACTGCGATGCCAAATACTAGCGAATTGGGAACTACACTGTAATCAATTATATTTCAGTTCATCCTTCATGAAATTGTAATCGGACTTCACTTAAGGTAAGTTCGTCTGATTAATTAATTATTGGACGGTACGTGCAAGGTCTTAATAAACATTGCTATAGAAAAAATGGCACGTTGATCCATAAAGGCTCGCCCTCCCTGTACTAGCTGCTTATTATTTATAATATTACACTAGAAGATGACATCAACATAGTTGGGAAAAATTGTGGTAGATGATGAGTAAGACTGGCCATCTCATTATTGATCCCTGAACAGCTTCGGTCCCAAACACCCAGCACATAAACAAACCCGCCTTCGCGTCGTCGCTATAATGGGTGTAAAAGTAACCTTAACGATGCCTAAAGCCACTTGTACTCCCCATCAATGTGATATTTTTTTCTTGTTCAAGAATCTAGACCATTCCTGGGAACCCCCTAGTTACGAAGATATTTGGGGGTCAAACTTCCAAATCGTTCACAGTTGTTCAATTACCTCCATGGCCCGTTTACTTTTCAAAGAATCCACTAGCACAGTGTTTTAAGAGTGCCACATTGAGTTTTACTGTAATATGTGATTTTTCACACAAAAAAGCAAAATAATTTGCTTAAGGGTAATTAGTTTGATGTACATAATGCTTGGTTGACGGCTTCGTCAAGGGTTTGTTTACACCCTGGATGTAGCTTGCGGCATACAAATTAAAATGGATAATTTAAACTTAGCAGAGAGTGTTACCTCAAAAAACAATAGTAGTAGACAAGACAAGAGTAGGTTTTTTATATTTTTTTCTAGTTAGTATTTTTTTTTTGGTGGGTGGAAAATCATCGAATAACCCCCTCCCCCCGCTCTTGGGCAGAGCGAAGGGGAGTGTCAGACTTTTACTGACTAAAAATCAAACCCATGTTCCTTCTTCGCCCTCGTGTCGGAGCCGCGTTATCCTTTCGATAATCCACAGCCCCGACGGGTTTCGATAATCCACAGCCCCGACGGGTTCTAGTTAGTCCTGAATCTTGCTATTTATAAGTAAACTCAGCGACACTTCAAGCTATACTTTTCCAGTATAACATGACGTCGCTTTCCATAGATGATCCGTAGAATGAGAGATCCGTATAATCTGGCTTTGTATAGCTGGTTTTACTTACCTTTTTTTTACTCCAAGTATTACACATGTTAAACCAATCACCCAAAGATGTGCCTCAACACGCTGTTCTACGTTTTGCATCCAATCTGACCCTAACAACTTTTTGATGCCGGTTCGTTCTAAAAATCTCAGCACTAGAGTGAATACAGCGTATTAGCATTGGATGCACGGTGCATCAACTAGGGATTTTTTTTGAACGAACGAAGACTTCGATGAAGCTATGTACAGTCGCGCTTCAACTGAAAATAAACTTTACCAGTTAAAAGTTAATGTGCATTTTCCTACAAGCGATTGTGGTCAAGCTACGAATAAAACTTTAATGTTAGTACCTACCTACTAAGTAGATTCATTTTTGGATGATGACGAGAATGTTCAAGCTTTAAAACGGCTATTATGCAGTAGTTCCACATTATTTGGTAGATATCTTGGTCAATTGGTACGGAGTCTTTGAATTTTTATCCGATTGATGGCAATACGTACACTCTCTTTTACATGGGACATACCTACACATGCCCAAATGTAGGTAGGTATAATATAAGGTACACCTCTGTCTACCCCTTCGAAGATTACAGAGGTCATGTTATGTTATCTACTTAGAATTTTATTGTAACTTAATAATCAATAATTTTTATCACTCCAAGTCACACTTAACAGAACAAAGAAGCCTTAGGCAATTTTTGGTACTCTTCTAATTTGTGGCATACAAATTAGAAGAGTACCAAAAATTGCCTAAGACAGTTCATACTGCGTTCGAAAGAGACAAAAATGCATTTAATTTGTTATTAATTAATTAATAGCAATGGTGACTGTTTGTCTGTGTGTGTAACGATAACCGATGCTACGTCCTGTCAGCTTTACTGATAAAACTGCAAAGCGTGATCTGCGTGCAATTTTGATGGTTCCGCATAGTTGTGTAACTATTTAGTTGTTGACTGTATAAAAATTCTTTTGCCAAAATTGGAACCGGCAATGTTTTGACGTGATAACGTCTTATAATTCGATGGCCGGCTACACGAACGAAAAAAGATGACGTCATGAGTCGTTACCTCGCTCTGAGGCGTTACCTCGCTCTGAGGCGTTACCTCGCTCTGAGGCGTTACCTCGCTCTGAGGCGTTACCTCGCTCTGAGGCGTTACCTCGCTCTGAGGCGTTACCTCGCTCTGAGGCGTTACCTCGCTCTGAGGCGTTCCATAGCAACGGCGTGTTAATTGTCGTTCCATAGCAACGGCGTGTTAATTGTTTGTTTATAGCAATGTAAGTGCTGTATTTTCTTTTGACGTTGTCACGTTCAAGTATCGCCAGTAAACCGACTTTACAGACAACCGATTTTTTTTTTTGTAAATAAGGTAAGTACTCTATCTCTATCCCACTTACCATCAGGCTAAATATAATATAAGTCGTTTTATTTTTATACCAGCTTTTGCCAGCGGCTTCGACCACGTGAAAAAAAAAACGACTTTCCATACAAACTTTCATACCCTATTTAACTCCCTTAGGGGTTGAATTTCGAAAAATCCTTCCTTATTCCTTGTCTACATTATAACGGGAACCTCTGTGCAAAATTTCAGCTTTCTAGGTCCAAGGGTTTGGGCTGGGCGTTGATGAGTCAGTCAGTCAGTCAGGACTTCTCTTTTTATTTATATAGAAGAAGATAGATAGATAACAGAAGTAGGAAAGACAAAGATGTAGTCGGTCATGTAAAATACTATAGCTACGGTTAGTATTTTAAAAAATATAGTCGATATAATTTTAAAAATAACCTATTTTTTGCTTCCCTATTCCTAACATTCGGTATTTCTAACATATTTTAGCATCCGGTAAGACTGGATGCCGACTATTGCCGACCCCAAAATGGTTGGGAAAAGGTATCATCATTTGCCTAGGCAGATGATGATGACAGAAGTTTGGAAGCGGATTTTTAGTCGCGTTTCGCCAGGTGTTTTATAAATTCATTCAGTTCATAAATGTACCGAGTCAGACTTAATACCGCAGGCAAACCAAACCAATAAACTTCTGTAGGGGCTGCGGGTTGTTCGAAAGAGATACCGCGGCCTCAGACACAAAGGGCTAAGAAGGAACATGGGTGGTTTTTAGTCAGTAGAAATCTGACACTCCCTACCGCTCTGCCCGGAGCGGGAGGAGTAATTTGATGATTTGTAGCACTCAAAAAAAAAATGCGTACAGATTATGTTGCATAACTTATGTGTAGCCCTAGTGCACTTCATGCACTTTTGCATTATACCTACGTGGTATTTTAGGTTCTATTTCTATTTATCTTCGGGGACGCCGGCAGAAACCAGACGGGCGATCAGTCCTTTCGTTGTGGATTATTTCGCCCAGTTCCCCATTTTGGTGGATCCCCTTCATGGGTTACTGGTGGTCGGCATCGCGAATCTTCCTGTTGTCTTGCAGAAGCTCACCAGTTGTTCGGTAGAGATTTCTGCGAGCTTCTTTTCATTAATCTTATCCATTCCTAGGATTTCCCATCTGAGTGGCTCATACATTGTGCATTCCGCCACAAGGTGGAAACTTGTTTCTTCTGCTTCTCCACATGCTGGGCATATGGGATCTTCCTTTACTTTCATAATCTCGTATTTTAGGTTATTAAGAAAATAAGTTTTTAATAACGCACATGCTAACCGTTGGCATGTCCTAGTACCAAAAATTCTAAGACATGTGACATGTAGCAACACGCACTGGGCCCGCGTGGTGGTTGTCCATTCTCCCTTATAGAGAAGAGGTCCCAGCAGTGTGAACTTTATAGGCTGGTTTTGCTATGCCATGCTAACCCTACATTATACACTCGAGAGCAATGAATCCGGGTCACTTAAAGAATGTTAAAAATCTCGGAAACTAAAAATTATAGGTTAATGCAATAAATTGTATTTAATAGACAATGTAATATTCCTTAAATGAAGGTATTAAAACTACTTAGTTATTGTAAAGTTATATCATAAAAAAATCAAATTTGAAAAAGGGCCACTTTCGATGATTACAGCATTGCAGGAACTACGTAATTACAGCATTTGGTTTTGCTTTTGTTTGTAATCTGTCATTTATGTGGGTACATAAACCATGTTGATAGTGCTCTATATTCATTATTCAAGCTGAAATTATGTCGCTTACGCCTGAAGAATGCACCAGAATACTTACAATGCTGGAAACCGGCCGGAGTCAGCGCGATACAGCCAGGACTGTCGGTGTGTCGCTGTCAACAGTACAAAGAGTTCTCCGACGTTACGAAGAAACTGGTTCTAACCAACGCAAACCAGGAACGGGCAGAACCAGGTGTACCACAGCACGAGAAGACCGATACTTGGTGAACACCATGCTTTGAAATCGCTTTCTCACAGGAACTGAACTCACAAATCAGTTTCGACGCCTCGGAGGAAGTAACCCAAGTGCATGGACAGTAAGACGTCGGCTTGCTGAATCTAACTTAAAACCCCTTAGACCTGCAAACAGCCCTAAACTGGAGCGTGGGCATCGTATTTCAAAACTAAGATATGCCCAGAGCCACGTAAATTGGAGTATTGAAGATTGGTCAAAAGTTATGTTCTCCGACGAATCAAAATTTATGCTCTACAAGCACGATGGAAGACACAGAGTGTATCGAAGACCAGGAGAAAGATTCAGGCAAGCATGCATCGAAGAAAAAGTAGCCTGCGGTGGTGGATCTGTACTTGTGTGGGCCGGAATTTCTTCTGAAAGTCGCACAGAGCTGGTGATCATAGAAAACGGCTCTTTAACTAGCGAAAGATATGTGGAAGAAATCCTCAATGATCACGTTGGTCCATTTATGGTCAATTTAGGTGAGGATGTTATATTTATGCATGACAATGCCCGACCTCATACAGGTAGGATTGTGAATGACTACCTTCAAGAGATGAACATTACTCGTATGGAGTGGCCAGTGCGCAGCCCGGATATCAACCCGATCGAGCATGCTTGGAACGAGCTAGGCAGATGCGTAAAACAACGAAACCCTCCCCCAATCACGCTTCGTGAGCTCAAAATTGCTCTCACAGAGGAATGGGAGAATACAGCATGCCAAACCGCGTAAACGCCGTAATGGAAGCACGAGGAGGCAATACGAAGTATTAAAATTCAAGAAAATCGTAATAAAGTTCAAAAATTTCATGTTTCCTATTTTTGTTATAAGGAAGAGATCAGCAGTTTTTTTCTTTATGTAATTTTGTGTTAATAAAATGTATGGTGACTCATTTTTTTTTTATTTTTATTTAAGGAGTATTACATTGTCTATTAAATACAATTTATTGCATTAACCTATCATTTTTAGTTTCCGAGATTTTTAACATTCTTTAAGTGACCCGGATTCATTGCTCTCGAGTGTATTAGAAATGCAGAATCGGTTCAATATTATTTCGATACGGAACCCTAAACAATATTGCGCAGTTCGCACATTGAGTCTCCAGTGTAACAGGAGTACGGACACTTGGTCATTGTTTTAAACAGTTTTTTTTTACCTAAGAAAATAAAAATCATTGTGAGTATTTTTTTCTTTCTACCGCTTTATGTAGTAATGGTGTTCGAGTAATATAAGCGATAGGTTTGTAGGTACCTAAGATTTTTTATTTTTATTTTTGAAAACATTGCTCCACACTAGAAACTCCGGTATCGTGGGTGCGTTTACAAACATTAAAAGTCACATACACAAACACACTCAGACCCGAAACAACTATCTGTAGGCCATACAAATATTTATACTCGTATTGTATAGATAGTATGATGCCCGTCTTCAGTAACAACAAGTAGACGTCGTTTTACTCATAATTTTTGCACCGTTGGAATTTGACACTAAGCGACTTGACGGTGGAATTTCACACTCTCGGCTTTGAACAGAGAGTTGGAAATCTATCAGTGCAGTTCTATTTGGGCATAGTTGTCGCCTAGAAACCTTTGTTTAGTCTGACACCTGCATCGAGTCTTTGGTCAACTGGACCCGTTTGCTACTGGACCCACGGCCGGACCAAGTTAAAATGTGATTTGGTTGAAAGATCTTGCGGGTCCAGTTCGAGTGGGTCCAGTTGACAAAAGACTTAATCTATAAACAAGATAAAGTGATTATTTCAGTGAAAGTAATAACAAATTAGGATGCGATTTTTTATTCTGTAGTTTACTAATTGCTTTGCTTTCTTTGATGGTCCTTATTTAGTTCAAATTCTTGTCTATTACATAACAAAATTATTATTCAAAGTCATTACTTTAACTTGACGATAGAGACAAGTATCAAGTGGAAGCGGGCTTGCCAGCAGTGGGACATTGAGGTTAACAAAAAACCTAGAATCCATACTTAATATATAATTATATAATCCATACTAATATTATAAATGCGAAAGTAACTCTGTCTGTCTGTCTGTTACTCAATCACGCCTAAACTACTGAACCAATTTGCATGTTTGGTATGGAGTTATTTTGATACCCGAGAAAGGACATAGGCTACTTTTTAATAAATAAAAAAAAAAACTTTATTCAAGGGGTTGAAAGGGGGGTACGAAAATATTAGTTTTGGTCGCGATAACCGGCATCGGTAGCGATAACCGACATCCGCGCGGTTGAAACCGCGGGCATCAGCTAGTTTTATATAAATACACAATGGACTTTCAAAAAACACAAATTTATTTTCGGAAGTCGCTAACTTTGTTTATTTCATTGACTTACTTTTGCCACCGGCGCGGTGGCCGAAAGTAAAGTTAATTTAGGTTTTATTAGTGTTTTTTGGAAGTCGTTGGTTTTTTTTTCGCTAAAAGGTTTTTCTTACTTTACCCTTTTTGTTGTTGTATACCACTAGAGTATTCTTGTAAATCAATTTTACATGGTAACTACAATGATCCACTTGAAATCCACTCACATAAAAAAATATTTTATCAAAGCGGTTCTTTTATGACGGAGTTGTAACTAAAATAAAAATGAACAAACAACCAAATTAAGAACCCCTCTTTGAAGTCGGTTAAAAAATTGAATCATTTATCTTTACATTTTATTTTCACAGGTATGTCACGACAATGGAGTTTCGAATATTGTGTAAGTTTTTAAAGAATTTTTAAAGTTTTTTTTCACTGTTATTTCTTCAAATTTTTTTTTGTGAAGCGATTTTATGATCACAGCGATGAAATGTCGTTCAAATACTCAAAGAAAAGAAACAATTGTTGCAGCAACTATTTCAAACAAAAGTTTTCTTAGATTTTTGTAATTGGTTAAAAAAATAATTTGAAATGAGTAACGAATCCGGCCACATTGCTTGTATTCAATTAGCCTCAGCCATTTTTTGTCCCAGTCTCATTCCCATATATTTTACCTATTAAATTTGTTTTAGGTATCCTCTCCATCACTGTTACTGTAGCTTTAAGCTATAACTCGGAGCAATGCACGTCGGAACAGACGGATTGCAGATACGACATTAATTGTATCAACTCCCTTAACACCAACTCAGGGTGGGAAAACTACCAACTTCGCTCTTACCCAGGTATGGGGGATAATGGAGAGTGCTCAATATACATCACCTACGCTGGCTACAGAATTATCCCCATATTCCTGGTCATCAAAAATCCATTGCAAGACTTTGGTTCTAATTCTGGGATCCCCGTAACTAGCAGTAACAACTACAGAAGACGAGACGAAATATTAAATATCATATATTCTCTAGACCTAAGTGATAACGATTATGAAGTTGTACCACCTATCAAAAGCATGCAAAACTTAGCCATACTGAATATATCAAGAAATCACCTAACAGCAGCAGTTCTGTCGAATCAGAACGAATTAAACATGTTGAATGAAATAGATCTATCATACAATACTATTAGTGATATCCAAGTTAATAGTTACGAGCACGTTTTCAGCAGCTTGAAGAAAATCAACATCTCGCATAATTACTTGGTCAAAGTACCTGATGCTGTGTTTGATAAAATTGATGATCTACAGACGTTAGATCTATCATACAACTACATTGAGGGACTGAGCCCATTCACTTTCGAAGGCTCTAGGAGCTTGCTACATCTGAATCTTTCCAACAATAGGTTAACAGACATCAATTCTTCACTTTTCAGATTTATTGAACTAAAAAGTTTAAGCCTAAGTGGCAACAAAATAAAAGAACTTAAAATGAATGACTTTGATAAGTTGCAAAAACTTGAATTTCTAGATTTGAGTTCAAACTCTATTAAGACTATTGATAATGTGTTTCGAAATATGGCTTTATTGTATAGTTTAGATTTAAGTAACAATGTGCTGGAAGCTGCGTCAAAAGACTCGTTTGCGAATTTAGTATCCTTAACAAGTATTAATCTTTCGAGAAACAAACTTAGATTTCTGCCCAAAGACTTGTTCAAAAACAAAACTATTACAAATTTTTCTGTTAGTGAAAATTTCATAGAAGGTTCACTAACTAGGGGCACTTTTGAAGGTATTAATGTCACTAGCTTAAGTTTAAGTTCCCAATTATTGACTGCAATTGAAGATTATGCTTTTAACGGTCTTACCGAACTGGACGCCTTGTTTTTGAGCAATAACGGAATCTTTTCATTATCAAAGATGTGTTTCAAGACATTAACAGGTTTGACAATGCTAGACTTGTCCAATAACAAAATTACCAGCATAGACTTCGACAAGACAGATTTAAGTAATCTCCGGACTTTGTTTTTGGAAAATAATCGATTAGCCCTAATAAAATATGAACACTTTCAGGATCTAAACAGTCTTGAATTTTTAGATCTATCAGGAAACTCCATCTCTCAATTGGAACCAAATTCTTTTAAATCGCTAAGAAGTTTGATAAATCTGAAAATATCTGACAATCCTTTGTCGGGGACTTTGAAAACTGACACATTTGGTGGTCTGGTTTCGTTACCTACTCTTGATATCTCTCGAAACTTACTAACTATTATACAAAACGCATCTTTCAACGATATGAACGAATTGAAAGAACTGGATATGTCACGTAGTAAAATTAAAGAGTTACAATTTAATGTTTTTGGACACACAGGTTATATTGAAACGCTTGATTTGTCTTTTAACGAACTGGACAACTTCATTGTAAATATGACGGAATTAGTTGGATTAAGTACTTTACTTCTAAATAATAATCTCATCAAAACAATTTCTTCTACTTCGCTTAATGGGCTATCACGCTTAACTAATATCAATTTAGCTTATAACTTGATAGACAATATGCAAAACGATTCATTTGTCAGTTTAGTTGATTTACGTTCCTTAGATCTGTCCTATAATGAGAAGCTTGAGTTTACGCAAAACTTATTGAAAAAGATCGAAAACTTAAATACTTTGAAGCTATCCGGTATTAAAACTCATATTCATTTTGAATATAAAGTGGATTCAACCATTTCCGATGTCACAATCTCAGATGCAGGTCTAGAAAATATCAGTGCATTAAACCTTAGCGCGTTAACTCATTTAACAAATTTATTTCTAAGGAATAATAGTGTTTCTAGGATAAGCATCGGAGATTTCTCTGGTATTGATAAACTTTATCATTTAGACTTAAGTTTTAACAAAATATCTTTTATTCAAGCGGGAGCATTTAAAGACAATGAACTCTTATTTTCCTTAAACATCTCTCATAATTTTTTATCGGCTGTTGGTTACGGAATTTTCCGTGGTCTCATTTATTTGAATACGCTCGATATGTCATTCAATAATATCAAAGATTTGCAAAGTGAAAGATTTTATGAAGTGAAAAGTTTGTCAAACCTAATAGTGGATCATAACAAAATTGTCGAAATTAAAGCTGAAGAATTTGTCGGGACTAGTTTATCTAAGTTGAGTATAGGCGATAATCCATTATCTTGTCGCATCTTAGTCAAGCTCAAGAGAGATGGCGTTCCTTTTGAAATAACAGCAATTACAAAAGATGAGCATAGTGGCGAGAATATTGACGGAATAACTTGTAATAAAGATCAAGAACAACAGATTTTTGAACCAACTGCATCAGATAACAACGTTAGTGAAAAAAACGAAATACTTGTAGACATGAGAAACATTCTGTTTAACATGAGTAGTAGGAATACCGTAGAAGATAGCAAAGACAAGTATTTTGAAAACATCACGAATGTAATGGAAAAATCTAACCTAATCAACGAGGAAAATCTATCAAATCTTGCCAACTTAACATCTAGAGTTATAGCTTTAAACAATGATACCAATATGCTGCTTCAGAAAATCCTGAATTCATTACATGAAAATGCCGTCGCTACTACAACTTCGGTTCCATTAGTAACGGTCAATAATACTGCAGATTTGATTCCGTATATTGATAAAATAAGAAAACAGTTAGAAAAAACTATAGCAGATGAAAAACAAAACGTGTTACGTGAGTTGGAAAATAAATTCTCTATGATGCATTATCAGACCAACTCGTTGCCGACAAGTCCTAATAATGAGAAGTTGGTGTCAAACAATGATGGGACAAAATCGATATTTACAGAAACATGCGTAGCTTTGATATTGTTGATACTGGTCTGTTTAACTTTGTATAAATTCTACAAGTCAAGAATGTTTGTTAGGAGCCGAATGTCTTATAGCACTCGCGAGTTACCCGGAGCAATGGACAACTCAACTTTGTAAACTTTATTAAATTATGTATTTATCAACTGTATTGGCTCATGGAACATAGTTAGTGTTGTACTGTAGCGCGTGCCTATTGAAAAAGATAACGTTCGTATCGACATACGGACGTTATCTTTTTCAGTAGGCAATAATATTAAAGAGACAGTGAGCCTTGGAGCTATCTAATTTTATGCACGTTTAATGTATCATTTGTTTACGGTTTTGTACAACCCTTTTTCCATTTGTATAAGTAGTCCAAACTTCTAAATATTTTTTATCTTTTTCACAATATTGTATGGTATGTATGGTGTTCTCCTGATGACACCGTAGAAGTCATAAATGTGGGCTTCCGCAAACATTTGAGATGCACTGCGGAAGCGTGGAAGCCCCATCAGCGGCCTAAAAACATAAGAATAAGGTATTTTCATATTTTTTTCCAAAAAGGTTGTATGTTTATTGGTCTCGTTTGCAACAATTGGATCTCTACAAAAATGTTGAGGATTTTTTTTTTTCAAAATAGGTTTTTAAGTTTTTGTAAATAAATAATTAAACATAATCGGAAACGTTGTTTTATTTTAATCATCCACAGCCCAACTTGACCCACTGCTGGGTACTTATATGTCTTTTTTTGCTTGTACCAAGCTCCTATTTGAATAGAGGTAATAAATATGGCTTCTTCTTATCGTGTGGACAGTAAGGTCCAACCACCCCATACACCCTAATGTCAGAAAACCTAAACCACCTCAAGGGCCTCTGACATGGTTTATTTGACCTTTTGATTGGATTCCGTGCTTCGGAAGTCAGTGTATAAGCCGGTGGTCCCGGCCGCCAAATGGCAGGCATCAAATTAACAAATAAATATGACTAGATGAATATTGAGGTTTTGTCAGCTTTACGATGTTTTTCGTCAGCAAATGCATTCAAAAGAAGGCGCTGCTAGAGACTAGCAACAATAACATTATTGATCACCAAAAAATTTCACATTAGGTACGCAACTGTTCTAGTCATTTAGTATTTATAATCACGCCTTGTACTCCCCGAAGGGTTAGGCAGAGGTTTACTCAATAGTAAACCCAAATTAGAGGAGGCCAATGGTTTAATTGGAGGCCTATGTCCAGCAGTGGACGTCTTTTGGCTGAAATGATGAAACCCAAATTTAGTCAGCTATGTAAGTCCCATGTAATAGTGGGAGAGCCTATTGCCATCAACCGGGCTCGAATTCAGATTCTGTGGCTGCTACTGAGAAGTTCCTGTTGGAAAAACTCAATAACACTTTGCTTGACCCGGGAATCGAACACAGGACTTCATGCTAAGCAGTCGCGCTTGCAACTAATAGATCTATTCGTCACTGCGACGAATTTCGATTATTTTCGATGTGTGTTTGGTTAGTGGTCAATACAGTTCCAACTTATACGCCTTAAAGCCTTAAAAATCCCCATCGATCCTATGTGCCACAAAAGTTGCTCGGGGTCAAAGGTCAAAATTTGAGGATTTTTGAATTTTTCTCGAAAACGGTAAGTTTTATCAAAAAAAATCTCAACCCAAAGTTGTAGATCTTAAAATTCCCTATAAAAATGCTTTCCTTATTATTTTCTAAGAGTTACCATTCCTGAGATATCGCGATTCTAAGAGTCACACTATCCTTTATATAAAAGCGAAAGGTAACTCACTCCTCACGAAATCTCGAAAACCGCTGGACGTATAAAGATGATTTTTGGAAAGGAGGTAGTTTATAATTAGTAAACGTCCGCTAAGAACGGATTTTGCGACAGGGCCGTATTAGGGTGATCTTAGGGCCCTCGCAACTTTGTATGAAAGTCCTTCATTTTTTGTGCTACAATCTTGATTTTTGGCAGAGACGTAGTTTATAGTCAGTAGACGTCTGCTATATGAATTAATTTTCTGACAGGGCCGGATTAGGGTGGTCTATGAGCTTTTGCAAGTTCTGATTCATACAAACTTGCGTGTGGGCCCTTAGACCACCCTAATCCGGCCCTATCGCAAAATCCGTTCTTAGCGGACGTCTAATAACTATAAACTACCTCCTTGCCAAAAATCATATTTATACGTCCAGCGGTTTTCGAAACGTGAGGAGTGAGTTACCTTTCGCTTTTAAAGTACTAGCTTTTGCCCGCGACTTCGTTCGCGTGGAATAGTGACTTCCGGCAGATTTTTGGTATATCTCGCGAAAAAAAAAAGCTATCCTATGTCCTTTCTTAAGTTCCAAACTATGTCTGTACCAAATTTCATCAAAATCCGTTCAGCCGTTTAGGCGTGAAAGAGTAACAGACAGACAGACAGACAGAGTTACTTTCGCATTTATAATATTAGTATGGATAATGTGACTCTTAGAATCGCGATATCTCAGGAATGGTAACTCTTAGAAAATAATAATAAAAGTATTTTTATAGAGAATTTTAAGATCTACAACTTTGGGTTGAGGTTTTTTGTGATAAAACTTACCATTTTCGAGAAAAATTCAAAAATCCTCAAATTTTAACCTTTGACCCCGTATAACTTTTGTAGCACACATAGGATCGATGGGGATTTTTAAGACTTTGTTTGTAATGGTATACCCCAGCTCTCTACCAATATTTGGCTCTGTGGGAATTATTGTTATTTGACCACTACTTTTATGTCTAAATTGACCGGACTATAATCTCTCTCCGGTCGTATCGGATTACTGTCCCATCGGACTGTGAGAGTAAACGAACAGACAGTGCACCTGAGTCTAAAATATCTTCGCCGCGCCGATAGCTAATCTCAGATAAGATTGGCCGTTGTGACCGATAATGGTCAGGAGGACTATATACCGGTTCTCAGACTTTCCATCTATTCATATGACAACCCTGACTGCTTTCTAAAACACGGAGAAGTCTAGAAATGTCATGAATAGATAGTCGAACATCCGTGGAGATGAGGTATTCCACGAAGCACACCCAAACGAAGCACACCCAGACGTAGCAGGTGGCGTTCTGTGGTTTCTGCCTACCCTTTTTTTTTCTTTTTTTTGGTGCTATATTTCAACCGAACTACTGCCACTAGACCTTCCTAATAAATAATAAATATTTTCTCCTATCGACATTTTTATTTCTTAGTCCCCGCACTATGCGAGTGATATTCGTAGGTATGCTTCGTGGAATAGGAAATTAATTATTTTAAATTTCTTATTTGAAGCCCACCTACGGGTGTGCTAAGTGGAATACTTTAGGTGTGCTTCGTCTGGGTGAGCTTCGTTTAGGTGTGCTTCGTGGAATACCTCATGGAGATACCTTACTCAGAGTAGCTTAACCTTCAGTTGAACCATGAAAGTTATTCAGCCACGTGCCAAGCAAAATTACAATAATTTTTTAATTTAATTTTACTGGTAACTCCGACACGGGGATTTCCCTGATCGTCAGTTAAGTTGATTTATCAGCACGTTGCCTATTACTGCGTGGGTCGTAGAATATTTTGCTTACCTACAACAATGGATAACATTGTTTATACTTACATATAATATATTTTAACGAGTAGATAATACATGTATTTGTAGAACATACAGTTCGTTTTAGATAGTTTATGTCTACTTACTTTGAGTTAGGTGTAGTACAGCAGTTAGCTACATAAAAAACTCAAAGTGTTTATTGCAATTACCTACACCATTACAGGCACTTTTGAATGTCAGAAAAACAAACAAAGCGAAGATACAGTCACAAGACATAATAACTTGTGGAAGTACTGTAGATGCCCCATTCCCTATACTCCGTGGTTACTCTTTTAATGGATTCGATTTTACAATATTTTTATTTTCATTTAGTACTTACTTCGTTCGGGGAGACAAATTCAAAAGACAATAAGTCGTAGGGCACTAGGTACACAAAAATCGTAAAACAAGATAAAAAGTTAACAAGTATATCTGGCGACACTTGGGCGAGGCCTAGACTACAAAACCAACGAGGCTATACCTAAATCACTTGTCCATTTTACAAGAAGCCTCAATAAAAACTGGTTGAAAGAAGCAAAAAAAAAAATAGAAACAAAAATTAAAAAAACCTATGACGATAGAAATCCACAATCCAATCCACTATAGGGTTCAACGTAGCAATTAAAGGACCTCAATTCCCCTCGGGGCCTATTCTCAGTCAAAATCACAGATATAGATAGACCTAGATAAGGCAAGGGCAACTACTTCGCGTGCATAGCTTACGTACAAAAATCGTAAGTGACCACTTTCGCGCTCAGTAATTTGCATCGGTGTATAGCGCTAGTCGAACATCGGCGGCGCGGCGCTGGTGCAAAAGGCAGGGGTTGGGGCGAAGGAGGCACCGTACGCGGTGGCGTCTTTGTATCGATTTGATTTACCGATTTATAATGCTGGCGACGTCATAATATGTAGTTAAAAAATGGCATGCTTGGATTTCATACAGATCGTGAAATAAAAAAAAAAACTAAATCAAAACATTTATTTCAATTAGGCCAGTTACAGGCACTTTTGAATAGTCGAATTAAACTAACTGCGGCACTCAGAGATATCCAACGATTACTCAAACCGCCACCACAGAATACATAATAGTACTATGTCCGCCACCCAGCAAAGGCCAAAAACCAAGCGACGGCCCAAGCACCCACTGAAGCTCTCCGAGTGCGGCAGTAAACTACTAAACTAATGAAGCTAAATAAACTAAGCTACAGTCCCAGTCACAAGGCATAATAACTCGTGAGTGTACTGTAGTTGCCCATTCCAAAGCGTTGGTCTCATGAGAAGAATGGCAAGAAACTCCATGAACACTCTTTTGATCTTTTAAAATCGTCGTGATACTTGCGTTATCTAGGTCTATCTATATACTACTACTACTATCTATCGACTGGCCTGTTGGTCTAGTGGTTAGTGACCCTAACTGCTATGCCGGAGGTCGTGGGTTCGATTCCCACCCAGGACAAATGTTTGTGTGATGAGCACGATCATTTGTTCTGTGTCTGGGTGTAATTTATCTATAATATGTATGTATTTAGAAATATATAAGTATGTTTATCAGTTGTCTAGTACCCATAACACAAGCTCTGCTTAGCTTGGGACTAGATGGCGTTGTGTGATAGTTGTGGAATATTATTATTATTATTATTATTATTATATCTGTGGTCACAACGGACATTTTTTTTTCCTTTTTTCACTCCCGTTCTTTTTCTGTAACGTTCACTAGCTCCGGGTAACCGCTTAGTTTTTGTGCCCGTTGCATCAAACGGCCCCGGTGGAATTAAAGGTTTTGAAAATATCTACTTCTAAGTATAATGTATTGTAAAGAACGTAGTCGTAGTGTATTGCATTTTATGGTTTTACAAAAAAATGGATCGACCGTCGCGTTGAAAATGCTTGGAGGAGCTACTGGTCCATGAAGTCGTTCATGAAGGGTGACCTTCCTATCTCACTGAAACGCAAGCTCGTCGACATGTGTATCCTGCCTATCCTAACCTATGGCGCACAGACTTGGTCTTTGACGGAAGCTCAGAAGTCCAAACTCAAGGTTTGCCAAAGAGCGATGGAGCGTAGCATTCTAAACATCAAAATCACCGATCGAATTCGTAACACCATAATACGCTCCAAGACAGGCATCGCCGATGTTGGCGATAAGTCTGCGAGGTTAAAGTGGGACTGGGCGGGTCACATTTCCAGGAGAGATCAGGACAGATGGACCAGAATCGTCACACACTGGGTGCCTGAAGATGGTCGTCGTCACCGAGGCAGACCCAAGAAACGTTGGCGTGACGATCTGGACTCATTCGTGACTGATTGGCCAGAGAAGGCACAACACCGGGAGAGCTGGAAAGAAATGGGGGAGGCCTTTGCCCAGCAGTGGGACACAATAGGCTAACTAAAAAAAAAAAAAAACAAAAAAATGTTTATTTGATTCATTTATAATTTTAATAGTTTAGCTCCAACAAAAATCATCACCATCTGCCTTTATTTTTGGAGATTGGGAAATTATTAAATGACACCTTCCCCTCCCGTAGGGCCCGTAGGGAGTGTCAGACTTCTACTGACTAAAATCCACCCATGTTCCTTCTCAGCCCTGTGTCGAGGCCGCGGTATCTCTTTCGAACAATCCGTAGCCCCGACGGGATCATCATCTACCTAGCCTTTTCCCAACTATACTGGACGTTCTAGTCTAACCAGCTGAGTACCAAAAAAAAAATCAGAATTAATCAATCAGTATCAGTAAATAACCGGGTAATAATCGGGTAAACATATTTGTTTGTATATGTTATTTATTTGTATATGTCTATTTGATATGGTCAATGATTACACTCAAACAAATAATTGACTAATGCATTGTTCATAAGTACAAACTCATTATAATTTATTTCATAATCTAAAGAAAGCATTAGCTAATCATTTTGCCATTACCACTTATTGAGAATAAATAATCTTCTAGCTTCGGGGATTTAAAAGATCAAAGTTCCTACTTATATAGAATTAAAAACAATATAAGGTTTGGAATGTTTTAACTTTACTTTTAGCATTGCCACCCAACTTGGGAATGCTGCCAGCCTTCTGGGCACTTTTCCTGTAGACAGCGATGTGGACGATTTTCCGATTTCCCTTTTTGATACTTGTATTTTTATTTTAATCGTAAACAGTGATTTAACCCAAAAAAAATAGTTTTTGCTTATTTTTTGCTTTGAGTTTTTTCTTTTATTAATCAAATACAAACTGTTACAGTAATTTTAAAACACACCATAAAAACCAGCCTGGCTTTAACAGTAGTAAATATGCCAAAAAAAAACTTAGTTTTCTATACAGAATGCAAGGTCAGCTAGGAATTTTGTCGAGGGTCCGTTTATACCTTGTATACAATATAACATTAAAAATAATACGAAAATGTCGCACAAATGCAATTTACAGAGGCGCTAAAAGCTCGGGAAATGTAATAAGAATTTCGTGAAAACTTGATTTACTTCGACAGTTGACTCGTTAAGAAAAGCAGGCCGATAGTGTAGGGTGACACTCAACATTTTAAATTGAAGACAAGACTTTCGAATGGTTTATCCATTCGAAAGTCTTGTCTATAATAAGAAATCAGTACCAGTAGTAGTATCAGTAGTTCTTGCCTGGATCACTACCATGTTAACACAACACCACTTTATTATTTTTTAATATGTATTTATTTTTTCACCAAGACGACCCACTAATTACCTTAGACTTTTCTGTCATAACTAAGTTTAAAGTTAAACGCATCTCTGAAGTATTATATATTCATTCCGTTGTTGTACTCTAATGTCTCGGAAGTTTTTCTTGTTGTTTTCATGTTGTTTCTACAAAAACACCTTGACATTGACAGCCGGTAGTCTGCGCCCGCGTCCCTTCGCTACTCATGGACCATGGACAATAGTCTGTAGCATTGACAAGCGAAGTCGGAACGTTTCGGTGCAGCCGAGCTGATTATTAATAATTTTACGTTTTGTTTATATAGTAATATAATTTATTTTATACTATGGACTTTAGTGTTTATTTTATTTGTGAGTATTATATTATTTATCTATTTTATTTTTGTGTGTGAATGTATTTTGTGTCCGTAGGTGTGACCGTGACATCACAGTGGGCCCTATCAGAATACCAGCGCTGCGGTATTTGTTTTCATTTATCGCAGCATCATGCTGATACCTATCTCAGCATGATGCTGCGAAAACAAAAAAGAATATAAAACTAAATAATAAAGAGAAGACCTGTGCGAGGCCAAAAAGGCTCCTAAGCCTTTTTGGCCTCGCACAGGTCTTCTCTATAATATTTAGTTTTATATTCTTTTTTGTTTTTGTTATTATTATTTTTGTAGTTCCTGTGCTTGTCCCAAATAAATATTTTTCTTTCTTTCTTTTACAAAAGAGGAATTTGAAAGTGACGCCTGTGACAGAAAAGTTGTGTGGTTATCGGAGTCATGTGATGCGGAAGAATACGGAGGATACATCTTTCATCTTCTGTGAGAGTAGAGGAAGACCAAAGAAGCGATGAAAGGACTGTTTCTAAGATGATGTGGGTGGAAAGGACGTGAATGCTGAGATGACGAGTAATATAAAAGTGAGGAAGCGGTCATACCTACTGCGCCGACCTCAAATATTTCGGATAAGGGTAGGAAATGACCCGTCTGGGCTGCGGGTTGTTCGAAAGAGATACTGCGGCCTCGGCACAAGGGCTAAGAAGGAACACGGTGGTTTTTAGTCAGATGTTTGAACATCCTTACATACATAGTATAAAACAAAGTCGCTATTTTTGTCTGTTTGTTTGTCTGTATGCTTAAATCTTTAAAACTACGCAACGGATTTTGATGCGGTTTTTTTTAATAGATAGAATGATTCAAGAGGAAGGTTTTAGTATATAATTTGAACGACATCCACGCGGGTGAAGCCGCGGGCATCAGCTAGTAATAAATAAAAAGCTTTGCTATATTACTTAAGTTATTCTTTTTCAAGAGTTTGTAAACTATGTTCAACACTGTTTGAATTGAACTGTGTTCTATGTTTATGTTTGTGGGGTTTTTGTTTTGATAAATAAATAATAATACTGAAGGAAGCAGGTGACATACTGTTGTTTCTGCCAACTCCCATGGGAAAAACCCGGATTCTAAAAAAAAAAAATTAGTACTACAAAAAAAAAACTAGGTACCACGATAATATAACTTACGTAAACTGTTAGCTGAGATTATTTATCTGGAATACCAACATTCGAACGATAGAAAAATAATTAAGAATTTTGAAGTTATTCGGAACAATTTTATTCCTTTATTTTATCATTTATGTACACACCACACATAAGGCAACAACGTAACAAAACGTCGTACGTAAATATTAATTTTATCCTATATTCTATTCATTATCATCTAACAGCATGGTGCACCTACTATGAGACAATTTTTCCTTTTCTTTAGAACGTTTATTTTGTTTGAATCTAAGTGATATCCGATCGAAAATATTTTTTACTGATCATTTTTCAAGCGATAATTATTGTTATTATTGCGGTAACATTGATGACGAGAAACGCGGCAAAAATGGTCTGTTTCTTCGGTTACAAGGACTTTTACTTGTTATTTGTTAGAAAAAGTTAGGGTATTTCACTACCTGCGATTAGATCACATAACATCACGCCTGTTAGAAGGGTAAGACAGAGGTACCTACCTAATTGTACCTATACCCATATTTCGCTACTTATGGTTAAGTCCCGTGTAATAGGGGGTGAGCCTATTGCCGTCAACCAGGCACAAATCTAAACTCCATGGCGGCTATTGAGAAATCTGTAACGAACCCACAACCTATTCAGCAGTCGCGATTGTGAACAAGAGACCAAGCATCAGTTACCTACGTTTAAGATCCCGTTAACTTACTTAAGGCAGCACCCAACACTGCCAGCTATGTTTAAGTTCCATGTAATAGGGGGCGAGCCTATTGCCATCGACCGAGCACAAATCCAGATTCCGCAGCTGCTACTGCAAAATTTCTGATGTAAAATTCCAATGACAATTTGCCCAACCCGGGAATCGAACCCAGCACCCAACGCTCGACAGTCGCGATTCCGGCCACTAGACCAACAAAACAGTCAAACCCGCGTCCCTAAACCTCCGGCTTAATAAATACCAATATAACTTTAAAATGGAAGGCTTTTAAACTTATTTGTAACCGGAACGATCACAAAAGAGCTTTAAACGGCATGGTGTTTGTCTTTATTTATATTTAATTAAGTTTAAAGCTTGGCTAAAACAATTTCAACATTGATTTCACGGGGTTAAGCGTTTTGAGTTTTGCTGTGGGCCATGAAGGGAGCGAGTGTTCAGCCTGTAATGTTCCTACTGCTGAGAACCAAGACCTCATCTCTTTGCTGCGGGTTGATCGCAAGGGATACCGAGACCCTGGAACACAAAGGGCTAAGAAGGAACATGGGTGAGTTTTAGTCAGTACAAGTCTGACACTCCCTTCCGCTCCGGCCTGAGCGACAGGAGTCATTTGATGATTTCCCACCGATCAAAAAAAAGGTCGGCAAAGTGTAATAGGGGATCGGACTGACTCAAAAAAATATGATTCAGTTAGATTATCGAAAAATATTGGATAAGTGTTTTTTGATTTATCAAATCAATAAAAATTGACGAAGCTATCGTCAAAGATCATGGAGTGGGGCTTGAAACGTCACTTGAACCACAGATTATGAACGTACAAAATGTACTATCATATGACGTCACACGAGTTTTCAAAGCACTGTATCGTCTTCATTTTTTTTTTACGTGAAAAAAGAAAAAATATGTGGTCAATATTTTTTGGAAATCTATCTGACGACGGACTTGGTTTTTTTTTGTCCGATCCCCTATTGGGATCTTGCATTAGGAATTTAATAATTTCTCGGTGGCAACCAAGGTGTATGGATTTCCCGTCGGGGCTGTGGTTTGTCGAAAGGTTAACGCGGCTCCGACACAAGGGCGAAGTAGAAACATGGGTTTGGTTTTTAGTCAGTAGAAGTCTGACACTCCCCTTCGCTCTGCCCAAGAGCGGGGGGGGCGGTAACTTGACTTAACGTAATGAGTGACTTCAGAGGCGCAACGGTGCCCTCACCTTCCGTCTGACTGATGAATCGCTCGCCCAGAGCGCCCCTTCCCGCTCATTTAATAATTTCCCACCCTTCCAAAAAAAAAGGCGTAATAACTTATGAAAGTATAATGCAGTTATCCATTCCAAAGCGTCGATCACTGTCGAAACTCCATGGACACTCTTTTAAATCAAAATATTAATACAGTCAGTACCCAGCATTACCTGCCCCTCTTGTCACACCACTCACTCTCTTCTTCTTTATATGACGGGTCATATAATGCTTGGAACTGACTGTAATACAACAATTTTTATTTTTTTAGAGTTTGGGAAATCGTCAAATGACTCCTCCCGCTCTGGGCAGAGTGCTAAGGAGTGTCAGACTGCTACTGACTAAAAATAACCTATGTTTCTTCTTAGCCTTTTGTGTCGAGTCCGCGGTATCTCTTTCGAAAAACCCACAGCCCCGACGGCTGTACTACTAAGAATAACCTTTCGTCTACGAAGTGTTCTTTGCAAACGTATCATTATGATGTGATATCGCCCTTTCCGTAGCCACAATCTTAATTCAATTCTCTCCGGCATAACTCGGTCCTGAATTTTAGGGGCAAGGGCACACACAATAACATGTAGCATCACGTTGTAACTGTTACTTGATGGGCAGAGTTTTACCCAAAGAGTTACGAATTAGGTCATCGGTATAAGAAGGAACTAAAGTTAAACTGCGGGTAATTCCTTAAGACACTTACAGTGGAAATATTTTGACTGTTCAACATTATTATTCCGTTGTTGAACTGGCTAAATTATTTAAACCAATTAAGCAATGAGCTAGTTGTTCTTTGTCATGTTGTGATCAAACCGTGTTTTGTAATTGGCCCAAGAACCACCCCAAGTCCAGACCTTTGCTGGTTCTTCTCCATAGGAAACGACCAACCCGGGCTGTGCACCTTTTCACGATGTTTTAAAAGTGCCGATGCCAAAAAAAATATGGCCTATTTAAAAAAAAAAAAAATTGAGTACCCTTATTTCTTTCAGTTCAACGCATTCAGTACATCATCAGCTGCTGCTCACATTCTACTAAGCATAATTTATACGAACGTGTATTGAGTACTGTAATTGGCACCTTTGGAATGGCTCAGTAGGCGACTCGGCCGCTGTAACTCGCCCGATCCGGTCGAGACAGGAATTGTATGAGCTGCAAGCGGTGGCAGCCATTGAGCAACATACAAAGAAGCTTATTGTCAACGACTAGAAGCTAAGCTGCAAAGCCTTGAAAATCACAGCAGTGCTGCCAGCGTATCAGTTTTTTATTGGTAACTAGAATTCCCAGTCTATATTTCCCATCCTCATTCTATCATCGGACGAGCAGAGATACAGCAAGCGTCAACTTTTATACTTGAAGTTCCACGAACCCGAACAAAGCGCTGTCATAGTAGAAATTTTTACTATGGCACTGTGCTTCCACATTTATTGTGTGAATCGCCCGTCTGTGGAATTCACTGGCAGCTTCTCTGTTCAGACCCCTCTTTCCCCGTGGGCACTTTGGGCAAATGCCCAGGGCCCCGCGATTGATAGGGGCCCCCTCAGATCAAATACAAAGTCCCTAGTTCCTGTCAGCACCAAACGATAACCAATATTTATTACCAAAAAACTTATATATTTCGAAGAAATTGAACAAAGGTTTTTAAGCACTAACCTGTAAATGCCTAAAGAGTTACTTTTGTGAACTATAATACATTTATCTATTCGTTTCATGTGATTGATAATATATATATAAATATTTTACCTTGTTTATCTAGGGTACTTTCTTTGTCTATTCTAACAAAATAGTGTTCTGTCAAACTCATAGGGGCCCCATTATCCTAATATGCTCAGGACCTCCAATAGGTTAACGACGGCCCTGTCTCTGTTCCTTGATCAATATAATCAGGATCTATTCAAAGTTCATAAGAATCGGTTTGTTAGGCAAGGATGCAAAAGGCTAAACTGCGGTTAAACGCAAAAATTTTGTAGTATTAAAAAATAAATCCGAATCCTACATGGGTTGGGCTGGGTTGAGGACGTCAGATAAGCAGTACTCTATGCAAAATATTGGTTTTCAGCTGCATTCGGTTAGGACAAATGGCAAGGCAGATTCTCAGACATATTAATTTAGAAATAACCTTTTTGGAATCCCTCAGTTAGGATAAGGAGTGTCCCTTGCAGCTTACTCAATTCTTTATTGCATTTCACAATTATAGGCTTAGGTGGTAAACATTTTTCAAAAAAGTGACAATCATGGATCTGGAATCAATCAGTCGGGCACAGCAAAATAAATATATAATGTGATGATATTTACGTATCTCAATAATCTAAATAATTACACAAAGCTAACAGCGCTACCATTAAGTGTAACATTAAAATTCAAAGATTAATGTCTAACTATAAAAACAAAACAAAGAAATCGAATCGAGCTTTATACCACCTAGCCATAATCACACTACGGTACAAATAACACCTTTAATTTTCATCATGTAAATATAAAAAGGCACGCCCCATCTTTTGTCAGAACATAGCAACTACTACGAGGCTATCGGAAATCATTAGGCAGTTAATGAAACGGGTAAATTTGGGACCAAACTTGCTACCTAATGCCCCACTGTAATGGCGGTTTAAGTGCTTTCACTGGGGATCTACGAATCTCTTTGGATGTGGTATATGGTGCCTTACCATAACGTCTTAAAGCGTCTCGTTAGACACCCTGTATAGCTTTGTCGCTTTTCCAGACTGGGCACCTGATCTCTCAGATTCATAATATGTTTGACATTAAATTATAAGAAACTAATTTAGCTTTACCCCAACTTAGTTGGGAAAGGGCTAGGTAGAATATGATGACTTGACCTTAAGCAGTTGTTTTAGCTAATAAAAATCGTAGTTTATACATAACGCCGCTTAATCACGGCGTCGTCTATGTAAAAATATTATTTTTCGAACTCACGTAAGGAACCCCATAGAGAGGCTGAATCATTTTTTTTCAGGCATGAAGAGTTACTTAGTTCTACTGTTTGTAGTTATTACGTTTTGAAAAGAAGGCTTAAAACTATTCTGTTCAAAACAAATCGCCTTTGGAAACGTTAATTTCGTAGTACAAAAATATTTTAGAAACAACCAATTCTCGATTTATACCTCTAAGTCGTGTCACCATTGCTAATATTAGTTAGGTAGGCACTAACATTTCATAAATCTGGTCTAGCACTCCAGACTTTGCTAAGTAACCGTTACGTAAACAGCAAATGGACAAACTGTGGAACACCGTAATCAAATAAATGTTTGTGTTAATATTGGTTAACTATCCTACCGAGAAATCAAATAGTATCTAGATAACTCTGGGGTACAAACTATGTGTTTCTTTTTGATATTCCAAAAGTATTATTTACTCACTAGCTGTTGCCAGCGGCTTCACTCACTACAACTCCAAAATTATCCCATGGGAAGATAAAATCGGGATAAAACTATCCTATGTGTTAATCCAGGTAATAAACTATCAGTGTACCAAATTTTATTCAAATCCGTTTAGTAGTTTTTGCGTCCATCCATCCATACATAATACTTACATACATTCATAAATGAGTTGTTTATATACTTACAAACTTACGCGTTTATAATATGTATTAGGGATTTCATTAATTATTCAGATAACCAAGATCCATGGGTTAGTAACAATATTCTAAACCTATGTACCAGAGCAGTGGTGGCCCAGTGGTGGCGGCCCAGACTTACGAACAGTGAGTCGTGGGTTCGAACCCCGTCAGGCGCATTACTTTGTGTAATTTATTTCATCACCACTGCTCTCAAAACGGTGAAGGAAAACATCGTGAGGAAACCGGCATGTCTTAGAACCAAAAAATTCGAAGACATGTGACATCCGCCAATCCGCACTGGGCCCGCGTGGTAGATTATAGCCCATCCCTCTCCTAGAGAGAAGGCCTGAGTCCTTGCAGTGGGAACATTATAGGCTGATGATGATGATGAAACCTATGTTAGTACTCAACTAACGACACAGGCAGTGTACAGGTGATTAGTAACCTAACCAACGGGCTGTCATGCCTCCCGACTATCTCTCTCAGAATACTATTGGGGCTGGCACGGAGTCTGTTTAGCAGTGGGGCCACTTCCTTACGACGCCGTACTGCATTGATATCGGAACGTGCCTCAGTGAACATAGATGACGCGCTACAGAGCCGAGGCAGACGAAACAGCACCCTAAATGCGTTATTGTACTGGGTCCACAGATCATTGTAGGCTTTTTGGATGTGGCTGAACCATAAGTTCCCCGAGTACAGCGAAATGTATTATGCTTTAATCAGCGTGACTGATCGCGGCTGTACATCTGCTGTAAACGCGTCTGACTGAAATTTAACCTTTTTAGTCAGACGCGTTTCACTCATCATAGACTTTATCTACAAAATACATATAAGATCAGGGTGTAAATCAACCCTTCACACAGCTGTCATCCAAGCATTCTGTACATCAAACTAAGTACCCATACGCAAGGGGGTTCCCAGGTATGGTCTATAACAAAAAAATGATCGCAGTGGTAGGCAGAACAAGTGCCCTTCGTTTGCGTTAAGGGTACTTTTACACCCTTTATAAACAGCCCTACAAAATTGATCACACTAATAAATTACTGCTTATAGTGTTACCGAGTAACCCTTTAAGAACCCGAAAGGACGTACTGACGTACGTACTTCACGTGTTTTCATTCTTCAGCCGAAACAAACTTTTGTTAACGCAAAAAAACTGCGGACTCCATCCATATTTCTTCTTCCAAGTTTTCGAAGATGTTGTCTTTGTTCCTCCCCACTGTTTGCAGAGGGGCCTTTTTTCTGCATAATGACGGCCAATAATTGTACCGATTCCCTCTGTGAAGCGCCTGAAAGAATTAAGTTAAGAATTCATGGAAGCCGTAATTTTTGACACATTAAGAAGAAGTCGGGAGTTGGCTCATGAATACGATTTTTATTCAGTTTGTGTTTGAGGAGTCTTTTTAACTTTTTGAGTCGTTTATTTATAAAGATCAAATGTATCACGGCTGTTTTCTGTAAAGGGTTAGGCAGGGGAGTATTTATCATAATATTTCGTCAGTTAAATTTGAGTCCTATGTATATCAGGGGCGAGTCTATTGCTATTAACCTGGCACAAATATTATAGTGTCGGCTGCTACGGAGAGACTTCTGATGCAATTACCTTTGCACAACCTGAAGATTGAACACAAGACAGGCCCGGAACTTTTGTAGGGAAGTTATGTGTGTATCTCTTAAAAGAGACTATTTTATCCAACTAAATACCGTCTGTAGCATTTTTAACCGACTTCTAAAAACAGAAGGAGGTTCTCAATTCGGATGTTTATAGGTATATATATTTTTATGTTTGTTCGGGCATAACTCCGTCACTTGCTAACCGATTTTGAAAAATTCTTTTTTTGTTGGAAAGGGTATACTTCCCAAATGGTCCCATAATTTTTTTTATCGAAATCGGACAAGCGGTTTTTGAAAAATCAACAAAACTCAAAAAAAACTACATTGTCCACATTATGACCCATGAACATGTGAACCACTAAAAAGTGAAAAATAAAAACTTTTTAACTAAAAATTAAACCGACTTCAAAAAAAAGGCACCAAAAAGTGAAAAATAAACTTTAGCAAAAAAATGAAATCAAACAAACAAAAGTCACCGAATTCAGAAACTGATTTTTCTTCTACAGTTAAAAAAAAAGTGAAAAATATTCACTTTTTTTTTTAACATTTCGTTTCACATTGGATCACTCCTGTAACCTCCGAAGGGGAAGGCAGAGGTGTCCTACATGGATGTACTATTGTGTTGTTCGAAATAAAGGGATTTAACCAGTTATGTTTAACGACGTTGATGATGTTTAAGTGCTGTGCAATAGGGCAAGAGCCTATTGCTATCAACTGAGCACAAATTCAGACATCGGTTGGTTACTCAAAAAATAACCATCTTATAAACAAAATTTCTCTTTGCCCAACTCTTTTAGAAATATTAAAGAAAATTCACCTGCTCTGCCACTGCGTACAGACCATTGAAGGCATGTACTGCTCAAAATGTAAATGCAGTAAGTTGCAAGCGTAGTCGCGTAGTCGTAGTAGCGTAGTCGGTAACATTCTCGTCACGTTTGCACATGCAACGCGGAAGTTCTACCCAGCCCCCTGGGTGCTTCGTACGTTTGAAATTAACAAACTTTGTAGTACAAAAATGTGTTACATTTGTACTGTACATATGTCGCAGGGTAATGGAAAAATCGTCTTTTGTGATGTTAGCCGGATTATCCTATTTTTTTCTGACCTATATTGCCCCACTGCTGGGCAAAGGTCTTCTCCCAAAACTTCCCGCATTAGCCGTAGTCAATAAAAAACAAATACCTGATAGCATAAGACCACGCTTGTGATGCCTTTTGGGATATGCTTGACCCAGAAATCGCACTTGGGACCTCATGATCAGCAGTCGCGATGGCGACCACTGGACCAACTGGATTCGCGGGTCGGGCAAGGTGTTATTTGGCTTTACCACCAGGAATTTCTCAATAGTAGCCACGGAACCTGTAGTTGTGTCCAGAAACATAACTGGCGAAATACTGTACTATTAGGCACACCTCTGCCGAACTCTTCGGGGATTACAGGCGTTATGTAATGTTATGTAAATGAATACCTGAATACTTGTACCCTGAATTTTCACAGAAAACCGTATTTTCTGCTCACACCGCAACAGATACAGGTGATTGTAGAGTCACGTCCTCAGTTAATTAGACAAAGTCGGGAAACACCTGCACTTTGTGTTATTAGACGGCGCTCGATTTTAATGTTATTGTTTTGGTTTATTGCGTGTAGATGTCGGCATGTCGTTGCCATTTTTACTTTACATTACATTACACATGTAATCCCCTAAGGCCCAACGCACACCGGCGGAGGCGTGGCGAAGATACTGAGAATAAATGAATTTAAAAATATATAAACCTTAACAGGCTCGGCGAAGCGCGGTTCTGAGACTCGGATACTATGATACCATGGATGGACTGTGTGAAGTATGATAATTATGGCTAGAAAGGAGGTGACTGCTGTGATAACGAGTAATAGACAAGTGTGGAAGGTAAAGAAAGCCATGGTGTACCGACCCCAAATAAATTGGGATACGGGCAGGAGAATTATGAAACTCCTAAAAGTTAGACAGAGGTGTTAATAGTAGATTATTAACCAAGGGGATAAAGCAGTGTCTTTTGTCGCGGGTGACGATTTAAATCTCGAGCGTAACGAAGGACTCGAGGTTTACTCCCGAGCGTAGCGAGGGTGTTAAAAACTTAAATCACGAGCGAAGCGAGGGATTTAAGACGAGTCCTGAGTGTAGCGAGGGATTTAAGTTCACCCAAGACTAAGACGCGAACCGGAAGACGTTGCGTTGGAAGGCCTCCCACTAGGTGGACCGATGACCTGGTTAAGGTTGCAGGAACCCGCTGGATGAGAGACGCACGGGACCGGTCAATGTGGCGACGCCTGAGGGAGGCCTATGTCCAGCAGTGGACGTCTTTTGGCTGAAATGATGAAGACTAAGACAGCTTTATCACCGAGGAAAATACTCTACTTTTCGTACCATTTGCGAAAAAATTAACACAATAATAATATGAGATAAGCATTTATTAAAAATAATGACAATTAAAAGTAAAAGTTAACATTCGAAACATTGGTCCAATTATTGATAGAAATCACATTCGGGGAGAATGTGATTTCTATCATATCACATTCTCCCCTTAAAGGATGAATGAAATTCAGTACAATTTTCTTTCCCTGTTTTTAACAGATTAAAAGTGACTATTGTGAAGCACCCACTTTGACGAGACTAGTCGCGGTAAAAAAAAAAAAAAAGGTAGCACTCCGGGAGTGCCGGCAGAAGTGAAAACTTCAATATTAACTTTCAAACTCGCGTCAGGGTCACGTGATGCTGATCGAAAAATCTATAATGTTCGCTTTTTGTGGCATAGAATGTCACTTTTTTGAGCAAGTGGTACGAAAATACACTTACTTTGCAAGTGATGTTTGTTTATCCAGAGTACGGGCTGTTGCTGAAACATTTTTTCTTTCTTTAAGCCTGCACTGTCCCACAGCTGGGCAAAGGCATCCAATTCCTTCTATGAGCTCTTTTCCCGTGCCTCCTTGAATCATACCACGCGGTATGCCTCCAGATCGTCTCGCCACCTCTTTCTGGTTCGGCCTCGGCGGTTCCATCCGTCTTTACCCATCGTGTGGAGTTTTTATCCCAGCAGTCATCGTGCATGTGGCTGACGTGACCCGCTCAATCTTATTTTAGCCTAGGACCCTTCTTGTCAATGTCCACTTGACCCGTTTTTGAATGAAGTATGGTGTATTGAACCCTGTCTTGTCTTTTGATACCCAGAATCTTACATTCCATTGCCGTTTGGCAAACTTGAAGGTAGAAATTCTGAGACTCGATGAGTGACCAGGTCTGACCACTGTAGATAAGGACAGGCAGGTTGTACATGTCGATGACTTTGCGCTTCCGAGAGCGGAAGATCACTAGCGTCTTCATGTACCAGAAGTTTTTCGAGGCAATTTTGACTCTGCGATTGCTTGTTTTCGAAAGATACTAATTGTGTCAACCAAAAATTCCTTGTTGGGTCCGCTGCAACCTGTGTCCCAGTTGTGAGAATCTCATAGTCTTACCAGTTACGTAAATAAATGGTTAATTACCATCCCGTACTTAAAGAACGTCCTTCTAACCTAAAGACAAACTTCTTGGAGCAGTATTCATAACGCTAACTACTTGTGGCACAGTGTGACGTCTCAACCCTCGGGAAACGACTTTGGAACTAAGTTGATGTATTAAGCCGAGAAGCTGGTAATACTAAGTAGGTATAAGTTTGTGGCTACTTTGTATAGCTGTGCATGGAATATTCCATATGGAAGAAGTATAAGTCTATAGGAGTATTAAGGATTTTTTTTCCGGGTAAATCATCAAATAACTCCTCCCGTTCTTAGGCAGAGCAAAAGGGAGTGTCAGACTTCTACTGACTAAAAACCACCCATGTTTCTTCTTAGCCCTTTATGTCGAGGCCGCGGTATCCTGTGAATATCCTGCAGCCCGGAGTATTAAGGCCTCCAGTTTCTGTCTTGCCCCATGAGAAAAAACACATGAGTTTATGTATGTAAGTGGGTGGAGAAGTAAAATGTTCATACAATATCTTCACGCCTATAATCCTCGAAGGTTTAGGCAGTGGTGTACCTAATAGTACTCCCACATTTCGCCAGTTATGTTTAAATCCCATGTAATTTGGGGCGAGCCTTCCTACATCCTATCGTCAAGCGACCACGAATCCAAACTCCGTGGCTGCTGAGAAATTTCGATAAAAAAAAACCCTAGGTAAGCCTTTGCCCGACCCGGGAATCAATGCTATGTGGTCTGTTATTTGGTAAATATCTTTTCAAATTCTTTACTAAATGTCTGTATTCACAAAATCTTCTTCTTTAAGATACTTTCCGAGATCTGGCTAATCGTCTGTGAGAACTGAGGGACCACACTTTATGGGTCGTAGTTTTCAATATATTTGTTTACAAATTCCCAGATTCCTTCTACAATTGTTTTAAGTGTACTACTAAATCCTAGGATATTCATTTTGCGGATTCCTTTTTGGTCCCTCAGTTAACACGCACATGAACCCAGCACCCTATGCTAAGCAGTCGCGTTTTCGACCACTAGACCCACGAGGCAGCTAAAGCGTTCATACCACTATTATTGACAAAGCATTTATTTCACTGAGACCATTACAGGCACTTTTGAAAATTAAAAAATAGAAACAAAACAAAGCGAACATCAGATAGTCTTAGTCACAAGGCCCATTGAACCATTTAATTAGAAATTAGAAATATCCTTCAAAATTTTTTAGATTGTGATTGAAAGTGTTAGGAAATTAGTTGCTGGCTGGTGCCTCTCTCAAAGTAAAATCTACCTATTTTATTCAAAAAACTCAATCTCTATTCATAAGCTCTAAACCAAACACAATTTTAAAAACCTTTTAATAATCTACGAGAATTTTTCTCAATAAAAACTCTACTATGCTAAACCGGTAACTCAAGTATTCAAAACATGAACTACGTAGAACTAAGATGTGTCTGCAAGACGTGTGGACCTCTGAGACGCAACTTTGAACACACTTCGCCCACAACGCGGAAAACTAGCTGCTATTTCATATTTTTAGAATAATTTAGTACGGTATTCGGTATTGCATTTTACATAATTTTTGGAGTTCCGTAGTCAACATGGAACCCATATAGTTTCACCATGTCCGTCTGTTTGTCTGTCTGTCCGTCCGCACTATATCTCAAAGACTAGTAGTACGTACTAGAAAGCTGTAATTTGAGTCGAATGATGAGTTCTAACATAATCAATAGGGTATTTCACCAAAAAAATCTAATTAGTCCGTCAGATAGATTTTCAATAAATAATGGACACGTATTTTTTCTTTTTTCACGTAAACAAAATATGAAGACGATACAGTGCTTCGAAAAGTCGTGTCAAGTCGTGTGACGTCATAAGGATAGTACTTTTTTACCCACTAAGTGACGCCAAAAACCCCCACTCTTGATCTTTGACACATTTTATTTTCGTCAATTTTTATTATATTGATAAAACAAAAAACACGTATCCAATATTTTTCGATAATCTAACAGACGGACTAATTAGATTTTTTTGGTGAAATACCCTATTGTTATTTTTTTTTCTGGTCGGTGTAAACACATACTTAACTTGCAACATGACTTTTTCAAACTTTCGAACCACTTCATTAGAAATATTTTACAAAATCTTTTAGACTGTGATTCAAAGTGTTAGTAAATTAGTTGCTGACTGGTGCCTCTCTCAAAGTAAAAAATGCCTAATTTATCTTTGGATGATGTGAGAGAGGTATAAATTCGTTCTGTAGTGAGGTAAGCAGTGTGATAGCCTAGTGCTGTAACCGACGGACTGTCCAGTTACAGGCCTCCAGTTCGAACCCAAGACGATTCATGAGGGTATTGTAGGTATAATTAACACTTGCATCGGAGAAGGAAAACATCACGCCTGTAATTCCCGAGGAGTTAGGCAGACGTGTACCCATTAGGACACCCAGTTTGCGCCAGTTATGTTTTAGTTCCAGTTCTATGTAACAAGGGGGTTAGCCTCCCGTCGGGGCTGCCGGGCTGCGGGTTGTTCGCAAGAGATACCGCTGCCTCGACATAAAGGGCTAAGAAGGAACATGGGTGGTTTTTAGTCAGTATAGTGTGACACTCGCTTTCGCTCTGCCCAAGAGCGGGAGGGGTTATTTAATGATTTCCCAAGCCCCAAAAAAAGGTAAGATATCCTAGTGGTGTAACCGTCGAACTGTCAAGTTACAGGCCTCCAGTTCGAACCCAAGACACGCAGCTCTGATTTTTCTTTTTCATGCACGTATCTATATATATAAAACAAAGTCGTGTTTGTTACAACACTTATAACTCGAGATCTGCTGGACCAATTTTCATGGTTTTTGATTTGTTGGATTTGTCTCCGCCCCGAATAGCAGAATACATCAGTAGCAGAATAAATCAATAAATAAAAAAAAAAAATAAACATCTTAAAAACAATGAAAAGAAACAAAAAAAAAAAGGTTAAAGTTTTAAACGGTGAGAAAGTGGTTGGTAGGTAGGCAGGGTAGTAGGTAGGTAGGTAGGGTAGTAGGTAGGTAGGGAGGGTAGGAAAAAGAGCATTGCAACGCATGCCGGGAACAGCTAGTTGTATATAAATAAATATCATACTTGTAAACCCAGAAGAATTAGGCAGAGGTGTACCCATTAGTAGGTACACCCAGATTGCCAACACTTTGTCCAACCTTGATATCGAACCCACAACAATGCCCAACAATCAAGCTTGCGACTACTGGACCATCGAGGGACGGTTATTTTTAAGTTTAATAAAAGTGAATTTCTGGCAAACGGAATGCCTATTTCATTCATTAGTTGTATTAGGTACAAATATATAGCTATGTGTTTTAACATAATTATCCAAACAATATTCTTTCTAAAGTAATTCAGACTCCACACTCGCACAGTCTGTACCACCTAATAAAAGAGGAAATTCAAAAGATAGGTGCACCGAGAAAGCGCCTCGAAACTCAAGCCCCGAGTGTGAGTCAAACGGAACGGCTGCTGAATTTTTAATGCGAACAAAGACACGGGCTAATAGCGAGTATTTATATAACTTTTTAATGGCAAGAGCTATACATAATATCACAGATCAATGTTATCTTGCCAGTAGATACGTATAGACTACACCAATTTTATGACAGACGATAAAAACTTTACAGATCGGTCAACATAAAATGAGAGTTTAACGATTCCGGATGATATCCGCATCGCCTCCGAATTTCGTGTTCGACGAAAAAATTAAGTGTGCTATCGAACTGGACCATCTATATTATGTTTTCTTTTAATTTCCGTTGGTGGAAAACAGAATCTTTTCGTGGAAATATCAAGGTGATTTGGGCTTTCGTAAGTGGTGATATAAGACGATAACATCAAATCGTTCATCCTTTTCCAAACGATGTTGGGGTCGGCTTCAATCTCACCGGATGCAGCTGAATACATAACATTTAAGCATGGTACGACTGCCTAGGGGCTCTACCGGGGCTGCGGGACTGAAGAAAATCAACTTAACTGACGATCAGGGAAATCCCCGTTTCGTGGTCGGTGATATCAGGATAATAAAATTAAATACTGATTGTAATTTTGCTGGTCACGTGGCTTAATAATACGATTGAAGGTTAAGCTACTCGGGTTGTTCGCAAGAGATACCGCGGCTCTGGAACACAAAGGGTTAAGAAAGAACATGGGTGGCTTTTGGTTAGTACAAGTCTGACACTTCCTTCCGCTCCGTTCAGAGCGGGGTCATTTGATTATTTCACATCCGAAAAGAAATGGTCATCATCATCATCATCATCAGCCTTTAATTGTTCCCACTGCAGGGACTCAGGCCTCCTCTCTAGGAGAGGGATGGGCTATAATCCACCACGCGGGCCCAGTGCGGATTGGTAGATGTCGCATATCTTCGAATTTTTGGTTCTAAGACATGCCGGTTTCCTCACGATGTTTTCCTTCACCGTTTTGAGAGCAGTGGTGATGAAATAAATTACACAAAGTAATGCGCCTGCCTGGGTTCGAACCCACGACCAACTGGTGGTAAGTCGGGGCCGCCACCACTGGGCCACCCCACCAGAAACGGTGTGACTGCCTATCTGACCGCTAAAAGCCAGTTATTTTTATTTTATTTTATTTATTTGGCTCACCAACAATTGAATACACGAAATCAAAGATATGAGATACATACATTAGAATCAAAGACAAATGTATCAACCTCTTACAGGTAAGCACAACATGCACAACTTCTTCGTCGTTGAGTGCCTACTTAGAAACTGGTGAGTAACATACTACTCACCGAGTAACATGGCACAACAACAAAATTATCATCATTCTCTTGTCCTTAACCTAATTCATTTGGGGTCGTAGCAGCATGTTTAGTTCTTCTTTACTTCTCTATTGCTCATCCTCTCAGATACCTTCTTCTCTTGGCATATCATCGAAAAATATTTCCAAAAACTATTAACAAAATAAATACCTTGTCACTAGGGTTCAGATTCTATCACAGAAAAAATGTCGAGTGAAAGGATCTACCTAATCAATGTTAACATGGCAAGTATCAAGTCTTCGCGTAGTCCTGAAACTTTCAGGGCGGTCAAGTGACTTGGCACATTAACTTACTACTTATATACTAAAGTTTTTAACTTGTGAACGAGGCAATTAATGCTGATAGGTGGGTGTCTGTCTTTTTTTCTTTTTTGTAAGAATATTTTTGATTTAAAAGAGAGTACATGGAGTTCCTCGCTTATTCTTCTCCATAGATATCTACGGGTTTGAATGTGTAACTACAATATTTTCGCAAGTGATTGACTGGAACTAAAGTTTTGGTTTTTTGACACTAAATAGATCTGTAGAACGCACGGCGTTGTTGATCTATATTAATATAGTAAAACTGAAAAATGTTCCTCTCAGAATACTTATTGTGTTTAGTAGCCCTTTGTTGAGGATGTTTAAGGCTATTAAACATCACGCTACGACCCTTAGGAGCCGGGCAAAAATAAAAACAGTTAGAAGCGGCGGGTGAAACCGTTGGGCACAGTTAGTGACGAATACTCGTAAAAGGAGGTCCTTGAGCCTCTTTGACTTGACTTGTTAAGTTTAGAGGGAAGAAAATGGCTGGTTCCTAACAATTTATTTTAGTATCTACCAAAAAGATTTACAAATTAAACCCTTGAGAACTCTGCCGACCCTTGAAACTAAGTGGAAATCTTCAATCAAATCAAAATACCATTTAGCAAAAAAAAACATCTTACAGCCGAGAAAAACTCAAACACTTAAAAAAACAGTTTTTGTCGAAAATCTCATTCTGATCGAAAAAACTAATTTGTCGGACAAAAAGAAAGGACGGCCGAGATTCCTTCAGTCACTTAGTGGACAAAATGGCGCTTTCGCGTTAAGAAAAATTAAATAAGACACCGAATATTTACACTTATCTACGAAGCTATTTTGAAGCACTTTACTTTTTCTTTCTCCCTCGTTTTAGAAGGTGGTAGGGGCAAGGTCTCTTTGTCAGCGATTATCGATCGGAGAACCGCTTGTACCGCAAGCTAAAGCAGAGGAGCAGGGAAGGTATTATTCGTTTGAAATGTGCAATGTCAGTTTTTTTTTCATTTTCGCTGTCCTTCAGATAGTATACGTATTGTGAACCTGAAGCTATTTAAAAAAAATACTAATATTTAGTTAATTATTTTCAGTTACTAGAGAGTGTACAGTGGACTGCTTGAAAAGGCTCTTTGTAAATCTTTATCGTTCGGCTCATATTTAAAATTACAGTTTAGCCAATCAGCACTACTAGCACTAAGGTTCCTTCAATTCGAACAGCCAGTGAGGGCCCCAGGGGGGCCGTTCACGATGGCATGCAATGTAACGTATCTTGCGGCTAAAGCGCACTCTGTACTGCGCAACTGTACGCTTACTGTAAAATAGCATAAGCGTAATCAGCCTATAATGTCACCACTGCTGGAATACAGGCCTTTTCTCTTTGAGTCTCTCTTTTTCTCTCTTGTTTTCCCCGTAGTCGCTGTCGCTCGTCACGTGTAACTTGTGGCTCAACTGTAAATGTTTCAAAAGCATCTAATCGCTTGCAACGAGACCTATAACTAACGTCTAATGGTTTCCGCCCCCCGGTCACGTTCCCAGCACTTCGGCCATGTCTTATTTAATTAAAGAAAAATATAAATTAGAATAAATTTTAATGGCAACATTCTGCAAGAAACGTCACGTGGGCCAATTTTGGCGGGTGCTTTCATTTTTCTTGTAAATATTTTTTCTTATCGTTATTTTTAGATATTATTTTTAATTTGGTTCGTATGCTTTGCTTGAATTATTATAAATATAAAACTGTTTGTGTCTATAATTACGTGTTGGTTTAATTTTAAACTGTAAATGGTTTTCGCTTTTGATAGTTAAAAAATTAAACAGATTTAGTACGCTTTTAAATATTATGTTTGACTTTGACTTGAGTTTAATTTACATTATGTCAATATTTTTTATAAACATTATAAACAAGTCATTACTATGAGTAAATGTCATTGTTTAAGATACGATTTTTTCTCTGTAGTTTAGTAATTCCTTAATGTTAGAACTATCAAACATTAGAATTCTTAGTTTTGCTTTCATTGACGGTTCTAACTTCGTTTAAATTCTTGCCCATTGCATAAAAATATTTGCATAAGTAATTACTTAATAATAATAATAATAAACCCATTTATTTCCAACAACCTTAAATAACAATTATACTTAGAATATAGTGTTTTATATAAATTTTATGCATTTTTTTTTAAATATTAATTTTAGTTATTTGATGTTGGAACCCCAAACTGGGTATAGGCCTCCTCCAGTTTACTCCATTTATCTCTGTCCCTTGCTTTTATTTGTCATTCTTTTCCTGCCGTGGCGATTATTTCGTTAATCCATCTGTTCTTTGGACGTCCTCTGCTCCTTTTACCAATTGGTCCTTTCCATATCGTTGATTCTAATGTCCATCTTTTGTCGCTGTATCTTGCTAGGTGCCCTGCCCATCGCCACTTTAGTGTTAAAGCGTATTGCAGAGCATCTATGAGCTTTGTTTCACTTCTTATGTATTCGCTTCTAATTCTTTGTATTCTCCTTATTTTTAATAGACTTCTTTCCATCGCTCTCTGGCATGTCACGAGCTTAGTTTTTATTTTGGTGTTATATGTCCAAGTTTGACAACCGTATGTGAGCAGTAATTACTTAAGTCCAAGTAATTACTTTGACTTGACTATAAATACGGGGGTTAGTCTGAGAAGTAGTATTTCTGTTGGTAAGTCACACTAGGTACCTTTCATGTTAGGGAGTGTGGGCCGTAATCCACCGCGCGACCCTAATGTGTGTTTCTAATACAGGCATATGCCTTCGATTTATTGTTTTCAGAACATGCTGTTTTTTTACTGCATGAGTTAAACAGTTGTGTTTAGATTTATTTCATCAACACTGTTCTCAGTAAACTATGACCTAACCACTCGTGTAACACTGCTGTTACCATTGAACCACCATTGCTCCCTCGTCCTACATCAACTTGTCACAATTATAATATTATCTTTAGTCATTATCTACAGAATCTTCCAGTACCATTTCAAGAATCAAAGAGCCTCGTTGGTCTAGTGGCCGCAAGTGCGACTGCTGTGCAATACGGTAATATGTTCAATTCCTAGGTAAGGCAAAGTGTTATTGGGTTTTTTCCAACAGAAATTTCTTAGTGGCTGCCACGTAGTCGTATTTGATTTCAATAGACTCGCTGCCTATTACACGAGGTTTCAACATAACTAGCGAAATGTGGGTGTACCAATAGGTACACCGCTGCCTAACCCTTCGGGGTTTACAGGCGTAGTCCCACTCAAGCAAAAGTCTAGCCACCTATATTTAGAATTCATCAAAATGTACGTAAATAGTTCACATTTGACATTCCCTATTTATTACCGTGATATTTATATGGTGTAAATAATTACACAGGTTCTGTAAATAAATGGCTAGGCTGCCTACATTTCTAAAGGTCTTTGAGACTTTTTATAGCTTACGATATTGTTACGATACGACTCTGAATTCTACCGCTTTGTCGTAGAATTTGTTTCGGCTCGACATGGGCTCGACGTTGTAAGCTTAGGTGTACTGAAGACGTCTAACTTGAATATAGGTCGAAACGACATGGGAAAAGGTAAGCAGAGTGTAAAGATTCATAGGAGGTTTCCTTCCAGAATCACTTACCGTCCTTTCCTATTTGTTATCCTTCACAATTCAGCATACCTTCAGTACAGAATACAATACCCTCGTTTGATTGTGCTTTCTACGTTCCGGTATAACACTGGAGCATCAGATTTTTTTTTGACTGAGTTCTTACCCCAGAAGAATCTATTACAGACGACCGAACATCAGTAGTAAATCAGTATAAGTAAATTGTTCATATTCCATTCCTCCTTATTCGAGTGAAACACTGTATTTTCAAAGGTCAAGGTTGAGGTCAAAATGGTACGACTGACGTGCTGATAATAGCAGGTGGAGTAAAGCGCGAGGATATCCTGGATGAGGCCGGCACGGAGCAAGCTCAGCTGTATTTAATGGTACACTCTCATTTCGCCTGATAAGTTTATTAAGCCCCAATTAATAGGGGCGAGCCTATTGCCATCAACCGGGCACATTTATCCAGACCCCGTAGCTGCTACTGAAGAATTCCTGATGTAAAAACCCTGAAACACTTTGCCCTCTATGGGACAATCAGTTTTTTAAAATGTTCTGTACTAAAAATAAATACACATCAAAATCGTATCATTATAAAATCTTCAACACTAAAAATACCTTCGAAAGTCAACGTTGGTTAGGTGAAACCTCAGTTTTCCTTGCAATTTGCACGCCAGGATAACCACGGTACACCTGAACGACTCAGCGGTATTGAGGCACGGTAGGGGGGGGAGGAAATAACGCAAGTTTGTAGGCGGCCTAATTTAATTGAAAGTGGGTTCGTTTCTGTTTTTTTTTTTGTATTTAAGAGGAGCTAAGCGATTTAGTTTCTGTAGTTGTAAAAATGTTAATTATGAGGTTTTGGTATAGTTATTTATTTATCTTTTCATGTGCTCAATTTGTAGTATTTTTCATACCTACATTACAATATAAGCGACGGTGTTACAGTGGTGGCGGCCCCGAGTTCCGAGTAGGTAGTCATAGGTTCGAACTGCGACAGACGCATTACTTTGTGTCATTAATTTCGTCACTAAAGCTCCCAAAAGTTTTGAAGGAAAACATCGTGAGGATACCGGCATGTCCTTGACCCAAAAATTCGAAGACACGTGATGTCTACCAACCCGCACTGGGCCCGCGTGGTGAATTATAGCCCTTTCCTCTCCAAGAGAGGAGGCCTGAGTCCTTGTAGTGGGAACATTACTTATAGGCTGATGATGATGGACCCTGTCGGGCACAGCATAGGTCAAGTGGGAGAAATGAATCCCAGGAACCTTTAAAAAATATTTTAACACAAAACGTAACATAAACTCACGCCCTTTTCCCACGGAGGTAGGCAGAAATCACCTGCTACGATCCTTACATACACCTTTTTTTATTGGGGTTTGGTATGTCATCAGATGACTCCTCCCGCTCTGGGCAGAGCGGTAGGGAGTGTCAGACTCCTACTGAGTTAAAACCACCCATGATCCTTCTTGGCCCTTTATGTCGAGGCCGCGGTATAATCTTTGTGACCAACCCGCAGCCCTGACGGGATCCTTACATACGCCTTTAAAATGTAACAAATTATAAATTTTACATCCAAATACAACCAAACAAGACATTTACATCCTACAAAAAGGCGAACCTTTTCAGCAACCTTAGACGATTCAATAGACAATATAACCATTTTATTTTCATTAATACGGGGTTGATCCCTTCGGCTTGTACTAACGTACGTGAGAACAGGGAAACATTCGGGTCCCGGAGAGATATTGTAACAAGGGTCTAACGGACACCGAGACTTGGATGTAGGTACTTCTTAAGCTAGTGCTTTACAGTCTGATAGGATGGTGAACTTGTTGGGTTCAAATCTTGGGTGATAGACTACTAAATATTTGAGGAACAGAAACTGGAAGAATAGAACAATCCAGGAGAGTGACCGCTGAATTTTGTTCTATTTCAAATTCGAACGAAAAAAAAAACTAAATAAAACAAATAATGGCTGCAAATAAACGTGGCAATTTTCATGTCATTAAAGTAGAGAATATAAAGAGTGAAATTATAAAAACAATTAAAAACAAAATACCTACTTGTTTTTTCAATAATAAATTTAAAAAAAAATCCGCACGGTATACGATCATCGTTCAGTACGTATAATGCTGCAACGTATTTACAAAATAGAGCCATAGCGCTGGTTTTCAGCGACTGCCTGTGTTGATTTGGAGATGACAACTGATGCAGCAGTTTAAATTATTGCAGGGCACTACGTATTTACGTGGTAACTTGGTCGCAAGTTTATTTTTTAAGATTTAACCTAGTACACACAACGACACACCAAGCCATACATTTCCAGTATAATATGACTTCGCTTTGAATAGGTTTCTCGTACAACGAGAGATCCACATAAACTGGTTTGTACCTATGGCTTGATTGGTCGTGCGTCGTGCATATTGAACTGCAAAATAAAAAAAAAATATAACTTAATTTCACGAATCGGATATGAGTTCCATAGCAAAAGCTGCCCAGTATGATGAGTAGAACCACACCCTTTAAGAATGCAGGTGACTAAATCTTCCCGGGGCTGCGGGTACACAAAAGGCTAAGAAGGGACATAGGTGGGTTTTAGCCATTAAAAGTCTGACACTTCATTTTGGAGCAAAGTGAAGTGTCAGACTTCTACTGGCTCTCCGGCCCCAGTGCCGGAGGGGTCATTAGAAGATTTCCCACCCACTAAAAATAAAAAAAAATACTAAATCGTCACCCTGTATACTGCCAGTTCTCGCCACCCGTGTGTCACGGAACATTGGGCAAGAGTCATGGTCTTACGGCCACCTGCAATGGGCACGCCAGTATAACGGACACTGTACGATCAAAGATGCCAGCTCAAGTGGCAAGGTATTACTTGTAATTCTATTTCTGTGGGTAGGTCAATTTTATTTTTGAATTGGTTACCGTTTGGGGTCGTTACCTCAAACGAAATGATACTTTTTGTATTCCATTACTTGTCATCATTTGTTATATTTGAAGAAGAATGTAGGGGACCGATGACCTGGTGAAGGTTGCGGGGATCCACTGGATGCGAGACGCACGGGACCGGTCAATGTGGCGACACTTAGGGGAGGCCTATGTCCAGCAGTGGACGTCTTTCGGCTGAAATGATGATGATGATTTAGGGACACTGTTGTATATGAGCGCATTTCACTAATGAGTCTGAACACGATCAGCATACCTAACTTAAGACTGCCAGTGTAATAATTTTCGTCGAAACATACGTCCATAAATTCACGTTTTCTTCATCATGGGTAGGTTTGTACCTAGGTTTCTCTGTGGTTTCTCTGTGGTTTCTCTGTGGTTTCTCTGTGGTTTCTACCACAAGACGCCTACTGCTACGATCCTTACATACTCCTTTTGCCTTTTCCACTGATCATACACGCACGCCCGTTACGAGTACTCGTCCTTTCTGAAGAACCACACCCACCAATAAGGTCATTGTCCTTCTACGATGTGCACCCAGCGTTGCCTCTTACATCTACCTTGTAAATACCTTTTCGTTAGTCACCTTTCACTAATTTGAAACGTGCTCATTCTTCATCAAATCAAAAACAAATTAAAACAAAAAACATGAAAAGAAACAAAATAAACAAATTCATTCAAACGTATTCTCGTTACAAACATTAAACGCGACAATATGTTTAACAGCATCATTTCTTTTTAACCCTTCTCAGTAGCATTGTATTACATAGTTAACCCTGTCGTGGTTTCAACCCTAAACAGAAGGTCGAATGATAAATTGGCCCCTCCCTCCCACTCCTATAAAAAGGGGCGAAAAAAGACAGTTTGGCGGTTGATGTCGTAAATAATTTCACTTCTTTTGTCTTTCGTGGTCTTTAATTGAGTTTTTTGTTTCGAGAAAGTATAAGACTTGGGGTAACATCTACCTTTTTGAGGATTTTGGGTCAGTGTGTCGGTGTATAGGTAGTAAGTAGGTAGCTATAGTTACTCTAAAGATCAGTGGGAAGGAAACCTCGTTACCTAATTCCCTTATGAAAGGTTACGAATGTGGAATTTGTTTTTGGAAAGCCTTGATTGTATTTGATCGTTCGGAAAACTATTGATGAATACGGAACAGGTATTTTAAAAATCATAGGTTGTTACTTATTGAATCGCTTTCAGTTTTTTTTTTAAGTAGAATGTTGTGGTGGCTCACACTAAGATTAAATTATTTCTGGTGCGTTTAAACTCAAACACACATTATAACTCAAAAAGCCAGACAGTCAAAGCCAGAAAAAATTGTTAGGCAGGCAATAGTACACATAATAGTACACCTACATTTTGCCAGTCATGTTTAAGTCAAATGAGAGGCGAGCCTAATAAATTGTCATCAACCGGACACAAATCAAGACTCTGTGTGGGTATGTTACCGAAAAACTCCAAATGGAATACCCAATAACAGTTTTGCCCGTCCTGGGAATTGAATCCAGGAACTCATGTTTAGCTGTCGCCCTTGCTACCACTAGGACAACGAGGTAGTTTATTATATTATTATAGTACTTGAACTTAATTAGCGGAATAGACATGTGCCTAACCTTTTATAATATTTTATTTAAAGCATGAGTTCTGGTTTGAACTCTCAATTTCCAACTTAACATTTTAAAACAAAATTAGTGCTTTCCAACCAACAATTACGTAGGTCCAGAAGAATAAAATTTTTTGCTACTAAAGTTTTATAATTGCGTAATAAATTCGTCGCGTGCTAGACTAAAACCTAGGCTCAGAATGTTCGTGACTAACATTATATTAGTTCAAAATGAAAAGTTCCCTGTTATAATTCGAAATATTTGCAGTGTTTTTATTACGTCAGAAAAGTGAACTTTATTTTTGAAATCGAATAATTTCAAATGCCTGTCACGTTGATTTAATGGTCGCATATAGCTCTAATGGGTTTTTCACATAACATCACGCCTATAAATCTTGTAGGGTTAGACAGCAGAGCTCTCCTATCAGAATGCATTGTGGCGTCCACCAATGTAGTAGTAAATAGTGTAGAGTTATTTCAACATCTCTCTATCTTGATTTTGTATACATATATATATTATAGGATAGATATATATTTATGTATGGGTATTATATGTTTATAATCTATTTATGTAACTATTTGTATATTATATATTTACCTATAAATCATTAGGTATGATATATTTGTTTTTTTTTTAATTTTTATCATTGTTCCTCTCAAAAAGAGCACCTGCCATCTAATCTCTACACCACCCTTGGTTGACTGGTAGAGAATGCCTAAGGCATTACGTCCGCCTTTGTATCGTTCTTTTGTGTGCGAAAAGTTTAAATAAATAAATGTATCAAAATTGTACATGAACTTTAAATAAATAAATCTTTCTTTATCGTGTTGCTAGTGCCTTACCTGATGGCAGAGGTTTTATATCGCCCATGGGTTCTGACTTGGCTTTATATGCCATCGGGAAATATCTCTCCGGGATGCTGGTTTTCCGATCCTCACCGAAGCAAGTGATCAAAATCCGCAGGCTGCGGGTTGATCGAAAGACATACCGCGGCCCCGTACACAATGGGCTAAGAAGGAACATGGATGGTTTAAAGTCAGTAGAAGTCTGACACTCCCTTCCGCTCCACCAAGAGCGGGAGGAGTCATTTGATGATTTCGCACCCTTCCAAAAAAAGCAAGAGATAATAATACAATAGGCACAATAATTAAAAAAAACACAGTTGCTTGTCTTGGGTTCAAACTCTAAACCTAAGCCTTGGCAGTCCGACTGTCACATCACTAGATGTGCATAGACTGCTGGTTTAAATAAACAAATAAACGTTAAAACTGATTTTGTTATCACACTTACCTTATCAACTAAAAAATTCATGATACTGCCGACTGCCAACGGGCCTTATAAAGCATGGAACAAAGTGGAAACTGCAAAATTTATCGTTAACCTCCAGAAACCCTCGTATTAGCCTCATCAACCTAGCAAAACGTACGTTTAGCTGAAAATTCTCCTGAAATGCGGTGCTAATACTGGTTATAAATTAATTTCTCATGTTATAACTGAGTCTAGTGAGATTAATATTGTATCAGGGAAACCTTTTACATTGTTGTGCTGCGTTTGATGCGGGCACCGCGGGAGAGTTACTCGCTTTAATGAAGTTGTGGTTTTGTTGAGTTGAAGTGACGGTTTGGATGTAGGAATTAGATTTGCGATGTCAATAAAGCCTGTTGAAATGCTTTGGGATTTTGTAAGTTAGTCTAGTTAAAGGTGTTTAACTTTCTGAGTACTAAACCTAGCCCTTTTAAATTCATAAGCGTAATGAATGTTTAAATTAATTGAAGTAAATATGCTTTATGTTTGTGTTTTATAAATAAAAACCCTGGTTTACTAATAGGTACTAGATTATCGTTCTAAATAAGAAATAGTCACAAAATATTTGAAAATTATTAAGTACAGTACTTAATCTTATTGGGAATGATACATATTATAATATATAATGTTTTATCTCAAAAAGTTTGAAGTGATTCAATTTAAAATACCATAAGAAGATTGCCTGAATAACGATTTCTGAATCAAGCTTCATTTCAATTTCACCCGTTGTTAAAACGTCCATTCAAATTCACTGTCTCTACTAGCGCCACTAACTATCCCACTAAACGAGGCACGACTTGTGCATGGGTAATCATTCTCACTTAGCCCCACTCCAGCTCCCATCGGGGATTCAAAGGCAACAAGAAAAAAAATTAAATGTACTTTATTTCAAACATTATTTTAAAAGTGTAATGCTGTGCTCATAGCCCATACTTAGTTTCCTAGCAGGGTACTTTGTTCTATAATATAAAATGGAACGAACGACTTCCAGTAAGTGGAGGAAATGAAACAAAGATGGGTTTTTATTATAGCGTGGAGTTTCATGTTTCATTTGCTAAATGTAGGATGGTAGTAGTGATATGATAGTTTTATATTTTGTAGATGTATTTCTAATTAATAGGAGATAAGACATTATTTTAATAAATTCCTGTAAAAATGTTATCCTTTTCTCTTCTCTGCATTAAGATAATTTGATTTAGGTGCTTTGGACTAATAACGAGTATATTAGACTAGCTTTTGCCAGCGGCTTCGCCCGCGTGAAAATGACGATTTTCCATACAAACTTTCATCCCCTATTTAAGTACCTTAGGGGTTGAATTTCGAAAACCCTTCCTTATTCCTTGTCTACATTATAAAGGGAACCTCTGTGCAAAATTTCAGCTTTCTAGGTCCAAGGGTTGATGAGTCAGTCAGCCAATCAGTCAGTCAGTCAGTCAGGACTTCTCTTTTTATTTGTATAGAGGACGTTTAAGAGTTACCCCAGTTACAGAAAAGTTGAAAGGAGTCCTTTTCTTTTCAACTCAACTGTCTTAGTATGCACAAGTGATGAGGATATATAATATAATAATATAATATAATATTCCACAACTATCACACAACGCCATCTAGTCCCAAGCTAAGCAGAGCTTGTGTTATGGGTACTAGACAACTGATAAACATACTTATATATTTCTAAATACATACACATTATAGATAAATTACACCCAGACACAGAACAAATGATCGTGCTCATCACACAAACATTTGTCCTGGGTGGGAATCGAACCCACGACCTCCGGCATAGCAGTTAGGGTCACTAACCACTAGACCAACAGGCCAGTCTAGGAGTAAATGAATGATGAATGTTTATGGATAGAGAGTAAGAATAAGACCAAGTAAACGTTGGATGGATTGTGTGAGGAATGATAATGGAAGGAAAAGGCGTTAATGATAGCGCAACGTTTGATCGAGGAGAATGGAAGACAAAAAACTTTTTAACAAAAAATAAAACCGACTTCAAAAAAAAAACACAAAAAAGTGCAGAAAAATCAGTTTCTGAAGTCGGTGACTTTTGTTTGTTTGATTTCATTTTTATGCCACCGACTTCAGAAACTGATTTTTCTTCTAAAGTTTATTTTGCACTTTTTTGTGTTTTTTTTTGAAGTCGGTTTTATTTTTTGTTAAAAAGTTTTTATTTTTCACTTTTTAGTGGTTCACATGTTCATGGGTCAATGTGGACAATGTAGTATTTTTTGAGTTTTGTTGATTTTTTAAAAACCGCTTGTCCGATTTTGATAAAAAATATGGGACCATTTCGAAAGTATACCCTTTCCAACAAAAAAAGAATTTTTCAAATCGGTTAGCAAGTGACGGAGTTATGCCCGAACAAACATAAAAAAAAAAAAAATACAAACATCCGAATTGAGAACCTCCTTCTTTTTTTAGAAGTCGGTTATAAACCGTATTGTGCTGACCCTAATGTAACATGGGATGGGGGCTGGAAGATGATGAATGTATGTGTGATAATGTGTGTCCTATGTGTTAATTCAGGAAATAAAATATCCGTGTGCCTCATTTAAATCATAATTGAGTTACAAAGATACAAACATGCAGTTATAATATTATTTTATTATAGTAGAATGAGGTTACTCAGCTGTTCATGAAATCTTATTAAAAGTTGCGCTACTTTGTATAAGACTATCACTACTTTGTAAGCGACACATGTCATTCACTAACAAAGAAGAACAAAACCACAACTTGACAAAGACTTTCAACATAACCCAACTTTCAATAGTCAAAAGTCTTTGGTTTTACTTTCAAAGAGTTGTACTTTAACACACACAAACTTCTATAGTTGCATTAAAAATGCAACTAGAAGTTTGAAATACCAAAAATTCGGTTATTAAAGTAAGTAAGAAGTGCTTATATCCGAGTCAGGGTACCAGGCTAGCAGAATACGTAGATGGCTTTAATTAGTTTCTGAGACTGCGTTGCACCCTACTTGGAAAAGTACTTGGAAGCAAAGTTGTGTTGTAAGGTGTGTTAGTGCCTTTAGTTTTTATTTGCTTTAAGATGAGCAGGATAGGTGTTAGCAGATTATATTTTAAAGATGTTGTTTACGATTATGGTTATGGGAATGAAGTTTAAGGTACGTGGCCGCGAATTTTAGTACGAGATGACGTGGCCTCGGCACAAGGGCAAAGAAGGAACATGGGTTCGGTTTTTAGTCAGTAGAAGTCTGACACTCCCCTTCGCTCTGCCCAAGAGCGGGTGGGGTCATTTGATGATTTTCCACACACCAAAATAAAAAAAAGGGGTATGAGGATCAGGGCCAGACGAGTATTGTGTCTGGTAGGTTACTGTCCGACAGTTATCGTCGTGTTATCCTATTATCCACGGATAACTTTAATAGCACGATTCAGAATTTATTAGTTCTTCCTGTGTGGCATAGAGGGCATCTTTTTGTTCTAGTAGCTGTAGTACTTAGTATTTGTAGTGCCGCTATAGGTTCGGTAATGGGTGTGTATCTCTTACAGCACGATGAATCGTTGGTCATAGCTGTAATTGGTAGACCTTTGATCGTCGTTTAGGTAGTCAGAATCCCTCAAGTCTGAACAGTCTTAAATTGGGTATCGCTTTACACTGTGTATAAGGAGGGCGTTCCATGAAAGTGTTTGATTGGAAGTCGATCCCAACTTAGTTGACTAGGCAGATAATGTATTATTTACGATTGACTTCTAACGCGGGATCCAACTATTATGAAGGGTTTAGTGAATAAATGTTTATACGAGTATCCAAGATCCAAAAACTTAAAGACATGTGACATCTACCAACCCGCACTGGGCCCGCTTGGTATATTATAGCCCACTCCTTTTCGTAGATAAGAGGCCCATGTCCCAGCAGTGGGAACATTACCGGCTGATTGTCCAAGTCGCTGAATCTAAACTTTAATACAAACATTGCTCTTCCGGAAGACAAAGCAACCAATTAAAAAAGCCTTAACGATAACCGTAGTATTAATACTAATTAGAACAGTGTCTAACTGCTCTGCAGATGAATATAATCTATCCTTTCGCTTTAGACTGCGACCTATTCTTAAGCGGCAGCGGGTAACCGCAACAAAACTGGGTGTCACGTCGCCAAATGCGACTTTGAACACAGAAGCAACGGGCGAGTGAAAAACCAATGAGTGTTTAGGAATGTTAGTCTAGTGTTGTCGTCGTTTCCAAAGTTAACCCTTGCTCAAGGTCATACCTACGTACAACAAAACACAAAACAAACTGTCATTTTAGCTTACTGGCTGAGCGATGAGCACACACACATCGTTGACATGCTTATAAAACAAATTATGATGGATAACTGACTATCTTGACTTTCTATTGTTTAAACGTATTACTAAAAAAACTAATACATTTGTACGTCAACTTTATTGCTAGGACTGTTCAACTAAGATGTATGCATAAGGCCTTTATTGTAATGCCTTTATTGTACCTATTTACAAATAAAGATTGATTGATTGATTAATTGCATTATTGCATGATGTTAGTTTAATAAATCGTACGTGTATAATTAGATTTATTCCTGTTCTTTCTGTTCTGTGGATTTATTACTATCCTAACCCGGGTAATATCACACAGGTGAACATAGTGGGCTATACCATCTTCACGTGTTTATAGAAAGTCGACGACATCATGGCCCATGTACGTTTGTCTATTCTTATCTTGGAAACGCTCTTCAGCTCGCTACCGCTTATCGCTTCGTTTACTGTATTGCAAGTCACTACCTAACACATAACTATTTGCTGACGTCGTAATGAGAACAGCGGTCAGTTTAACCTACTACAAACACTCGACACTATCGGTAAAGCCTTTGACTTCGTCATCCATCGGTGTTTTAGTTGCTCAAGTAGAAAATGTAAGAGGGAGAAAACGCGCAATGGGTGTTGTTCTTTGAAAAATGGTGGCAGGAATTGAGATGGTCGGCGTACACAGTACAGGGTCGTTATAATTTCAAAAGTAAGGGTAGGAATAAACTCAGTATCACGCTAGTTATAAGGGTGGCGTAAACGTTAACCTCAAGCCTAATGTCAACAGTTTGCTAAAATTCGAGTTCTTTAAATTATCGTGCTGTTTCCGGCTGACATTTTGAGTAATTTATTTAGGGAAAAATAAAAACAAGTGACGGTTGAATTTTGTAGCCAGTGCCCTGTTTTTTTATTTAAAGGGGTTACTTTGAAGTGGCTTGTCTCGACAACTCATACAATTTTCTGCAATTTTCCGGGTGTGTCGAGTTTTTAGGGGTTCTAATGGTATACCCTCGCCAGATGTGGTGTATCGTGTTTAAAAGTAGGAAGAGAATGAATGTTTGGGGTTTATACAACCTGAATCATAGGACGTTTAGTGGGTGCAAGAGCAACTTCTTAGCATGAGGTCTTGGATTCCGAGGTTGGGTAGTCTTGTTATGCTTTCAGGAAGTTTTTAGTAACAGTCATGGTGTCTAGTTTTGTGGCCGGTTAGGCTCGCCTCTTATTACACACATGAGATATATAACAGGCCATATTTAACGTACTATTGGTGCAACAGGTGTGATGTAATTTAAGGTTACAGAAAGTTTTCTATTTATTCATAATCAATAAGAACTGCCACTCAGGTCGATCTTTAGGTAAAGCTGTGCTTGCCTAGGTCGGTCTGTGGATGGGTGACCGTCCGACATACCGAGTTTCCTCCATGCCTCGGAAAGCACGTTAAGCTGTTGGTCCCGGCTGCCATATATATAGATCTTTGGCAGTCGTTACAGGTAGTCAGTGACCTGAAATTCTGACTTCCAGTCTTACCAAAGGGTATCGTATTACCTAGTATTAACTGGGTTGTGGGGGTCAGATAGGCAGTCGCTCCATGTAAAATACTGGTATTCAGTTGGATCCGGTTAGAGTGGAAGCCGACCCCAATATAGTTGGGAAAAGGCTAGGCAGATTATGATGTTGAAATCTTAACATAACATTTCTTTTATTGGAAAATGGTTTGTTAAAATTTTCTGAATAGTAACTAAGTATTAATACGTAATACTTAGTTAAGAAGAATTAAAATGTTCGTTTCGAAGCAGAAAAGTACTTAACATTATCATATAATGTTCCTGAATAATATTATCTCCAATAATAATTATTTAATAATCTAAAAAACTTCGTTAAACTCTGTATTGTTCCCTTGAAAAATTACAAAAAATGTATTTAAACATCCAACTTTGTCCTGACGAAAAGTTTGCGTCTCCCAAAAATTGCCTCCACCCAAAAAGGGCCTTTAAAATTTTCCTGTACAAGGACGATTTTTGTTTGTAAAAGTGAGGGTATCTTGTCAGCTAGTCCCCCATATTTTCTGTTTTTTAAATCATGATGTAAAGCTATGAATTTATGCCAGTCTCTAGACGTCAGAACAATTTTCTTTTTCGAGTGTTCGTACTTTCGTAGCGAGAGTTTCAAGGATTCGGGATCCTTGGCTTGAAAACTGGGATAAGTACGTTGTGTTTTATTTATGCAGGTGGCTTTTCGAGTGCGTGGGGAAATGGTGGACTACTTTTAATTACGAGTGCGCAATGTGTGTCGCAGTAATATTCAGAGAGTAACTTTTCCACTGGAGCGCTATAGTAACTTTTTTTCAGCGAGCTCTGATATTTACAACCTGTAAATTAATTTACTATGCAACTTTGTGGCGCTTTATACCCGACTACGGCGAATCCAAAAGGAAGGGTTATGATTTTTGATAGGAATGAATTGAAAGAATTCATGACAAGATGACGATTGGTGGCAATAGGTTCGTCCCCAAATACACAAGTCTTAAACATAACTGGCGAAATGTGGGTGTACTTTAAGGTGACACGTCTGAAAATCCTTCGGGAATTATAGGCGTGATATACAATCAGTGTATGATGTGCCCACTGCTGGGACTCAGGCCTTTTCTCTATGAGAGGAAATTGGCTTTAATCCACCACGTGGGCCCAGTACGGGTTGGTCGTTCACCGTTTTGACAGCAATGGTGACGATTACCCAAAGTAATGCGCCTGCCTGGGTCAGCCACCACTGGGCTAGTGGTAGCGATATGGTGTAGGCGTGATGTATGTAATTAGTCCTCTATAAAATAATATTATTAAACCATCTACAAGTCTTAGTAGAAATATGAAATAGGCATTCCATTCATATTTTAGTTGTGGAAAGATTTGAAATTATAATAATTAAATAATGTTTTCACATTTCCAGTTCGCCATCTCCTTCTGGACTTGCCGCGTTGGCGTTTCCTGCTTATTGGTATCTAATGAGTTATAGATTTTGCCCATTGCTCCGCGCACATGCGACAGGTGCGACCAGCCTAGTTGTATTTCACCCTATAGCAGCTGAAAATCATGATAACATAAAATAGTAATACTGTTTTTCAATTCTTCATTCAGTACGATCAAATTATCTTGGCAGGTCTGAACATTAGGCTCTGCGAACTTTTACGCATGTAAACTTGTGAAGAAAACTGTTATTGCCAGATAAACCAATACCTATACGATCAGAAAATATCTAATTTAAACAGTGAGAAATACAAATAATTATTTAAAACAACAGAAAGAAAGTATCTAAATCAGAAGGAACTGATGCTGTGCAAGTTTTAATGATTCTTCTTCAGAAAAATTAAAAACTCCGTTACACTGATGAAGAATGGTCGCCGGGAAAAAAGTTATAATTTACGGTTCAAATTAGTGGTGAAATTAATGCTAGGGGATACTTTAATATTGCTTTGAATTTGTTTCACAATGATAAATAGGAATGGGAATGCGTTTTGTTTATAAGCAGCATAGAAGTAGGTATAATGCAATAATTATGTTTTATTGACAAGTTATTCAAGTCAGTTTGTGTTGCCAGTGATTACATACGGGACCGAAATGTGGTCGCTCACAATGGGCCTCATCAGAAGGCTTAAAGTCACCCAAAGGGCAATGGAGAGGGCTATGCTCGGAGTTTCCTTGCGCGATCGAATCAGAAATGAGGACATCCGCATGAGAACCAAGGTTACCGACATAGCCCGAAGAATTGCCAAGCCTAAGTGGCAGTGGGCAGGGCACATTGCTCGAAGAACGGATGGCCGATGGGGCCGGAAAGTTCTGGAGTGGCGACCGCGAACCGGAAGACGTTGCGTTGGAAGGCCTCCCACTAGGTGGACCGATGACCTGGTGAAGGTTGCGGGGATCCGCTGGATGCGAGACGCACGGGACCGGTCAATGTGGCGACACTTAGGGGAGGCCTATGATCAGCAGTGGACGTCTTTCGGCTGAAATGATGATGATGACAAGTTATTACTCACAAACATCAGCGTAGCCCTGGCTCTTGTACTAGGAGTTCCTGTATCACAAGAGCCAGATATTATAAGATGCATTAATTAGCTTTCCTCAATGTTGCACAACACATAACATCACGCCTTTAATATTATTAACTTTTGGGTAGTCAGAGGTGTTCCTAATCGTAAACCGACAGTTCTCCAGTTATGTTTAAGTCCCGTGTAATAGGGGGCGAGCCTATTGACATGAACCCGGAAAATTCTAAACTCCGTGACTGCTGCTGCGAATTTCCAGAAATAAAACCCAATAACACTTTACCCTAACTGGGCTTCCAACCCAAGACCTCATGTTCAGCAGCCAATAAGTGTTATGACGTGAGTGACGTGAGTGTGTGTGTGTTGTGTTATGTTAAGTTAATTGCTTTACATCGGTACAGATAATGCAATCATCGTGAAACGCCCTCTTGTTCTCATTCATTGAGATTTATTGAATGTCTTTGTTTTCAATGCAATTCACATATTTTTGTAGATATTTAGCAGCAGCTCTCCTATAATAATATAGAAATGCAGTCCTTTTATATCAACATAACTCCTTTGTGCCTAGATATTAATACAGAAACACACATAAAGAAAAAAAAACCCCGGAAGGCGTCTATGCACCATACAAGTTCTTTGTCTATCCCATCTCTCATTAAACTTAGAATTAATTTACCCAGCCAGGCAGCCATTTTGTACTTATACGCACACATTTTTGCCCTTTCGCGTTGCCTGTAAATGTCTCCCTGAGGGTCATTGAAACGGCAGTCTCACTAATTGGTCCTATTCATTACTTGCGAGACGATGCCTTTGCAACTATGACATCTGAAACTGTGGCGGTGAAGCGGTAAGCGCTGAATTTCTTTGTGCTACAAAGCGCTGGATTTTTCTTGAATGAGCTTTATTGTAGGAAAAAAAGCAGCTGGAAACTCGTTGAATTCCAGTTTAGATAAAATGGTATTATTGCGCACAACGAATTAATTGTTTTGCTGAATTATTATTTGTCAAAACTTGTATTTTGTTGATTCGTATTATTAATTATAATTAACGGAATACTAACCATAATGAAAATATGATAATTGAGATCATAATATATTCATTGTTTTAGACCTGGTTGGTAATATTTAATTAGCACGATAAATCTATTTCACAAAATCTACTTATAACGTCATTAAAATTGTTATCAATATATTTAATCCATATAAATATAACACAATGAACACAATTTTCAACAATAACATTATAATGTAAAGAAAACTATTGCACTTGTAATTTTACTTCTAAACCATGATATTTTACAAAATTAAACGGATAAGTCTGTGAACCAGTCTTGTCGTGCATTGTCGCGTTACAAAGTTCAATTTCCTAGGTTGTTAAAGTCAGACAGACTGCCACCCAACGTAAATACTCGTAGGTATGTCACTGCAGCCGATTAGACTGGAAGACGATTTCAAACAGAATTGGAAAGGAAAGCTAGGCAGATGATTTATGTTGAAACATCAACGTAAACCCAACTAGACCGAAATCCGTCGTCAGACGAAAGTGTTCCAAATAGGGGACAGGACGATACGCCGTAAGAGCTTATGCTACCTCAAATTAGTAACTCTATTTGTGATGGTTCAAACTTCGTTTGTAATACTGTTAGAATAAAGTTCTAATCAGCTTGCACTACAAAGCGGTTGTTACGTCTTTCGCTGCGGCCGAATAGTGCGAAATTAGTGGTATTTTGCGATTTACAGAAAAACTATTGATTGGACTAAAAAAGTAAAACTCTTATGATTTTAGTATGTTACTCGTAGAATTATTTGGTAAAAAAATTAGAACGATGACATGTATTTAAGTATGATATTTACTCGTTAAAAGAAATTTTTAGAGGTATCTTCGTGATTTTTTTCTATCGAGCAAAGTTAGTTGTATTATATTTTCACAACACTATGGTACTAGGATATATCCTGAAAAATATCATATATTTTTCTGACTTTGTTTTCTGCAGTGAATCATATACTTTTACGCATTATAAAACTTGCGTTTGACGTCTGTTAGCCGCTTAAGTGGAGTTAGGCAGGACTTCTGGCAAGACGTGAAGATGGCTGTAGAAGTAGGGCACACACCACAGAAGCGGAGCGAGCCTGCAGGAAAACGAGCGTAGAAACGGACAAATATTAACCAATAGGATTGCATACTGGGACCGGACCGAAGATTTTATGCAGTCCTCTTGGTTAATTTTTTTCCGCTCCGCAGACTCGCTCCGCTTCTGTGAACAGGCAGCCTTAGCTTCTATACAAACAGTGGCCAAAGTTGGACCTAAGAAACCAGGACTGTCCATAGGCGGATTGCGCGAAACACATACCTAGATGAGAGACGTACAGAGTATAGAAGAGTGGCAGAAGAAAGGGGAGGTCTCTAACAAACAATAAGTGATCTGCCTAAAAAAAGATACGAGTATGTACAAATTAAATGTCTGCTAATTCCACCGCTGCACGCAGCCGCTGAAAGCGCTATGCTATACAAGTCACCCAGTTACCACAGACGTGTGAATTAAAGTTTTTATGAAGTCACCCCGTTCCTGTAACGATGACGCATCATCAGTTATTACTGTCGCCTGCTGCAAAGCGCTGCCAGTTAGCAGATCTTCAAAGGACACACATTTCAAAGCCTTTTATTGTACAATTTCTACTTGAATACGAGGTCGTAAGTTTTAACGTGAGTCTTTTGAATTTGTGCTGTGAATTTAGGCTGTGTTTGTAAGAGGAGGAATTAAAAGGAAATTGCTGGTGTATCATTCTAGGTCGGTTGTAATGCTTGGTGTCTATAAGTCAGAGTTTTTTTTACAAGCTTTTATTCAACTTGCAATGTTTGTTTAGGTGAAATCTAGTAACTGATTTTTAAAACAGTTATCCCCAACAAATTGAGCTAAAACTTTGCATCCAATTTTGACCTCATTCTAAATCCAATATGGCTGACTAGATATTTTTATGCAATCCTATGTTAAGGTTGGGGGTAATTAAAAGGACAGCTGAGAAGAAAGAATACGAAAAAATTACGTTACACCTATATTTAAGAACTGTTTTATAAAAATGTTTTTTTCTTAGCTTGTTTAAGCTTCAGGTTACCGAAATAAATACAGAAGTTCCTCTTCCATTTTTATGAAATTTAAACACTATGAAAGTTGAAATGTTATGCAAAAATATTTTGACAGTTTTTAATGCAGAAAGCATGCAAAAATATCCACATGCAGAGATGTGATAAATATAACAAACGTGCATGAATCAAATTATTAAACTAAATATTTGTACCACCGTTGAATTGTGATTCATCGAATTATGAAACATTGTTACTCTATCACAATGAAATAACTAGGTATTGCCTTCAATCTTCGTTCTCGGGAAATTATTACGAATTGGAATTGTAACCAATTTTAAGAGTTTTGATCTTTTTGACCCTTATTATTTTTCTAAAATAAAAATAGCTTAAGTTACACCTTTTAACATCAGCTATCGGCCAGAAACCCGTGAAAATCGGACTAGCCGTTTCGGAGATTAGGCGAATAAAAACACAAAAATTAAAAAAAAAAAAAAATTATATGCATTCAGTAAAAGCTATTATTTTGATATTACAAGCCAATCATCTAGAACTAGATCTAGCCCTATAACATTTAATTTAATTGGATACATATGAGCAAGGGTCAATACCCTTTATGTTTCTGTACAAAAAGAGGCTTTTAACATTATTAGGCTCCATGATGTAGCTCGTCTATCCTAACATGACAAAACAGAGGAAAATTAAAATATCACTTATTTTTCGTGACACAGCAGAACAACCATCAAAACCGAAAAATAGGGGTCACATAATTGAAATGACATTTATATAGGGTCGTGTGGACGACCGAAGAATGAATGTGGATGGGTATAAGAATAGAGGAAGACCTAAGAAATAATGGATGGACTGTGTAAAGGATGATATGGCAAGTTCCACTTTCCCCCCTAAGGGGGATTTTCAGGGGGGGAATTGTAAACTTGTTTTTCTTTTGGATTCCACTTTTCCCCCTTAGGTGGATTTGTGGAGTTATATTTTTTTCTATTCTTGGATTCCACTTTTTCCCCCTCAGAGGGGATTTTCAGGGGGAATTTGTGGAATAAGCCGAAATGAGATGACGAATCACAGATAATTATGGAGGAAGAAGACTTGCTGCGCCGACTCCAAATGAATTGGGATAAGGGCAAGATGAAAATAATGATTATGGTGTGGAGGTTCGAAATAAATAATCTTCACCTCTTTAAAACTTCCTTTAATATTTTAAAAACACTTCCTATTGGAATCGTTTTAGGTCGCTTGCTATACGCCCTCGGAATTTCTCTGTACTAGCCACGGAGTCTGTATTTGTTGGGTACAAAATCCAGACTCCGTGATTGCAATAGGCTCGCTTATATGGGACTTAACTATAACTTTTTTTAAGGAGGGTTGTCCCACACTACGAATTTCTCCTGTATCGTGGGTGCGTTTACAAACATTTAAACTCACATACACAAACTAAACACCTAGGACCCGAAACAACTTTTTATAGGCCATACAAATATCCCCGTGCGGGGATCGAATCCGCGACACGCAGCGCAGCAGTCAAATAGCTCAGCCACTGAGCCAACCGTGTCGTCAACTGGCTTTATGGGGGAGGCCTTTGTCCAGCAGTGGGCGTCTTATGGCTGATGATGATGACTATTAGGTACCTACACCACTGCCTAACCCTCCGGGGATTACAGGCGTGATGTTATGTTGTTTCTTTTAATTATTATACGTTCTAAATTAACAACCTACGTTTATTTTTAGAGTAACAATAAACATGAAAGTGGATTAAAAGTGTTTGGGCGTTCCGGGCGGGATTGTCAACGTTAGGGTCAAGGTTCCCAGTTATTTTTATTGGCTACCTTAGTACCGTCTTGGACGCGATTTTAAGACTGCCGCTTAAGTGTGGTACAAGTTGTTGTTAGGGAACGAAGAGATTTTTCTAAGGCTTAATTAATTTTAATGTTAAGAGGTTATTTTTGTACTCAGTAGCCGTTATTATGTTATTGTGAGGCATGGTTATGACAGGCCTTGAAAGAGATGGGGGATCATATAAGGCACACCAGGGATCGTGGAAGGCCCACTAGCTCCCATGATACCGAGGTCATTCATAAGTATTTTCCAAAAAGGAACAACAAAAAAAGGCTTTGAAACAGATGAGCTCTTTGAAGTCTCTAATTTGAAGTGAGCTGAACTGGAATGATTCAAGTCAAAACTAAAAGGAGAACGTGGCCATTGCTGATATCGTATCAGAAACTTTAAGGGTTTGATCCTTTCAAGCCGTAAATAAACAGCTTTCCCTTTCTTCTGCCACACTTCCCAGTTCAACGATATTTCAGAGGAACCTGGTTTAAAAACCGAACCGGAAGACGCAGCGTTGGTAGGCCTCCTAACAGGGGGACCGACGACATCATGAGTCGTGGGTAACCGGTGGATGCAAACGGCAGGCTGCCGTTCTTTATGGCGTTTTATGGGGGAGGCTTTTGTTCAGCAGTGGACGTCTTATGGCGGATGATGATGACGGTTTAAAAAAAAGAGCAGTTCTAGTCGCTAAACGTCCTGCCTTGTACCACACACGCGAATACCCCCAAAAGGCTAGTCATGCAAGATCTGTGACGATCTTCGTTATGGCTCTATAAAATACCTCACGCTATCCCCATTTTAATGGGACTTTCCCACTCCTGGGAACTGTATTGTTTTTAATCTTCCAAGATACGAGGATGACAGAAAAAATCGTTTTGGGAACATAACCTATCGCCGTCATAATCATTTCACCCGAAATACGTCCCCTGCTGGACACAGGATTTCCCTAAATGTCGCCACATTGAGCGGTCCCATGCGTTTCACATCCAGCGGATCCCCGCAACATTCACCAGGTCATCGAACAACCTGGTGGGAGGCCTTCCAACGTAACGTCTTCCGGTTCAAGGTCACCACCCCAGAAGTTTCAGCCCCAACGTCTATCTGTTCTGCATCCAATGTACCTTACCCGCTGACACAATTCTTCTAAATACGTTGGTAACATACCTTAAACTTCTAGACTAATATTATTATGCATGATGTTAGTATCTCAAATAACAGTTTCTTAAAATCGGAGTTTGACATCAGCGCAAAGTTTAATAGTAGATTATTATCACAGTCATACACGCAAGGAGCAGATTCTGGCTAATTATATACATAATTTGTAAAAGTAAAACTAAATAAAATAGATAAGCACCTAAGTAGACCTACTTGTTAGTTCAAAAGACATAGCTGAACTGCTGACTGACCAACATTTCACGAACTTACGCAAACGTTTTAGAAATGCTTTGTTTTTTTGAAGTAGACATTACTGATACGTAGACTATTCTTAGCCGCTGACTCAGCTCAAGTCTAGCTCATCATCATCAGCTCATTAATGTTCCCACTGCTCGGACACAATTCCTCTCTTTTTGGGAGGGAATGGGCTATAATCTATCACAAGTCTTCGAATTCACGATGTTAATAGTCTTCACGATGTTTTCCTTCACCGTTTTTGAGAGCAGTGGTGATGAAGTATATTACGTAATAAAGAAATGCTCCTCTGCTCAGAGCCGGAGAGGTCATTTGATGATTTCCCAAACTTTTCGTTTTGAACTGCTGTTGTTGACGAACGTTCAAAAAAAACTCCAACTAAACCGAGCAATTGACTAGAACGGGTATTAGAATACGAGAGTTACGCAACTTTTCAAGAACGAGTCCAGTGTCACTGTTTTTATAACCAAACTTCTGATTTTATCGCAGATTATCAGAAAATTTAAGACTTGTAGTAAAGATAAAATCTAGTAAGATATTCGTAGAGGTCTGTCGAAGTACTTGCTTTACCGCCACGTTATCTAACTTGTTCACATGTTTTTTTATTGAGTAAGTAAGCGGTGGAAACTTTGTCGTGAAGAGAAGAGGGTATGAGTTTGGAAACTTGATGCTAAGTTATAAACCTCTGCACTACACTAAAAAATAACCCTACCCTACCTTAGGGTGGGGTTATGAGGGTGAAAAGTACTTTTGGACACACAATTTCATAAAAATTGGTGAAGTCGTTTCCAAAGAGTATTGCAACTAACACTTTTATTTAAATAGAGAAGATTGAGAAAGAGAAAAACAAAAAAGTGACACAAGCCGTTACTTCCATTATTTTAACGAACTCGTTATAAATCTATACTAATATCTATACTTCTATACTAATGTTTTAAGAAGTAAAGTTTGTGTGTTTGTATATTTGTTAAATTGTAAGGGGTGATCTCGGGATCTACTGAACCGATTTTAAAAATTCTTTTACCATTAGAAAGCTACATTCATCCCGGGTGACATAGGCTTTTTATCTGGCTAGGACTTTTTATCTCTGTATTCCCACGGGAACGTCCGCTAGTATCAAATAAAGTCGTTCTATTTCTGGTATTTCACAGAACAGTTTCACGATGACCTATTAAAATCTAATAACACTTCACGAAATTGTATTATTAAGTCTCGTCTTTGATCTTCGCTGATCTTTCATCCTTTTAACGCTAAAACTAGCAGAATTTGCAGAAAACAGACTTTACGAACAGACAGATTTAACAGTGGAAAATTGACCCATTTAAAATGTCTATATTTCAGACGCTGTTAGACTAGACAGGTATTCTATCTAAATGTCTAGATTTAATTCTCTTTTTAATTAGAAACCTAGGAATTTCGGAATAATTAGACTTCATTTGATAACATTTGTGTACAATTCTTGGTATTAATTTCGACGTTACGTAAAATAGTTAAGTTGTACATATGACTACAGAATTTGGGGAAGGGCAGCGCTAAATTAAAAAATAACGTCGATGTAAACATTATTGTTTTAGCTTTGGTAATAACTAACTCACAAGAACTAATGGCCTATAATATACCTACCAACGTAGAAGTCCATAAAATTGACTGAATATTGTTTTTTATTTCGCCGCAATGAATCTACCTGGCTTAAAGGTTATGTTTCAACTAATTCACCAAAGCCTGCTAATGACAACTCTGTTCCCTTGTCAACAAGTCTTAAAATGATCAACTGAAGGTAAATAACGGATTATAGAGACCCGAAACACAATTTATTGGATGCTTTTGAATATTTATAACAGTACAAACCTCGATCGCCTAATAAAATATACCGTCACACGTTTTTCTCCGAAGGTTTGACCAGAGGCAGTACATAAACATAATTATGTCAGATAGGTTCAAATCTCGTGTAACAGGGAACGAGTCTAATGGCATCAACCGGGCGCTAATCCAGACTCCGTGTCTGTTACTGAAAATTTCTTAATCCAAAAACCCAACAACTCTTTACCCGACCGGGGAATAGAACCCAGGACCAACATGCACAGCAGTCGTGCTTGCGTCCACTAGACCAACGAGGCAGTCGAGGGTTTAATGTAAATACGCTGAACCCCTAGTTTATAATCACTTCATCAATTTTTTTTTCTTTTTTTTTCTTTTCTCTTTTTTTTTAAGAAAAACATCGCCCCACACTAGGAATTTCTCCTGTATCGTGGGTGCGTTCACAAACATTTAAACTCACATACACAAATACCCAGACCCGGAACAACTATCTGTAGGTCTTACAAATATTTGTTCCGTGCGGGGATCGAACCCGCGACACGCAGCGCGGCAGTCCATTGCTTGAGCCACTGCACCAACCATGCCGTCAAATGTATATAGGTACAATTAATCGTTGTACTTTAAGTAATTACAGAATAAAAACGTTTGATATTCAGAATGCATGAAAAACTATTTAAAAATACATAAAACATGTTCAAACTATAATATTTTTTGTCTTTTTACGCGCCGTTTCGCTATTAAGATCGCTTTTACTAAAAAATATTATAAAACAGTGAACAATTTTAATCATAATAAATTAGAATGCATAAGTCGACGCCAACTATTCATAAATCTTGAACCTTATTATGAAGTCACAAAGAACTCATTTTGTTGCTCATTTTGCTTCAAAAAGCTGTAAACTTCGAGAAATTTCAATACCTAGTGAATGAACTTTATGATGTTTTCAATCGGTTTTTACCTTCTCACTGCTGCTTGCTCTATAGAAGTTAAAATTCGTCTATGACGTCATAGAGTGAACGTTGGAAAATTGGCAATTTAGCACACAACATTTCACTAAACTGTAGCCGTAATTTGCATGTTAAATTGAATATTTTGTAGGTAAATAGTAACAAGATTTAGTACAATTATGAATTCTTACTCTTTTATTTATAAAACTACAACAAAAACAGAAATTATAAACAGTATTTGAATTCTTAATATATTAAAAAAAAATACTTTTATCAAAATGAAATCAAAGAAACTAGGTTTATCTATTAACAATTCAACATTGAACGCGTATAAAGAGTTTTTATACGCTCAAGTGTTTTATCATAATCATCTCCCTGCCCTTGTCACATGATACTTGGGGTCGTTGACATTTTCATCGTCATCCATTTTCTTTCATATCATTCCTAACATCCATCCATTGTTTCCTTTTCAAATCAAATCAAAATCAAATAATTTATTTGCATAATATGGGTAAAATAGATGGTACATAATGCATTACATAATTTAAAAAAAAAACGATCCTCATGTTAACCATTTCTGGTATGCAAAAACTTAAAACTTAAGATAAAAGTTTATGAAAAAAAAATGAATGGGCACCTACATAGGTACACACTTATAGGTATTTGGAATTACATACTAACTTAAACTAGTTATATTGCACTGATAGGAACATACATCTGTGTACATAGTAAGGCGCTACACTAATTTTCTATTCTTATAACTAAGGTATTCCTGGGTCGTGTAGAAACATTTATTTACTAACCAGGCGTATATTTTTTTTCGGAATAAAGGTATGTACGCACGGTCTATAACAGTCTGTTATTGACTATACTCCAATAGGCAATCATCATTCTCTTGCCCTTATCCCAATTCATTTGGGGTAGGCGTAGCATGTCTTCTTCTTCCACACTCTCTTTCTCATCTTCTCAAGAGACACCTCCTTTCTTACTTTATCATTCTTAACAGTCCATCAATCGTTTATTTGTTTTTCCTCAACTCTTATAACCCGTCCCATTTATACTCAAAACCTTCCTCACGATATTTTCCTCATTCCTTCGCATCACATGCCCATACCACGACAACCGGTTTCTACTCAACAATTCAGTCACCGACGCCACTTCCAGACTTCCTCGTAAGTACTCATTTTTTCGCGTAACACCGTACATCCCCGTATAAGCATTCTCATCTCAGTATCTTCAATAGGCCGCTTAGTTTAAATAGATGTGCAGATTTTAGTACGAGATGACGTGGCCTCGGCACAAGGGCAAAGAAGGAACATGGGTTCGGTTTAAAAAAAGGTCACACACGGTCGTGTCACTGCTCTTCTTCAATACATTGACACAATAAACTTATATTAAGCCCTTTAAATGCTCGTATTACTTTTATTATACTTTATTTGAATATTCATGAATAGTTAGGAGTTCTATCTTTCGTTATCTTTTCTTTGTGCCATGCATAAACTATACTCAGTGGCGTGCCTAGGAGTAAGCAAACTACAACAAGCAGACTGTTTTGGTTAAGTTTTTAATAACGGCTGTTTTATTTTACTAGTTATTTTTAATATACCTAATTATATACAAAAAGTGGTGAACTACACTTTTCGTAGTTCCTATTTAATATTACGTCACAATTTAAGAACAACATTTAGGTGCATTACACAATAATGAATCCACACTCTTTAATCTTTCACAAAGAAATATTACATTAACCACTTCAAAACAAAGTTAGGTAATTCCATCAAAAACTAATGTCAAACTTTAAATCACTAGAAAAAGAAATACAGAAAGAAATGCACTCACTAGTAATCGATCAAAACAAATATGAACTAACTTGAAATCTACTTTGTGTCAAAATTCTCGCCACACGCATCATCCATCGCGCGAACCGTGAAACACACATTCTCTTTCAAACATACACTGACTTGCCACGCACACATTCAAATAGAAGCTCGGCTTATTCCTCATTCATAATTTCGAATGTTTCCTAAAAGTATTATTAAAAACAAACCAATTTATGAATGAAAAATGCAGTGGAAACAGTGCGTGCTTTCGAGAAAGGGCTACTGGGCTAGCCCCGCCCACTGGCTCACTACTTAACTCTTCTTTTGTTAGTGCTAGAGCGAGCTAGAGACTCGCGGTCGCAGCGAAGAAATATGAAGTTTGACAACGCCGCGCGCTGAGTAATGCACGCGAATTTATACTATATGATTATTTTGTTAGTGTTTATATTATGACTGTTTTTTATTTGTTGTTTTATTTTAGGGCAAGCACAGCTTTTCTGCTTGTATGGGAGGCCCGCCACTGACTATACTCATTACATTTTAGGTTAAAAAAATGGAGTTTTTCTGAAAGCAATTCACGGGAGATTAGTAAAGCAAGAGGTTACATAAATCTACTGGTAATATACTGTATAACGAAGGGGATGGGTTTGTCAAAAAAAAAACTTGCAATTTATGTAAATCATCTCCATTCTCATGTCTTTATACCAATTGATTTGTCGTCAGCGCAGCATGTCTTTTTTACCCGACTACGGCAAAGCCAAAGGAGGGTTATGATTTTTCTTCCATACTTCTTTATTACTCGCCATCTCATCGGACGCCACTTTTCGGGCCACATCCTTCACAGAGTTCATCCATAGTTTCTTTCATCATCATCATTATTTCAGCCAAAAGACGTCCACTGCTAGACATAGGCCTTCCCAAAGTGTCGCCACATTCACCGGTCCCATGCGTCTCGCATCCAAAGGATCACCGTAACATTCATCGTTTCTTTAGCCTAAAGATAATATTACCCATGTCATTAGAATATAATTCATTGGGCTTTGACGAGCTTTTGAAAACTCATTTACTAAAGTACATAAATATTTATAATTTCAATAGCTTCAACAATAAGATAATGTAAACAGTCTTCGAAACTAATCCACGTTAGAACCTAAGTCAAAACCATGTATAGCAGTCGGCACGTAAGTTAAAACAAAATGGCGGTCGTTCGCGAAGCTACAATCATGAAAATGCATTACAGATTGCATCCCGTAAGTTGAATTATGATCTTGAATGCTCAGTTGCACATTTTCGTTCGAATCTCACTCTATTTTTGTCATTTTATCTATGCGGACGACCGCCATTTTGTTTCAACTTACGTGCCGACTGCTATACATAGGTTCACGCCCGGTCACGGCACGGCGGTGTACTAAGGTATCAGTAAACCCCAGATGAAGCCTATAGATTATAAAGGTTTATACCTTACAAGGCACTAAATGAATACGCGTCTGTGGTTTTAGTTTAGTGAATACAACGTGATTACAACTTGTTTAGTTGGTTATTGGTTTACTTTGCGTCCTCTTTTGGCAACTAGAAAGAAAGCAACTTCTCGGCACATTTTCGGAGATTTCAAAGCTCTTATTTTTTGTTACTTACTTCAATTTTGTTACCTGCATAACGAAGGTTGTTGAAAAACTCCCTTAGATGTAAAAAAATAAACCTACACTGATTTTTATATAAAGAAAGAAAGGTAAAAAAAAATATTTATTTGTTTTGTGTTGTTGATATATTTTAATACCAGACTATAAATTGTAAATGACGAAATGTCCGCCATAATCAATATAATTTACCTACGCAGCTTATAATTATTTTAGAAACAATAGTCTATTAATTTTAATAGAACGTTATCATATTTTATTATTGTCATTGTATTGAACAGATTTTAATGAAATCTTGTATTAAATCGAGTTTTCATTAAGGTACAGATAGAAAAGCTACAATCAAGAAGATTTTCATTAAATACTTAAATCTTAAGATTAAGTATTGTTCTTTGTACTTATCATAACAATGTAGCAAAGATTTTGTCAAGCGGGGATTACAGTAAGCCTATAACAAAGGCGTAGGCGCATTGCAGTATGTTTAGAGTAGCAAAATCGTTTAACTTCTCTTGAATTTGTGATAGATTTGACTTCTTATTTCACCATGCTGAGATAGTGGCCCTTTGGCTTCGCACGGGACTTTTTCAAATTATTATGTCCTAATTTTAAGTGTTTCTCAATTATGTTTACCCTGTTAGCTTTTAATTTTTTTTTGTCAATTTGTTTTGTCCTGGTGTGAAACCAATAAATACTTTTTCTTTCTTTCTTTATTTTTTAAACTCTTTGGGGATATTTTTGGGGATAGGCATTGGTTTGGTTAGTGTACCCATCACACACCGGTAAACCGACATTTCGTCAGTTATGTTTAAGACCCATAATCCTTTTGCCCTCAACCCGACTAATATTCAGACTTCTGGCAGCTGTAGAGAAATTCCTGATGAAATACCCAATATATCAGTTTGCCCGACCTGTGAAGTAAACCCAGGATCTCATTCTTAGTCTGTAGTCGTGTTGTTTGTGATCACATTACCAACGAGACAGTCTACGACGAAATAGAGGTAACCAATTAGTTATTTTTAATTAGGTATTGTCTAACTCTAAGCCCATGCTTTTGAGTTGTTCCACACATTGATTTATCTTTAAATAAAATAAAGTCGCATGCGCTGTTTGTACTCTTAGATCTTTTAAAATACGTGCAATGGATTTCAATGCAGTTTTCATACCTGCTCGGGTTTCGACACAAAAATGTCTATCTAAATATTTCATCCAATCTTAGGTGTCCGTAGTCAACAAGGAATCCTTATACTTTCGCCATGTATGTCTGTCTGTCCACATTATCCTCGTAAGGCCCAACGTACAATGAATTGAACAAAGTAACATATAGAATTCCGGCCCAGACCTAAAAACAAAATCATCTCCTAAACGCCCAGCGTACATTATAATGATCATTTTGTTTAAATGCATGTGTCTTTTAAATTTTCGCGCCAACCGTCATTTGGAGCGAATTTTATGATTGGTTGATCCTTTGGGATGTGTTTTGACAGCTGACGTTTGGGAAAAAATTCTAAGCAATCTGTCAAAATCGGCCATTTTTGTCACCATGCCGCAGGTTCAGGAAACAGGTGAGTGACAATCTTAATAAATTAATTTAATCTTAGCTTATTGTGTTTAGAAAATGAGATAAATCGAATGTTAAATAAATATGTTATTTGGAATAGTTGTAATTTTAGTTCAATAATACTTATTTCTATTTTTCATAGTTCATCGAAAAGTCGTGTACATTTTGTTGCACATTGGGCGTTACTGATTTGTAAGACGTAACTAAAGTTTTTTTTGTTTATAGGTTTCAGGACTGAAGAAATATACAGTCGTTTGTGAAAAACTAGATATATGCCAAAATTGTGATTTTTTCTCATACAAAATGAATAAAAACTTATCAAAATAACTTTTTTTTATTAAAAATTAGATCACGTAAACGCCCAATGTGCATTTAAATAAACACTAGATAATGTACTTAAAACTGGCTGTAATATATTCCTCTTATGCCAACAGTACTCGGAAAAATATTTAATAAAATCATGGTCGATTTATTCCAAAAAAAAACTAGTTGAGAATGCTTGGGCCGGAACCATGGTAAGAGATATTGTTCATTCAGCTTATCTTGCAAAATTTTGCTTAGGAAACAAATGAAAAGTTTTTTATTTGTTACGATAAACAATGCCGTGAGAATTTCAAATTGTACAATAAAGTCACTAAAATGCATAAACGATTAAAAGTAAACAAAAAAAAACGGCAAAATTAACCGCAAAAAGTCCATCTTAACGCAAAGAGGCGAGTACACGACAGCGAAGTAATTGCCCCAAGAAGTATTTTACTTAAGTGCATCCTTTTAATAACCAAAGAACGAAGCTACAAGAAGAAAATTAATTAATATTACGGAGAGGCAAAGCCGCGGTAACAAAGGCAATTATCCGGAGATCCGTAGATCCGGAGACCCGGGTCTCACATGATCCGAGAACTAACGAGAGTCCCTAACGAGATTATGAAAACTGACTGCGTTTCGTATCGATTTCCGTGGAATATATGCACGTTTAAAAGTTTTATACAGCTTAAATCTGGATACTCTTTGAAGGCTTGTGTGTTTGTGTTGATAAAAGTTTTGTTTTGGAAAAGTTTTCACGTTAATATCAACCAAATCTGAAACGATTTATATTGTGATCTAGTAGATTTCAACGTGGCACACTGACCTTATTGATGAAAGATTTCGTATACGATGTACTCGTATGTAATATTCAGCCTAAAATGTAAACTTTTGAATTGACGGAACCATGACGAAACTTACATTTAAACCGGTTACAATTTTGATTTCGGAATAAGATTTCTAGGCGCCACATAAACAGGCAAAAACATGTCTCATCATCATCATCTGTCTAGACTTTTCTCAACTATGTTGGAATCGGTTTCCAGTTTAACGGATGCAGCTGAATACCGCATTTTAAATGTAGTGTTTTACATGGAGCGACTGCCTATATTACCTCCGCAACCCAATTAGTACTGGTTAATACGATACCCCTTGGTAAGACTGGTCAGATTTTCGGGCTACTGCAACGACTGTCAAAGATCTTTATATAACAGCGGGGACCATCAGCAAAACGTGCTTTCCGTGGCACGAAGGAAACTCGGTGTGTAATGGGTGTGTCTAACCTAACCACGGACCAACCTTCAAACGCGGCTTAACCTGAAGATTAAGCCGCGCAGTTATTATTTAGCCACGAACTCCAAAAACATGTCTACTCCACGTAAAAAACGTAGCCATTATGCACGATACGAATCGCATTAAAAGTAGGCATGAATAGTTGAACTCCACAGACATGTCGTGACGTGTTCATTCAGCGTCAGCGGCTGTCAAAGTTTACGTTCCCCCCGACAACTAATTTGGAAGTCAACGAAGAAATTCGTTTGGAAAATGTTTTTGAGAAACGGTGCAAGTTTTAAAAGTTGCTCGAAGGAAATTGGCTTCTGTGTTCGCAGGTTGAATTGTAACTGATTATGTAGTCTTACTTGTGTTGTGTTTTAGACGGTAAAGTTTGATACAAATAAGAGACAAATGGAAGATGAATGGGTTAGGAGGGATGTTGCCATGCGTGATAAAGCGGTCTGTGTTTGGAGTCTCTTTGATAGAAGTTTCAAAATTAAGCAGTAACAAAATAATGTCTATTTTGCTGAGTAATAATGATTAAAATCACCAAAACAACCGTCTGAGTTCAAATAAGTCTCTTGAGTGACTATTTGACCGGGAAAAATGAGAATTATTGTTAACACACAGTCGAGTTAGCAGTACAGGTAATAGTCTAGTGGTGTGACTATCGGACTGAAGTCATATATGTCTCGTAGTTTGAACCCATGAAATCAGATTTTTCGATTTCCTGTGCGTATTGATAGTTATGACTTGGAGGAGCTCGTGGCTTATAAGGACTGCCACTCAGGTCGATCTTTAGGTAAAGCTGTCTTTGCCTAGGTCGGTCTGTGGATGGGTGACCGCCCGACATACCGGGTTTCCTCCGTGCCTCGGAGAGCACGCTAAGCTGTTGGTCCCGGCTGCCATATATATATAGATCTTTGGTAGTCGTTACAGATAGACAGTGACCTGAAATTCTGACATCCAGTCTTACCAAAGGGTATCGTATTACCTAGTATTAACTGGGTTGTGGAGGTCAGATAGGCAGTCGCTCCATGTAAAATACTGGTTTTCAGCTGCATCCAGTTAGACTGGAAGCCGACCCCAATATACTTGGGAAAAGGCTAGGCAGATGATGATGATGATTGATAGTTATGACTTGCTTTGGTGAATGAAAACATCATCAGGACCAATCTCCCTGAGAGAGTTTTGTGTGTGTGTGTGTACCTATTTAATATAATATATGATCCCGACCGATTTCGGCCACAGATGACCGGGTTTTGTGATGCCGGTCGTATTTTTATTGCAGGTTCTTCTAATTTTATATATTTACTAGCGACCCGCCCCGGCTTCGCACGGGTGCAATGCTGATTTATATTAGGTATACATATAAACCTTCCTCTTGAATCACTCCATCTATTAAAAACCGCATCAAAATCCGTTGCGTAGTTTTAAAGATTTAAGCATACAAAGGGACATAGGGACAGAGAAAGCGACTTTGTTTTTTATTATGTAGTGATGCGAAAGGAAATAAAATGCCGGTTTTCAGTTTCACCAAAAAGCATAGATAGTAGACCAGTGCCGAAGCCTTCAAAAATGGTAAAAAATTAAAAAAAATTACAGTAGGATGAAACCCAATGGAAAAAGTAGAGAATATAACAAAAATTTAAGGACAAATAAATTACGGTCGATCTGAGGTCGGGAAGTGGGGGTGGGGGGGTTTTTGAGGGGGGAAAGCGGTTTATCTCGATTTCCGGCAAAACTACAAGTCCTATGGAAAAAAATGTAATGGCAAAGTTGTAGAGCATAAAAAGATCTACAACTTTGATTTTGACACTTTTTTCACATAACCTCAAAATTTAGGTGAAAAATTCAAAAAACCAAGTTTTTGGTTTTTTATTTATATCTTTTTCAAAAAAAAAATTTTTTTCTACGAAATTTGGTGAAGACTTACCTTATTATGTCCCAAATACACTGTAATTTATTTGATTTAAAATATTTATTTTTTCGGCTTATTTTAACTTAATATCAAAAAAGCACCCTAATTTTCAATCGAAAATTCTGCCGTCAAAATATCAGCTTTTTTTTAAAAGTCGGTAGGCGTTGTGTTCCTTATAATCTCTACTTTCTGATGATGTATAAAAAATATACATTGCAATGGTAAATTTTCTCAGAAAATGCAAAATCAGCTGCTGCGAAATAATACCCACACCAAATAATAAGGCCTAGACAAGAAATTATAAGCGTATTTATTGCTGTTTTATGCCTATTTATTGTTATTTTAAGATAATTTATATATCGTGGAGACCTACGGAAAATTTTGGCCCACCAAAAGGTATTTCACAGAGAAGTGGGGAAGGGGCTAGGAGGGTTTGGCCCTTACTACCTGTTATTTCGTGGCAGCTGATTTTGCATTTTCTGAGAAAATTTACCATTGCAATGTATATTTTTTATACATCATCAGAAAGTAGAGATTATAAGGAACACAACGCCTACCGACTTTTAAAAAAAAGCTGATATTTTGACGGCAGAATTTTCGATTGAAAATTAGGGTGCTTTTTTGATATTAAGTTAAAATAAGCCGAAAAAATAAATATTTTAAATCAAATAAATTACAGTGTATTTGGGACATAATAAGGTAAGTTTTCACCAAATTTCGTAGAAAAACATTTTTTTTTGAAAAAGATATAAATAAAAAACCAAAAACTTGGTTTTTTGAATTTTTCACCTAAATTTTGAGGTTATGTGAAAAAAGTGTTAAAATCAAAGTTGTAGATCTTTTTATTCTCTACAACTTTGCCGTTACATTTTTTTCCATAGGACTTGTAGTTTTGCCGGAAATCGAGATAAACCGCTTTCCCCCCCTTAAAACTCCCCCCACCCCCACTTCCCGACCTCAGATCGACCGTAATTTATTTTTCCTTTCATTTTGATCATATTCCCCTCCTTTTCTAATGGGTTTCATCCTACTGTAATTTTTTTTGGTTTCAAAAATTATCGACCCTGGTCTATAGCGTTTATTTATGAATATCAAATCAATATCAATGTTGGCCTGTTGGTCTAGTGGTTAGTGACCCTAACTGCTATGCCGGAGGTCGTGGGTTCGATTCCCACCCAGGACAAATGTTTGTGTGATGAGCACGATCATTTGTTCTGTGTCTGGGTGTAATTTATCTATAATATGTATGTATTTAGAAATATATAAGTATGTTTATCAGTTGTCTAGTACCCATAACACAAGCTCTGCTTAGCTTGGGACTAGATGGCGTTGTGTGATAGTTGTGGAATATTATATTATTATTATTATATTAATGAACCTATTTAGTACTAGTTTCTTCCATCAGGTATTTGCCGGTAGCACCCCCGAAGTCTGGATTTGTGCCCGATTGGTGACAACTGACAATAGACTCGCCCCCTATTACTTACTGACTTAAGGGGACGGTGAACGAACATTCTACATACAAACGTAATACCAAAATCATTCGCGATACGAACATAATTATTACCAACTTAAAATTATGTTATTCGGATACAGACGATATTTATCTAGGTTCCTATTAAACTTTTTTTTTTAAACATTTACTATTTAAGAAATGCAAGCGAATTGCTATTTACTATTGACGAAATGCAATTCGCTTGCATTTCGTAAATAGTAAATGTTTTAAAAAAAAAGTTTAATGAAATGTTCTGTGTGTCTGATGAAATGTGAGTGAACTATTTAGGTATACCTCTGCCTAACCCTTTGGGGATATCTGGCATGATAATATTAAGTTATCGTTTGGGAACTCCCATGTAGTCTTTATATCATTGTTATTTTTCATCTATTGTGAAAGTATCGTCATCTTTCCTGAAACGCTACCCCGTTGCGATGTGTTCATTCTGTTACGTCAATGACTGTCAAACTTTAGCTTGAAGTTTACGCCGGCAAACTAATTTAAAGTAAGGTAAGGGAATACAAACGAGTTCAGTGTTTAAGTGAAATTCTTGCAAGTATTAGTGAAACATCGATGGTGGTGATTTTGTTTTTCACCAACGTTTTACTTTTTGTTATCGTTCGCCTCCGAATGTCACTATTGTTCTGCTGTTTTTAGTGTTTTAGGTAACACATAAATTATTATAACTAACTACTAAGGGGTTAACTTCAAATAAATATTGTCAAAACACAAGTAAAAAAATATGTGTCTGTGGCTCTTGTACTTGGAGTATAGTAGAGTAGAGTAGAGTAAAGTCTAGTCATCTAGTGGTTCTGGGTGCGACTCCCAGGTCGGGCAAAGTGTGAAGGGGTTTTTCTATCAGAAATTCCTTAGTAGCAGCTACGGAGTCAGGATTCGAAGCCAGGATGACAATAGGCTCACCCCCTATAACATGGGACCTAAACATAATTGATGAAATGTGGGTGCACTAATGGGCACACCTCTGCTTAATCCTTCGGGGATTCGTCGTGATGTTATGTAGCAAGATTTCACCCATTCGAAAACAAAAAAAAAGAGATAATTTACAAGAGCACATTTTGAGTGCCACTGTCCTCATCTCAGAGCCGTCAACGAAACCCTGAATGAGGCCTGCTGAAACCTAATGAGACGGAAGGGTCCCTTCAAATGATCATTTGAGCGTCGCTCAGCGATACACGGGCTACGGCGGCCATCATTGATGCTTTCAAAGCCAGCTGTGATTTAAAAGACGGTGGTTTTATTAAAAAGAAAAAGAGTTTTTTTTTTGTAGAGGTTTGATGTTTGTGAATAGTGGTCGAGGTGGGTGAAAGGGTTTTGTATGGAACTGCAGTGATATTATGGTGTCGTTAGTCGTATACTGAACTTGGGGCGAACTTCACATGCCTACACGACGCCTCATTAGACATATTCAGCCACAGTTCGTTAGTAGTTAACTTTTCAATATACAATAACATTTAGACATCTTTAACCAATGTTAAAGACGTCTATAATGTTCAAAAATGTCGTAAATCACTGTGTAATTAATATAACAGTGGCATACTTGACTTGACTGGCCTGTTGGTCTAGTGGTTAGTGACCCTAACTGCTATGCCGGAGGTCGTGGGTTCGATTCCCACCCAGGACAAATGTTTGTGTGATGAGCACGATCATTTGTTCTGTGTCTGGGTGTAATTTATCTATAATATGTATGTATTTAGAAATATATAAGTATGTTTATCAGTTGTCTAGTACCCATAACACAAGCTCTGCTTAGCTTGGGACTAGATGGCGTTGTGTGATAGTTGTGGAATATTATTATTATTATTATACGACTGCAATCATGGGTAGCAGAATACAATCATGGGTTTGACAAGGATGCTGGTGTAGGAAGTATTGCACATAATACGGAGGACCTTTTTCGAAGATCCACGAATAGGGATGTTAACAAAAAAAATCTAATTAGTCCGTCAGATAGATTTCAAAAAAATATTGGACACGTATTTTTTCTTTTTTCACGTAAACAAACAATGAAGACGATACAGTGCTTTGAAAACTCGTGTGACGTCATATTCTAAGACATTAGTATGACATTTCTTAGCGAGCAGTGACGTCAAATCTTTGCCGCATTTTATCTTCGTCAATTTTTATTGATTTGATAAAAAAAAAATACGTATCCAATATTTTTCGATAATCTAACAGACGGACTAATTAGAATTATATTTTTTCTAGTTAGTAAACATCCCTATTGCGGCCAAGAAATTCTAGAATTGATTTGGTGGGTGATGTCTCCCTGTTGTCATGACAACGACCCAAGTTCTAGGTGGAAAATCATCAAATGACCCCGCTCTTGGGCAGAGCGAAGGGGAGTGTCAGACTTCTACTGACTAAAAACCGAACCCATGTTCCTTCTTTGCCCTTGCGCCGAAGCCACGTCATCTAGTACAAAAATCCGCGGCCCCGACGGGCATCACTGGGTAACTCTTTTTTTTTTTTTTTTTGGTGGGTGGAAAATAAGTAAGTTCATAAGTTCATAAGTTATTTATTTCGAAACAATAATATACATTGTGTTGAAATTGAAATTTGTAAAATAAAACAGTAGGTAGGTACAATTAAAATGTTACAATCAAACATGTCTAAAAAATAAAAATAACAACCATATTAATTCACACAAACAATTACTAAATTTCCAAACAATAATGACTCTCATTCAATTAAAAATATTAAATAACAAAATAAAACGATAAGTGAAAAACTAAATAAAAATCAAATTGGTTTAAAAAATAAATAATAAATATGTCATCAAATTTTTGTGAAAATCAATAAAAGTAGGTCAAAAAATGTAGATGTCAAATAAAAATAAATTAGGTAGAAATTGTTATAAAAAGGTCAGTCATAAATGTCATCTCAATGTAAATAGAATGTCAAAGATAATAAATTGTGATTACTTACTAAAATAATATGTCATTTAAATGTCTTTAATTAATACATTAAATAATTAAACAAATATAATATTAATAATAATTAATTTAAAAAATTAAATTAATATCACAAAATGACATATAAAACAAAAATACAACAACAACAATATTAAGTACAAAAAAGAAAACTAAATAATAAACATCATATAACTTAAAATTCAATTCCAATTATCATAATATTACGGCTATGGCTTATCATCTAGATACTCATCGACACTGTAGTAGCCTTTCCTCAATAAATATGCCTTCAATTTGTTTTTAAATAAGTTTGGGCTATTTATGCTTTTAAATTCTAGGGGAAGCTTATTGTATAGAAGTACTGATTGGTACCTAGGACTGTGATGAACCACGTTTAATTTCGGTTGGATTGTGTTAGGCAAGTCCTTCCTACGTGTATGAACTCTAACTTGTCGTTGGTCATCCGTTTCAGATTTGTGCAAGTTTTTAACAAAACTGGTTAGCAGCACCATTATATAAAGGCATGGCAAATCATCGAATAACCCCCCCCGCTCTTGGGCAGAGCGAAGGGGAGTGTCAGACTTCTACTGACTAAAAACCAAACCCATGATCCTTCTTCGCCCTTGTGTCGGAGCCGCGTTATCCTTTCGACAATCCACAGCCCCGACGGGCGTCGGCCCTTGCGGGCCCCTCCTTGCTGACATCTCTTTGAGGCGCGCGTGGAACACGTACGCGCCGCCGACACGGTCTGTTGCCGTCATGACGACGGCCGGACGGCGAGCTAGCCCGTTACTCACCGTCCACAGGCCCGCGTCTACGGTGGCCGGAGGTCATCGCGTGACCCCCGACGCCCGGAGCGCCTTCCGCGGCGGCTGGGACGTTGAGAGGTTCTCTCTCTCTCTCGTTCCGCCACCTCCTTTGCTAGCATCACTGCTTCGCAGAAGGAGGCGACGGCGTCCCATTCCTCTTCGCCCCGGACCATGGCTTGCACCAGGGCCGGGCACGAGAGGTCGATGCCGCCGATCGCCGCTAAGAGAACACGGCGGGGCTCTGCCCAAGCAGGGCACGCCTCCACAGTGTGCTCCACCGTGTCCTCCGGTCGATCCTCGCAGTAGAAGCATCCGGGCGTTTCCTCCCGCCTGATTCGGTACAGGTACCTCCCGAAACACCCGTGTCCGGTGAGGACCTGCGTCAGACGGTAGGTGAGGGCGCCGTGGCGCCTCTCCAGCCACTCCTCAAAGAGGGGACTTACCGCCACTATAGTGGCGTGCCTTGCGCTGGGTTGCGACAGTTGCTGTCTCCATGCCGCCATGAGATCGCACAGGAGGTCTGTACGCCGCGCAGCAATGTGCCGCGGCAGCAGAGTGACCCCCCGGTGTAGCGCCTCCGCGCGCCACTCATGTAGGCGCGCGAGGACTATCGCCTTCAGATCCCACGGCGGCAATCCGGCAAGGAGATACGCCGCCTCGCGGGAGATCGTGCGGTACCCGCGGACAAGCCTTACGGCCATGACCTTTTGGGGCGCGTTCAGGTAGTGGACGGCCCGCTTCCTCACGGCACGCGCCCACACCGGGGCCCCGTAAAGGGCCATGGACCGCACGATCCCCGCATACAGGCTACGGCAGGAGGCGTTTGGCCCCCCCAGATTGGGCAAGAGCAACGAGAGCCACCTAAAGGCAGCCGCGGCCCGCTCCATTCTGGGAGCCAAACGTCGGAAGTGCTCCACGAAGTTCCACCGGCTGTCGAGGACGAGTCCGAGGTACTTTAAAGTACACTCGACGCCGATGGAAACTGCGTACGTACTAAGTACTTTGCTCACCGTGTTTGGGTCGAGTACAAGCTGGTTTCCTCACGATGCTTTCTTATACCGAAGCAATTTAATATCTCTAACATCCACTTCGCATACTTAACCTAGATTTTAATAATCTACATCTACATCTACACTAATATTATAAAGAGGAAAGATTTGTACCTATTTTTGTATGTTTGTAATGAATAGGCTCAAAAAGTACTGGGCCGATTTCAAAAATTCTTTCACCCTTGGAAAGCTACATTCACCCTGAGTATATATAAGTATAAGTATAAGTACGACGGGCTGGTGTCCGCAACTCCACGTTCGATGCGCGTATTTTGCGTGCAGGTGGGAATATCACTCGATCCACCCTAGCTCCCCGAGAAAAGCCAGCAGTCCCTTGGTGTTACTGGCAATCTCGCGGAGAGTACCTGGGTCACCGAAGTACTTGGTCCTATACCGGGCAACGCCCGGACAGTGCAGAAGCACGTGGGCGGCTGTTTCTTCTTCCTCCATGCAGGCTCGACACAGAGGACTATCTGTGACACCTATAACAAAGAGGTGCTTATTAAAAGTACCGTGTCCAGTGATGGCAGCCGTCACTGTGCGTAGTTGCAGCTTAGTCAGCCGGAGCGCTTGTTTGGTGAGGCGGGTGTCGATGGCGGGTAGCGCCTCCTTGGCCTGCCTGCACTCGCCGTGGTCTAGCCACAGCTTGGCGTGAAGTTCTTTGGTACGTTTCCTTACCAGCGTGCGAAGATAGCCGAACGGGAGTGGCACGATGGGTTCTGGTCCCACCACCGCCATGCTCGAGCCCCTTCGAGCGAGCTCGTCCGCTGCATCATTGCCTCGGGAGCCGCTATGTCCTTTAATCCATTGAATGGTTACATTATTGAGGTTACCAACCTGGTTCAGGCGTTGATGGCACTCGTGTATTAGCCCGGAATTGACCGTGGGGCTCCTTAATGCCAGCAGCACTGCCATGCTGTCTGAGAGTATACGGATGGAGTGATCCTTTACCTCCCGAGCCAAGATGGCAGATGCCGCCAGGGAGATACCCAAGCATTCTGCCTGAAAGACAGTGTTGTGGGCCCCCAGAGGTACGGCGATGTGGATATTGAGATCCTCCGAGAAGACCCCTGCTCCAGTACCAGTACCTGTTTTGGATCCGTCCGTGAAGATCCGTACTTCTGCAGGGTTAAGTCCCTCGCAGCGGTGGTCTTCATGGAGTTGGATTTTGTATTTTTTATCGAATACGTACTGTTTGGGTACTCGATCGTTAACAGCTTTCACCAGGGGGAGCTCACTTTGGATTCCCTCTAGTGCCGCAGTATGTTGCGTGCATTTCTTACCCCAGAGTTGTAGCGTATTGAGGCGCAACGCCGTCATCGTTGCTTCCTGCTGAATGAACAGGTGGAGCGGCGGAATTCCCAGTATGGCTTCGAGAGCTGCGGTCGGGGTTGTCCTCATGCAGCCTGTGATTGCCATGCAGGCGAGCCTTTGCATACGCTGCAGCTTGCTTATTGCTGTGATTAATTTGGTACGGGGCCACCAGACCACTGCCCCGTAGGTGATCATGGGTCTGATTACCGCGCAGTAAAGCCAGAGTATAATTTTAGGGGATAGGCCCCACTTCTTACCTATCATTCTCCTGCACTGCCAAAAGGTAAGGCAGGCCCTGCTTAGCTTATTGTCAAGATGACTACTCCAATTTAGCTTGCTGTCCAGGATGACCCCCAGGTATTTGACCTCGTTGGTTAACTGGAGCTCAGTATCAAATAGCTTAGGTAGGCGATGAGGGCCTAGCATTCGTTTTTGGGTAAACATGACTAGTTCAGTTTTTGTGGGGTTCACTGAGAGATCGAACTCAGCACACCATCGTTCAACTATACGTAACGCCTGCTGAGTGAGGTTGCAGATTGTCCCTGTCACCTTCCCTGAGATGAGGATGGCGAGATCGTCTGCGTACCCAATAGTGTAGAAGTGGTTAGCATTGAGCTTCGTGATGAGGTCATTAATCACCATATTCCAGAGAAGGGGCGACAGCACTCCTCCTTGGGGACAGCCCCTGACTATCACTGCTGACTGCTGCTCTTCACCGAGGCGGACGACTCGTTTGCTAAGCATATTGGTAATCCAGTCTATCAGTACCTGTTCCACCCCGTGTCGGGAGAGAGCGGCGCTGATGCTGGAGAAGTTTGTTTTGTCGAAAGCTCCTTCGATATCTATAAAAGTACCCAGGCAGGTGCCCTTCTGATGTATCGCTTCCTCTATCCGGCCAACCACTAGATGAAGAGCGGATTCAGTGGACTTACCCGCACTGTATGCGTGTTGATTTGCGTGAAGAGGTATTGCTTTTAAGACGCCATCCCTCAGCTCTCTCTCGCATATCTTCTCCATGGTTTTCAAGAAAAAGGAGGTCAGGCTGATCGGTCGTTAGGATTTGGCGTTAGTATAATCACCCTTACCTGGCTTAGGGATGAATATGACTTTCACTTCCCTCCATCCTTTCGGGATGTATCGAAAGGCCAGGCACGCCCGCAATATGGGCACCAGTCTTTCAGCAACGGAGAGCCCACCCCATTGCAGTAATGCAGGGAACACCCCGTCCGGACCGGACGCCTTGAAAGGATGGAAGCACCCGATCGCCCACTGGACTTTTTCCAGCGTGATCATCATGTGAGCATAGTTCCAGTCGTTTCCTGTTGGAGTTTGGTTTACCTCAGTCCAGTCAATTGTGGGTGTGAAAACGCAACCTGGGAAGTGAGTTTCAGTAAGGACGCGCATCGCCTCTTCTGGAGTAGTGGTAAGCGTATTGTCAGGTTTTCGGAGCACTGCAGGTCCATCAGAGTTCTGCTGTGCTAGTATTTTCCTTACCCTGTTTGCTTGCTGGCAGGATTCTATTTTCCCGCAGTATTTCCTCCAGCCAGTAGAGCTTCTGTGCCGGATGCATTTCTTGTAGCTGGATTTGGCCGCCCGGTAGACGTCCCAATCCTCGTCAGCGTAGGTGTTCATGGCTCTGTTAAGGGCTGACCTTACCTTCCTGCGCTTGCGTTCCAGCTCGGCTCCCCACCATGGTTGCCTGCCTGGTGTTGTGGGTGAGTGGTTTCTGGACAGGACGCATGATAACTGTCTAATAGTGATTTCGACAGGTAACTTACTCTTTCTTCAATCTGGCCCGTGTTCTCAATGGTCGACGAGTGCTTTGTTGGCGCAAGCTTAGTTTCAAGAATGCGAGTGAAGGCAGCTCGATCCGTGTTGCGTGGGTTGCGACGTGGCAGTATAGGTGTCACACAGACCGGGATGTCGAAGCGGATCCACCTGTGGTCCGAGCAGGAGGCCTCTTTCGAGACCTGCCACCCGGTTGTAATGGCCGCTGCGCCCTCCGATGCCAGAGTTAGATCTATGATCGTTCGGCTGCGTCTGGTGACGAAGGTTGGTTCGGAACCTGTATTTAGTAGGGTTAGGTTAGTCGTAAACAGATAGTCAACTAAGGCCTTACCTCTTTCGTTCTGCGTGTTCATGCCCCACAGAGGGTGATGAGCGTTTGCGTCGGCCCCTATGATCACCTCGAGCCGTGTGCACTCACAGTGCTTTACGAGGCGGGCGAGGTCATGCGGGGGTGGCTCCTCTGCCTCTGGCATATAAGCCGAGACGAAGGCCACCTCTACTTCCGTGTCCCCGCGCTGTAATAGCAGCCTAGCTGCAGAGATATCCCTGCAACAGAATTCCGTAAGTGGCTGTGCTTTTAAGTTACGCGTTGTATAGATGCACGATCTCGGATTATCGTGTTCTGAGCTAAATAGAAGCTTACCCCCAAGATTGGAGAGTCCTTGTATTCTTCCCGCCCTGATCCACGGCTCCTGGATCAGGACTATGGCCGTATGTTGAACCTCCAGCCACTTCCGAAGCTGAGCCGTTGCGGTCTGACTGTGGTGGAGGTTTGCCTGCAGGACTTTACAGGTCGCCGAAGGGGACGCCATCACTGGTCGATCCTTCCTCGTCTCCCTCAAGCCGCAGCCCGGCAAACAGAGAGCCGGCGTCGAAACCGCCCTCCTCCAGGTCAGAAGCCGATGACAATAAATTGTCATCGAGCTCCCCACCCGACGAAAGGACGGTCTCCACATCGGCGACTGCTGGGGCCACTGGCGCTGCTCCCGCAGGCTCGACCATAGGTGGCACCGTTGTGCTCGTGGAGGGAGTTGCCGCATCCACCCTTGTTACCCCCGATGTGGTAGCTTCTTCGGCCGGACATCCCTGAGGGACGTTGACGAACTTGCCGTTCGGAGTTTGAAACATCACGTAGACTCTCCCGGCACAGAAAGAGAGTCTACGTCCGGCGTCCATCAGTGTTGGGATCTGGTCCTCTGGGATCCCAACTACCATGAAGCAAGCCTTCTCCTGCCTCTTCGCTTGCAGCATGGTCCATTTTTTTATATCTAGCCACCGATTCTGGTGGCATAGAAGGCGCCCGATGTTTTGTGGGTCCATAAACACACCCTGGTCGTCCGGGATGAGTATGCCGCATCGAATACGGCGCCTAATGTCCGCCTGCCTCCTGATCACCAGTGAAGCACCAGTGGGACCCGGCATCTCGGCGATGAGCGTTTTCAGCCAATTTAGGGTGACCTCATTGTCACACCACAGCCTAAGGGCCCCTTCGGCAAACGCTGGCCTCGCATTGAAGACGGGCACCGGTAACTCCTCCGCGTCAGGAGAACAGGCTTCGGCGAGCATCTTCCTCTGAAGAGCTTCGAGGATCTGGTCCGCCACCTCCTTGTTGATCTGGCCTGTCTTGCCGCATGTGACTGCGACGTCGAGGTCAGATCCCGCAGCTTGGGCGTAGCTCCGGTTAGCTACCCGTTTGGACTCACCAAGCCGAGGCCGCTTGCGCTCTCCACGAGGTGATGAAGTCTCGTTGAGAGCCCGCTTGGCCGCGGCCTGGTCACTCCGAACAGGTCGCTCCGTAGCCACCTTCGCTGTTCCTTCTGCCGTGCCAGCTGGTGGTTGACTGGGTCCAGGTCGGCTGTTGCCGTCCTCTTCCTGCAACCGCTTGCCTGCGGAGAAGATGACATTACCTACAGTAGGTTGTACCTGACCTGCGGCATTCGCCAGCGTTGGTTGAAGGGACTTACCCTTCGCTTGAGATGCTGCTAGCCGTTGTTTTTTGCTCGGCCTGTTCTTCTTCCGGATGCCACTAGCTGGGGGGACCGGAGCAGCTTGCACTGCGGGGTCCGCACCTTGGCGACGTGGTGCCGGAGCGTTACCTCCCTTCCTGCCCTTGTTCCTGCCCTTCTGCACCCGCCAGTTACGCGTAAACACGTCGTCGGGGGTGCAGAGCTCCGCCGACTGACCAGTGACGGCCAACGGGGGAGGGGCGACTAGAGGAGCTGAAGGCGGGGGAGGATTTGGTAGCAGAGCCCGTCCACCGGCGTTAACCATTGCGGGGGGCTGTGCTGAAGGATCGGCACTGGTCCCAGGCAGCTCCGATTTCCTTCCCTTATTGTTGTGGGACTTGTTGGTCTTGGCCGCGGTATTCGCCGTTGCCAGACCGGTGCCCGCACAGGAGCTCGCCGCGTTAGCAGTCGAACTCCCGGGGGCCGAGGAGGTGCTTGGAGCACTCCCCTTCGGAGTTTTGGCTTTCGCCTTGGCTCCGATGTGTGTGTGTGCAGTGTGAGTGTTTGTGTTAGTGGTTGTTGTATGTGTGTGAGTGGTTGTTGTGACAGTGTGTGTGTTGGGTGTGTGTGTGTTAGTGGCGTCAGATTGTTTGTTTTCCATAGTGTAATGTGAGTGAATTCGTCTCTTTGGCTTCCCACCCTCCTTGGAGCCCGCACCAGGGAACGTCTCGCTACAAGCTAGCTCGAACGTTAGAAATACCATCGAGATATAGGGGTGAGGGGCTGGTTTACAGTGCGACATCGGGTGCTTGCTCGGGTTGGCATAGGGGACTGACTGATCCCTTCTGAACTGATCAACCCTCACTTACACCGTCAGCATGACCTTCACCACCGCTTTGGCCATCCTAAGACAACCTCCGCGGACCTCCCACCCCTCGCCGTGTCCCTCTGACGGGACACTATGGCCATTTCCCTACCCCCGGCTATTGGGTAGGGCCACCGTTTTGCTTGAAATCCGGACCAAAGAGGGCGTGTTGCCTTGCGGACACATTACCGCCAGCGCCGTTCGGCTCAACCCCCCAGGATTCCTTCATCCCCGCTTACGGCGCTCAACTGCGCAGGTCCTAGCGCAGGTGACTGATTGTACCTGCCCGATGCCAGTTAAGATTTGAGTGGCAACCAAGCCCACCACCATCCAGTCACAGATGGTCGCGGTGAAGTAGGGTGGAAAGCGCCTGGTGGTTTTTGTTACGTCTATTTCATATGAATTAGACCAAGAACAGGGTGGCAACCGCGTGAAGGTGAACTCACCAGACTTGCCTTGAGGATCTACACGACTGTGGCGCTCTCCCTCAAGACCCCGCCACCTTACCGCCTCTGAAGGAGGCAGTAAGGTAGACTTGCATATATTCTAACAGCCGTGTGTAAGCAAAGCGTGTCGTTGTGCAACCGTGAAAGCATACATGCAAGCCAACCCCAAACTTCACCCTGAGTAACATAGGCTACTTTTTATCCCTGTATTCCCACGGGAACGGGATCTACGCGGGTGAAACCGCGGGACGTCCGTTGTAAATATAACTATAAAATGCCGTATGATTGATTACTCACTACATTCTGTCAGCGCGTCTAGTACATAATGTGTAAAATGTAAATGTAAAGGGTAAAAATGTATAAATGTATCCTGGTGTCCTGAAACACAGGCCATGAGCCTAGCTTAGGCAGTCTCCCGCAATATATACTTACCTGAATAGGGAATATGCATGTTTTTTTATATTTTTAAATGATTATTTACGTCATTATATATATGTAAAAAAAAATCTGCACCTAAAATACAATATTTGGTCCAAAAAAAAAGTTTTAAAATAGTAGGCTAATTTCAGCTTCTTAAACGACCGCCATTTTATTATAATTGATACATAGTTATTACGTACAAGAATCCGTCGACGTCATCTTTCAAGTCCGACGGTCACACGACTAGACTACTACGCTATTATCCAATGAGCTATCACTCACCATACATAATGCGGAAATAACTTTAAAATTCAAACAGAAATAAGTTATTTAAACAAAAAATAAAAGGCACTTGCATTCGCAGCTAAACAACATTCATTGTCATCAAGTATTCAACTCGTTGTAAGCAGGAGCTGCGGAATAAAGTATTAAGTACTACTTGACCCGATTCCTTGCTTTTGTACTGAATTGCTGAACTACGGTGAACCGAAATTAAGTTTGACTTGTTCTGTTAATTTTTATTTTTTGTTTTTAAACTCACACAAGGGAAAATTAAACAATAAAACGAATATTCAGCAAATTGTTATAAATTATTGGTTTTATTGCTTAAATGTGAAGGCTGTAAATATACCTACTCTAAAACCGACAGGCACTTGTTCTTCCGGTCATTCTGCTATTTTTTTATCTGGACCATACCATAACCTTGTAGTTACTGGACATATTTGAAGGTCAAAGTTTCAACTTTTTAACTCTTTACGTGCATTTAGACAAAGAACCGTCATCGTCTTTCTGCTCTTGTCCCATGTTATCCGGGGTTAGCGTAACACGTTTCTTCTTTCATTGTCTTCTATTATCAGTCACGCAATTCTTACAACTCCACTTGCTTTCATATAATTTCTCCCAAAATCAATCCATAGTTTTCTTGGTTTTCCACTTTCTCTCTAACCATCACTGTGTATATCAAACAAATAATCGTGCTTTAATTGAATTAGATCTCAAGTTAGTCATCTTAAGTACACTCCAGTGGTCATGCATCATTATATTATGATTCTTCTATTAGCGTGTCAAATGCGATGAGTATGGCACTTTCAGTAGCGTTCATCAGTTCCTCTAACATGTGGACAATAACACGGTTAGGACACGATATGAAGGACTGTATTTCGTTACTCCGAAGTTCGAAATACCGAAGTACGATATACAGAAAGTTCGTGAGTCCGAATTACGTTAGTCAGAATGTACGCTATGACGAAGTACGGTATTCAGAATGTTCGTTACTCCGATGTACGTTACTCCGAAAGTTTGCTACTACGAAGTACTGTACTCAGAATGTTCGTCACTCCGATGTACGTTACTCCGAAAGTTTGCTACTACGAAGTACTGTATGCAGAATGTACATTATCGCGAAGTACGGAACTCCGAAAGTTTGCTATGACCAATTACTCAATAATAATTGAGAATAGTAGTGTCAGTGACCATGTCAGTTTAAAAACTTGTATAATTGAGAATATTCCTCATTAGAGAGTATTTCGAATTAATCAAGTATTATAAATGATGATTATTGTGCAAATAGGTTTTACAAGTCAGTAATTCTCAATTATTATTGAGTAATTGGTCGTAGCAAACTTTCGGAGTTCCGTACTTCGCGATAGTGTACATTCTGAATACAGTACTTCGTAGTAGCAAACTTTCGAAGTAACGTACATCGGAGTGACGAACATTCTGAGTACAGTACTTCGTAGTAGCAAACTTTCGGAGTAACGTACATCGGAGTAACGAACATTCTGAATACCGTACTTCGTCATAGCGTAAATTCTGACTAACGTAATTCGGACTCACGAACTTTCTGTGTACCGTACTTCGGTATTTCGAACTTCGGAGTAACGAAATACAGTCGATATGAAGTGTTCAATCGTTTGTGTGTTTCCACCCCTGTAGTTTTTTTTGTCCGCTATGTTTACGTTCTTATAACAGCGATCCTGTTTTTACCCTCGCCTTTCCCAGTCTCACCTTTTGCATATTTATTGGTTTTTCATTTTTGATTGTAAAACTTATCCAATCGATATAAGGGCTAATTGGTGTAACCTCTGCAGGATCATAAAAGGGATGGGTTTTAACCAAGGCGCAGAAACCTGGTCCTTCTTCGGAACCGAGAGAATTGATGCCGACTACACCTGATGGATGGAGCACGGGCCCGCCGGAGTCACCTGAACATAAAGTACTCAACACACCACATCTTCTTGCTAGACACATTCCTAATTTAACATGCATAACAGCATTCTTATCACAAGGCACAACTACAGTATCCACTGAAACGCCAAATTGGCCCATTTGGGACAATCCGTCAAAACGGCCCGAGCGCCACTTTGTGACATTTGTCACAATTAGTAGTAGTAGTTCCATGGCGTCGGACTATATCTGTTTCCTTCTATCCCATGAAGTTTCAATCCTTTTTCTCTTTTCTACCCGCTACTTTATTAAATTCTTCATGCTAAAAACACGACAACACTATACCACTATGGTCAATTCGATTTAAAAAAAAAAGTTGAATGTCAGTCTTTGAAATCCGATGAATGACGCGCGCGATTGACGGATGCTCTAGTGTATTTTCAAGTAATTTATTGGTTTTGAGTGAGTGTTTTTGAATAAAATAGTGATTTTGTGGATAATTATAATACAGTGTATGTGTGTGCAACCGGATTTTAACCTAAATGTAAGTATATTTTAACTTCTGAGTGATTTTACGGGTGCTTGTAACGGTGTTAGAATTTTGTCAGAATGCTTTCGTAATTTATGAAATTTTAAGACCAATTCCGTATCCAAAGTAATAGTTATCACATTGGATATTTACTAGACAATAGTTTTCAGCAAAAACATATACAAAAGATAGTAAATTAAAGTTAAGATTTTAAGTTTTGTTCAACATAACCTTGCAAAAAAACAAACATGGCGGTCCGCGAAATTCAAAATTATATTTTTTAAAAATTCATTAAAATAAATAAATTTAATTAAAGAGAGTATTTCTTGGTCAGGGGGTCGTCATAGGGGCGGTTCTTGTAGAAAACAATAACATCGTATGTATTGTGTTTACTCAAAATTCACAAAAAAAAAATAAACAAACAATGTCGAGTGCATTTTTTTCATTTAATTCATTAATTAATTAATTCCATATATTAATTTATTGTATAAACCTATCAGCATAATACTTACAAGTAAGTTACATTATTAAATTATCTTTCAGATAGTAGCAAAATTTTTAATTTACGTGAAACAGTATATTTGTGATAAATTATTTAATTTAAGTGATTAAATTATTCCCCGTCAGCAATAAATACTGGTTAAAAAAAAAAAAAATAATAATATTTTTCTACCAACAACTATGTTTATTTTTATTTTATCGTACGTAAATAGAACCCTTCCACCAATAAAAGCCATACAATATATACGGTATCGATTTACTTTTTGAAATAATAATTTTTAAATTTCACATAAAATCACATAAGTTTTTTGCCAACCCTAGTCAATGTTTACGAAATAATATAATAAATTTGAAACGAAATACTAACAAACACTTGACACCACTTGAAAGGGTCTCTCATAAGCTTGAACAAAAACATTACTTCGAACCGTCTATTGTTTATAACACGTCAACAAAAAAATAAGATAAGAGCCCGGCCGCACGGCGCACGCCCGGCGCACCCAAGGTCAGGCGCGCTCGACCTCGATTGGTTTTGTTTTGGATTGCGATCGCGCATATGAGCGGGTATACAACAATTGTAAAGGCACCTTAAGAGAAGTAGCATCACTAGCAATGGGAACCGAAATGTTTTCAAACCTTACGGTAAGATTAGTTATTCCGTAACCGGTCAAAATGACTTCTTGGCCAGTCATAGTTAAATAATCTAATCCGCTGACGCGAGCGTACCTCTTTAAATAAATTGGTTCATGTTTAACCAAAGCTATGTCACTGTATAAGTCATACAACCTTAACGAATAGGCGGGGTGTAAGACACGATATCTCACATTGCTGTCGGAACCGGTGGAGTCATATTTGATGACCGGTTTTATGATTATATTAATATATGTTTTGACACGTTCAAGCCCTGTTTTAATTGAAAAACAGTGGGCCGCTGTTAGTGTCCAAGTAGGAGTTAGAACAGAAGCAGTACACGAGTGTAATTGTTTAAGCACTTTTTCAAAATTATTCTCTTGAATTATAATTCTGTATTGCAGTCTTACGATATATGGGAATTCAGTTTCGTTAGCATCTCGTCCACCCATAATCCTTAATTTATTTGGTAGTCCAGTTCGCCGTGGTTCAATTAATCTTAAATGCAAACAAAATGAATAAAATAGTACAGTATATCGCATAGTATACAACTTTAAAAAATATATATAGTGTTAGTTTTATCGTCACGAAATATTTTACGATTCAGAGTTGCTGATGGATTGAAATGTCGAAATCACTGATTTATTATTATTGCTGCAGGAATCGCTATATAATACTGAGCTATTGAAACAGGCTTGTCGTGTGTTTTATTTAAAAAAGTACTTAACCTATAGACTTTCTTACCGATTCTTCTCTTTAGGAAACGACAAATTCAAATCGTGCGCCTTAAATCGACGTTTTAGAAGTGCCTATGTAGGCCTATACCTAATACGCGAAGAGAAAAGTTAAAACAAATAAATTGGGTTAAAGGTAGGAGAATGATCTCTGAAGTAATTCTCATACATTTCTCTTTCTTTTAATAAAAAAATACTCTAAAGAATAACGGTCGCTAATTTTCCTCGTAAATAAAGTCGTAATTAGTTTGACAAAATAACATTCTTGACAGGGTAGATTTCATTTTATAAGTCAAAGAATGTAACTACAAAGCAAAATAAATGTATAATAATTAGCGTAGACTCAATAGATCATTCTAAATTCGCCTTTATTATGACTCAAACAATGCGGCTTTTAATTTCAATGATAAATTACAGCTTTCCGTAAATAGCGCGATGAAGCGGCAAGGTTGCAGAAAGCTAACTCGGTGGAGACTGAAAATCATCTGCCTAGCGGCTAGCCTTCTCCCAACTATTTTGGGGCAGTCTAACCGAATTCAGGCGAATACTAGTATTTTACATGGAAGACTGCCAATCCAAACTACAAAACATATTTATCTACATTGTAATAAGACACTCTTTAGGATTTCGAGGTCAGATTTTAGGGTTTCTGAAAACCTGTCTACTGTCTGTGTAACGACTATCTAAAATGTACAGTTAACAGGGGGACCAATGGTTTAATATGCTTTTTGAGGCATGGACGATACTCGATATGTAATGAAAAGGCAAAAAAGAATGGTCAGTAAAGAAAGGCCAGTGAGCTCGTCCAATAGACGGTGAGTCTTGGGTATCTCACCGTCCAATCTGAACCGGGCCCGGATCGACGGTGCATCTCGAAGAGTGGTCAGTATAGTAGACGGGGCCCACTAAGGCCAGTGCCTGCCAGGGTTGCGGAATTTGCTCGCAAAGGGCATAAGCAGGAACACGAATCAGATTTAATCAATAGAGTCTTACACTCCCTTCTGCTCTACCTAGAGCGGGACGAGTAATTTGTGCCATTTAAAGAAACCTTGATGCCCGAGAGGTGTGTCCGATACATTTCCCTGAAACATTTTGTATTTTGGAGTGTGGGAAATCATCAAATAACCCCCCCGCTCTTGGGCAGAGCGGTAGGGAGTATCAGACTTCTACTGACTTTAAACCACCCATGTTCCTTCTTAGTACTTTGTGCCGAGGCCGCGGTATCTCTTTCGAAATCCCTTAAAAACCTAACCTTCTGTTCTTTTCTCCACTATCCATGTTAGCTGTTACGAACAGTCTAGGGAGGGGCAGAGAGGGGGACAGTATAATGACGTCAGCCAAAAAGTAATTTTCGCGGTGACTTGCTCACCATCGGTTGTTCCCAGTCATGTTGAAATGCAAGTACTCGTAATTAACTATTTTGTTACGGATGACCTCTGATAGGTCATTTGGATTATAGAACGAAGTTTAGAGCTTTTAAAAGAGAAGGTATGAACTTTTTTTTGAGGATACTCGTTATCGTGAAAGCAGTGTTTCGTCTATGCGTCGTTCACGAGTGGTCATGTTAAAAATTCCACGCTGAGAGACACGATAAATAAATGAATAATATTCCACAACTATCACACAACGCCATCTAATCCCAAGCTAAACAGAGCTTGTGTTATGGGTACTAGACAACTGATAAACATACTTATATATTTCTAAATACATACATATTTTAGATAAATTTTAATTACACCCAGACACAGAACAGTTGACATTTCAATACTTTATCGTGATTCGAGTAGGAGTGAGGTGACTTGGCTTCCTCGAGTCTGTGCAATGTGTGCAAACCCTAAATCTAAAAACACATCTATAAGTAAGTACTGCACCAGATTATGATATCACCACACCTTAATTTTATTAGTTGATCCCAATATGATGGCTTCTTGTTTATATTTTCCAGGGAAAACATCCTGTGGAATATGATTGAGAAAAAGGAGCTGAATGCACCCTGACAAGCACCGGCCTTCCACGCGGAGAGGCGGACGCTGTGCGTTCGACGCTTATTTAATCGGTCGAGCCATGGTCGAGCGGTGTCCTTGTGTAAGGCATCAACGGATTCCATACAAACCAATGTGACGTATATCCAGCCGTATAATTATGCCGTTGATTCCTTTGGATTTTTAATTTTATCTTAGCCAGTTAATGTCGTTTGGCTTCTATCAAATTTTTCAAACAAAAAAAAACTAATTGAATTAAAGTCTTCCAGTCTCTTAATGACAAAGTAAGATGACTACAGTTTTCTGACTGTATTTCGTTACTCCCGAAATTCTTTTTATCTAAATAAAGACCGTTGCTAAAAATAAATACTTAAAGCGAAAACGATTTTCAGAGATCAAAGGACAATGCCCAGCCCGGGTTTCCGATTTACCTGTCGATCAGATATTTTTAGTTACAAAGGTAAACACCGCTTACAACTAAATAGATCTCTTAAAGGAAAAGCCCACGCTCCTTAAGGACCCGTTCACGGAGTCTGGCAATGCGAACTGCCTCAGTCCTTGGGTGATGCGGCTTACGTCGAGCGACACGCGTGTCTTGTGTGTGACTTTTGTGGCATACTCTTAGCATTTTTGTCCACTGTCGCTGTGGAGAAGCGGTAACCCTATATTCCGAAATTAAAGAACGTATAGCATCACGCCTGTAATTCTCGAAGGGTTAGGCCTTTAGGCAGAGTTTACCCACATTTCGCCAGTTATGTTTTAAGTCTCATGTAATAGGACACAAGCCTATTGCCATCAACCGGGCTCAAATCTAGACTCTTTACCCGATCCAGAAATTGAACCAATGATATCATGCTCACCAGTCGTAAAGGCGGTAAATAATACCTGAAAACTGTATCAAAAACCGTATTTAAAACAAGATTTTCAAACAATTTTGTTCTAATTAAACTCTTAAATCGTTATAAGTTTTTAAACTGACATGGTCACTGACACTACTATTAATATCATAAACGGGATATTTACCATGTTTTCTTATTGTTTCGAGTTCCCGATATTTAGGCGCTGTTACAAGCACCATGATCAAAGATAAACTGAAGTCATTGCGGGTGAATCGTTGCCGTAAAATATAAACATTGGGCTCGTGGAAATAAGCTCGTGTAATCAAGAGAATACTGACGTGTTGAGCTCTGAGTACTTCTGCACGGGATATAAACGTGCTTTTAGAGCGGGTTGTGGAGAAGAGAGACCAACAAAAAGATGTGTGTGAAGAATAAAATGAAAGGAAAAGAAGTGGATGATAGTATGACGATTGTGTTCGTTCCAATGAACAAACCATAGATACTATTTGGAAAGTGGCCACACTGTTGATCTGTAAATTGATGTTTTGTCTATGGTCTTAAGCTAGCTATCGTAAGACCGACACGCATATTGTACACGAAAATCTACTTATCAAAATTACAGTCCATTATTAAGTTTTTATGTGGTTTAATTTAATACTAGCACGCCACAGATTGACAGAGGAAAATGGAAGAAAAAAATGTAATGGAAGATGATGATGATGAGGAGAAGAGAGACGTGAAAGCAGTTTGACAAAAAAAAAATAGAAAGTGCTTCGAAGATCTTTTGGCACAAACGTAGTTAGAGAGACTGTACACATCATGAAAAGGTTGATAGAGCCTGCTTTAGAGTACTTACTAATGAAGATGCTTGGATCTTGGAGTCTTTTGTCAGCTGGACCCGTGTGCTACTCGCGTTGGCTTTCTTTCTCACTTGACCATATAATTTATTTTTTGTTTTTTTAATGGTAAACATTCAAACTAGTGGATATAGTGGAGCGCAAAATTGGTTGGTTACATTTTGATATAAAAGGCTAAATGGATTTGGATGTTTGGTATTAAGATAGGCGTAGGCTACTTTTGATCCCGAAAAAATGTGGTGTTTCCGTGAGATGAGCAAATAACTCAATATAGTTTTAAGCCACACTCAAACATCTTTACTGATTTAAGTAATATTTGGTAGTATCAGGATATAATGAAAAAGTCTTGAAAACTTGATGTCACTCTTTTTCAAATTTCAGTTCGTATAAGTATGCAAAAACCAGCCATTTCAACCTTCATACAGCCATCCATCGTTTCTTTGGTCAAAATCTACTTCTGAAAAAACAGAAAACAGCCTAAAACATAAAATATCTCCCCACCAAGTCGGGTGCCTAACACCAAAAATAAAAGGGCCCTTAATTTGAGCTGGCATCCCTTTTAGCGCGTTCTCAGTAAACATCCCTTTTGTAAAGGTAGATTAAAATTATCAACGTGTTTACCGTCCGCTTCTGCGGTTTTATTTGCTTATTCATTAAGGAGTTTATAAACCGGCAACCTTTGAGTGTAAAGTATGGCTGCTAATAGTTGCCGTCAATATTGACAGCAAATACAAATAGTTTATTTTCTTTACAAAGTTTGTACTACATACTAGTTATAGAAGTGTCCTTTTAAGCAAGTAAATGCCTGTACTAGGCAACAGCAACTTACTTAACGTACTAGCAGCTTACACCCTTCCTGCATGCCACACATTTTATGTCTTGCCGGCCTGTTTGCAGGACGATTGAATGAGAATCGAAGGTGTTTTGTGGTTAATGCATTAATTTATTTTTGTGATGGTCGGAAATATTCGTAATCTGTCTAGACTTTTCCCATCTATGTTGGGGTCGGCTTCCAGTTCAATCAGAAGCAGCTAAATAAATTTTACATGGAGCGACTGCCTATATGACCTCCACAACCCAGTTAGTACTAATACGATAGTTATACGATACCCTATGGTAAGACTGGTTATCACACTTTCAGGCCACTGACCATTTGTAAAGACTCCCAAAGATCTACAAGTGACAGTCGGGACCAGCAGCACACCTCGGACACTCCATACAACGCCCGCAAAATAATTACCTATTATACTACATAAACAAATAACGTTTGTGCACGACGTGCACGTGCAAATGTGTGCGTAAACTCTAGTAGGGTTGTCGTAGTCTAAAAAATGGCGCGGAAAGTGCAACGGTCTGCGTCGCGAAAACCGAACGACGACTAATACGAGCGCGAGCCATTGCTCAAGAGTCGGCGACGACTACCTCGAAGTGCGGGGTGAGGTGCGGTATTTAATATGAGCGCGGGGAAGGGAGTGTCCCTTCTGGTCGTAGTACTATTATGTATTCTGTGCCAGCAGTTAATCGTGAGTGGACCAAACTAGGCAAGCATGGCCTAATCTAAAGATTGACCTGAGCAGCATTTCGTACTAAGCAACAAACTTCTGACAATGGATGCAAATATTGTAGCCACATAATATTGCAGTAATAACGTTGCCCGTTTAGACACACCTTTACAAACATAATTTAAACCAGCTAATTTTCATATGTCCACTTTATCCTAATGGCAGGAGAGTCTATAATCGTTTGGCGTAATTGCCTGGTTGGGAAACAGTTTCTTTCTGAAAAGACTATTGTTTTGAATCCTTTAATTCAGTTCAGTGGTGTTTGGTGTTTAGTGATCGCGTTTTATGGGTTTATTTTATGGCGTTAATTTTGCGGGGAAAGTACCTTTTATTTGGTGGAACATTGTTCGATAATTATAATAGACATTTTGTTGTCTCTTTGGAAATTATCAGGAAATGATCAAAGTGTGTGTGGCTAGATAAAAGCCGCGCGTTACACAACACATTTTCTTCTTCCATTTTCCCGGTCAGGCGTAAGTAGTTGAAAATATAATAAGTAGTTGAAAATATAAACGACACAATAACATCCTTTACGTACAAAAAACAATATTTAGAATAGTCTGGAAAGTTTTCTATTGCCTTCGTGAGATTGGACATTCTGAGGATTTATGAAAGTAGTTATAAGCCCCTAAACCCATATTACGTGCTGAATTAGTTTGCCTAGTATTTTGAATAGATATCTAGGACAATTTTCAGCCAAAAAAAGGTACATATTGTGGGAGCTGCGGGATAATTTAAGGATCGATATTTTTTGCTTGGGTATTACTCGGTAAATTTCAATCTGCTGACGAAAAAGAATAAGAATAATTTATTGTTCCAGAAATTAAATTCGTTACATTGATTCCTGTAACTCTCACTAGGATTCCCTGCATCAAGCACAGCCTGAACAGTTGGATCTAGAAGATCGTTTTTTGCACACTAGGAATTTCTCCTGTATCTTGGGTGCGTTTTAAACATTCAAACTCACAAACACGAAACAGCCAGACCCGGGAAAACTGCCTGTGATATAATATAGGTACATGTTTGATGCATGCGGGAATTGAATCTACGACGCGCAGTGCACCAGCCTATCGCTCAGTTACTGCCCCAACCGCGTCGTCTTGTATCTAGAAGTGTAACTAAGGTTATAGGTCAAAAGTTATCACATAACCTCACGCCTGTAATCCCGAAGGGTTAGGCAAAGGTACCTAATAAACACCTACATTTCGCTAGTTACGTTTAAGGTTGAACAAGCCAGTCATTCTTCCATACAAACTTATGAAGGTGATTACTCCTCTGTTTGACGGTGTAGGTTCAAAATTAAAAATTGTATCTACTGGTCTTATCATTATCTAGGTCTGTATGGAAGCAGAATTGGAAAAAAATATTGATTTGGAAGTTAAGAACGTCAAAACTTTCATATTTTAGCACTGATTTTAACTCATCTTTGGGCGTAAATAAGTAACGTATATAGTATGAAAAAGAAAAAAGTGAAACCATACGGACATAGATTAGTTATTAAAAAATTTAAATAATTTGATTTTGAACAGATACATTCAATAGATTTTTCATGAAACCAAATATACCAAAGGTCTGCATAGAAAATTTCGCGCACCCGTTTTAGTTGTGTCTCTTTCGCTCTATGCATTTCGCTCGTGATGTCGGATGAAATAGCATGCATTTTAGCCCCGCCCACCAACTAGTTCGTGCCGTTGGCTTGTTTACCCTTAAGTCCAATGTATTGGGCGGCTCGGGAAGTATTTCGACGGAAATAGGCTTGCTCTCCATTACATGGGACCGGGCACAAATCCAGATTCCGTGGGTGCAACTGAATGATTGAAGAACCCAATAACACTTTGACCAATCCGGGAATCGAACTGAGAACCTTTTGCTTTTGCAGTGCACCAAAACCATAAACCAAAAGAATTACAACTAAATTACCAAAAGTCATAAGGCATAACTTAACAAAAAGCATATTTCACTTAACCTAATATCAAACCATAACAGTATCCATATGTTTTTCGCATAAAAATTATATTTCGGATTAAAAATTCAACATGCGTGCACCCTCTTGCTTAGGAAACGCGTATATCTACCCCTTAACAAAATGAGAAACCCACGTCACTTTTTTCTGAAACGACCAGGGAAGTTGACCTCTCTTGGTTGCTTTGACCATAAATAGTTTGAAATAAGGTCGCTTTTCGTGTCTATCTGTTTGTCTGCTTAGTTCTTTTATAATGCTCGATGGATTTTGATGTGATGTTCAATAGGTTTTCTAGAATTTAGTCTGTAAGCTTGCGCATAATATTTTTATTTCAGTTACTTTATCCGAAATAAGGTTGTTCAAACATATTTACTGATCATCATTTTTTTAACTAGATGATTACAACCGGATATTAATCTTTATAGCTATGTGACTGGCTAAGGCTATATAAGTGGCTTCTGGAGTTACAGTTTTTTACAAGGTGTTTTTTTTTTCATCATTTTATCAGTCCGGGATCATCCACTGCTGGGTATATCCCTCCCCTTTTTACCCGACTACGGCGAAGCCAAAAGGAAGGGTAATGATTTTGGCAGTCTATGTATGCCACCTTGCTAATGGCAATTAGCAGCTGACTTCTGTATCAATGAGAACGCCATGAAGGAGCATCGGGTATCAGTGGCATGCGACTACGAAGAATATCAGACAAGAATTATTTTCTTGTTTTCTACTTTTAAGACCGCGATTTTGTTAGTAGTCGGGTTTTAGATTTTTGAACTTAATTTTTTTATTCCACCACATTTTGTTTTGACTTTTTTTAGATATTTTATGTCAGCCAGAGTCGAGGCGATGAGATAAACCTCATCCAGTTTCAACTTACAAAAAATTACGTTATAAAGAGTTTGTAGAAATCAAATTACAGAATAACCATCATTCATCATTATTAAAAATAGATCTATCCTTAGTTTCATGACAATTGTGTTCAGGGGCTAGCTTGTTGGGCCAGGGGTCACAAATACTGGTTGTAGTTAGGTAATATCGTGTCACAGTAATAATGTCTCGTTGGCTGTTTGTTTGTTCATGTTAGTAGTTGGGGTCTGCAATGCCGTATGGGGGTGTAAAAGATGAGGGCTATGACCCCGAGCTATAACGTTTTGGCTAGATATTAATTGAAATACTAATTTGGTGCTAATGCAGTCTTAAGATTAACTGACTGTGAATGTATTAACATAACATAACATCACGCCTGTAATCCCAGAAGGGTTAGGCAGAGGCGTATCAAATAGTACACCCACATTTTGTTAGTTATGTTTAAGTCCAATGCAATAGGGGGCCAGCTTATTGCCATCAACCCAGCCCAATCTAGACTCCGTGGCTGCTACTGAGCGAGTGAAACTCAAACTCAAACTCAAATATTTTATTTCAATTAAGCCATTACAGGCACTTTTGAATGTCAGAAGGACGGAAGAAGAACGAAACTACGAGTGCAATACGTCATTCCGAAAGCCACCACGCCGAACCACACGCCACCGAATGCCCGCAACAACAAGAATGAAGAACAAGTACTGGGTACGATACCCTTTGGTATGACTGTTTGTCAGAATTTCGGGCGACTACTTTATAACGACTGTCAAAGGTCTGCAAATGACAGCCAAAATATGGTATGTAAAGCAAAGACCAACTTAGGTTAGTGCGGCTTAACATCAAGATCGACCCGTGCAGCTGTTATTATTTAGCCCCAAGCTCCTCAATAAAACAATATTATTTATCAAAAATTCTATTCAACTTTTTGTTACAAATAGGTGTAACGCTTCCTCGGGTCAGCGACAACCCTGCTGACCACACGTTCCGTCTAAGCGTAAAGTTCACACACAACATAATATTGATAGTCAGGGAATTCATCCGTAAGGGAAAACCGATACACCGTGCAAAGCTATCTTTCATAAAAGATTAGCCGACAAAAGAATTACGTATCAGCGCGTCCGTGACTCGAAGATATCTTTCGCTAAACTGATATCTTTTCTATCTTTGTGTTCTTAAATTATGTATGCGTTAGTAGTGTTTACTATTTTTGACCGACTTCTAAAGAAGGAGGTTCTCAATTCGATTAAATGGTTTTTTACGTGTGTCTTCAACGATAACACGTAACCCGATTATGATGATCGAAAATATTAAGGATGTTTGGTTAAGTTCTGATGAGCAGTTTTGTAAGTTTAATTCATTAATGAATATTAAACTTACTTCGTTTATGTAGATAGTGTTATTAAATAAACAGGAATTTGTGTAAGAATTATTGAAAAGTATTTTCAGAGGAATTTAAACGGGACCACTTTTACATTTTTGTTTTTGATAGAAAAATAGGGTTCTAAAGTTAGTAAATTGAAGCTAGAAAGCAATCAAGCACAGTTCTAGTTAAAATGTAAGCGATAGGTACTTTAATAAAATTATTAGGCAGATTTTTGACAACATGGTTTAATTAATCAAATTGGCAATTCGTGTAGTGAGTTTCAAACAACAGCTGTTTATTTTGGGACATTTACTAGTAAAGTAAAATTATAGTTTTTGTATAGGCATCTGGGTAGATGTCACATGTCTTCTTTTTGTTTGTACCCGCGTGGTGGATTACAGCTTATTCCCTCTCATAGAGAAGGCGCCTGTGTACCAGCAGTGGGAAAAATAGGTATAGGCTGATTATGTTACTGTGATCAGCTATAATTTTCAAAAATTAGAAATCGAGTGTTCCTCTTCAATATTTCTATGTACTCTATTCCATTTCAGTCTTCTCCAAGCTCCAGAATCTTCCACCAAAGTCATTTCACAGCATACGCTTTAAAAATGGGAACACATCCAACCCTTTTTAGCAGAAGCCTTTGATATTATAATTTTAAAGAGCAACCATTCCCTAGTTTCCAAACCAAGTAACTGGGAAACGTACGTAAGATCTCAAAAGCTAAGAATATGCGGAATGGCGAGTTTAAAATAATAATTTGTTAAGCAAAGTTAGTCGGTTTTTAGGAAAGTTCCCCATTCGTGCTCATTTCCTTGACTTGGTCGTTGAAGTTTCGACTTTCGTCCTCTTAGAGATGCTGGTCTTTTTTGGGTGTGTACTTCTACTTGTATAATTATTAACTTAGTTTGTGTTTCGAAGTGGTTTGGAAATGAAAGAATATTTTGTAATTTTTTTATAAATGTTACCTATCTCGCAAGTAAATTTCATGTGACTGGCTTCTTCTTAAACGGTCTATCCTGTGGGTGTTTTCAGTGTAAGGCCACCAGTCAGAGTCAAATAACTTATAAACTTAGCGGCAGGGCGCTAAGGGCACCTCCTGAGGGGTATGAGCCTCGCTTTAGGCGTCTCTGGTGGAGGGCAGCAGAGGCAGAGTGGATTTGAGTGATAGCATTATTATGGGAAAATTTTAAAACTATTGGCTCAGCTGCACGAACTGGTTCGAGCAACAGTCTGGGTAGATTGGTTCTGAAATACTATCCAATAAACAAAAGTATTGCGAATAAACTTAAAATATTGTGTATTATTTTACACGTCTCGACTCCGCTGTAGTGAAAACGGTGAGGAGAGATAAGAGGAGATGTCTAGTAATTTTTTTGAGACGTGATTGGTGAGCAGTGTATAAGGGCGGGACTCCACCAAAGCGGAGATGTGCCAAGCGGAGAGGAGATGTGCCAAATTCGAGCAATCACAGTTACATCTAGTCTTTCTGCACCCTTCCTGTGATTAGTCGAATTTGGCACATCTCCTCTCCGCTTGGCACATCTCCGATTTGGTGGAGTTGTTTGACGTGCCTTGAGCGCGGTTTGCTGAGTGCGGTGAGCTGTGAGCATAGTGCCGGTTTGCACATATCTCCTCTCCGCTTTGCATGTCTCCAGACAACTTCGGTGGAAACACCTTAGCTTTTAAGCATCTTCTCTCCCCTACGCATTGCACTTCTCCACACATCTCCACGGTAGCAGAGTCCGAGCCTTAATCAAGATGCAAATCCCCAAGCCTTAATAGTTTCAAATTCCCCCTTTAAAAAATAAACCAGACTATTTCAATCTAAACTACAGAACCTGCCCATCCGCTAAAACAAACGACATTCCTCTAAAACATATAAACCCATAACATCTGCATGTGACAGTATTCCAATTGGCTGCAATACTTCGACAGGGTTAGCTAAATTTTTCAACGCCAGTACCCAATCGACTCTCTTACGCCTAATGCAGTTTCAGCCATAAATCCTCCTGTTCCTCGTTTCTTTGCTACAGGATATTCGTCTTAGATTTTATAGGGGTTGGGGTTAGAATTGCGAATCAAGGAAGCGGGGATGAGGTTATAAATATGCTAGTGTCATCAAATTGATTTAAGGAAGATTTTGATGTGTTATTAAAATAGGAAGAGGAGTACTTTTGATAAGAATAAATCATGGTTTCTTGAAGGATAACTGGCATATTTTACTTGCACTGTTTGCATGTATATAACTCTCCTCTCTCATAGCGTGTCGATGACGATAGTATCCATCAGCTCCTGTGATGTACTAACAAGTAACATTACAGACAGGACACGATATCAAGTACCCCATAGTTTGTACAACTTATTACACACGTAAGTTGCTGCTTCATTTACCTATATATAGACTAGCCTTCTATTACAAGGGATTTAAACATTACAGAACGCCACCCACTTCGAACGCCAGGCATAAGTCTTGACCCCAAACTGCTACTGAAAAGTACCTGACTATGGCAAAAAAGCACAATAACACTTTGGCCGTCCTGGGAAACGAAACTAGGACCTCATGCTCAGCATCAGCAGTCGTGGTTGTAAGCACTAGAGCAACGAGGCAGTCGTCGTCAAGGAGGTCTATGACCCAGCTGTGGGAATAAGCTGATTATGAAAATTATGCTGGTGTAATACGGGATCGGACTGACTGACTCAAAAAAATATGATTCTGTTTAGTCCGTCAGTTAGATTATCGAAAAATATTGGATACGTGTTTTTTGTTTTATCAAATCAATAAAAATTGACGAAGCTATAGCGCGTCAAAGATCATGGAGTGGGGCTTGAAACGTCACTTGAAGGTACAAAATGTACTATCAGATGACGTCACGAGAGTTTTCGAAGCACTGTATCGTCTTCATTTTTTGTTTACGTGAAAAAATAAAAAATATGTGGTCAATATTTTTTGGAAATCTATCTGACGGACTAATTAGTTTTTTTTGTCCGATCCCCTATTGGTACAGATGTAGTGACATCTACAAAATGACTCATGAACAAATAAAGAAATAAAGGCTGTGACTCATTTCATTGCGATACTGGTATCAATTTATGAAGACAAAGTGCATCGGGGATATAGCTCAGTGGCAGAGCAATCGACTGCAGATCGATAGGTCCCCGGTTCAAATCCGGGTGTCCCCTACAATCTGTTTTTGTTTTCATACTTTTTGTGGTAGAAGTGGGCTGCCATAATCTACCATGCGGCTCTATTATTTGGTGCCGTAAACCTTCTGGGGATTGCGGGCAATATTTTGTGTTAAATAGTGTGTGTATTTACCCGACTGCGGCGAAGCCCAAAAGGAGGGTTATGTGTTTGACGTGTATGTACGTAAGTATGTATGTATGTATGTCCGTTTCTTTGTTCCCTCATATCTCATAAACGGATGAACCGATTTGAATGAAATATACGTCATTAGATTCGCCTTGGTGGCGGTTTTGGGGGCCAAATCGCGGAGTTCAAAAAAAATTTTTTTTCTATACCATCGAGTAGGGTATCAAAATAAAAGGTTTTAAGATTAAACGTTGCCCCACACTAGGGATTTCTCCTGTATCGTGGGTGCGTGCACAAACATATAAAGTCACATACACAAATACCCAGACCCGAAACAACTATCTGCAGGTCATACAAATATTTGTTCCGTGCGGGAATCGAACCCGCGACACGCAGCTCAGCAGTCCAACCGCTTAGCCACTGCGCCAACCGTGCCGTCAAACAGACATAAACCATTAACATTCACTGATACATCATAAACCTTGTCAATGTAATAGAACTATCTGGCTAGCCAATAGTTTTCCTAATGACATCTAATGACACCCCTGCCTGTTTAGCAAAATATGTCTGCGTATAGTGTGTTATGTGTGGTACATAATATATCAGTCAATCCCACTTCCCTTCATTAATAATTTAATTCTTCTACTAATTGTTTGTTTGGATGCCTGTTATAAAAGGAAAGCAGGTTTCAGTTTTTGATGACAGTGATATTTTTATAAGAATAGTAATGTACATAATGTATTATGTCTTGTGACATGGACATATTGTCTTTTAATAACTGATAGAGTCTGCACTCTTTGAGCAGTAGCAAGAGCTAATAAGGTGACAAGCTTTTTACTTAATTTTTTTAATTAAAATTCAGATTATCCCCAATTAGACAGTGATTACTACTACACTACTATTGTAGGATCACAAGTATTCCCATACTTGTATAAAGCGGGTTGAATTCTTTAAAGACCCATGAGAAAACGCTTGATGTGATCATCCCTGTCAATTCATTCATTTAACAGAGAAGCGAAAGTATTGATCTAGCCTAATGTAACAAGCTGTAGCCAACATTATTTTGGTTTATGTTTAATGTATTTCAGTGAGGTATTGTATTAGATCTGGTATTGAATCACACTGTGATTTTGGCAGAATAACTACCAACTCTTTAAGTGAATGCATTTTGCAAAAGATGGTCGCTGCCGGAGTAAGCTGGTTGCTTTATGGGTGTTTGGTACTGAAAGGAGATTGTAATAAATTATTATTAGAATAGAATATGATTGGTTTTATAACCATCGTCATTTTTACCAAAGGATATCTGACAAGTTCACGGTGGGTACCTACACCTACTCATATTTCCTTGCCCCCCCCCCCCCCCTTTTTTTTAATTTTTGAAGACAATTCGTAATTAATGTCAATGGTATGAATGTGTATAAAAAAAATAATAGCTCTATTTAAATGAGAAGGCATCTATCTGAAATGCATATTGGTCTCTATATCAAGTTCATGACACATATGCTTTACAATTTGAATTAACTCCGGTAGCTAGTAAATCATAATTGATAATTCCCACTCTGTGGCAATGTTAGTATGCCTTGATTCCTCATATGACAAGTTATATTTAGATTTTATGTAAGGCTAATAAATCATAAATGATAATTCCAACTCTGTGGCAATGTTAGTATGCCTTGGTTCCTCATCTGACAAGTTATATTTAGATTTTATGTAAGATGCTTGGAGATTAATACACCTAGCTTCACACCAAACCCATATCCTTCTACTACCATCATTTAGGTTAGACATTGAACACTACCCATCTTGTTAATGCAAGCAATGGCAGTAGTTTTGTCAATCCGAAGAAGAATATCACATTTATTTTTTAAATTTACAAAGCATTTTAAACCAGAAAATATTGCCCTTAACCTGGTTTATGTGATATATTTGCTCTGATTGTGACCACAGGCCTCCAACATTTTCACCATAGCAATGAGTATCCCAACCTGTCAGGTCTGTATAAACTTGTAAATCAAATTTTCTTCACTGCTATGCTTCTAAGTTTTGCTGATAAGCATGGTGTCATTATAATATAATATAATATAATATTCCACAACTATCACACAACGCCATCTAGTCCCAAGCTAAGCAGAGCTTGTGTTATGGGTACTAGACAACTGATAAACATACTTATATATTTCTAAATACATACATATTATAGATAAATTACACCCAGACACAGAACAAATGATCGTGCTCATCACACAAACATTTGTCCTGGGTGGGAATCGAACCCACGACCTCCGGCATAGCAGTTAGGGTCACTAACCACTAGACCAACAGGCCAGTCAAAGTCAACAGGCAAGTCATTGGTGGAGGAATAACATAATTATATTCCTTCTCCATTGAAAGTCAACGGTCAATTATTGGTCATGGTCAATGTGGCGAGGAGGGCTTAGGGGAGGCCTATGTCCAGCAGTGGACGTCTTTCGGCTGAAATGATGATGATGATGACCATTGAAAAAGTAAACCATAGGTAATGTCATGGATGCATCTTAATTAATAAAATAATTGATTGATTGTCTGATAAAAAGATGGTTTGATTTCAGTAATGGTATTCCATTTCCATTTGTTTTGTATGTACTATGCCATAATATGATAAAGCTGGCCATGCTGCTACTAATGTGCCTAAAAACAAGGCAAAATTCTCTTATTTTAAATTTTAGAATTTAACATACTCTTCATTGTGTTTCTTTTTTCAAAAGGTATGGTTGGTAGGTAGGCACAATGATTTGGAGTTAATCATGAATCCCAGTTTACAACATTAACAAGGTACTAGGGTACTTTTGTCATAATTAATAAGGGTTCCTAGTTGACTACGGAACCCTTATAATAGCATATGAACTTTAACACACTAATTGTTGTTTTCATGTTTTGTAAACACTCCTTGTAATATGCTTGGTCAATATATAACATATCATTAATGTAGATTATGAATAAGTGGCCTAAATTTCTTGCATAAACAACCACAGGTATTAACAATTTGATGAACAAACTAGGTGCAGTACATAGTCCATATGGCAATGCTGTAAATTCATATAAGGTTCCATTGAATTCAAAACAAAGGAACTTTAAATCATAAATATGACTTCCTTAAGTCTATGCAACACACTTATTAATGATCAGCAATTAACCTTACTGCAGTGCTGACTTTTACATACTTGTTCAAAGGTTTTAGATTTAAAATTAACCTGTTTGCCATCAGGTTTTGAAACAAGGAAAATCTTTTGAGATGTATTCTCCCTTTGGATGACAACATGGTGTTATAGCTCTTAATTGTAAAAGGTGAACAATTATGAACAAAAGCTTCCTGCATATGTGTAATTTCACAATCAGGTAAATTATTTTTAGGACTGAGACATGAAAGGGACATGAAATCCTTAATCCACTGCAATATAATGGGGTCATTTGTTGATTACAACCAACAAACAAAATATGTACCTTGTTTATTTCCTGCTGTTGTAGTAGACATCCCGGGTTCTCTCGGAACGCTGTGGGTTCAAGGATGTTCTGCGGTGTGATGGCTGTGGTCGAGTCTGTGGTCCATCTCATACCATCTCCTTGGTTGGTTGATGCTTTCAACTGTTGTGGTTGACTCTTCCTGTTTCCCATATATTTGTTACTTATGTTTTAAGCAGAAATTGCTGGCTTGGTGCAGTTTTCTTAATAGAATTTGAACTCTGTTGTATTAGGCATCTTATTTACCGCAATTCTTTGATAAATTGCCACCATTTAAAAATAGTTTTATGAGTAATTTCTATGAAATGCTTGTGCAGAGCCACTACAGACCTTGTTTTTAGATTCTTAATGATAGAGTTCACACACCAACTTGTTGCTTCACCAAGTGATTTTAACATAGTTATTTTATCTAGTAGGTTTTTTATTATATGAGACCTGATTTTGTCTATTATTGTAAGTGCTGTGCCCACCTGTCTTTGCTGGTAAGCGATACACTTATTTCTAGTTATTCCCATTTTAGAGATCACTAGCTTTACTTTGGTGATGATAAGGATTCAATATCTGGGATTTCAACAAAATGAGTGTCACGTTATTCATCAGGGCCTGATGTTTGACAAATTTCACACCTTTTAATGATTTTTTTCTCAAAAAATGATGAAAAAATACCTTACTTGGTCCCTTAGGGTTTCCCAACAGCATTTGACTTGCACTACACAGTATCTCGTACTGTCGCACATGCTGGTTTTGATCAAATCGGCATCACGTGCCGATATAATAGAAATCTGACATCCAAGTTGATATCTTGTAGTGTTTGTAAACACTGTATATTGTAAGGTTTCTCAACAGCATTAGAATAGCACTGAACAGTGTCTCGTACTTTAAGCACATGCTGGTTTAGATCAAATTGGCAGCTCGTGCCGTTTGTCATCAAGGTTGATATCTCGTATCAAAGTTGATCTTCGTGTTTGGTAACTCGTACTAACACGGTAAACAGTATTTCGTACTGTAAGCACATGTGGGGCTGGTCGGCATCGGCAACTCGTGCCGGTAACAGAAATCTGTTATAAACATCAAAGCTGATATCTCGTATCAAAGTTGATCTTCGTGTTTAAGTATCTCGTACCAACACGGTATATTATCCTCGACCATTGCTGTAGCCAGCCACGTTTTTTTTGACTTAGTTGCACCTAAAACAAAAAGCTTACCTTCGTTATCCGAAGTAATGACGAGCAAAGGGCTCCGGTCAAGTCCGGTCCCGGTCGACACTTTGCCGTTGATTTAAACTGAGGTTGCGTTTGGCACACCATCGGGACTCCGTATTTTGTTTCGACGTCGTAAATCCAACTTATACAAGAGTATTTCCACATTTTTCCAATAAGTTTTTCTTCAGAAACCATTTTTACTTGCGATGCCGTTCAACGCGCGAAAAAGAAGTGTCAAATCTGTGCTGCAATCCATAGAGAAAAAGTTTTGTTTTATTTTCTCTAAAACTGCGATGCCAAATACTAGCGAATTGGGAACTACACTGTAATCAATTATATTTCAGTTCATCATGAAATGAAATATTGCTTGGTCTTTATTGGCAGATAAGTAAAATAATATTTTCAACAAAAAAACTCATAACTTACTTCGTAATAAACGCCATCTCTGCATGAGCTAGTTTGTCTGCTACATAAAGGCAACTTTGTGCACCAAATTATCTTGAAATAAACGTCTTAGACTACCGTTTAATATCTCAACAAATGTGTTATTTCTTTGTCTTAGGTAAAACGTGGCTATCTGTTATGACTTATGAGTAACCTTAAGTATCAATAGCATCCATTTTGATAATCCTTTCCTTGACCTAAAATTTATTTATTTATTGATTTACATACATTTGTTGTGACAGGTAAGACCCAAGTTAACAAAAGTAGTCATTAATTACAATCCCAATTATCACAGTTATACAGTGGACAACATAAAACAACATAAATTAATGTAAATCAATAAAACAAAGAGCTCGTGGCTCACGGATAAACAAGGTTAAGCTACACTTCGGTTCGGTCCATGGACAGATGACCGTTCGCAAGTAATAATAGTCCTCCTGACCGTTTTTCGGCCACGGCAGCCAATCTCAGCGGAGATTAGCCATCTGCGCGGGAGATATTATAGTGCACAAGTGTGTGCGCAGGCACAAGTGCACTCTCTGTTCCCTTTTCTCTCATAGTCCGATGGGACGGCAATCCGACACGACCGGAGAGAGATCAGGCGCAGGACCAACGGCTTAACGTGCTTTCCGAGGCACGGGGGTATTATACCGCCAACTTCCAAACTCCAGGCTACTACTGGGAAATTTCTAATGAAAAACCCAATAGCACGTTTTGGCCGACCCGGGAATCGAACCCTCACGCTCTGCAGTCGCGCTTGCGACCACTAGACCAACGAGGCAGTTAGTCACAAGTTGCAGTTAGGCAGTTGGTTGGTTAGTCGCAAGTACCTTGCATATCTCGGAAAGCACGTTAAACCGGTGGTCCCGGTTGTCATGTAATGTTAAAGAACTGCAAATCTGACAACCAGTCTGGTCCAGCGGGCGAGGTTCCCATTTTTTTAATTATTAAGGTCAGGTAAGCAGACATCTAGTGGCGAGCATGGAAGACGCAGCGTAAGTCGCGGGCAACCGGTGGATGCAAGTGGCAGGTTGCTATTCCTCCCGTCGGGGCTGTGGGTTGTTCACAAGATACCGAGGCCTCGACATATAGGGCTAGGAAGGAACATGGGTGGTTTTTAGTCAGTAGAAGTCTGACACTCTTTTGGCTCTCCGCCCAAATAAAAAAAAGGTTGCTATTCCTCATAACGTTTTATGTGGGATATATGCCTTTGTCCTGCAGTGGACGTCTTCGCCGAAGAACCAGGGTCACCGACATAGCTCGCAGAATATGCAAGTTGAAATGGCAATGGGCAGGCCACATCGCTCGAAGAACAGACAACCCATGGGGAAGAAAGGTTCTCGAGTGGCGACCACGAACCGGAAGACGCAGCGTTGGCAGGCCTCCCACCAGGTGGACAGACGACATCGTGAGAGTCGCGGGCAACCGGTGGATGCAAACGGCAGGCTGCCGATCTTTATGGCGTTCTGTGGGGGAGGCCTTTGTCCAGCAGTGGACGTCTAATGGCTGATGATGATGATGATGATGATGGACGTCTTATAATGGTGAAGCTATGGGTTCGTGTAAAATTCTAGTATTCAGTTGTATCCAGTTAGACTGGGAGGCCGAGCCCAACATGTGCGTTTGGGGGTGATGAAACTGATGAAATAAATGAAACAGCTTAAAAACGGTTATAAGTTTATTGAACACAAGTTAAGTAAGAAACAAATACATATTCTATAGCTAAGACTGGGATATTTAACTATATATCTAGCTACATCACTACACATCTACACTTGGTTTTAACTCCCGCCCGCGATCTATACGTACCTATACGCTTTCATTTAATTGTAGCTCCGATAACAACTGCTATGAATTTAGTTATTCGAATAGCAATTTTATTACAGTATTATTGAGTTAGTAATATGACACATGAAGCATTAGAAAAAGAACGACAGACAGGTATAGTGAAAGAGAAAAGATTTTTTTTAACGTGGAACGGCCAGGGTAGCCCGCAGAATTGAAATTTTCTTACATTTTTCGCGATTAGCTGGTCAATGTCAAGTTGTATGAGGATTAAAATATGTTTTGCGGCCTCAACAAATATGACTTTACAAAGTTATAAATTATTAAAATCATCAATACTCCCCTTTTAGTTAATTTGATCACATTAACTGACTATTTCAGAAAAAAAGTTAATACATGGGATTATTTAATGAACTTGTATTGATAATTTTAATGAATTATAATTCTGTAAATACATGCGACTTTGCGACCTCAATATGTCGCAAATCATATTTTGTTAAGCATACAGCATGAAAATGACCGACAAATTGCAAAAAAAAACGCAAGGTAAATTAATTTCACTGTCTGGCGCTTCCATCATAAAAGCTGAACTATTTCCTAAAACTCGGTTAGCCATGTTAATGGACGCTCACCTATAGCAATACAAAAGTAATTAGATATAAAATACAAAACATAAAATATTTAAGTATTTACGAGACCTAAATCTAAATAAAAATATAACTAAAACCCTAGAATTACAAACTTAAGTAGTATTCATTTCTTTCCCAGTCTTTTCCGCTTCTTCCTGAATAACTCTTAACATAAACTTTCTAAAGTAGTAATTCTGTTCGCGGACCGCCTCTAGAATCTTCTGACTGGTTATCAACAATCTTTCATCTGTCACCATCATATTGTAGTTTGAACCATCTATTAGAGATTCGCTTTCCCTAGCTATACATGGAATACCTTCCACGGTATTCTTCCCTTTGCCACCAATCAGCACAGTTGGTCTTACCCTAGTATACCCATTGTTGAAGTCCCTCAACACTTTGCCCAACCATTCACAAGTCAGATTATTGTTGTCTACATTCACTCTCAAATCAAACTTATGGCCGTACCAACTCCTCATATCCAACACATTCATATCGTTAGACCTCACGGATAAAACACGGAGACTTTTCAAATCCATCAGCAGCTTTGAATCTAAGTAGTTGATCCTGTTGTATGATAAATCTAAGTTCAAAAGATCAGTTAAACCTTCGAATGTACCGTATTCTAACTGTGTCAGGTGATTGTACCCTAAGCGGAGTGTTCTCAAATGAGGGAGCCTCTTGAAAGTAGACGGACCTATCCGTTTTATGTTGTTGCAAGTCAAGTCTAGATACATGAGACTCGACTCCGGTAACCTCAAAGACGTTGCGTCCAAATCAAAAATTAAATTATTACTCATGTCTAGAGTTAGCAGTTCTGTTTGATGGCTCAAGTCTACCAGCGAGGGATCCGATATGTTGTTTGAATGTAAGAACAAAGTTATCAAACGTAGACCCTCGCCGTAAGGTATATGGATCTTGGTCAAACCGTTATTAGAAAGGTCCAATACACCGCCTTCCGGATGAAACATAGTTATGTGAATACTATCAAGCTTCTCAATCTCGTTGTAAGTCATATTCACAAGTTTCAAATTATAATTATTATTAAAAGTCATATCGGGAATAAAGTCTAGTCGATTGTAAGATAAATCAAGATTTTGAAGCTTTGACATAGAAGAGAAACTCTCGTAATATAAATTCGTGATGTAGTTACTGCTCAGGTTCAAATATTGTAGGTCAGCAAGATCATTGGCGTTGACTTGAAAATCGATTATTTTATTTTTGGACAAATTAAGGGATATTAGTTTGATCAACGATTGGAAGGCACCAAATTCAATATTTGTTATAGAATTCTCAGAAAGATCTAGTTCTGTCAATATGTGCACGATATGATGTTTATCTAAGTTCCTGACGTATCGAGACGAAATCTCACTAGAGGTAGCGTTTGGAACATTGATAATGCGGTTACCGGAAAGTAAAATTTTACAGATGGAATGATTAGTAAAATGGTTCCAATGCCTTGAGAACATAATCGGCTTAATCTTCTCCAGTTCGTTCCAGGATACGTCAAATGTTTCCAAATGCTTGATAATCTTAAGAGACTTCTCATCAATGTTCTGTATCTGATTGCCTTTCAGATACAAATGCTTTAAATTCTGAAGGCTATTTACAGCACCATTCAAATCTTTAATTCTATTATCATTTAACCGCAATATTTCTAGGTTCGTTAGATTGGAGAAAGGTTCTTCAGTCAGATCAGAAATAATATTGTAAGACAGATCGAGTTCAGCCAAGCATGACAGTTCATCAAAAGCATCACCTGGTATGTCTTTAATAGCATTATAAGCAAGTGACAACTTTCGAAGTTTATTTGGGTGTATTTGAAATTGGAAAAGTTCTTCTATTTCCGTTAGTTTATTGCGCGACAAATCGAGAATTTCAAGATGGTTTAGGTAGTAAAAGGGAACGCCAGAAATGTTCTCAATGCCATTTTTGGCTAAATATAAGTGCTGGAGTCTTGTGGTGTAGATAAGGATGGCTAGTTTCGTCTGTTGCCATTGCCCTGAGACTTTTAACGTGGTGATGGTGGCTAAGAAGTCTAAGTCTAAATTGTCGTCGAATCGTTCGATGGCATCAGTGACGGTGACGTCAATGGTGCCAGGATTGTTGGTAGACTCGTAGCACTCGTCGGGGAGGTGGATCCCACGGATGTTTCCGATGCAGTGGATCCGAAAGGCGCACTTGCCCACGTTACGGATCCTGTCAGTGGGGCAGTAGCACGAGGATAGGACCACACTCGTTGCTATGACGAGGAGGGTGTAAACTGTGAACAAAAGATATTATTTCTTTATGTTTTTATTTTTATTTTAAAAACTCATTAAGCTGCTTTTAATAGCTGAAATAATTGGGAAGAGGTGTAATGTTATCAATGAAAGCACACCCGCATTCCACCAGTTTTGTCTTTTAAGTTCCATGCAATAGGGGGCGAGCGTATCAGAAATAAATTTAAAAAAATGTGTTTTATTCTTTTGCCATAAATCTGGCACAAATCTAGAGTCTGTGGCTGCTACTGAGAAATTCCTGTTTAAACTAAATGAGGTCACTGCTTCATAATGCAATACTCTGAGAAGAATGAAGACAGGGTTGGCGTAATGGCTGAGCGATTGGTTGCTACACTACTGGTTCAATCTTTATTATTGCGTGCGTCTATGCGCCTATCTATGCTTCTAGACTAGGCTACGGGCAATATTATATGTGCGTAAATCAGTTTTCTTTGTAGTATATTTAAGAGTCCCATTGTTGGGCAAAGGACTCCCTTTTGTCCTCCCACACCTCTCTATCCTGTGCAATAGGTATCACGCCATGTTTGCCCAGCAATCAGTTATTAGTCACACAAAATATTATGATAAAACTTTTTAACAAAAAATAAAACCGACTTCAAAAAAAAAACACAAAAAAGTGAAAAATAAACTTTAGAAGAAAAATCAGTTTCTGAAGTCTGACTTTTGTTTGTTTGATTTCATGTTTTTGCCACCGACTTCAGAAACTGATTTTTCTTCTAAAGTTTATTTTTCACTTTTTAGTGGTTCACATGTTCATGGGTCAATGTGGACAATGTAGTTTTTTTTTTAGTTTTGCTGATTTTTCAAAAATCGCTTGTCCGAATTTGATAAAATAAAATTATTGGACCATTTCGGAAGTATACCCTTTCCAACAAAAAAAGAATTTTTCAAATCGGTTTGCAAGTGACGGAGTTATGCCCGAACAAACATAATAAAAATATAAATATATATAAACATCCGAATTGAGAACCTCCTTCTTTTTTCAGAAGTCGGTTAAAAATCAATCATATCAGGCAAGATTGCACAAATGCAGATATCCTAAGGAACATAACAAAAGAATAGGTCATGAATGCAAGAGAAATGTACATTTTTATCATCTACCTAAGATAAAATAGTACAGTCAGTGCCCATGCCCAACTCTACCTGACCCCTCGTATAAAGTAGAATAGGGCAAGTGGTGCGAGAAGAGAGGTCAGGTTACGCTGGTCAAAGACTGTACAAAGACATCGTCTTTATGTCTTAGCAATAATGACGGTTTTGCTAGTTCAAGTGTTATTGCTGACAAACATCCGACGAACCTTGGACTGTGACACTGTTTGTTATTTACAGACATGGCATATATAAAACCACGGTGTAAGCAAATCTCGTGTGAAATAGGACGTAAAAGTGCGATATGATACCTTTTTACTCATCATCTGCCAAGCCATTTCCAACTACATTGGGCTTGGCTTCCAGTCAAACCAGGTGCTGCTGAACAGGAACCAATATTTTAAAATAGCTTTTGCCCACGGCTTCGCCCGCGTGGATGTCGGTTTAACTACAAAAATGACGATTTTCCATACAAACTTTCATCCCCTATTTAATTCCCTTAGGGGTTGAATTTCGAAAAAATCCTTCCTTATTCCTTGTCTACATTATAAAGAAAACCTCTGTGAGAAATTTCAGCTTTCTAGGTCCAAGGGTTTGGGCTGGGCGTTGATGAGTCAGTCAGTCATTCAGGACTTCTCTTTTTATTTATATATACCTAGGTCCTAGATAGATAGAGCGACTGCTTATTTGACCTCCACAAACCTATTCATACTGAGTAATATGATACCCTTTGCTAAGACTAGTTGTCAGAGTTTCTAAGTACCTGTAACGACTGTCAAAGACCTAAAAGTGACAGTCGGGACCAACGGCATAACGTGCTTTTTGAGGCACGAAGGAAATTCGGTATGTCTGGGTATGGGTGGTCCCCCTGTCAACGGACCAATCTAGGCAATAACCGGTTAACTTAAAAATCGACCCGAGGTGGTCGTCGGGGCTGTGGTTTGTCGAAAGGTAAACGCGGCTCCGACACAAGGGCGAAGAAGGAACATGGGTTTTTAGTCAGTAGAAGTCTGACACTCCCCTTCGCTCTGCCCAAGAGCGGGGGGGGGGTTATTCGATGATTTTCCACCCACCAAAAAAAAAAAAAAAGGTGTCATCTAGTGTTACTTACTGAAAACAAGAATGGTATATTTACAATAAAAGACATTCTAATGTACTCCACACTAGTGTGACATTCGATCAGTAAAATAATAGGGATGTTTCCTGACATAAAAATAAAATCTGTTTATTCCGTCAGTTAGATTATCGAAAAATATTGGATACGTGTTTTTTTTTTATCAAATTATTAAAAATTGACGAAGATAAAACGCGTCAAGATCATGTGGGGGCTTTTGACGTCACTGGCCGGTAAAAATGTACTGCAATGTGACGTCACAAGAGTTTTCGAAAGACTGTATCGTCTTCATTTTTCGTTTATGTGAAAAAAGAAAAAATATGTGTCCAATATTTTTTGGAAATCTATCTGAAGGACTAATTAGATTTTTTTTGTCAACTACCCTATTTTGGCAGACTTCAACATAGTTGGGAAAAGGCTAGGCAGATGATAATATGATGATGATTGGCCTATATTTGGGAGACACTTGATGTTTGTAAAAACCGCTTATCTCATAAAGAAATAATAATTACCTTGAATCATGGTGTTGATGTTTTTCGCTGTCGGTAACCTCAGTCACAGTATCTGAAATAACGAAATATTTTCTAATTATTTTGAAAATAGAGAGGAGAATAAAAGTAGAAGGAATGGGGGTTTAATGAACTATGAATGGTCCTTAGGTTTTTGCCCAGGAGTAAGACAATACAGACACATTTAGAACGAAAAAAAGGCAATATTTTGGAATGGCTAAAAGAAAAAAAAATGTCCCGTGTAAAAGGGGGCAAGCCTATTGCCATCAACCGGGCACAAAAATAAATGTGACACAAAATTTCAGAATGATGGATTGGTTTCAAAATACGACATAATTTCAGGTTTAATTAATAAGTTTATGATAAAATGTTATAACTTTTACTATACCTACCAACAGAAAACTGACTCTATAAATTATTTTTTCAATCACAGAATTCAAAATGACGAAAAAGAAACACTTTTCAATACATTTTAAAACACAGAAATGAATAAAACAAAATATTCACCTGTATCCATACACAAAATAAGTATTGCGACGTTGTAGTGTCAAGTCAAAGTCCAAATATGAGCCAAGACTTCTCAACAGAATTCGACGCTCGGAATTTTGCTGAGTCCCTGTTATAGGAGACTGGGCGTCCAAAGATTATAATATTAACTGAGACATGCTTTTGATAATGTTTGCCTCGGTTATGGCTCTCAGAGGAAATATTTGCGTCATGTTTTAGCCTACTAAAAATCAGGGATTAGTGTTTTTTAGCGATTTCAGGTTTGGTCCCTTTACATGGTCATGTAATTTGTTTTATAAACGGAATATTCAATAACTTATAGGGAGAAGCGCCAGGGTCATTAAATTTTTCTTACGTTTTTGGTTTTTGCAGGTTAGTGTCGGAAGAAAATTTAAAATTCGCGGGATACCACACGGCACATCCTCCCCCCTAATTACGCTTTATAAATGACCTAACATAACTTGAGTAAACTTTTACTCAAATAAATTAGGTTAGTGAATTACTCTACACAAATTACAGGTCTAAGTTTACCCTCAACGTCTTTCTACAGCCTATCCTACACATCCACGATCAGGTGAAATGGATAAATACATTACATCACACATTTAAATTATGATATAATTTTCTAGCCTATTTGGTTATAAGAATGTCTAGAGTTTGTCGATCACTATACCATCAATAGCGCTCCTTTTTTTGTGGAGTGTGCAGGGAAATCACCAAATGACTTCTACCGCTCTGGGCAGAGCGGTAGGTAGTGTCAGACTTCTACTGACTAACGCAGCCCCAATAATCAATAATATCAGGATCTATGGATATCAGGGCTATAATCTACCACGAGGGCCCTGTGCGAAATTCAAAGACTTGTGACATTTACCAATCCGGTAAATGTCACAATGTGGTTGGTAGATGGCACAAGTCTTCGAATTTTTAGTTCTAGGACATGTCGGTTTCTTCACGATGTTTTCCTTCACCGTTTTTGAGAGCAGTGGTGATGAAATAAATTACACAAAGTAATGCGCCTGCCTAGGTTCGAACCCACGACTTACGGTTTGTAAGTCGGGGCCGCCACCACTGGGCCAACACTGCTCTCTCAGTATAGTATCACTTACCTAACATATTGTATACTCTGCGCCACGAGAAGCTACAATTTGTATAAACAAAAAACTAGTAAAGTAACGTAGCGACAAATCAATCAACAGCAAATAATTCCAATTTCAATCCGAGTGCGATAAAGAAAAATGTTCCGACGAATTGAGAACCTCCTCCTTGTTGAAGTCGGTTAAAAAGTGCTGTTGTATATTTGTTTATTGTTTTGTGGTACTGGAACGCGTCATACTCATAGAATCTATATATCTGACCTATTCGAAGTCCTCAAATTGTTCGTATTCGGCTCCGTAATCAACGGAGAACATGGCTGCACATTCTTCTTCTCCACTAGAGCAGTCACGGCTGACGTGCAAAGGGTTCAAGTCCATCAAGTGCAGTAATGGTACGTCCACCTCAACTGATAGCATAAAAGCTAACTTCAGTTGGTCTCTGGAAAACATTGTGAATGAATACGGTATAACGACGAGTACACCAAAAAAATCTAATTAGTCCGTCAGATAGATTATCAAAAAATAATGAACACACATTTCTTCTTTTTTCACGTAAACAAAAGATGAAAACGATACAGTTCTTCGAAAAAATAATGAATTTGATAAAACAAAAAACACGTAAGTATCTAATATTTTTCGATAATTAATCTAACTGACGGACTAATTTTTTTTTTGTTAAGGCGGGGTTGCAGTACTTTTTAAGATTTTTGAACCTATAAAAATCAAACTAAATACGAGTTTTTTAATAAATAAAAATCATTACATAAAAATTGAACATACTCTCTAGTACCTAAATCGTAAAGATAGAAACGCGATTTAGAATGATCGGCTCGATACTTTTTTTTATCAAACATGACTCTAAATCACAATTTCAAACGTGTACTGCTAAGACATTTCATCATGAATTTATATAAAAGTTATATCAATAGATAGAACTTTTTGTTCTGAAGTAAATGTTGAAAACATATTGTATAATTTATTTATAGTTTTTCTCCAAGATGCAAAAAACAGTCAAAATTTAGGCATTATATCGCTCGCGCGGCAGGGCGGGGTGAGGTCGTGCGTACATAAAAACAAAGTACTGCAACCTCGCCTTAAACTGGCTTTGATTATGAATGCGTATGTGGAGGGTATAAGAGGAGAGAAAAGACCAAAGAAACGATGGATGGACTGTGCAAAGGATGATATGGCAAGAAAGGAGGTGTCTCGTGAGATGACGAGAAATAGTGAAGTACGGAAGAAGATATGCTGCACCGACCCCTAATGAATTGGAATAAGGGTGACGATGGCTTCCTATGATCATCATGTGTGGTTCTTATATTCCATAGTTTTAGTGATATCATCACTATCACTATTACCACTAAATATTATAAAACAAAGTCCTCCGCCGCGTCTGTCTGTCTGTTTGCGATAAACTCAAAAACTACTTTTCCTATAAAGACGCACACCGCTCGAGAACCCGAACACTGTTCACGTCTCCGGGCGGTGTGCCCCTCGCGAGACCAGCATGCCTGAGCTGAGAGATATTTCTCGACGGCATGTAAAGCCAAGTCAGAGGCCCCTGGGCGGCATAAAAGCTCAGACACCAGGGTTAGGTAACTAACCACACAATATAGAAAGAAGATGATGATCTACGAATCAGAACCAGATTTTACCTACAATATGTGACCATTATTTTATAAAAAAAAAAAAAAACATACTAATCGAATTGAGAACCTCCTCCTTTTGGGAAGTCGGTTAAAGTATAGGGGAACAAACAAAAAAAAAACTAATTAGTCAGATAGATTTCCAAAACATATTATTGAACACGTATTTTTTCTTTTTTCAAGTAAACTATAAATGAAGACGATAAAGCGCTTAGAAAACTCGTGTGACGTCATATGCTAGTACATTTTTAACGTACAAGTCAGTGACGTTTCAAGCCCCACTCCATGTTCTTTGACGCGTTTTATCTTCGTATTTTTTTATTAATATGAAAATACAAAAAACACGTATCTGACGGCAGCCATATTGTTTAGCTGCGAGAGACGGCGACTAGATGGCGCTAGTGGAACGTGCACCGGACGCATCATAGAGAAATCATTTTGCTTAAAATATTTAAATTCAAATCCGGTAAAATGTTTTTAGGTTGGTACCCCCGGCGATCGCCTTTAAAAGCGACTGAGCTGTAGAGTCGGCACGCATTTCCAACGGATACGTCCTGGTGCACGGACCACTGTCTCTCGACAGTCAGTACAGTCCTACTTGACCGCCCTTACTGCCGTTATAAGTTTTATTTTATTTTATATTATTTCTGTGTTTAAAATAAGTTCTATGTGTTAGTGATAACTACTGATAAATCAAAGTGATTGTGTGATATAAGTGATTGTGTGATTGTGAAATAAATTTGTGTATTGTCATATCTGAGTTTCACTTCTGATGCCAAACCCGACATCAGAAGTGGGATCGGATTGTCCGCCCACCTCTGGCACTTCATCATCGCAAAATATGCAGGAAAATGTTCCGCTACCCTCAAACACTCTAGAAGCAATTCTTTCAAAATTAACTGAAGCTTTACTACCCCGGTCCAATGCACCACCGCATCCTTTCACAGCGTTGGTACCATTTGATCCTGATGACCCTAATTCAGACATAGATGGTTGGTGTCGGCTGTCAGACACCATAATTAAGGGCAAAAATCTAAAAGGTCTCGATTTAATCATGACACTGACCCATTGTCTTCGAGGCCGTGCAGCCACATTACTGACCAAGATACCTCCCAGTCAATATCAATGGGAAGATATACAGGAGACTTTAAAAGCTCAGTTCTCTCGCCCTATGCTTGTTCAGGATCATTTTGACAGTATCCTCAAATTTCAAATTTCTTCCAATGAGACCCCGGCTCAGGCATGTCTACGTCTTTGGCAATTGATAGAAAATATCCCGGACGCAAGTTTACCCGAGAAGGTTGTGACGGGGTTTGCCATCTCCGTATTATCCCAGTGTGACGTTCAAATACGTCGTGAATTAAACTCTACTGTGGTAAATGACAAATCCCAGCTATTTCGAGTACTACGAGGCATATCCTTGAAAAGAAAGTCGGAATTGTCCGAGTCAAACGATTCTGATATCAAACGCCCTCGTTCTACGTTTCCCTTTCGTGGCAATTGTAACATATGTGACAAGACTGGGCATCGTGCGGCTGATTGCCGTGAAAGAAACAAGCAACCCAATCGTTCTACAGTAACGGATAAACGCGTCAACCAGAAGTCACAAGTTACGTGCTACGTCTGCGGGGAGCCAGGCCACGTCGTCTCCACCTGCCCAAAAAGGGTTGACAATACGAAGAAGGAACAAGCAACTACCGGAAGCAAAGAAGTCAACGTGTGCTCGAAGATGGTTCGAGGTACTATGGACTGTAGTGGTATGACATTTTCCTTTATTTTTGATTCCGGTTCTGAGTGTAGTTTAATTAGGAAAAGTTCTTCACACCTTGTTACTGGAAAAAGATCGCATGACCTTATCAACATGATTGGTATTGGAAAGAGTATTATTAGTAGCACAGAGCAAATCGTTTGTGATATAAAAATTCAGTGCATCGAAATTAACATCACTCTTCACGTAGTTCCGGATGATTGCTTGCGCGACGCTATTTTATTAGGTAGAGATATACTTGAGCGTGATATTCTTGTTGAAATTTCCGAGACCGGTTTAACATTCAAGCAGGGTAGAGAATTGAATATGTGTACCAAAACCAAACCTATTTTTGACATTGATTCAATTAATACTGACCTGACAGGACCTGATAGAGTAAAACTTTTTAACATATTAACGCAATATGCAGATCATTTTATTGAAAATTTTCCTACAACCAGAATTAAGACGGGACAGTTGAAAATTGATTTAATTGATCCTCATAAAGTAGTACATAGGAGACCTTACAGGCTATCCCCTCAGGAATCTAAGATAGTTGATGAAAAAATTCAGCAATTATTGACGGCAAATATTATTAGAGAAAGTTCATCTCCATTTGCAAGCCCTATCATTCTCGTAGAGAAAAAGGACGGTAGTACGCGCATGTGTGTTGACTATCGGGAATTGAATAGCAATACTCAACCGAATCATTATCCTTTACCTCTGATTAGTGAACAAATTGATAAACTTAATGGTGCTCACTATTTTAGTAGTATTGATATGGCCTCTGGGTTTCACCAATTACCTGTACATAAAAGTTCTATAGAAAAAACAGCATTTGTAACCCCAAAAGGGCAGTTTGAATACTTAGCTATGCCTTTTGGATTACGCAACGCCCCTTCCATTTTTCAAAAAGCTATTAATACTGCTTTGAAGCCTATGAATGATGAAAAGATTTTAGTTTTCATGGATGATGTACTTTCAATTTCAAAAGATATTAATGAGGGGCTTAACCGTTTAGATAAATTACTTAAAATATTGTCCGAATCGGGGTTCTCGTTTAATTTAAAGAAGTGTTCATTTCTGAAAGTCCAAACTGAGTACCTTGGGTACATAGTTTCAGCCGGAGAAATTAGACCAAATCCAAAAAAAATACAAGCCTTAATTAATGTCTCTACTCCGAAAACTGTCACTCAAGTTAGGCAGCTCATAGGGCTAGCTACGTATTTTAGACAATTTATTCCTGATTTTTCTCAGATAATACGGCCTCTGTATCCCTTAACAAAAGGAAAGGGTAATGTTAAATGGACCCCAGAGCATAACCAAATACACCAAAAAATTATCCACATTTTAACATCCGAACCAGTTTTAAAAGTTTTTGACCCTTCTTTGCCCATTGAACTCCATACCGATGCAAGTAGCGAGGGATATGGTGCAATTCTTATCCAAAAATATAATGATACCCCTCATGTAGTAGCGTATTTCAGCAGGAAGACCATAGATGCAGAAACACGTTACCACTCTTATGAGTTAGAGACCCTTGCGGTAGTAAAAGCAATCGAACATTTTCGTCATTATTTGCATGGGCGAAAATTCACGGTATTCACCGATTGTAATTCCCTTAGAGCTTCTCACTCCAAACGTGATTTGACTCCAAGGGTTCACCGTTGGTGGGCTATGTTGCAGGCTTACGATTTTGATATCGTGTACAAAGAAGGTCGAAAGATGGCTCATGCAGATTTCTTATCACGCAATTTGTCTAACACAAATTATTCTGAACCCCGTAAAGTAAATTTCCTTGAATTAGATATAGGTTGGTTAATTGTAGAACAAGAACGCGATTCGGAACTATCTGAAATCATATCAAAATTCCGTAATAATCAAATACCTGAAGAGATATCGCGTACTTATGATTTAAGACAAGGGATATTATATAGGAAGATAGAACGTAGAGGAGTTTCTAGTTGGCTACCAATTGTGCCCCGTTCTTTGGTTTGGTCCCTCATTAGCCATGTCCATAATGAAATAAAACATTTAGGTTTTGAGAAGACTTTAGACAAACTTTACGAATTATATTGGTTTCCTGATATGGCTAAATTTGTAAAAAAGTTTATTAATTGCTGTGTGGTATGTAAAACTTCCAAAGGCCCTTCAGGTGCACAGCAAATGCAGTTGCATTCGATTCCTAAACATCCAGTTCCTTGGCACACAATTCATTTAGATCTAACAGGAAAACTTTCAGGCAAAAGTGACAGAAAAGAATATTGCTCAGTTTTAATAGATGCCTTTACGAAGTTTGTACTGCTTGAATATACTCCGGCCTTAAGCTCTTCCTACGCGGTTAGAGCAATTAAAAATGCTGTAAACTTATTTGGTGCTCCAAAGCGCATTATCGCCGATAGAGGACGTTGTTATGACTGCAGTGAGTTCAAAAACTTTTGTAATGATAATAAAATAGAGCTTCATTTAATAGCAACCGGTTCTAGTAGAGCAAACGGACAGGTTGAGAGGGTCATGCGAACCTTGAAGAATATTCTTACTGTTATAGAATGTAATTCTAATAATGCCTGGAGGGATGAACTAGGAGAGATTCAACTTGCTCTTAATAGTACACGTTCCAGGACCACAGGTTTTACGCCTATGGAACTGATGTTTGGCATTCAAGGTTCTTCACTTAATCTGGCTAAAATAACTCCTAATTCTTGTGAACCCACTGTAATAAATGTTGAAACGGCTCGTTCATCTGCATCAGAAAATATTCAAAGAGCAGCTAACGCTGATACTATAAGGTTTAATAAAGGGAAAGCCCACATTAAACCTTTTTCAGTTGGTGAATTTGTTTTCGTAAAATGCGAAGCAAGACATCAAACTAAATTAGATAAGAAATTTAAGGGACCTTATAAAATAGTCACTGTATTAGATAATGACCGTTATGAACTTAAACATATTAACGGTTCTAACAGAATTTATAAATTTGCTCATGAAAATTTAAGAGAAGTACCTAAAGGTCAAGAAGGTTATTTAGAAATTTACGAAAATTATAGTGATGATAATGATGATGATGATAATGATGAACGGACCGTGACGGCAGATGATGAGTTGAGTATGTCTGTTGTTCCTGTAAATAATATGACCTCAGATTCAGAGGAAACACTTACTGTAAGTTCTCGTACATTGACTGTAGATGATTCAGAGGAAACACTTTCTGTAAGCTCTCGCACTTTAAGCGCAAACAACTCTGAAGATACTTTATCTGTTAGCTCTCGTACATTAAGTGTAGATAATTCTGAAGCTTTAATAGAATCTTTGGAATGATTAATTAGTATGATCTCTTCTACTGTTGTGGGAGATGATTCTCGATCTGTAGAGTCGGCACGCATTTCCAACGGATACGTCCTGGTGCACGGACCACTGTCTCTCGACAGTCAGTACAGTCCTACTTGACCGCCCTTACTGCCGTTATAAGTTTTATTTTATTTTATATTATTTCTGTGTTTAAAATAAGTTCTATGTGTTAGTGATAACTACTGATAAATCAAAGTGATTGTGTGATATAAGTGATTGTGTGATTGTGAAATAAATTTGTGTATTGCCATATCTGAGTTTCACTTCTGATGCCAAACCCGACATACCTAATATTTTTCGATAATCTAACTGGTGGACTAAACAGAAACATATTTTTTTGAGTTAGTCCGATCCCCTATGGGCCTATTGTAACAAAAGATTGTTTACTTACAGATTCAACGAAGCACTATCTAAAGTGTCGAATTGCTTCACGGTGTAAGCGACGTGAACACAGTTATACGGCGTTGTTCCTTTAAATATACCCATCTGTAAATGTATCACTTTGTTAAGTATTGTAAACAATATAAATCACACCTATATTCCTCGTAGGGTAAGGTAGAGGAGTACATAACAGTACAACCAACATTTCACGAGTTATTATTTAAGTCCCAGGTAAAAAAAAAATAGAGGGCGAGCCTTTTGCCAACAACCGGGCAAATGCAGACTTCGTGGCTACTAATTAGAAATTCCTGATGGAAAAACCCAATAACACTTTGCCTGACCTGGGAATCGAACCCACGACCTCATGCGTAGCAGCCACGCTTAGGACCACTAGACCATCGAGACAGGGTAGTCGCAGTCGGATATTGTAAACAAATCGTGTACTTATAATGTTTAAATTAGATTTGTTTGGTTTTGAGTTAGTTCTGTGTTTACAAAAGTGTAAATACACAGTAAGATGTAAACGGACCCTTCCCGATACCGACAACAATGAAGTCTGTTCATCAGACTATGGAACTACAAAAAATATTGCTGCGAAACGACTTTTTTTTGGGTGCAAAATCACGTTTTACGGTAGGCCTCACCCTTAATGGAACGTAGTCAAAACATTGTGTTAATAAATGCATTTCATAGTACTGGGGTTGTGGAGAAACTAAAACTAGGTAGTTATTTTAATAAGGTATAGCTTAAACTCACAAACTCATAGGTACTCTTAATTTTTAGTGGGGCTGGGATATCATCGAATGACTCCTCCCGCTCTGGACAGAGCGGTAGGGAGTGTCAGATTTCTACTCACTTCTTCTTCTTATCGTGTGGGCAGTAAGGTCTAACGACCCCACACACCCTAGTGTCAGAGTTTCTAAACCGCCGCAAGGGCCTCTGACATGGTTTGACGACCGCCATTTGGCGGCCGGGACCACCGGCTTATACGTGCCTTCCGAAGCACGGACCCATCTTTTTATCAGACAATCAGGTGATTCAAGCCTGCAATGTCCTAACCAAACTGGAAACAACTTCACAAAGTATGCTTCCCGTGGGAATCGAACCCACGACCACCGGGTCACAAGGCAACGCCTAAACCACTCGACCACGGAGGCAGTTGTTAGTCTACTTACTCACTAAAAACCACCCATAATCCTTCTTAGCCCGAGGCCGCGGTATCTCTTTCGAACAACCCGTAGCCCCGACGGGAAACTCATACTGTTAGCCCTAGATTTAACACAAGGAAATGGTTCATGGTTGATTTGACATATTTTAATGTTCATGAACTAAGCCTAGGTTGGCCTGTAGATGGGTAACCACCCATAACATACCGAGTTTCCTCCGTGCCTCGGAAAGCACGTTAAGCTGTTGGTCCCGGCTGCCTGCTGGTGAAGCTGTCTTTGGCAGTCGTTACTGGTCTGATAAACAGACAACTAAAGGATATTCGTGTTATCCAGTATAAACTGTATTGTGGAGGTCAGATAGGCAGTCGCTCCATGTAAAATACTGGTTTTTATTTAGCTGCATCCGTTTAGACTGGAAGACTACCCTAACATAGTTCGGAAAATGCTGAAAGTACTGAATTCAATTTACCTGTTGTAGAACTTAATTTCATCGTCTGGCGGCGAGATGGGCAAGCCCGCCACACTATTCCCAAACCACTGTAACTCCTGTTAGCCAAAATCAACAGTGCCGACCAACAGAGAAGCGCCGAGACAATGAAGCTCGACGAAGTCCCAGAGAAGCGATTTAACTGTCTTGGATCCCGCAACGAAATTAATCAGAAAATAATAGCGGAGGCGTAGGCGAGATGGGCAGACGACATAGTTGCCATCGGGGACAAAACCTGAATGAGGCTGGCACAGGACCGTGGAGAATGGCACAAGACAAGAGAGGCCTATACCCAGCAGTGGGTGAGTTCGGGCTGTCGATGATGATGATGATGATGAACACTTAAGAGTTCGTATGATGCTGTTTTGGTGATATTGGGCGATCTAGATCTCGGTATCTATATGACCTAAGAATTCGGTATTTGGACACCATTAAACTTGGACTTATAATCTTTAAATCTGTACAAGCGAAAACACGATTGGATGAAAAAACCTCGATAGAAAAAAAATACTAAAACAACTCGGTTTGCACTTATTTAGAGTTGGATCTCTGAAACCTTAAGGAATTTAGTGACGATTTTTACATAATAGATAGGTAACTATATTATCTCAAATCGTGCAGATTTTTTTTTTTAATTTTCTACGTGGTTTTCTCGTAATTAGCATTCCTGTGATTGGCGCTTACGTTATTTTATTCTAAGCGAGCGCACATTCTTTCTGTCTCACGTTTGAAACGCGGTAGTAATAGCGCTATCCTTTTCAATTTGTTTAATTCAGACATTCAGTCTGCTGCGGCATCTGTTGCGAGACGAACCTATGTTTGGCGACATTACAGACAGCGGACTATTTTCTACGCAATTATTTTGTTTAGTGGTAGGCAATATAGGTACCTATAATAAAGTTTAGGGACAGTATTTACTGTAAAAAGGAGTTGAAAACGTTTTGTGTAAATATATTATATACCTATCTTTTAATGATGATTGTCACCCACCTGATGATGGACTCCGAAGGTAGGTATAGGATCTCGGTGTCGGCACTACATAGAACCATCGTGTTTGGACTCATTTGAAAGGTCTAACGGAGATCTTGTTGACTAATGATGTCACCCACCTGATGATGGACTCCGAAGGTAGGTATAGGATCTCGGTGACGGCACTACGTAGAACCATCGTGTTTGGACTCATTTGAAAGGTCTAACGGAGATCTTGTTGACTAATGATGTCACCCACCTGATGATGGACTCCGAAGGTAGGTATAGGATCTCGGTGACGGCACTACGTAGAACCATCGTGTTTGGACTCATTTGAAAGGTCTAACGGAGATCTTGTTGACTAATGATGTCACCCACCTGATGATGGACTCCGAAGGTAGGTATAGGATCTCGGTGACGGCACTACGTAGAACCATCGTGTTTGGACTCATTTGAAAGGTCTAACGGAGATCTTGTTGACTAATGATGTCACCCACCTGATGATGGACTCCGAAGGTAGGTATAGGATCTCGGTGACGGCACTACGTAGAACCATCGTGTTTGGACTCATTCGAAAGGTCTAACGGAGATCTTGTTGACTAATGATGTCACCCACCTGATGATGGACTCCGAAGGTAGGTATAGGATCTCGGTGTCGGCACTACGTAGAACCATCGTGTTTGGACTCATTTGAAAGGTCTAACGGAGATCTTGTTGACTAATGATGTCACCCACCTGATGATGGACTCCGAAGGTAGGTATAGGATCTCGGTGACGGCACTACGTAGAACCATCGTGTTTGGACTCATTTGGAAGGTCGAACGAAGACCTTGGTCACTAATGATGTCACCTATCTGATGATGGACTAGTAGGTATGTAGTAGGTAGGTAGTAGGTAGGTAGGTAGTAGGTAGGTAGTAGGTAGGTAGTAGGTAGGTAGTAGGTAGGTAGTAGGTAGGTAGTAGGTAGGTAGTAGGTAGGTAGTAGGTAGGTAGTAGGTAGGTAGTAGGTAGGTAGTAGGTAGGTAGTAGGTAGGTAGTAGGTAGGTAGTAGGTAGGTAGTAGGTAGGTAGTAGGTAGGTAGTAGGTAGGTAGTAGGTAGGTAGTAGGTAGGTAGTAGGTAGGTAGTAGGTAGGTAGTAGGTAGGTAGTAGGTAGGTAGTAGGTAGGTAGTAGGTAGGTAGTAGGTAGGTAGTAGGTAGGTAGTAGGTAGGTAGTATGTAGGTAGTAGGTAGGTAGTAGGTAGGTAGTAGGTAGGTAGTAGGTAGGTAGTAGGTAGGTAGTAGGTAGGTAGTAGGTAGGTAGTAGGTAGGTAGTAGGTAGGTAGTAGGTAGGTAGTAGGTAGGTAGTAGGTAGGTAGTAGGTAGGTAGTAGGTAGGTAGTAGGTAGGTAGTAGGTAGGTAGTAGGTAGGTAGTAGGTAGGTAGTAGGTAGGTAGTAGGTAGGTAGTAGGTAGGTAGTAGGTAGGTAGTAGGTAGGTAGTAGGTAGGTAGTAGGTAGGTAGTAGGTAGGTAGTAGGTAGGTAGTAGGTAGGTAGTAGGTAGGTAGTAGGTAGGTAGTAGGTAGGTAGTAGGTAGGTAGTAGGTAGGTAGTAGGTAGGTAGTAGGTAGGTAGTAGGTAGGTAGTAGGTAGGTAGTAGGTAGGTAGTAGGTAGGTAGTAGGTAGGTAGTAGGTAGGTAGTAGGTAGGTAGTAGGTAGGTAGTAGGTAGGTAGTAGGTAGGTAGTAGGTAGGTAGTAGGTAGGTAGTAGGTAGGTAGTAGGTAGGTAGTAGGTAGGTAGTAGGTAGGTAGTAGGTAGGTAGTAGGTAGGTAGTAGGTAGGTAGTAGGTAGGTAGTAGGTAGGTAGTAGGTAGGTAGTAGGTAGGTAGTAGGTAGGTAGTAGGTAGGTAGTAGGTAGGTAGTAGGTAGGTAGTAGGTAGGTAGTAGGTAGGTAGTAGGTAGGTAGTAGGTAGGTAGTAGGTAGGTAGTAGGTAGGTAGTAGGTAGGTAGTAGGTAGGTAGTAGGTAGGTAGTAGGTAGGTAGTAGGTAGGTAGTAGGTAGGTAGTAGGTAGGTAGTAGGTAGGTAGTAGGTAGGTAGTAGGTAGGTAGTAGGTAGGTAGTAGGTAGGTAGTAGGTAGGTAGTAGGTAGGTAGTAGGTAGGTAGTAGGTAGGTAGTAGGTAGGTAGTAGGTAGGTAGTAGGTAGGTAGTAGGTAGGTAGTAGGTAGGTAGTAGGTAGGTACCTACTACCTACCTACTACCTGCCTATTACCTACTACCTAACTATTACCTACTACCTACCTACCCGGTTTTATTTATGGAAACATTTGTTTTGAATAGTTATAGTTTATTTTCGACGGAACATTTATTTTTGTTATTTATGGTACTACCTACGATATTTGTGTAAGTACCTACGAATGTTTGTCTTTTATTTTTTTATGGGATTTTTATTGTTTTTGTAATGGTACCTATATTGTATATTCTGAATATAGGTACTTACATATTAAACTGTTTAATAAATAAACATTGATGATTAATTACATAGAACAATTTATTTCATACTAACCTATAAGGTTTATAGATTGAGTACCTACTTACTTACCTACTTTTATCTACGTGAGGAATGATAGATCAGTCTGGATCTTCGATCAATAAGTTTCGAGTCCACGAAAAAAAAAAACCTCTAAATTTCGAAACTTGAATCTCGGCCCTAGTACCTACCTATCTATTATTTTACCTACTATTATGTATAGTGTATGTGTCATTAGTTTGTACCTAGGTAATAATAGGGTTATGGACGGAGCTTCAAATAAGTATACCGACAATAATTTATTATCCTCGCTTGATTGTCAGCTCCGATCCGTCGTCGTACCGTGAAAATAGGTACTTCCATGAATTTCAACTTTATTTGAATGATTTTTTTACGAATACGTTTTATATATAATTATATAATATGAATCAAGCTGTCGACCAGCTGGGCGGTCGGGGCACCGCAGTTCAAACTCGTACTCGACTCGCACTCGATCGCGGCCTGTGCGCGGAGCGCGCCGGGCGTCATGCCACCGCGTATTATGGAAGAGGGGGCGCGGGCGAGAGGTACGAAATCGCTCGCGTTGGGCTATAATGCGCGCTCTTAATTTAGGATAATGAAAACACTTACATGAATGATAGCACGTTTGAAAGGTGCGATGGCTTCAATCGCTTTATAACGCTTGCCTATCTCCAATAGAACAAGCACATGCGGCGGCAGGAACTCCGTCTCTGGAGTCACGCGCTCTTCCACCAACTGTTTTAATGACGTCATGGTTATTGTGATGTGGTAAGAAGTTCTCGTGACTATATTTCTTACTAATGTTCTCGAAACATTAAATAAAAAGATATGCAACGGTAAAAATAGTGTAATATCTTAACAAATGGGTGAGTTTTAACCGAACACACGAACACAAAACTAGGACTACGAAAAAGTGACAATGTCATTTCGTCATATCCTACGAATAAGGCCGTACGAAAAACTATAGCTACTTTTCAGGATACACATTTTTGTATTTAATTTAACTTTATATTAACAAATATCTACTTATTGGTGGTTTTATATTACTTCTCTTTTACTCTCCATTTCAGCAGGCACCTCCTTTCTAGCTAAATCATTATTCACACTGTCTATCCATCGCTTCTACGCCCTCAGCTCATCGTAGTCAATTATTTATTATGAAGTTCTAATTGAGAAAACTAATAGGGGATCGGACAAAAAAAAACTAATTAGTCCGTCAGATAGATTTCCAAAAATTATTGGACACGTATTTTTTCTTTTTTCACGTAAACTTAAAATGAAGTGAACGTCATATGATAGTACATTTTGACGACACAAGTGACGTTTCAAGCCCCACTCCAAGATCTTTGACGCGTTTTATCTTCGTCTTTTTTTATTGATTTGATAAAACAAAAAACACGTATTCAATATTTTTCGATAATCTAACTTACGGACTATACAGAATCATATTATTTTGACCCAGTCCGATCCCGTATTGTTCCTAGCCAGTTTAGATTCTAACTGAAGAACAAGAAAAAAAATGTGAATCAGGAGGTTAGGCACAAACCAGAGAACGCCACCTGCTACGATCCTTACAAATACTGCTTTTGCCTCGTCCACATTCATACAATCATGTAATTACGAATACTACGAACCCTTTTTTTAGGGTTCCGTAGTCAACTAGGAACCCTTATAGTTTCGCCATGTCTGTCCGTCCGTCCATCCGTCATCGCTTAATCTCTGTGACCGTTAGCACTAGAAAGCTGAAATTTGGTATCAATCACGCCGACAAAGTGGTGGAATAAAAATTGGAAAAAAAAAAATTATTACGGTAGCCCTATGTAAAATGGGAAGTGTTTTTTTTTTATTTCAACCCTAACGTGTGATATATTGTTGGAAAGGTATTTAAAAATGAATAGGGGTTTACTAAAATCATTTTTTGATAATGTCAATAATTTCGGAAATAATCGCTCTAAAAGTTAATAAAAACAATGCGTCCCCCCCCCCTCTAACTTTTGAACCATATGTTTAGAAAATATGAAAAAAATCTGAAAAGTAGAACTTTATAAGGACTTTCTAGGAAAATTATTTGGTCCCTGAATCGTATGAGCGCCTATACAATCCAGAGGTCAAGTTTCATTGGCCCGTAGAAGAAATTGTATAAATTATAGCATACCGTTTTGGTACGGAACCCTTCATGCGCGAGTCCGACTTGCACTTGGACAGTTTTTTTTTTTTTGGTGGGTGGAAAATCATCGAATGACCCCCTCCGCTCTTGGGCAGAGCGAAGGGGAGTGTCAGACTTCTACTGACTAAAAACCAAACCCATGTTCCTTCTTCGCCCTTGTGTCGGAGCCGCGTTATCCTTTCGATAATCCACAGCCCCGACGGGCGTCGGCCCTTGCGGGCCCCTTCCATATTGCTAACATCTCTTTGAGGCGCGCGTGGAACACGTACGCGCCGCCGACACGGTCTGTTGCCGTCATGACGACGGCTGGACGGCGAGCTAGCCCGTTACTCACCGTCCACAGGCCCGCGTCTACGGTGGCCGGAGGTCATCGCGTGACCCCCGACGCCCGGAGCGCCTTCCGCGGCGGCTGGGACGTTGAGAGGTTCTCTCCCTCTCTCGTTCCGCCACCTCCTTCGCTAGCATCACTGCTTCGCAGAAGGAGGCGACGTCGTCCCATTCCTCTTCGCCCCGGACCATGTCTTGCACCAGGGCCGGACGCGAGAGGTCACCGCCGCCGATCGCCGCTACGAGAACACGGCGGGGCTCTGCCCAAGCAGGGCACGCCTCCACAGTGTGCTCCACCGTGTCCTCCGGTCGATCCTCGCAGTGGAAGCATCCGGGCGTTTCCTCCCGCCTGATTCGGTACAGGTACCTCCCGAAACATCCGTGTCCGGTGAGGACCTGCGTCAGACGGTAGGTGAGGGCGCCGTGGTGGTGAGGGCGCCGTGGCATACTATGAACCCTGTGCTTTAAATTTCGAAGATCGTCACAAATGGTACAAAAAAATGCTTAATTTTTATTAAAAATCTTGCCTTCGGGAACAGCACAGCCATTCCATTAGATTTGGCGATATCGTTCGGAGGAGCATAGAAGCCAGGTACGAGCAGACCTGCTGGTGGAAAGTATTCGTCTGCATCCTCTTCCACCATGCATTCTTCTTCTTCTTCCACCTCAGTTGCTTCCTGAGGAAGATTTTACTAACATTACAGGTCTTAACCTAGTTCGTGAGTGCGGTTGTCAAATTAATATAAATATAAAAGCTTTTTACAAATGAAAAAAAACAAATAATTATCTATGAAATAGGAACAACACACAATTAAATATTCTACCATCTTATTAACCGCACAAGTCTGTGCGCAGGCACAAGTGCACTCTCTGTTTCTTTTACTCCGACTCACTCGGAGAGAGATCACGGGCAAGACCAACGGCTTATCGTGCTTTCCGAGGCACGGGGTATCTTACCGCCAACTTCCGAACTCCGGGCTAATACAGGGAAATTTGTAACGGAAAACTCAACAGCACTTTTTGAATCGAACCCAGAACCGCACAGCAGTCGAAAAAAAATCAAGCATTACAAATATCTATATCTATCTCTAAAGGTATAAATAAAAAGAAAAGTCCTGACTGACTGACTAACTCAACAACGCCCTGCCCAAACCGTTGGACCTAGAAAGCTGAAATTTTGCACAGAGGCACAGAATACATAATAGTACTACGTACAGAAGGGACACTCCCTTCCCGGCGCTCATATTAAATACCGCACCTCACCCCGCACTTCGAGATATTCGTCGTCGACAATTGAGCAATGGCTCGCGCTCGTAATTAGTCGTCGTTCGGTTTTCGCGACGCAGACCGTTGCACTTTCCGCGCCATTTTTTAGGCTACGATAACCCTACTAGAGTTTACGCACACATTTGCACGTGCACGTCGTGCACAAACGTTATTTGTTTATGTAGTAGTAATAGGTAATTATTTTGCGGGCGTTGTATGGAGTGTCCGAGGTGTGACAGAGGTTCCCTCTTTAACGTAGAAAAGGAAAAAAGGAAGGATTTTTTGAAATTCAACCCCTAAGGCAGTTTAATTGGTGATGAAAGTTTGTATAGAAAATCGTCATTTTCAAGCGGGGGAAGCTATATACGGGCAAAAGGTAGTTTTTAAATGAAATAGCACCTCCTTCAACATCCTCCTCCTTCACCGTCCACCTCCTTCAGTGATCAGCTTTTGCTGAGCGGCGCAATGTGTCTCACTAAACATCTTAAAGATTCCCCTTCATCAGCCTTCATGACCAACTTTGTGACGATATTTTGTTTGAAGAACCAGACAAAAAAAATATCATATTTACGTCTTTGCTTACCTCTGGTTCCACCTCATCTGGTAGTTCTTCTTCAGGCAATTCTTTCATTTTGTCCAACTCTGCCAGATTCTAAATCGAGACAAATAATATTTAGTTTAAAATATTTAGTTGTTAGCACGCACGTTATGACTCTTATGACTGAAACTGCAATCACTAGGTTAGGATGTTTCCTGACTAAAAAAATATGATTCTGTTTAGTCCATCTGTAAGATTATTTATACGTATTTTTTGTTTCATCCAATTAAAAAAATTGGAGAAAATAAAACATGTCAAAGATCATAGGGGGGCTTGTGACGTCACTTTCTGGTATAAAGTCTACCAAACTGTGACTCATGACTTTATGAAGCACTGTATCGTCGTAATTTTTTGTTTAAGTGAAAAAACTAAAAAACCCGACTGAAAAAACTGAAAAACAAAAAAACAAGCACATTTTAAATTAAACAAAACTTGGAAGCAGGCGGGGTCCATTCTATTTTCATTTTTTCTTTTCGTAATTTAATATTCAAATGAACCCCGCCTGCTTCCAAGTTTTGTTTAATTTAAAATGTGCTTGTTTTTTTGTTTTTCAGTTTTTTCAGTCGGGTTTTTTAGTTTTTTTAACTACTTTTTTTATTTCCAACTTTTTATTTCTTTTGTGTTTGTTCTTTCGTTGGTCGCATAAAATTCTTCGCAGAAGATAACATTTGTGCTTGTTTATAGGATATCTCACTTTGAATTTCTTTTAAACATATAAGTGTTGTATATTTTTGTAATCTCCTTTTAAAACCCTTTATTTTGATATCCTACTCGATGGTATTGAAAAAAAAAATTGTTTTTGAACTCCGCGATTTGGCCCCCAAAATCCGCAATTTTTCTTTGTTTATTAAATTTAATGTAGCCTATAACACTCGCGCCATCAAGGCGAATCTAACGACGTATATTTCATTCAAATCGGTTCATCCGTTTATGAGTTATGAGGGAACAAAGAAACGGACATACATACATACTTACATACATACATACACGTCAAACACATAACCCTCCTTTTGGGCTTCGCCGCAGTCGGGTAAAAAATATGTGTCCAATATTTTTTAGAAATCTATCTGACGGACTAATTATTTGTTTTTTGTCTACTACCTACTGACATAATGCAATATTGCTTAGGCAAGTAGCGTTCTTTCACCAGCTGAAAGCTACACCTTACCAAGCTTACCAAGTAACATAGGCTATATTATATTTCCAAAATACATGCGAACAAAGTCACGACCTACCACTAGTCCTTCATATTTTTAAATTAGTCTATATTTATTTATTTATCAACTTACTTACATCTATCATTACAGGGCAACCCCAATGCGATAAATGTGCCTTAATTACCTAATCCTAACTTAATTGTTACTTATTACAAATACTAGTTAGTACTAATTTAGTACAAAACATTTCTCACCCCAGCTTTCAAAAGATCCAGTTTCCGTTGCTCCCTGTCTCGTCTCCTGGCTTCGAACGCATCTACCAGAGCTTGGCGGTTTATACGACGCGTTTCAGATTGCAACCTGGCACGCTTCATTTTTTCTTCAGACTAGAAACACCATAATTACTGGATTGATGCCACATAGCGTAACTTAGGTATAAATAATATTTTTTTAATAACTTCTTTTTCTTTTCGTATCGATTTTACTTCATATATACGGTTTGGGCCACTGGGCCCAAACCGTATATATGTAGTAGTAGGTAGCCACGTTTATTGCAGCGGTAGAGGCGCTGTTCAGGTCGTCAAGGGTGCATGTATGAGGACATCTAGGACACTTCAGCAGGTGGGGCATTGTTTGACAACTATAATTAGCGAATAATTTCTACTGATGGACACAGGGTGCTTCACATTTCTTTTTGCAATTGGAAAATCCTCATGGATACCCCCCAGTGTGGGAGAAAAGGGTCAGCCGACTAAAACCCCGTCGGGTCTGCGGATTGGTCACAAATATACCGCGGCTTCGACATAAAGGGCTAAGAAGGAACATGGGTGGATTTTAGTCAGTAGAAGTCTGACACTCCCTTTCGCTCTGCCCAAGAGCCGGAGGGGTTATTTGATGATTTTCCACCGGCCCAAAAAAAAAAAGGGTGCAGGAACCACCTCATTGGACCTGCCTGGTCGACTGACGACTCAACAGAGCTCCTCACTGAACGGAGTATTTCTTAGGCATGCAGACACGTGGTTTTAACAAGACGAAACCTCATGCTGAACAGTGCGCAATATGATTTATGTACTGAAAGAATCCAGCCACGGTAGCCAAGGTTTATTCCAGTTTTCCCCCCTGAGAGAATCTCCCTCAGGGGTGAAAACTGGACCCGGATGTAAAAAAAATCCAGAAAGTCCCCTTGTCATTTTGAGTTATTCCACTATTCCTCCCTGAAAGAATCTACCTCGGGGGAGAAAACTGAACTCTAATGTAAAACCATTCCGAAAATCCTCCTTTTCATTTATTATTCCACTTTTCCCCCTTTAACGCCCGAAATCATGTTCAAACATTAATTGCATGAAAATCATCAGTCAAATATATGTATTGTTTACAGTTTCTCGTGGCGGAGAGTAGGTATGCGTCCTACCTTTTGGAACGCCCTCTCTTCTTTGCGCTGTTGCCAGACCTCTTCTCTTGTAGGACTGTAGGTCTTGTAGCGTTCGAAAGCAGTCATCTGCAGCCTCAGGTCACTATTAGACTTTGATTCATCACGCGGTGGTATCTCTTCGTAAAGGATTCGACGAACCAAAGCTGTTTTAAATAATAGTATACCTTGTAATTTAAAAAGTATGCTGCATGGTCGTTTGTATGTTTTACTGATAATATACTGATTCATAGTATTGCCAAGATTCTGATTTGTATGGGCCTTTTGACTCACGATCATCTGGTGGCAAGATTTCAGCCGAAAGACGTCGCGTGCTGGACATAGGTAGGCCTCCCCTAAATGTCCAGCGAATCTCCGCAACCTTTATCAGGTTTGAATATCTAGTACTTATAGTAAATACATAGTACCTAAGCCAAGGGCAATAGCATATTATTATTATTTTTAGGTAACAGGTATCTTTATTTACGGCAATTACCGATAATCCAGGACAAAGTTGGTTAAGAATTATTCACAAAATTCACAGTTCTTCGAAATGTATCTTAAAAAATATAAACTTATCTTAGAGCCAGTTATGGATTAAAAATTTAATAGCTACCTATACCTTAAATTGCTAAGAGTACAGTGTGTGATGTAAATGGGTGTGTGAGTATGATAAGTGAGTTCATAATAAAAATGTCACTTACGCACAAAATCGACATCTTTGTCGAGCAATCGGAAGCATATAGCCAGAGCTGGACCCGACAACAGTTTGTGCATCGACGCCTCATTCAACGGCGCGTCTCCGGCGTAGAAGATATCATGAATCTTCTCCTCAGTTAAATCTACTAACTCTCGGCCTACCATCACGATATCTAATGAAGGTAGAAAAGACGATTAATTAATTTATACTATATAAAGCTAAATTACCACTGACTGACTGACTGTTCCGTATGGTGTCGGACGCAAAGAATAGCACCATCCCATATCTTCCCGTGGGTGTCGTAAGAGGCGACTAAGGGATGTACCAGAGAATGGGCAGCAGCGTTCTCTGTGCTTTTTGTATCGACCGTACTGCGATCGCCAACCCGCCTGCCAAGCGTGGCGATTATGGCAAACCCCCCCTAAGCAAAAATTACACTTAGGGGAGGCCTATGTCCAGCAGTGGACGTCATTCGGCTGAAATGATGAATGATGAATGATGACTGACTGACTGATCTATTGACAGAATTGTTCTCCCAGATGGTGGATGGGGAGGTGGGTATATTTTGACAGATTCGTAAACAAGCAACTCTCGTGAGTATGGGAAAAGTCCCAAACCCCCCCTTTTCCCCCCCCTTCTCCCCCCTCCCTATCGTATCTCGAAAACAAAGAGACTTTACTTGTTTTTTTTTAGGGATTCGTATAGAGGAGGCTCGGGGAAGTAAACACCATTTTTCGAATTTGACCCCCTTGCCCCCCTTCACCCCCCCTTTAGGCGGATCTCGGAAATAAAGAGACATAACGTGTTTTTTTTTAGTGATTCGTATAGAGGAGGCTCGGAAAAGTAAAAACCATGTTTCAATGTTGACCCCCTTGCCCCCCTTCACCCCCCCTTTAGGCGGATCTCGGAAATAAAGAGACATTACGTGTGTTTTTTTAGGGATTCGTATAGAGGAGGCTCGGGGAAGTAAAAATCATTTTTTAAATTTGACCCCCTTGCCCCCCTTCACCCCCCCTTTAGGCGGAACTCGGAAATATAGAGAATTTACGTGATTTTTTTTAGGGATTCGTATAGAGGAGGCTTAGAGAAGTAAAATCCATTTTTAAAATTTGACCCCCTTGCTCCCCTTCACCCCCCCCTTTCGGATCTCGGAAGTTAAGAGACTTGGAACATTTTTTTTTTCAGATTCATTGATTGAAAGGGGCAATGAGTTAATCGAAATCATTTTTCAAAGCTCCCCTACCCCCCCCTTCACCCCCCCCCCCCCCCCCTCTTCACCCCTTTTTTCAGTTTTGTTTACGGATTCATATAGAGGAGGGTCGGGAAAGTAAAATCCATTCTTAAAATTTGACCCTTGCCCCCCTTCACCCCCCCTTTGGCAGATCTCGGAAGTTAAGAGACTTGGAAGTTTTTTTTTTTCATATTCATCGAAAGGAGCCTATCCTGTGGTGGTACCGGTAAAGCGAAGGGGGGAGCGGGCGAGCGAAGCGAGCCGGCGACCCCTGTAGCGTAGGGATAATGTCATGATAGTTTTCCGGTGGTAGGTAGGTCCTGAGTGGAGCGAACCTGCGAGACCAAGCGTAACGAAGGTTGAGTGGGTGAAGCGTAATTCAGGGGCGACGACAAGCAAACTTTAGGGTAATGGTTTTTTAGTGGTAGTAGGAGGTAGTAGGCAGGTAGTAGGTAGGTGATAGGTAGGTAGTAGGTAGGTGTAGGGGTAGTAGGTAGGTGGTAGGTAGGTGTAGGTAGGTAGTAGGTAGGTGTAGGTAGGTGCAGGTAGGTGTAGGTAGGTAGTAGGTAGGTGTAGGTAGGTGGTTGGTAGTAGGTAGGTGTAGGTAGGTAGTAGGTTGGTAGTAGGTAGGTAGTAGGTAGGTGGTAGGTGTATATAGGTAGGTATATCAGATTTATTGAAAGGGGCAATGCGTTAGTCGAAATTATTTTTCAAATCGCCCCCTCCCCCCCACTTCACGCCCCGCGAGCTGCGCGCAGCTCGCGCAGCCACGCAAATACTAGTCTATCTATATAAATAAAAAGTAAATTCCTGAAGTCGGTTAGACTGACTGACTCATCAACACCCAGCCCCAAAGCCTTTTTTTTTTGGGGTGAAAAATCATTAAATAACCCCTCCCACTTTGGGCAGTGCGAAAGGGAGTGTCAGACTTCTACTGACTAAAAACCACCCATGTTCCTTCTAAATCCTTGTGCCGAGGCCGTGGTATCTCTTTCGAACAACCCGCAGCCCCAACGGGAGCCCCAAACCCTTGAACTTAGAAATACCTAAAACCTAGGCAAAATAATAAGGCCCTCGGGTCGATCTTCAGGTTAAGCCGTGCTTATCTGGGTCGGTCCTTGGATGGGTGACCACCCGTTACATACCACCCTTCCTCCGTGCCTCGGAAAGCACGTTAAGCCATTGGTTCCGGCTGTCGTTTGTACATTTTTGACAATCGTAACAAAAAGTCTGACAACCAGCCTTACCAAGTGGTTTCGTACTAACTAGTACTAACAGTGTTAAGGAGGTCAGATAGGCAGTCGTTTCATGTAAAATACTGGTTTAGCTCAGCTGCATCCGGTTAGACTGGAAGCCGACCCCAACCATAGTTGGGAAAAGGCTAGGCAGATGATGAGTGGCCTTTTAACTGCCACGGCTTGTTTGAATTATTATTTTATTTTCAAATCGTCGTTTTTGACTTTACTGTGGACACTTTTATCACGCACATCTTGCTACATCGTTCTCAGTTTCTCACATGATATACCATCTCAACATGAATGATGTAACCAAGGTTTTATAACAATATTCTGATTTAAATAAGTGTCCATGGAGTTTCTTGCCTGTTCTTATTCATAGAGACCTACGCTAGGGAATGGGACACTACAGTACCCTCACAGTTATTATGTCTTGTGACTAGAACTGTGCTTCGTTTATTTTGTACTAGCTTTTGACAGCGGCTTCGCCCGCGTGAAAATGTCAATTTTTCATACAAACTTTCATCCCCTATTTAACTACCTCAAGGGTTTAATTTCGAAAAATCCTTCCTTATTCCTTGTCTACATTATAAAGGGAACCTCTGTGCAAAATTTCAGCTTTCTAGGTACAAAGGTTTGGCCATGAGTCAGTCAGTCAGTCAGTCAGGACTTCTCTTTTTATTTATATAGATATAGATAATAGAAGATTTTTTCGACTATTGAAAAGTGCCTGTAACTAGGCTACTTGAAATAAATGTTTTGATTTTGATCTAGAACTCAACTGTTAGCATCCCATTGCTCATACAACTCAGGGTGGGCATGGAGGCAATGGGGCCAGAAGATCACGAAGTTGACATCAGTCAGGAACGGCACCATCAGCTCGGCACGGTGGCGTTTGCGCACAGCCTGTCTGGCTAACCGACGAGCTGCAAGTGTACTTGACTCCTGTTTCTTTTCCGATGCTCTCGCTGCAATCCAGTCCTGGTGACAGATAAACTGGTGTGGGTAGGTAGATACAGGGTGTAAATGGACGTTTCACGACGCTGTCAACCAAGCATTCATTATTATCAGTCTCTAATGTTCCCACGGCTAGGACTCAGGCCTCCTCTCCATGAGAGGGAAGGGCTATAATATAATCCACCACGCGGGCCCAGAGTGCGGGTTGGTAGATGGCACATGTCTTCAAATTTTTGGGTCTAGGACATGCCGGTTTTCTCACAATGTTTTCCTTCAACGTTTTTGAGAGCAATGGTGATGAAATAAATAACACAAAGTAATGCGCCTGCCTGGGTTCGAACCCACGACTTAGGTACCTACTGCTCGTAAGTCACCTTACGCAAAAATTATGGCTGGAAAACGACTTTTTTTTGTAAGGGGTAAATAATCCTCTTTAAAACAACGCAACGGATTTTAATGCTGTGTTCAATAGATCTTGTATTCGTGTAGTTCTTTGTGATTCTTGAAGCACTCTATACTATAGGAAGTACTTGAGGAAGGTTTATATGTAAGTAGTATACATTGCACCCTGTGATCTGTGATTGCACCCTGTGATCTGTGATTGCACCCTGTGATCTGTGATTGCACCCTGTGATCTGTAATAGGGGATCGGACATAAAAAAAACTAATTAGTCCGTCAGATAGATTTCCAAAAATTATTGGACACGTATTTTTTCTTTTTTCATGTAAACAAAAAATGAAGACGTTAGTGCTTCGAAAACTCGTGTGACGTCATATGATAGTACATTTTGTACCTACAAGTGACGTTTCAAGCCCCAGTCCATGATCTTTGTGACACGTTTTATCTTCGTCATTTTTTATTGATTTGATAAAAGTTTGATAAAACAAAAAACACGTATTCAATATTTTTCGATAATCTAACTTACGGACTAAACAGAATCATGTTATTTTGTCCAGTCCCAGTCCGATCCCCTATTGCACCCATACGAAGCCGAGGCGGGACGCTAGTCAAAATAAAAATTTCAAGTTTTACTCTCTCTACTTAATAGGTACCTTAAAATGTGGGTTTACTACTAGATACACCTCTGTCTAATCCTTCGGGAACTACAGGTGTCATGTTAGGCCGCGGACAGAATAAAAATGAAGCAAACAAAACCACGAACCATCTATCATAGAACCAGCAATTCATTGCCGCTTCCCTGCCAATTTCCTTTACAAGTGAAACATTAGATTCAGACGGAAGTTCAGTACCACACAAACAAATGTAAATGTCGCATAAATAATGTGTACCGACCTTGTTTACAAGCGCAGCTTGAAATAATAAACGGGAATCGTATTTTGATACCCGACCTTCCTTAGTCGAGTGGTAGCTTGTTTATGCTATGCATATTTTAGCATCGTTTTCGCTTATTAATTTGGGTGTGAATTGGGTACTGTTCTGTGAGTTTATATATGTAATATTTATTTATTTTATTTGAGATGGGCTTACTCTTGACTTCAATCTTGCCCTAAGGGCAGAGATGAGGTCGACGATGGAACGAGCTTACCCAGAAGAAGCCTATTTACTCACGACTTAAAATAGATTGGGGTTATACTCGTATGAACTCGGGGAAACCGACGCAGGCAGGGAGTTCCACTCCTTGGCTGTGCGAATAATAAAAAAATTTGCAAAGCGCTTCGTTCGAATGTCACAGTCAAAACTGATAATCAGACAAAACTATGGAGTTTTGACCAGTTAAACTATTAAAATGATAACTGACATTTACTTAACTCTTAGTAGGTGGTGTCTGTTTTATTTGTCTACTCATTTCGTACATCGTAAAGGTCATCTACGAAGAATAAGGAAGATTTTATTGAAATTCAACCCATATACGAGTTAAATAGGGGATGAAAGGTTGTATGGAAAATCGTAATTTTTGTAGTTTAACAGACATGCACGCGGGCGAAGCCGCGGGCAAAAACTAGTATTATTATGATATCTTTTATTCTATTATTATATTGATTATATTTATTTAGAATTCGATCTCAATACCTAATAGGTAATACCCTCACGGATCAGACAGGAATTTATAACACAATTATTGAATACGTAGACATACTACACAATCATATAATTTCTACTTTTCTAACAGATTGTGTATATCAAACGTTTTATCAAAATAAAGTAAAAGCCCGGTATATCATGTGGTTGTCATAAATCCGTATAGCACATAAATTTTGCATGGCTCTGCAAAATTCTGACAGCCAGCTGACTGCTATGTAGGTACCTATATCATGAAACGGCCTAAATCTGATGTGGGGATAAATTATTAGAAAAGCGAAAAATATACGAATGGATGACATAAGTACCTAAGTATGTGTTTTTGATAGACCGCATCTACAAGGTCAACTTAATATAACAGCTTGTAGACCTTCGACTGTCTCGTTCTAGATTCGATTCCCAAGTCGGGTATATTGTTTTTGGGTTGGTATTTCTCAGTAGCAGCCACGGAGTCTGGATTTGTGCCCGGTTGATGGCAATAGGCGACCTATTGGGGAACGTCTTTTGGCTGAGATGATGATTATGATCGATAAAAATCACCTTCTATGTTTTAAGTTTCTGTTATTTCTCTTTAATTTGACCTTAAATAACAAACAAAGCAACAACTTTCCTTTCAACGTGATAAGTTGATAACATATAGAAACAAAGTTAGAGCCCAGAAAGGCATAGGTACAGTCCAACAAGCTAATAAGTATACATCCAGCTAAATTACATTTACTTTTATTAAGATTATACAGATACATTTAGAGTCTGATGCCAAACGATACAGCGTTTGACATTAGTCGCTTAATGCGAAACACTTTTTAAAACATAATTGCAATCAATATTTTCAGTGTACCTACTCAAATTATAAAAAAAAACTCTATCTGTATACTTATTAGCTTGTTTGACTGTACTATAGATACACATCTACCTAACCCTTCGGGAATAACATGCGTGATATTTATCTCAAAAAAACAACTTTATCTAGCTCTAGTTATTTCTAAATCGCCGAAACGAAATGAATGCACCTGATTTGATTTCCTACCTAGTTTTAAATGCAAAAACGAGGTTGTCTCCGTAAATTTCACTACTCTTACAGCCTGGTCGACCAATTTCCATGTAATTTCGCAGCGGTGGCATAATGTAATTTTACCTGCATGTGGCATGATGATTAGCATAGTTTTAATCATGGCACAATAAAACAGTTTTAGAGGAGCTATTTTTTCTGATGATTCCTGCTTGTTTACTCGGTGGCCTAGTGGTCCCAACTTACGAAGAGTAATTCGTGGGACCCAGGCAGACGTATTACGTTGTATAATTTATTTCAAAAGATGGAAAACACCGTGAGGAAACCGGCATGTCCTAGAACCAAAATATTCGAAGACATTTGACATTACCAAAACGCACTGGACCCGCTGTTCCGTATGGTGTCGGACGCAAAGAATAGCACCATCCCATATCTTCCCGTGGGTGTCGTAAGAGGCGACTAAGGGATGTACCAGAGAATGGGCAGCAGCGTTCTCTGTGCTTTTTGTATCGACCGTACTGCGATCGCCAACCCGCCTGCCAAGCGTGGCGATTATGGCAAACCCCCCCTAAGCAAAAATTACACTTAGGGGAGGCCTATGTCCAGCAGTGGACGTCTTTCGGCTGAAATGATGATGATGATGACTGGACCCGCGTTTTGGATTATAGCCCATTCCCTCATAGAGAGATGAAATGATGGATAATGTCGTGAGGAAGGTTTTCAATGTGGATGGGTATAAGAGTAGCGGAAGACCAAAGAAACGATGGATGGACTGTGTTAAGAATGGAGGTGTGTCATGAGATGACGAGAAACAGAGAAGTCTGGAAGAAGATGACATACTGCGCCGGCCCCAAATGAATTGGGATAAGATCAAGAGAATGATGAGAGAGGAGGCCTGGAATCCCAGCAGTGGGAACATTATAGGCTGATTATGCTTATGCCTATGTATTTTTTAACCGACTTCAAAAAAAGGAGGAGGTTATCAATTCGACTGTATTTTTTTTTTTTTAGTTTGTTAGCTCATAACTTGCGACTGGGTGAACTGATTTTCATGATTCTTTTTTCATTTGAAAGCTGGTGCTTCCCGTGTGGTCCCATTGTCACCATTTTAATATCTGATGATGGGATCTTGTAGAAATCGGGGGAACTCTTCAATAAAAAACAGCAGATTAACCGCGATTGTTGCTATAGCATAATATCTAAGCATTGTTTACGCCATCACACAACATAATATCACGCCTGTACTCACTACAAAGGTTATAAAAACTATTTTGTGAAGATCTGATGAAGAACTTCGGAGATAGGCAACGGAACTCCTCAATAAATGATAGGAAATGGACTGGGATTGCTGAAATCTCATAATATTGTCTGTCTATTGTTTACACCAGTTCATAACATAACATCACGCCGGTACGTTGTGAAGGGGTAAGCACATGTGAACCACTAAAACGTGAAAAATAAAAACTTTTTAACAAAAAATAAAACCGTTGTGTTTTATTTTTGTCGAAGTCGGTTTTATTTTTTGTTAAAAAGTTTTTATTTTTTTCTTTCATGTGATATAAGAGGACCATAAGCGCGAGATTTTTGCTATTAACCGGGCACTGTCACTCATGGTCAGCAGTCGCGCGGGCTATACCTACATACTTACTAGTTCATCTGGGGTTGGTTCATCCAGCCTATAGACGGGATGGGTAACACCACTTCCTTCTGTCTCGTCTCCAATGAATCCTGCTAGCACCATTTGGTTATAGTGATGTAACTCTTTTTTGGTCACCTCAGCAAACCTCACGGTGTCCACTCCTCGGAATACTTTAGTAACCTGAGCGTTCTGAAAGAAATGGTTGTAGGAGGTTGTAGGTATGTAATAAAGTCGGTTGATGAGCGATAATTTACGTGACAACGTCATAAGAAAAAAATTATGAGAAATTGGTGTCACAAGCCAAATGCTTAAGCCGATCGTGCCTCTCCATATCTATCTCTCTCTATTGTTAATTTAAGGAACAAATATAGAAGCAAAGCTACAGTCACAAGGCATTACAACGTGAAAGTACCTACTGTAGTTGCCCATTCCAAAGCGTAGACCTCTATGGGGATAAATGGGTAAGAAACTCAATGGACACTCTTTTAATTTCACAACGTACCAAAATAAACATGTAGACTGGTTCACTCTGGTCTTTAAATCTTTGCAGAGCTTCTATTTCATCAGCCGGTACCTGATGCAAAACATTCTGATTACAACATGATTAAAACATATACATAACATCACACTTTTACTCTCCGAAGGTCGGGCAGAAACAAATTCGACAGTTAGTTATTTTAGGCGACCTCACCCCTCGCCCTGCCGCGCGAGCGATATAATGCCTAAATTTTGACTGTTTTTTGCTTCTTGGAGAAAAACTATATAGTAGATTGTACACCAAGTGCATAAAACGCACCATTTTGCGCGAGACGTTTATCCATCCGATGCGAGCTTGCGAGCGAGGATGGATATAAAGTAGAGAGTAAAATGGGTTTTATGGACGAGTTTTACACTCTACTTTTCACTTCGATTGCGAGGAAATGCAACAGCAACTTGTAAATATTGTAAAAATAATTATGGTTCCCACCAATTAATTTTTTTTTTTCAGTAGGAAACTTGACATAACACCTGACTTATGTCGTTACTCATACTGCTCAGTTATAAAAACATTTTGAGCAAGCCTATTGCCATCAACCAATGTAATTAGGAGCAAGCCTATTGCCATCAACTGATGTAATTGGGACCAAGCCTATTGCCATCAAGCAATGTAATTAGGAGCAAGCCTACTGCCATCAAATGATGTAATTAGGGACAAGCCTATTGCCATCAACCGATGTAATTTGGAAAATCCTATTGCCATCAACCGATGTAATTAGGAGCAAGCCTATTGCCATCCACTGATTTAGGTAATTGAGAGCAAGCCTATTGCCATCAATCAATGTAATTAAGAGTAAGCCTATTCCCATCAAATGATGTAATTAGGAGCAAGCCTATTGCCATCAACCAACCTAATTAAGAGCAAGCCTATTGCCATCAAGCGATTTAGGTAATTGGGGGAAGCCTATTCCCATCAACTTTCCTTGTATTCGTAATGAAAAGTGGTAGAGGTTATTCTATGAAGTTGTTCCTGTGGCTGTTGGGCCGATTACCTGTGCCGATTACCTTGGTCTTCGACGAAGATTTTACTTTATGCTCTAGAGCATAAAACGCGACTTTATGTCGCCTACGCACGACATAAAGACGAATTTTAGAGCGAGAGAAGTGAAAAAGAAATTATACAATATGCTTTCAACATTTACTTCAGAATAAAAAGTTCTATCTATTGATATAACTTTTATATAAATTCATAATGAAATGTCTTAGCAGTACCTACACGTTTGAAATTGTGATTTAGAGTCATGTTTGATAAAAAAAAGTATCGAGCCGATCATTCTAAATCGCGTTTCTATCTTTACGATTTACTAGAGAGTATGTTCAATTTTTATGTAAAGATTTTTATTTATTAAAAAACTCGTATTTAGTTCGATTTTTATAGGTTCAAAAATCTTTAAAAGTACCGCCTTAAAATTCCAGCCTGTTACTGAGAACTTCCTGATGGAAAGAACATCGTATTTTTGTACGGTTCCTTACATAAAATGGAAAAAGGATCACTTTCTTGGCCGTCTGTCTATCAAGACCCCTTTTCTAAGAAACGCATAGAGGTATCAAGTTGAATTTATTAAATACTCAGGTCTACGTTCTCTCCCGTCAGGGCTGCGGGTTGATCACAACGATACCGCGGCCTCGACATAAAGGGCTAAGAAGGAACACGGGTGGTTTTTAGTCAGTAGAAGTCTGACACTCTCTTTCGCTCTGCCCTAAAGCGGGAGGGGTTATTTGATGATTTTCCACCCACGAAAAAAAAGGTCTACGTTCTCTGCGGTTTATGTCGTGTTTTTTTCATGGGAATCAAAATCTAAAGTATACTTCCCGTGACCTAGAATCATGAAATTTGCCAGAGAAGATAATTATCTTACAGCACATGTAAAAAAAGAAAACCATAAATATGTACCTACTAAGTAACAAAATATTGTATGTACGGAACCCTCGATGCGCTTCAACCATCAGCAATGATGCCCAAGAGCTTGCTGTCAGCAGTGTAGCTTACGACCAGTGCACTTACGAGGAAGTCAAGAGCAAAAACTTTTAAAAATTAATTTCGGTTACCTACTCACTTTTAGTAATATGAGTTTACCATCGCTCCAATCCATTTTCATAGTAGTGAAGAGTCTATTCAGGGCCGTGCACGAACCGAACGCGTAACTGTATATTTCTGCACCTAATACGCACATCATCATCATCATCATCATCATCAGCCTCTAATGTTCCCACTGCAGGGACTCAGGCCTCCTCTCTAAGAGAGAGAATGGGCTATAATCCACCACGCGGACCCAGTGCGGGTTGGTAGATGTCACATGTCTGCGAATTTTTGGTTCTAGGACATGCCGGTTTCCTTATGATGTTTTCCTTCACCGTTTTTTGAGAACAGTGGTGATGAAATAAATTACACAAAGTAATGGGTTCGAACCCACGATCGGGTGCTCGTAAGTTGGAACCACCACTACTGGGCCACCGCTGCTCTCCTAACACGCACACAAGATGTATAAAGGCCGATAATTTAGTCACATCTAAGCATACTAGCTCATCATCATCATTTGACCACCTTCCTCCTGATATAGCTGAATAACAGTATTACTTGCTGCATTCGGAAGCCACCCTAACAGGGTTGGAAAAAGGATAGGCAGATGATACCTGAATAGATGCCATAAATAATAGGGCAGTTGACAAAAAAAAACATATTAGTCCGTCAGATAGATTTAGAACCAAAAACGTCACATTGCAGTAATTTTTTTCCCGGAAAGTGACGTCACAAGCCCCCACTCATGATCTTTTACGCGTTTTATCTTCATCATTTTTTATTAATTTGATAAAAACAAAAAAAAAACTTCGATAAAATCTAACTGACGGACTAAACAGAATAATATTTTTTTTAGTCAGGAAACATCCGTTTTTTTTTAATATAATTATGGAACTTACAAATAAGTTGATCTGTGCTATTCTTTATTACACTATCAAATTCTTTTTCATTGTGGATCTCTGTGAAAAGCTCTATTTTCTTTTTAGCCATTTTCACTCAAAATTAAGCTAGAGTATTAAGACCAATCAACTTGGTCAAGGTTTTTAAATGAAACTTCATGTCATTTCGTGGCCTACTGGAAACTACCCTTTATGTACTTACTGGACGTAAACCACACAAAAGTAGACTGGTAAACTCCTAGGCAAATAATACCTAGTTTTTTTTTTTTTTTAAACTTTGCCCCACACTAGGAATTTCTCCTGTATCGTGGGTGCGTTCACAAACATTTAAACTCACATACACAAATACCCAGACCCGGAACAACTATCTGTAGGTCTTACAAATATTTGTTCCGTGCGGAGATCGAACCCGCGACACGCAGCGCGGCAGTCCATTGCTTGAGCCACTGCGCTAACCGTGCCGTCAAACTTAAACGACAACAGCTAGTTGTTGACGATGTAAATAGCGCTATTTCGAAAATGGTGCATTGGTTTAACGCTAATAATTTGCTTCTTAATGAAAAAAAAACCAAATGCATTAAGTTTACACTACCTCACGTTAGGCAGGTGAAGACTTGTGTGTTGGTAAAGGGCGAAGAGTTGAACCCTGAAGGTAGCACGGTGTTCTTGGGCTTAACTTTAGACGCTAAGCTTCAGTGGAGGCCTCATATAGATAAATTGTCAAAAAAGCTGAGCTCTGCAGCATACGCAGTTAGAAAAATTCGTAATTTAACCGATGTAGAGACAGCCCGATTAGTTTACTTCAGTTATTTTCATAGCATAATGTCGTACGGCATTTTATTGTGAGGGAATGCCGCTGATATTCAGACCATTTTTGTTTTGCAAAAACGGGCGGTTAGATCAATTTATAAATTGAGTCCAAGACCAGTCCAGAGAAAAATTTAAGGAAAAAAAGAAAAGCCGTAGTCACACGGTATTAAAGTGTTTAGGTTGGTACCTACCTATAACGTGTGACTACGGCTTTTCTTTTTGTTCTATCCTGAAAATCTTGTTTCATACTTTTTCAGCGTCGTTTTTTTGTCGTAGTCGGGTTTTAGTTTTTTACTTTTTTTTATTTAAACAATTTTGGTGTTAAATATTTTTTATTACTCTTGATTTTTTTGTCCGCTAGAGGACGTGATTTTAAATTTGAGCAATATTTTGGAAATGTACAAGTGAGGCCCTTTCAAATGATACCAAACACGGCGTATTTATCTCCATTTTTATTTTTTAAGCCTTACTTTTTGTCCGCTAGAGGGCGCCAAACACAACACAATGTCGAGTTCCGAGAAGTAGATTAGAAGCTATGAGGGAACAGATGAAGATACACACATACACAAAATCAAAATCAAAATTCATTTATTCAAACTAGGCTGATAATCAGCACTTTTCGAAGGTCAAAATTTACTTTACCTACTTTACTACAGTGAAACTTGGTTAACTGGGACTTGGATAAGTGAGAAACCTCTTTAACTGGAACTCATACTGGGGTCCCATGAGACAGATTTGAATATCTGAGACACATTTAACCAGGTTTCACTGTATTTACATTTTTATAAGACAGTCCCCCAAAACGCCCACCCATCGACACTTCCTAGTGTTTAGCTGGAAAGAAGAAGTGGCGGAACAAACTCCCCAGCACACATCTGTCTGTTAGGTTGGTTAGAAGAACCTGCAGACTCGATACAATAGCAAGGTGTCAGTTACATTTAAGATTTACTACAGACACAATCAGTAATAAACAAAAGTATATAACAATAAACAATGTAAAAATAAAATAATAAATACATAACATAACAGTAAACTAAGTTTGGAGAAAGAACACAAATAACAAACATTGTCTTGTGTTCAACTCAGCGACCAACTATTCTTATCATCTAAGTAGTCGTTAATAGAATAGTAAGCTTTTAAACAAAGATTAGATTTAACTTTGGCTTTAAACTCATTAAATGGCAAGTCTAGAAAAGAAGATGGCAGTTTATTATAAAATGTAATCCCGAGCCCTACGAATGAATTGTGAACTTTGTGAAGCCGGTGAAAAGGAGCGCGTAGTTTAAGCTTATTTCTAGTGTTAAAGTTATGGATATCACTGTTTTAGTGTACAGGTGGATATTTTGTCTAATATATAAAATGTTGGCAAAGATGTACTGAGAAGCAACCGTGAGAATACCAATCTCCTTAAAAAAATCTCTAAGGGAAACTCGGGCACCCAGCTGATAAATTGCACGAATCGCTCGCTTCTGCAGTACAAATATATTTTGAATATCAGCAGCTTTGCCCCACAGCAGAAGACCGGACATAACGCTGTGAAAATAACTAAAGTAGACTAACCGTGCTGTATCAACGTCAGTGAATTGTCTTACTTTTCTGACGGCGTATGCGGCTGAACTTAGCCTTCCCGCTAGGCTTGATATGTGTAAACCCCATTGTAATTTTGAATCTACTGTTATGCCCAGAAATACAGCAGAGTCGGCAGTTTCCAGCTCCTGATTGGCGAGGATAATATTGGGACCCAGATTTCTAACATTGGGTAAAGCGAACTTAATTATTTTAGTTTTCTTGGCATTAAGAACAAGGTTGTTTGTTGTGAACCAATCCGTGACCATTGATAGCGCGCTGTTTACGTCGTCAAAATCGTGTCTATTCCTATCTACTTTAAAGATAAGAGAGGTATCATCTGCAAATAATACAACGTCACAAAAACCCTTTAAATAATATGGCAGATCATTAATATAAACCAAGAATAAAAACGGACCCAGTATTGAACCTTGAGGTACACCTAGCCGAACCGGTAGCCCGGAAGATTTCGCGCCATTTACGTCTACACATTGGAATCTATTTTGTAAATACGAATCTATCACATCAAGGGCCTCATTTTGAACACCGTAATGACGCAGTTTCCGTAAAAGCGTGTCGTGATGTACGCAATCAAAAGCTTTAGAAAGATCGCAGAAAACACCGATTGCATTTTGCGCTTTCTCCCATGCGTTAAATATGTGATTTAGCAAAGCAACACCTGCATCCGTAGTCGAACGACCCTTTGTAAAGCCATATTGATCATTATGAAGGAGTTTATTTAAATTAAAATGTACTAACAACTGTTTGAGAATTAATTTTTCAAAAATTTTGCTAAAAGCAGGTAAAATAGAAATTGGTCTAAAGTTCCCAATATCATTTTTACTGCCTGATTTAAATAGAGGGATGACTTTACTGCTCTTCATAAGGTCAGGGAAAGTACCCAAATCAACGCATTTATTGAAAGTAACAGCAAGACAGGGGGCTACGATGTCGATAATGTTACTTAAAAGTTTAATAGAAATGCCCCAGTAATCACCTGTGTTTTTAGACTTAAGTGAATTAAAAACGTTAACTACATCACGAGGTGTTACATGGTCGAAACTAAATACGTTACCACATTTAGAGACGCTGCTATGCAAAAGATCTTCGGCTTTAGACGGCGACGAACTCAGGGAACGAGTCGTCGCTATAGGTAGGTATGCTGGCAAAATACTCATTAAAAGCCTCGGCTACGTCGGCTGCTTTATTAACTAATTTGTTACCCACCAAACACATACATACATACATACATACAAACATACATACATACATACATAGCCAGTCAAAATCATAACCATCCTTTGGCTTTGCCGTAGTCGGGTAATTAATGTAATGACTGTTCCTTCTCAGTATATTTATGAAAATCTTTTGTATGCTCATTTAATTTTAACGATTGTCTGGCAGTTTGAGTACTATAAGCGACCCAGCCAAATGTCCTTTCTTTGGTATTGTTCGTCGTGACGTTGAGCTCCTTGAGTTATAAGTCGAGCTCCACGATAACTGACAAATGCTTGCACTGACTGCTTTCTTCAAAAGACCACCTCAGACAGTAATCTCCATAGTCTTCATGTGTGTATTATACCAAGAATATGTCTGTACCTTGAACATATTGTAAACCCAAACGATTTTAAAAGAGTGTCCATGAAGTTTCTTGCCATTCTTCTCATGAGACCAACGCTTTGGAATGGGCAACTACAGTACACTCACGAGTTATTATGCCTTGTGAATGGGAATGTAGCTTAGTTTATTTAGCTTCATTAGTTCAGTAGTTTACTGCCGCACTCGGAGAGCTTCAGTGGTTGCTTGGGCCGTCACTTGGTAAAGGTTTTTGGCAGTTTTGTTATACAAAAGTATGTCAGGCCTTTGCTGGGTGGCGGCTTGAGTAATCGTTGGATATCTCTGAGTGCCGCAGTTAGTTTATTTCGACTATTCAAAAGTGCCTGTAATTGGCCTACTTGAAATAAATATTTTGATTTGATTTGAAAGTAGGCAAATGTAATTAAAATACTGGAGGCGGGCAGCCCTTTCGCATGTTTACGTACCGCGCGGCTGTAGGTATTTATTTCAAGGACACGGTCGAGTCACAATACTGTATGATATTTATACTGTGACATTGTACACTTGGTTCGCAATAAATGTTTTGACTTTGATTTTGAAGTACGCTGAATAAAAGTTGTTTTTTCTATTAGATATCTGCTAATTGTCTACCCAACCGCACTATTTTTTTTTTTCAAATCTAATTTAAGGTACTTACCTTGAGATTTTTCTATAGGTACTTATTTGGAAATTTTAGTATTAAATACCTACTGTAAATCCGTAACTCTTTAGTTAGGCTATTTCACCAAAAATAATAATTAGTCCGTCAGATACCTACATTTTCTAAAACTATTGACACCTATTTTTTCTTTTTTCACGTAAACAAGAGATGAAGACGATACAGTGCTTCGAAAAGTCGTGTCAAGTCGAGTGACGTCACAAGGTTAGGTTAGGACTTTTTTACCTACAAAGTGTCGTCAAAAGCATCCACATTTTCGTCAATTTTAAATTAATTATGATAAAACAAAAAACACGTATCCAATATTTTTCGATAATCTAACAGACGGACTACCTAATTAGATTTTTTGGTGAAATACCCTATTAACATGTGTTGTTTTGGTAAGTACCTATTAACCCAATCTATCACCCCCTGCACTATATCATTCTATAGTAGGTAGTCATTTTAATTTCAAACTCCTCGTATGTTACGTATCTATTTGCACCGCTCATGCCCAGAGAAATGTGAATGCCAGTGATACGCTTTGAAATGTAATCCGAGCGCACATTGTATTGTTTATAGTTCGAGTTCACCGAACAGCTCAGATAGCTGAGTGTAACTTTTAGGGGTCCATCCATACCAAAAGGGTGCCAACAGAACCTTTTAAGTAAGGCTCTGTCTGTCCATCTGTCTGTCACAGGGTTGTGCCATAATAACTACTAGCTTTTGCCAGCGGCTTCGCCCGCGTGAAAATGAAGATTTTCCATACAAACTTTCATCACCTATATAGATCGTCAAAAAATATGTAATAAATTTCAATATTTGGAAAAAATTAACCTTGCCAAGTATAGGGTTAAAAGTTAACTAACTAACCCCGTCCTCTGTCGGTCCTTTTATACCCCAAACACACAAAAATATTCGAGAAAATTCCCTATTATTCAAGAAAGCATTACTCCACAGTACTGTCCTATTCAACCCTAAGGTTGACTGGTAGAGAATGCCTTGTGGCATTAAGTCCGCATAAGTACCACTCTTGTACATGAAGTTTAAATAAATAAATAACAAAAAAATAAACTTAAAGTTAAAAGAACTAACAAGGAAGAAGTTACTTTACGCCCTCGGCATACGGTCGAAATTGCAATGGCGATTATCGCCGACGCCGGCCGAACGCTGACCTTGACTAAACAATGGAACTATACCTACTAAGTTTTGTAGGCACTACACGATTATTAGCGAGGTTTCTTGAAGATTCTAGATGTCCGTCGTCGTAACATTATGGATTCTGCGGGCTACCCGGTTCTACCTAAATCAAATAATTATATTTAGGGTATGGTTTTACGGAACCCGTCATGTACGAGTCCGACTCACACTTAGCTGTTTTTTATTTGTCTAATGTCATATGATTCATAAACAAAAGTTTAACGAGAATAAATTGATAACTTATGTACCAACCAACTTCAGAAACATTATCAGAATTGACAGTGTTGCCAACTTAGTAGATTTTCCACAAAATCTGGTGGTTTTGACTTACCATTTATCGGACAAATATCGGTTTTAGTGGCTAGTGGATTTATCTAGTGGAATTAATTGGTACCAAAGAGTCCTATCAATCGGAGATGTGGATTAACGATGATAATATGAACGGGAATGACTCATCTGAAGATAACTTAAATATAATTTGATTGACACCTTTAAAAAAAAAGGTAGGTATTATTAAGTATTTTGTTCTTCCACAAAAGCAAAAATAATAATAATAAAAAATAAAAAAAAATATTAATAGAGATTAATAAAGATAAATAATAAAAAATTATAATAAGGTTAATAATGATGATAATAATGTGGTTAATAGAGATTTGAAGTTGAAGTATTGTGTTACATAATATCTAATTTTGAAGTTATTGCTTTAATAAACATTTCTAAATAATATTGTTTTCTTTAGCAAAGACCACAAATCTGCCAGAAATAAAGTTAGTGGAAAATTTAGCGAGTTTTTAAGATGGGGTGATTTTTATAAGGCTGGAATACAAATGCTGCGTAGTAGCACGAAACCATGCTAGTTTCAAGCAACTGTCACTTAGTAGCATACAAGTAGCACTTGTATACGAAAAGAGCATACCTAGGTACTTTTGAGTATGCTACACTTCTGTTCTGTGGTATGCTAATCGCAAGCCAATCTATTTTTCGTGCTAACTAGCACGACGTATAAAACCTCTTTTTTGATATTCTTTGGTTTTACTATTTTACATGTTTTTTTATCGTGCTGCCACCTTTTTGTTGTTTTCTGTCAGTGTATCCAATAAAAAACGGTAAAGCCGCGTCCCCCACTTACGTCACTCGAAACGCTCCTGTTAGTGGTTGTTAGGCTCGCGGCTCGGCCTCATGGAGCCGTGTGCTCTAAGTGGGGACGCCGTTAATTGTTCCTATTAGGCCACCCGGTTCAGGCCTTGCTCACGCCCACAATCACGAGGGACGGCCGCGTGGCTCTTGTGGGGTCGCGGCTTAAGGCTGATGTTCCAGGGTAGCCCGCGAAATTCAAATTTTCTTACGTTTTTAGCAATTTGCAGGCCAGTGCTGCATATAATGTCACTCAGACGTGCTAAAAAGAAGTATGATCGTAAAAAGTATGCTTTTGAGGTCTGTGCTTTAGAGCAAATGAGCACACTCAGAAAGCATGCTACAAATGACAATACTATACCTAGTAGCAAACAAGCATGCTTTTCTAGTAGCATGTGTATTTCAGGCTTTAGTTGATTTCTGGTGGTTTTGGAGGTTGATTCTGGTTGGGAGCTTGATACTTCGTTAGTTGGCAACACTGGAATTGAACCGACAGAGACAGACAGACCGAGACCGACCGATCACACCCAATACCACACCTCGCATTTTATACAACGCGAACGCACGCGTTCAAATAGAAACTTCATCCATCAAAAAGTTACGCGACTGGTAATTGACAGATTTTTCTGATTCATCATAGTGCGCACCTTGTGTTGCAGTACGGTTGTAAACGTGACGATGTCATTAATCGTTGAAACACCGGCTGTTGATACGGCTCGCCGAGAAAATATGAGTACATCGGAAGCGGCTACGGCTGACCCCACTAATCAACAACGAGGACAAGACAGCCTTCAGAACGAGCCTTTGTCAAGCGATGAGAAGAAACCAAAGGCCCGTCGCCTAGCAAAAGCTAAAGCCGAAGTTGCACGACTGAAATTAGAACTAGCCGAAGCCCGTCTTGCTTTAATAGAATTGGAATCAAACGATGAAGATGATGAAGAACTCACAAACAAACAAAGTGAAACCATTTCGATTGTCAAACTGCCAGCCTTCGATGGAAACCATGATGATTGGAAAGAGTTTCGTGCAGCCTACTACGAATCAGCCAATGGCCTGACAGAAGCTGAGAACATGTATCGATTGAGAACAAGCCTCCAAGGAAAAGCGAAGAAAGCAGTTATAGGATACACAGATCCGAAATACGCCATGAAGACACTTAAGAAGCATTTCTGTCCCGACTCAATTGCAGAGGCTGAATTTGAAAGACTGAAACGTCTGCGGTTACTATCAGAGTCACAGCACGAACTTAAATTGTTTGCTACTGATATTGAAAACGTTGCACGAAAGCTGCTAGAAATGAACTGCCGTGAGTACCTCTACGAGCTGCCAGCCATGTCACTCATTGGGACAATAATACAATACACTTTACCTGAAAAAATTAGAGACAGGTGGTACCGTTTCTTCGATCGCCAGAAATCGCAGTATCCAAATCTTCCGATATTTTGTTCTTTCATAAGAGGAGAAGCAGAAAAATCTCCTTTCGAAGATGAATATAAGATATTTTAAATTTAACATCTCCTTTCTTTTCTATTCTATTTCTATTTCATTTTGCGATTCCATAATTACATTTAACGATTGATATGCTGATTTCGGGCAGTGGTCACGACGTTTTATCTGTACTAGCTGATGCCCGCGGCTTCACCCGTGTGGGTGTCGTTCAAATTATATACTAAAACCTTCCTCTTGAATCACTCTATCTATTAAAAAAAACCGCATCAAAATCCGTTGCGTAGTTTTATAGATTTAAGCATACAGACAAACAGACAGACAAAAATAGCGACTTTGTTTTATACTATTTAGGGAAGTTGATCATAATGTGATTCATAAGTATAATTTTATTATTGCATGATAATTTGAATTTTTTAATAAATAATAATACCTACGAATTGAAAAGTGTATCATTGAATTTCAACGCTCGTTTTTGTTCCCTTGGACGTCGTCGTGTCGACGCATTTACACGCCATTTCTGCGAAGTGGCGTGTAAATGTGATTGTCAATAAGAAAAAAAGATGGCACTATACATCCTGTATAGCTCCATCTCTTTTACCCACTAGGAACAATAATAATTTTCACATCCCATGGTGAATTTGGCCAGTCTTTTAAACCTTTTTTTTTGTTTTGTAGATGGGAAATTATCAAATGACACCTCTGGGCGAAGCGGAAGTGAGTGTCAGACTTGTACTGACTAAAACCCACCCATGTTCCTTCTTTGCCCTTTGTATTCCAGGGCTGCGGTATCTCTTTCGAACAGAACCGCAGTAACCTGCGCATAAAAGTTTTTGACATTTTTAAATACAAAGCTACAATTTCCATTCAAAGGATATCAGAATTTTGGTTATCGGTAGGTAATTAGATAAATAGGTAGGTCACTACTACCGCCAGGGTGATTTGTAATTTGTTAAGCAAACTGACACCCTACATCAATCAAGACATTACTTACAATTGGGATTGGACAAAAAAAACTAATTAGTCCGTCAAAAAGATTTCCAAAAAATATTGACCACATATTTTTTCTTTTGGAAACAAAAAATGAAGACGATACACAGTGCTTCGAAAACTCGTGTGACGTCATATGATAGTACATTTTGTACGTTCAAGTGACGTTGCAAAACTTGCAAGTTGCAAGCCCCACTCCATGATCTTTGACGCGCTATATCTTCGTCAATTATTTTTATTGATTTGATGAAACAAAAAACACGTATCTAATATTTTTAACCGACTTCCCAAAAAGGAGGAGGTTCTCAATTCGATTGGTATGTTTTTATTTATTTTTTATTTTTTTCTATGTATGTACACCGATTACGCTGCGATTTATGATCCGATTTACGTGATTCTTTTTTAGTTTGATGCGAAATAGTTGCCATTTGGTCCCATAAAAATTTACCATGGCTTGGCCTAGTACTTTTCATTGTAGGATCATCCTTACATAGTTTAGAAGAAAGTCGCTTTTTTGTCGGTTTGTTTGTTTGTATGCTTAAATCTTTAAAACTACGCAACGGATTTTGATGCGGTTTTTTTTAATAGATAGAGTGATTCAAGAGGAAGGTTTTAATACATAATTTGAACGACATCCACGCGGGTAAAGCCGCGGGCATCAGCTAGTTTTTTTATAATTTATGAACATTTTTCGTTCGTTTTTTTAGGTGTGTTGGCGAATAACTTCGTCGTTTATGAACCAATTTTGATGATTCTTTTTTTATTGGAACGGAGATATTTCAAGGAGATATTTCAAAATTTACTATGATATGGAAACCAGATCCTGGTGATAGAATCCCAGAGAAATCGAGGGCAACCCTCAAATTTCTTAGGCACTACCTACGTGTTTCGTGCTTTTTCTGACGCTATAAAAGTATAAATATTTCTAGATTTATACAACTAAAAATGAAAAAATAAAAAAGTCGAAGTCGGTGACATTTGTTTGTTTGATTAGGCTTTTTTGCCACCGACTTCAGAAGCTGATTTTTCTTCTGAAGTTTATTTTTCACTTTTAGGTGTTTTTGAAGTCGGTTGTTTTTTTTTTTTTGCAAAAAAGTTTTTTTCGTTAATCTAACTGACGGACTATACAGAATCATGTTGTTTTTTAATCAGTCCGATCCCCTATTGCCTATAATTATTATGTTACCTTTATTATATCCTGTATATGTAGGTACCAGTATGTTTGAGTGAGTGAGTGACTGAGTTGAGTCCATGGGTTCGATTCCGGGTAAAGTGTTATTGGGTTTATTAACCAGGAATTTCTCAGTAGCAGCCACGGCGTCCGGAATTGTGCCCCTTTGATAGCAGAGGGACGCCATCACGCCAGTTATGTTCAAGTTGTTGAGGTTGGATCAGACGAACCGCTGTAGTGGATTGGATGGCACGATGATGAGGAAAGAAATGCACCTTGTATACTTTCACCAATGGTTTTAATTGACAGATAACAATACATTATTTTGATAGGTTTTACAGAGTCGATTCAAATGATATAATATGATTCTAGTGGATGCGATTAAATGTGCAAGGACAAGTATTACACAGCTAAAGAAAGAGAGACGTAAGAGATAGCTGTCAGCGTCAGTTGAAGGAAACGGAACACAGATTCACAGACTATGCTAAACATACATTACAAAGAATGTTGTCAACATAATTACGTACTACATAATTATATTCCAACATAAGTCACATGTAGTGTGACTTATTGTTATTACAAATGTGCCCAACTCGTCAATCGAACCCAGGTCCTCACGCTCAGTATTCGCGCTTGCGACCACAAGACCAAGGAGGTATTCATTTGGATATTGCAATTTTGTTTGGTACAGCTGATTGTTGGTACTTTCTACATCCTTACCTAAATATAATGACAATGACATGCATGACGAGCGATGAGATTTTCTTGACGCAAAACCCAAGAACACTTTGCCCGAGCCGGGAACCGAACTCAGGATTCATGCTGAGCAGATGTACTTGCGACCACTTTACCAACGAGGAACTTTTTATCCGCTTATATTTTGCTTTATAAAGCTATTTCATATTATAAACTTCACGAAGCTTTAACTCAAAAACTATCAAGTATCACGGAACCTACATGGGGTATTTTCGGTTACCCCTGAGCTGGGCCTGGGTTTTTTGGACCACTGTATACTGGTGTCAAAAATAATTAAACGAACATAATAATTATTAAATTTAATTATTAAATTCCCTTGCGAAGACGGCGATGAGCTCGACATCAGGCAAGATTGGCCCACACTAGATCAAAATATAAAACAATGCAAAATTGCAAATGGGACGAAAGAGGCTGAAATAAAGTTAATAGCTAATTATATTCTTCGCAAAATTAATTAAAAAGAACACATAGAATAGTAACTAAACACAAATTCAGCATGTCATACGGTCCAGATTCGTAACGTAAGATACCAAGTATCGGAAGGGTTCGTATTATGTGTCTGGTCCTGATTCGGTAATGAAAACCGTTTACTATGTGTATTACTTTTAGAAAATCATGTTTATTTTAAAAATGCTATAATTTAGATTAGCTGAGAAATAACACCACCCTACATCCCCCATCCGTCCATCTATACATTTTAAGGAAGACTAGCACTAGTAGAATAAAGGCTATTTTTATTTTATGAGAGTAAAATAATACAACAATAAACTGTACGTTTACCCCAACCCCAACATCATCTAAGTAAGATGTGCAAAGGTAATTTTCAATACAGTTGAAATTATTTAAGGGCTTGTGCCATACCTTGTTTAGTAAAGAATGTAATAGAATCACCATATTTCTTAGCAAAACAGTTTCATTATAAAATAAGGAAATAAGGGGGAAGTAAACATGATGCGAAAGTAGGTAGGGGACCTGAAGAAACATAAAAAAAATATAATATCCCAGACGAGGGTTCTTTGTATAGCAAATGAAAATAATAGGGGGAAAATACTCATATTGTTAAAAGTAAGCAGCAATAAATTGTCGAAACTTATTATCATAGCGAAAATATTTAGAGGATTTTATTAGTTAGGGGACAGATAAATGCCACGGTAATATAAAATGCTTATGGTAAATGCTACAGGGCTAAGTGTTTGTTTGGAACGTTTTTATGGCTAAATAATAAAAAAACAATAAGGTGCAAAAAGTACCTACTAAGTTGCTAGACCATTCTAGTAAACAAAGCCTCTCAAAGGGGTCTCATGCTGATGTTAACACTGTGAGGATCGGCCGGAGGACACGGAGGTCTGCTCGGCTTGGGCGGAACCCCGCCATGTTCTCGTAGCGGCGATTGGAGCGGGACCTCTCGCGTCCGGCCCTAGTTCAAGCCATGGTCCGGGACGAGAGGGAATGGGACACCGTCCGTCGCCTCCTTCTGCGAAGCAGTGGTGCTAGCGAAGGTGGTGGCGGAACGTGAGAGGGTGTGGGACGAGAGATTCTCCTAATCTCTCGTCGTTCGTGCGGGGATCGAACCCGCGACACGCAGCGCAGCAGTCTAACTGCTCAGCCACTGCGCCAACCGTGTCGTCTTTACAAAATACTTAGTTCAAGAATTCCACGCACAGTATAGATTCAAGGGATAATTTTAGGGGACACCGAGTCTGCAGTTAGCATTGTGCTACTGACACCATTTTTGTCACCGAATAGGGATGTTTCCTGACTAAAAAGAATATGGTTCTGTTTAGTCCGTCTGTTATATTATCGAAAATTATTGGATACGTGTTTTTTGTTTTATTAAATTAATACAAATTGACGAAAATGTTTTGGTATTTGGAAAAGAAGATTGCCTTGTCTATGAGGGAATGGGTATCAAACTGGATACAGTTGTGGCTGTCATTTAAGCATATTATGCAATGCAACACTGCATAACATAGCGTTATTGGTAGACGATTCGGTGTCAATGAACTGGGATGACATGATGGTGTTGCACCAAATAGTAAAAACTCCAACAGCAATGGTTTTATGGAGCGACAATCTTTGGTTGATAGGTATTTCTGCTAATATTATTTCTTGAATGAATAAATTTCCATAAAATAATCAAGTAATAATACTTTTATTTCAATATCTAAAACGAGTTAGTCAGTAAGGAGTTCTTGTTTTGAAATATATTTCTTCACTTCCTCTAATTCTAGTTTAGTTTTATCTAATAAATATTTATTCTTTTCTTCCTCTAACAACGCTGATCTTTTTTTTATCTGGTTCTCCTCTTCCTGTAACAATGCTGATCTTTTCCTTATTTGGTTCCCCTCTTCTTCTGCCAATGCTGCTCTTTTTCTTATCTCTTCTACTTCCAACTGTAAGGAAAAAAATATTTAAGTTTAATCAGTTTCTATAAAAGGTTCTAAACCATTACATTTATTGATAAAATCCATAATTATGTACCTTTGTTCTCAATATTCGCATTTCAAGCTTTTTTTTATTTTCTAGATTTCTTAATCTAATCATAGCTTCCCGATGAATATTGCCGGGAGGTCTACGCACTTGATCTGTAGTTTCGATCACTTCGGCATGTTTCTTATCATTGTCATCTAAAATGTTAATAAAATATATCTATACTAATATTCTGTAGAAGTAAAGTTTGTGTGTTTGTTAGATTGTAAGGTGTAATCTCGGGATCTACTGAACCGATTTTAAAAATTATTTCACCAATAGAAAGCCACATTATTGCTGAGTGTCATAGGTTATATAAAAAACCGAAAAATAAAAAGGCTTTTACGTGGTAGTCCGTTTTGCAAAGTGAATCGGGGAAAAAACGGTCGAATGAAAGCGTTTCTTACGAACGCTGCCTTAACTATGAAAAAAAGGATTTTTAACATTATGCCCAACGAAGTGGGCACGGGTCAGCTAGTTCAGTCATCATCATCATCATCAGCCTATTGCAATCCACTGCTGGATATAGGCCTCTTTAATCTTAAGCCACTCAACTCGATTTTCGGCAACTCTCATCCAGTTGTTACCAGCCACTCTGCGAAGATCATCGCTCCACCGAGCCTGCGGGCGTCCCACCTTACGCTTGCCGATTCGCGGTCTCCACTCAAGAACACGTCTACACCAACGGTCATCGGTTCTGCGACTAATATGGCCGGCCCACTGCCACTTCAGCTTACTTATTCTGTGAGCTATGTCGACAACTCTGGTCCTCTGTCGGATCACCTCATTCCGGATGCGATCCCTGAGAGAGACCCCTAGCATAGCTCGCTCCATAGCTCGCTGAGCGACTTTAAATTTATGGACCAACCGTATCGTCAGTGTCCACGTTTCAGCTCCGTATGTCATAACAGGCAGGACGCACTGGTTGAAGACCTTAGTCTTTAGGCTCTGTGGAATGCGTGACGAGAAGACCCGACGAAGCTTCCCAAAAGCTGCCCAGCCCAGCTGGATTCTTCTATTAGCCTCTCTCTCAAAGTTGTTTTTACCAAACTGCAGAGTTTGCCCTAGGTAAATATATTCTCGAACAACCTCGAGAGGATCGCCATTGACAACAATAGGTCCTGGGGTGACGTGTTCGTTGAACATAACCTGGGTTTTGTCCAAGTTCACCCTGAGACCAATGCGCACTGAAGAATCCACTAGGCCATCCAGCATGTGTTGCAAGTCGTGCAGCGATTCAGCCAGTATGACGATGTCATCTGCGAACCTCAAGTGCGATATATACTCGCCGTTGATGTTAATGCCCCGTCCTTCCCATTTCAGCGTCTTAAACACATCCTCCAGTGCGTTGGAGAACAATTTCGGGGAAATTACGTCCCCTTGCCTCACCCCCCTGCGCAACGGGATATGCTTTGTCTGCTGGTTTTGAGTTTGGACGGTCATAGTGGCGTCTTCGTATAGGCTCCTCAGCACTTGGATGTACCGCCAGTCTACTTGGCATCGCTGCAATGACTCCAGAACAGACCAGGTCTCGATAGAGTCGAAAACCTTCTCATAGTCCACAAATGCAAGACACAGAGGTCGATTATTCTCCTCGGACTTCTGTATAATCTGTCGCACTGTGTGGATGTGGTCTATGGTGCCATATCCTCCTCGAAACCCGGCCTGCTCTGGTGGTTGGAAGTCGTCGAGTCTTCGCGCTAGACGATTCGTGACGACTCTTGAGAACAGCTTATATACGTGGCTAAGGAGCGAGATGGGTCTATAGTTCTTTAGTAGGGTCTTGTTCCCTTTTTTAAAGAAGAGAACGACCACGCTCCTTTTCCACGCTTCTGGAGTTCTCCCAGAGAACAGGACCGAGTTGAAAATCTCCCGAAGCTCTCTTAACAGAGGACTTCCTCCCGCTTTCAGCTAGTTCAGTATAAAGCGAATAGAACATTAAAAGATAAATTTTATAATACCTATGCTGTTGTTCATCTTCGATTTGGGGGCTGTTAATTTTATTAGTTTTCCTGACTGATTCAATCAATGTCCAAAATATCTGATACTAGCGGACATCACGCGGTTTCCCCTGCGTAGTTCCCGTAGCCCGTGGGAATACAGGTTGAATATAGGCTTATAAAGTAGCCAATGTCATTCGAGGATAGTGTAGCTTCCCAACAGTGAAAGATTTTTTCTAAAATACAAAACTTTCCTCTTTATAATATTGGTAAAGATAGTCAGACAACAAGTTGAATTGTAAACATCATAAAAGTATGGCATTTATTGTTTTATACCTACTTAAACACAAAAGGGGTAGCTGCCAATTCCATTAGTTAAAGAAAAGAAAACTTCAAACATGATGACATGATCTTCTTCCATTCATCCACAAACTCATCCGGCAGGTTTCCCGTCCAAGAGAGTTTTGAGTGCCGAAAGAGTTTGATAAGTATATAATAATACTAGGTGTTGCCAGCGGCTTCGCCCGCTACAACTCGACAATTACCCCACGGGAAGATAATAAGTATCGGGATAAAAACTATCCTATGTGTTAATCCAGGTTATAAACTATCTGTGTACCAGATTTTATCCAAATCCATTCAGTAGTTTTTGTGTGAAAGAGTAACAAACATCCATCCATCCAATCATCATTCATCATCATCATTTCAGCCGAAAGACGTCCACTGCTGGACATAGGCCTCCCCTAAGTGTAATTTTTGCTTAGGGGGGGTTTGCCATAATCGCCACGCTTGGCAGGCGGGTTGGCGATCGCAGTACGGTCGATACAAGAAGCACAGAGAACGCTGCTGCCCATTCTCTGGTACATCCCTTAGTCGCCTCTTACGACACCCACGGGAAGATATGGGATGGTGCTATTCTTTGCGTCCGACACCATACGGAACCAATATTAGTAGGATATCTATGGATTATCATCATTAGTTCTTATTTACTTACCCAAGTTTAGTTCGGTTGTTACAGAATCAAGAGGGTCTGTATCATTATTTACTGTCAAGTCCAGTTCTTCACTGTTATCAATACCATGTAAAAAGGTGCCATCACTATCTATTGAATTTTTGATTTCTGTAATCACTTCGGGTGCAGCCTGATAAATAAAAATTGTTAAGTAGAGAGAGTTTGGACATAATTAAAATAAGACAATAGGAATGTTTCCTGACTTTTAAAAAAATATGATTCTGTTTAGTCCGTCAGTTAGATTATAATTAATAAACCCTCCTTTTGGGCTTCACTTCAGTCGGGTAAAAATATTGGATAAGTACATGTTTTTTGTTTTAAAATTAATAAAAAATTACGAAAATAAAAAACGTGTCAAAGATCATGAGTTGGGGCTTGTGACGTCACTTTCCAGTAAAAAATATCGTATTCATTGTTTGTTTACGTGAAATGGAACAAATAAGTCCAATATTTTTTTGAAATCTATCTGACAGACTAAATAGATTTTTTTCTACAACTACCCTATTGACCCATGAAGTGGTCACCAAGGAATTCAGGGGATATAAATATACCAACCTCTTCATCCGTGCTAACAAAGGCTTCTTCTTGTGGTGATGGAGGTGTACGCGGTCCACCTCCAGCCCTAATCAAATTTCTCCTTTCTTCAGCGCGAGCTTTACGTGCAAAAGCTTTCATGTTATCCCATGCTCTTTTTAAAGTGATAGTTTCACGCTGAAATAAACAATAAGTACTTATGTATGAAAATTATCATAACAAATCAGTGATTTTCAGTCACATTCTATTTCATTAATAATAGTGCGATGGGCATACGTTGACGGCTCGTAACCCCCATTTTTTCACAAAATGAGTTTTATGCACCACAATGTTCTAGTGTTAATTTAAAAATGTTCGGTGTATAAAACTCGTTTGGTGAAAAAATGTGGGTTACGAGTTGTCTACGTATGACCATCGAGTGGCCATCCTACCTTGTGTACATTGGCATTGCCATTGGCATTAAACTCCTCTGTAATAAAGGCCCAAGCTTCTTGTTTCTTGGCGACCGACTGGCCATCAGTTAGTTTTGATTCCAGAATTGGTCTCTTTTTAATCAATAGTGCCAATAATGCTTTTTCATAAGAGGTAAAATTGGCAGTTCTTTTACGTTCTTTTTTTGCTTGTAAAGTTTCCTAAAATGAAACAGAAACAGGTGTTCTAAATAAACAGAAGATTTTTTCAAATATAATCACACTAATAATAAGCAAGTTTGTGAGTGTGTATGTTTGTTACTTCTTCACGCAAAAAGTACGGAACGGATTTGGATAAAATTTGGTAAACAGATAGTTTGTAACCTGGATTAACACATAGGATAGTTTTTATCCCGATTTTATCTTCCTGTGGGATAGTTTTTAGTTTTAGAGTTGTAGCGGGCAAAGCTGCTGGCAACACCTAGTAATTAATATGTGTCCTTTAACTGCTGACTTATTAGATTCACTAATTGTACGTAAACGATACTTACCATGATAATAAAATTATGATAAGTTATAGCTGTAATTAAACTTTTTATCTCGAAAGATTCTTTCTTGTCGGGTCAAACAAAACAACAACACCACACACCAAACAAAATTGACATTGAATTGACAGTTTGACACCAGGTTGCCAACTCTCAAAAATATTACCCCTAAAGCTCAGCTTTTTGCAATTTTTTGTTTGAGTGTCCGGTTGTATGTTAATGTTAATGATTATATTTTAATAAAATTGTGTAAGAATAGATTTTATTCACTGCATAAATCACTGAATACAGACAAATAACAATAGGGGATCGGACTGGGTCAAAATAATATGATTCTGTTTAGTCCGTACTAAATTATCGAAAAATATTGAATACGTGTTTTTTGTTTTAACAAATCAATAAAAAATTACGAAGATAAAACGCGTCAAAGATCTTGGAGTGGGGCTTGAAACGTCACTTGTGTCGTCAAAATGTACTACCATATGACGTCACACGAGTTTTCGAAGCACTGTATCGTCTTCATTTTAAGTTTACGTGAAAAAAGAAAAAATACGTGTCCAATAATTTTTGGAAATCTATCTGACGGACTAATTAGTTTTTTTTGTCCGATCCCCTATTGTAGCACTACCTTTATAAATATTTTTGTGAGCTGGCAACACCGTCCACGGCTCCTGGCAACCCAGCCCGCGACGCGCGAAACAAAAGACAGTGGAGTATAGTAACGGATTTCGTTTTAATATTACCAAGTTTACTGTTTAACTCCTGTTTGTTCGTTTAGTTTTACCTATAGTTCTGTGTTTTTACCGTTTTACAATATACTTTTACCATTTAACGTAGTGACTCATTGAAATAGCCCAAATATTCCAACCCCTGAGAAAACTCTCCTTACACAATTAAATTGTTTTTTTTTTTGTATCCCCTTTTATTTAAGATACGACTTGACACTTACCGAGAAATTGCAATAAACGTAAGAAAATTTGAATTTCGCGGGCTACCTCGTCACATTCGCCTTAAGCTTTTGGGGGAAATATTTTTGAGCGGACACGCTATTATATAACGTCCTTGACGGACACTAAACTGGAGCACTCAGTCGGTCCAAAGAGTAAAGTATTCTGCTATCACATAATATAGTCCATCCAACAAAGAGATTGCAGAGTGCGTGAGCAAGGCCCTAAGCAATTACTTCAGAAAATTGTTCAGGGTGCTTAGAGAGTTAACATACTAAAAGTCCTGACGTCTAGGGGGTGAAGCGGAGTGGGGGGAGGGGGTTAAAGTTCCCATTTTTCAGTTTTTCGCTAATATCTTTTAAACGGTGCGTCATGGAGATAAGAAGTCTTCTACGCAATGAAAGCTTATAAAATTATGTACAACTTTTATCTTATACACTTTTTCACATTCCTACCCATTTTCGAACTACACATTCCGGAAAAGTGAAAATTGAAAAAATCTGCTTGAATTGAACACTACCCTTTGTATACTACTTCCTTCACGTTATCTGGGGATAAAAAGTATGTAAGTAGCGAAAAACTAAAAAATGGGAACTTTAACCCCCTCCCCCCACTCCGCCTCACCCCCTAGATGTCAGGACTTTTAGTATGTTAACTCTCTAAGCACCCTGAACAATTTTCTGAAGAAATCACTTAGGGCCTAACTCACGCACTCTACAACTCCAGATTTATTGGGTGGACTCTAAGTATTTTGACACTTTTGATGGTTTTGTCATGTCAAATCTTTACTAAGTGACGGCTTAAGTAATCATTAAAATTTATTATTCTCTAGCTTTTGCCCGCGGCTTCGCCCGCGTGTATGTCGGAAAGGAGATTGACAGTTTTGGTCCAAATGCTGCGCTAGCATGGGAATAGTCAATCCACTCAACCGTAATGCAAAATTTTCGCAAAATTGGCAGACTGTTACGGCTATTCTGGGTGACGTCACGTGACAGTCACGTGACGTCACGCGGTGCGTGATTAAAACGCCGATAACTCATGTTTTGTAAGAGAACTTGTTTAAAACTTATGTTTATTTACATGAATAGACCATTAAAATAACACAGCTCTCCATTCATATTTGACATACTGCAAGCTAAACAAAAAGCTCGGCTCAGGTAGCCGGACCGAGAAGAAGTAGAAGTCTGACACTCCCCTTCGCTCTGCCCAAGAGCGGGGGGGGTTATTCGATGATTTTCCACCCACCAAAAAAAAAAAAAAAAAAAAAAAAAAAAAAAAAAAAAAAAAAAAAAAAAAAAAAAAGGTAGCCGGACCGTGCGTCGAAAAAAAAAGGGTATGTTTACGCGTTCATTCTGAGAACTCCGTAAGCCAAGTGGCTGTCGAAAGTATCGTATTGCATAGTTTGGTACACAATCTTATCGCAGACAAAGTTTTAGCTGTGTAAACGTTTTGTGAAACATGAGTCATAATGTAAACACTTCAAAAAGAGCGATAAGAAAGACCCTGCGCGTTTGGTTTTGACCTTGACAGGGGAATATTACTATTAATACTGAGTAACCAATTTTCATCCTTGTCTCTTCCACTACACGTTGGGCAAGTGTGAGCTAGATAGGCATAGTTTTCACAGTCTTTTAACGGTTTTTAAAATCGCGGGAACAAGCATCATTATTAATGGAGTATTTCTCAAAAAAAGTGTACGTAACGAAAAAGTTGTTACGAAATATTGTTATGAAATAGTTCTAGATGTTACTAAATAGTAAACTTATGGCTATAAACCAACCTATTAAATAAAGCATATGAGACTTTAAAATTCGTAAAGAACTATTTGCCAGTGAATGTTCACTAAGGTTTTAATATTGGCAAAGTTTTAAGAGCTTTAAACACTCAGCTTTACACTATACTTTTTCATAACGTAACGAAATTCATAAAAATCGTTACGAAAAAGCAACGAAAATTGTACAAATTAAGATCATAATAAGTCGATGGTTTGATAAAACCCGAAACTGCAAATAATATAATACGCTTAAATGTTCGTACGACACGTATTACAATAACATATATAAATCAAGACTTATCTTAATGTGAAAAAGTGAAAAAGTATTTCTTAATACTATGGTTTTACCATTTATTCTTCACAACTTTAAAGTTAAATAGTTTTTCTTCACAAATATGTTATTTTTTGTATGTATGGTTAAATAAAAACATTGAAACTTTGTTACTATTTCGAGGCACACTTTTTTTTCAACAGATGTACACTTGTTTTGAGAAATACTCAATGATGCTTGACAGTTGGCGCTTTTTTGACATGATGGTTAATGATGCTTGATGGCTTTGTGGCGAATCATAAATTCCTGATTCCCACTACCGCATTTCAATGAGTTTGCTATATTTGTAAATACTCTTTTCTTTTGTACTTTATGTTAGGACAAGTGAAGGCTAGCGGACACTGAGCGGAACCATTGTGGTTGTCTGTCAAATTGAAAATATATTATCTAACATTAAACTGACTGTATATTATTTACTAGCTGACCCACGCAACTTCGTCTGCGTCACATAAATATAGCTATAACCTTTCTCGATATATCGACTATCCGACATAAATTAATCTAAATCGTAACAAACAAAAAATCTTCTTTCTTCTTTATTATAATAGTTTAGATGGTTTAGATTAGCTTAGATTATATTAAAGTGTGAATTACTATAGGTATCTCTTACTGTTAAATACATATACAATAACACTATGTACTTGTAAACATTATGATGCAGTAAATATTTTGAATTTGAATTTCCCGGAAAGAATCTCCCTACAGTGCGACGCGCGAATTATTTTGCCGCGCGGATATTTTTACATTGCGATATCTTCTAAGATATTTGTTTAAACTGTTTAGAGTAAAGGGCACAAATATTCTATATTAAATTTTCCTGCTAACAAACACATTTATTTAGATATAGATTAATACCATATGGGTTAAATAAGCTTCGCAAAAAATAATTATTTTTAACCTAACAGTTTAATAGTAAAAAAAGGTTACAGTGAGTCAATCTTAAAAGATAGATATATGCTGTCGCGGACTTTTTTTTAGAACTTTTAAAGAGGAACAATTCCTTCATACATCATATTTACGTAACTTAAACCGTTTTCGGAAGCTCTCAAAAAGAAAATACCTTTTCCCGTTTTTGTAACATTTTTCATTTATGCTCAGCTCCTATTAGCCGTAGCGTGATGTTATATAGCCTATAGCCTTCCTCGATAAATGTACTATTCAACACAAAAAGAATTTTAAAATTCCAACCAGCAGTTCTTGAGTTTACCGCGTTCAAACAAACAAACAAACAAACAAACTCTTCAGCTTTATAATATTAGTATAGATAAGCAACGATATAACGCTTTGAACTAAACGGCGCAAGCAGGCGCCTAAAGCTTTTTGGTGTATAACTTTGTTAACTTTTTAAGGCTCCATAGCCGAATGGCAAAAAACGGAACGCTATTTTCGTCATGTCTGTCTGTCTGTCCGTCCGTCCCATGTCCGTATGTCACAGGCTCACAGCCATTTTATTCGGAATTTTTAAGACTATTCAGTTGCAACTTGGTAGGTATCTCAGACCAAGAAAAAAAAGATGTATTCTGTGAAGCACTTTACAACTTTTATAAAAAAAAGGTAGCACTCCGGGAGTGCCGGCAGAAGTGAAAACTTCAATATTAACTTTCAAACTCGCGTCAGGGTCACGTGATGCTGATCGAAAAATCGTAGATTTTACCCATACAAAAAAAAGTGCTCAGCGCCGCTAAAGAAGTATTCACTTAAAAAAAAAATAATGAAGAAATAAAGATCAAATGTATGAAAATGTTTGAAGCACGCCACGAGACGCCGCTCATAGCGTTTTACACATTTTCATACATTTGATCTTACCGCTCGCCACCCCGCACTTAACTGCCGCTCATGGCGGCAAGGTCGTGAACGGGAACGGGCCGTTTCTTTATTTCTTCATATTTTTTAAGGGGGGTCTCTCCCATAATGAAACTGAAACAAAAAAAAATTTTTCATTAAACCTTTTCATGTGGTGTGCCTAATTATTCACCACTATCCATTTTTTCTCAAAGTCTATCGTTTGAAAGGATAGGATAGACATTTAAACACTACCAAAGTGGTAATAAAATAAATGTGTGGGGCACTAATTTAAAATAGTAGATTGTACACCAAGTGCATAAAACGCACCATTTTGCGCGAGACGTTTATCCATCCGATGCGAGCTTGCGAGCGAGGATGGATATAAAGTAGAGAGTAAAATGGGTTTTATGGACGAGTTTTACACTCTACTTTTCACTTCGATTGCGAGGAAATGCAACAGCAACTTGTAAATATTGTAAAAATAATTATGGTTCCCGCCACAATTAACTTTTTTTTTTCAGTAGGAAACTTGACATAACACCTGACTTATGTCGTTAGCGTTACTCATACTGCTCAGTTAGGAGCAAGCCTATTGCCATCAACTGATGTAATTGGGACCAAGCCTATTGCCATCAGCCAATGTAATTAGGAGCAAGCCTATTGCCATCAACTGATGTAATTAGGGACAAGCCTATTGCCATCAACCGATGTAATTAGGAAAAGCCTATTGCCATCAACCAATCTTATTAGGAGCAAGCCTATTGCCATCAACTGATGTAATTAGGGACAAGCCTATTGCCATCAACTGATGTAATTAGGAAAAGCCTATTGCCATCAACCAATCTTATTAGGAGCAAGCCTATTGCCATCCACTGATTTAGGTAATTGAAAGCAAGCCTATTCCCATCAAATGATGTAATTAGGAGTAAACCTATTGCCATCAACCAACCTAATTAAGAGCAAGCCTATTGCCATCAAGCGATTTAGGTAATTGGGAGAAGCCTATTCCCCTCAACTTTCCTTGTATTCGTAATGAAAAGCAGTAATCACTTGTTCTTGGAATATTAACAAAACGAATTAAATAAAGAGGTTATTCTATGAAGTTGAAGTTGTTCGTGTGGCTGTTGGGCCGATTACCTGTGCCGATTACCTTAGTCTTCGACGAAGATTTTACTTTATGCTCTAGAGCGAGAGAAGTGAAAAATTATTTTTTCACTTCTCTCGCTCTAAAATTCGTCTTTATGTCGTGCGTAGGCGACATAAAGTCGCGTTTTATGCTCTAGAGCATAAAGTAAAATCTTCGTCGATGACCAAGGTAATCGGGCACAGGTAATCGGCCCAACAGCCACAGGAACGACATGTGGCTCTGGTCCGCTGGACAAAACTTCAAAACTGCTCGCATTTACAATAGGGCAATAGGGCACTTTATGTGACGGCTAAACACCCTTATTTCAGAATAGGTGACGCTACAGAATCATAGAAAATCGATCGAAAGCGTGTCCAGCCAGCTTGAAAAACCACTTTTCGCTGGTCTCTCAATCTCGGTAACGGAAGTGATTTTGACGACTTTTTGCATATCAACGGGCGTCACATAAATATGTGACAGGCATCAAGCTAAAAGTTTTGTGATACGTACAGTGGTTTAGTAGAAAAATGCAAAAAACTGTGTCCAGCCATCTTGAATTTACGTAAAAAACTTTTGGCTGGCACTTCCGAATCCCACATAACGGGAGCGTTTTCGAATATGGTTCCTTTACTAATACTTGGTGACGCAATGTGTGACAGTAATAACGTTTGATTTATGGCGTCACATGTAAGGGTTTACGAGATATCAATGAAAACTTAATGTATACTTGTGTCCAGCCATCTTGAACTCAGGCTGGCTGGACACGTGTATCTCCGCTGCCTGATGATCTACGACCTTCAAAATGTTATCAAAATGTTGTGACGGGGACGATAATGATAACCTGAATTAGTGACGGAGAAACTTTGGGTAGTTTCAAAGATATTGATCATTTAAATTTTCCCATACAAACATCCATTAATATTGTGAGGTGACCATATTTTTTACATTTTTATAGGATTTCTTTTTAATCGACCAATCGGCCGGTATCAGCCAAGCCACGCCAGCTTTGTATTTGATTTCTCCGTGGGAATAAAAGGTTTTCCTGCAGAAAAAGGGGAAGTATGTGTTTCTAAATAATAATTAAAAATACTAACAAAAAAAACAAAGTGCATTGCACTCAGTGATGCCAATTTAGCATAAGTAAGCTTTATTATTGTAATTTGTGTTTATATTTGTTATTTTGTGTGTGCAATAAAGAATAATAAGAATAGCATTTTTTCATGTTGTTTAGCAAACTTATTAGTTGTTTAGCATTTAGCATATAGCATATTTTTTAGCATATAAAATTATTGAAGTGAAAACTTCTTTAGTGGCGCTGAGCACTTTTTTTTGTATGGGTAAAAACTTTCAAACTCGCGTCAGGGTCACGTGATGCTGATCGAAAAATCTTACGATTTTTCGATCAGCATCACGTGACCCTGACGCGAGTTTGAAAGTTAATATTGAAGTTTTCACTTCTGCCGGCACTCCCGGAGTGCTACCTTTTTTTTAAAATAAAATACATTAATGCGTAAGCAATTATTTCCATTTAGAAAAAAAAATCCCTTTACTAAGTATATTGTTGGCGCTCCTGATGCTAATGCTGATGATAATGGAAAGAGTATTTGAGATCATAGTCGATTAAAACAGTATGTAAGTATATTTTGTTAAATAATAAAAAAAGTTAAAACTATTGTTACGTTTCATTTGACACTGAAAAATGTTAGCAGATTTTTTTAGCATTTCTATAAAGCAATTGGCATAATTTTAGCAGATTCTATATCGGTCTTGTTGGCAACACTGATGCACTGATACTGAGTTTGTTTTGTACACAGAGGCTGTGAGTGCTGTGACAGCGTAAACCGTTTTCGTTTAATCGTTTAGAGTAAAGTATACGTCATAATGGTATTTAGAGCCTTCCGTCGATTTGTAAGGAATACGTGCAATATTTGCTAAGTGCGTTTTCATTTAACGAGGTCCTTGGTAGGTAACGTGAATTACATTATTTTTTCATTTAAATACCTTAGAGCATTAGTCTGTTATCCTGACACAATATCTACATACGTACTTATCATAAAAAAACACCAATACTTATCTAAAAAGAGTAGATAGGTATCTGCACGTAAATAATCAATAACATTAACCCCCCCCCCCCCCCTCTACACTTTTGTCTTCTATTGATTTAAATATCTACAGTTGTTCGTATTAGTATCACCAATACGCGGATTTTCGTCCATTAAAGAAAACACCTTAAAATATACTTTGTCCTACATAAAACCTACAATATTGGTAACCCTACTACAGTGTTTGTATGGGAAAATTTAAATGATCAATATCTTTGAAACTACCCAAAGTTTCTCCGTCACTAATTCAGGTTATCATTATCGTCCCCGTCACAACATTTTGATAACATTTTGAAGGTCGTAGATCATCAGGCAGCGGAGATACACGTGTCCAGCCAGCCTGAGTTCAAGATGGCTGGACACAAGTATACATTAAGTTTTCATTGATATCTCGTAAACCCTTACATGTGACGCCATAAATCAAACGTTATTACTGTCACACATTGCGTCACCAAGTATTAGTAAAGGAACCATATTCGAAAACGCTCCCGTTATGTGGGATTCGGAAGTGCCAGCCAAAAGTTTTTTACGTAAATTCAAGATGGCTGGACACAGTTTTTTGCATTTTTCTACTAAACCACTGTACGTATCACAAAACTTTTAGCTTGATGCCTGTCACATATTTATGTGACGCCCGTTGATATGCAAAAATTCGTCAAAATCACTTCGGTTACCGAGATTGAGAGACCAGCGAAAAGTGGTTTTTCAAGCTGGCTGGACACGCTTTCGATCGATTATCTAAGATTCTGTAGCGTCACCTATTCTGAAATAAGGGTGTTTAGCCGTCACATAAAGTGCCCTATTGCCCTATTGTAAATGCGAGCAGTTTTGAAGTTTTGTCCAGCGGACCAGAGCCACATGGAACGACTTCAACTTCTTAGAATAACCTCTTTAATTTAATTCGTTTCGCTAGTATTCTAAGAACAAGGGATTACTGCTTTTTATTACGAATACAAGGAAAGTTGATGGGAATTGGCTTCCCCCAATTACCTAAATCGCTTGATGGCAATAGGCTTGCTCCTAATTAGGTTGTTTGATGGCAATAGGCTTGCTCCTAATTACATCATTTGATGGGAATAGGCTTACTCTCAAATACATTGATTGATGGCAATAGGCTTGCTCTCAATTACCTAAATCAGTGGATGGCAATAGGCTTGCTCCTAATTACATCGGTTGATGGCAATAGGCTTGCTCCTAATAAGATTGGTTGATGGCAATAGGCTTTTCCTAATTACATCGGTTGATGGCAATAGGCTTGTCCCTAATTACATAAGTTGATGGCAATAGGCTTGCTCCTAATTACATTGGTTGATGGCAATAGGCTTGGTCCCAATCACATCAGTTGATGGCAATAGGCTTGCTCCTAATTACATTGGTTGATGGTAATAGGCTTGCTCCTAATTACATTGGTTGATAGCAATAGGCTTGCTCAAAATGTTTTTATAACTGGGCAGTATGAGTAACGACATAAGTCAGGTGTTAGGTATGTCACGTTTCCTACTGAAAAAAAAAAAATAGCACTCCGGGAGTGCCGGCAGAAGTGAAAACTTCAATATTAACTTTCAAACTCGCGTCAGGGTCACGTGATGCTGATCGAAAAATCTTACGATTTTTCGATCAGCATCACGTGACCCTGACGCGAGTTTGAAAGTTTTTACCCATACAAAAAAAAGTGCTCAGCGCCGCTAGAGAAGTTTTCACTTCAAAAAAGTTAATTGGTGGGAACCATAATTATTTTTACAATATTTACAAGTTGCTATTGCATTTCCTCGCAATCGAAGTGAAAAGTAGAGTGTACAACTCGTCCTTAAAACCCATTTTACTCTCTACTTTAAATCCATCCTCGCTCGCAAGCTCGCATCGGATGGATAAACGTCTCGCGCAAAATGGTGCGTTTTATGCACTTGGTGTACAATCTACTATTTTAAACAACTCATTTGCAATATATTTAATGGCATATAAAATACTTTTCATCCTTTAGCCAGCTCGGTAAATGTATAGTATACAACTTCCTTTCGACAAAAATGTTTATAATTTTATGTTTGGTCACACCGTGAGTCGGCCATATTGAATTTTTTTTTAGTGATTTGGAAATTATCGTCTGCAATGGAGTCATATTTTTGCTTATCAAAATTTGATCATATTTTTGTTGAGAATTCGCCAAAATTATGTCATTTGTCTATCGTTTCTCAATCCGGTCGCGGTCTATGCAGAAAATTCTCGGTCGTTTGACAATATTCGCCTGAGAATAATATTGTTGTTATATTCACTGTCGACCCTGGAGACATCTTGTGATAAAAAACCATTATTGCGGCAAGTTACTTGGCTGTCTGATTTTGTCTTCGCGTGAAACGAGTAACAAAATTAGATTGGTGCTATTAGGGGGTCCGCAATCATGGATGTGTCGTGGGGTAAGTATTGTAATTAACGTTAGTCATTATTTCTTGTGTTAACTTGTATTGTGATTTCCTTGCATGGTTATTTCCAGACGCGGATAATTTTGAGCCTAAACTACCGACCACGTTGACTGCTTCGAATAAATGGGAAGGCGAAGACGAGGAAGAGACCGTGAAGGTAACGTGTGCTTTGCCAAAAAGTTTATTTTCGTTGCCATCTGGTATTACGTTAGTCATTTGAGTTTTTGCGAGGATTTAGAACATAACCTCAATTTTTGTGCATACGTGTTGACGTCAATGAGTAATATTGCAGGAGAGTTGGGAAGATGAAGAAGAAGAAAAGAAAGATGAGGAAAAAACTGAGCCCGCACCTCCTCCGGCCAAGCCGAAGAAGAGGATCCAAGACAAAATAGCCGAAAAAGAGGTGAGTACAACGACGTCAGCTAACATATGTCGTGAACTTTAATCACAAGGCTATTGGAGAGTTACATCCTTCTCACAGGGCGTATGTTTTGATAATTTGACATAGGCATTAATATGGTCATTTCGTTACTGTTTAATAAATTTTTTCAAGGTTTTCATATTATTTTGTGGAATGATTGATGTTAATAATTGTTTGACTCATATCTGAAAACATATTTCTTATTTTGATGCTTTTATAGTAAAGCACATGGTTTAGCTAGAATAAGACAGTGAAAGTTCTAAAGCCATTCTAAATTGGAGCAAATGTCTCAATAGAAAGTCACAACTTACTGAACCTGTTTAAAATTCTGTGTGTCTGATATTATTTTAGCAAGCATTTATTATCTGTAAATTTCAATTAGCTACTAAGCAGATACATAACATGCAACACTATAATTTTGACCTCATTAAAATTCTATAAACAGTGAGTTTTATGAAACTTATCAACATCCGCTTAATTTTTTTCAAAGTATGTTGGGCTTGCTGAATACAGCTTATGATTTGCCGTCCACAACCTAGTTTTTGGATTACACTCTTTAAACAAAAGTTAACATCTGCCTAGCTTTTTTACCAATTAAATTGGAGTCAGTTTCTGATCTAACCGTATGCAGCGGAAAATCAGTATATTTAAACTTCTTGGCTTGATTGATTGCAGTAAACTTATATTAATAAACTTTAAACTTTATTTTTACCCAACTACGGCAAAGCCAAAGGAGGGTTATGATTTTGACTGGCTATGTATGTATGTATGTATGTTTGTTTGTATGTATGTATGTATGTATGTATGTGTGTATCTTCATCTGTTCCCTCATAGCTTCTAATCTACTAAACGGAACTCGACATATGAGGTATCGTTAGAACCGTCTTAATTTTCCGCTGAACATAGGCTACGTGACGTGTCACAAAAAGCGATTTGGCGCCCTCTAGCGGACAAAAAGTAAGGCTTAAAAAATAAAAATGGAGATAAATACGCCGTGTTTGGTATCATTTGAAAGGGCCTCACTTGTACATTTCCAAAATATTTTTAGTTCAAATTTAAAATCACGCCCTCTAGCGGACAAAAAGTCAAAAGTAAAAAAAAAAATTAACACCAAAATTGTTTAATAAAAAAGTAAAAAACTAAAACCCGACTACGACAAAAAAAAACGACGCTGAAAAAGTATGAAACAAGATTTTCAGGATATAACAAAAAGAAAAGCCGTAGTCACACGTTAAAGGTACCAACCTAAACACTTTAATACCGTGTGACTACGGCTTTTCTTTTTGTTATATCCTGAAAATCTTGTGCTAGAAAGATATGTGGCCCTTATTATATCCAGTTAAATAGGTAAATATGGACACAAATATATATATTACACTATAAAATTATTAATTGTCTTGTCAATCTTAAAAACTGACCAATGAGCACTAATTATAAGTTGTGTACGTAATGATTACAAATTAAAGTATTTTTTTTTTGAAAAAGCATTTAAATGGTATAAATTCTATGACACACCAGTCATGGTTTCCTACGTATGTTAATGCATAGTATCAATATTTTTCAACGGAGGCCAGCTCATTCCATCCTTTTAATATACTCCACTAATACTTATCATGTTCATTTTCAGCGTCTAGAACGCGAGAAGGCAGAGCGTGCGTCCGTAGAAAAGGTAGAAGAGCTGACCCCTGAACAGAAACTTGCAGAGAAACTGCGTGCTCAGAAACTGCAAGAAGAGTCTGATTTGAGGCTCGCCATGGAAACATTTGGTGAGTCGGTGTAATTTATATGACTAGAAAGTTGAATCCTATGTTTAGCAGTTGGCATTGTGACCACAAGACCTGTTGAAATGTAACTGGACTGAAATATGTTTTTTTAAACAACTAGGAATTTCTCCTGTATCGTGGGTGCATTCACAAACATTTAAACTCACTTACACGAATACCCATACCGGTGCTGAACAACTATGTGTATTTGTTCTGTGCTGGGATCCAACCCGTAACTGCGCTACGTGTGCAGCAGTCAACTATGTACTTTTGCCACTGCGCCAACATGCCGTAAAATAATATCATTTGTGTCGGTCTTGAGGTTGGTGGTCATGACCGAAAATCGGTGCCGAAAGGAGCAACTAAACTAGGTTCCGGAATGACTTTGACCTTGTAAAAAGTCATTTTTACACCTTTATGAGCTCGGAGGGTTGTATTAATGATTTTGATGATTATAATTATGTAACTACATACGTCTTACAGCCGCGAATCAAATGTTCATCAACATACAACCTATCACTTGCCTGCAAATTGCAAAAAACTTAAGAAAATTTGAATTTCGCGGGCTACCCTGGAACATCAACCTTAAGAGTATAAAGGCTGGAATACACATGCTACATAGTAGCACAAAATCATGCTAGTTTCAAGCAGCTGTCACTTAGTAGCATACAAGTAGCACGTGTATATGAAAAGAGCATGCTTGTGAATAAGCTTGCTACCTAATCGCAAACCCGTCTATTTTTCGTGCTAACTAGCACGACACTTAAAACCTCTTTTTTGATATTCTTTGGTTTTACCATTTTATGTTTTTTTAATCGTGCTGCCACCTTTTTGCTGTTTTCTGTCAGTGTATCCATTAAGAATTGTAAAGCCGTGTCCCCACTTACGTCACCCGAAACGTTCCTTAGGCTCGCGGTTCGGCCTCACGGAGCCGCGCGGCCTAAGCGGGGATGGCGCTAAATGTTCCTTTTAGTTAGACTGCGTGGCTTAGGACTCACGGCCACACTCATGAGGCACGGCCGCGTGGCTCTTGTGGGGACGCGGCTTAAGATAATGTCACTCAGACGTGCTAAAAAGAAGTATGCTCGTAAAAAGTATGCTTTTGAGGTCTGTGCTTTAGAGCAAATGTAAACACTCTGAAAGCATGCTAGAAATTACCATACTATCTAGTAGCAAACAAGCATACTTTTCTAGTAGCATGTGTATTTCAGGCTTAAGTGTCCAATCAAAGGTGTCTCTGAGTGGGTATGTTGCATTAGACGTCCAGCTCCTAGAAGTCTGAGCTGAGCTTACTACTAGCATCAAGCCAGATTAGGGTGGCATTTATAATGTACTTAATATGTTTTTACTAAATATTTAATATCATAATTTTTTGTATAACTAAATAATGCTTTAGACAAGGCAAATGTCTTCTATCTCTTATCTCAGATTATTTTCATCATCATCCTTACATAGTATAAAACAAAGTCGCTATTTTTGTCTGTTTGTTTGTCTGTATGCTTAAATCTTTAAAACTACGCAACGGATTTTGATGCGGTTTTTTTTAATAGATAGAGTGATTCAAGAGGAAGGTTTTAGTATATAATTTGAACGACATCCACGCGGGTGAAGCCGCGGGCATCAGCTAGTCATCTTATAATGTCCCCACTACTGAGACACAGGCCTCCTCTCAGTGAGAGGGAATGTGCTATAATCCTCCACGTGAGCCCAGTGCAGCGGGTTGGTAGGTGTCACTTGTCTTCGATTTATTGGTTCTAGGACATGCTGGTTTACTCACGATGTTTTCCTTCTTCTTCTGTGCGCATGGTGATGAAATATATTACACAAAGTAATGCGCCTGCCTGGGTTTGAACCCAAGACTTACTCCTCGTAAGTAGGAGCCGCTACCACTGGGCCACTGCTGCTCTTAATCTATACTTCTATACTAATATTATAAAGAAGTAAAGTTTGTGTGTTTGTATATTTGTTTAATTGTAAGGGGTAATCTCGGGATCTACTGAACCGATTTTAAAAATTCTTTCACCAATAGAAAGCCACATCATTGCTGAGTGTCATAGGTTATATAAAAAACCGAAAAATAAAAAGGCTTTTATGTGGTAGTCCGTTTTGCAAAGTGAATCGGAGAAAAAGCCAAAGCAGCGGAGGGCGCGGGATGGTTTCGGGTTTAATTCGGTTCGCGTTCGTGCTCGCTTCGGGAGAAAGGGGCGTGGCCTTTTACATCTGATCTGAGAGGTAGGTACCCGCGCGGCTCAGTCGCGTGGTCGGCTCCTTACGCAGCGGACGTCCCCGAAATTGAATTTTTCGAAACGTAATTAGCACACTTTCGACTAATTATGCCCAACGAAGTGGGCACGGGTCAGCTAGTTTTAATTATTTTAAAATCACTCAGTTAAAAAAAAGTAATACTATTACAGGTAGTTTTTCATCATTACATTTGAAATCTCATTTTGTAAGGATATGGGGGTGTCATTTCATTTACGATTAATTGATAACACAATAATGAAAGAAATACCCTGCATAGTCTGCCACAATAGACAGCTAATACTAAGTGAATGTTCCGTATGGTGTCGGACGCAAAGAATAGCACCATCTCATATCTTCCCGTGGGTGTCGTAAGAGGCGACTAAGGGACTTACCAGAGAATGGGCAGCAGCGTTCTCTGTGCTTTTTTTGTATCGACCGTACTGCGATCGCCAACCCGTCTGCCAAGCGTGGCGATTATGGCAAACCCCCCCTAAGCAAAAATGACACTTAGGGGAGGCCTATGTCCAGCAGTGGACGTCTTTCGGCTGAAATGATGATGACTAAGTGAATGAAATCTCTATTCCAGGTGTAACAAGCGAAACCGGTACTGGCCGGATCGATGGCTTCCAACCAACAACAAAGGCAGAATTCACAGAGTTTGCCGACATGCTCATGAAGAAAATATGCCTGTTTAAGGCAAGGGAGGAGTTCCCGAACTTCATTGATGAATTTGTGAGGAATATTGTTGTTCAATGTAAGTGAACTTTATTTATTTATTAGAAGTATTTACAAGGCAGTCGGGGCTGTTCTTCACAAGAGAAACCGCGGCCTCGACATAAATGGCTAAGAAGGAACTTGGGTGGTTTTAGTCAGTAGAAGTCTGACACTCCCTTTCGCTCTGCCCAAGAGCGGCAGGATTTATTTGATGAGTATCCAAGCGCCCAAAGAAAATAAAAGGGCCGGTAAGTGGCAACGCCGGGAGGGGATGGGGATGCCCTAGAAAGACATACACTGACCTTATTGGTGATGTTCTTCAGAAAGGACAGGTGTGTAGTAGTCACAACCGGGGTACGTGTATGACCAGATGTATGAATGTGGACGAGGCAAAATGAGTATGTTAGGATCGTAGCAGGTGGCGTTCTATAGTTTCTGCCTACCCCCATGGGAAAATGGCGTGAGTTTATGTATGTATGTATGTAAGACTGAATGTAATCAGAAATACTGTGCTTACTATTGAATACTAGCATTGCCCCGCGTCTTCACTCGCGTTTTGGTCGGAAAGTATCACACGGGAATGTTTTAAATATCCAGCCAGCCAGCGGCTTCACCCGCTACAACTCGAAAATTATCCCACGGAAAGATAAAATCGGAATAAAATGTGTATCTTAAGTGTTAATCCAGGTTATAAACTATCTCTGTACCAAATTTTATCCAAATCCGTTCAGTAGTTTTTGCGTGAAGAAGTAACAAACATACACACTCACAAACTTTCGCCTTTATAATATTATTACCTATAGTGTGACTAGCGGCCCACCCCAGCTTCGGACACCCGGGTGCCTTTGTTATAAACTGCGAAAAAATTTAATCATTTCAAATTTTCTTTTTGCAGTGCCATCAGGAGACATAAAAAGGATAAAGATGACAGTAGACAACCTCTACATTGAGAAGCAGAAATCTGAGAAAATGGACAAGTCCAAGAAGCCAACCAAAGGCAAGGGAAAGGCTAAATTAAAAGTTGAAGGCGATAATGTGAGTGTACTTTATTTATGACTAGCACTTCACCCGCATGTATTTTGAAAATACATATAATAAAGCTATTTTACTCGGTAAAGATTTAGCTTTCTAACCATATAAGATTTTTTTAAATTGGCCAAGTAGTTTGTGAGTTAAATCTTAACAAACACATAATCAAAATTTCCTTTTTTATGATTCATTGAACCACATCTATATCGCAATATAGTTTGCAAGTTCTTATTGATTCTGGGCTGTGGGCAGAAACTTACAGAACTCTTGCCCTTATTACTAATAATATTAATGTCTAAACATTTAGTTGAAATTCCAACAGAGTCATAAAACTATGCATTTTATCATACGGACGTATGTAATGCCGTGATCTGATCTACAGATAATCAAGATTATCGAATTTTATTGTATGAGGTGGTGATCACAAGTTACTTGTACAGTCGAACAAGCTAATAAGTATACAGGCAGAAATCTTTATAATTCTAGTACACTGAAAATATTAGCTATAATTTTGTTTTATAAAGTGGTTCGCATAAAACGAACCAATATCAAATGCCGTTCCTTTTGACATCAGTCACTAAATGTATCTGTATTAATACAAGTTAGCTAGCTTATTAGCCTGTTTGACTGTACTATGTATGTTTAATGTTTACAAAGCGCAATTCGACTTATTACTGATTTTACAACTGTAATTTTCGGTAGGTGTGTCGCAAAGTGGCAACATTTACATGTGAAATTAAAACTTTTTTTACCTTGTAGAGGTCTGGGGTCCTAAATTAGGGCCTTAACTGGCCGCTTTAGGAGAATCATTCTAGTATAATAATATGTATATGATTATGGTTCTCTCCCTGGTCAATACATTTAGTCACAGAAGTTGTACCCAAAGAAAACATACAGCCTGCTCAGTAAAACTTTTTACGATCAATATTTCGTGATATAAAATAATTAAAAAAAAGACAAGGCAAAAAGAGTACCTATGTAAGGATCGTAGCAGGTTTCTGCCTATCCCCATGGGAAAAGGGCGTGAGTTTATGTTATGTAAAATAAATTCTATCGCAAGAATATTGTAACTAAAATGGTTGCGTCATTTTTCCGTAACATCCGTATTCTCGTAATATTTCGTTGTCATTACGATATGATTAAATAATATACGTGTGTTATCATTTTGTGCTAACACACGCTGCAAGAGATAATTTATGTTTATCACTGAAAAGTTTAGATGGTTATTTTTATCAATTACTATAAGGTCAAGTTTGCTTCACTATCATAGTGTGCAATGATTAGGATATTTACAAACAATTTGATAATAATGACAACTTGCTAATTATGTTTGTAAGGGTTTAGATAGATTGATAAATTATTTCCTGGGACCGATTAATCAATCTGCCCGGTTGGACTTGTATGCGTTACCGGTCAAACCTGATTTCAGACAAAACTAGCTCATCACAAAATAATGATCGTAGGGCAAACCGTTTAAATGGATCTTGACACGATCGAACGGTCGGCCAAATCGTTTGATTGTGTCTACAACAGCTACAACAAATTAGTTTTATCTGAAATTGGTTTATAAAATGGGTTAACTTTTTCAATATTCTTCATGAACCAGACAAAACGCCTAGCGGGGCTAACTCTGTCTCTTGCATATTTTTAATATACAAATATGGTCTTTCTGTGTGAACAAGTTATAATAGAATGATTAACCACCCTATATAATTCAAGGATAGCATACTCTAGCGTTTTTCCCGTACCCCAAAAATCATAAGAGTAATAATAATATGTAGAACCTTGACCGGAACTGGGTTCCGCAAAATGGGTGACCTTTTCGGAGCCTAATAAGTTTTATTGCTGCTTTGATTTTTGAGCAGACAATAATTCTCTGCCCTACTTGCGGGTTGTTCGAAGGAGATACCGCGGCCCCACATTTCTCGTAGATGCGTTTACAAACATTTAAACTCACATACACTAATGCCCATACAATAATAATACAGAACAATTTTCTAATTTTTTCGTGGTCCGCCACTAGTGGACAAACCGATAGTGGACATTGAGAATCTTCGCCAGCACCTCTCCTATTTGTAACTAAACATTAATGCCATTTATAATTCAGTGTGACGGTGTTTGGCTAGACTGATAGTTTGTTGTGCCAACTACAGCAAAAATATGAAAATATTCAGCAATGTTTTCTTACAGTTACATGATATAAACAAGTAAAGGTACAAGTTGGTAGCCGACTGCACGCAGCAGCAGCAGACGACATGTCGTCGCTTCTACGTATTTCTATGAAGAATAATAATAATTTATTATTTTGTATGCTGCTGCGTGCAGTCGGTTACCAACTTGTACCTTAAGTGGTGAAGCTGTTATTATCTATAACAGCTGCTCGGATCAATCTTCAGGTTAAGCCATGCTTGCTTATTTTGGTCTGTGGATGTGTGATTCTGATTACTCTGTAGTATTACTCGGTACTAAAAGGATTGTCGATTGTCGTCAGATAGGTAGTCGCTCCGTATAAAACACTGGTATTGAGCGTCACACGGTGGGCTGAAAATCGGCTTTCATAGACTTAGGCATTTTATTTTGCAAGTGCCAGTTTTTATGCTGGATATCACTTCTATTAGTTATAACAATATACAAAAATGACACCAGAATTGATTCTGCACAAAAACGAAGGAATTATAATTTTTTTACGAAAATTTTGTATGGAGCTAGTATGAAAAATCGAAATATCTCTAAAACGGCCGGGTTAACCGTAATATCCTTATAGGGGGTTATAGTACTAATTATTTATGATTTTTTGACATACGTTACATAATAATTGAAAGGCCGTTTTTTTTTTAAATCGTCAAAATATTTTTATTTATTTTTACATATGAAACGTTCCTTTGAGTGTTTAAGTTGAAGAATTCAGAGCTTTAACAACTCTTAACATAAAATAGCATCAGCTCTAAACTCCCCTTTTCTTTTGTTTCCAGGCTCATCTCAATCAATACGACGCTTACGGCAATTTCGACGCCGATGAATTCGACGACTTCATGTAAAAACATCACACCGCTCGTTTTTTAAGTCGGTACCTGGCGGCAATACGAAACTTCTCCTGTTACACAAACCATTTTGTGTCTTACTCTCCTTGTTATACGGGCGTTGTTGCTTGTACACTAATAAACGTGCAACGTCGAATAAGTATGTACTGTCTTGAATATTATTTTACTCATTTAGTACTCTATGTAACATAAAAATATTTTTATATGTAAAGTGTAGTCCATATTAGTCTACAAGCAATAATCTATTTGAAAATATGGATTTTTAATACATAGGTGTTATGTATGTGTAAGTGAGGCGATCCAAATTAGTATGAAACAATAACTTTTTTAGTTTTGTTAAGGCCCTGTATGAGAAGGATGTTTATGTATATTTAAATTATTGATAGCTATTTTGTCCACGCTTTTGTTTCCTCGTTTGTCCCCAGGTACTTAGGCACGTTACACTAACATAGTCAATGTAAGAAATAAATAAAAAAGACAAACATATTTTCACAAATAAAAATGAAAAAAAACTTATTCATGTCATGTGAGATGCTTCATTAAGTCATTAGATTAAGATTTAGTACAACAATTTTATTTATTTAAACTAAAATATAACATAACTCGATAACGTCATGAGTATTATTAATAAAAAAAAGGTATAAAAAAACAACACTTCTCATTTCTCCATTATAAGCATTAATCAATTCATGATTCTGTGAGATTTTATCGTAATAAAATATCCTAAGTACTGTATAATTATAATAAAATATGCTTTCATACAAGTTTTTTTGTATATTTACTTGTTTTTAAGTAACAAACCTTAGCTATGCTCAAACGTTTTTGTTTAGCGAAAAAATAGCAATTGTATGCAATATTATAATAAACTATGCTTCCATTCAAGTTTTTATATTATTATCATGTTGGTTTTAAGAATGAAACCTCATTTATGCTCAAACTTCTTTTTTTAGAGAAAAAAATAGCAATTGTACGCAATAAATGGAAACTTGATAGCATTGGAGAGTTGATATATTTTTCATACATGTATAATACATTACTCAGTTAATGTAACGTGCCTCAGCCATGTATAGCCTATATACATATATATACAATATAATATACAGTCGTTTCATTCTATGGTTATGGCCCGATGTTATGTTATATAGATAATAAATTTTTTATTGTGATAATTTTGTTGTTTTCTTGGAAAATCTACCATTTTTGACTTAATATGACTTTTCAACACACTTGCTCATAAAGTGGCTATAATTTCACCGCAATTAGGCACATAATGACACCTATAATCAAACTGTGACTTTTTCATTGCTATTATTCACTAGTGAGTTTTAAGGGTTTTTTTTTAAATTTTATTGGTTGAGTTCTATGTTCATAAAAAAGTTTCCTTACAAAAAAGATCGTGTTCAATAGTAAAATAGTAGATTGTACACCAAGTGCATAAAACGCACCATTTTGCGCGAGACGTTTATCCATCCGATGCGAGCTTGCGAGCGAGGATGGATATAAAGTAGAGAGTAAAATGGGTTTTATGGACGAGTTTTACACTCTACTTTTCACTTCGATTGCGAGGAAATGCAACAGCAACTTGTAAATATTGTAAAAATAATTATTGAAGTGAAAACTTCTTTAGCGGCGCTGAGCACTTTTTTGTATGGGTAAAAACTTTCAAACTCGCGTCAGGGTCACGTGATGCTGATCGAAAAAGCGTAAGATTTTTCGATCAGCATCACGTGACCCTGACGCGAGTTTGAAAGTTAATATTGAAGTTTTCACTTCTGCCGGCACTCCCGGAGTGCTACCTTTTTTTTATTTAGTTCCCACCAATTAACTTTTTTTTTTCAGTAGGAAACGTGACAACACCTGACTTGGGTCGTTACTCATACTGCTCAGTTATAAAAACATTTTGAGCAAGCCTATTGCTATCACCCAATGTAATTAGGAGCAAGCCTATTACCATCAACCAATGTAATTAGGAGCAAGCCTATTGCCATCAACTGATGTAATTGGGACCAAGCCTTTGCCATCAACCAATGTAATTAGGAGCAAGCCTATTGCCATCAACCGATGTAATTAGGAGCAAGCCTATTGCCATCCACTGATTTAGGTAATTGAGAGCAAGCCTATTGCCATCAATCAATGTATTTAAGAGTAGGTAAGCCTATTCCCATCAAATGATGTAATTAGGAGCAAGCCTATTGCCATCAAACAACTTAATTAAGAGCAAGCCTATTGCCATCAAGCGATTTAGGTAATTGGGGGAAGCCAATTCCCATCAACTTTCCTTGTATTCGTAATGAAAAGCAGTAATCCCTTGTTCTAGCGAAACGAATTAAATTAAAGAGGTTATTCTAAGAAGTTGAAGTCGTTCCTGTGGCTGTTGGGCCGATTACCTGTGCCGGATTACCTTGGTCATCGACGAAGATTTTACTTTATGCTCTAGAGCATAAAACGCGACTTTATGTCGCCTACGCACGACATAAAGACGAATTTTAGAGCGAGAGAAGTGAAAATAAATTAATGTACCTAGTGCATGATCATTTCATGCAACTTTAAATGTAAATAGATAATTTCAACTTGTACGTTTTTAATAAATGAAATTTTCACTCAAATAATAAAACTTTTGTAATAAATGTAACTTTTTTTTAAATCAAGAAACCTCATTCTTTTATTCTATGGCCGATCGCCATTGTTACAGTATGACCATTTTAGGTGCGAATTTCATGGTGGCGCCACTGGTAAAGAAAAATGCATCGCTACGTCAAACTTGTACATTTATTTTAGTTCCGTGTTTTCCCGCCTGCACAGATAAGTTGGTCGAACTGTAGATGCATAATTAGCATAATTTTTCCCGCTATTGTGAAAAAAAAATCAGAACTCGTTTTAACTGTTGAAGATGACTTTTAAGTATTATTTTCTTCACAAGTGTGTTGAAAAACATCGTATGATACACGTGTGTATTACCGTCCTCGGCTCTCTTAAGACCCTCACCTGACGTCTCGGGTCTCAATGGCGCCTTAGCGGTGATCACCAACATTACACACTTGTACCATAATAATCTGTGCCATAATGTACTATTACGTTACCACTTCTTTCTGTAACTCATTGGAACAAGGATTTGGGAAGAGACCAGACGTCATGACGTTGGTGCCTTGGAAGGTGGGAAGGCCTTTGGTGTGGGATGCAACCTGTGTCGACAGCGACACCCTTGCGCCATCTCACGTTACAGGAATGGCGGACTGTGCGGGCGCTGATTTTGCAGCTGCTGAGATCCCCAAGCCGCTTAAATTCTGTAACCGTATTGGCAACTGCAAATAAAGTTTTGAGACGTTTGGGGTCGAAACACTCGGGCCATGGTGCCCGTGTGTGCGGCTCTTTTCTTTAAGGATATCTTTCGACGACTTATCGATACTTCGCGTGACCTGCAGGGCTATAGATTAATATTTTCCACCATCAGAATGTACACTCCGATTTATTGTAGTGGACAGGCCTATCGTTTTTGTATCATTATTTACTAAATGATGTCACCACCTTGGATCCACTTATCATCTTACATTCCTGGGTGGTCAATATTGCGCAAAGAATCATGGTGATCTGCCTACACTCGAACACATCCAATTTTATTTGCCAAATAAGGGCTATGTAAACATTCAAACCATGTAGGTAGGTTGAAGTATGCTGGATTACAAGTTTTACTTGCGTATGCGTACCTAAATATTCCTACTGAGCTGACCAAGGTCTATGGAGCTTCCCACCGATTTTGATGCAATTTTAGCTTGTTTGTGACAAGAACCAAAAAAGTGAGCATGCAGCCACAAATCATTTCAGCCAAAAGACGTCCACCGCTGGACATAGGCCTCCCCCTCGTCCCAAACGTCTCGCATCCAGCGGGTCCCCGCAACCTTCACCAGGTATCGCCGTATCGGTCCACCTAATGGGAGGCCTTCCAACGCAACGTCTTCCGGTTCGCGGTCGCCACTCCAGAACCTTCCGGCCCTATCGGCCATCCGTTCTGCGAGCAATGTGCTCTGCCCACTGCCACTTAAGTTAGGCAATTCTTCGGGCTACGTCAGTAACCTTGGTTCTCTTACGGGTGTCTTCATTTCTGATGCGATCCCTGAGCCTGATGACTGAGCTTTCTGATGAGGCCCATTGTGAGCGACCACGTTTCGATCCCGTAACTGGCAACACACATTGGTCATAGACTTTCGTCTTGAGAAACTGGTAAGTTGGACGAGAAGATATCGCGCAACTTCCCGAACGCTGCCCAGCCGAGTTGGATTCGACGAACTGGACAATTATATACTTTACTCTTTGCTGGACCGTTTGTCCCAGGTAGACATAATCGTCTACAACTTCGAGTGTAGAGCCTCATAAATTTCAGCAGCAGTAGGTACCTACCCACACGTACGGTCACATGGTATTAAAAATAGTTTTTTTTTTAAATTACCTTTGAAAATTTTTATGATTTACTAAATACGTGGTTACAGTCGATGCCATTCCTTGTACAGGTACACTTAAGGTAGGTACATTATACAACTTGAAAAAAATAAACAGTATGTGTCCCACACGTTTTGATTGTGTAGAAAAATCTAAATAACAACAAAAAACTAAATGTGGCACTCGGAGACTGCCGCGGTAAAGCTATTGCATAGCATTTTTATCAACAGCAAATAATTAATTATTTAATTTGACAACCTCAGTTGACAACCTTGTTATTTTCCGTAACCATAGCAACCTGGTTGAATACTGAATCCTGAATATTTTCGTTAGGGAATCTGTGGATTCGCTCTCCACGCTCAAGGCCCGTGATAGAAGCTATGCAATAGCTTAAAAACCCGACTGAAAAAACTGAAAAGCAAAAAAACAAGCACATTTAAAAGTAAACAAAACTTGGAAGCAGGCGGGGTCCATTCTATTTTCATAATTTAATATTCAAATGAACCCCGCGTGCTTCCAAGTTTTGTTTACTTTTAAATGTGCTTGTTTTTTTGCTTTTCAGTTTTTTCAGTCGGGTTTTTTAGTTTTTTAACTACTTTTTTTATTTCCAACTTTTTAGTTCTTTTGTGTTTGTTCTTTCGTTGGTCGCGTAAAATTCTCCGCAGATGATTTAACTTTTGTGCTTGTTTATAGGATTTCTCACTTTGAATTTCTTTTAAACATATAAGTGTTGTATATTTTTGTAATCTCCTTTCAAAACCCTTTATTTTGATACCCTACTCGATGGTAATGGATTTTTTTTTTTTTTTGAACTCCGCGATTTGGCCCCCAAAATCCGCAATTTTCTTTGTTTTTTAATTTTAATGTAGCCTATAACACTCGCGCCATCAAGACGAATCTAACGACGTATATTTCATTCAAATCGGTTCATCCGTTTATGAGTTAAGTATGAGGGAACAAAGAAACGGACATACATACATACATACTTACATACATACACGTCAAACACATAACCCTCCTTTTGGGCTTCGCCGCAGTCGGGTAAAACGATCTTTTTTTGGCACAGGCCCAAATATATATTTCAGCCGGGCAACAGACCGACTCTGGTTTTCAACTGGACATGATATAGTGACGAAATACAGTACCTAGGTGACATGGTATGTCGTGCGTGACAAAAGGAAGGTATCGCTGAGTAGGTACATACAGTTAAGTTAAAAAAATACATGTGGTTGGCAATATGTAACCATACACGGCTATAGTCGGTGTTAACAAGATATGCCACAATATCTGGCAATACCGACGACTGTGGGATTCCTCACGTTTACTCGTTAACGCCCACAACTTGTACCTTGAAGATTTGAACAAGCCATTGCAGTTTTAAAAACAATGAGATATGTTGTAATACTGTAGGTACACGGTATCATTTTGAGTCTTGCATCATCGTGCGAATAAAGTCCATTTATCTAAGTAATCACCTCTTTGCCAAAAATAATTCGGCAATCCTTTGTGGTTTAATTATAAGATGTGAAAAAAGTAGAAAGTTCATAGAATAAAGTGTATAATTATTGTGCTAAGTTGTTAAGTTTTATTAGTAGGTACTTATTACTAACAATATTGTGAACATTATTTCTTTTCCACAAAATAAAAGCACTATCTTCGTCGCATCGTGGTAAAAATTTACAATATACCTACTTAGGTACCTACGTATTACCTACTTCATATTTTTAGGAAACACTTACCAGTTAGGTACCAACCGTTACCTACTCATTTCTGAGGTAGGTAGGTACCTACCTATTGAAAAATAAAGTAGGTACCTATCTAAAATTCTAGATAATCTATTGGCACTTATAATATTTGTTAGCATATTGGATGAGTGGCTGTGAAAGAGTGTAACTGGCATCGGTGCTAGGAGTTCGATTACCGTACCTACCTATGTAAACGTTCAAGATATATAATTTGACTTTTAATTGTATGTTTGTGTGTATTGTTTTTGACTATTATTATTATTTATTTTTATCTGAATTTTAATATTTTATTCATATTTGTATTGTGACTGACAAAATAATTGGCAACGGGTGTAAAATTACCTGAATAAATGAATTTATTATTATATCTGATCTGATATGCCATTGACTGCTATTATGTAGGTACATATTTGGTTAGGTATATCCGTTGTTACAAATAAAATAGATGTTTATCTCAAAATATCGATCATGTCAATATCTAATAACATAACTCTAATAGAGGTATCATATACGTAAGTAGTTATATAAATAAAAATGCAGTTTGTCTGGGTTCCGTACCCAAAGGCCAACGGGACCACTGATTTGGTCGGTGTGTCTGTCCGTCTGGTACAGGGCTGTACTACGTCTGACACTTGAAATTATTTCAGTGTGTAGCAATCTAAGTTGCTATAACAGAAACTTTAATTTTACAAACAAGAAAAATGTTTTTATAGGTAGGTAGGTACTACTTAAACAAAAACTATTAAAACAAAATAATATATTTTGTATAATATTGTACGATAGTACCTACGGAACCCTTCGTGTGCGAATCCGACTCACACTTGCCGGTTTTTTTTTTAAATGTTGCGAAGTTGGAACTAATAAAAATAAAATATAGCTCGTTGTTTACGTGCAATACCTAAATGTCAAATGCTTCTATAACTAGATCATATCTAATATCCTAGCTAGTTTACCATTATACACAAAAAAAACTTGCGAAAAATCAAAACAGGAAACTAAGTAGGTAGTTTATGTACCTATAGATACCTACATATTGAATGTAGCCAAAGTGGACAAAAAACAAGTCATTTATTCGAATAAGGCTTATAATCAGCACTTTTTGAACGTCAAAGTTTACAAGAGGCAGACCCCCAAAACGCCCCCATCGACACTTTGTGTCCGGTTTTTGGCAATACGGTCGCCCCCATAGTCGCCCCCTATTGCATGGGACTTAAACACAATTTGCGAAATATGGGTGTTCTAATCGGTACACCTCTGTCTAAACCTTTGGGATCACAGGCGTGATGTTAGCTTATTTATTTTTACCCTGTACCTACTGTCCCACTGCTGGGCAAAAGCCTCCCCTAAATCCTTCCAAGACCGCTTTTCCTGTGCCGCCTCAAACTAGCCCTCGTGGTACGCGACCAGATCGTCACGCGACCTATTTCTGCTTATGTTAAATAATAGAACAATAAGAAGTTCCATTGACGCACCAATGGCTAGGTACCAGATACCACGTATTAAGTCATCATTCTAAACCAAGTACCTACCTAAACCAAATAATATAAATAGATATTATTAAATTAGCATTAGGTAATTATGATATCGCGAATTAACTGCAAAAATAAACGAGATTTACAAAATGCTAAGTATAACGATTACCCAGGTCAAGTTGGACTGTCTTCATTTGAATTTATAATTATTAATATATTTATTTAATCTAGAGTAATTACCTACCTTGATTATTCACAGCTTTGCACATCAAACCAATTCCCTAGAAACCTAGTTTACTAACTAAATCACACAGTTCAACATATTCTGCAATAGTAGGTACCTAATCCTTTTCCGTCGAATCTTATCTGCATCGCTCATCTTTTTGGCAACACGTAGCTCCCAAATTCAGCAATGAAGCGATGTTCACACGACTTTTGGAGATGTGGGTTTACAAATTTTAGCTAACTGGACTAGATTCCGAAGGCCTACTCCGAAATTCTTAATACGGGCTAAGCCAAATACCTACAGCCTACTTTAAAATTCGTCGGGTTTAGGCGTGCATTGCTTGAATATTTAATTAAAGATGCAGTCAATTTCGGTTATGTCCGGACTAGTCTTCTAAAGGTATATTAGGTATATGCTTATTTGATGTTTCGTCATCTGCTCTCGAGTTACTGGCATAAGTTATTCAGGATCGCTGATCGATTCTCTGGAAAATCCAAAGTAATAAGGAACATGCCTAAGTATAACCATCATCATCAAGGTTGCCGAATTTGATCGAAATTGTCTCCGGGGCCCTGAAACGCAAAGGGCATTAGGGGGAATCCGAAATTCTGGAAAATCCCTTTAATTCCAGTTCATCGCAACGGTCTAAAACAGCCATACTCAACCTTTTACCACTTCGGGCCACATAATTGCCACTGTTTAATCTTGCGGGCCACAATAATCTACCTACCTGTAGTGTATAAGCTGTATTCTAATGTATACCTATACCTATGTATGTTACACGTGTACTTAAACATCAATAATTACTAATAAACGAGGCAGTTGTCAACCAGCAGTCAGAGCGTTTACTTCTCCTCTATACCCAACCTTTACATGGCGATCCTGCCATGTTTGGTCATGGGGTGTCGGGTCGCGAGGCAGCCGCACTTCGTGGGTGGTACAGACTCTCGTTCTAAGTGTACGTTGCGTTATTGAATTTTGTTCGAGAACTTTCATAAAAAAGTTTTAAAATGTGCAATTCTAATACCCCAAAACGAGAAGAAGTTATAATAAACCAGAATGGCATTGGATCGTCTAATGTGGCTACTACAGACCAGCTACAATTTCATCTTTCTGCAATAAGCATCGTAATGATGATAATTCTGGGTTTGTTGCTGATATTGGCAGCCTATTTCCTGTACAAGTGCTACAAGAACTGCCATCATACGTGGATTAATGACCAGATACTTCGTCAAACCTTGAGGAATTCCTTTTCTCGCCGTGGTCGTCGAGGAACTGCAGAAGGAAATAGATTTTCAGCGTTCAATACCAGGTGTACGTCGTGTTCAAACAGTTCTGGGCCTTCACTTCCTAAAGAAGAGTTCGTGCTTAAACCGAATGTGTGATAACGTAAGAATAACGTAAAAGTGAAGTGGTAAAAGTGCGTTTTGTGCGTGAAAGTGAACGGAAACCGGTGAAAATGCGTTGAACTATGGTAACCCGATGTATGTAACCTTTTATTAGTTATTAAGTATGCTAGTTATTTCATTTTAATATGACAAATTATGGCTCATGAGCTCAGCTCAGCTTATGAAAAATTGAAAAAAATTAAAGAAAATTTATGTAAACTAAGTTTAGAAAGGAGGACGCCAGAGCGTTTGCAAGAAAAGCTGACTGAAGCAACTATTGTGTTTAAAAGTTATTCTGTTTTACTTCCAAGCATTACGAGACAAATAGATGATAAGAAATTTAGTGGTGAAAATTTGTCATTGATTAAATCGCATTGTGATAAAATTGCAGAGTTGTATTCTCAAATTCAAGAGTTTTGTAATAAGTTACATATACGTGAACCTGAGAGTAGTTGTGAACAATTTGGCGAAACATCAAATCTCGAATCCAAAATGGAGTTTAATTTAAAAGTAGCCCTGAGTTTGTTACCAGTCATGAATAATGAGGAATCGACGACTCGTCAATTAATTGATGGTATAGATTACTATAGCTCTACCTTAGAAACCGAACAGTGTAAAATAAGTTTAGTAAACTTTGTCTTAAAAAGTCGTCTCTCGCAACAAGCGAAATTAAGACTTAAATCCGATTATCCATCCATTGATGCATTACTAACTGATATGCGTACGATTCTTCTGCCTAAGAAGAGTTCCGTCGCCTTGCAAAGTAAACTTCAAACTTTGCGACAAGATCAAAGGTCGATTAATGATTACGGTAAGGAGCTAACTGAGCTATTTATGGATTTATCTATAGCGTAAGCCGAAGGCAAAACCGAAAATCTCAAGATTTTACAGCCTCTAAACGAAAAACAAGCAATTAAACGTTTTGCCGACGGATTACGTAATAGAAGACTCAGTACGATAATAGCTGCACAAAAGTTTGAATCCTTAAAGGACGCTGTGCAAACAGCTATAGATGAAGAGACCATTGCAATGCCGTCTCAGTCTGAAAATGTATTATCTTTTAATAGGAACCGTAATAATGACTATCAAGGTCAGCGTCATCGAGGTTTTTCTAGAGGCACCCGCCAGTTTCGAGGTGCCTCCACGTCTAATAATTTTAGTAGGCCTACCGTCCATCGTGGTACGACTTTCTACCGAGGCCGTGGTCGTCCGTACCAGAACTATAGTCGGGGACAGCCTAAACAGAATCGAGGTACGTACTATCATTCTTATAACAGGAACAACAACTCTAGAGGTTATCAACGGAACGTGCAACGTAGTGATGCAAACATTCACGTTGTAAACGAGGACGAACCCACAAAAACTATAAATTCAAATGGGGAGCAGAGCAAGTTTTTTCGTGAATAATGGGTTTGTATTTGCAAATAATAGTCATTGTTGCATAGAATTATACGTAGATAAACATAACTACTTATTTTTAGTTGACACCGGCGCATCAATTTGTGCCATTAAATATAAACATGTTATTGAATTAAACATACCAATCCATAAAGAGAGCATTAACATAAGCGGAATTGGTGGTACAATAGAAGCAATAGGATATGTTTATTTAACTCTAAGCGATTGTTATGATAGAGGACATTTGTTTAATCATAAGTTTTATGTTTTTAAATCGTTACCGTGTATGGCACATGCCATTTTAGGACAGGACTATCTTACGAAATACAATGCTATATTAGACATTAGTTGTAAAACTTTAACATTAAATAATAACGACAGTAATGAGAAAGTAATTGTGCCTTTAAAATCGAAAAGGTCAACGTTTTCTTATAATTTCACTTTGCCGCCAAGGACCGAATCAATTCATTACATACCTACTCACATTAACGAAGAGTGTCTTGTTTGCTCATCTGAATTACAAGAAGGAATATTCATTGCTAGCGTATTAGTTAAACCCGTAAATGGTATGATACCTATTTTAATCCTAAATACAAATGAAAGTGAGGTTCACCTTGATACTATTAAACCAACTTTACATAAAATTAGTGACTATAATTTGTGTACGTTTGAACAGTATACGAATTTGAACGCAGACCGTGTTAAAAAATTGTTTAGCTTACTAAATTTAAATCATTTGAACGACGAAGAGCAAATCACGATTGAAAATATTTGTGCGAAATTTTCTGATATATTTTTATTGCCAGGTGATAAGCTAACGACAACAAACATTTACAAACATCAAATTAATTTACAACCCCATGCTCAACCAGTTTTTAGTAAACCGTACAGAATACCACATTCGCAAAAACATGAAGTAAATAAGCAGATTAGTAACATGTTACGGGAAGGAATAATTGAAACATGTCAATCTGAATGGTCAAGTCCATTATTATTGGTCCCTAAAAAGGTAGATAATACAGGCAATAAGAATTGGCGCTTGGTAGTTGATTATAGGAAATTAAATAACATTATACAAGATGACAAATTTCCTCTACCTAATATAACTGAAATTTTGGATTCCCTTTCAGGATCAATATACTTTTCTACTCTTGACCTTTCCAATGGGTATTACCAATGTGACCTTGATCCCGAAAGTCGGAAATATACAGCATTCTGTTCTGGACAATATAAAGTTCCGGGTAACGTAGATAAAAGTAGGGGAGAGCGGGGCTAAAAGTGCCGGGGGTAAATTGTGCCGACGCGAATATCTCGAAAACAAAAAGAGGTAGTTATACGATCGTATTGTGTCTCGTAATGCCTAACAGTCGGGCACGCGCGGCTGCCATTTTAGTTGCGTCTGCGACGCGGACCGAGTGGCAGTGCATGTGAGGGTCGTCCAGCGCCACGTCAGTAAATATTTTCGTTTCGATACTTTTTGGTCGCAAGCTAGCTTTTTTCGTGCTTTTTATATGAGAGTTTTAGTAAAATGTTTGTTATTTATCCTAGTTTGCTATGCAGTGTAATTTTAATGCTTTGAGCAGAGTGATTTTTATATGTGAGACAAAATTTCAAACTCTCGCTCACGGGGTAAAATGTGCCGTTCATGTGGGGCTGCTTGTGCCGCGGCACAACCAACCCCGACTTAGGGGTTGGTTGTGAAATCTATATGATATTTTGTAATATAGTCCTTAGAGACTGATATTTTTTAAAAATTTATTGATCTCATTCGCATTTTTAATAATTGATCGCATTCGCATAAAAATAAGCACAAACTTTGATTTAAAATATGTTTTTAAGTTTGAAATAATTACATAAGTAAGGGTAATTTGTTTTTTTAAATTATAATACTTAGAAACTGTTGATTTATAGTAAAAATTATAACAAATAAATATATTATTATAAAATTGATGTCTTTTAAATTCTAAATTAATTTTGATTTATGTAAAACACCTAGCATTATCAACGGCACAACCGACCCCAGCTACGGCACAACTTGCCCCAAAGTGGGGTTGGTAGTGCCTTGCCGCCGCTGTGTAAAAAAAACACTTCTTCTTAAAAACTATGAAAAATGTGCAAAATCTGTAGGTAAATTCGTATTATAGACTAAATTTGGCTTAGGATGAACCACTACTTTCAGACATAGTACTTGTTTTGTCCGAATCATATAAGGATTTGTCAAAATCGGCACGTTCAGCCCCGCTCTCCCCTACTGCTTCCGTATCAGGACAATACCAGATGACGAGAATGCCAATGGGATTAAAAACAAGCCCTAATGCGTTTTCAAAAATGATGACTGTTGCAATGTCGGGTTTGACCTATGAAAAGTGCTTAGTATACTTAGATGACCTTATTATTTTTGGAAATTCATTACAAAATCATAACAAAAATCTCATAGATGTTTTTAATAGATTGCGTCAGGTCAATTTAAAGTTAAATTCTCATAAATGTAACTTTCTTAAAAAGGACATATTATATTTAGGACATGTTATATCGAGCGAAGGTGTTTTACCTGATCCTGAGAAAATACGTGCTTTAAGTAACTGGCCAGTTCCGAAAAATGTTGAAGAAGTAATTAGATTTGTCGCGTTTACCAACTATTATAGAAAATTCATTAAAAACTTTGCCAATATAGCGTATCCCTTAACACAGCTAAATAAGAAAAATGCATTATTCTTATGGGATGAAAAATGTCAAACCGCTTTTTCCACTTTAAAGTCAATAATTTCGAGCCCACCTATACTTGAGTACCCTAATTTTACTAGCAATTGTAAGTTCATACTACAAACCGACGCTTCCAAATATACATTGGGCGCAGTTTTGTGTAATGACAATAGGAAACCAATAGCATTCGCGAGTAGAAATTTAAATAAAGCCGAAATTAACTATGCTACTGTGGAGAAAGAACTGTTAGCGATAGTATGGGCAGTTAAACATTTTCGCCCCTATTTGTATGGCCGTACATTTGTAATTGAAACCGACCATAAACCACTAGTTTACTTATTTGGCATGCGAGACCCATCTAGTCGCCTTATGAAGTTCAGACTTCTACTTGAGGAATATGATTTTATCGTAGACTATATCAAAGGATCCACAAATATTCCAGCTGATTCAATGTCACGATTACCTATCACATCAACGGACTTAAAAAATATGCATGAAAGCATAATCACAGTAATGACACGTTCGCAACATAAAAAAGAGCTCGAGTCGCAACATAAAAAAGAGCTCGAGTCGCAACATAGAAAAGAGCTCGAGTCGCAACATTCCCCAAGTGCTATGGGTTCTACTGACGATTGGCCTGCGCAACCAAGAGTCGTGGAGATCCATAGTAGATCGAGGATGTCTGTAGAACTTAAATTTATAGAATACGATGAGTTAAATAACCTACTTATGGCAAATGAGATAGAAAAAGAAAATAACCTATTTTGTTATTCGTCATCGAGAATGACTTTATTTATAAATCCAGTTTCCCAATCACAATTGACGCCAGCCGCATTTGTGAGGGAACTGAAATATTTTTGTGAAAAAATTAACGTGCACGAATTAAATTTTATAAGAAGACAAAATTACGATGAATTTATTAAAAAAATAATTACGGAAATGAAGTCGTATAGAAACTGGACTGGACCGCGATTGTGTATTTTAAATGACGTAAGAATTATTCAAAACAAAGACGACCGAAAAGTAATATTGAATGATTTTCATCTTCTACCAACAAGTGGCCACGCTGGTATAAGACGAATGTATAATAACATCAAGAAATATTATTTTTGGCCAGGTCTTGAAAAAGACGTGAAAGAATTTATCAAGAAATGTGACAAGTGTCAAAAACAAAAACATAGTTCTCATTATGTTAAGGAGCCGTTGGTTGTTACAACGACAGCCAATTCGGCGATGGAAAAAGTTTTCCTAGACGTAGTAGGACCCTTAGATCGCGATGACTTTAATAACTCATATATTTTAACTATTCAGTGTGAGTTAAGTAAGTATGTAGAAGCCTATCCTATGAAATCTAAAAGTTCTGAGGAAATAGCGAAAACCTTTGTTAATAATTTTATACTTAGATTTGGTATTCCCGCTAGAGTAGCTACTGATAGAGGAACTGAATTTATGTCATCTGTTTTTAAAGAGACATGTAAACTTCTTAATGTAACGACTTTAAACTCAACTGCATACCATCATGAATCAATAGGTTCTCTAGAAAATACTCATAAAAGTTTGGGTAATTTCCTAAGAATTCAAACGAATAACCATTCCAGTTCATGGAGTACATGGTTACCCTTTTGGTGTTTTGCCTATAATACTTCTGTTCACACCGCTACTAAATTTACGCCTTTCGAACTAGTATTCGGGAAAAGATGTAATATACCATCCAATTTAAGACAAAAATCAGTAGATCCTCTTTATAACTATGATAATTATCCCTTAGAATTGAAATACAGATTGCAAACATCGCAAAAAGAAGCGTATGATAATTTAGTTGAAAGTAAATCATTAAGAAAACAAAGGCATGATCTAAAGTGTAATCCAATTACGTATAAACAAAATGACTTGGTACTTGTGAAAAACGAGACTGGAACCAAACTACAAAGTATTTATAATGGACCATATTTAGTTATCAAAGATGTTTCGCCAAATGTTGAAATATTGAAAGACAATGGGAAAATTGATTTAGTTCATAAGAATAGGACTAAGCTATATTATTCATAATATTTTCTTGTTAATTTTAGCATGTTAATCTTGTATTCTTTTACTTATTTACTATTATACAAATTGTTAGAAATAAGCAAAACTGTAAGCATACTGTACTAAAATGTTTATTAAATATTACTCATGTTAAATCATAAAACAATACTTTCATATTATTTTATTTTTTTCCTTTCGGGGAAGGTGTAGTGTATAAGCTGTATTCTAATGTATACCTATACCTATGTATGTTACACGTGTACTTAAACATCAATAATTACTAATAAACGAGGCAGTTGTCAACCAGCAGTCAGAGCGTTTACTTCTCCTCTATACCCAACCTTTACACCTACCTAACATGTAAAACTAGTTTTTGCCAGCGGCTCCGCCCGCGCAGCTGTTGGTTATCGCGCATAGTCACAACTCACAAGGTTTTTTTAAAGTCGGTCACAAAGTAGCCTAAGTCCTTTCCCAAGTTCTACTAGTCTATCTATCTGTGTACCAAATTTCATCAAAATCGATTCAGTGGTTTGGGCGTCAAAGCGTAATGCTTGCACTTCACTATTTGCCCAACTATTCGTGGCATCTTATTAATGCAAAATACACCGTAAGACTGTGTTATTTGTAATAAGTACTACTGTAAAAAATTAAATACTGGGCTATGCCACGGTGGGCCGTTGCACGGGCCACATAAAAAGGACTGAGCTTGCCAATGATACGAATACGAAAGAGCGAAACTCTAAAATGAGCTCGAATTTTGTGTCAATACCGGTATAAAATTCACATCAAAATACCCGAGTAGTCCATTAAAGTCATTAAGCACGCAAACTGTTCATATTTGCACGTAACGTGTCATATTTCGACACGTCCAATTTGTACATTTACATCGGATAATAAGATTATTGCATCACTGGCTGTTGGTTTGTGCTCGTCTCATTGCAATATGATTGTATTATTGTAACATTTGACAGTAACAAGATTATAACGACGGTATAAACTATGTTAATGCTTGATCCATCAAAATTATTGATGTTCAGCAATCATGATAATTGAGGTTGCAACGAGGTAAATATTGATTGTATTGAAATTAAACATTATGTATGTTGCATAAGTTATTTTTATTGTTTTCAATGTTAATTGTTGAGGTACTGCGATCTTAAAGCATTTTAGTTTTTTTTAATCTTATTGAAGTGTAAGAAAGCGACAGAGCTAAAACTATACAGGGTGTATAGTTTTAAAAGTACTTGTGTTTACCTCTTTCTAATTTAATCTTTAGTATCATGTGTTACGTTTTTTTCCTATAAATCTTTATATATTACACGTTTTGGGTCGAATATGTGGTACGTTTATTGCAGCGGCAAAGGCGCTATTTTGATCATAAAGGGTACAGGTAAAATGACACCTAGACCCACCGGCAGGTGGGCCTGTTCGATCCGGAGCGCCACTCGCACTCGTTGTTGGAAGTCCCACTAATATCCCTTTTTGCCAGATTATATAATTTGCAGCGGCCTACTTGGATGCGTAATCGATTTAGGAGTTTTCAAATAGGCCACTGAAAAAAAACTGAGAAACACACACACACTGAGAAAGATGGCTGAAGTAAGAAGGTACTGAGGAGAGATGGTCAGATTCTAACCATCTCTCCTCAGTACCTTCTTACTTCAGCCATCTTTCTCTTTAAAAGTTTGTGCATAAGTAAACCAGCGACTATAATTCCTTATGGCGAGATAAATGAAGATTTATGATCATTATTAAATAAATTTGCGTTCGAGCATACATCAATACTGCGGTACATTTGAGTATAAAGGCATGTCGAAGTAAAAGTGACTAAGTTCGACGACCTGATGAAGTGATAATCTGCTCAAAAATTCATATATTTTGCGCCTAAACAGGTTTAAGAATGTGGTTATAAGCGAAGAGAGGAAATCGTCTACTTTCCAGCTATCTCTCTATATTGAACAAATGTACAAGTCGAATTATCTAGGAAGATACTGCTTATAAAACCTTGTACAAAAAATATTGTCAGGAGTATAAATAAAATATCTCAGAAATAACCAGTGAACCTTCAAAACATATTTATTATCCAAACTTATTAATTATATTCTTACATAACTGTCATTAGATAAGGGCCTTTAATTGAATGCGTTTCATTTTTTTATTGCAATCGTTCATGACAAAACATCACGCCTGTATTCCCAGTGAGGTAAGGCAGATGTTCCCATTGTAGGTAGCTCTACATCCGAAGACAGCTCCTGCCTGCTAGGCAAGCAGAAGACAGTCATTATTTTCCTGCCCTTATCCCATGTTATTTGGGGTCAGCGCAACACGTTTTTTTGTTCCATTCCGCCATGTCAGTCGTCATGCTACCATTAGTCCTTAAAAAAAAAAATGTTTATTTTATATGTAACTAGCTGATGCCCGCGGCTTCACCCGCGTGGATGTCGTTCAAATTATATACTAAAACCTTCCTCTTGAATCACTCTATCTATTAAAAAAAACCGCATCAAAATCCGTTGCGTAGTTTTAAAGATTTAAGCATACAGACAAACAAACAGACAAAAAACCAAAAAACCCGACTGAAAAAACTGAAAAACGAAAAACAAGCACATTTTAAATTAAACAAAACTTGGAAGCGGGCGGGGTTCTATTTTATTTAGTTATATTTTTTTCATTTCTTAATTTAATATTCAAATGAACCCCGCCTGCTTCCAAGTTTTGTTTAATTTAAAATGTGCTTGTTTTTCGTTTTTCAGTTTTTTCAGTCGGGTTTTTTGGTTTTTTAACTACTTTTTTTATTTCCAACTTTTTAGTTCTTTTGTGTTTGTTCTTTCATTGGTCGCGTAAAATTCTTCGCAGATGATTTAACTTTAGTGCTTGTTTATAGGATTTGTCACTTTGAATTTTTTTAAACATGAAGGCAGAGGGTCTGTCATCTTAAATGAAACTACGAAATATAGCGGTAATCAACTTTTACTCCAATAGCACGATATTTAAAATAAATCACTATACACACACAACTATATAATTCAGATATAATATTAAAACTCTAAGCGCTACAGCATGTGCACCGGGCCAAGCCTGCGACAAGAATGATCCCCTCCACGCCGAGTGGTCGTTTATAAAGACTGGCTCGAGCAGTGGGGAGAGTGGTGCGGCCTTAGTGACGCCTGCGCTGCGCACCTGGCCCGCTGCACGTGCTGTTTACAACGGCGACGCCGTCACGGCCATACTGACGTGCGAACGTCCTCGTACGCGTAGTCTCATCAAACATAATTATGAGTGATGTTCGTACATCCTGACTACAATCTGGTCCGGTGCATCCCTTCAGACTTTGCTTGTACTTCTGGACCGCTCGATATTGAGCCTTCAGGAAATACACGAGCAACCTGGGCCGCTCGTTGTTGAGCCTTCAGGACATGCACTCAACCTGGACCGCTCGATATTGAGCCTTCAGGGCCTGGTCCGCTCGATATTGAGCCTTCAGGGCCTGGTCCGCTCGATCTTGAGCCTTCAGGGCATATACTAGTAACCTGGTCCGCTCGATATTGAGCCTTCAGGGCATTTACTAGTAACCTGGACCGCTCGATACTGAGCCTTCAGGACACTAGCAACCTGGTCCAGTTTAACCCTTCAGTTTGCTACTAATTCTGGACCGCTCATTAGTGAACCTTCAAATTTTTGGCCCAGTCATTATTCACTCAACGACCCTGCAAACGTCCCTGGACCAGTCATTGCTGATCCTTCAGGTTCCTGCAAATTAATAATTTTAATTTTATTTTTTTTATCAATTTTTTCGATGTACGACTCTTAGTTATCAAAGTAATTGAATATGGGCTAGAAAACTCTTTTGATTCAAACGTAAACCATTTTTTTTTTTTAACTATCGCTGCTAGCTCTCAAATAATGGGAGTCAGCAGATATTGTCATCATCATCTGCTCAGCCCCCTCCCAACTATGTTGGGGTCGGCCTCCAGTCCAACCGGATGCAGCCGAATACGGTATCGGTACTCCACACGGAGCGACTGCCCATCCAACCCCCACAACCCAGCCAATACTGGATAATACGATACCCTTTGGTAGGACCGGTTGTCAGAACTTCAGGACACTGACGACTGCCAAAATCCACACATGACAACTGGGACCTACAGATTAACGTGCCTTCACAGGCACTGAGGAAACTCGGCATGAAATGGGTGGTCACCCATCCACAGACCCACCGAGGTAAACGCGGCTTAACCAGAAGATCTCTCTCCTCCACGAGTCAGGAGTCATTGTACTACTGTTAATCGATATAGTATCGGGTCGGCTATTCACAGACACGGTATCACTAATAGCCGAAGTTATATTACTGTTTAGGCATGATATTGTTCTCGTGGTTACTTTCATGAACAAGGATATCGTCATCATCATTGTCCGCCGTCACGTCATCATGATTTTTCGCGATGTCTGCCAGACAATTTTGACCACAAGGCATTACACGAAAATATTCGTGAGAATATTTATAGACCGTATTGGTTCCGTTAATATATCTTAACTCGTACCGGTCATTTTCTAATACGGGCTTTTTTTTTTTAAAAGGTCCCTTATATTTCCGTTCTTGCACCTGGAACTGTTACTCAAGATAGGCACTTCATCGGTTTAGCAACATACTTTCGACTTTTTAAATTAATGAAACCTATCCTCTAACAACTCTAAAAGGTAATAATTGTTTGGACTTCTGAACAAGAACTGATAAATTTGGTTTTGGTAAGGGTCAAATCATTATCGCTAACGTTAACTGAAATCCCATGTTCTAAAATATCACGACCTATTAAGTAGTATTTCCTCACTAAAGCATTCATCCGGTAATCCTACTTCCTACTAATATTACAAACGCGACAGTTTATAAGTATGGATGGACGTTTGCCACTCTTTCACGCAAAAACCACTGAACGGATCTGGACAAAATTCAGTACACAGATACCTTATAACCTGGATCAACACATGGGACAGCCTTCATCCCGAGTTTATCCACCCGTGGGACAATTCTCGAGCCGTAGCGGAAGAAGCCACTGGCAACAACTAGTACATGACAGTTATTTCAAGAAAGCGGTTTTGTATAGTCGTTGGACATTAATTATTTTAATCTGTAATAGTTACGTTACAACCCAGGGTCACCGACATAGCTCTCAAAATATGCAAGTTGAAGTGGCAATGGGTGGGCCACATCGCCCGACAACCGATGGGGAAGAAAGGTTCTCGAGTGGCGACCACGAACCGGAAGACGCAGCGTTGGTAGGCCTCCCACCAGGTGGACCGACGACATCGTGACAGTCGCGGGTAACCGGTGGATTGAAACGGCAGGTTGCCGTTCGTTATGGCGATCTATGGGGGAGGCCTTTGTCCAGCAGGGGACGTCTTATGGCTGACGATGAGGCACGTTACTTTGCTCATACCTATGCCGTTAAGGATTACTTGTTCATGAAATTATTCGCCGTTAAAGAGATAACTATTTTTATATGAAATGGGCATACTCTTTACCACAATCATGCCCTAAGGGCAGAGATGAGGTCGACGATGGAACTGGCTCACCCAGAAGAAACTTATTTACTCGCGACTTAAATAGATTGAAGTGATATGAACTCGGGAAAACTGACGCAGGCAGGGAGTTCTACTTCTTGGCTGTGCGCATAAAAAAAAGATTTAGCAAAGCGCTTCGTACGAATGTGTAAAACGATCGACAAGGTATAACCTGCAGTATGTCTAGTTTCCCGATGGAAGAAGGGAGATGGTGGAATCAGCTCGTGGAGCTCCTTTGCATAATCTCCAAAGTACAGTCTGCTGCAGAAGACCGACAGACTTGCAACTTTGCGGCGGTGGGCCAGGATACGTAGCTTGGCCACCAATTAGCCTCTCATCGTCACCAATTAGCCTGCTGGCTCTGCACTAGATACAGAAAAAAAAAAGTGTGTCAAGTTGGTATTTGGCTGAGCCATCCCAAAGGTGAAAGCAATACTCCATGCCGGACCGGACTTGAGTTTTATATAATATTGAAAACTGACCAGGCTTGTAGTACCACTTAACCCTCTTTAGGATACCCAGCATTTTTTTTTTTTTGCCGCTGTTTGAGCTTTCGACTCAATGTAGGTGCTGATGTTCAGATTTGTGCTCGAGACTGTCAGTAACTTGTACAGATGCACTCTGAAAAGTAGGAGCTAGATTTAATTAGATTGAATGGACTCCTTTTGGCGGAGAACACACACTTGTGTTTTGGTGGCGTTGAAATCAATGAGATTCTCGTCACCCCACTTGGAGACAAAACTTAGAGCTAAACTCGTTCGCTTTACCATGGCCTCTCTCAATGATCGTACTTCATCACCGCTTTTGCGCTGGTTGTATAACTCTCCATGACAGTGCTGTCATCTGCGTACCCAATAATGCCAGGCACAAGGAGGTCATTGATAAGCAGCAGGAGAAGTTTCGCGGAGAGAACAGACCCCTGAGGCTCCGGCATCAATAGCAATAAGGTCAGAGAAGTAGCCATCTATGACCACTCGGATCGACCGTTGCTTTTGCTTCATAAGGCTACATTCCGAACCAAAGTCAAATACAAAAAGAAAATCTACACCACTTATCTGTAATACTCCACGGGCTGCTCTGAAACACAGGTACACTTGCTTAGTGCTGGTGCTCCGTGTGGAGTCTTCCTTCTTCCATCGCTTTGGGCAGGAATTGGCTGTGTGCCCCTGATCACTGCATACACAGCACGTAACGGCCGTAATGGCCGTAACGGCTGTCTTTGGTATTTCAGTTTTTGCAGCAAGCAGGTTTTTTTTTTGAAGAGGCTTTCTGTTTTTTCCGGCACTCATGGCCACGATGACCCATTATTCATTATTCAATGTGAAGCTTCGCAAAGTACTACACCGCACACGGACTACACCATCTAATTTCTTTTCACAATTATCGTTTCACTGAGTTTACACCAATTCACAATATCGGATTCCGATAGATCAGGATCAAAAGCCACAAGCATAGCTTTGCATTACTATCATTAGTGGAAGGTGGATCCGGTCACACTTCTGATGAAGGCAGAGGGTCTGTCATCTTAAATGAAACTACGAAATATAGCGGTAATCAACTTTTACTCCAATAGCACGATATTTAAAATAAATCACTATACACACACAACTATATAATTCAGATATAATATTAAAACTCTAAGCGCTACAGCATGTGCACCGGGCCAAGCCTGCGACAAGAATGATCCCCTCCACGCCGAGTGGTCGTTTATAAAGACTGGCTCGAGCAGTGGGGAGAGTGGTGCGGCCTTAGTGACGCCTGCGCTGCGCACCTGGCCCGCTGCACGTGCTGTTTACAACGGCGACGCCGTCAAACATATAAGTGTTATATATTTTTGTAATCTCCTTTTAAAACCCTTTATTTTGATACCCTACTCGATGGTATTGGAATTTTTTATTTTTTTTAACTCCGTGTTTTGGCCCCCAAAATCCACAATTTTTCTTTGTTTTTTAATTTTATTGTAGCCTATAACACTCGCGCCATCAAGACGAATCTAACGACGTATATTTGATTCAAATCCCTTCATCCGTTTAGGAGTTATGAGGGAACAAAGAAACGGACATACATACATACACGGGCATTTTGGGCTTCGCCGCAGTCGGGTAAAAATAGCGACTTTGTTTTATACTATGTACCTAATAAGGATAAGGATACCTATTTGGAAATCACCTTTTAAGCAAGGAATTGCTTATAGGTATTAGGAGAATACGCACTTCCACTTTCCTTAGTTCATTTCATTCCTCACACACCCCCTCCATCTTTTCTTTGGTCTTCCTCACCCTCTCCATTCATCTACATTCAAAGCAAGCAGCAGAAGACAATAAACAAACATAACCTGCTGTTTTGCACGACATAATAAAAACATTTATATGAATGACACAATGCAGGTCATTGGCTGCACCCACAATTGGATGGGCCACCCAATCCGGGTTGCGATGACACACACCCAACATCCTCCGGAAAGAAACGTGCGTCCCTGCAGTGAAAGTGTCACGCGAATAGGCAGAGCAGTTCTTGAGGTCAATGCTACCACACAGACGGACTTGTTATTGTGTCATTTTTGGTTAAGGCGGATCCACAATGAAGTTTATTAACAAAAAGTAGGTAAGCTAAAGGCCGCAAAGGTTATAGAAAGTCACCATCATCATCAGCCTAAAATGTCCACTGCTGGGAAACAGGCATCCTCTCTATGAGGGCTGAGGGCTCTATAATGGGATCTATAATCAACCACGCGGGCCCAGTACGGGTTGGTAGATGTCACATGTCTTCGAATTTTTGGTTCCAGGACATGCCGGTTTCCTTCTCTGTTTTTGAAAGCATTGGTGATGAAATAAATTACACAATGTAATGCGCCTACCTGGGTTCGAATCCACGAATTACTGTGTTATTATGATGCTCTACAAAAATAGGTTACTTCGGCGTCGATGCGCCTTTATGTATACGTTATATACGTTTTAAACAAGCTTCCTACAACAGGATTAATCTAAGAATATCCAAAACAAAGTGATTTTCAGTTACTGTCTTGGTTAACATTTTAAGGTTTTACGTATAGCATTTTGGAAGCCATAGTTTTACGAAATAATAATTGTCTTATCTCAGAGTAAGTACGTTATTTCGCAAGAAAATTGCTTTCGACTTTTACTAAGTATTTACATTTTGTTCGTGACTTGGGTGAATTCTTGCCATTATTATCTCTTTCCCTGAAAGAGGGTTCACTGTTTTCTTAAAAGAAAACCTAAGTCTACCGATTTGCTTAAAATTTTCATAGAAATGCTCGATACCTATTTGCGTTTGTATGTCTATGGTTTATCCCAAGTAAGACATCGTTCTTAGTTTTCCCTGAATAAAATAGAAAAGAAAAAATAAATAGAATCATCTGAGCAAAAATCCAAGAATTATTTTGTAAACTCATAAATCATAATAATATAATAATGTATCAAGTTCTAAGACGGCTCGTTTGTCACGTGTCGCCGTCATATTAAAATATTAACATTCTTGACAAGTAGTTTTTTAAATAAACAACTATGATGTTTGGAATTGACTAATGAATTCATATACAATAATTTTTTTTTTTATCAGATGATATGTTAAGTAAGACTAGTAAGAGTGATAGTAGGAGTCTACATGTGACAAAACGCTCGACAAAGCTCTCTCCAATAACAATGAAAAAAGCTAATTGGATTACCCAGTTGACTTTCTCAACGGTCAACGGTTCAGATTATAATCTAGGAAGCGTGGAATAGCAGTGCTAAATACGGCGCTTGCGCAACGAGTGCTTCGTCTCCCTTCGCCATTGTTCGGGTGTTTCCGGCCTTCCGGAGCGGTTTATTCTTTTTAAGTTGTAGCGTGTCTGTAAGTGTGTCAGTGGTTTGTATGTTTGGATTGGTCATTGCAATGTGGGCCTAAAACATAATGATTTGATAACTAGCGTATGCCTAGGGTTAGGCAGATGTGTACGTTAATAGTACATACATCCACATATCGCTGGATATGTTTAAGTCTAACGGGGGCAAACCTATTGCCATCAACCAAGCACAAATTCCGACACCGTGGCTGCTACTTACTGAGAAATTTCTAACGGAACCGACCCAGGAATCGAACGACCTCACGCGTAACATAATTATTTCAACCAGAGATGTTCACAAAGAAGGATAGACCATTGATCATGACAAGGTTAGTCTAGTTCGAAAAATAACTTCAACATATTTTTCTTACTCCTTTCTCGTAGGTTAGTCACGCGAGATTAAATTAGTTCAGTTCAAATTGTAAAATGTAAGCTTTTATTTCGGATACCTGTGTCATGAAAATATTTCGAAGAGATTCTTTTGGGCACCATTCACTACATTCAGTTGTGAAACTTCAGCTAAATAATTATTATCTAATAGGTATGACGTGATGCTCTGGTTGATCTTCAGGATAAGCTGTGCTTTCCAAGGTTGCACCCATCTACGGACCAGCCTAGGCAAGCACGGCTTAACCTCAAGATCGATCAAAGCAGCAGTTATTATTAAGCCGTGAGCTCCTCCATTTTGCTGTCCAATGTAGTATTTCAGCATCATGATGATAGTAATCAATGTTTAGAATTAATTTATGTATTAAAAATAAGAACTAATACATTTGCTAAGATCTACAGAATTGCTCCATGTGCTAAGTTTTTACTATCGTGTTGTAATGCAATGTCTGATGTTAGGCAAAAAATAGACATAAAACTGCTATATCATTAAGATATAAGTCATTAAATGTAAATCATTTCTTGACTGTGATGACTTTACACGATTTTAAAGTGACAGCTGGTAATTAATCATGCCTGTAAATAAGTTATGGAATCATGCCTGTAAATGTAATACAATATTTAATTTTGATGAAAACGACTGTTCTGTTCTGATTTAATTTTAAAATTTATCCGTTTAAAAGAAAGCAAAACACATGTAGGTACATCGTCACTATATTTATTTTATTGATAATAAAAAATTATAAAAAATATTTCACTATTTCTCAATTTGCATTTTATAATATCTGAAATTGGGCTTCAACGTTGGTTACAATTTCAGTAAGTTGTGGGTTCGAACCCAGGCAGGCTCATTATTTTATATAATTTACTAGCTGATGCCCGCGCTGATGTTCCGTGTGGTGTCGGACGTAAAGAATAGCACCATCCCATATCTTCCCGTGGGTGTCGTAAGAGGCGACTAGGGGACTTACCAGAGAATGGGCAGCAGCGTTCTCTGTGTCTTTGTAACAACCATACTGCGATCGCCAACCCGCCTGCCAAGCGTGGCGATTATGGCAAACCCCCCCAAAAATGCCAGGGGGAGGCCTATGTCCAGCCTAGCAGTGGACGGCTTTTGGCTGAAATGATGATGAATGATGATGCCCGCGGCTTCACCCGCGTGGGTGTCGTTCAAATTATATACTAAAACCTTCCTCTTGAATCACTCTATCTATTAAAAAAACCGCATCAAAATCCGTTGCGTAGTTTTAAAGATTTAAGCATACAGACAAACAAACAGACAAAAACAGCGACTTTGTTTTATACTATGTAAGGATTTCATCACCACTGCTCTCAAAACGGTGAAGGAAAACATCGTGAGGAAACCGGCTTATAATTCTTAGTCTTATAATTATAACCAAAAAAATCGTAGACATGTGACATCTTCCAACTAGTTCCAAGCCGTACTAGGCACGGGTGGTGGAATAATCCATCCCTCTCCTAGAGAGGAGGCCTGAGTCCCTGCAGTGGGAACATTAAAGGCTGATGACGATGATACATTGATATGCATCGCGAAAAGCATACTGTCAAGTGCCAATCATGTAAGTCTTCAAATAAATACGACACACGTTGAAAACGAAGTCCACTTGTCTAGCTGCAGCCCAGCAGTGGACGTAGAACTGAAATCATGGTGGTTCAATAGTTACAGAATAATCTATTTACGAGTATATAGGCTTCTTCTGGGTAAGCTCATTCCATCGTCGACCTCATCTCTACCCTTTTTTTTTTTTTTGGTGGGTGGAAAATCATCGAATATCCCCCCCCGCGCTTGGGCAGAGCGAAGGGGAGTGTCAGACTTCTACTGACTAAAAACAAAACCCATGTTACTTCTTCGCCCTTGTGTCGCAGCCGCGTTATCCTTTCGATAATCCACAGCCCCGACGGGACCTCATTTCTACCCTTAGGGCAAGATTGAGGTCACGAGTGAGCCCATTTCAAATTAAAACAGACGTATTTCACCAGTTATATTTAAGTCCCATGTACTCGTAACAGGAGACTAGCTTGTTGCCATCAACTGGACACAAATCCAGACTGCGTGGCTGCTACTGAGAAATTCCTGATGGAAAACACAATACACTTTGCCCAACCTGGGAAACACACCCAGGGCCTCATGCTCAACAGTCGTGCTTGCGAGTTACGACCACTACACTAACGGAGTAGGTCAATAGTTCACTTGTTTAAATCATATAAACAGTATAGTAGGTAATACCTATTATAACAAAAGTGAGAGTTCAATTCGTCGGAGCGCAAACATTATGCAGGTGTGTTGCAACTCATGGATTCACAAGTGGAGTCATTGAGTTATTTTGTAATTCCGTTCTAAACGACAATATTGTGCGTACATTTTTAGGGTTCCGTACCCAAAGGGTATAACATAACACTCTTTTTTTTTGGGCAGCGTATAAAAACGGGACCCTATTACTATGACTCCACCTGTCCGTCTGTCTGTCACCAGAGTGTATCTCATGAACCATGCTAGAAAGTTGAAATTTTACAGATGATGTATTTCTGTTGCCGCTTTAACAACAAATACAATTTTTTTTTATAAATAAATATTATATATCTCGTACAACAAACGTGATTTTTATTATTATTTCCTTTATTTAGCTTTACACAAACTTATTACATTTTTAAATATTTCTCATAAAAACAATAAAAAAAAACATTTAAAAATATAAAAATTATTATTATTATTATTAAACGGTTTTATTTAGCTCACCCCGTTTGTTTTATTCTTTCTTGGATCAAATTTAGTAATTCAAATTTCACCCTCTTCCTGTCAACCGATTAATCTGAAATTTTGTATACACTTTGGATTTTGGTGACAATACAATTATGTTTATTCATTATCATTACAAATTCAAGATGGCCGCCGCTACAAAATGGCGGATAATTTGTTTTATTAATCCCATCAATATGGGTATCAAATGAAAGGGCTTAACAAGCAGAATACAATATACTATAAAAAATTGAAATCCAAGATGGCGGCCGCTACAAAATGGCGGATAACGTAGGTTTTATCAATCCCATCAATATGGGTATCAAATGAAAGGGCTCAACAAGCAGAATACAATATACTTTAAAAAATTGAAATACAAGATGGCGGCCGCTACAAAATGGTGGATAACGTAGGTTTTATCGATCCCATCAATATGGGTATCAAATGAAAGTGCTCAACCAGTATAATACAATGTACTATATAAAATTAAAATCCAAGATGGCGGCCTCTACAAAATGGCGGATAACTTAGGTTTTATCAATCCCATCAACATGGGTATCAAATGAAAGGTAATGAATTTAATGAATTAAACAGAATGCGAAATAAAAACTAAAAACTAGAAAATAAAAATAGGTAAAAAAACTTTTTAAGTTAAACGGTTTTATGTTAAACATACATTGCAATGTTTAAGATAAATGTACTAAAAACCAAAAAATAATAAAATAGATACAGTCGTGGGAATTATAAACATATGCATAGACTAGACTAAAATAAAACCGTGGGGCACGTCAAATGTCTACAATCGTTGAAATTGACGTGCCCCACGGATAACAACATAAAACCGTTTAACTTAAAAAGTTTTTTTACCTATTTTTATTCAATTTTGGTACGGGATCCATCATGGGCGAGTCTGACTCGCACTTTGTTAGTTTTTTATAAGACACGACCTTGCTCGTTGAAGAGAATACCTTTCTAAGATCGTAATAAGATGCTGGTTAGATGACCTCATGAAGAATCATTCTTTAATAATGATGAAATCGTTATTTCCATTTGTAATGCATTTTAGTTATTTTTAAGCTGACACCAACATAGTTGGAAACAGTTTGGCAGATGAAGATGATAAGTCACGGGCAAATAGCACAAATAGGTTAGTGGTCAACCTGTGCATTTTATATAAGGATTTTATGATGTAAAAAGTTGAAAAATGATTTCTCACCGACTGGTCGACACTTCGCGTGACCTGGCTGGCTTTTTCTTAATAAGTTGGCATTTCCATTCAACTTGGCAATGCTGCCCGTCTTCTGGGCACGTTCCCGGGTGACAACGCTGTGGAGAAGTACTATGACGCCTAAGGCCCGGTTTCCACCAAAGCGGAGAGGAGCGTAGACGAGAGATGTGCGGAAATCGCCCATTTACATTAGTTATTTACATCTGGTCTTTCGCCCTTCCTGTGATTGGTCGAATTTGGCACGTATCTCCTCTACGCTCGTCTCCATTTTGGTGGAAACCGGGCCTAAGTGTCTTATTGTCGTACTATTAGTTTTAATTTTGGTTATTGTGATCGCTTACCCTCAATATTGTTATTTTTTAATGTGAAAGTAGATGTACGCTCAAACATATTACTTAAATTTATTTTCTTACTACACAGTACCTAAGTGAATGATTGTTAATTTTTGATGAGGAATAATAAAGTTCTTAAACCATAATTTTTAATAATTGTTTTTATTTAATACTTAGTAGGCGTAAGTTAACTTTTTTGCGATCTCACATTTTGTGGAAAAACCTCATCATGAGATGGCCATCAAAGACAATGTTGTGTTGCGCTCTTGCAATGAATGGTTCCAATAAGCAAATTGCGTAGTTCCACAAGACAGTAACAAAAGATACGGGTTTTCCAGAACAATGATGAGTCATATCAAAGTTTAGAGCTCTGGATATTGCAAAATTAAGTAGTCATACGATTTCTGAAATATATCAAACCGCCAAAGGGGAAAGTGACACATCAGGGGAAAGGGAATGGGAAAAGTTAACCTCATGAAATGGGAATGTAAGTATTTATTATTTGAAACTTTATGCACTAGTAATAATACTGTACAAAAGCGGACTGAATGCCTCGGGCATTTTCTACCAGTCTACCTTAGCCTACCTTCAATGGATTTTCGGGCAAGCTTGATGTGCTGGTGTCTACCAGGCTACCAGCACATCAAGCTTGCCCAAAAATCCATTTTTTCCTAATCAACCTTGAACCTTGTGCATTAGCGATAAAGTTGAAAGACAAATGGTAGTGGTTTGAGGTGCTTGTCTGTACTATCTTTTGCTCATTAAAAAAACAGATGCACATTAAAATGATTAATTAATCTGAACGACCTGCTGCCTGAAACCACAATCAATAAACCAGGATCCCAGTATTGTTAACATCTAAAACTTCCACAAACTTACGAAATGGCCTTGTTACATATTTCTGTAACTTATTGTGTGAATCCGGAGAGTTATCGCGAGGCATTCTGTGATTCACTGCGATGAGAGATCTCCTAAACGTATTTCTTTTGTAATCCATTGTTACTGTGTTCCAGTTTTCGTACATTAGACCAATAATGACCAGGTGCCTGTGTTATATTGCTTTTCGTAACATTTGAAAAATGTGTTTTCGACTCCTTAGAGTAGAATACTTGGTTCAAGATTTTTATCAGTCCTCAGAGATTCAATTTTGCAAGTCTCAATTGTTTTAAATAGTCTATCATTTGTTTTTTTTTTGTTGCCATGTGTGTGAAGGTTTTTAATTGAACTGTTGTTAGTGATCTATAAAGATTCTTAGATAGGGAGGTTACAGTTTATTGCACATCAGGACATACCTAGATCATTGTGGTCCTAGCCTTTTCCCAACTATGTTGAGTTCGGCTTCCAGGAGTTCCAGGATAAGCAGATGTAGCTAAATACCTGTATTTTAGACAGATAACTGCCTATCTGACCTCCACAACCCAGTTAGTAGGTAGGAATTTCTTTGGCAGGATTGCAAAATTCTAAATTCTAAAAATACTTAAACTTACTAGGCCTACTAAAAACAAAGAGAACTGAGTAAAAAGTACATTTGTAAAAAGCCTACCTAACAAAAGTTTTAACGACCAAAACGAGTAAAAATGTTGGTAATATCCATAACAAAAAAAAGCAGTAATTTGGAAACATTTTTTGACAAAAGTCACAACATTTTCTTTAATAGTTTCCTCGTAGAGAGAATAGGCAGATTGTTTCGTTTGCTGACATTCTATGATTAATGTTAGAAGGAATGGGGTCCCTTCAACCTTGTTATGTCATTGCGGGGTGGTCAATTAGAGACGTTATTTTAGAATTATAGTTTTCTGGAATTCCTCAGTAGCAACTATGAAGCCTGGAATTATGCCCGGTTGATAGCAATAGCTCTCCTCTTGCTCTTTAGGGTATAAAACATGTTCTGTGATTACGTTGCACTTAAATATAACTGGCGAAATGTGGGTGTACTATTGGGTACATTTCTGCTTAGCTCTTTGGGAATTACTTGCGTGATTTTTGTTGGGTTGATTTTGGTTGGGTAGTAGGTAAGTGGTTCGTTTTTCCAAAACATTCACCATCTGCCTAGCCTTTCCTCAATTATTTTAAGGTATTCATCTATCTAAGTATCTACTCTAATCGAATACAACCTATTACTGTCGTATTTTATATGGACCTCCTTAACGCAATTGCTGGATTATATGACATGGTAATGAATAGCATCCAGTTAGACTGGAAGCCGACCCCAACATAGTTGGCAAAGGCTAGGCAGATGATGATCAATCTGGGTTATATCCGTATTCGGTATTGGATTTTTCAACCACTTCAATTGGTAGCAAGCTAAATAAATGCTAAATCAGTAATGTGCAACCACTGGGGTCAAGAGTCACGATGACCTCTCGTTCGTCGATTACAAAGCCCTATTTTGAAATTGTTCGTTGACAACGGCAGAACAATCTTTCTTTCAGATAGCCATAGTTCAACCTGGTAGATTCGAATCCAGCTTAAACTATGTCTGTTATATCAAATGAATTATGTAGGTACTCTTCAAAAACATTAACTTTATTGGAACACTAGCTGTGCCCGCTGCTTGGATCACGTGAGCGCGTGTTCTTTTGACATTATCAGGGTACGGTACATGACATGGGAACATCAACTCGTAGTATATTCTTTACAAAATAATTGAAAATGTAAAAATACGGTACGAAAAGAAAAATTGAACTAAATATAAGAACTTTATCACACAATCCCTGTTTTCTCGAAACATTTTAAACTGATTTGTATGTTACCTACCACTTTTTTAATGTACAGGGACGTATAGATAGGCAGGCATAGAGTAGAGGCAACCTTTACGAGGTAAGTAGTTAACTACTACGTACCTAGTGATACCCAACAAGTTTGGGTCACACTCATGACCTAAGGATCGTCTCGTGAAAGGCAGCTGACGCAATTCTACTTCTAACCAGTTTAGCTTCAAAAGTCGTCAGAATAATATTGACAAGAACTTTTAAAGGAGCGATTTAGTGTATTTATTTTTGAATCCAGCCAAGCACTTTTAAGGTGTGCTCTCAAAACCGATGAAACAAAACATCGTGAGGAAATTTGCCTCTACTACGACCAATCATGTATATTTTATGGCTATTCGACCTTGGGGCAGATTCCTCTACTTTCTCCTTCGTGAAAATATGACAACCCGCATCGGGCTCACGTGGAGGATTATGCCCTACCTAATCTGTCAAAATGAAAAACAGGGTCCTATTAAAAGAAACGTACAAGCGCTTACGAAGCTAGAATACCTACAGATCGATATCAGTCCGAATTTAGTTTTCTGCTGTTGAAAATGGGCCCGCCTAAAATACTTGTGCTAAGTATTTTCCCACGGCATCGATGTTTATTTTGATATGTGGATGACCTGTCATATAAACATCGTCTACTTGATACCTCAAGAAGTCTTCACATGCTGGTAGCTTGGTTTCATAACCAAAGTGGGTGTTTTTAAACGAGCACGACTGTTCAAGTGAGAATCATACTTGCGTAGATAGGCGTTGAGTGACTTGTCACTTGAATTTTTCCCCTCACAGCATGACTAAATCCTGGACAGAATTAACGAAAATGTCCTCAAAACAAGAGTCAAATTCAAAATAGTAATCTGCCTAGACTTTTCCCAACCATGTTAGGTTCGGCTTCCAGGAGAATGCAGCTTAATATTTATTATCCCGAATGTTTTCCGAGTGACTGCTTATCTGACCTCTGCAACCCAGGAACTGGGTATCACGTTAAGTTACTTGCTTTTGATGTTGAATATAACGCATACATCTTTCTAAAACAAAAGGTACACCTGCTTTGGAGGTCATTTACTGTTTTCTTGAAACTTCCCTTGTTTTTTAGAGTTTAATCTGCTTCCTTGATTGAGCAGCGGTGGCCCAATGGTGCCCCGACTTACGAACCCAGGCGGGCGCATTACTTTGTGTAATTTATTTCATCAAAAATGCTCTCAAAAACATTGATGGAAAATATTGTGAGGAAACCGGCATGTTTTAGAACCGAAAAATTCGAAGACATGTGACCACTACCAATCCGCACTGGGCACGCGTGGTGTATTATATATAGCCCATACCTCTCCTAGGGATTAGGCCGGAGTCCCAGCAGTGGGAGCAATATAGGCTGATGATGATGAACGATAATACTATTTGTACGTGGAATTGCAGACACCCAGTTACGTTATCATCATCATCAGCCTATAATGTTCCCACTGCTGGGACTCAGGCTTCCTCTCTAGGAGAGGGATGGCCTTTAGTTACGTTATACAATACAATATTATTATTACCAAACAAGATAAATAGAAAACCTTTTATTTACAACCACTTTCATAGTGAAAGTGTTTCGTCTCAATTTATTTATTTATTGTAATGATTTAAGGTCACTCCGGTTGTAGGCGTAAGCAATAGATTCCTAAGCGGATTATGTATAAACTATTCATATTTTAAACTCCACATTATGTATGATACTTTATATGTGTCTGTTTTACTTTAATCTTTATCTTTAACTTGCTTGTAAGTACTATTATATAGATGATGACACTATTTTTGTCTGTTTGTGTGATGTCGTTGTTTTCTAAAACCTCCCCCTCCTTCATTTAGACCATTTACTCCCGAAGGTGTGTAGCAGCCGGGACTACGGGTTGCTCGCAAGAGATACTGCGGCCCCGGAACACTAGTGGCCAAGAAGGAACATGGGTGGTTTTTAGTCAGTATAAGTCTGACATTCTTTTCCTCGTCGCCCAGAGCGGAAGGAGTCATTTGATGAATACCTCTCTAATGAGTCCCATGTACTTAGCGATCCATGCAAATTAAACTTAGCTATATTACGCTAGTATTATATTATCTGTGGCTATATCAAACCAAGCCAAGCAGGGAAGGGTTGCTGGTACCTATTGACACAAAATTCACTTTTTATGTTATAACATTCTTTCATTTAATTAATTTTAGTTTTAAGCTCAGTGTGGGAACTCCAGTCATTACGGGAGGATGATCTGAAGATATACTTAGTTAATAGAATATGTCCCATCGTCGTGTAAGCCTATTTATTATAAGATCAATAGGTTGATTTAATTAATTGTTAATTGCCTGAGATTAAGCTGTTTGTTTTAGTTTATTTTTACCCACGACGGAACGGAGACTGTATATGCGTTTGGAGTGAGAGGATGTTTGTTTGTTTGTGCAAATACATGTTGCCATTTTTCTCCAAAACTACTAGTCCGATTTTGATGCAGTTTTCAGTTATGGGTTTGGGTTTGATTGGTGCATGTTCTTAGATAGGTGTTACGGGGACAACTCACTAGGGGGCGCTACAGCAAATATTTTTTGTGTAAATCAAAGTTGCCACTTTTCTCCAAAACTACTAGTCCGATTTTGATGAAATTTTCAGTTATGGGTTCACGTTTGATTGGTGCATGTTCTTAGATATATGTTACGGTGACAAATTACCAGGGGGCCCTGCAGCAAACATTTTTGTGCAAATACATATTGCCCTTTTTCTCCAAAACTACTAGTCCGATTTTAATGCAGTTTTCAGTTTTAGGTTCGGGTTCGATTGGTGCATGTTCTTAGATAGGTGTTACGGTGACAACTCACCAGGGGGCGCTGCAGCAAACATTTTTTGTGCAAATCAAAGTTGCCATTTTGATTCAGTTTTCAGTTATAGGTTTAGGTTTGATTGGTGCATGTTCTTAGATAAAAAAATAAAAATAAAAGTAAAAAGTTTAAAATAAAAAACCCACGACGGTTAAAAATTAATTGAAAAAAGGATAAAATAACATAAAACACCCGCCTTAAAAAAACCCAAGAATGTCCGTCGGGAGCTGAACATTGCAAAACTAGTTCATTTAATGGCAGCCCCCGACGGATATTATTTTGCTTTTTATAGAAAACCAGCCAGCGTCGTTTTTGCACCGGTTAATTTTTCAAATGGAATAGTGTCTGGATTTGTGGCACAGTTGCTGGCAATAGGCTCGCATTCTATTACATGGGACGTAAACATAACTGGGGAAACGTAAGTGTTCCATTAGGTACATCTCTGCCTACACCTTCGGTTATTACTGAGTGATGTGTATGTATGTGTGTGGTTTCGAACATAATTATCCCACCTTCAGAATGATAAATGGACTTAACTCAAAAATCTAAGAAATTAAATATTAAAGAAGCGATGTTTTTATGGTACCTATTTGGCTTTATTCTACCATAAAAACGTCGCTAATTCAATATTCACCTAAAATGCGTACCTTTTAGTGAACCTCTATGACCGTAACTAAATTTCTTAGATTTTTGAGTTAAGTCTATATAATTCTGAAGGTGCGATAATATACACTTGATGTCGTGTCCTGCCTGTCCCGTTACTTACACATCACAGGAGCTAATGGTTGGAACTGAAAATGGCAAACTCGTTGCTAAATTTTGGGCTGACTCAATTTAAATTGTCATCGACACGCTAAGAAGAAGCAGGTGCGATATGTAAAGCGGTGTCTGCTTCAGAGTCTACGTTAATGATAAGAAGCATCCTATCTTAAAATTCCTAACGTTGCTAATTGCTACGTCTATTTTTAATCTCCATCCACTTTCAAACCCCGGAAAGACCGGTCCATTCACTAACAAACATTAATTGTCTGTAACAATCCACATACATATAACTGCAACCGGTAATACCTGCTCTCATATAATATATTATTCAATTGCCATGCACTGTTATGTTATATAATAAGTTATTACGTTCTTCCTATCGTCTGATCGCCGTCTAGGTTTTAGATAAGACACAAAGACAGTGGGCGTGATAGTGGACAAAAGTTCTTTCAGCTGCAATTCTGGAGGGTGTGGGAGAAGTGTAAAAATAATTCTCGATTCCTCATGAAATTTGATTTGATTTGACTTCATTCACCACATCTGTCATTTGGGTTGGTCCAGGTCTTCCACGGCCCCAGTGCAGGTGTAGGGGCGGGGGTAGCTTTCTGTGGGTGAGGAGAGGCCTTTACCCTGTTGTAAGACAGTGACTGTGGCAGAGGCGAGAGAGTAATACTATAAGGGTGTGAGGGTTAACCCTCCTCAGACCGACGACGATGAGTAACTAAAAAGCGATTAAAAAAAAACGAAGATAAATTCCGGTGGAGTATGATTCATTTATAACAAGGAGCTCAATGGATCCTGTCCATATCTTGTCAGTTTGCTGCTGTGTTATAACGTTCCTGAGCCTGGCTGAGTTCCCCCGAAGACCAGCGTGAACCACAAGTGCTCCCAAAGAAGCTATGTAGAGTGGTAATCCAATTATTTCATCTGCTCGAGAATCTGCGTGATTTGATAATCTTTACAGAAGTCATATCAAAGACTTATCAGACAGCAAATCCACCTGTAACTCTTCCTATTACATAAACACAAAATAAGTTATAAAAACGTTATCTTTACTCGCGAATCGTGTCCTCAATTTAAAAGTTCGCGTGAGGATAAACAACTGAGACAAATAAACGAAAATAATTGTGTTTAACTTTCAATAAAAGTATCACGAGTTATCTAACGACATTCGATACGGATTCGATTGTTATTTTATAAACGAAAACATTCATTCATTGATATTTTTGAGACACGTAACGTAAAGACAATGAATGGAGTGGTATTTTTTGATTGTAAGATTATATGCTAGACAAAAGATGGTTGTAATAAAGATGTTACGTTGTTCAAAATCGAACCAAATTATAAGGTCTTACGGTCCACTGATCTTATTTTTTCTTGTTACTGGGCAATACAAGAACCGGAAGACGCAGCGTTGGTAGGCCTCCTACCAGGTGGACCGACGACATCGTGAGAGACAACCAGTGGATGCAAACGGCAGGTTGCCGTTCGTTATGGCGTTTTATGGGGGAGGCCTTTGTCCAGCAGTGGACGTCCTATGGCTCATGATGATGATGATGATGACGACAAATCGGAGTAACTGTCTCGTTGGGCTAGGGGTCGCAAGCGCGACAGCAGTGCATAAGGCCTTGGGTTCCATCAGGATTTTTTTAGTAGCAGCAACTGAGTCTGAAGTTGTGCCCTAAACGGGCAATAGGTAGCAATAGGTTTGCCCCCTATTACATGGAACTAAACACGTAAATGTCACATATATTGTTCATTGACACATAAATAAATAATCTGTTTGTTTACTACAAAATTTAAAAACATAATCAATTAAATTCGTCTTGCCCCTATGACGTTTGATGACGCAAGTGTCCCCAAAAAACATTAGTTGTTGAAGATTATCTCGTTTTATTTTTAGAACTTAATTACCTTTAAGTCATTAGCTGTTATGTAAGATTGGTAACTAATATCTTAGGTACAGTAATTACTCAAATACTTGAATATAACATTCTGGCCTACATTTGCAACCGAGAGGAATTTGTAGGGTTCCGGAGTTCATATAACGGAATTTGTTCGAGAGTCACCGCGGCCCTGGAAAGCAAAGGGCATTCAGAGGCAGGAACAGGAGGAGGGTAGGGATAGTTTTAGTCAGTAACAATCTGACACCCCCTCCTGCTCCACCTAGAGAGGGTAGACTAATAATAATAAGACGATTTCCCATTCTTAAACACAAAACAAAAACAGGGGTCCAGTTGTAACTTTTGATGACTCTTCTTCTTCTCTACTTTTTGGGGTTCCGTAGCCAAAGAGCTAACGGAACCTTAAACATAACTGACGAAATATGGATGTATTAGGTGCACATCTGCCTTTCAATTCCTCGTTCTCAAGTTATACAGGGTGGTGCCGACGATACGACAATAACCTACCTAAATGTCTTAGATAAATTCGTTTATTACATTTTATTTCCACACGTTAATCGGTGCAAATTATTCCTAAGGTTAGTAAACCAATATTTGTTTGTAAATTGCATTGTATTTCGTTTACAGTTTTATGCTATTTCGTGTTTTTGAATTATTTAAAAAAATATTTCGGTGTTAGGATTTATTTGATAGTTTAAAAATGTTCCTATTAACTAGAACTACCAGTGGTTTCATGTATTGTCGTATTGTCGACAACCCTGTATAGAACATACAAATAACATACCTACTAATATCGACACGTACATATAAAATAAAGTTATTTACTCAACACACAAACTACCTATTACACATACGTGTGATCTTTGACCTAACACGTTATTGACTGTTTCGAGAGCTTCCAAGTCTTCAGAACTTGCTTATCAACCTGTGCAAATCTCAATGGCCTTATGAAGAAGAGTGTTGGGTAAACTCTGCAATAGAATTGCCAAACTAAGCAGTGTAGGGTTCTGTGTCTGGGCAAATAATGAAAGTTGTTGCTTTTAGTGGAGGTAACACCCTGTCGGGGCTGCGGGTTGGTCGAACGAGATACCACAGCCTCGACACAAAGGGCTAAGAAGGAACATGGATGGTTTTTAGTCGGTTAAGGTCTGACACTCCCTTCCGCTCCTAGTTTAATTGCTTTATAGGTTTATTTAACAGAACAATACCGCTTGTAGGTAAGCAGGAAGCTCTAGATTTATTACAAGGACACGAACGTTCGCTTTCACCGCGCAACGCCTTTCTATTCGGTGCGCGTCGCTCTTCTATGCGGACTTGTGGTAAACTGTGACTGACACATTGACGGTGAGGTTGACGAGCGATTTTGTTTTTGAAGGACTGTCGTTTTAATAGTCCTCCTGACCATTTTTCGGCCACGGCGGCCAATCCCAGTGGAGATTAGACATCTGCGCGGGAGATATTATAGTGCACAAGTGTGTGCGCAGGCACAAGTGCACTCTCTGTTCCCTTGTCTCTCATAGTCCGATGGGACGGCAATCCGACACTCGCGGAGAGAGATCAGGCGCACGCAGGACCAACGGCTTAACGTGGTTTCCGAGGCACGCCAACTTCCGAACTCCGGGCTACTACTGAGTTTATGAAAAACCCAATAGCCAAGGTTGCCAACGAAGTTATTTTCAAAGGATTTCTGAGATGAGTTTTGTTGAAATTTATTACAATCACCATCATGGCTATTCACAAACATTCGAATCGAACATAATCGTATGTCTATCTCGCTCACTTTCATAATGCCAAAGAAAGATAGACATACGACTTATCGAAATCGAAGCCGAATCGAAGCGTTGTGAAAATGGAGCCTTATATCCTCTATAACTAATATCAAGTGTTGAGTATCAATCAATGGTTATAAGAGTAGAAAAAGACCAAAGAAACGATAGATGGACTGTGTGAGGGACTGGCTAGAACGGAGGTGACTACTGAGATGACTAACCATAGAGAAGAATTTATGAAGACATGCTGCGCCAGCCCCAAATAAAATAAAATAGGTCAGAAAATTTTAATTTCGCGAGCTACACTTTTGCTTTCACCTTCTCAAGACAATGTTTATTGGTCCCATATTGGTGTAAATAAGTGCTAATATAGCAATGTAGCGCTTGCCATTTTAAAGTACCGTGTGTCAAATTTGGCCAACATTCTACAATATATAATGTCCTTTTGGAAGGTTAAGCATAACATTTATATAATAACACACAAACACAACTAAGTATATATGTATATAGGTATTTTGCATATTTTCTGCGTTTGGACGAGCAGGCATGCCGGAGAAATTCGCGAATATATGTTTGTATGTACATAGGCGGTGCGTTTCTTCTTTAATGGTAATTCGAGGGTGTTGCGAGACATTTTGGCGCGTAAAACTAAATGTATTTTACTCTCTGGTAACATGATTCATCAATCACGGATGTTGTAGTTACATATTCTAGCGGCTAATTCGTAATTTGTTGAATTCTCTACTCTCTATATGAGATTACTATTTCACTGTTTGCTATACCGTCATCATCATTTCCCTACCCTTATCCCAATTTATTTGAAGTCGGCGCTGCATGTCTTGTTCGTCCACACTTCTCTAATTTCTCGTCATCTCAGCAGTCACCTCCTTTCTACCCATATCATCCTTCACACAATTCATCCATCGTTTCTTTGATTGTCATCTAACTGTTTTTACCCGACTACGGCAAAACCAAAGGAGGGTTATGATTTTGACTTGCTATGTATGTATGTATGTTTGTATGTATGTATGTGTGTATCTTCATCTGTTCCCTCATAGCTTCTAATCTACTTATCGGAACTCGACATATGAGGTATCGTTAGAACCGTCTTAATTTTTCGCTGAACATAGGCTACGTGACGTGTCACAAAGAGCGATTTGGCGCCCTCTAGCGATCAAAAAGTAAGGCTTAAAAAATAAAAATGGAGATAAACACGCCGTGTTTGGTATCATTTAAAAGGGCCTCACTTGTACATTTCCAAAATATTGCTCAAATTTAAAATCACGCCCTCTAGCGGACAAAAAGTCAAGAGTTAAAAATAATATTTAACACCAAATACGTTTAAATAAAAAAAAGTAAAAAAATAAAACCCGACTACGACAAAAAAACGACGCTGAAAAAGTATGAAACAAGATTTTCAGGATAGAACAAAAAGAAAAGCCGTAGTCACACGTTATAGGTACCAACCCAAACACTTTAATACCGTGTGACTACGGCTTTTCTTTTTGTTCTATCCTGAAAATCTTGTTTCATACTTTTTCAGCGTCGTTTTTAGCCATCTAGCCCTAGCTAGATGGCTAAAACAGTTAGAGGAAGGTACCTATAGGTACCTACATACATTTATTGAGAAAAGGATAGGGAGATGATGAGGGTATTGGGTGTCGATCAAACGAATGTTTAAAGTGTTAACGTTCTTCGCACAAATGGACTTTGGGCAAATGTTGTAGAGCAAGTACCTGAGCCCCCCAGACATAAGGTACTTATTTTCTTAGAAATGTGATAATGTAGTGTTAGTTAGTATGTAGGTACTTTGAGTGTATGTATACCTGGTAGCTTAGCAGAGTGATCAGTTGTCAGGTACCAGGTGCTAAAGGCAGGTAAAAGTAATAATAAATTTTCGTAAGTAGCCAGACCAATCGGATAGGCAAATCATCATAAAGCCAAAGTTAAATCTAATCTTTGTTTAAAAGCTTACTATTCTATTAACGACTACCTAGATGATAAGAATAGTTGGTCGCTGAGTTGAACACAAGACAATGTTTGTTATTTGTGTTCTTTCTCCAAACTTAGTTTACTGTTATGTTATGTATTTATTATTTTATTTTTACATTGTTTATTGTTATATACTTTTGTTTATTACTGATTGTGTCTGTAGTAAATCTTAAATGTAACTGACACCTTGCTATTGTATCGAGTCTGGTTCTTCTAACCAACCTAACAGACAGATGTGTGCTGGGGAGTTTGTTCCGCCACTTCTTCTTTCCAGCTAAACACTAGGAAGTGTCGATGGGTGGGCGTTTTGGGGGACTGTCTTATAAAAATGTAAATACAGTGAAACCTGGTTAAATGTGTCTCAGATATTCAAATCTGTCTCATGGGACCCCAGTATGAGTTCCAGTTAAAGAGGTTTCTCACTTATCCAAGTCCCAGTTAACCAAGTTTCACTGTAGTAAAGTAGGTAAAGTAAATTTTGACCTTCGAAAAGTGCTGATTATCAGCCTAGTTTGAATAAATGAATTTTGATTTTGATTTTGATTTTGATCTCCTCAGACACGCATAAAGTGCCGCGGATACTGAATGAGGTACGAAAGAAATATTTCTTTCACGATATGACGTCAATAATCTTGATCATTATTACTAAATCCAGATTTTGATGAGATTTTGTGTTATTGTACCAATAATTACACAATACGCATTCCATACTAAATATGCGTATTTATTACATAAAAATAAAATAATTTTAACACGCAAAGATACGTTCACGCATGTCTACATTTACCTCAAAAATCTGGTTGTTAGTTTCCAATATTATGTAGGTGGATAAACATGTTTACTTACGTAAACGATAAATGTTTTTTCTCAAGTCTCTTCATCAATTAATCTTATCTATTTTAGGATGATTTGAACTAGATTGGTATCAAATACATAGTTCTAGTGAAGGATACCAATTTCGATGTAATAAGCTACCTAGTCTAGCCAAGTGGTAATTAATTTCAAAGAGTTTCTCGTCTTTAATTAGAAGTTAAGATCAGTCTATATTTTCCTTAGCGCTGATATAGTGCCTCGTCCCTCTTTTATCAATATCCAGCTTTCCGCGAGCGGTAACACTTTTAGTCAGGATAAGGCCCTTTTGTTTTTTTTTGTAACTGACTAAAATCTACCCTGGTGGTTCTTTCCCACAGTTGAACCAGGGATCATGGGAACTAGTGCGCCTTCCACGATCCCCGGCTAAGGAAACAGGACCTTGGCTAAGCTATCCGACTACCAGGTTTTTAAGTCTTCGTCGTCCAACTACTTGCTAGGCTTTTAAGTCAAATGGACGACAATAACAATCCTATTGTCTTCCATTTATACATGATACATAACACTATGCGAAACCAAAAGGCCACTATCTCAGCATGGTGCTTAACCATGCTGAGATAGTGGCCTTTTGGTTTCGCACGGGACTAATTTAAATTTAATATATATATAATTATGTCCTAATTTTAAGTGTATCTCATGTATACTTTGTTAACTTTTAATTTTTTGCCAATGCATTCAAGTCCTGTTGTGAAATCAATAAATACTTTTTCTTTCTTTCTTTCTTTCTTAAGCTAAGCGTTTATTACTCATCATCCTGCAAGCGTTTATGCCCAACTATGTCCGGGTCGGTTTCCAATCTAACCGGGAACCGCTGACTACCAGTATTATACTTGGAGCGACTGCCTATATGATCTAACTAACCTCCACAACCTTGTTAATATCGTATTACCCAGGTAATACGATATTCCTTGGTAAGACTGGCCGGCAGACTTTTGGGCCACTGGCTACGGGGCCATCGGCTTAACGTGCTTTCCGAAACTCGATATGCAATCTAAAGATCGACCCGAGTGGCTGTTATCGTTTTGCCACGAGCTCCTTCTATCTACAATTATTACTAATTGTAACATTACTAACTGTACGGGTCATAATACTATTCTTATTAACATAATTATATATATTATTGGTATATTACACAACTACCCATTTAGATAACGAAGAGGGCAAAAATACACAGAACAATTAATAACATAACACAATAGCAAATCTGCAAATGGTCGACATTTTTAAATAAACAATACGAGTCTGTAATATAGCTGCAAATAACAGGCATTCTTCTCAAATAGTGAAGAAATCTTCTTCATACCTAATTGTCTAACAGATAAGTAACGTTTTCTTTTATTATTTTATTGGGAAAAGATATTTTTAGAGATAGGAAACCCTTTCTTTTTTATTTGGAAGGCCGTATACTGCGGTCACCTGTTCGTTAAGGCGAAGTCGCGATGAAAATGTAAACCATTGACTTATAAAATTTTCTATTAAGTAATTAAACCATCTTCTTTATAGAGGTGAGTTAGGTTTCTGAAGTAGATTTTACAACAGTGAAGTAATTCAACACATGAATTACTACAATTATTTGGTTTTATTGATTCATTTTTGATGATTTCAAGCACGGAACTTCAAGTAATTCCTGAATTACTTGAAGTGTACTATGTATGGACGCACATTGAAAATTTCTCGGGTAGCTTGATGTGCTGTACAATATTATTACTAAGCCTACTTTGTCCCACAGGTCCCACTGCAGGGCAAAGGTCTCCCAGCATTAGCACTTGATCCCTAAAAGTGGAAGGTAATTCTACTTTTAGGGATTTCCTCCTTCTAGGCCGCGTTGTAATTTTTTGCTTTTTGGTATTTTGGTGGGTAATTGTTCCCAATTGCTCCTCCGACATGCGGCGGATACAATACATTTACGGTATATACATTAGCTTAGCCTTAAACAGTAGGTATGTCCAAATTTTGTCGTGGTACGTGTGAATCTGCTACAGCTATCATCACCTCTCTATTATATTACGTAACGATAATTTGGTACACCTCTAGTATGTAATGCACAGTAGGACACTCACACTTTTTACTGTTACGTCAATATTACCGATTTTGGACACCAGTTTGAACATAATAGACAGATACGAAATAGTCTAGGCTAGGTAATTAATACCGGAAGTTATACGGTAATGGTTTAGAGTTAGACGATTGTTTATCTATTATTAACATTGAAAACGGGATATATACAATGTTTAATTTTTGTTTCGAGTACCGTTCGTTCTGTTGTTAATCTATAGACCGTACAGGTAAAGTTTGCTAGTTCAGTTAAGTTGAATATGGGGAGGGGGGGTAATCTTTGAAATTACCGATTAGGGTAATTTTTTCATTAATAGGAAGGTATCCCTGTATACACATTTATAGGAAACGTTCCCGTGGGATAATTCTGACCATAACGTTACGTAACCGAAAAGCTAGTGTTTGACCATAACTTGACGTAGGTAACTTAAAAGCTACTGTTTTATATCTAGTTACCTACAAAAGCTGACTGCTAGATTGGTTTCTGCTGACAAATTCCTAATTGGAAACCTCAATAAGACTTAGTCCGATCTGGAAATCGAACCATCAAATGAAAGATAAGAATGAAGGGAAATCCCGCTTGCGACCATTGGACCAACGAGGGCAATCAGTGCGATTTTATGTTTGTATTTTTTTAATGTTAAGTTTTTGTTAATAATGATTTTAGTATTGCCTAAGGGATCGGACTGACTCTAAAAAATATGATTCTGTTTAGTCCGTCAGTTAGATTATCGAAAAATATTGGATACGTGTTTTTTGTTTTATCAAATCAATAAAAATTTACGAAGATAAAGCGCGTCTAAGATCATGGAGTGGGGCTAGAAACTACGTCACTTGAAGGTACAAAATGTACATATGACGTCACATGAGTTTTTGGAGCACTGTATCGTCTTCATTTTTTGTTTAGGTGAAAAAAGAAAAAATACGTGTCCAATATTTTATGAAAATCTATCTGACGGACTAATTAGTTTTTTTTTGTCCGATCCCCTATTGCCTCACAGGATAAATTACGACTTTTATACAAGTATCTGATTGTATTCACGTTCATTTAATAACAACTGACCTGCCTGTCGGAACCAAAACCATTAATTTTGTACTGTACTAGAATGTGCGAATAAGCGTGTTATTGTTTTATAAATGACAAAGAAATTATACTTTATCTTCTATTATTTATTACTTTGATTTAGTACCTTAAGACATGGTCGATACTTAAGTAGATACCTACTTACAGGTGAGAACACACAATAACGCAAAATTTAAGGCACAAATATGCAAGTTCAAGTGAGGTTTTTCAAAAGTTTTTCAAACACTTTTGAAAAACCTCACTATCATCTTCCTACCCTTAATCACACAAAACACTTTTTTAGCATAACACGTTTTTTTTTAAACACTGTTTTAAGCTTTCACGGTTCATAACTATATTTAAAATGTCACTTACGGGATATCTTCCGTGATCTTCCGTGTTTTTTTTTTCTACAATTCTGGTCTGTCCTTTTTCATTCATGTCCTCCTCACACAACCCACTCATCGTTTCCTTGTTCTTTCTCTCCCTCCCCGTCCATTGACAATATTCATCACTTTTTTAGTCTCATGCGATTCGTCCTTCCTCATAACATGCCCATACCAAGACACTCAATACCCTTTTAACCTTTAAATCACCTTTTTTTTCAAATGACTCCTTCCGCTCTGGGTGGACTTCTTCTGACTAAAAACCACCCCTTTTCCTTCTTAGCCCTTTGTGTCTGGAGCCGCGGTATCTCTTTAGAACAACCCGTAGCCCCTGCAGGCGTTGACCGGCCCCTGCAATGTTGCTGACAGCTCTTTGAGGCGCGTATGGAACACGAACGCGCCGTCGACACGGCATGTTTTAAAACACCCACAGGTGCACAATAAAACAAAATTCTCTTCATGATAGATCTGATAGCCAGGTTATATCAAAGCACTTTACATTCTACAGCACAGTGGTTAAAGATTACGAAATCCTCTTGACGTTCAAGTGGCAATTTATCAGAGGAGGTGGCTGCGTGCGGACCGTGTCTCAGTGGGCTATAGTGAAAGGATGCACTGGTAATAACTATGTTAGTGTACAGCTGCAATTGTGTGTGTTCGTGGATTATTTGGTTTTAGCAAGGTGCTTGTATAATGACTGCCTAGAGTTCGTCTAGTCGAGGTTGCTTAGCTTGAGGTCTTTGGGGTAGGGCAAGATTTTATTGGGTATTTCAGTAGGAATTAAGATGCCACTGAGACTGTATTTGAGGACGGTTGATGGCGATAGGCTCGCTCCCTATTACATGGGACTTAAACGTAACTGGCGTAATGTGTGTGTACTATCAAATAACCTCTCTCTTACCCTGGCGTGATATCTTAATGTTACGTCTATGTGGCATGAACAAGGCGATTCTTTGGCAAGGCCTTCTTTGTAGTATTTATAAATACATCTATATCTGACTCAGACTCCGTAGCTGCTACTGAGAAAATCCTGATGGAAAAACCCAATAACACTTTGCCCGACCCAGGAATCGAATCCAGGACCTCATGCTCAGCCGTCGCGTTTGCCACCACTAGACCAACGAGATAGTTCAGTCATCATCATTCATCATCATTTCAGCCGAAATACGTCCACTGCTGGACATAGACCGCCCCTAAGTGTCGCCACATTGACCGGTCGTGCGTCTCGCATCCAGTGGATCCCCGCAACCTTCACCAGGTCATCGGTCCACCTAGTGGGAGGCCTTCCAACGCAACGTCTTCCGGTTCGCGGTCGCCACTCCAGAACCTTCCGGCCCCATCGGCCATAGTTCAGTGGCAAAGCTTAAAACAAAACTTGCCAAAGAATCGTCTTATTCAAACGTAGAAAGGTTACAAAACTTAAAACCAGGTCATTATATCATTGCCACCGTACCTCATGTAGTCATGTCATTGTAAGTAGCTATATCTGATAAATAAAACATTTCATATTATTATAACAGCGTCCAATCGTCCGTACATGACGTAACTCTTACGTGTCATCAGGAAATGCAACCCGGTGTGGGTCAACACTCAACTTTCCCTGTGTCCTTGGCAGAAGCTTGGTGACTGGTTCTAACTCTTTGGCTATAATAAGGTGGTCTAAGAATAGATTTGTCTAGTCCATTCATGATTTTGTGGTTCGGAAGACTGATCGAAAAAACAACTTTGCTTTTGAGCTTTCTGTAAAATAAAGCTTTTCGTCCTGTTTATATAGCAACAAGTTCTTCTAATTTAACAGACAGATAGAAAAGATTGCAGGTTGTCCCGTCGCGTCGGGGCTGCGGGATGTTCGAATTTTCGAAAGAGATACCGCGGTCTCGACACACAGGGCTAAGAAGGAACATGGGTGGTTTTTACTCAGTAGAAGTCTGACACTCATTTGATGTATTCCCACCACCAAAAAAAAAGGGCAGAGATGATGTCGACGATGGAAAGAGCTAATCCAGAAGAAGACTATTTACTCGCGACTTAAATAGATTAGGGTTATATGAACTACTAGTATGAACTATGTTTTTAGGACCTCGGTTATTTGTTTAGCAAAATAGTTTTTCTTTACCCTTTTAGTTAGTATCTCTTTTTTGCAATAATAAGAGTATATTACAGATAAGTAACTATTACACATTCACTATTACAAAATCAGTAGCTGCATCTACCTGTCATCTTGAAGGCTCACCAACAAAAGGGCCAGGTGAAGGGTCGGCAGAGTACTTAGTTACAGACGGACAACACAATGGTCTTGTTTATATGGTGGTGCAAACATATTCATTATGGCAGCCATTCGCGGCTCATTAGTTAATTATTGATGTAAGCATTGGGAGGCTAATGAGTTTAGTTCGATTTGTAGAGGTTAGTAAAAGGTCGTGGGGTCAATAAGTACGAGTAACTTGGTATTCTATATGAGGAACTCGTTGCTTAATAATAATAGACACTCGGGTTGATGTTTAGGTTAAGCCGTGCTTACCTAGGTTGGGCCGAGGATGGGTGACCACCCATTACATATCGAGTATCCACCGTCCCTCGGAAAGTACGCTGTAGGTGCCGGCTGTCATTTTTAGATCTTTGATAGTCGTAACGTTACAGGTAGTCAGTAGCCTGAAAGTCTGACAAGCAGTCAGACCAAGAGGCATCGTATTAAATCGACCAGTACTAATGGGGTTGTGGATTGTGGAGGTGAGATAAGCAGTCACTCCATGTAAAATCCGGTAAGGCTGGAAGCCGACCCCAACATAGTTGGAAAAAGGCTAGGCAGATGATGAACATGCCACATTTTTTCTTTCTTTCTTTACATACTGCGACCGGTCAGCTTTTAAACAAAAGTGATGTAGAAAGGATGGAAGAAATCCATTTAACAGAAATTGATTTTTTATATCTGCTGCTTGGTGATCCGGATTCCATTTAATCTCTTGGATGTCATAACTTCATGAGACACAACTTAGGGAGTTTAAGACTCGAATGTTTTAATCTGAAGATTGGTCCGAGCGACTGTATGTGGTATGTTCCCCATATGTGTCCCATAATAGAATGTAAACAACATTTTACGCAACATACGTTCGCAACGAATGATGGTACTGTATGTATTTCATGTGTGTTGTGCTTCATTAGTGTGTGCTCGGCTTTACGGGATCATCCAATTTGGCACACGAGTTCGAGTCCACTGTCAGACACGTTACGTGGAAGTCCGGGGAATTAACTTAGAAGTGGTGGACAAAGATAATATGCGACTGTTGAAGAGTCAGAAATGAAGGCATTAATGTCGCCAGCACATCTGCTTTATCGGTCATCACCACGCCTTGCTACGTGTCCTGCCTGCAATGGCAATAGATGGAGAACATTTAATTTAGAACATGTGATGAGGAGGCATGAGAAAAAATATGAATGTGAAAGTAGATGGCGATAAGAGTATAGGATGACCAAAGAAACGATGCATGGACTGTGTGAAGGATTATATGGCTAGAAAGCAGGTGACTGTTCAGATGATTAGTAATAGAGAAGTCATGAAGAAGAAGATGGGATAAGGGTGAATGATGATGATGAGATGGAGAACATTTTTTTAAGAAGTAAGGAAGAAAAATTCTACTAATATTATAAACGCGAAAGTTTGTAAGAATGTAGGTATGTTTGTTACTCTTTCACGCAAAAACTACTGAACGGATTTGAATAAAATTTGGTGCACACATAGTTTATACCTGGATTAGCACATAGGATAGTTTTTATCCCGATTTTATCTTCTCGTGGGATAATTTTCGAGTTGTAGCGGGCAAAGCCGCTGGCAACACCTAGTCACCTACTCGTAGTAAAGAAATGTAACTTCTACCATGGAAACACGCATTTCTAACATATGCAATGATACAACAATTATAATGCACACATGATAGACATCGCACCTCACCGAGCCGCACGCAGTTTCGTGTTGGACTCGTTAATTATTTTCTTATTCGGAACATCTCGCCTCTAGGTTAATGTGAGATTAATTAGTCAGTTTGGGTGTATACGGGGATATGTTCTGTTCGTTACCGCTAGGAAAAATAAATTGTTTTCATTGTATTCGTAGTAGCGCTTAGCCTTTTATTTTGGCGGGTGGAAAATCATCAATAACCCCTCCCGCTCTTGGGCAGAGTGAAAGGGAGTGTCACACTTCTACTGGCTAAAACCACCAATGTTCCTTTTTAGCCCTTTAAGTCGAGGTCGCGGTTTCTCTTGTGAAGAACAACCCGCAGCCCTGACGGGGTAGCACTTAGCCTCTGCGACTTCTGAAAAATTGTGGTAGATCGGTTAATATGTATGTTATAAATTGATGAATACGAATAACCTATATCACCCGTGAATATAATTTATCTATGCATCTATCTGGAGTGCACACAAACTTAAAAAAACTTTTACCTCTTTATAACATTACCCTTGGACTTTAGATTGCAAGGGAAGGGTAAATAATGGTACTAATTAAAAATGATCTTGTGCACTTACAGGACATGGGCTAGCACGTTATTGATAAAATTGCAATAATTGAATTTGAAAACTATACAACCTTTATCAGTTTCAATCTAATAAATAAAGAGAGAAGTCCTGACTGACTGACTGACTGACTGACTGACTGACTCATCAACGCCCAGCCCAAACCCTTGGACCTAGAAAGCTGAAATTTTGCACAGAGGTTCCCTTTATAATGCAGACAAGGAATAAGGAAGGATTTTTCGAAATTCAACCCCTAAGGGATTTAAACAGGGGATGAAAGTTTGAATGGAAAATCGTCATTTTCACGCGGGCGAAGCCGCTGGCAAAAGCTAGTAATAAATAAACAGCTACGATTATCGAATCAAATACCGCAGCAGACATAGAACAAATAAAGATCCGTATGTTTCCACATTGTAGTAACCTTCTTTTAGTTAATAGTTAGCAATCGTTAAACGTTATGGTTAAGTTATTTCGCGTTAACCTTCGGTTACTTAACACTTATGTAACTGTAACTTAACTAATTGATATGTATTTATAATTTGTTTCATTATATATGGTAAACAGTATTAAGTAATTGTTGTTGTAATGGAAAAATCATCTACAGTTATTATTTCTTCATTAAATAAAGTTTGCTTGAAAACTTTTCAGCGATTGGCTCTGCACTCTGTTGAGTTGTTTCTTGATTAATTAGTATTAATAAAACTCTGACTAGACGCGGAGGTAGCCAATAAAGCAACGCTTATAACGAGTGGTGGCCAAAGTTAAGCCTAAGAAACCAGGGCCATCCTAAAGCTTTACGTCTCTTATCCCTAGAAAAAAAAGGGGAGACATGTAGGTCTCCCGTTTTTTTGCAATTACCCACTGCTGGATGATTTCCAGCAGTGGGTGATTCCGGGCGATAAACAATCAGCACATGTATAATACAAGCACTGTACATGACTAGCATCGCCTTAACTCAAGCCGTTCAGGATTCCTGCATTGCTGAGTCAGTAGTAATCAGCAAAATCAGCCCCTACATAATGATCTCACTCAGATCCAGCCTGTCCCTTTGTGACGCCCTAAGCCGCCCTAGGCCCATAGAAATACACACATCAAAAGTGTCTAGGGATCAAGCATTTTTATGCGGATTTCTTGAGATTGAGATGTGGCTTTGTAATAAATTTATGATTTTATAAATTTATATGGATCCTTTTTGGTGCATTTCATAATTTGAATCAGGAACTGTGAATCAAATTCGAGTAAAAGATGAAAATCAGCTGTCAATATTTTCCCTATAAAAACATACAACGCATTGAAGACATTATTAGTGCTACTGTTTCCCTACTACTGATTAAAACCAACGTTATTATGGAGCGGCGACGTCATTTAAGCAGGAAAGAAATGCTCAGAGCCGTGGGAATGATAGAAGCTGGTTCCTGGCAACGTACTGTGGCTTTAGCTCTGAATACAAGTCAGAGTGTTATCAGTCGACTTTGGACACGTTACCGAAGCACTGGTACCGTGGCTGAGCGCCATGGAGGACGGTATCGCTGCACCACACGGAGACAAGACCGATACATTCAAATCTTAACTCGAAGAGCTCCAACAATAACCGCCATGATGTTAGCCGTGAGGCTTCATCACTCTTCAGGGAACTTAATTAGCGACCAAACAGTCAGAAACCGCTTGCATGAAGTGAACCTTCATTCCCGAAGACCGCTACGGGTACCACCTATAGCAATGCACAATCGTAGGATTCGATATCAATGGGCTCTTGAATACAGAAATTGGGCAGAAGAACAATGGCGTTTCGTGTGCTTTTCTGATGAGTCTCGTTTTGGTATGAGACCGGATACAAGACGTATACGACACTGGAGAACCCCTGGACGCCAACAGCGATTAAAATCCTGCCAGGAAGTCCATCCTTATAGTGGTGGAACCATCATGGTATGGGCGGGTATTTGGATCGGCGGAAGAACTGAGTTGATTTGGATCAGAGGCAACCTCAACGCTCAAATTTATGCTGAGACGATTGTATCAGACGTCATCGTTCCTCTACAAGTGCAAATCGGTCCCTTATTTCAGTTAATGCATGATAATGCACGACCGCACACCGCAAGAGTTGTAAGACAGACTCTCGCCGCAGCTAACATCAATGTCCTGCCGTGGCCTGCTCAGTCGCCAGACTTGAACCCGATTGAGCATGCATGGGATATGCTACAGAGAAGAGCTCTGCCGAATATGGAGGGTATCCAGTCGCAAGAAGACCTTTTTTTGTTGTTGCAACGAACATGGGCGGCCATTCCACAGCGTGATTTGGATGAACTCATTTTGAGTATGCCAAACCGATGTTCTTGTGTTGTTAGTGTTCGCGGTAGAAACACGGATTATTAATTGTTTAAGTTACCCAATAAAATTTTAAAGAAAACTGTTATTTCAGTCTTTTTTTCGAACTTTAACACGGTTCAAATGTCAAAAATCCCTATATTAGGAAAATGGAAATTTTTTTTATTAATGCAAAGGTGACTTGGTTTATCGTTACTGTGACAAACGAAAACACTTTATTTGATGAATCCTTAAAGAAAATTTTAATTAATATCAATCAGGAGAAAAGTTATTGCAAAAATATATGTTGATCCCTAGACACTTTTGATGTGTGTATAAAAAACAGCTTAAGCCCGTACCCCGCAGAGGGTGCCATGTTACTTGTACCATGTTATTTGTACCCCAGATACAGGAAGGTGTGAAATTAGTATTGTAAATTTTTTTTTTTTTTTTGAGAAATAGATTCATTTTTGAGGGGAATAACAAAAATGTATATACTACTTGAATAAGTAGCTCTTTGTTCTTTAATAAAACGTATAACGTAAACACATGACCCCATGGCTTAGTCTGTAGCGTGTAGCTCAGTAGAACACACACACCTTCCTGAAGGAACTGAATTAAATATTATTCGTTCATATTCAAATTATGTCTTTCATTGGTCTAATAACTTAATATAAGGATGTTCAAACATCTGACTAAAAACCACCGTGTTCCTTCTTAGCCCTTTATGTCGAGGCCGCGGTATCTCTTTCGAACAACCCGCAGCCCCGACGGTAAGTTTTATATCCTTGTTGCTCCAGTTAAGCAGCAGCTAACGCCCAGCCTCATAGGTTGATCGGTTTATTATTTCTTTTCTAACAGTTGGCAACTCCAGAATTATAATATTATAATCAACCAGTGTAGTGGAGCAGCGGTGGCCCAGTGGTGTCGGCCCCGACTTACGAACAGTAGGTCGTGGGTTCGAACCCAGGCAGGCGCACTACTTTGTGTAATTTATTTCATCATCGCTGCTCTCAAAACGGTGAAGGAAAACATCGTGAGGAAACCGGCATGTCTTAGAACCAAAAAATTCGAAGACATGTGACATCTGCCTATCCGCACTGGGCCCGCGTGGTGGATTATAGCCCATCCCTCTCCTAGAGAGCAGGCCGGAGTCCCTGCAGTGGGAACATTATAGGCTGATGATGAATCAACCATTACCTTTGCCACATAACATAATCACCATCATCATCATCCACAGCCCAATCTCACCCACTGCTGGGTATAGGCCTCTCTTTTCTTGTGCCAATCTCCACGGTCCTGTGCCAGCCTCATCCAGGTTTTGCCCCAGATGGCAATTATGTCGTCTGCCCATCTTGCTGCATAACATAATACCATATAATAATCATTACATCACCTAATAACCGTGCAGGCATACGATACAATCAGTGCACCGTAGCATTGCAAATATGTATATAATATATTACTGTTTAACGTAATAAGTCGTGGATCTTGTGTCGTAGGAAGATGGGTGTAAGACGAGCCTATTGGCCAACCGGATGGGCGAGCGATGGAAACGAATGTGAAGTTATTTGAGCGGTACGGATTGGGTAATAATATTTCTTTTGTTTTTTTTTCCGGACAGATGATCTAGTTTAGTTAGGGTCCCGTACCTCGAAAGGAATAAAACGGAACACTTATACAATCACTCGTATGTCTGACTGTCTGTCCGACCATTCCCCCCCCCCCCCCCCTTATCTTCAAAATAGCGTGCCCAGTGCGGATTGGTAGATGTCACATATCTTCGAATTTTATGCCGGTTTCCTCACGAAGTTTTCCTTCACCGAGCAGTGGTGATGAAATAAATAACACAAAGTAATGTGCCTGCCTGGGTTCGAATCCACGACCAACTGTTCGTAAGTCAGGGCCGTAACCACTGGGCCACCACTGCTGAACACTTATAGATTACAGGAAAACCTATAGGAAGTCTATGGTGCTAAAATAACATGGAAATCTCTCAACATAATAATAATAATATTCCACAACTATCACACAACGCCATCTAGTCCCAAGCTAAGCAGAGCTTGTGTTATGGGTACTAGACAACTGATAAACATACTTATATATTTCTAAATACATACATATTATAGATAAATTACACCCAGACACAGAACAAATGATCGTGCTCATCACACAAACATTTGTCCTGGGTGGGAATCGAACCCACGACCTCCGGCATAGCAGTTAGGGTCACTAACCACTAGACCAACAGGCCAGCCACATAACATCTACTACAATGGTACGGAACCCTTCACGTACAAGTCCGACTTGCATTTGGCTAGTTTTTTTTTTTTTCGGCCCTGTTCCTTGTACGGATATAGACATCGGTATAGTTGGTATAATATGTTTCTTAACTCTTTAATATGAACTGTTAAAGTCATAATAATAATAATTTAATTAAGGCGAGCCTACAGCCACCAACTACTACTATTCACCACTATAATTTTTCTGCCCTCATCACATGTTGGCTCTACTCATATCACTGTGCAAATCTGCCTACTCCACAGTCAACAATAATTGCACAAACGGCTACCATCGTCTGCCAGTTTCTTCAACAGGTGAATATTTACACACACACATCCACACATAATGAAGTCTTTTCTATCAGTTGCTGCTGTTTTCAATTACACAAATCAAATTAAGTTTTTTTTTCAGAAAGACATTGAAATTTTCCGTCTTTTCCCGTTCGTCATCACCGGCGGCGTCGGCACCAAAGGCGACGAATGGTAAAAAAAATCCCAAGTGATAAATGGGATAAAAATCCCTAGGTATTGTAGCGACTTATTATTTGTAGAAACATCCCGTTTCTTTTATAAACACAAATAATGTATGTACTCCAAAAATACTATGATAGTTTGAGTTCTCCGTGTCTACAAAAACACATGTTTGTCCTTTCTAGTTTGGAAGCTAAAACGCGAATGCACTATAAATAACTATACTCACACACCTACACACGTACGGTACATAGTGCCAACTATTAATAACTTTTGTTTTATTTACGACAAATTACTTAATAGCCAGTTATGAGAGCGAGAAGGAATTTTGTTATGATTCCGTACAAAAAGAAGAGCAAGTGTGGCGACATGATTGATGTAATATGTAACAGTGGATGTCGGTGAACGTTTTTATTATTTCCGTGCAGATTTCATGTTGAATGACCTGGTAAATTAGAGTGTTTTTATGTTTAGAAGTAGGAAGTTTGTTGTGCCAGGTCGTTGCCCCAGCTTCACTAATGAATTAAGGCGGGGTTGCAGTACTTTTTAAGATTTTTGAACCTTTGAAAATCGAACTAAATATGAGTTTTTTAATAAATAAAAATCATTACATAAAAATTGAACATACTCTCAAGTAAATCGTAAAGATAGAAACGCGATTTAGAATGATCGGCTCGATCATTTTTTTTATCAAACATTACTCTAAATCACAATTTGAAAATTGCTAAGACATTTCATCATGAATGTATATGAAAGTTATATCAGTAGATAGAACTTTTTATTCTAAAGTAAATGTTGAAAACATATTGTATAATTTCTTTATAATTTTTCTCCAAGAAGAAAAAACAGTCAAAATTTAGGCATTATATCGCTCGCGCGGCAGGGCGGGGGCTGAGGTCGTGCGTTCATAAAAACAAAGTACTGCAACCTCGCCTTAAGTGGTGAAGGATCATCTTCTACAGTCTGAATTCACACACTGCTAAGTATAGGCCACTCTATTAAACCCACGAGAAACTTGGTCTTTAAAAGAAGTAACAAACATTCAGTGAAAATAATTATTCAAATTATGTTTTTTAAATAAATCCTGGCCATATAACACGAACGCACCCAGAGAGGTGTGTAAAGATCTTCAGTCACAGGACGCCCGATGGTGATGGATAGATCGGAGAAGGTGGTGTGACGATTTGATCTTGTTTGCGGGGCGAGCATGACCTGCTATCGCACAAGATAGGGAAGTTTAGAAGGAGAAAGGAGAGGCCTTTACTTTTTTAATATGCCAATGAAACAATAAGTAATTCAATGAGTCAGTAGTCAGTTAAATACAAAAAAAATAAAAATAAAATAATAATTAGACAATGTCAATCTGGTCAAAGTAATAAAAATTTATAATATTTCATGTCAAATGGAATAAAATGTGCCAACTAGAATAACAATAATTATGTCAATTAGAGTAACTACTATAGATTTATAAATCAGTCAACAACAGTGGCGTAACAGTAAGTTTCTCAGACAGTCAGTCAACATCAAACCACATCAGTAAAAGGTCGGCGCAGCATGTCTTCTTATTCTTGTTCTTTCTTGATCTTGTTTGCGGGGCGAGCATGACCTGCTATCGCACAAGGAGTTTAGAAGGAGAAAGGAGAGGCCTTTACCCAGCGGTGAGACATAAGACAGGCTAAAAAAAAACAATTTATAGATTAAGTATAATCTCAGCGACATTGGGTGGGGTGAGGGGGTCAAGGCAAACCTCATGACATCTCATCAAAAATGGGGAAAGTTGTCCAAAAATCGTAAAATTACCTCACGTAGGTAATTAATGGACCGCTTAGTGTGACAATTCAAAGGCTTTTTGCATACACACCTTTTTACCTAGATATCCCTATAAATAGATGCTTACTATCCCACTATGAAGTTTGAACCTATGCCCTAGCTGAGGGAAATCGGAACCAAACCAGTCGATCAGGTTCAGGAGTGCTGACCCTGGCCCTAACGTTATTGTCATTATGGTAAAGCTTCGTTTACACGAGGAGAGTTAGGTACTGGATTGCTGGGAGGCGAGAATTTGCATGAGAGACTTGTTGGCGAGTTGATAAGCGACTTATTGCACAAGTGCAATTAAGTAAAATTTAGTACTGTTATAGGGTCTCGTCAGAGCTGCGGTTTGTTCGAGAGAGATGCTGCGGCCCCGGGCACAAAGGGCTAAGAAGGAACATGGGTGGTATTTAGTCAGTAGAAGTCTGACACTCCTTTCCGTCTTACCCAGAGCGGGAGGAGTCATTTCATGATTTCCAAACCTCCAATAAAAAATCGTTTATAGGGTGATAGATGTACACATTTCAAGTAATATTTTCTTAACGGTATATTGGAGCTTGGTTTCTAGTTATTCCGGATGCCAATCTTTATAATATCAATACTGTACATGAAACGACTGTCTATCTGACCTCCACAGCCTACTTATACGTAATACGATACCGCTAACGGTAAGACTGGGTGGCAGACTTTTCAGCTTCTGACTAACGACTAATACGACCGCTCTTGTCTTCTTCAAGGTTAGGATCACGCTTGCCAATGCCAGCATGTGGATGTGTGACCATCCTTACATACAGAGTTTTCTCTATGCCTCGGGATGCTGATGTTGGTCCCAGTTGTCACTTGTCCCGCCAGTATTTTTTTTAAAACTTTTTTGGTAAAGTTAGAATGTCATCTCGTGAGATACCTTTTTTCTTGCCATATCATCCCACAGTCCATGCATCGTTTATTTGGCCTTCCTCTAAGTACTATTATATCCATCCAAATTCATGCACAAAATTTTCTTCACGACATTTTCCTCATTCCTCCGCATCACATGCCGTACCACAACAACCGATTACCATACAACTTCTCAGTCACCGGCGCCACTTTTCTTATGAACTCATTTCTTATTTTATCCATACGCGTAACGTTGAAATATTTTCTAACTGTCACAAAAATATTTTTACGATCAATTTAAATAAGTTTTCAATGAGGAAGTGACACAAGTTTCCCATACATTCCCCTAAGTTATGTGAATGTGATGGTGTTGCCAAAGTCGTAACAGCTGGTAGGACGATTGGCTCACCCATGTATCTTTTGGATATTATAATGTCTATCGCGATGGCATAGAGTAAGTTAGAGATGCGTAAGTTATGTCTTTGTCGATACTTTTATGCCTACTGACTAAATGGACTCATAGATGGACTACTGTATCTTCACTTTTAAGTGTCCTCAAAGTTTCTTGGTCTGTCTTCTCCATAGAAGCCTACAATGCTTTGGAATGGTTAATGAACTTCTTAACTGACCGACTACAAGATACAAAAAAGGCAACCGGCTCCCTGTTGCCTTGTGTGTATCTTGTGGGCAAAACCGGAGTAGGTCCTAGAACCAAAAACTCGGAGACATGAAAAATTTACTCATCTGCACTGACTATGCGTTGTGAATTGGTACCCGCTCCCTCCTCCCAAAAGGAAATTTGACATTACGTTATTTTCAGCATCGCATCAGTCGTAAGACCGCAGCGTAGCGCAATAAAAACAAAAAAAATGCAGACTAGGTCATCTCGCCAAATTCGGATAGGTCAACTACCCCGTTGCTTTTCTTTCTAAATTAATGTCACTAAATATTACAACAATAATCTTGACCTTTTGGATGATTACGTAAAAGGTTATATAAATAAATATTGTGAATGAATATTAAAATATTATGCACATTCAAAAACTTAGTTGCGTTTTTTTTTATGCAATTTTGTGCATCTGTTAATTTCTATTAAGATTAGTGCAACAAGAGCAACGTGCAATAAAAGAGCAATGTGGGAAGTCATAAATATGTATATCTATCTACATACATCTTTCGTTTGTCTCGTTATTTCTGAGTTCGATTTCCGGGTCGGAAAGGTGTTATTGGGATTTTCCACCAGGAAATTATCTCAGTGTTGATATGGAACCTCAAAATACAAGAGGCATTATGTGGTGAAAATCATGAAATGTCTTAAAGATTTAAATTGATGGAGATTCTCCTTCCATAAATTTTTATTGTAATGAATAGTACAGACTGTCTTGCTTGTCATCGTGTCTGATATTGCATGTGGAAATGTGCGACTCAAAGACTTGAGTATTTAGACCCTATGTCCCTAAGAGTTTATTGATGGAAAAACACAACTTTGCCTGACCCTCCTGAAGGGAATCGAATCATTGACCACAGGACCAACTAAGTATGATATAGTTTCCATATTGAAGAGTTACGAGGCAGTTCCCATAATAGTAGTTACTTTATCGTATCTGCCTATTTTTTAATCTTTCTGACGTAGGTACCGAATATGGTAAATAGCTATGGGCCTATGGCTACTATATTATGCGGTGCGATGTCTGTCCCTTCTCTATGAACTAGTGAACTCGATCGGGTTCATAGCACTGCGGTTTGGATGCCATCATCAAATTGGCTATGTCGTTAATGTATAAATACATACAGCTTAGTAAGAAAATGCAGTTTGAGAGGTAGGTACCTATGTGTATGTATTTATGCCAGTTTTATTGGTCAGAATGTGGGTAAAGTAACCTCAATATATTTAAGATGGTGGATTAAAAGATTTGGTAAAGTCCGTCCAAAAGCGTGTTGGGTTGACGATATCGTCCCGAAGCGCGTTGGGTTGACGTCATCGTCAAAATTGCTGGATAAAGGACGCACAGAACAGAAAAGCACATAATTATGGCAGACGAAGGTTGAAATGTCTTGGAACGGCAACTGCGAACCCACAGCGTTGGGAGGCCTCCTACTAAGCAGACCGATGTCCTTCGCGCCGAATTAGGGTTCCGTGCAAAATAATTAAAGCCCCTGCAGTTTAAGTTAGCAAAAATCCGATTAAAATAGGGAAGTAATATTTTTAAAATAATTTCTCGGGGTCTAAAGTCACGTGCAACAGCTAGATGCCAATAAATCGATCTCACATAATTATGTCGTAATTTATCAATCAGTCAATCAACTACGCCTACCGCAGTCCAAGTACCAAATGTCCCTCAAATTTGCATCACAACAGTCTCTACAGATCGAGCCAGCGGTCAGAATAGGGGTCTATTACCGAGGTCTGGGGGTCAAAAGATTATAAGGCTGTGTCACTAACACCGCTTTGATCTTTGACCGCGTCGTGAAATACTGCGTGTCCAGTATCTCTTGACAGATCGTTGCGCTATCGTTTATCGTTTCGAGTTTTAGCTACCTAAACTTAAAAGATTAGTACGGCTCCATATCTTTTTTCAAAATTGCTCATGGCCAATGAGCCCTGATTTCCCTATTTCTTTCCAACTCCACCACTATAGGCCTTCTCTAGCCAATCAGTCAGGAACCAGCCAAATCGTCACGCCAGCACGTTTCTTGGGCCTGCCTCGGTGACGACGGCTCTACAGGGTCGAATTTTGAAATGGAGCAGTAAAGACTAAATATTTTACTTTTCATCCCGAAAAAAGTACTGTTCCCGAGAAAAATAATAATAACGTTCCTATGATAATAGACGGCGCCACGTGTGTTTCGAATCATGATTGAATTATATTATTATAGAAAGTTTAATAGTATTTTTTAAATAATTTTACGAGAACAAAGTCCGCTTGATTTAGCTACAAATCAAAATAAATAATTCTAGTTAAATAAATTATATGTATTTAAAAAATACATACTCCTGTTCTCCTAGTAGATGTTAAACGCAGAAAAAGAAAGGGTTATCTCACATTGACTGACCTCAATACAATCTTCACGAATTACTTTTAATAATCCTTTGAAGTATGAAGTTATGAAAACCCACATGATTCATCTCCTTGGAACTTAATTAAATATAGTCCATTCACTTATTTGATTATCTCTTACGACACCGACTGAAATCAAGAAGCGATAAACCGTGCCGATATGATCTGCAATACCTTTCAATATTACAACGAAATTACAAGATGTTAATAAGTAATTACATACTACAATGTAAGTGATCGCAACTTGAGCTAAATACCGAGGACTAATCTTTTGATCGGAGAATGGAAGAGGGAGAATAATTAAGGTTTAACTTTAGTGCAAATTGAGGTAGGGACTTAGGGAGTGACCAGACTTAATAACAGGGAATCAGCTTTATAGTTTACTAGCTGATGCCCGCGGCTTCACCCGCGTGGATGTCGTTCAAATTATATACTAAAACCTTCCTCTTGAATCACTCTATCTATTAAAAACACCGCATCAAAATCCGTTGCGTAGTTTTAAAGATTTAAGCATACAGACAAACAAACAGACAAAAATAGCGACTTTGTTTTATACTATGTGAGGAAGTGCCTGGGACCTACAATTTAGTTCTTGTTAAACTGTTCCTGTAAAAATCATGTGTTCCTGTATAAATTCGAAGACAAGTGACATCTACCATCCCGCACTGGGCACGCATGGTGCATTATAAACCATCCCTCTCCTAGAGAGGAGGCTTGAGTCCCTGCAGTGGGAACATTATAGGCTGATGATGATGATGATGAACCTGTTCCTGTTACTTAGCAGATAATTTCAAAGACATTCAGTTCCGTTTTTAATTTATTCGATAAGTAGTGATTATTTGGACATCGTGAAATAGGCTCTAACACCGTATCTATAGACAAGTTTTATTCTGTTCTTCGTACTGAGGTGGAGTCCCTGTAGTAGGAACATTATGGCTGATTATGTTAAGTCTTAGGCTACTTTACTACCAGCTCGAATGCAAAGTAACCTCAAAAGCCGATAAGAGCAATACTAAATACTCGTAACTTCATAAAATATTTTAAGCAAATCAAACTCCTTTCAGACTTGTAATAAATGTGCCAAGGTGGAGAAGTAAAAAATTGGACGGAAGTTGTAATTATTTTAATATAAGAGCAAGTAGTAGCAAGTACAAGAGTACAGTCACAAACACACGTGAAAATAAACTTAAGGTTAAAGCCGGCTACACAACGATTTATTGGCAATTATTTGACTGAAATCACTAAACAAGTCTAAAATAACGTTACATTCGGCAGTTAGTGAGGGTGACTTTGTTTCATTGACCATTATCCATCCACTTTTCTCAGCATCGAAATTACGGTTTCGTAGGCGGCCGAAGCCAATAATTACTCCCTTATCAGAATGATAATCATCAGATCGAAAACTCGTTAACAGTTTAGTTAGGCGAAAATGCTGTTTAGAACACGAAATTTTATTTTATTTTTACACTCTTCTTAAGCCGTCATGTATACTCACACATTTATGCTCATGACTGTACATAGTGTACATACAAAACAAAGCGTCTCCACTATTCATCACTCGAAATGCATCGAGATGTTTTGCAAGGTCATGTTTCAAGACGTGAAACAAATAAAATAAATATTAGATAGTGTTCTGTCCTTGCGTAAATGTGTTTATTAATTTTATGTTAGTCCAACTTTAGTATAACTGTTAAATAATAACAGCCTCACGAGCTGATCTTCAAAGGTTAAGCCGCGTTTGCTTAGGTCAGTCTCTCAATGGGTGACCATCCAAAATCCAAATATTTTATTTCACATAGGCCTACATGGGCACTTGTAAAACGTCGACAAGAAGGTGCACAGTTCGGGTTGGTCGTTTTCTATGGAGAAGAACCGGCAAGAAACTCCATGGTTACTCTTTTAAAATCCATTATAATAATATGTCATACCTAATTTCTGACGCTAATTATAAATTCCGGATGACAAATTCCAGTAACACTTTGCCCGACCCGAAGATCGAAACTAGGAGCTCATGTTAAGCAGTTGCGCTCGCAATCACTAGATCTACGTGGCATTTAGAATCATCATCATCATTTCATTTTGGCGGCATGATTGGCGCAGTGGCTGAGTGATTGGACTGCTGCGCTGCGTGTCGCGGATCCAATCCCCGCATCGGACAATATTTGTTTGGTGTGTCCAAACAAATATTTGTATGGCCTACAGTTACAGATAGTTGTACCGGGTCTGGGTGTCTGTGTATGTGAGTTTAAATGTTTGTAAACGAACCCACGATATAGGAGAAATTCATAAAGTTGGGAAACGTTTTTTAAAAAAGCCCTTATCTATTCTATTATTATCTAACATCACGACTGCAATCCCCGAAGGGCAAGGGCGTGTACCTAATAAAACAACCAAAAAAGTCGACGCTCATTTCCATCCGTCCGTATTTAGGGTAGGAGGATTATGATGATTTTGCCATAAGAGAATGGTAAAATATTTTCCAAAAGATAATAATACATTTATTACTTGTTTAAGTACTTGTAGCGCCATCATCGTCACCATAATTCCAGCACGGAATCACCCACTGTTGGGTATAGGTCTCCCCTTTCTTCTGCCACCATCAACCGGGCACAAATCCAGACTCCGTAGCTGCTACTAAATCAAGATGTAAAATGATCGATAGCAGGCGCGATACGAATGGTATCTTCAATATCTTGGTATCTAGGTTCCTATTAAACTTTTTTTTTTAAACATTTACTATTTACGAAATGCAGCGAATTGCTTATCTATTTTAAAAAAACACTAGCATAGTATTTTACGTAATGCTAAAATTAGAAAGTATTGAGTTCAAATAATATGGAACCTGTTTATCGATACAAAACGTTGTATTTTGTATTAATGAGCATTTGAATAAAACGACATAAGAAATGTAGCTCTTTGCCTTTTCCGATTATGTTGGAGTCTTTCAGTCTAACAGAACGCAGCTGTATACTAGTGTTTTTTGGAGATATGAGGAACAGGGTGTAAAGTTCCTCATCCCCCATAGAAAAGGGAGGATCCTCCGACCGGACGGGATAGATGTCGCTAGTCGCCACAGTTTTGAAGAAAGAAAACTGTGTTAATTTGACATGATATCCTGATATCTGCCTAAGGCCCAACGCACACCGGCGGAGGCGCGGCGAAGATACTGAGAATAAATAAATTTAAAATAAACCTTAACTCGCGCGGCGCCGGCGAAGCGCGGTTTTTGTCTGCTCTTGTGGCAGCTCACCGCGCGCGTCTCGCTTTGCATGCCGTTTTCAACCGCATGTCATAGGAGTTAAGGTTTATTTTAAATTGATTTATTCTCAGTATCTTCGCCGCGCCTCCACCGGTGTGCGTTGGACCTAAGCCACCACGACCGACTTTTTACAGTATCCAGTTTTACCTTACCTTTAGAAAGGTTTCAGTTTTTATAATTGACGTAGGTGTAGCGTCCATAGGATCTTGATGAATCGTTCACCTAATCACAGGTATACACTCTCACCTGCTTCAGAAATGTCTCTATGTGTACAGCCTCCATTACAGTTTTTTGTACAGCACGGTCTGAACCAACAATCTAGAGAAAGACACAGTGAACCCTACACAGGTTATGAGTGGCAAAAACAACGCTCTCTAAGCCAAAATTTGACGCAGTCTCTCCCACCGCTAGGCTTCATAGAGTCATAGCGTCTTTTGGCTAATAAACGCAAATATATTTTTTTAATACTACTGCTTGTTTCAGAGGTATAAGTCCAAATAAAAAAACTAACTCTTCAGCTTTATTATGTAATGGTATAAAAAGAGCAAATCACAATCTAAGTGTGGCATGCCATGAATATTTTCAGAATTTTATAAAGGCATACAAAAAACTCTCTAGTACATTTTTGACATGTATTCAATTGTATTTAAATCACATACCTAACCATTCCAAATTAACACAATTTTTGTTTGCACAACAATAAAAGTAAATTCGTATCTATACAGCACCTTTATTCACCTGGCCAAATTGGTCCTTTTTTATCCGGTTCCCCTGGTGATATTTCAGGGGAAGTATAACATTCCTTTGCTGCTTACTTTCCACCTGCACATGGATCGTTCCCCCCTCCACCACCCCCACATTTAGGTTGGCATGGGTTAGCTGGTCCGCTGGTACATGGTTGGGGTCCACAATGTGCTGGAGAACGACATTTCGGCGTAGGCCTGAATAATTCTCGTTTTGGTCTACAAAATCTGGGTTTACTAGGCTTTGATGATGGAGGTTTAGGCTTGTATGGCCCAGAGAAAAATCTGCAGTTGTATAAAGGAACAAAATTCGGAGTACACGGTTTAGCGCAAGGTCTTCTTTTTGGTCTGCAAGTGTAGGTTTTTGGCTTCACGGGGCATTCGGGGTTCGTCACAATTGGAGGGCATGGCGGTACGGGGGGGTCGCGACAGTCTTTATGTTTTTGGGGGCATGGGGGCGGGCATTTTGGAGGGTCCTTGTCGTAATAAAATCTGATTGGAGACTCCCAAGGTAACACACAACCTGCGGGGGAGATTCGACCGGGAAGTACCTGAAAATTAATTAAGAACTTAGTAATTATACGTTACGACGTTACAGTACCCCGCCGCTTGGTGAGGGTTTTTACCTTAGTAAAAATCCTTTACTCCTATTATACCTCCATCTGTACATCAATACATAATTATAATCAATATTTAACATAAATACTAGCGTTATTTTAAGAAACCGTTAACATTGATGCATCTTTTATGTGAAATATTTTGGTCCATTTTACGCATTTTAACGCAATTCATATTATGGTCTGCTAAAGTGGCCATTTTAGACCCCCAGGTCTCTTGGCCAGCCATTAGACATTTTTCATCAATCCAACCCACAACACTACAAACAAATCAATATTTTCCTCACCTTATCAAAACGATTGCTGAAAAGTGGTCTCTCCGAAATTATCGATTTCAAAGCTAAGTTTTTTGTCAACACTTTGGAGAAGAACAACTTCTGCATGATTCGATGTATCTCATTATATCATCCTGTCCCTAAGCATAAATACTGGTGATGGCTGACTAAACTTTCGCCGAAATTATGACATCCTAGTATTACATTCTTCACATTCAATTTTCATCTTGTAAACTTATTAAAAATATCTTCAAAAAGCTAACACAAAAATTTTGTCAAATGTCACATTGTTTGAGTGTTTAATTCTGTCCAAAATGTCAGTCAATTATGAAGTATTTTATGCCAGTTCGAAAAGGAAACAAAAAATTTGTTTACCATTCGCGTAGTTCCAGTATACAGTATTCGTCTAATTATAATAGGTCTTTACCTATGTAATTGCAGATTCTATAACCGGCATTTTCAGATTTAATTATCTGTGGATTGGCGCGTAATTCGAAATTCAAGTAAATTTTATTCGAAAGACGTGTTAATTTAATTTCAAATTCAGTCATTTGTTTTTTGATAGTTTTTTGTTTTTGTGACATTGTGGTAGTTTTTGGCGCCATGGATAAACTGCAAATTCGTACAATTTTTGAATATGAGTTCATACGTGGAAATACCGCTGCGCAAACAACACGAAACATTAACGAAATGTACGGGCTTAACACTGCTTGCATAAACACGGTCCATTACTGGTTCAATCGTTTTCAATTTGGAAATTTTGAGTCGAAGAACGAGCCTCGCGGTTGGCCGGTAAACATTGTCGACAACGACGAATTGAAGGCGATAGTGGAAACGGATCCAACTCAATCTAAGGCTGAGCTTACTGCAGGCCTTGGAGTTAGTGTCAAAACAACATTGAGGCACTTGCGTCAAATTGGAAAGATAAAAAAGCTAGATAAGTGCGTGCCACGCGAACTAAGCGACCAACAGCGAGATTTACGCGTCGAAGCATGGATAGCACTACTGAATCGGCATAGAAACGATGAAATTCTTATCAAATTGTTACCTGCGATGAAAAGTGGATCCTGTACGACAACCGTAAGCGTTCGTCTCAGTGGGTGGACCCGGGTACATCACCTAATCAGTGCGCTACAAAAAAGATTACTCATAGGAAGATGATGGTGACTGTCTGGTGGACCAGTGCCGGACTTGTACACCACAGCTTCTTACCGAATGTCACAACAGTGACGGCAGATGTCTATTGCAAAGAATTGCAAACAATGATGGAGAAACTCGCAATTCAACAACCAAGACTAGTCAATCGTTCTTCCCCATTGCTTCTCCACGACAACGCGCGAGCTCACACTTCACGAAAGACCATCGCAAAGCTACAAGAGTTACAGCTGGAAGCTCTCCGTCACCCACCGTACTCACCGGACCTTGCCCCAACAGATTTCTACTTTTTTCAAAATTTAGACATTTTTTTAAGTGGTAAAAAATTCGACACCCGAGAGGTAGTACAAAACGCTTTCGCTGACTTCATCGCCTCCCGTCCGGCAGACTTCTACAGTAAAGGGATAAACAAACTGCCATCAAAATGGCAAAATTGTATAGATCATTTGGGCCAGTACTTTGATTCGCTGAAATAAAAAAAATAACAAAATTTTTATATTTTAAAATTCTCATACAAATCGGCAATTTCATAGGTAAAGACCTAATATTAAAAACAGGGTGGCGACGACAACATGACAATAAATTAATTAAATTGTTCCCTGTCTGCATTCAGAAATTCAATCAAATGTACCTAGTAGAGTCACAGGGTATCATTTTTCATTTTCGACATGATTTAGATTAACGACCCCTGCGACAACATGTATAAACACGAAACACATGTTGTCAAGACGCTTCTTGAAGAATCTTTGCGATACTCGTCCCATTTTTGACGTGACAACGTCTTATAAATTGGTTTGCCGGGTGACACTTCAAGAAACTGCGTTACGCTCCGCTCACGTTATGCGCTCACAATGAGAGCGAGTGAGAGGAACGCGTCCCTTCCACTCGGGCATGGTTAGCCCATGGTTAGCCCGCCTTAATTCTTTGTATAAATAAATGTTTTAAATTGTTACTATTATTTCATCTTTCTTCCTACTATACGAATGAATATTCACATTAAAATTATTTTACCACTCAAAGTCGTTGTCACGTAAAACTTTCGCCCGTATACCGACTTTACAGGCAACCAATTTTTTGGAGGGTGGGGTATACTGACTATTGACTAAAAACTACCCATGTTCCTTCTTAGCCCTTTGTGTCCAAGGCCGCGGTAGCTGTTTCGAATAACCCGCAGCCCCGGGCCGAATTCACCCCTACATTGTATTTCCAGATAACTATATACGTAAGGTTTCTCTTCTTTTTTTTAACCGACTTCTAAAAAAAGAAGGAGGTGGCAAAAAAATGAAATCAAACAAACAAAAGTCACCGACTTCAGAAACTGATTTTTCTTCTAAAGTTTATTTTTCACTTTTTTGAGTTTTTTTTTTTGAAGTCGGTTTTATTTTTTGTTAAAAAGTTTTTCTAAGGTTAATTAACCAATTAAGTAAGGTTAGTAAACCAATCTGTATAAATCGTGTTCTATTTTATTAACAGCCGTATGCTAGGTAGTTTGTTCGAAAATCCATATTTGTTAATTTCATTGTTATAATTTAATTGATGCATAAAAACTCCTTTGCAATCCATATTTACATTCATCACTCTTTTCACACATGCGATTCGTCATCACAATAGTCAATTCCCTTTCAACTTTTCTGTAACTGGCGCAACTTCAAACCTATTGCCATCAACCAGACACAAACACCGGCCACTCATAAAACAATACCATAAAAAAATCTTCTCATAGCCATAATGCACTTGCGCTTTTTCAAGTTTACATAATATATAATGTGAAGGTTGTATACTTTCTTAGGCGGGGAGGCTTTGCGGACGATCGCAGTCGTCAGTCGCAAGAGACGCGCGTTACCCCGCGCATGTGTAGTGACGGTTACTCTACTTTTTAAACTTTTCTATAGTGCTGTGTATGGATAAAATGAGGCTAATATATTGGGTAAGTTCAATACCAGTGATATTTTAACCTGTATTTTATGTTTTCGGGAGCATACATTTTTTTTTTCTAGTGAGAGTTTTTCGAAAGACATTCGGATTTTTCGGAGAGAAGTGTTTTCGATTAAAATGTAAAAGTGGGAAATCATTGTGTCAAATTGTTGGATGTTTTTAATCGAGTTTTTACTTGTCAGTGTTTAGGTGGGTAATTAAACAACAAAACAAAGCTGTTTTTTTGAAATTTGGAATACATTAGTTTGTGAATTTTGTGTCATGAGGATTTGTTAATAAATTGTGACGTGAAGATTAAATTAACTTTCATCTTAAGGCTACATGCGTGTGCGTTTATTAAATAAACAACAAAATGTAAAATATTCAAACTCACATTTTTAAATATATAAAAGAAATCATTACATTCTGCACAAGTACAAAAAAGGTGTTCTCCGAGTTTAAAACACGTTTATTAGTATTAGAAAACCTTAGGACTCTCGTTATTTAAAAATAACGCTTGACCGTACAATTTCTCTCTATACAGAGACTTTTATTTATAAAGCAGTCGCTGCAAATAACCGCTTTCAATTAAAATCATTTGTACATACCTAATTGGAAAATGTAATAAAACAGGTTGACAGACATTTGAACAAAATCTAAAAATTATACATTCAAATACAGACGATAAACATATTACCATAAAGTTTTACAACCATTCACATAAGAGAATGTGCGGCTTGCGAGTAAATCATCTAAAACGAAAATTTCACCTGCATAATGATGTATTCGATGTGTAGATATTTAATATAATTATATACATCCTCGTTGATAGTTATGTAAAATGTACAGAAATGTCTGTATAAAAGTAGGTCGTCTTGTCGGCCAGATTCGCGGACGGAACTCCTCAGTGCAAAAGACATCAACGCGCGCTCTCGGTAGGTGCGCAGTTTTCACCTATTTACTTTATACTTGTATTATACGTTTGCAGTTTGTATTATACAACTCACGATGTCCACTCTCTATATTTATCTGTGAGTGTCTGGTTCTGTCTGGTAATGTAATAGCCGGATGGGAAATTATATCATAATCGTGCTAATATGACTATTTGAATATTATTAGGGATGTGACACTTTTAAATGTATAATTTAAGATCGATAATTTGATAATATGTTTGAAAATTATTTTTTATGACCCTTTTCACGAAAATATTGTAATTATTTGCATTACCATTTAAACCCATGATTATTAAGAAGAATGGTTAATATGAAGTAAAACCAATGAGTTTCTAACAACAATTAAATATTTTATCCAAGTTGCTAATCACAGTCACGTGATCAATGTTCTAAAACCCCTATTTTCTACAATATCGAGGACAAACTCGGCCATTAACCTCGAACCATCCCCTCATCTCTCGAGACGATAATAATTACAGCCTCAGACTTCCGGCATCAGGTTTATGCAACAGAAATGCATATAGCTACCATTTGCATTAATGTAATTACGTACGTTAATTGACATTTATTATTTGACGCAACGAATTGTGAGTGCATTCCGAGATTAATTTTTATTTATTGGAATGAATTTTTACGAGTTTCATGAATTTTTTATTCATAAATGAGTAATATAAGTATTTTTGTGAATAGTTTTTGGTGAAATATCTAAATCCCATTTGTATGAAAAGTAAAATATAAATAAAATCTATGATACAAGGTTTATTCAAGTGACCACACAATGTGTTTCCACAAATGTTGTGTAATTCAAGAATAAATAACAACCAATACATTGCATTACTTAACCCACACTTGCATTGAAGTAACTTAAAAAATGTTCCACTTAAAATTGAGTAAGCAAAATAATTATTGTTCAGCTCGAGAATCGAACTCGAGACCTTGAACAGCGTAAACAAGTAAAAGTAAGTAAAGCAATACATGCATATATGCGAAAGTTGCTAAATTTTGCCCAAAGTTTAGATAGTATGTATTTTTTTATATAATTAATGAAATGCCAAGGTCGATGGCAGATGTCTGCAATGCTTCGGTAACCATGTCTTCGTTACGAAATTATATTTTGTAGATCTTCGTGTATATAAGTGTTGGTGATGCTCTTTATAATTAAAAAAGCAATTAATTCTATCTATGCAACATCCTTTTTTGTTATGATAATTATGTTGTACAAATATATTTTTGACATTTTTAGGTCAAGTGATTAATCCAAGTAGTTGAAAAAAAATAATTGAAATTAGTTAACATTATTGATAATGACCTGATGACATACCGTTTTGACAATTATTCTTTTTATATTATTATTTGTTTTACTAACCTAACCGTCGATATCTTCCTCATTTATAGTGCAATTTCGAAGCTGTTTTTAGACTTAGCTAGGCCTCGTATTTGTTACATTACCAGTCAAACCATTATCCTCATTTCAAGTGCCATCAAAAAGAAGTATGATCGTTAATTACAGAATCTTACATATTTAACAAAAACTTCAGACTATTATAATGATGTAACGGAAAACAACAGTGAAAGCGTAATCCCATATTTACATCACTCATTTTTGCATTTAACAGATATAAGACCATACAATTATATCATAATTGCACAAAAAAGACATTAAGAACATTTTTAAATGTATACTAAATTATACAAGTTAAAATTAAACGTATACTAACATATACATGTTAAACTAAAATGTGTTATTATGGACGTTATATGAAAGTTAATGAAGCGATAAATTGTATAATGTTTTATCGCGAACAATTTGGAATTTTATGATATTTAATCTTAAATGGTACATTTATTTTATGTTTTATTTATGCGTTACTTATCCGGCTAACTGCAAATTATTTTTAAGACTTGAGTTAGATTTTATGGCATTATAATTAATAAAGACAGTAATTTTACTTTAAAAGCAATGTCGTACAGCTAAGTAAAATACCTATTTTTATCACACTTTTGTAGCTGCTCTTATACTATATTATTATTTATCAACTGCAATTAAAATAAAACTTAGAAATCGAGAAATCTTTGGTATCTTTTAAATTTAACTGTAGTCAAAAAAATAGCTGTGTTAAACTTAACCGGCCTGTCACACAGTTACATTTGGTTAAAAAAATGTGACAAGAAATGACAGTCTCATCCGTATAAATGACACTACCTGAGTGACACAGAGGCAGGAACCGACAGGTGCTAGTCGTGACCGGTGAACGGAGACAGACGACCAATATACAGGCTATACAGAAGTACTGCTCCATAATGTATAGTCGAGAAACTAGCGTGTTCTAAGGTCAAATATTTTATTTCACACAAAAACAAGACAATTTATTTGTCAACATACACACATCAAAAGTGTCTAGGGATCAACATATATTTTTGCAATAACTTTTCTCCTGATTGATATTAATTAAAATTTTCTTTAAGGATTCATCAAATAAAGTGTTTTCGTTTGTCACAGTAACGATAAACCAAGTCACCTTTGCATTAATAAAGAAATTTGCCATTTTCCTAATAAAGGGATTTTTGACATTTGAACCACTAACATTAAAGTTCGACAAAAAGACTGAAATAACACATTTTTCTGATTAAAACCAACGTTATTATGGAGCGGCGACGTCATTTAAGCAGGGAAGAAATGCTCAGAGCCGTGGGAATGATAGAAGCTGGTTCCCGGCAACGTACTGTGGCTTTAGCTCTGAATACAAGTCAGAGTGTTATCAGTCGACTTTGGACACGTTACCGAAGCACTGGTACCGTGGCTGAGCGCCATGGAGGACGGTATCGCTGCACCACACGGAGACAAGACCGATACATTCAAATCTTAACTCGAAGAGCTCCAACAATAACCGCCATGATGTTAGCCGTGAGGCTTCATCACTCTTCAGGGAACTTAATTAGCGACCAAACAGTCAGAAACCGCTTGCATGAAGTGAACCTTCATTCCCGAAGACCGCTACGGGTACCACCTATAGCAATGCACAATCGTAGGATTCGATATCAATGGGCTCTTGAACACAGAAATTGGGTAGAAGAACAATGGCGTTTCGTGTGCTTTTCTGATGAGTCTCGTTTTGGTATGAGACCGGATACAAGACGTATACGACACTGGAGAACCCCTGGACGCCAACAGCGATTAAAATCCTGCCAGGAAGTCCATCCTTATAGTGGTGGAACCATCATGGTATGGGCGGGTATTTGGATCGGCGGAAGAACTGAGTTGATTTGGATCAGAGGCAACCTCAACGCTCAAATTTATGCTGAGACGATTGTATCAGACGTCATCGTTCCTCTACAAGTGCAAATCGGTCCCTTATTTCAGTTAATGCATGATAATGCACGACCGCACACGCGCAAGAGTTGTAAGACAGACTCTCGCCGCAGCTAACATCAATGTCCTGCCCTGGCCTGCTCAGTCGCCAGACTTGAACCCGATTGAGCATGCATGGGATATGCTACAGAGAAGAGCTCTGCCGAATATGGAGGGTATCCAGTCGCAAGAAGACCTTTTTTTGTTGTTGCAACGAACATGGGCGGCCATTCCACAGCGTGATTTGGATGAACTCATTTTGAGTATGCCAAACCGATGTTCTTGTGTTGTTAGTGTTCGCGGTAGAAACACGGATTATTAATTGTTTAAGTTACCCAATAAAATTTTAAAGAAAACTGTTATTTCAGTCTTTTTTTCGAACTTTAATGTTAGTGGTTCAAATGTCAAAAATCCCTTTATTAGGAAAATGGCAAATTTCTTTATTAATGCAAAGGTGACTTGGTTTATCGTTACTGTGACAAACGAAAACACTTTATTTGATGAATCCTTAAAGAAAATTTTAATTAATATCAATCAGGAGAAAAGTTATTGCAAAAACATATGTTGATCCCTAGACACTTTTGATGTGTGTATATTTTTTTTTTGCATGTAGAATGTTTATTTTTCTCTCCCAATTCTCCAAAACTACAAATCGATCTAAAATAATAATAAAATGTATACAAGTATAAAAAAATCCTAGAGGAGTTACATGGCGTCATAAATTTCATAAAACTGGCAGCATTGCCACATGTATATGGTAAATATATATTTTATTACATTGGTAGTTTTGACCCACGTGTTTTGAAACTTTGTCTCGTTGCGGAAAAACTATGAATGTAATTTAAAAAAATACTACTTACTTTTTATAATACAGATGTTTTTAGTTAGTAGAAATTAACAGCCCACAAGCTTGGTAACAAAAACATACCCTTGATGAGCGCTAAAGCCTCATAGTAGAGGGTTTTTTTTTTATAAAAACGTTGCCCATTAGGAATTTCTCCTGTATCGTGGGTGCGTTCACAAACATTTAAACTCACATACACAAATACCCAGACCCCCAGACCAGAGGTTAACTCGAATAAAGTTCAATGCTCCCACAGATACTGAAACTAAAGTTTTGTAGGTAATTGTAACACAGGAAACTATTTTATAAATATTGACCTTACAGGTCAAGTGAATGAAGGTCTAAATACCTTCATTCAAGACATTGAATTTAAACATTTATGCCAACTGGATTTCTTCTTACAATCGAGCTATGGTAAATACTTTTGATACCAAACTGCCTAGCCTTTTCCCAACTATGTTGGGGTCGGCTTCCATTCGCACATCTTTGACAGTCCTTACAGGTAGTCAGTGTCACGTAAAGGCAACCAGTCTTACCAAAGGGTATCGTATAACCTAGTACTAACTGGATTGTGTTAGCTCAGATAGACAGTCACTCCATGTAAAATAATGGTATTCAACTGCACCCAGTTAGACTTCAAGCTGAGCCCAACATGGTTAGAAAAAGGCGAGGTAGATGATAAATTAACTAGTAAATTAAAAGGACTGAAACTTCTGAATATAATTATTGTATATCACACCGTGAGGCGAAAGTTACGCGCGATTGGTTGCAGTGAATTGGACGAGTCGCCCCACGATGAGTTTGTTTTGTAAAGCGTTGAAAAAGATAGTGTCGAGAAAGATTAAAATGAAGATGAATAAGTTTGACAGATGAGTGACAAAAGACATAACATCACGCCTGCTGTACACCCCGAAGGGTTAGGTAGACATTTCGCCATTTGGCTCCTTGGCTGCTACTGAAAAATTTATTTTCGATATTATTAAGTACGTATTCTTTCATTATTATTTTAGATCTATTTAACATAACATTACATGAATTAATTTGGATGTCCTCTAGCGTATAAAACTGAATATATTAAACTGTACAGGATTACACTCATATTTTCTAATCGTAAACATACTTAAAGTCAAAAGAAAAGAAATCCTATGTACATATTTAAATACCTATTCCAAAAATTTCTTCCATATGTATTTAGGTATGTACACATTTAAAATAATAAAGACATGCCTTTGAGCATTTAAATATACAAATAATTTAGACTTAAATCGGGCAGTGTGTTAGTGAAATCTGGCGGTTAACCGACCAACCAATGAGGTTGTACATGTTTGCAATATTAACCAGACTGCCTTAACCTAACACTATACAAGGACATGCACGTATGTATATGGATACTAGATTGTACACGCGGCTTCACCTACGTTAATTTAGAATTTGACTGTCAATTCGGGCTGTACTTTGTAATAATATAATTCAATCATGATTTGAAATACACGTGGCACTTTTTATTATTATCAAAAGAACGTTATTGATGTTTTTCTCGGGAAAAGTACCTTTTTTAGGAATTAATGGTACCCTATACTGTGTACAGACCCGGACATAGGGTATCGTTTTCTGGTGTACAGACAGCGGTAAACGTAAATTGCAAAATTTCAGGACAATTTGTGCAGTGGTTAAGGCGTGAAAAGATAACAAACAAACTTACTTTGTGCATTATCATTTTAGTTAGGATAACCATATACATTACTTATTAGTTCCATTCTATGTTTTTAACTCTCTCCCTCTCTCATACTCACGACTAAATAATATGTATGTAAATTAGCTTCCTACAACCTTACACATAATTTTTACATGCCGTATATAGGTATATGTTTGTATGTATGTCATTACCGTCCCTTTTACTTTGGGTTTGTAACTGGTTCGGTTTGTCAAAAACCGCTCGAATTAAACGTGACATTTCACAATTCAATGTTGAAATATTTTTAGCATTGTAGGTCATAATTAAAAGTGTAAGAAATTACATACATACATAGGTACATGCATTACACCTTTTTCTCATGGTAGTAGGCAGAAACCCCAGGACGCCTACCTACTACCCTACCTACCTACCTACTACCCTACCTACCTACTACCCTACCTACCTACTACGCTACCTACCTACTACCCTACCTACCTACTACCCTACCTACCTACTACCTTACCTACCTACTACCCTACCTACCTACTACCCTACCTACCTACTACCCTACCTACCTACTACCCTACCTACTACCCTACCTACCTACTACTCTACCTACCTACTACCCTACCTACCTACCACCCTACCTACCTACCCTACCTACCTAACTACCAATTTCTCACCGTTTAAACCTTCCCTGGGCTTCCACAAATATTTCAAGACTAAAATTATCCAAATCGGTTCAGCCGTTCTCGAGTTTTAGCGAGACTAACGAACGGAAATTCATTTTTATTTATATAGATAGATTTACCATACAATGAAAGGCGTTGATATCCCGGCACAACGGTCAAAATTGTGTATGAGGTTTCTAGAATGTTTTTTTCCGGAAGAGCAAGATAATGCAAAGTATTTTCTACAAAATTTTGTCCGTGTGAAATATAGGCTAAAGCCTTCCTCAATTAGTGGACTATTTAACACAAAATAATTTTTCAATTCCAACCAGATGTTCCTGAGATTAGTGCGTTCAACCAATCAAATAAACTCTTCAGATTTATATTATTAGTATAGATTAACCAAACAAACTCTTAAGCTTTATAATATTAGTATACCTAGATTACGGATAGACCACACCAAACCATGATGTAAGCAAGGGTGTAAACTGTACTACTTAACCGGTAACCGCCACGGTTGGTTGCTCCCAGCCTTGACATTGCGTGAAATGGACCGTGACAACCGTAAACACGTGGTCTGGTGCAAGTGGGCCTGGTTTTAAATACACGTGCTTTTACTTGGCTATAGTGTAGCGAACGTAGGGTTATGAGTTTTAAAGTCGGTTTGTGTATGAATTTTGGATCTTAGGTCGTGAACTACAGAACCGATTTTGAGTAATGAGAGTGACAGCCATGATTTAAAGGACAGTTTTGAGAATTAAAGTCTGTTCAAATTAATCATAAGTTTAAGTTCAATGGTTCATAGCAATAATTTGATAAGTCTCAGATGTTGACCGATTATTTCGGAGTTATTGACATGATTGACATACTTCAATACCGATGGGTTATTCGATGATTTTCCACCCACTAAAAAAAAAAAAGAGTTTTACTCTTTTGTTTTAGATATGGATTCAATGCGCGACTTGTGCATCTTGTTTTTGGGATTTTTAATCAGGAATTTCTCAATAACAGCCACGAAGTCTTTGTGCCAGGTAGCTGCCAATAGGCTCACCCCCTATATACGCGACTTAAACATATAGCTGGCGAAAATTGGGTGTATTATAAATTATAAGGTACATCTCTGTCTTACCCTTCTGGGTTTACAGATGTGATGTTATTTAAAGATAGAATGGTCTACAAAAAGGCTAGGCCTCTAACCATAGAGAGCATATGTAGGTATACCTTTCGGTTTCTCTGCCAACTTTCACTTAAAATCTCATTTGAACATCATCAAATTATTACTTACATTAGCAGAAGCTATTAACCAGATGTTTATAGCTGTTATGAAATTACATAAATTAATATTTTGCTGTTCTTTCCTTAACTCGTTTACAGAGATTTGCTCATTGAAAGGTCCCTCTTTGTTGAACCTCCGGCAGATGGATATCATGGTCTCTGTTTCTTGGTAAGCTTAATTTAGTTTAAAATATACTAATATATACTTTTTTTTGGAAGTTGGGAATTCATCAAATGACTTCTCTCACTCTGGGCGGAGCGGTAGGGAGTGTGTGGGTGTGTGTGTGTGTGAAAACCACCCATGTTCCTTCTGAGCCCTTTGTGTCCGAGGCTGCGGTATCTAGTTCGAACAACCTGCAGCCATTCTAATACACTTTGGTCCATAATAAAATATATATGACATAACGTACATGACTGTGTAAAGGGATTTAAAATGATTAAAAATATTTTTAATTCCCTTTCCAATATTTTTCAAGAACTTACCATGTAACATAAACATATTCAGCCTGCTGAGACACACGCCTTCTGTGTGAGACAAACCACGGGACTAATTATGTATTTACCATGAAATCCCTATAAAAAATTACAATACAAATCGGTTTCTGTACATTATATTCTAAATTAAACTTTCACCGTATACATTTTAGTTTACTTTTTCCTTGTTTAAAATCAAACGAGTTACATCACTGCTCACCTATTGCCTAATACTTCCGTTATTGGTAAAAGTTTATTTTGTACGATAAAAACGTTAAAATCATGAACGAATGTAATCAATGATATGGTTATTTTTGTTTGGAAATGTATGGTATGACATGAATTTGCTATGCTTGACTGTGCTACTGTATCTTCATAGTTATTGCATCACTGAGTTTGCAATAATATAACATCACGCCTGTCATTCCCGAAGGGTTAGGCAGAGGTTTACCTAATAGTACACCCACATTTCTCAAGTTATGTTTTAGTCCCATGTATTATGGGGCGAGGCCATTGCCATCAACCGGGCACAAATCCAGACTTCGTGGATGATAGTAAGAAATTCCTAATGGGAAAAACCCAATAACACTTTGCCCAACATGAGAATCGAACCCACAACGTTATGCTCAGCAGTCGAGATTGCAGCCACTAGAGTTCACTAGACCAACGAATATCAGAGATAAAATACCTGTGGTTCGAAAGGAGGTCGGTAACGATGTGTCATCTTTACCGCATCCTGTGTTGATTGTGTAAGATCAAAACTTGTTCAAGGTATATAGATTTCAATTCATTAGTTTTCTAATGGAGCGGATTTTTTTACTTCCCATAATAATACATATTTTTTAAACATCACAATATTTTCATTCTGTATAGGGAATTTTATAGAAAATGCAAAAAAACATATAATTATATTGTGATTTATAAATCTTCTGAACGTGATCTAAGGACCCCACACACCCTAGTGTCAGAGATTCTATACTGCTTCAAGCCTTCAAGGGCCTCTGAGATGGTTTGACGACCGCCATTTAGATGACCATTTATCATTCTCTTGTCCTTAGCTCAATTCATTTAGAGTTGCGTAGCATATCTTCTTCTTCCCTTCTCTATTTCTCGTCACTTCATCAGACACCTCCTTTTTTGCCATATAATCCTTTAAACAGTCCATCCATCGAAACTATCAAAACCCAATCAACATTGAGCCTGATGTTTTAGTGATAAAGCTGAAAATCTATTAAAGAACTTTGACAGATTGTAGTAGCTTGATGATCTGTTGTCTGTTTACACAATTAACAAACAAACACACACACACAAACACTACAACAGCCGTATATAATCAATGGTACGGCTTAATAAGTAGATTTGTTCAGCCAATTGGCTAATAGCTGGTATTACTGTATTACGATGCTATTGTTGATCTTAAAGTATGTGGAACAATTGTGTTTTAGCTTGTTGTGGGAAAAAAGTGGAAGAAAAAGTGGAGATAAAGACTTGTTGGTGGAGTTTGTTTAGTTAAAGTCAAGATTAACTGCCTCGGTGGTTTAGTGGTTGCTAGCGCGACTGCTGAGGAAGAGGTCCTGGGTTGGGTTCCCGGGTCGAGTAAAGTTGTTTTGGTTTTTTTCCATCAGGAATTAACTCAGTAGCGGTTTTAAGTCTTTTCTTTTAGTTTAGGTCTGTACATTTAAATAATGTATATTATATTCTATGAGAAAGGTAATAAAACGTAGAGAACAGATATGTGAGAGGAAAGTATTTTGATTACTTTTCGTTTACCGAGCTGTTGGAGAATCTTCAAGTTCTTATTGAAGCTCTTAACACACAATTTTGTTAATTTCCTTCGTCTTCATAATACGATGTATGGAGTATATTATCTCATCAGCCAGTCAGAACTGCAATAAAACATAAGATAACACTGATAATTTCTTCAATAAAAATGAGCAATGAAAACTTTGAATAGCTACTTAAAAATCCCAATAAAAACGTCGAAAAGTGCTAAAAACATACCATTAGCGCTAATTAAATTATACAAAAATACGACAGATTACGTAAAACAAACATTAAAAGTTTTAGTCGCAGTCGTCTCCACGCCTTTTCGTGTGACCTTCAGTGAAAGTTCGGAGGTGTCGACAATTGACACATACAACGTAACAGAAAATTGCCATTTCGGCACAAAATTGCCACTCGATTATGAACCGTATAACTTTAACGTTAAGTGTCATGGTTATTTCAACTTTTACTTTTTCATAAATCGCTAAGAGGAACGCAAATAGTTGGAGATTCACTTTCGTTTTATTTTTGAAGACGGTTCGGTGTTGCGAGTGATTCTTATGAATGGAGAAATACATCATATTAGTAGATATTATATCACAAGTTAACTTTGCATGAAATACCTGTAGAATAAAAAATAATGTAGGTATGTCAAAATATGATTAATGAAGAATAAGACAATTAAGTATGTAATACGCATGCAAAATCAGAAAATATTTGAGAAACCATGTAACGCGACGAAGATGGTGTTTCATATTCGACTACTCTGAAAAGTAACACGAATTGAACTCTTTAGACTGCAAAGTCCGTACCTACATTATGTTAATTCCGACAAAGACTATGCAGATTAGTGTCTGAGAACTCTGAGATGGTATTTTGAGGATCATTCATCAATGTATGACTACCTCGCTTATCTGGTGGTCACAAGCGCTGTGTATGAGATAGGTTTGCTAGTTGGGTACACCTCTACCTAACCCTTTGGGGATTACAGGCGTGATGTTATGTTATGTTCATCAATGATTTGAACATGTTGATCAAAATGTACAGACGAGACATTCTGCTAAACAGCCAGAGAAATAAATAAATAACCTGACAGACTAAACTCTGATACCTATTATATTTTACTAGCTGATGCCCGCGGCTTCACCCGCGTGGATGTCGTTCAAATTATATACTAAAACCTTCCTCTTGAATCACTCTATCTATTAAAAAAACCGCATCAAAATCCGTTGCGTAGTTTTAAAGATTTAAGCATACAGACAAACAAACAGACAAAAATGGCGACTTTGTTTTATACTATGTAAGGATAACACTAATTAAGTCTCTTACTCAACATCTAAATAGTCCCGTATTATCATTAAATATACCAATCTCTTTTACATAATCTATTTTAACCGCCAATGAAAAAAGATGGATAACTTTTTTTATCTCTGGTGGCTACAGTCGTTAGGCTGAACCACAGATTCATAATAATTTTGTTATGTAGTAACTTGAAAGATATGTCCCTGATTTATCTTAACGACTTAAAAAAAAGTAAGGATGGCAGAGATGTCTAATGATAGTGATGTGATTTGTGTTTAGTAGGATTTTAAGTATCGATAAAATTGTGGTGTGGATATGTTTTTGTTATCTATGATGACATCAACGGGTTGTGGGTGGCAGCTATAATAAAGACATAATTCTTCTTAGATTCTGAGTTAACAACAACCAGAACAAATGAAGTTGCGACATTTTTTACTTCAAAAATCGAAAACAAAGTTCAATTGAAGGCCTTTACGATGTCAATTATTATTTTTTTATTGCCAAATTACCTAAACATCCGAACAGTGAAAAAACCCTTTAAATACCTTTTATATAATTTATATCATATCCAAGCCGTTTTACCTCTTCTTTTTTCCATTAACATAATCAATAAAAAAATAGAAATTATCGATATAACTCTAACCTCAACACAATCGATTGTCGATATAATAAAAGCAATTTATGATAATATGCCTATTTCCAGTCTTAAGTTATGATAAATGCACGTGGTTTATGGTTTTATAAGTCTATTTGAATTAGAAAGTTCTTAGAAGGCCGCTACAGGTCGAATATGGTGACAAAACTGGATGTTTACTCGTCCATTGGTATGTGTAATGTAAATTGTGATGCACGACTATGGTTTTATTTCGTAAACGAGTTAGAACGTGCGTTTTTATCGATAAATTATTTAAATTAGTCGCATCACTATTTTTGTAGTAAGAGAATAGTTTGAATTTCAACACACAACTAATATTATTTATAAATATAACGTAACATCACGCCTGTCATACTTCAAAGGTTAGGCGGAGGTGAGCGTAGTAGTACACCCACATTTTGCCAGTTTTGTTAAGTGCTATGTAATAGGGGACGAGCCTATTATCGTCAACCAGACGCTATTATTTATGTACCTAATTAAAACTTATTGAAATTCTCAAGACCATATGATAAGATTTATGAGTCTCTTTTGAACGTAATATAATGTAACTTCCACTAGTCAACTTGCAACTTTTGAAAGTCATAATAAATCTCTTACCGCAATTAATAAACACTAAATAGAAACTCTTGCAGTCTGACAAAAGGCTCTATACTAGAAAAGGAAACATAGTACATAGTATATTCTTATAATTATGTAAAATAGTTATCTGCTTGTCTTATTATGTATTTCATTTTCACTTCTCCTTTTACACACTATGTTTGGATCTCTTTTTTCAGTTATGTTGGTAGATTTTTTTTTCGAAATATCCAGTACCCTTTTCTATCCGTTTTTTGTATTTAGTGTGTACATAAATTGTTAAATTAATAAACAAACAAAAAGAGCAGCCAAAAGAAACTATCTAGTAAATCTTTTTCGTGCTGTTGCATGAATTGGCAAATGTAACACACAACTGGTTCTCTCATGAAAGAAATAGAAAAAAAATACCACAATGACATAATTTCGGCCATAACCTTAACGATAAAGTTTTCCACAAAACTTATGACACGCTAACAGCCATGACATTCCCATTACACTCGTTACATAACAAAAAAACTCCATAAACAAACACAAGACGATAATTTAGGCAATATTACAAAATATAATGACTCTTTTAAAACATATTGCCCACAGATTACATTTCTGGGCATACAGATTACATTTCTAATGATAGTTATATGTAAATTCGATATAATAGGAGTTGATGTCTATGTTTATTTTGAAATTATGTTAGAGCCAATGATTTGTGAAAGATCGTAATGGGAATGCTTGCTGATGACTTGCTGGCAGTTGCTGGCTCAATTAATTACCTATGGGGTTAGAAGATGCATTTTTAAGCTCAAAGATTTTTGCCCAGAGGCTAAGTGTCACCATATAAGGTGATAATACCGCCAGTTTCTTCGGTACCTTACCAGCTGTCAGCGTCGAGGAAGAGTTTTTGATGTACTTTTATAATTGGTTCTCCTTAATATCTCTTTTAATTTTAATATTGGATTACGTCTACTTACTTTTTACAATTTTGAATGTAAGATAAGTAATTAAACATTATCTAATTACAAATGTACAGATTAACCACTACATAAAACACACGGCTACCGTGAACCAGTAACTGGTAACTTAACTAGTAAATAGGCGATTTCCTCTGAACCACCGATAATTGTCAGTTAGCATTGATCTCGTAAACCACTGAGACAATTTTGATGTACGAGCCTCTTTCGATAGGCGTGGACCGTGGTAGAAAGTCAGCATATTGATTAAACTTTTCCTTTTACGAGGTTAAGTTTAGTAAGTAAGTAAGTAGCACAAGGCCACTTGTGCTACTTAGGCTAATAGGCTTTTATTATAGAAATGGCTATATTTATGGTGTTAATTAACCCATGAATATGAAGTTCTAGACTTAGAACAGTAAGTCCTGCAAGAGTTACCGTGGTCCTGGATCGCAAAGGGCATTAGAAGGAACACGGATGGGTTTAAGTGCCGGGGCACACGATGCGTTGCGGCGCCGCACCGCAAAAATTCCGACGAATCGCCTTCAATTTCACTGGTCGTGTGCCCGCCGATTGGTCGAAATCGCGCCGCACCGCCGCCGCAACGCATCGTGTGCCCCCCCCCCCCGCTCTTAGTCAGTAAGAGTTTAACACTCGCTTCTGCTCCACCCAGAGCGAGAAGAATCGTTTGAGAATTTCCCAATCTTAATAAAGGCGTAGAACAGCAATCACGGGTAAGACCTGGATGAAACTAATACATATTAGAAGATCGTGGCCGTGAAAACAGGAGGTCTGTATTACTCTGTATGCAGCAATAAGTGGATCGAGTCTGTCAATAACTATCACCGACGACGTAGACCCTGCAGTATATGCTGACCATTATCTGTTGTTGGTCAATATTTTTATGTAGAATTGGTTAGTTTAATTAAAGAGAGAGGGAGAAAAAGACCCAAGGAAACGATGGATGGATTGTGTGAGGAATGATATGAAAGAAAAAGGAGTAAAATGATAACGTGACGGTTGATAGAGGAAAAACTCAAACTCAAACTCAAAACTCAAACTCAAATCGTTTATTTCAATTAAGCCATTACAGGCACTTTTGAATGTCAGAAGGACGGAAGAAGAACGAAACTACTAAAACGGAAGAAGAAAACGTGTTGCGCCAACTCCAAGTAACATAGGAGAAGGGCTTCTCCTATGTTACTTGGAGTTGGCGCAACACGTTTTCTTCTTCCGTTTTAGTAGTTTCGTTGATGATGAAGGATGATGAAGATGATGATGATGTGTTTAGTCTACTTACTTTTATTATGAAATCTATTTAATCTATTCTTATATATATTACATCAAATCTATTTCTAGGTTACCCATACCTAAGCAGTTTACTAAAATTGCTACGATTTGGTAACTTTTAAGTGTGGTAACTAAAAAATTCCGAATTCGCTACGGTTAACAGTCCAACATGTTTTTAGCGAATCTTCTTCAGTTCTCAAGGTCGGTTGTTAGATAAGCATGAATAAAATTAGCCAGTTTCTTGGGAAATACAGTTATTATTTAACGACGATTATATTAGTTAGTGAGGACTGTCTGAACGATGGATGATATAGCTAGAAAGGATGTAACAGCATTGATGACGAGTAATAGAGAAAGGGGTCCGTACAAAAAAATCTAATTAGTCCGTCTGATAGATTTCCAAAAAATATTAACGACGTATTTTTTCTTTTTTCACGTAAACAAAAAATGAAGACGATACAGTGCTTCGAAAACTCGTGTGACGTCATATTATGATAGTACATTTTGTACCTTCAATTGACGTTTCAAGCCCCACTCAATGATCTTTGACGCGCTTTATCTTCGTCAATTTTTATTGTTTTGATAAAACAAAAAACACGTATCCAATATTTTTCGATAATCTAACTGACGGACTAAACAGAATCATATTTTTTTGAGTCAGTCCGATCCCCTATTAGGGAAAAAGCAGACATGCTGTTTCGACCCCAAATAACTCGGATAAGGGCAGGAGTGTGATGATAGTCTGAGCTTGATTGCCTACTACACGCTCAAGCTTCACCACACTTTTCGTTCACACTTCACAGTACATCGCGCGTATGGTTGGTAAAACTGTATTACCATTACAAACCACACACGCGATGTACTGTGTGCACCGTGTAATCGCGCAGGCAAGACTGTGGGGAAGTGTGAGCGTGTGGTAGGCGCATAAGAATCTGACAAACAAAAGATGCAGTGATCAGCAAATGTGCGGTGGCAAGCAGTATTTAACCCAGTCTAAATCTTATTTACCTTTCCCATCAAGTAAATACTTATTAAAGTGAAAACATCGATCCCTAGCTACTTAATTATGATCCGGTGTCGATGTAGACTAACTACTAACACTACTAGTCGACATTACATCCTTCGGACGGCATTAGGTTCCCACAGAGACCCGGTTTGAGTGAAAACTGTGAAACTGCTACATAGTACTTACTGTTCGTTTATCCGCTGTGGTTAAGTTTAACTGCTGGTTTAAGTTATGTAACTTTGTTGTTATGTGGTTGAGGGGAGTAAGTATCGTCTTGGGTTGTTCTTGGGAAGTTGTGTGGTTTTTAAATAGTATTTAGTTTTCTTGCTGATAGATAATGCATATCCTAAGCCGTAAGGTCTAGAAGCAAGAAAGTCGTTAAGTTTGTGGGTGAATGTCGAAATGGAAGTTTTACATTTTTTGCAATGAGGAAACGGCTTGTAAGTATATCGTTTCCCAGCAATATTTTATACGTAGAGTAACTTAGTTTGATGTCCGGAATGCTTGGTTGACGGCTTCGTAAAGAGTCTGTTTACACCCTGTATGACGGATGACTTTTTATTTTTTACTTTATTAAACGTTGTCCCACACTTGGAGTATCCCCACACTAGGAATTTGTCCTGTATCGTGGGTGTGTGGCGACTAGCGACATCTATTGCAACACCTGCGTACTAACAAACGATCGACAGAAATTCCTACATCGCGCTATCAACATTATCCGCGACATATAAGCCTCTAAAGGAGTTCCCGACTTACAACTGTCGGGCAGTTAGCCCACCGGACACAACACCCGTCCGGTCGGAGGATCCTCTCTTTTCAATGGGGGATGAGGAACTTTACACCCTGTTCCTCATTCCCCCCCAAACTGGTGACCCCGACGTGATCGTCAGCGCAGCATTCGTGCAAGCACTTCATACGTCGTCATCACTTCCCCTTCGCCTTCGAGCAGCGAGTCATACCGTCAGCCAGCAGCCACGGCTTCATGGGGTATCCTGACCACCAGCATGCAGCGGAAGCGCATTCCTGGTCATCACCCCCAGCCAGCGACTTTGGCACAGCACACTGCACTTCGGCCGGTCAGCAAGAGACGCACTACCCACAGCCCACCGGACACAACACCCGTCCGGTCGGAGGATCCTCCCTTTTCAATGGGGGATGAGGAACTTTACACCCTGTTCCTCATCCCCCCCCAAAGGTGCTTTCACAAACATTTAAACTCACATACACAAATACCCAGACCCGAAACAACTACCTGTAGACCATACAAATATTTGTTCCACTTTGTTTTCATTTGTGTCACATTTAATCGCCCCGATCCGCGCACTGCCGCATTCAGAGAGCTTTAATGATTCCTTAGGCCATCACTTAGTAAAGGTTTTGACAGTTTGTCACACAAAAGTATGTCAAATCTTTACTAAGTGACGGCTTAAGTAATCATTTAGTATCTATGAGTACCGCAGTTAGAGAACTTGGGACCGATCAGTATCCAGCAGCTGACTGTGATAGGCTGAGTGGATTGATTGCTAGATAAGTGTGTCTGCTGTCAGTTCATAGACATAGTTTCATGCTAACGACGTCAATGTTTGATCGACATCGCCAAATGTTATCGCATCTAAAACTGGTTGTTAATTAGAAAGCATTCTGTCAGTTAAGTGATCTCCATGTCTCGTTTAACATGGGCTTGTTGTTTGTCTACAATAGGCGGCCATCAAGTTATACTTGGTCTATGTTTATGCCCTAAAGTTATGAGCCACGCAGCTGTTTAAACTAATTTATGACATAATTTAGGTTTTTTTTTTTTCGATATGTTGTGCAGTCCGACATTTAATTTAATAAGATCCTATTAAGATAGGCAAATATCTAAATATCACATGAGTCTCTTCCTTTTTTCCCTGATATTTATTAAGACTTTAAGCCGTTTCCCGTTGGGGTCTGCCATGGGTGTTCTGTTATTAATTACAAGTAAGTACAAAGCCAAAGCGTTAACTTTGACCATAAGTTTACCTAGTTGTGTGTCCATAGATGTTATCTTTTTACTTTTGGCATACTATAGGTTCTACGCCTCTGTTTAACTCCTCTGAGAATACTGCAGGGATTATGTTATGTCTTAAGTAAAACACGCAACAGCAGCCACGTAGTCTGGAATTGTGCATATGGCAATTGGCTCGCCCCCTATGACAAAGGACTTAAACAAAACTGGCGAAATGTGGGTGTACTATTACGTACGCCTCTGCCTAACCCTTTTGGGGATTACAGGCGTGATGTTATGTTATGTAAAGTAAAACACAAAAATAACAAAGTATCAATAACTTATTAAGTAAGTAACAGCCAACCGAGTACCAGGGCCACATAAGACAGTAGAGAGCAGCCGATCACCGAAACAGCATGATTACGATGCGCCGGCCACACGCTGCAGCTTTCTACATTCCTGCCAGACCGGCCTGCCCACCGTTATGTCTGCTACATCACTGGCGGCTCGAAATATCATTGATGTAGCAGAAATATTGGCAGGTTCAATTTAAGGGTGACGTTTATAATAATTGTCATGGATTCCGCCTTTTTTTTTGAAAGTTTGCAAGTCATTAAATGACTCCTCAGAGGCAGAGCGGTAGGGAGTGTCAGACTTCTACTGACGAAAAACCACCTATGTTCCTTCTTAGCCCTTTGTGTCGAGGCCGCGGTATCTCTTTCGAACAACTCGTAGCCCCGACGTGGTTTATTACCGCCTGCGTCGCACACAACTCAATTAATGCATTATGAGTGACTCTCAAGTGTATTGATTTAGTAGGTGAAATGGTTTCTACATGGATATAACTTAGGATTTCAACACCTCATGGGGAAACCTCTCTGACGAGTTAAATAAGCAATTTTTTTTTTTTTTTTTTTAAAACGTTGCCCCACACTAGGAATTTCTCCTGTATCGTGGGTGCGTTCACAAACATAGAAAATCACATACACAAATCCAAAAAAAAAAAAAAAAAAATCGAATCGGGCCGGTTCGAAAAAGATACCGCGGCCCCGCAACACAAGCAAGAAGGAACATTGGTAGTTTTTAGTCAGTACAGTTTGACACTCCCTTCCGCTCCACCCAGAGTCATTTTATGAGTTCCCGGCCGCAAAAAAAGGGTGTTACCATGACGTCTTAAAGCAGTATTGTTTTCTGACACCTCAGTGTGGTAAAGAGACGAAGCCATAGAGGAAATCTACTGCTATCTCTTTCTCACTCAAGATTAACACAGTACTGCTTTAATGATGACTAGTGAATGCCCACAGCTTCGCCCGCGTGGATGTCTGTCAAATTATATACTAAAACCTTCCTCTTGAATCACTCTATTTATTAAAAAACCCGCATCAAAATCCGTTGCGGAGTTTTTTAAAGATCTAAGCATACATATGACTATGTAGTGATAGTGATGGGCCACCAGCAGGGCTATTGCGTATCTTTTAATGACAGTGGCTAACCTAAAGTGTCCATAGATTAACTGTAAATTGGTTATGGTTTGGTACATTTTTTTCTTAAAAACTCACCATTTGACAGTTATTTGATAGACACCATATGTTATCCACTGTCATTAAAAGATACGCAATAGCCCTGCTGCTCACCAATAGAGCCCTTTAACATCTCATACACCTGTCACATGTAAGTATCAAGTGTGGATGCGTTCGCGCAGGTCGTTAGAAAGCCGATCATCTGTCGTCATAACGCCTGCATTTGCATTCACCAATCATGGGAGTGCATGCGAAAATTGTTCTCTCTTCAACTTCACGCTAAATGGTGTGAAGGGCTGGCAGAGTACGTTCTTTGATATTTAATGCCCCTAAGTTAATATAATAGCAGATTTTAACCTCATCTATATTAAGTCTAACTTTATTGTGAATGTGACAAATTGTCAAGATGAATGTTTGTAATTCTTTCACACAAAAACTGCTGAACGGATTTGGATGAAAATTGGCACACACATAGTTGATCGCCTGGATTAAAACAGAAGACAGAACCTCAGGAAGTCTTTTGATTCTGTGAAAAGTGTGAATGGATTTCCAGATGCAGTTAGGCTAGTTTTAACTGCGTCGTGCTACCGCTCGACGCTCACAGCATTAAACTATAAAAGATTTCTGTGCTGTTTACCGACGATGGGTGAATACATTGAATAGTCTCTCACTTTAACTGATTCCAAAAAATATAACAGCAGATCTACCTTTCCCCGTACGAATCACCGGCTACCATTCAGAAATAAACTATCCAATTCCACAATAAACGACAATTTGACAGCTGACGTCTGACAAGCCAATTGACAGCGATTCGATTCTCAATTTACCGCTCGATTCTCAAATCAGATCAGCCACTTCACTATCTACGTGGTCTATTGTGTGGTTCGAGTTACGAAGTGGATCGGTGACAGCCGTAGAGATATCGATACAATGCATTGACCTACTGCTCTATTAGTATTCGCTGTGGCCTTGAATTTTAACGCTTTTGTTGACTTCGCGGGTCACCGTGGTACTAGTGAAAAAGGGGAAAATTGTTGTTTTTTACGGCTGTTTCATATGAAATCGCTCTAGAAAGCATACTGTTTAATTTCCCATTTTGTCGCACTGTAGCTCGGTTCGACTTACCTATAACGCGTATGCTAACGATGCTCAACGCGCTCGTGGAGACCAACCCTGAATTGGATTTGTTTGCTGATGAATGGAAAACGATAATGTTAGAAATGTCTGTGGTTTTGCGAGTAGACCTAGTAAAAGGATTACTTAATTTAATGTTAATAATATAAATGCTTTAGTCTAAATGAAAATAAAAACTTTTTAACATAAAATAAAACCGACTTCAAAAAAAAAACACGAAAAAGTGAAAAATAATCTTTAGAAGAAAAATCAGTTTCTGAAGTCGGTGACTTTTGTTTGTTTGATTTCATTTTTTTGCCACCGACTTCAGAAACTGATTTTTCTTCTTTTGTTAAAAAGTTTTTATTTTTCACTTTTTAGTGGTTCACATGTAAGTTCACATGTTCATGACGAGTCATAATGTGGACAAAGTAGTTTTTTTTTTTGAGTTTTGTTGATTTTTCAAAAACCGCTTGTCCGATTTTGATAAAAAATAAACATATGGGACCATTTAGGAAGTATACCCTTTCCAACAAAAAAAGAATTTTTCAAATCGGTTAGCAAGTGACGGAGTTATGCCCGAACAAACATAAAAAAAAACATTCGAATTGAGAACCTCCTTCTTTTTTTAGAAGTCGGTTGAAAATATAAATAAAATAAAAATGAGAGAAAGGAAAGAGAGATTATAAATTGGTAAATGCAAATAGTTAGGTAGTTTATTTTTATCTATACATATAAAAGGCTTTGTCCTGAATGACTGACGGATCAACGCACAGCCTAAACCACTGATCGTAGAGACCTGAAACTTGTAGGGTGTGTTTTTTGTATGACGTAGGCATCCGATAAGAAAGGATTTTTCGAAATTCTACCCCTAAAGGGGTGAAAACGGGGGGCAAAGTTTGTATGGGACAAAGTGATTCCTTGGTCCAATCTACTTCAAATTTTGCATAAACCTTTTGTAACAGAATTGATGGAAGACGTGTTTCGTATTTTATTGAAATTCATCCCCTAACGGGGTTGAAAAGGGGTAGAAACTTATTTTGGCGGTGATTTGCTTCGAAGTTGATATCAATACTCTTAGTGATTTTGATTTAAATTAAGTACCTTTTTATTTTGACACATGTCTAAAAATCTAATTCGAATTTATTCAAAAAAGGTTGAACTCACTGGACGCTAAAACATTTTTCTACAAATAACAGTGGTTTTCAGGTACCATTTTAACGTATAAGCAATCATAAATGTGAAGATATCATGGTCTTAATTTAAAGATAATTTATTCGTCTCCAGATTGGCATCAGAAAAATTGTATGACGTCATACAAAAAAATCGCACAAATACGTTTTTTCCATCACAATAATCGCAGAAAATGTAAAAAAGTAGGGTCCGAATAGGTACCCATTATAGGTAAATTTACAGCATATTATATCTCCAAAATTATTATAAATTGCGGTACATATAGTCCTTTAGATGTTGAGATATATATTTTTTGTTTATATAATTTTTTTTATTCAATTATTAGCTATAATAAAAACATTTGCCAATTTCTTCATACATTTTTCGCTCCCGGTTCATCATTCCGCGCTCAGCAGCGCTAGTGGAAGGACGGGTGTATCGCTCTCTCGCAAAAAATACGTACGATAAACGTGATAGAAAAAGATTTTAGTGTACGGTTACCACGGCAACCGACGACGACCGGAAGGAGTTGATACTTTTTAGGACTGAGATAAAAGTAAGTACGAGTTTCATACTTTTATTATTAGAATGTGATTTAGAAATTATGTTGGGTACGACCGGGATTTGGATGGGTGGGGTTAAGCAGTTTGTTGACAAGGTTCAGAAATGGATGGGTCAGGTCAAGCTGTCGACGGTGAGGTTTGGAAGTGGATGGGTAAGGTCAAGCTGTCGGGGGTGAGGTTTGGAAATGGATGGGTAAGGTCAAGCTGTCGGCGGTGAGGTTTGGAAATGGATGGGTCAGGTCAAGCTGTCGACGGTGAGGTTTGGAAGTGGATGGGAAAGGTCAAGCTGTCAGCGGTGAGGTTTGGAAATGGATGGGTAAGGTCAAGCTGTCGGCGGTGAGGTTTGGAAATGGATGGGTCAGGTCAAGCTGTCGACGGTGAGGTTCGGAAGTGGATGGGAAAGGTCAAGCTGTCGGCGGTGAGGTTTGGAAATGGATGGGTAAGGTCAAGCTGTCGGAGGTGAGGTTTGGAAATGGATGGGTCAGGTCAAGCTGTCGGCGGTGAGGTTTGGAAATGGATGGGTCAGGTGAAGTCAGGTCAAGCTGTCGGCGGTGAGGTTTGGAAATGGATGGGTAAGGTCAAACTGTTGGCGATGAGGTTTGGAAATGGATGGGTAAGGTCAAGCTGTCGGCGGTGAGGTTTGAAAATGGATGGGTCAGGTCAAGCTGTCGGCGGTGAGGTTTGGAAATGGATGGGTAAGGTCAAGCTGTCGGCGGTGAGGTTTGGAAATGGATGGGTCAGGTCAAGCTTTCGACGGAGAGGTTTGGAATTGAAATTCCTATTTCATTTTAAGTACCTACTTATTTCACATGGTTATTTCACGTAGGTAGCGTATTTTTCTTTTCGGAAGTCGCTGTCGGTACCGGTTGTTCTTTTTCATTAAGTTTGGTTGGTAGGTACCCCATATTGGGTGTACATCTGTTTGCCCCTTAAACCCGAACAAGCGTGATATTATATTATGAAATGGCGAAAACACTACATAAACATACGATCACAGCTATCGTGAGTCATTTGCTGTCTATATTATTGAAGAGTTCCATCTTCTACTTCGGAAGATCTCCAATACTGGTGACCTGTAATACAGGTTTTTTTGAAACCTACTTCAGGCAACAGCTCTCACAATGTGAATATTATAGTGTTCAAAACGTGCTACAAAACCATTGTGAGAGAAATAAATAAACTTATTATTATTATTATATTATAATCATATTTTACAGTAAAACCTTCCTTAAAAGCACAATATGCATTTATCAACGAAAATCCGATTGATATCGGATCAGTAGCTTTTGGGAAAATCGCGGATACATACAAATACAGCACCTTCTTTTTTTTCGACTCGGTTGAAAATACTAACCTACTTATCATGACGACGATACTAATAATTAACAATTACCAAATGCGTTTTCAAAGTTCCAAGTAATCTACCAAATTCTATTTCAATACAATTAAAAAATAATATCAAAGATCAAGATTATTTATAGGAGGTTTAAAACCGAGCGCTATTGTGAGACCTTGCTTTGAGCGACTTTAGTTACCTAAACATGAGTTGATCGAAAATGTAACAGCGTCCTTAATTGTAAAACTATTGTGTTTACAAAGAAATACTGCGGTAGGTGTGTAGTATTTCGATTTCGAGCTGAGCTTCGGTTTCACAAAATATAACAAAATTTTATTTTATTTTCATGATTATTTTATTTTTTATTATCAAACAATTAAAAATCCTATTAGAACCATTTTCGACTTCTACGCGGACGAAGTCGCGGGCAAAAGCTAGTGATGTTATAAATAGATAGGCAGTCCAACTAAAGTACCAAGGGCAAGGCAATGGCAGGGCAAGGGCATTACCTAGTAATTATTGCTAGGTAATACGACACCCTTGGTAAGACTGTAGTGACTGTTCTTCATTACTTTCTAACTGGGCTATCGAGGATAGATACATATGGGTGATAAAGATAGGCAGTCGCTCCTTGTTAAATACTGGTATTGAGCTGCAGCCGGTTAGACTGGAAGCCGTCCCCAACGTAGTTGGGAAAAGGCTAGCAAATGATGATCTTGTAACGACTAATACGTATTCAGAGGTTTACTTTCAATGTTTAGAGATCAATGCCAAGACATCAAAGGGGATTTCTTTCGTAGCATTGAAAATTGGAATCTAATAGTCCATAAATCCAACCGCTAACCTAACGCTTACCGCTAACCGTCCCTAAGACCAACACGCTTTACGTGTTTTCTGAAACTCAATATGTAATGGGTTGTCATGTACGGTCAGCATCAGAAGTAGCTGAACATTTCGGAATTTTAATTCTTTTATGTACACACGGCTACACATCAAGCTATAAATTTCCAGTTTACGCTGATCTTGCACTGTACGGAAATCCTATACAATGCGAGACCAGCTTATACTGGAAATGTATAGCTTGATGTGTAGCCGTGTGTACAGGACTCTAGCTATTATTTTTAATGTTTCAGAAGATTATTCGTTAAAATAGTCCTTACACTCTAATAACATGTAGTAACGAGTAATATCTAACAAGTTTTTATTAAAAAAACAGCTTCGAAACTTTGAGTAATGTTAATATACTTCTGATGCTGACCGTACTTACATCTACGAATCAACCTAGTCCAGCTCGGCTGAAAGACACCCGATTGGCTTTAGTTATTAAGCCACGAGCTTCTTTCGTAGTCGTAACAAAATCCCGGGTTAAAGATAAAATGCTCTACGCTTCCATATCCGGGGTGTGCGCTAGCCTTATGTTGCAAATGCTACTAGTCTCGACCCTCAGGCGGAGATTAATTAAAGATACCATCTCACCAAAGATTACTAGTCTACAGAACAGACTTTAATTACAATAACTTCAAAGATATAAGCGACTTATTTAATAACTAAGATAAATTGCACGATTACACACCAAGACGAACTAAATGAACCGATTATCACATACTTTCTAACTTCATTGTAAATATTCGTTTCGGCAAAGTATTATGTCCGACCAATCTACTTAATTAAAGAAATCCAGTTACTGCGTCATCGTAGTGTTTCTAGAAAGCTTATAATATCTACTACATTACGTAAAACTCAGTATATTTCCATCCGTATTTTTGACAAACATCGAAGGACTCCTTGTGAATGTAGAAGAATTTTGCATCCCGTCTGAACTGCGTCTCTTCTATTTATCGTCTCTTTCTCCTCGTGGTATCTTAAGAAGCTTCCATGCTCTTAATTACTAAAACCTCACGATGTTCTTCCAATCTCTGCCATATCTACCACTTAACCCTAGTTGATGCCAATTTACCAGTGATACTAAAAAAAGAGATGTAGACAATAACTATTTAAAATACCTTTTAGACTTCTTACCAAAGGTAGCTAGGGTAAACAATACTTACTGACCAAATTGCATGACTCACTTTGTTTTCTCCACAAACTTGCCTCATAAAGTTATATAAAACTACTCAATATTCAAGACTCGGAAATTACATTTCGCTATCTGTATCATGGACTAGTAGAGAGTAAAATTGAGCTGTCAAATATTACGCTAACGAGAGTGAGTCTAAACAATCATTTATCTTCACTAAACCTGATCTGAACAATCGCTACGTGGAGACGAGGTTCGACTGCAAGCGATAAGATGAATAAGCTCAAGATTTTAATGAACTAACGTTTATTCTTCGCCTATTATGTATCTGACATAATTCCTCGGGAATGTAGGAAGTTCCAGGATAAAAAAACAACCTATGTTCTAAGCCATGGTTCTACCCTTGTGTGTCTAACAATAGAGAAATGAAGATAACAGATGATAATAAACCATATTAAGTAAATCAGCATCATCATAATCAGCCAGAAGGCAACAGGTAGACCTCGCAGGTCGAGCTGGACAGTACCAACGACCAGTGGTCCAGATTGGCCTGGGATCTAAATATTTGAAGGTCACTGGGGGTACCTTTGCACAGCTTTGCACACAGGGATGATACAAGCTAACAGTAACAGTATGATCAAATGTCCATTACTTGAATCTCCTAAGTTGGCTATTTTATACGGTCTTCAATGGCAACTTGGTTGACACCCAAACCACTTAACACCAGTTAAACTCTCCCTCTCTCCGCCATCAATATAACCTAGTCCTGTCGCGGATGTACCTACTGTCACAACTCACAATACACCGCACGGTGAATGCGTAGGAGCACATTAAACGTCCGTATTGATAAATAAAACATGGCGCCTACCATACCAGTGGAGAAAGTGTCATGAACTTGATCTTCGAATAGTTTCGGTGGACATGTTGCCGACAAACGTGTATGGGTTCTGTTAAGGCTGTTTTAATGACGATTTTGATTAAACAATGTAAGACGATACTGAAGACGCGAATTTAGTTTTTGGACGTTTCTTAGTTCCGAGTCACTTACTCAACGCGTCGTGGGTGTTCAAGCAAGTAACATTTCATCATCTGCCTCGCCTTTTAGTCATAATCATTTATGCGTAAATAAGTAATTCGTATCTGAATTTACACATAAAAAATACACAATTACAGATTCAGGATTATTTTTCACATTTTTTCTCAACTTTTTTGGATCGGCTTCCATTCTAAAGAAATGCCGGTTAAATACCAGGCGGCTTCCTAGCAAACCACTCCATCCATTGGTGAACACAGCATGAAAATTGGTGAAGCAGTTTTTGAGTTTATCGGGAACAGACAAACAGACGTGGCGGAGGACTTTGTTTTATAATATGTGTAAGATATAAATTATTTAAATTCATTTTAAAATCGCCGTCTCTCAGCCTTGCAAGCCTTACCTTAGCATACAAAAGTGACAACTTCATACTATCAATGAGCTTTTCTAGCTTTTCCAAAATATGTTAATCGTTAGGAAAACCAAATGACCAGCCGAGAAAGCCAAAGAGAGATGGGCGTTGGGTGAAATTGACGGACATACGTGGTTTATCACTCAGTGGCCATTTCAGGCCATTATTATGTGTAGACCATGGTCTTTTAAATAGTGGTTATTACTATGCTAACCGCGGCACCTAGCAGTATTTGTGGTGGCAGTCACGTAGACCTAATGTGTTGGCTTTTATTGGTACTAAGATAGTTAGAAGGATGGTTTGTTGGCACTTGACTATGAAAATAGTTTAAGGGGGCAGTGAACTTAAAATGTTTGGGACTACATAAGGGATATTGGGCAGTAGGCCGTTGGTCTATAAATGGAAACACGAAGTCGAGGTTAGTCACGAAACAGAGTCGCAGATCGATATACTCAAAAGTGAAGCAGGTGGTTTTTCTTAATATGGGTGCAGTTGATGTCCTTCTTACTTTTGGACTGCCTATTTAGAAGTGACCAAAAATATTTAATGTCTGTTACTTAATGAGGCTGTAGATATGTGAGTTTAGCACTAGCATAATCAGTCTAATATGTCCCCACTGCTGGAACTCAGGCCTCATCTCTATGAGAGTGAGTACAATGTAGGCCCAGTGCAGGTTGTCAGATGGCACATTTCTACGAATTTACGGTTCTGGGATATGGTGGTTTCGTGACGATATTTTTCTTTGCCATCTTGAGAGCAAGAAACATAAGGTTAGTCAATAAAAATAACCAGCATAGCATAGATAGACCAATAAAAAATAAAGTTTCTATTTATTAATTGACCAATCAGCCAATTTACGTAACATTAGTTCAAGCTGACTTTACACGATACAAGAAAAACCCCAATGTATTTGCATAACACCTATAAGTGAAATGTGTTTACCATAATATTCTCATTAGAATATCCTATTACAACATTATTTGCCAATTTCAACCTTATTCCATTAACATACGGAACACAAATTTAAATGAAAGTGGATCTCGAAAAGTGAGGTAATCGGATCTATTGTTTATTTTTTATTCTCACGATGAAGATAGAATGTTTATTGTTGGCAACACTGACTTGAAATTCTGTTTTTTTAGTCTGGCAACGTATGCAAATGCATCTGTGTAACCGCAAATGCTGTAACTACATGATGTCATTATACTTAAGATATTGTCTGATGATATCATTATGTTCAATTTACATTGCGTGTTTTGTTCTAAAGATGATTTTTTTTTTTTCGAATCAAAACGGCGATGAATGTTAAACAAAATGAAGTTTTCTTGTCAATGTTGCTTTGGTACTTGCAGCAAGAACAATAACGGTTGATGTCAAAGATTATAATTAATTGTAGTAATAAAATGAAAGTGAAAGAGATTGTTAATATAATAGACTAATTAGTTACCTACTATACAATCTGTGTTAGTGCAAATTAGGCCTTAGGAACGTCGTTGATTTAAGACTTCCAAGATTGTGTTTTAATTGGTAAATTAAAACTACAATAGGTTTTAGAATAAGGTTTTAATAAAGGCTAGGTCTAAGTGCCCCACGTAGTAGATATAGATCGAGCTTATAATGGTTTTAAGGCATTACTTTTGATGAAAAATCACAAAAAAGTTTAAGTATTTACTTTTGAAACTATCATACACCACAGATGACAGAAACAACAGATCATACACAGTCAAGAAATCTTATCAATTTTTGACGTGCAAGTGAATATTGGACTTAGGGTGATAATTTAACGCCATTACCTCTTTGAAGAACGATATAAAGTCATTAACTCATTAAACACAATTAAATATAATGGTTCTCCTAAAAAAGCATCACAATATAAATACCGACAAAGCGACCCCCACAGGGACAATTTACTTTAATCATAACAATAATATCAAATTAACTTTAATTCATCACTCCCACACATCATAGCACACATCCCACACAGTTACAATACAATACAAGAAAGTAATTATAATAATTACGACACTTTCGTCTCAGTGATGTAATAATAACACCTCGGGAAGCGAATATGGAAAAACCCGAAAATATTTCCACTTTATAATATACAACACTAGTCGAGAATCCTCCATTTTATATTGGGAATGAAGAACTACTTTAATTTATCCTTCAGAGCTTCATTTTTTTCCTAGCATATCAAATGTCCCACTGCAGGGCAAAGGCCTCGATTCTTTTTTTTTCTTCTAAACCTCTCCATCTTGTGCGATCTCTGGCCATGTTCACCCCGCATCAAGATTGTATCGTCGTATTATGACTTTATGAGGCAACACTAATGTTATGTGGTAATCGATTGTTGTGGTAAGGACATCTTCGACCTTCGTATAATGCAGTGGAAAATGTCGTAAAGAAAATCTTGAGGATGAATGTGGATGGGTATAAGAGTAGAAGAAGTCCAAAGAAACGATGGATGGACTGTGTAAAGGTTGATATTATGGTTTGAAAGGAGGTGTCTCATGAGATGACGAATAGGTAATAGAAAAGTATGGAAGAAGTCTTACTGCGGCGACCCCAAGAGAATGATGATGAATAATGTTGTGTCCACTACAGGGCAAAGGTCCCTTTTCCATATTTCTCTTTCTTTTGCTATTTTGGCGTCTCCTTCAGGTAGAACTTCAATTCTTCACTGCAGCGAGCGAGCGTAGCAAGCTCAAAAAAAATTCTGCCACTTATCATCTTGATAGTATCTATCGCAACACGCGTCTCTCTTGAGCTTGAAACTCGTGTCCAAGCTGTTATTACATCATACTTCATAACGTCACGGTCAATCCCATAGGTGTGATTATCATGTCATACCGTCAATCAAACATCAAGGGATTGATGCTCTTGTCAATCAAATCTTCGGGCTGTCCATTGTAAATTATGATAGTCAATTGTTTCGTAGTAGGAATAATTGATAGTGATGAAAACGCAGCGTGAATTTGATTGATTAAATAATTAAGTTAATTATTGTTAGATCGCTTACCGATTATTTTGATCTTGTCTGTTGCTTGTATTCCCACTTCTTCTTTCATTGCACAAAACAATATTGAGTAAAATCATAGAAATCTTATAAATACTGATTTCTTCTTTTTCTATTTTTATTTTTCTCTTTACTTGAGGATTAAAACTTTAATTCATGTTATTTAAACAAGCATTGACTCTGATTGACCTATTGTCCCTTGATCTCATCAATTGCCTGGCCTTTTATCTCCTGTATTGCCTGCTTCCAGTCTAACTGGATACATCTGCATAGCAATATTTTACATAGAGTGACTATCTATCTGCCCTCGACATCCTACTATGTTCCGTGAATCTTTCCAAAAGCATCTTCTCTTTCTTTATCATAGATAAACTCACTTCTTTTTCTTTCATTTCATCTTCAAACTTATTTCATTCATCTATTTCAACCATTTCTTTGCTATCTAATGACACGCCATCATCTTTTGCCATAACACCACTCATCAATTTCAACTACACATACAAAACACCATTATGAACAACTGTATAAACTTTACTTTCATTTCCGTGACTTATGATTTGATTATCATTTTGCTTTTAAAACGTTCAGAAGAGTATGCGATTGAGATAAGGTAATGGAATTAATGTGATGGGCATTACCGTTGTGTGCTGTTAAATTGCAAGCTAAAGCGGGGAGAAAAGTTATTGTTTTTGTGAAGTTAACAGATTGGGCCACACCATACATTATGGAATCGAAAATCTCAATATCATCGTTTCGATTATTTAAGGCATCTCTTTTATGTACCAATCTCTACGTGTCAGCCTTTTCCTCTCCAACATAATCATCACCAATTAATTTCATTTAGAGCAAAGTTAAGTTTCTCGAGTTATAATTATGTTCGTCTTGTAATTAATACAAGTCTGAAGTTACCTATCTTCTTAAAGCAAACGTGGTAATCAATGCTTGTGCCTTCTCTTAATGAGAAGCGATCTTTTCCCAACAGTGGGTGGGGGCAGTAAAAGGCTAGTTGAGTAATATCAAAAAAAAAAACCTCACACTACTAAGGTCTGTAGCATACCACGCGATACCAGACTTCATCAAAGTCACTCAAAGCAACATGCTTATAGTAGCTCGAGGTCAAAAGTTAAACTGACTAGCAACCACAAAGAAAATAAAACACCCGCTATCCGCTTATCACTCTACCCACACTCGAAAGCAGATGGGCGTGAAAATTACCGTGACCGTAGTCAAAGGCACCGGGATCGCGTTCGAGGCACCCATTATACGATGTGGTGCATTGACACCGTCAGCTGAGGAGCTGACCTTTCGTATCCTATGATGGGACATGGAAGCCTTATTAATGTTACATTTCCGAGATAATTTCAAAAAGGAGAGGTATTATTTTTGCGTAATCTTGGACTATTATGAAGGTCGATATGGCTAGAAAGGAGATGACTGCAGAGATGACGAATAATAGAGGTATAGGAGAAGCTGCGCTGGCAGTAAATAAACTGGGAGAAGTGCAAGAGAATGATAAAAATGATGAAATAGATGATGTCTCTATCCCGAACCTGGATAAGGCTGGCACAGAAACGTGGACATTGGCACAAACAAAGAGATACTTTAGAAGTGGGTGAAGTTGGACTGCGGATGATGACTTTGAGACACCAGGTGTCCCACGAGATAACTTAATCATAAGCAAGATAGTAATAGATGAATACCTAGTTAGGACCGGAAAGCAGATGCAAATGATTAACAACGGAAATCAAAACTTAAAAGAACAACCAGAACAAGTTTCCTAACAACCAAACCGACACACGAAATCATAAAAAGAAAGGAAGTTACCAACGTTTATAACAATGAATTGATGCTAGTGTTAATCAGTTCCTAGGGAAGCCATTGTGATTGTGTCTTTGTGGACGAATCTGATAGTTTTTTTCTGTGAGATCATAACTAAACTGTCTCACAGTGTGATTGAAATCTTAATTGGAATTTGAATAATTAATAATTTTGTTACGATAGATTTGGATCTTGAGTTACGAAAGATGGTTAGTTGTGTTGGCAGGTTGAATTTTTACAAGTGCAAAGATTTTTTTACGATCAGACTACGCACCCGATGTCTAATTACGAAGTTTAGTGGTTGAATATTAAGGAAGTAATGTCCAAGATTTTGTACAACATGCAAACCAAGTGATGGATGGAAGGCCAAAGAAAAGATAAATTGATTATGTGAGGGATTATGTGAGAAAGAAAGAAGTAAATGATGTCGCGATATCAGACAGGGGATAGTGGGCGAAGAAAAGGCGTTGGGAAGATGATGACGATGGTGAAGACCAAGTGAATCCTTGGCCTAAACATTGTTTTTGAAGAATGAAGCAGCATTTGAAAAACTAGTTTCCGTAATTAACCAAAAAACTACTAGGCCTGTTGTGCAAAATAAGGTTAGGTTCGGAAGCCGGCCAATGATTCAAAATTGATAAGAGCTGAGTACAAGATCTACATTGGCTCTATACACTGATGAGCCCAGATTTCTAAAGCAATCTAAATTGTAACTAACTTCAAGTACACAAGACTATTTCCCATCGACCCGCACTCGGTAATCAGCTAACAACAGGTTACCGCCAGTACAGCACAAACCAACTTCCCTCTAAACCCATGTAAACAAGTTCACCACACTGTTTGCCACATTTTTTCCCATCCCTCCCATTCCCACGGCATGGAAAATTGCCACAAATGTCAGACTTCAAGTCAATGTAAGGAGTATTGCACATTGCAAGTGAGAGGTCTCACCGCCACGTTTTAATTTAGTGGTGTTTAGTTGAGTAGCCAGCTTGTAAGATGCACATTTATACTAAAGAAATTATCATAATTGTAGAATGTATGAATGACACTTTCTACAATTATGATAATTCGAATCTCTGCGAGGGCCATGAGTTCATAGCACAGGGTATCCTAGTTTTGATTCCTAACTCCCACACTCCTTTGTACTTTCAATATTTAAACAACTCTGACTGTCCTCCGTATTGTAATTGTACTTTTTAAGAGAAAAAAAAATTTGGTAGATAGTTGTCCTATTTAACAAAATGACAAATTCTAGTGCAACAATAAGTAATAACGAGGCTTGATTTATGAACTCGTATGAACCACATTTGTACTACAAAAAAATTTGATGCCGATAACAGTATTATCCCTCAACCAATTTCGTTTCAAGACTACATCGTCACCAAAAAACCAGACAAAAGTCTTTAAAGATATCGTAGAATGATGTAAAGCAGCCAAGCACAGACAATAAGTAGGCTTAATGTAATACCCAAGTAAGAAGAGTCACAATCATCTTGCGTGTCTAAAAACGCATGTCGCGAGTTAGCAACCGCACGCAAGACTTGCACGCAAGTCTTGAACGCAAGTGTAAACGCACCCTAGTAGCGGTAAGAACAGCACAAACCACGATTAGTGGTCGACTAGGAAGCCATTACAAACTAAAATGATGGTTACGTTATAATGAGGTTGAGGAAAGTAGATAGATCTGATTTATTAGAGCAAAGTGACAGGTTGGATTGAGGAAATGTGGAGGAGATGTATGTGTTCCAGTGAGAGAATTAATGGCTATTAGCGGATTGTTAATCAAAGATTTTGGTCCTTATGCTATAAAAAGCTGTGCTATATAGGTTTTAGAGTCCAAACGTGTGACTAAATCGAGAGTGATAGATTTTGTAAAATATGTTCGTCTTTACCGTATGGGTGGTGCATAGAATGTGTATGCTATGTAACTAAGTGCGATGCGTTTATGTGCAATCTAAGCGAAATAAGTTACCAATCGAATGAATAAGCAACATTATACACATCATATAAAACTAAATCTTAATAGCCTTTAATGAAACATTAAACAAAATCAACGAAGGAACATTACAAAACTATACGCAATGAGAAAGCTTCACAACAATATTTGCTACAACATTTACCGTAAAACTGAAATACAAAGTTTCGACACCTCTGCTAGTGACGGCACTGTAAAAGGCGAACACCTTTCAATTTCAAGAGTTTACACAAACACATATAATAATGTTATGTAATGCTCATGCGCTGTTTTATTTGCGATGTGGTTGGGCTTCTTGTATGAGCTAGAAATTGACGAGGTCAAGTTATAATAAACGGAATAGGAAGTGCTATTTGAATTTAGAATTAAACAAAAATAAATCCACGAAAACAAAGCAAAATCTGTTTTAGTGGTATGCTATTGAGGTTTAGGTGGGTGCCTATAGTCCTCAGACGTTCCAGTCAGAATATTTTTTTGGCCAAAAAATGATTCTGACCACTGTTAGCACTATTCGTGCTTGCAGCGCCCCAGGCACTATTTCTCCACAGCACGGTAAACCAATGTGGTCATCGTGTGCTCGGGGTGATAAAGGTTGGAGAAGAGTGAAAGTAATAGCAGACCATGTGAGACAGTTGACCAACATACCTACTGGGTGCGGCCCCAGGAATACAATGGTTGTGGTTGTGGACAACACAAGACTGGTCATGCACGATCGATGACGACGATATATTGTGATCTATAAATCGATCTTTGCACTTCCACGTCTTTCAACTGAAATGATGTTTATGGAATTCTGTATGGTCTTCTCTTATTAAGGACTGACTGGCTTATCTTTTCACCGTCGTTAAAGGATTCTCATTTAAATTATTTCTTACCGAGGATCCTTTTGTAGACCGCATTAAAAACCCATGGAATTTCTTCTGTAATCATAACAGCTCTCACCGAAACAAAATCTACGTATTCTAAACTAAGAATTCGACAATAATCCATTAACCTCTAACCTGCGGCGCCGTGACCAACACCCGTTGCGAATCAACCGGAGTGTTACTAATCGGTTGATGGATCTAAATGATTCACTACGCGACGCCTGCGCAAGTAGGGTTTCTATGGAACTGTTGAGAATGGGCAAATGCATGTATTTAGAATGGAATAGTGGAAGTAGTGGATAATTTTGCTACAGGGGCTATTACTTGAATAAGTGTTTGTGCAATACGAGACTTTCTGGGTTGGGGATGTACCTACTAGACATAATTTAAACGTGAATTTAAAGAGCACTTGAATTAGACATAAAAAAAATAATATGTCTGAAATAAATACTTAGCCTAATTTTAAAGTTTTTAAACAACCCGGATTTAAACAAAATTATAGATTTAGAAAAAAACCCTTTCTTAGTTCACATCTTTTCGATAAGAATTTTTTTCCTGTTGTGTGTCATCTTATCTGTCGGAAAAAATAATTTAAGACACAATTAATAGACTATAATATATAAAAAGACTGGTCCATTCCACCATGTTTAGTTATCAAATGTGAGTAGTTTCAAACTAATCTACTGTCATACAGCTGTCAAATGGTAACCCTAGCCTAACTACATTCTACGAGTAAATGGCCCCGTCATTTCGCCTCACACTTCAATATGGGCCAGCGGTTGATATTACGTGTGTAACCTAATGACTGGCTAATATGAAGTAGGCACTTAGATGTGATGCGCATACGCAACTCATGTAACTATGTTACGAGATTCAGGTGATTCTATAAAAAGAAAAGTTTATTTTATGTTAGTTTTTTTTTAGTAGAAGATTTAGAAATGATATGGTTGGATTGTGTGAAGAATGATATGGCAAGAAAGAAGGTGTCTGATGTGATGATAAGTAATTAAGAAGTATGGAAGAAGCTGCGCCGACCCCAAATGAATTATGATAAGGACAAGAGAATGATGATGAATTTCACCAAAAATACTAAACGAGATCAGCACATGTAAACCACGTTCAAGAGCTGTGACATTGGCATTTGATTTTTTAATTTGATTTTAAAAAACTTTGCAGTAACTCTTTTGAAACGCTCCTTCTTATTTTATCTATTATGAGCTTTGTTAGCGTAACGATAAATCTTGAAAACGTGCTCAACAGATTATCTACAACCATTTAATCTTACAAATGAAGAAGCAAACTTCACAAATGTAGGTCGAGTGCCCTATGCAACATCCTTCGACTTTCATTTAATACTCTTATAGACTAACTGACGTTAACCAGAGATTAAAGTAGGGTCATCAGGCTGTCTACTGGTTGTAAGATTAACAGTTGTTATATTATATTCATACATAATTATTATTGACTCTAAATAACTAGAGATCTTTCATTCATTACTAGAGATTAAAATTGGGAAATCGGACTGAATAGTTGCAAGGGCTTAGTCGATAAATGCCCAATTCTTAAAAACAGCTTCAGAAAGGACCATTTCGGTAAATACCTAGTTCTGAAAATGTCTATCTCTGGAAATGACTGCAAGACTCACAGATGAGGTCTAAATTATGAATTTAGACGTCATCTGTGAGTCTCAATAATTGATATTGATGCTAGAGGTTCTTTCATATATTAATTTGAGTCACCAGTGTCTACCGTCTTGCAATGGATTTACTTAGACTAAATTGTTATTGATACCAGCTAACTAGAGATCTTTCATTTATTATTCATAAATACCTACTGACATTAAACTGAGTTTAAAATTAGGTAATCGGACTGACTACTTGCAAGACCGATTCTCTCTTAAACCATAAATCCTTAAAGATGCTACTTAACTAGAGATTAGCAAATAAATCATTGGGAAATCAGGCTGTGCAGCTGTAAAATCCTTTCATATATATTTTACCTGTGACTTGAAGTCACAATGATCTTTATGTCTTTAGCAATACGGTTGCTGTAAGGTTGCTATGAACTTTAGTCTAGTTACAATAACGTTGCTATTTGATTGTTGTTGTGAGAGGTAAAATAAGAGTAAACGGACTGTATTAGCAAATCTATCTTTAACTGTCGGATTAGACGATGCAGCTGTTGCGAGACCTTCAAATGGATAAGTCGTTTTAGTTAATCTTCTTAGGGGTCGTTACTAATGTGTTTATTTATCTCTTAGTTGCAATGCCTAATAAGGAATGGGTATTTAGTAGATCTCTACTCTACTTAAGGTTGATGTTCCAGGGTAGCCCGCGAAATTCAAATTTTCTTAAGTTTCTTGCAATTTGCAGGCAAGTGATAGGTTGTATGTTGATGACCATTTGATTCGCGGCTGTAAGACGTATGTAGTTACAGAATTATAATCACCAAAATCATTAATACAACCCTCCGAGCTCATAAAGGTGTAAAAATGACTTTTTACAAGGTCAAAGTCATTCCGGAACCTTTATGAGCTCGGAGGGTTGTATTAATGATTTTGGGGATTATAATTCTGTAACTACATATGTCTTACAGCCGCGAACTAAATGTTCATCAACATACAACCTATCACTGGCCTGCAAATAGGGGATCGGACTGGGTCAAAATAATATGATTCTGTTTAGTCCGTAAGTTAGATTATAGAAAAATATTGAATACGTATTTTTTGTTTTATCAAATCAATAAAAAATGACGAAGATAAAACGCGTCAAAGATCTTGGAGTGGGGCTTGAAACGTCACTTGTGTCATGTACTATCATATGACGTCACACGAGTTTTCGAAGCACTGTATCGTCTTCATTTTAAGTTTACGTGAAAAAAGAAAAAATACGTGTCCAATAATTTTTGGAAATAAACTGACGTCGTGTTCTATGAGCTTCCGGTACAATTAGAGATCAAATTAATTTGGTTTTTTGCTTGATTGGTCGTCGTACGTACCATTATCTACATTCGCATCCTTATTATTTAGGGCATAAGGGTGAAAAGAGGCAGACTGTCAGTGAACCTACCTACCCGTCGGGGCTGCGGGTTGTTCGAAAGAGATACCGCGGCCTCGACACAAAGGGTTAAGAAGGAACATGGATGGTTTTAGTAGAAGTCTGTCAATCCCTACCGCTCTGCCTAGAGTGGGACCAGAGCGGGAGGAGTCATTTGATGATTTTCAACATGTTTCCAATCCTCCAAAAAAAAAGTGAGCCTACCTATCTAAATATCTTAAGGTGAATCCTCCAACCATTCCGCGAAATTCAAATTTTCTTTAGTTTTTTGCAACAGGGGATCGGACAAAAAAAAACTAATTAGTCCGTCAGATAGATTTCCATAAATTATTGGACACGTATTTTTTCTTTTTTCACTTAAACTTAAAATGAAGACGATACAGTGCTTCGAAAACTCGTGTGACGTCATATGATAGTACATTTTGACGACACAAGTGACGTTTCAAGCCCCACTCCAAGATCTTTGACGCGTTTTATCTTCGTCATTTTTTATTGATTTGATAAAATAAAAAACACGTATTCAATATTTTTCGATAATCTAACTTACGGACTAAACAGAATCATATTATTTTGACCCAGTCCGATCCCCTATTACCTAGTATATCTATATTGACAGTTGCATACAAATTGTAAAACTATTTACACAGCTTGTGAGCCTGTCCATCTTTTAATTGTCCGGAACGTTATCAAAGTAGTTGCGTGTTGATACATTATTTCAAAAATGTTTTATCAGATCTTTTTACATTTAAAAGTTGCTGTTGGATAACACAGTTTGGTGCAAATTATACTACGACCCACATTGAGTCAATTTGAGCTCTTTGACTCAATTTTGCAAGAATTTTCACTGCCCACGTTATAAAATGTATTAACACTCATTATTCCACTTTTGGGATGATGGCCGAAGCACCGAAACGTTAACTTTTACTTTTTCAGTTTTGCAACACCGTGCTTAATGTCGGTGTTGCGAAGATACAAAAAATGCAATTTGCAACGTGTATTAGGTACGAATTTTCATGAATACCTAAGATACTAAGTGAGTGATTCACCCTGCTTTTGTTACAACACTGAAGTTTTTCTATTTACTTAAACGTTTTTGTAAGATTATAGACAGTAGAAAAATAATATATTAAGTTTATTTACCAGCATGGTAAAACAATCTCACTTAAACTTCATATGTGACGCCGTCTCTCATTTTGGGAAAAGTGAACGTCTTATAGGTCAGCACCATGCTCAGAACTCAGAACCTGAAACATCAAATTCTTGCCCCTTCAATCTACCTTCACCATTCCTTTGCGCTTCTCTTCAATAAAACAAAAAAACTATGAAGTGACTATCAAAAATGTTCGAGCTCCCGTCGAGGGGAGTGTCGGAATCAAAAGTGGCTGCTGGCTTTCCGTGGTATACTTTTAATCTTGTTGGAATGCCGACCGACTGGTCAACTGGACAGCCTACCAAATTTCCTCGAGGCGAGCGGTGCAAGAGTAGGCGAGGAGCGTTTTGAAACGATATATGATATAATAATATGGTATAAACATTGACTTACATATTACTGCGTAAGGACTGGGCGGACCGCATGATAAAATGAAGCCTCGAATTTGGTCCCAAATAGGTCTTGACTAAACCGAAGTTTAAAAGAAAATTAAAATTTAACATTTTTTTTATTAACATTTTAATGAAAGCTTTATTTAATTTCTATAAACCTCGATATTACCACGCCACGCCGCCGCGCCGCTCATACAAGGTTACGTTTACGAGCAGCCTGATTAGTTCTTAAAGATGACTTTAGTGTTTCTCTATATGGGGAACGCATCAAGCAAAATGTTCGGACGACCGTATCTTTAGTTTTTATATCAATGGGTATAAACGATATAATATGGTATCGGAGGTTTTATTGGGTCAAAACCTGGCGAAATTTATTCAAAGGACACAAATAGTTATTGAAAATGGGGTGATACTATAAACTTTGTCATGTTTTACGGATTTATAGTTTAATTTAATTTTATATTTATATTGTGTCTTATATCTTATAGCATCGTATTGGATGTACTGTCTGTAATGTTGCTATTACGAGTGGTAAATAAATAAATGATTGGATCTCATTACTGGAATTTATAGCTTGTTAACTAATTCATTCTTTGTTGAAATTAAATAAAAATAAAAAATAATAAAAAAAACATTTAATTCAGACAAAAAAGTCCATAGACAAGGCAATGTTTGTTAGTAACAAAAATGCTAAAAATAAAAACAAATAAACAAAAATAGTAACAAAAAAAACGAAACGACGACGACGACGACGACGACGTAATTAAATGATAACATTTATTCTCTATCTACAACATCGGAATGAGTTTTCAAGTAAGTATTTTTTTTTAAACAAAATTGATTTTAAACAAAATATAATACATAGGAAGACTGTTCTAGCTAGTAGCTACCGAAAGTCATAGGTAGTTATCACAATAGGTTATCTTGTTAACCTGTCGATGGTAATATAAACTGTGTCGACCCAGAACTGAGCTTAGCGGTTTCGATAGCTTCCATCAGTTCCTGGAGTGAACAAAAACCGGGACACAGGCATATACATCATAATATAGTGTATGATTCCTAACCACGTATCCACCACACTATCCACAACCTTCAAACACCAATTAAAGAACATCCTCATTTATTCATAACGAGATCTCCATTGTACACACGGCTACACATCAAGCTATACAAAACCAGTATAATCTGATCGTTCATTGTGCGAAAAGATCTAGTAAAGTGAGGCCAAGATTAACTGGTTTTGTATAGCTTGATGTGTAGCCGTGTGTACATTAAGAGCGTTGACACTACAAACGCTTCCGCGCGTGCCATCTGCGCAAGCGCTGGCCGTGTGGTCCCAAAGTGGGCAAACACGAGCCTTTTCACATCAAAACACTTTCTCCGTCGTTACGTCGTGTGTGTGTGTGTTTACTCGTATCTTCCTCGTAATAATGACGTGTTTGCATATTACATTGCTTTCTTTGTTTTTTTTCTGTCTCGTTTGAGATTCGGAGACAGACGATGATATTGACATAACATAACATCTGTCTGTTTCTCCGAAGTAACATAACATCATAACATGGCTGAGGTGTACTTAATAGAACACCCACATTAAACCAGTTATGTTTAAGTCAATGTAACAGGGGTCGAGACTCGATCCTCTACCGGGCATAAATTTAGAGTCTGTCACTCTGAAATTCCCGATTGAAACAACGAACAACATTTGATCCGACCTGAGAATCGAACTCAGGACCTAATTATCAGTACTAAATGCATAGTACTGTTACTGTACGGTACTGAATGCATAGTACTGTTACTGTACGGTACTGAATGCATAGTAGGTACTGTTACTGTACGGTACTGAATGCATAGTAGGTACTGTTACTGTACGGTACTGAATGCATGGTAACCGTTTTCTTGTTAGTGTTCCTTCCACCGTCTACGGATAGCACCTTCCATGTCGAAGCCTAGATTCCCTCGGGGCTGCGGGTTGTTCGAAAGAGATACCACGGCCTCGGCACAAAGGGCTAAGAAGGAACATGGGTTTTTTAGTCAGTAGAAGTCTGACACTCTCTAGGTACCGCTCTGCCTAGAGCGGGAAGAGTCATTTGATGATATACCTACCTAACTCAAAAAAAAAAAAATGCCTAGCCTGGCAGTTTGTAACATTGAAACACCTGTTTTCAAAACACTTATCTCAATTTACATAATTAGCCGAACCACCGTTTTGATCTTGTCAATAACTTTTACTTTCTACTAGTAAATTAAGATAGATAGGCGGAAATCAATATCTTAATTGACTAAAAACGTAATAAATGAGATTAGGTACACATAAATTACTTAACTTAGCTAATATAAACGATTTCTTATTAAAAATAAACATAACCTTTAGAACTTACGTAATAAATATAAGAAAAACATCACGGGGATTACAGAATCCCCGAAAGGCTAGGCAGAGAATATGTGGCCATGTTGTAGGTTCTGTTACCTCCCTCTTCACTCCAAAACTTCTGAAAAAAATTTAATAAAACTGCCACAGCCACACTACTCGATACATTCCGAATTTCCGACAACTAAGCGTGAAAACCCACAAACAAAAGCCAGCGTTAAATAACAAACAAACATTCAACAATATTGACAAACAAATTCCAAAGGTAAACAAATTAAAAACATGGTTTCCCACTCAAGTGATCCACCATGAAATCAATTCTCCTCACTGTATGTTCACGGTGTTCGTACAACACTTTGATATGGGAGGCGGACGCGACCATAGTGACAACAATGGCTTTTATTTGTTATTGTTTACATAAATAGCACCTACAAATGTGGTGATTACGAGTAAAATAATAAAACTTTCTTTGAAACTACAATGTGAGTGGTACTCATGTTACTAGGATAATTTATTCATGCTGACAAATGGTAAACATTAATGAATAAACATACTTAGGTTGTTATTACAGATTTTATCATCGAGGATACCTCGACAGCTCTGTTCATACCCAAAAGTTTCAATAGGTCATTGTTATAATGAATGTTGCCAGGTGAAAAAAATCTTATCGAGAATTCTCGTTTGCCAAATCGATTAATATTTATTTTTTCTTGTTTCAGGTCACAGCGTTGGCTGTGCTCAGCATAGCAACGGCAAAAAATACGACGGCAAAAACGAAACCGAAACGACAGTTAGACAACATAAGAACGCATGAAAACTTACAATACTCCCTGGTCCTCCCACACTCAAGAGTTCAACATTATAGAGCACTCGGCAACAACAGACGCATTTCTCATGGACCAACGAAAGGAAAGCTGCCACCATACGCGGTTCAGATGGAACCAGTCGTACAGTATTCCCAAAAGGATCCTCTCTATGACCCTAATCAGGAAAACCAAGAAGAAACGGTTGTAAACAAGAACGAGATCTACGCGCAGTCCAAAATCCTGAACGTAGATGACCAGTCCAGTGCCGAAAGCTACGGTCCACCTTACGGCACTCTGCCAACCGCTCCTCTGTACAGCCAGCATCCTCATTACTACGAAGAACCTGAACCTATTATCGAAATCATTATTAAGGAGTCTAATGAGACGCTCCCGGCACCTCCTCCTCAACCAATTCAAAAGAAAAAGAAGGAACCCGTACACGTTTTCTATGTGAAATACAGTAAAGACCCTCATTCTAAAGACAAGGTTATTTACGAGAAACCTATACCCGCTATTACTCCTCCAACCAACGATGAGGACGAACATCATGAACATGAAGATGAATATGTGACGGTGACTCCTGAACCTTATTATCCTCCTAGGAGTACCACTTTAAGAGCCATAATCAAGCCCGAATCCGAGCAGTACCACAGTGACAGCAGTGTAAAGATTACTTTTGGCAGCGAAGGTCGCCATTATGGCGACAGGCGTGAAAGCCACAGTCACTCTGAACACCATGAAGAGACAGCACCAAAACCTGCTATTGCTTTACCCAATTCGCCCCCACAACCGTCTCCACAGAGCCACCACAGCGTCCAAATTCATCAAAGTCATCCACAATTAGAGCGATCAGCGTCTCCAAAGCCACAGTTTGTAGAATCGAGTACCAGACCGTCATTCTTACAACATCAACACCTACACCAGCATCAGCAGCAGCAGCAGCATCAGCAGCAGCAGCAGCAGCAGCATCAGCAGCAGCATCAGCAGCAGCAGCAGCAGACACAATTCTTCAGGTCTGGACCCCCGCAAGCTCAGAGCCGAATTCAATTCCAGCCTCAACCAGTACCAAATGAACAACAGCTTCCAAGACAAGGTCCTTCAGTGTCACCCTTCAGACCTCAATCGCAACCACAAACTCCCCGAATCCCATTTGGACCTACTCCTACCTTCAACGCAGCTTTCTCGAACGGTCCCATTGGTCCAGTATCACATTTTGGTAGCCCAACTGCTCAAAGCCCAGTTACTGCTTTCCCTACACCTTCATTCCCTAGAGCAAATAATGGACCCAGTTTCCATTCACGCATTAATGGTCCACCTTCCTTTGCTTCCAGACCACAGTTCAATGGACCCCCAAGAGCAAGTTTCCACTCCGGACCGCAACGGCCTTTCCCATCCGGACCTAAGACTTATTTCGATGATCCCAAATACTTGCAAGAGAATTATCACACTATCACTACTGATCAAGCTGACTCTCCCAAACAGCAACAGTTACCTAGCCGACCGCTGCAATCTTTCGGTGGCCCAAGCCCCAGCCCTAGCCCAGTCCAATTCCAAGAGCATCGCCGGCCTCCTATTGTTCCGCTCAACCAACAACTTCCTCAGCAGAGACCAGCTCAGCAATTCGATTCAATCCACAATAAACCATCTATCGCTATCAATCCCAGTGCGTCCCCATTCTTCAACCTGAAACCTTCCCCACCACTTATTGAAGACAATCGCCCACCTTTCCATCAACATTCCCCGCAGCCCCAACCACAGCAACAATTTAGTTTTCACCAAGGTCCTCAGGCTCTACCTAGACCATCTCCCCAGATTCCATTCCAACAGCAACACTCATTCCCCTCACCATCACCCTCTCCCCAAAATCAGTTTGTTCCATCACCTTCTGCTGCTCCTTCATTCAACTTCCACCCCCAACCCTCACCAACGCCTGATGTCTTCCACCAAGGTTCACCGTCAGAAAGACCTTTTAACCACCCATCAAATATTGATCATCAACAAAACATTGGTGGTTTAGTTCCTGGTGGAGGTGAATTGGTACCGGCTATTTCTAAATATGAACAACACATTACCGTTAATGGACCTACAGCTCAACCGTTCAGTGGCCTCGGAGATCCTAGTCCTAGTCAACCGTCACCAACTCCTAGTCAACAACAGTACCATCAATTACAACAACAGCAAAATCAACTACAACAACAACATAATCAACAACAACAGCGTCACCAGCAAGAACAACAACAGCGACAGGAACAACAGCAGCGTCATCTACAACACGAGCAGCAGCAGCGTCAGCAACACGAGCAACAGCAGCGTCAGCAACAAGAACAACAACAGCGTAAACAACAACATGAGCAAAGACAGCAACATGAACAGCGGCAACAGCATGAACAAGAACAACGTCAACAACAAGAACAGCAACATCGTCAACAACAACAGCAGCAGCAGCAATACCAACAGCAGCAGCAACAATTGGACGCGGAACAGGAACAAGTCAGGTTGCAATTAGCTCATAACGTCCAAAAACAACAAGAAGAAATTCAAAGGTTACAAGCGCAACTATTGCATTCACAACATGAGCAGCAACAACAAGAACAATACCAAAACATTTACCAGCAACAAGTACAAGCTACATCGCCAAGGTCCCAATACATCCAAGAAAGATCAAGACCACATCCTACATTTTCCTCAAGCACAGCGTCCCCTCCATACTATCAATCAACATCTAGGACCGTGGAAATCAAACCCACAACGTCGAAATATGTATCATCTACGCAAAACTCAGTAACTTCTGCACCTGCAACTAAAAAGGATGAGAAGAAAAAGAAGCCATCTATTGAACTTCCTGATGAAGTACCAGATGACCTCCGTCAGCAGCTTTTGTCTTCTGGCATCTTAGATAATGCTGACATCAGTGTTTTGGATTACGATAAAGTAGGGGACACACCTCTGGATTCTCTGCCTCCAGATCAGTTGGCTAACTTTTTCAGTGCTGGAGGTGGCCAACAGATAGCAGCTAGTGAAAATAGACCCGTCTATGTTAAGCGTAACGGAGATTCTATTCAATCTAGAATTGATGAAGACATTGAAGATGACCAGGAATTTGCTGCTTCTGAAAATGTTCCCAGTTATGTTGCTCCTCCACCAAATGGTCAAGCTGTTGAAATGAAAGTTGTTCATTTCAACCCTGATACTGCTGAGGGACAGCAATTGGCTGAGAAATACATCAAAGAAAACGCCACACAAGTTGATCCCGTGGCATTAAACGACAAAAGGTATAACAGATATTTGCCCTTAAAAGTAAGTGGCAATCAGTTCCCGCTACCGGATATCCTAAAAGGCAGGAAAGTAACTTCAGTTGTTGTTCTGGCCCCCGTTGAGACTGAAGCCTTGGGCGCCCATGCAAGGACAGAGCGAGCAGCCGAAGAAAACTTGAAAGGAATTAAGTTTGTCGCAGGTCCGAGCTTGCAAGAATTACTCAAACGTCCAACAAAGGACAACTTCAAGAAATGGTTGGAGGTTGAGAAGAAAACCGCCACTGATTTGCAATCAGTCGTCTTGCTTGTGACTGGGTAAGAATATGTCACTGCTTATTTTAACACTAAGCTTATTAACTTGTGCTTTTATGATATTGTTTTAATACAACGTTTATTTACAGGGATGCTGAAACTGCTGATGGAAAAGAAATCTTCATGTACGACATCGCTTCTGGAAACGTGAACAAACTCGACGGTGACCTATCAAACGCATTCGTTGAGGCTGCTGAGAACAACTCTCTAAGCAAAGACATTGAATCATTGGCCATTGAAGGAGAGGGTACTCCAGAAAATTTTGACAAGGATGAAAGCGACGACGTGGCTGCGGAAGGTTCTGAAAATGTGCCATTATATGTAGACTTATCAGGTTTAAACTTAGATCAGGGAAACACAAACCAAGTGTCAATATCATCAGGTTACAGTAAAACGAAACACGGCAGATCGTTTAGGAGACATTGATATGCAAAATGCCAAATGGTGTCTGATCCTTGTAAATAGTCTAGTATTAGTATTACTAAATTAAATTCAACGCGATTGTTGCGTGTAGTCGTAATTGTTTTTTTTACAAAAGTGATAATGGTTGTACAATATAAAATAACTGCCTATTAAACTTACTTTCATTTTCAAACCTGCTTTCCTCACAAATACACATACGCCTACATTAATGATAAAAAATAATCATAAAATAATATTATATGGCTATTTAACTGGTTAGTATAGTATTCGTATTTTGGTCAGCAGAAAAATATTATCTGCCAGCAGAAATAGCTAATTATGACGAGAATAAAATAGATGACACAATTTTTTTTGCTATTTTCAAATTCAAAATGAAGGAATGATAATTATACAATGAGATTATACACATCACACTTATGTCACAGTCATGAGTAGTCACTCATGACTCGGTTAAAAATAATAAGAATGTTTTTAACACAAGGCTGCTATTTTTATTTCATAATTATTTATTATTGCATTTCAATCGATATCCATAATCGAGTGGAATCGATTCCAACGAATATTACTTTTCCCATCTGGCAACACAGACTCGAGCTGTCAAACATATGGATTATTTATGGTGGAAGAGGTCTCTACCGCAGTGTAAAATTTACAGTCTTTATTTATTTTCATGTATTTTGCTATAGTTTTTGACTTGTAATCATGATGGAAGGTTCTCTTAGTAAATGGACAAATGTGATGAAGGGGTGGCAGTACCGGTGGTTCGTGTTGGACGAGAATGCTGGCCTGCTTTCCTATTACACGGTAAGTGACGTTTCATACTAACCGTATTACCAAATTAAATGTGGATTATTGCTGTTATTTCTACACAGATTTCCCTCATAAGTGTTTACTTACCTTGAGCATATTGTATGTACAAGTTCAGTTAATAGAATTTAAAAAAATATTAATTCAAGATTAACCTTCTCATGAGATTATACACAGAAGAAACACTTAAAATGCATAAAAATACACATTAACATGAACTCTGCTCCATACCGTGACCTAGTACTGTAAGTCAGAATTAATAGAACTGTGATATAAAAATAACCTAATAAAGTTTTAAAAACTTTAGTGGCAATGTCAAGGCTAAGCATTTGTTGTTTATGTGTACCATAGATGCCAAGGCGAGGAAAAAGCCTTGGGTATACGGCCTATACAAAGACTTCATGCTGATTAATGATAGCAAAGAGTTTAACAATACTGTAAGAGAGAGTAGAATGATTTTTCTGAAGACCGGCTAGAGTTACTGTGCTAATTTATAATGATAATATATCAAAATGAAAGACTACTACTTACTAAGTAATAGATGAAAGTTTTTACAGTTTATTTTACCTTAGAAAAATAAAACTTATTTTGTATGGTATTAAATTAAACTTTAAAAATACTTTCATCATCGTTAATAAGCAATAATTAAACATCTCTCAACATTGAGGGAATATTTTATTAACTCCTCTCTTTACATACAATTGAGGCTAAACTGTGTCAGGATTGCATTATTTAAAACAGAAATAGATGACACTGAATATTTAAACATTGTTAGATGCATTAGCAGAATTAACAAAACTTACATTGTAGGCTTACAAAACTTTTATATGTTTCAAACATTAGTGTTGCATCTTATCAAACTCCATTGTGTTTCATTATCTCAAATTCAAATTATATGACTAAATCCACTAAATCATAGGTACAAAATACTAAAATCTAATTCAGTCAGTTTGTCAGGATTGCTAAGTGTAATCTAATAGGCACCATCATATAATAGGCATCTATGATACATATACAATGACTCATATTTGTATTTGATAGGAAAATGCAATAATTGTTACTTTAAGAATATTTTTATCAGTATGATTTGCAAAATATTTTGATTGAATGATTTGTTTTGTCAAACAATCAAACAATTTCTATGAGTACCTATCATTTTGACATGACAATTTTCCTTCTTTAAAAAGTGTCCTGAACACATAGAGGCTTAGTGTATATGATTATTATGAGCATTATCAGTTTAGTAGGCCAGCTTTTATAAAAAGAAACATTCTGGAATCCATCAATCCAAAGACTGGTGTCGGTAGATGTCACAGTCTTTTATGACAAACTTATACTGTAACGGTTACGGAGAAAGGTCACAGATTCTGTAGGCAAGCTATTATATGCAATAATCAAACAAAAGCCAGAAAATTCTTATCTAAACTTCATTATCATAATTAAGCACTTCCTAAATATTTTTATTGACGCCATTTTCAGCTTGACTCAGCGCTTTCTTATCTTTCAAATAGTTTTGCCTAAAGAAATCATAGAACATGTAGTATACAAATATGACATTTGGGAAGTATAGTATGGTGATTCCTAGTGGGGCCGGGCAGCTTGGTAGGAACACCTGCAAGGAGTATATCAGCATTAACGTGAACTGGATCTGTAAAGAGAAAAAGTATGCATTACTATTTATTAGACCAATAAATCAACATTTTACATAAGAGAATGTATGAATAAAACCTTTTATACCATGGCAATGACTTGTGAAACTCACGCCCTTTTCCCATGTGGTAGACAGAAACCACAGAACGCAACCTGCTATAATCCTTACATACTTCTTTTGTCTCGTCCACATTCATACATCTGGGTAAAATTACGATCACACATTTATGACAATTCATAATTAGAAAGAAAGAAAAAAATTGCATTTTGCCTGAATTACGACCCATTTAGCCTACAAGTTACTCTGCTCTCCAAATTGTATTTAAATGGTCAAGTATGATACCTCAACAAAGAATTTGAATCATCTTTCACGTACATATATTTTTTATCAATGGTAGAGTACCTGGTTACATTATAATATGGTTAGATATTGTGTCAAAAATTAAGCCTAAATAAAACCTACCAGGTCTCATTTAGGATCTTCATCTATTATTAAATATAAATACCTTAAATTATCGCCACCAATCTCAGAAATAGTCCCATCAGCATAATTTATCTCCCCATCAAATTACCTCTTCAATCAGATGTGCAAATAGGGCACATAAACGTCAGCACATTCAGTTAAACTATTTCAAAGGAAATGATAATAAAATGCTAATGAACCAACCCACCCTTATTCTTGGAGAAATGGTTCATTTATGTTGAACTAGCTGATGCCCGCGGCTTCGCCCGCGTCAAATTATATATTAAAACCCTCCTCGGGAACAACTCTAGCCATTGGTGAAAACAGCGTGAAAATTGGTGCAGTAGTTTTTAAGTTTATCGCGAACAGACAGACAGACGCTGCGGAGGACTTTGTTTTATAAGATGTAGTGATACTTGGAGTACTCCCATGTCATTTTAGAGGGATCAAAGTGTGTCCTGTGTTCAGTGGGTTTTGAAATATGATGGACCAATTTTGAGATAATTTGGGCACAAATTGTTGCTGATTCTAAGGTATTCTCTCTGAGCTCCACGAGCTGATCCCACCATCTCCCTGCAGGGTATCACCGATACCTAGTCGACATTCCACACATTCGAACGAAGCGCTTTGCTGGGTCCTTTATTATGCGCACAGCCAAGGAGTGGAATTCCCTGCCTGCGTCGGTTTTTCCGAGTTCATATAACCCTAATCTGTTTAAGTCACGAGTAAACAGGCTTCTACTGGGTAAGCTCGTTCCATCGTCTCTGCCCTTAGGGCAAGATTGAAGTCAAGAGCAAGCCCATTTAAAATTATAAAAAAAAAAAAACTCATGTTGTATGACGGGTTGGTGTCCGCAACTTCACGTCCAAAGCACATGTATTTTGAACATCATTCGATCAACTCCAACTCCCCGAGAAAGGCCAGCAACCCATTGGTGTTGCTGACGATCTTGCGGAGAGTAGCTGGGTTACCGAAGTTTTTTGCCCTGTAGGAGGCAACCTCTGGAAAGGTATTCTTAACCGGAGCTATAATTCGATTGAGCTTTTGTCGATATCTTGCGTAAATTACCTAATCATAAGAACTTGGTTTGCAATCTAGAAACCATTTAAATTCCACAGCTTTGTATGAATTCAATAGTTTGGATGTGGACCTTGGAAACCTGTAAAAAGCTTTCATATTCTATTGCGAATGTAGCAATATGTAACACGTCTATCCTTCAACCAGGGCCATAGGCCATCGGCCTATCTGCAAATGCGTAATTTATCATCAAAGTAAAGCCTAACCTTTTAAGTTGTAATTAACAAGAGGCCACAAGTCGACGCTTACCACAGCGTGGTCCAATGGACTAAACGATTTATTAATGGTGGTCACGTATTTAACGTATTACAGATTGCTAATGAGGTAGTAGTCTTCCAAATGCAGAGTCACAGTCATACTTAAATATAGCCTAGCCTTTTCCCAGGTATTGACGTCTTCCAGCCGAGCCGTATGCAACTGGACAGGTATAAATTGTCCATCGGCCTATCTGATCTTCATAACCTAGTAACTAGCTAACACGATGGCTCTTTCGGGCGTCGCTTCTTGCTTAAATTCATTCTGTCCATACAATATTGGCATATCAAATGAGAAAAGTGGTAAACTTTGCACTAAAACACCAAAATAAAATTAAAATCGTAGGATCAAGCTACTGCTCCAAAACTGTCGAATCGTGTACGGTTTAACCTTGCTGTTTCTGCCAGCCGTTTGGCAGGAAATTGGGTTTTCGACATCCCAGCGGATACATCAGTATGAATTGAAATAGGAGCCTTCAATTTGAAGAAAGTATTTTGTGCTAGAAATATAAAACTTTTCCAGTATTCATAGCCCAAGCTAAGGCTTTTTGATACAGACAGAGTCTAATGCAATATTCTGGTTATTATTTTTGAACTGATCATAATAATATCTCTGCCAAAAGCGTTTACGTCATATCTTTAATATTGTTTTTCTGTAAATAGTACATATTTGATACGATCGCTAAACAGGTTTTGATCAACATATTACTTGACACTAATCTGCGAATTGCTTTAAACTTAACAATTAAACTTTAATGAATTTCCCGGGCTATCTTAACAACTTAGATTGATAGTGTATAGAGACCGAAGCAGCTCAAATGCGTGTGCGTACACGCACCATTGGAATATGTGAATCTCATAGTATATGCAAGACCACACGGAGATCCTAGTTTAGAGTGTATTAGTGGTTATCAGACCTCTGAGAATTCCTACTTTACTACACTATACTTGGAATTTATTACTTATTGGTGGAATAGGGGATCGGACAGGGTCAAAATAATATGATTCTGTTTAGTCCGTAAGTTAGATTATCGAAAAATATTGTATACGTGTTTTTTGTTATATCAAATCAATAAAAAATGACGAAGATAAAACGTGTCAAAGATCTTGGAGTGGGGTTTGAAACGTCACTTGTGTCGTCAAAATGTACTATCATATGACGTCACACGAGTTTTCGAAGCACTGTATTGTCTTCATTTTAAGTTTACGCGAAAAAAGAAAAAATACGTGTCCAATAATTTTTGGAAATCTATCTGACGGACTAATTAGTTTTTTTTTGTCCGATCCCCTATTAAGCACAGGTCAAGTACTCAAGTTACTAGACGAGAACTGTTATGTGTTGGCTTACGTTACAACCTGACCATATAATAGGGATGAAAAAAATATATGTTTCTACTTTCTGTTTAGCCCGTCAGTTAGATTATCCAAAAATATTAGATATGTACTTGTTTTTTCTTTTATCAAATTAATGAAAATTGACGAAGATAAAACGCGTCGAAGTTCACTTTTTATTAAAAAATGTAGGTACTGAAATGTGACGTCTCACGAGTTTTCGAAGCACTGTATCGTCTTCTTTTTTGTTAACGTAAAAAAATTAAAATAAATGTCCAACATTTTTTGGAAATCTATCTGACGGAGTAATTAGATATTTTTTGTCATCTGACAACTTCCTCTCAATACCTTCATAGATCCATAGATCATTGTGTTCCAAGAATTATTAGCAAAAGTACTTACCATCTGCATAATAGTGAGCCATTTCTTATACTTGATAAGGATAGCCTTCATCTTCGGACTCCCCTCTGCGGATAGGAGGTAGTAACTATACATGATAACATGTACCGAGTTGTTTATCATTGGTGAGAAGGAAGTTATTCCACCTGTGGACAATAATACTTGTATTAGGTATTAAAATAGGTGGACAAATTTTAACACAGCGTTCAGTAAGTCTAACCAAAGATATCTAAACAAAAAAAAACATTAAATAAAGTGTTTTTTTTTTACTCAAAGTAATAAATTGCCGGCACTCTAGAACAAACTCATCCTTTATGAGTAGGTACTTAAATGCGTTTTTCTTATTATTTTTTTTACAATCGTCCTATTTTTGGTGGTCTGAATGTTTTCTGAAATTTTGTCCACCTATTTTAATGGGACCTTATATATTTGGAGACTAAATATTCCTACCTATCCACCAAAGAGCGATGGATGGACTGTGAAGGATGATATGGCTAGAAAGGAGGTGACGGCTGAGATGACGAGTAATAGAGAAGTTTGGAAGAAGAAAGTCTGCGCCGCACCCAAGTAAATTTGGATAAGGACAGGACAATGTTTTTTACCCGGCGAAGCCAAACAAAAGGAAGGGCAATGATTTTGGCAGTCTATGTATGTATGTATGTTCCACCAAAGCGCCTAAACTACCGAACGGATTTTAACAAATTAGGTGTCAATAGATTCGTAAGAATAGCCCGGGTGACATAGGCTATATAAATTTTATAAATTCTTTTTATGACGGAATTTAAATGTCAAAAACTTACCTCAAAAAATATTAAATTGAGATAATCATAGCAAGTTTGGTATCAAATGAAAGGTGTTCTCGCGGTCTAGTCTGTGTTATTTACTCGTATTATGTAAATAACAAACCAATATTTTATTCGTAGTCGGGTTTTAGATTTTTAAACTTGTTGAAATTGGTTTTTTGTCGTTCAAGAAGTAGAGTTTTTGGCACAAGTAATATGATAAACGCCCGCGTAGTTAGGTAAACGTCTAATGGGAGCTTACTACTGGGATAAAAAGTATCCAATGTGTTAATCCAGGTTATAAATTATCTGTGTGCAAAATTTCTCCAAATCCGTTCTGTGGCTTTTTGCGTACATGAGTTCACGACAAACATTCATACATCCATCCTCACGAGGTATCGCATTTATGATAGTAATAAGATAGCTTTTAGTTTTGATTAACTATCGTCCCTTCGGGGACTAGACATGAAGTTACTTGTCAACAAGGATATCCAGAGATTTCAGTTTGAAACCGATGTATCAGATAAATGGTCTGGGCTTTGGGAATTCATCTAATGGATCCTGTCAACCTGATTCCATTACGCATGTGGTGTCAATTTAGGTGCCGACTACGTTATCATGTTATCTGGTATAATCTCAAATCCAATCACGGGTTTTAAGCCTCTGGGAACATGTTTATCTATACTAATATTGTGAAGAGGTATTTGTTTGTATGTAGGGGTTAACTCTGGAACTAATGATCCAATTCTAAAAAACATTTCACGGGCTGAAAGCTACATTATTCGTGGGTGATAAGGCTATAAATTATATTTCATCATCATCATCATCAGCTTATTGCAATCCACTGCAGGATATAGGCCTCTTTAATCTTAATTATATTTATTTCGTGCATAATAACCGCGCTATCACAATTTTTGCGGACGAAGTCGCGGGCTAAGTTCTAGTGTTACCTACCTACATAAACTGGTAGCAGACTCGTACAGAGTATAAATTATTTGAAATTGGGTAAAGAAGAGGTGTATTCGACAGTACACGAACCATCCATCCGCCACTTACTTATATTTTTTTGAATCGTCTGAACTAACCCACTCTTGGGCAAAGGTCTCCACCCATACCTTCTACTTTTCAATTATGCTTAGTCCTTAAAAAAATAACTTCTATAAGTATAACGCATGTTGTTTTATGATATTGGAAGAATCAACTTATAGGAGAAGATTTTGTGATAAACTTCGTGGCCTTGCGAATAAATTATGCTAAATAGAAAACGATACAAGATTCGCAAAGGTGGAGTCTGCCTTAATAATATTGTTATAGGTTTAGTCAATTTCTTGACTGAGCAGGTATAGGGAACAAATTAGTTTTGATTTGATCGTAGACCTTTAGATCATAATCTCGAGCATTCGTTGTTGCGGTTGCGTCGCTGCGTGCTTTCGTGCTCGCAGTGTTCGTTGTTGCGGGCATTCGGTGGCGTGTGGTTCGGCGTGGTGACTTTCGGAATGACGTATTGCACTCGTAGTTTCGTTCTTCTTCCGTCCTTCTGACATTCAAAAGTGCCTGTAATGGCTTACTCGAAATAAAATATTTGAGTTTGAGTTTGAATCAGCCTATTACGTTACACTGTTACCTATACACAGGCTTCCTCTCCACGAAAGGGTAGTAGGATCGGCTACCCAGCACGCAAGCTAAATGCGTGTTGGATTAGAGATGTTATCATCATATTTTTAAACCGCTTTTATTAACTTCACATGTAACCATGTTCAAAAATATTAGAAGTTAAATTTGACCCGCTTCCAGGTTTCCGATTGAGCTGAAATTTTGAATCTATGTTTATTTTGAATAACAAGGCATGGTTATCTAAGTAAAATCATTCTCCAATACGACGGACTGGTTTTTTTTAAGAATGAGGGTCAAATTATTAAAAGGGTTTACTGAGAACATGAGAGATCAAATAACGATAAATAAAACTACGTCACTCAAAAGCGTGTTTTTTTACTTTATTGGGTTCCAAGAGTTGACCTCGCGGTGTTTTCTTGCACTATTTTGAGACCGGAGCAATTAATTAAATTGCATAAAGCAAAACGCTGGCTGGGGTCGACACCACGACCTACGAAGTCGAGGCCGTTCCCAAAGGGCCCTTTTGACCTTATTAGTTTTGTTTGTTTTGGGTAATTTTTAAGGATTTTTTTGTTATAAATGCCAATTAAACACAATTTCTTTCTTTCTTTTTTCTCAAAAGCTTTATTCGCCATACACAAAGCTACAAAAGTACTTACAGACTTTGGCACAAGGTGCTCAAGTACGTACCTACTCAAAGCGGAAGGCTGAGTACATTCTCAGTGAAAGTAAATTGATTGATTGTAACATCTTCTTGAACATTTCCCACGATACCAGTTAAATGTCAAATCGCTTCGATGAGTGGTTTGAGTTTTTGGGGTTTTTTTATTCGTTTTGTTACATGTTTCTTTAAACAATTCTTGTCTATTCATAAGAATGACATCTAAGTCGTCCCACCATTTTATGCTTGATATCTGGGATAAGTAATATGTCTAAAAAGGCCGTACCTGATGTAAACTCAACTTTGTTATCTATCTTCTACATATATAATAAAAGGCAAAGCTTACTGCCTGAGGATCAACCAACACACAGGCCAACCTTTAGGGCTACAAACTGTAAATTTCGCACAAGTAGTCCTCTCATGACGTAGGCATCCACTAAGGGAGAATTTTCCAAAATTCAACTCCTAAGGGGGTGAAAAAGGGGGGCAAAGTTTGTATGGGAAGTCGTCAATTTCACGCGGGTGAAGCTGCGGGCAAAAACTAGTCATTAATAAGCGGATTTAAAGGAAACTGATGGTAACCAAGGTTACCGACATAACCCGAAGAATTGCCAAGCTTAAGTGGCAGTGGGCAGGGCACATTGCTCGAAAAACGGATGGCCGATGGGGCCGGAAAGTTCTGGAGTGGCGACCGCGAACCGGAAGACGTTGCGTTGGAAGGCCTCCCACTAGGTGGACCAATGACCTGGTGAAGGTTGCGGGGATCCGCTGGATGCGAGACGCACGGGACCGGTCAATGTGGCAACCCTTAGGGGAGGCCTATGTCCAGCAGTGGACGTCTTTCGGCTGAAATGATGATGATGATGATGGTAAATTCCAATAGACGTAATGCTGCTAATGCCATCTGAGAGAAATCCATCAATTTTTTCACCCAGATTATTAAGAGTCATTTACATAAGCATTATACAAGAAACTCCACAGCTACTCTCTAAACTTCATCTCTAAGTATATAATCCCAAAAGATAATAAGAACATTAATTCCGCTAGACACCATTTGGCTATCAGGACCCAAAATCATCATTTCGGTCCTGATGCGACGAGGACTTATCAATATCCATCGGGTATGTTCCCAATCCCGGGCGATACCTGACCCTTTTATCACGAAAGTAGTCCCAAATCGTGCTTGTAACCCTAAATTACCGCTTGATTTGCTTTTGGGGTCTATATTAAGGGTATCGCTAAGAATATTTTGATCATTATTGGTATCAATAGAGCAACGCTCTTCACAGATGATAAACAAGAATTTACATATAACCTCACGAAGGCGTAATATCCGAAGGGTTACGTAGAGGTGTACCTTATGGTATACCCATACGCATCCTTCTAATATACCTTAATGCGAAAATTTGTGAGGATGTTTGTTACTCTTTCATGCAAAAGTTACAGAACGGATTTAAGTGAAATTTTGCACACAAACAATTTATAACCTGGATAAACACATAAGGTACTTTTTCCAGGTAGTATGATGCCGATTCCCGAGGGACAATTGTCGAATTCCACTAGGGAGAAACCGTGGGCATAAGCTAGTGCTTACATAAACTCACGCGTTTTCCTACCTGCCACGACCACGATTCTTACATACTCCTTTTGCCTTGTCCACGTTCATACATCTGGTCATACACGCACGCCCATTGCGAGTACTACGCACCTGTCCTTTCTGAAGACATCTCGACAGTTATTAGGACAAGGACTAGAAAAATAATTCTTACAACGAAAATATAAAGGTCTCTTTTCTTTTGATCTCATTTGGAATGCTTTGACAGAAATGTCTAACAATGCCAATAAGCATCCATTTGTTGGGAAAATTCTTTTGGAGAGGCATGGCCGTCGTCAGTCCATAAAATTAAACACTGGACCTCCATTGGAATGCACTAGAGCTACGTTACGCGATGCCTTTGGCACGTCTAGTTAGTAATTTGCATTCTCTGAAATTCCAAGCGCTCCGTCTCTAAGATTGGCCTGTCACTGCAGTCACCTACTATGTGTATCTCAGTAGCTTTGATAACTTCCGTTTGTGACAAGTTGATATGTTGGTACGAAGGTGGCGGGTTGTTTACTGATGCCGTTTGTTACAATGCTCTTTTGTCGTACTAAGATTATTTGTTTTGTTGTCTTTTTTCTTTCACACTCGATTCTTCTAACAAGAAGAGAATGCATAACATAACATCACCCCTGGAGTCCCCAATGGTTTAAGCAAAGGTGTGCCCATTAGTTCACCCACATTTTGTAAGTTATGTAAGTCTCATGTAACAGATGGCGTGCCTATTGTCACCAAATGAGCACAATTCCAGGCTCCGTGGCTTCTACTGAGAAATTCCTGATGGAAAAACCTGGAAATCGAACCCTAGCAGGCAGAGAATGCATGTAGGATTGAATTAGTGTGTTTAGTTTAAGTCTGTCGTGATTTGGTAGTTATGTTAGCACAGCTAGTTTTTCGCCACGTTTTCGACCGTCTGAAGGTCGGAAATTGCGGCAACGTACTGCCAAAAAAAAAAGAAAAGTAGAAATCCGTCCAGGCGTTAGACGTGAAAATGGTAAGAAACAATGTAACTTTAGCGGTTATAATATAAGTATGGCTATAAATATTACCTTATCTTTTGAATAGGTTACGTCAACTTTATCTTGTATTTCTATTTACACTCTCCGATATATTTAAAGAAGCGTAAAATCCGTTCCATTCTAAACGATTTACACTTATGCATGTTGTATCTTTTCAATTATAGGACTTGTGTTTGCGGTTAGAAACCTTTCATTTGACTCGCTGGCTTCATTGCAAATTAAGTGTTATGAGAGCCAGTCAGCCAGTCGACAAACACGAAGTATCCAAGGCACACACATTATACGCTGTTATACAATAACATTTAATATGATATCAACGAAGGTCTCACGCGAGAGGTAGACCGTTCGGAATTAAACTCTCGCTTTTTGCCGATAGAGTTTGTTTTTCGTTGTGGTCAATGCCCAACCCATCACTTTCACTGACCACCGCTATCTTCGCAATACTTGTCCAGCGATAAACTACTAGACATTGTTTAGGGTCAGTTTTATCAGTGAATGTGTGGCCGGAGTGAGATAACATCGAGATGTAATCGTCTGACGGAATTACGGAACTCCTTAATTGGAGCAGAGGTTATGGATGGATGGAAAGTTGTTTATTGGGATGGGAGGATGGCAAGATGATGGATTATTTACAATGATTAAAGATAGTTCTTGCACGAAAGAAACTCGTTATGTATTGGCTAGGCCTACCTGGCTTTGCATGGGCACCCATCCACAAACCAACCTAGCCAAGGTTAGCTTTTCTTTTTAAAAAACTATATTGTTATTTTTGCTTCCGAAGCAAATCAACTAGAACAAATGCTCCAAGACCTGAGCACTGCAAGCCTTGAGGTTGGACTGACGATGAATTCGAAGACTATAAAGTCATGAGCAATGCCGCTAAATATAGGGTCGAGGTTGATGGGCAGGAAATACACTATGTCGACGAATATATCTCCCCCCTGGGCCAGCTAGTTTCCTTCAATAACCGACAGGACAAAGAAATCGACCGTCGAGTTGAAAATGCCTCGAGGAGCTACTAGTCCATGAAGGCATTTATGAAGGGCGACCTTCCTATTTCACTGAAGCGCAAGCTGGTCGACATGTGTATCCTGCCTATCCTAACCTATGGCGCTCAGACTTGGTCTTTGACTAAAGCTCAGAAGTCCAAACTCAACGTTTGCCAAAGAGCGATGGAACGTAGCATTCTTAAGATTGATTCCCCGATCGAATGCGCAACACTTTAATACGGTCTAAGACAGGCATCGCCGATGTTGGCCTTAAGGTTGAACAAGCCAGTCATTCTTCCATACAAACTTATGAAAGTGATTACTCCTCTGTTTGACGGTGTAGGTTCAAAATTAAAAATTGTATCTACTGGTCTTATCATTATCTAGGTCTGTATGGAAGCAGAATTGGAAAAAAAATATTGATTTGGAAGTTATGAACGTCAAAACTTTCATATTTTAGCACTGATTTTAACTCATCTTTGGGCGTAAATAAGTAACGTATATAGTATGAAAAAGAAAAAAGTGAAACTATACGGACATAGATTAGATATTAAAAAATTTAAATAATTTGATTTTGAACAGATACATTCAATAGATTTTTCATGAAACCAAATATACCAAAGGTCTGCATATAAAATTTCTTGCGCCCGTTTTAGTTGTGTCTCTTTCGCTCTATGCATTTCGCTCGTGATGTCGGATGAAATGGCATGCATTTTAGCCCCGCCCACCAACTAGTTCGTGCCGTTGGCTTGTTTACCCTTAAATCTACCATGTTAAAATGGAACTGGGCGGGTCACGTTACAAGGGTGAAACCGGGCAGATGGGCGAAGATAGTAACACAGTGGGTGCCTGAAGACGGCCGACGTAACCGAGGCAGGCCCAAAAAACGCTGGCGTGAGGATCTGCACCCCTATTGCGTATCTTTTTAACGTCAGTGGCTATCAGAAATGTCCATAGATTAACTGTAAATTGGTTATGGTTTGGTACATTTTTTTCTTAAAAACTCACCATTTGACAGTTATTTAATAGACATTATAAGTTATCCACTGTCATTAGAAGATACACAATAGCCCTGCTGGACTCATTCTCAACGGATTGGAAGGAGAAGGCAAACATTTTTTCTTTCTTTTTCTTTCTTTCTTTAATTGTAAAAAAACTTGGAAAGCCATGGGGGAGGCCTTTGCCCAGCAGTGGGACAGTGTAGGCTAAGAAAAAAAAAATAATTCGAATCAAATGTTTTGATCTAAACATAAGTCTATACACCCCTCACAGAACTATTAACAAAATAAGAATTGTCACGTTGACCGCAGTCTTGACTAAACAAGCAGAATATTCCGCTGAACAACAACTATGGGTAATGGGCGCTCTGTATATGGGTCACGGGGTTACATCTTGACTGCGAAAACGTGATATGTTTTAAAAAAAAAAAACACGGTACAGAAAACTGTATGCAAAGGCATACAGTTTTCTGTACCGTGTTTTTTTTTTGTCGTTGCTTTTTGTGTTACTAGTCAAACGGTGGAGGAACACATAGTGAGGGAACCGGCATGCTCTACAACTAAATAAACGAAGACATGTAGGTATTGTGGTGGGTCAATAAACCAATATATTGTAGATTATAACTATCTCACAGAGAGGAAGGGCTGGGTCCGAGCCGTGGGAACGTCATAGATTTTATGCAGTTATTGTTATTTTTGTGGAAAATAGCATTACTGACTATAAATATTCTAAAGGGCTGGCTGATATGTCCTCGATTTCTGATCGAGCACGATCGATCGCTATAGGTATCAAGACAAACGCGACAATAATAGCATGGCGCGACCCTTCTTTCTTCCTCGATCTTCACTAATTTGTTTAACATTGTGTTAATTTAATTAATCTTTTTAGTACCTACATCTATATCTATAAAAGCGAAAGGTCACTCACTCACTGATTCATCACGAAATCTCGAAAACCGCTGGACGTACAAAGATGATTTTTGGCAGGGAGGTAGTTTATGGTTAGTAGACGTCCGCTAAGAACGGATTTTGCGGCAGGGCCGGATTAGGGTGGTCTAAGGGCCCTCGCAAGTTTGTATGAAACTCCTTAATTTTTTGTGCTACAATCTAGATTTTTGGCAGATACGTAGTTTATAGTCAGTGGGCGTCTGCTTTGAATTAATTTTGCGACAGGGCCGGATTAGGGTGGTCTAAGGGCCCTCGCAAGTTTGTTTGAAAGTCCTTCATTTTTTGTGCTACAATCTTGATTTTTGGCAGAGACGTAGTTAATAGGCAGTAGACGTCTGCTTAGAACCGATTTTGTAACAGGGCCGGATTAGGGAGGTCTAAGGGCTCTCGCCAGTTTGTATGAAAGTCTTTCATTTTTTGTGCCACAATCTTCATTTTTGGCAGGGACGTAGTTTAAAGTTAGTAGACGTCTGCTTAGAACAGATTTTGAGACAGGGCCGGATTAGGGAGGTCTAAGGGCTCTCGCCAGTTTATATGAAAGTCCTTCATTTTTTGAGCTACAAAGTTGATTTTTGAGACGGACGTAGTTTATAGTTAGTAGACGTCTGGTAAGAACAGATTTTGTGACAGGGCCGGATTAGGGAGGTCTAAGGGTTCTTGCAAGTTCGTAAGAAAATCCTTAATTTTTTGTGCTACAAACTTGATTTTTGGCAGGTACGTAGTTTATAGTTAGAAGAACTCTGCTAAGTACAGGTTTTGTGGCAGGGCCGGATTAGAGAGGTTTAAGGGCGCTCGCAAGTTTGTTTAAAAGTCCATCATTTTGTGTGCTACTAACTTGAATTTTGGCAGGGACGTAGTAGGTGAGTAGAAGTTTGCTAAGAACCGATTTTGCGACAGGGCCGGACTAGGGAGGTCTAAGGGCTCACGCGAGTTTGTATGACAGTCCTTCCTTTTTTGTGCTACAATTTTGGCAGGAAGGTACTTTATAGTTAGTAGACGTTGACTAAGAACGGATTTAGCGAGTTTAGCAACATGGCCAGAATAAGGAGGTCTGAGGGCTTTTAAATGTTTGTAAAAATGTACTCTTTTTTTTTGTACTAACAACCTGAAATTTAACAAATCTAGAGTTTAGGAGTAGGAGATCTAAGCTAAGTTTGTAAGGAAGACCTGGACTAAGGGCTCCCGTAAGTCCATATGAAATCCTTGGCTTTTTGTACCTGAAAATTGGCAGAGAGATAGAATGTAGTTAAGACATTTCAGGTAGGAATAGATTTTACGACAGGGCTGGTTTAAGGGAATATAATCGCTTCGATTGGCATTTGGCATTCGATTTGACATAGTACCAACCATCCACAGGCAGTCCAGACAAGAGAGTCAAAATTTCTACGCGAACGAAGTCGCGGGCAACTGCTAGTATTTAAATAAAATATTCACTTTGGTTGCCACACTCTGACTCTCAAAACCCCTGAAACCTAAGGACACATCTTAACAGAGATAATAAATTAAACGATAATAATAGTTTGGGGCGGAATAGGTTGTCGGTATAGTTTATCTATCTTCTATCTTCTATATACATATATAAAAGGAGAACTGACTGACTGACATATCGACGTACAGCCGAAACTACTGGGGCTAGGAATGTGAAATTTTGCACACGGCTTCCTATTATGTAGGGGAGCACTAAGAAGGGTTTTAAGGGGTTTTTAGAAATTCAACCCATAGGGGAGTTAAATAGGGGATGAAAGTTTGTATGGAAAATCGTCATTTTTGTAGTTTAACCGACATCCACGCGGGCGAAGCCGTGCGCAAACGCTAGTTACATATATAAGTAGATTGAACTATTCTTTTAGAATAATATCTATTTATACATGGTGGAATTTTGTAATGCCACCTGGAGGGAAAGTACTCTTAATACTGCAGATAGAAAATTTTACTCAAAGGAAACATTCCTATATTTTTGAATAGAAAGCAAACTACATTCAAAGATTTTCGAAAATTCTCTTCTCACCCGGGAATCGAACCGGCTAAAATCTGAAAAAATTATACCCTGTACTTTTATTGCATCGATCGTTAGAGTCAATTATAAGGATGAAATCTCTCTAACAAACATGATAAATTAAATGAAAGGAAAAACAGTTAGAATAAACAATGTTGTTTGTTTCGTTAAGGGATTGGAGAGAAATTATTTGGTCTAGTGGTCGCAAACGCGACTGCTGAGCATGAGGTCTCTGGTTTGATTACCGGGTCGGGCAAAGTGTTATTGGGTGTTTTCAATCTGGAAATTCTCAATAGTAGTGAGTCTGGAATCCTTTAAAGTTCCTATATATTTACATCGTACAGGACCAAGACCTCCCCATAAAAATATCCACACGACCAACTCCAATTTTAAGAGTCATCAATCTATAATCATCATCTGACTAGCCAAATATGTATGGCTTCCAGTCTACCTGGATTTCAAAATACCTAAATCGCGAGATGCCAACATCCAAATCCAACGTCCAGATTCTTCCACGAGGTTCGTTTAAAAAAGAAAACAAATCCACGACATGGAAAACAAAAAGAATACTTAATACCGCTGCTATATTTAGCTCTGGTGCTAACGAAAGCCCCAGGCTTTCATGTTTTATAAATAAAACCTCCATGTTTTATTTAAAGGCCGTTCGTCGAGCGAAAACATTCAAATGCTTTTCAACTAAGATGGCGTTTGGTGACTATATTGTGATATTTTGATGTTGATTGATGTAAATAAATCGTGGTCAATGAGGCTTTGGAAAGCGAATGGTAATAGATTTTGTCGTTTGACTTTCTTTGTCCTTTTTTCATGGGTGGCAGGGAAGAAAGTTTTTGAAAGTTAAGTATTTGAAGAAACTACCGCTGTCGCTCATCATCATCTTCATCATCCATAGCCTGAACTCACCCACTGCTGGGTATAGGCCTCTCTTTTGTTGTCCCAATCTCCACGGTCCTGTGCCAGCCTCATCCAGATTTTGCCTCCGCTGTCGGTCAGCGATTGCGAATTCGACGTGCGTTTGTTATGGAAAACTTCAGATGCTACTGAAAAGTCTCTGTAAAAAGTATGATTCTCGACTATAGCAATAAAAGGTTCTTTATCGTCTGTCCCAGCTTGTAGGGGGATTTTTTGGTCAAAAGTAGCAATCGACATCGCGTTGAAGACATGGTACATGTGGCTATAATTTTCCCAATACCGGGGTCTTGGACACAGGCTGTCCACACAGTCCCGGTCCGGATTGGTAGTTGTCACATGACTTCCAATTTTCCACGGATTCCTCATCAACTTCTCCTCAGAGGGCCAGGAAAACATCGTGAAGATGTAGCTACATCTGATAGCTTCACGGAAATCCTAAAATCCAAATAAAAAAGAAAACTCACGAAATATCGTCAACAGAAAAGCGAGAGAGAGCCGTAATGAAAAGGTAGACTAGACTATACCATACCATTATAATTGTAACGCTTCAGGGGCTGACAACTTTTAAGGTTCTTATAATGTACAAAATTCAAATAATAAATAAAAAAGAGAGACAACAATGTCTTCAATATCACGTACTGAGTCGAAGTGTTCTCTTTGTTTTGCAATTCTCTCGACAGATTTCCTCGCGAAGGCATTAAAGTCTTAAGTTTCCAAACAAACTGGAGGCACAATTTCGTAGTTTCGCCAAAGTTTTGACGTTTTCGGCTCTGTGGGGAGAGAACAGCAATTATGGGAGCTAAGTGCTAGTACCTATATAGTGCTCAAAAATATTTTTCAGTCTGTTTTAGATTTGGTCCTTCGAAACTTATTTGTTCCTTTCGAAGAATTGTCCTGTTCCATATTCGTTTTATCGGAAAGTTTGGGTGAACTTTGTATTGCTTTACATAGTTAGCAGTGTTAGCACATTATAAATAATGTTTTTAGGAGAGACATATGTATGATAAATAGGATCCAAATATAAAGAGCTATGTTTTGCCCGCGAGTGGCCGCGAGTTCATCCGCCAGCAAGAATACGGGAAATAAAAGCATTCTATGTAAAAGTATGTCTAACTGGTTTGTGGAAGTCAGATAGGCAGTCGCTTCATGTAAATTACTGGTATTCAGCTGCATCCGATTAGACTGGAGGCCGACCCTAAAGTTGGGAAAAGGCAGGTGGTGTACGTCCTGAACTCCTGACGCGGATAGCCAAATGCCATCGAAGCCCGTTCAACCGTAAAGACGTGAAAAGGTCAGCCTGATCGATAGACGGACACTTAATCCCATTTCACCAAACAATCCTACCAAATCTATTACTATATTAAATTATTTCAATCAATTAAAGTACGAAGTGTACGAACCCAACCATATGAACCCGAAAGCTACCCTCAAACCAACCCAGCTTTGATCGCGAGATTATATTCACTCAGCTGAATATGCTGATCTTCAAAGGATCCTCGGAATCTTCTGCAAAGCTTTTCACTGACGTAATTGAATAATAATGACTTAATAAAAAGGTCCTGTGAAATTATGACAAGGTAATCCGAGATTCGTGTAATTAAACCTTTATAATTAATGCAATTAAGATCATGTTGATGTTAAAAAGTTTAAAGAGGACAGGGGAGCGTTAAAAAGTGTCGTATATTTTTTTCTGGCTGGAGCGATTAATCTACTTAATTTTGACCTTTTACAGGGTCCGATTAAATGTGCTAGCAATTTTGTATTTTAGCCAGGTAAGGATAATTTTGCTTTCTAATAGTGATAGATCAATTTTCATCTAACTATGGACGTAGTTTCATGAATCTTTTAGCCTTATACAGCCATAATTGTTAGGTGTGGTCCTTATACACTTCGTAACGTGTCTATAAACAATCAAATCTTTGATAGCCAATTTTGCCTCAAATATTACAACATGATGATAAACCGTAGCAATTATGTGTACTAAAATGACGCAACCCCTATAATACCAACCATGGGAGTCTTACACTGGTATCGTTACTCGTGGACCAAACTTGAGGCGGATTTGACACGCCTTAATTCCGCCTCATTGGACATATTGACAGCTACAGTTATAATTTGACATAAACGCCTACTTTACAAAATAGAATGACATTATAATTATACACCTTTGACATTGATTACAGTGACAGTGTGTCATCTTTAGCATTGAATAAAGCAGAATGCAACTATGGGGTTGACAAGGATGGCTGATGTAGGAGGCAACGTTCATATAATAATATGGAAAAAAAGTACCTTATTCGAAGATCCGCTAATTGCGGCCAAGAAGTCCCTGTTTTCATGACAACACACCAACAGTCGACCCAAGGCCAAAAATGGACTTGTGTCGGCACTATAAATATGTGTGTTAGATACGAAGCTGAAACATTGGGTATAATAATATAACCTTTTATAGGTCGTAAATGGTGATAATAATAATATAACGTTAGTTTCGCTTCTTTTACCATGATAAGATTGAACGTTCAGGAAACGTTTTAGATTTGTAATTTTACAGGAAAAATCTGCTTTAAGTGAAATCGCAGTTCGGGATAAATCTTATCGGGTCAAGGAAAACCTTGATTTAATGTGTTGGTTTGGGATGATAATTAAAAGCAGTTTTAATTACGCGATATGGATTTTAAAAGCTAATAGGTTAAGGATCCATATCGCATATGCTTACGAGTATAATATTTCAGTATAATCATCCTTGTGATTGAGTCCTCGAGTGAAAAAGATTAGTCAGCTAGACTCTGCGTTACCGAGTGCTAGCTACCAGGGTGCGCCGGTCGTTTGGTCCTAGTTCGATTAAGTTTAACGCCGCTTGGGGAGGTTCCTTTCATACACCCCAGAAGAAAAAGAATAATTATGATCATTCTAAATGGTTTCCACAGCTGGGGCATAGGGTTCCTCTTTGAGAAAGGCAGTTGGCCGTAATCCACCACGCGGGTCTGATGCCACCTAATATCACTGTTTTTTTTATTCTAGGACATTCTGGTTTTCATCACAAATACATAGGTTTAGCAGCAACACTGTTCATACGAAATTGCGAATTTAAAGACGACCAGATTTCAGGCGTTTCTCAAAATTATAACTTCGTCCTTAAAACTTTTAATAATATGATAAAGCTGGGTGGGTGATTGATGATAGAACTTTAGTTTTAGACAGGTACATGTACTTGAATGATAATCCTGTGTTGCCAGACTAGTTGTGATTGATTAACATTGTCTGTCATGGTGGCATTTGTCGAGGATGGATTGTTTGTTTGTCTGTTTGATATTTGGATGTGTTGAGTTTGGATGACAATGCATGGTTAGCTAACGTGACGTATACAGGTATAGTTAATCCATCATGGTTATCAAAGGCATGGTTTGCTGAAAAAATACGAGAACAAAAATTACGTCAATCTAAAGCGTGTTTTTAAGTTTATTTTGAATTTTCAGATTTCAGACTAGTGGTTATCAAGGTATCGGGCTTTTGGCTACACATGAATGACTGAATAGAGATAAAACATTCTCTTGAGATTTTGTACGGTCTGGAAAGGTCACTCCGATTTAGCTCAGGGTATTAATAAAACCTCAAAATAAAATTTGATGTTGTTTGTAAAAGTTCTGGGTATTCAGTTTTGGGATCGACAGTGGAATCGTTGTCTTGATAGTGGGAGTTCGCAGTTTAGTTGATGGACTTAAAGGGTGAAGCTGTGAGTTGTACTCAGTGCCACACAATTTGAGAGTCCATTATCCAGCCGCAGCATAATAATCGTCAGAAGAATCATAATCACCTAATGATTATGATGATGAGAAGAAAATCAATCAATCCCCTCAAAAACTGAGTCAATTCAATTATTTTTTACAATTCAATTTTAAGAAAGAGTATTCTCTTATTAGTTGCTGAGAAAAAACGGAAAATGACAGAGACGTGTCTTCAGTAGACCCTGAGTTTATGACAAAAATTTATAGTTTTAGCTATAGACACTATTTATGACGAAAAATACACATTGGTAAGAAGAAAGGCAGATACAGTTCCCGTAAAAAAAAAGAAAAACATAAATAAAGAAAACACCCAGCATGTGTAACTTGTTACAAAACGTGAGGAAAGACGGACGCTGTGTAAACAACGTTAACTTATTTTGTATCGTCGATTCCTACCGTATCAAATTGTATTTGTTTCCCTAAAAATATGTGCAAATATTCTCACAAAACAAGGTGTCGTTTTTTCTTAAGTTTGTGTCCTGCAGTTTAGCGTTTAGATTCTTAAGAACGGTGATATTTACCATAGGGAAGATTTCATTCTGTTATCTTGTTTACCTCTTTGGTTTCTCTAAAACAATACAGGCATTTTTTTATGTTATGGCTCTTTTAGGGCGCCTTCAAATTAGGGCGTTAGCAGCGTGGCAGTCGCGCGACTATAAACAATTATCAATACGGCTGTTCTTATAAAAATGTGATGCAGCCGCGCGACTGCCGCGCTGCTAACGCCCTAATTTGAAGGCGCCCTTAGACTAATAATTTTAAAACGCCTGCCCATTTGCGCAAAATATTTAAAATGCATTTGGGGTTTCTTCTTTTCGAGTCGACAACTCATATTTTGTCCTTCCAGTACGTAGCAACCTGGACAGCTCTTTCGTTTGCTTCGTTTTCTCTTTCTTTGTTTTTTTTGGTCCCTTATAAAACTGGAGACTCATATTTATAAGGTAAATCTAGCTAGAGACTCCGAAATAAATAAAATTTATTGCTTTAAATAACCCTCATCATCAGCCTATAATGTTCCCACTGCAGGGACTCAGGCCTCCTCTCTGGGAGAGGGATGGGCTATGATCTACCACGCGGGCCCAGTGCGGATTGGTAGATGTCACATGTCTTCGAATTTTTGGTACTCAGACATGCCGGTTTCCTCACGATGTTTTCCTTCACCGTCTTGAGAGCAATGGTGATGAAATAAATTACACAAAGTAATGCGCCGGACTGGGTTCGAACCCACGATTCACTGTTCGTAAGTCGGGGCCGCTACCACTGAGCCACCACTGCTCATATATATAACCCTGATTTAATAAATTTCTTCGTTATTAGTTCTGCCATGTTCGACCAGCTGACTCACGGTCTTGCTTGACCCACGTAGGCGGTAGTACAATTTTCTCTCAGTTCTGCACACTTTCATTATAAAAACAAACAATACTTCGCAAACGGACCCAGTTGACTTTGCTAGCGTTTATTGATTGCAGTATTTATAGTACATTGGCTTAGCAACGTGTGGGATACCAGTGCTTGAAACATTAATATACATGAATTGCAATTTTAGAGCACGTTTTACGATTCTCTTAACTTACACTATTCTCGGGATTTTATTTTAAACTAGATTTTGCCCGCGTCTTCGTCCGCGTGGATGTCGTATAATATCCCAACAAACTTTCATCCCCTATTTAACTCCCTGGGGGGTTGCATTTAGAAAAAATATTTAGTAAAACCTTCCTCGAGAACCACTCTATCGTTGGTGAAAATAGTATGAGAATCTGTGCAGTTTTTGAGTTTATCGCGAACAGACAGACAGACGAATGCGGCAGAGGACTTGTTTTAGATTATGTAGTGATGATAATTGGGAAATGCCGGCAACATTATTCCCAAACCACTGCAATTCCTGAAAGAATCAACAGTGGTAAGCCAGAAACGCACCGAGACAATGAAGCTCGACGAAGTCCTAAATAAACAATTTAACTGTCTCGGATCCCGCAACGAAATTAATCAGAAAATAATAACGGAGGAGTAGAAAAAACATAATTTCGCGGGATTTGTGTTTTAATAACAGCCGCACGATCTTCAATGTTTCCGTGGATGGGTTTAAATTTGATCATCCCTAACATACTGAGACCCGTCTCAGTTAGGCCGACAGTTCTTAATATCAATCAAAATCAAAGCATTTATTTCAAGTAGGCCAGTCACAGACACTGGAATTGTCGAAGCAGGTCTTTAGGTGTTGCAGGTGTTAGACAGAACCCCGAAGAACCAGTCTTTGCAAAGGGTATCGTGCTATCCAGTGCTAACAGAATCGAGTAGGTCAGATACGCAGTCTCTCTGAAGTACTGGTATTCAACCTGGTTCGGAAGAGGCTAGGCAGATGATGGTATTCATAATCGCTAGCTCACAGTTGAAGGTCAGCTCAAGTCCACTCCACGAATGCACGAGGCAAGCAACAGTACGATAGGAATGGCGTGGAGTTGTGAAGCTTGCCACCACCCCTCGACCACTCTGCCAAGAGTGTGAGAAGAGAGCTCACAGTTACATAACAGTGCTAGTCTAGTGGTGCGACCATAGATATAGTTTTTAATATTTCTATGGGTGCGATGGTCAGCCTGCCAAGTCATAGGTCTCGAGTTCACCCGAGACACGCACCTGATTTTTTGGATTCATAGGCGTATTGCATCACTTGCCTCGGTGAAAGAAAAAATCGTGAAGAAACCAGTATGTCCTAGAGGTATTTCCCAGCGGTATGTAAAGCCAAGTCAGAGGTCCTTATGCAGCATAAAAACTGTCACCAAGTTAGACTCTAACCACACGATTAATAACATAGTTATCTCCATTCTTTTCGGCATCATCGTCATTTCAGCCGAAAGACGTCCACTGCTGGACATAGGCCTCCCCTAAGGCGCTTTGCACATGGAGCAACTATTGCAGCAACTGGCAACTTGCAACTCTAGCAACTAGCTATTTACATAATATTTCAATTGGATTGCGCACAGATAGCAACTCGAGTTTCGAATTGCGGTGATCGTCAACAGTTTTCTGTTGCTGTAATGACTAACTTAGTTCCTAATTGCCGCAACTAGCAACTGTTAAATATTATACCGGTTTCTAAAGTTGCCGGTTATCGCTGCGTAGATTGAGCAACTCGGCTACGAAAGATGCTCACAAATTGCCATAAAATTGCGGCAACCGTAAAAGTTATAGCAACTATAAACTAGTTACAGGAAACTTTTAAAAAGTTGATAGTTGCCTCAACTTAAGTTGCTCCATGTGCAAAGCGCCTAAGTGTCGCCACATTGACCGGTCCTTTTCGGCATGTTAACATGTAATCAGCAGTAGATTCAATACTAATAATTTGTTAGCATGAAAGGTCATTCATATACCGTGTTGTAATATACGGCCTCACAAATATTTGGGTCGCAAAGGGCACTCATGAGTATTTCAAATACGCCCGTTTGTTGTTTAAGCATTTTTGTCTGGACTGCTTTTAAGTTAAACAAATTGTGGATTAAGACCCGACGTTAATAAAGGTTTTTCAGTAACAAAATCATAAAAAAATTAAGAACGGTTCTTTTTCAAAAAAACTTGAAGAATATTACGTAGCAAATGATAAGAAATATTACGCCCGTAATCACCGAAGTATTAAACAGTTTGCCATCTATGTTTAAATCCCATGTGATAGGGGTCGACCTTATTGCCATCAAGCCGGGGTAAACAATAACATTTTGCCCGACCTGGAATTGAATCACAAGACCTCATACTCAGCAATGGTGCTTGCGAACACTAGACCAATGATAGTCTCAGACTAAAATTAATGAAAAATGCTTTGCAGGAAACTGCGATACTATCAGATTAGGGGCTTACATAACACAGAAGGCTATTAACCAGTGTTCCATTTGCGTGGTCATTATTGTCTCCATACATGCATCATTGACAGGGCTTATTGTACTAAACCGATTACCTATGTTGCACTAGTTGCAAACACGTGACTAATTATAATCATACGTAGTTCATGTTCTGATAGATTGGTGAGATGTATGAGGATGCGAATGACTGATTATAGAGTTTCTGATTATATGTAGGGCTAAGAGAAAAAAAAGATTTCTTCTATGCGACCATATCACAGAGTCAACTGGCATATTTGTATAAATCGTTTTTCAACTACGTATTAATTTTTTGTTTACATTTTCTTACAAAATAATTTCAATTCAATCAATTCAATTCATTTATTTGATTCAGACATATAATATCCATAACATTGTTAGTAAATACATTTAAAAATTATGTTAGTAAACAGATAAAATCATTAAGGGCACATACAGACAAATACACACTCACATACTACAATTAACATCAAAATACAATATAAAAAAGAAATGATATAAATTAATACAAAACTTTTAAATGTCAACTACAATGTAAATTTCTGCAATCCAAAATTAAAAATGAATAAAAAAAAAAAAATTAAATAAGAAATTATGTCATAGATTAGGAAATTAGAATGTCATGAACTACTGAATAATACAATTAACAAAAATATTAAAAAATACAAATATGGGGCAAATCAGTCATAATAAACGTGAAGCGTACCTACTGCATGTTGTTCCACTATTCAGTCTTTTTTGACATGTAACTGTACACAATGCCACAATATTGGACAGTCGAAACGGCCAGCCACAACACTGAGAATGCTGTTGCTACTGCCGCAGGCACGCCTAAGCAAGGATGCTGCTCTCTTTCGGAGAACGGCATGAAAGCCATCAATATGAGCGTTTGCAAACATGCCCGACGCGCTACAGTACCTCGGCAGCCGCATCAGCATCCTGAAGGCATTGTTATACTGTACGCGCAGGGCGTTGACTGTCTTCTGCGTATATTTAACCCATAGACTGCACGTATAAAATGACTGGCAAAACGCCCGAAACAATGTCACTTTTACTGCATTACTGCAGCGCGCAAATCTACGGGCCAACATATTGCATCATATTGCAATTTGACAAAGATTGAGATTAATAATTTGAGAACCTATTAATGTAAAACCCGTACGTAGAATATGGCAATGTCCCATTTTCTTAGCTTTAAATATGAATGTTTGCAGGTTTGATCGAATGAAAATGAATTAGGACTCGTATTTTCTCCGCCTACACACATCGAGAATCTTGATTTCGATATCTTCTATCTGCTCTAGATTATAGCATGTCAAAGTAAACCTTATAACTCTCTCCCTAATACACTACTATATTATCTCCTTTGTCCCAAAGGAATCGTTACCTCATATCTCTAGACCAGGCATCTATAAACAGACGCCACGTGTGACCTATATCTAGACCACCCCCACCCCTCGCTTGCACTGAACTTTCAGGAAATTCCACTACTAGCTTTCCTTTACTCGATATGTCACTACCCAGAAATGTTTATAAGTACAGCCAACATTGCGTCGCCTGACAAGTTTCATATGTAAATTTTGTAAGGTTTTGGGAAAACAACGAAAAACGTTATTTAATAGATAAATGAAAACATTGCAAAATTATTAATGCATAAGGAATTAGTTCAACTTGTTTCTAGTTAGAATTGTACTAAAAAGATTTTATCAACACATCGAGAATGGAATGGAGATTATGTTTAGTGACGTGTTCAAAAAATATAAAAATGCACATACGGAATTTTACAGGCGCAGCGACGTGGTTACGTGGCTACCCAGTACCGCTCTATCGGTTCTATCGAATAGTCCAATATTGAACGGCCATGGAATGAGGACAAGAACCATAAGTCATTGGTTATAGGAACTCGGGTACTTACCCACTTCCAGTTATGGATAATTCAATGGAAGTAGTGCCTACGGAAGATTTGTGGAAGGTTTGGAAATTGAAGAAAGTTGGGTTAATGGTAGGGCTTAACGGCATTTAGAAGTGGAAAAACTATTATTCTGAGAAGTGAATCTTTTTAGAAAAAGCCCTTTGTCTTTCCCTTTTTCTTGTTTTTTCCTTGTAATGTTAGATTCATCTTTAATGCCGTTGCCAGGATTTTAATAGGCATTATGTCTGACTTTACTTCGGGCTTTCTGTCTACAGAAAGAGTAGAAAATGAAAATGTAGTCTCGCACAGGGCAAAAAAAAAATTGTTTAATTAACAATTAAATAAAATTATCATAAAAGATCCTATCTGAGATCAGATTACAATCTTTGGATGGAAATCAGTTGAGCACGTATTAACAACTTTTTCCATCCCCGATCCACGGGGTACGTTCCCCCCTCTGTCAGATGCCAGTCAAGACCTAAATAAAAACAAGATTTAATTAAACTGTGGTCGAACACAGACAGTTCTTCATAATTAATTATTAAGAACTCTCAGTTAATTCAAATAAGAAGATTTTATAATTAAACAAAAATCTAGGTAAATACCACTTCAAGCTTCTAAGCTTTTAGAATTTTCTCTACATCAAAATAAAAATGTGTCAAGTTTTCGCTCACAAGCCAATTTTTAAATAAAATTTCTTCAAAGTCATGTTATGTATACGTTTTCGTTTCGTGTTCTGCATTTCTCTGCTTATTCACGGTATTCGCTCTCGCAGTTAAAGGTCAAGTTTTATGCTTACCGCTACCGAGGTACATGTTTCGCTTAATATTCATTAATTACTACAAGATCATGGTTGAAGTTTATGGGGTAAAATCATCAAATGACCCCCCCCTCGCTCTTGGGCAGAGCGAAGGGGAGTGTCAGACTTCTACTGGCTAAAAACCGAACCCATGTTCCTTCTTTGCCCTATTTATTGTTTTTTTGTTCTAATGCTTACCACGCAAAAAATCATAAACAAGTCTATCTATAAACAAGTCATTACTATTACTTGAGTAAATGTCATTGTTTAAGATACGATTTTTTCTCTGTAGTTTAGTAATTCCTTGATGTTAGAACTATCAAACGTTAGAATTCTTAGTTTTACTTTCATTGACGGTTCTAACTTCGCTTAAACTCTTGTCCATTGCATAAGTAATTACTTAAGATCAAGTAATTACTTTAACTTGACTATAAATACGGATGTAAATGTTCTACGTTTCACCACCCAACACACTAACAAGCGCATGTATTGTTCACAGAACATAATCTACGTTTAATGTATTGTGGTGAGAAAAAATAAATCTTTATCTTTATGTCTCCCCGATAAAGATTGCCGTCGTCATTGGTCTATTGATCTCACTTAACGGAAAACGATCTAACTTAATAAAACTAAACCTTTGCTTAAATTCTACCTTGGACACTAAATTGTTGATGTTTGTAAAGGTGTACAACTTACCTAAATAGAACTTAAAGAACCAAGTATATATATTATACGTGGATTTCTGGAAAAACAAATTAACCTTGTAGAATGCAGCCGTTCAGGGGAGGTATTCCCATGGTAGTCTAGTCTAGTCTATAAAGGGATCAGATAGGCATACCTACGCTATATACGTGACCCGAAAATACTGGTATATAGCTCGATCTGGTTAGACTTGAAACCGACCCCAAAATAGGTGCAACAAAAACTCATAATCATTCTCGTTTTATTTTTTACCCGACTGCGGCGAAGCCCAAAAGGAGGGTTATAATTTTATTTATTAGGAATAACAAACAGCAGTATATTAACAATCACACACATTGCAGTACAGAATAAAAGTAACAAATATACTACTCACGGAGTTATTCACAGATTAAAATAAAAAATAGCTAGCTGTTGATTATAACTAAATTACGTATTTTAATATTTCTACCCTTATCCCAATTGAGTTATTCCGGTCTGATCCCCTAAAACTGATACCCTAGGGGATCCGTTTTATTATAAATTATTTTCTATTCCGGTCTGATCCCCCGTAAAAGAATCGGATACCCTGACACATTTTTAGGACAGTCAGCAACAAAAATTTGTACAGGTTCTATTAGATTAAAAAAAAAAGAATAGGTAGTAAAGTCCCACAAACTACCAGGAGAACAGAAGTAGGAAGGAGGTATTGGAAATTGGAATCTTCAAATCAAATCTATATTATGCCTTTAAAGTAAAGTCCCACAAACTACCAGGAGAACAGAAGTAGGAAGGAGGTATTGGAAATTGGAATCTTCAAATCAAGTCTTTAATATGATAGTAAAGTCCCACAAACTACCAGGAGAACAGAAGTAGGAAGGAGGTATTGGAAATTAGAATCTTCAAATCAAATATATATTATGCATTTATAGTAAAGTCCCACAAACTACCAGGAGAACAGAAGTAGGAAGGAGGTATTGGAAATTGGAATGGAATAGTTTGTGGGACTTTACTATCCTGGTTTCCTATCTCCAAAAAAAAAAGTGCATGGTAGGTACTATTTGATTTAAAGATTCCAATACCTCCTTCCGACTTCTGTTCTTCTGGTAGTTTGTGGGATGATCGTACAGTTTTATGATATAGAAATAAAAACTGATTATTTTTTCATTAACAACTGTTTTTCGGTTGACTGTACTTCACTTGTACTTGTGTCAAAAAGGGGATCAGAACGGAATGATAAATTACAGGGGATCAGAACGGAATAAACAAAAGAAAAATATTGGCAGTGGATCGGTTTAGGGGATCAGACCGGAACAACTCTCCCAATTTATTATGGGTCGGCGCAGACTGTCTTCTTTTTCTTCTTCTTCCATACTTACTTGTCATCTCAGCAGCCACCTTCTTTCTAGCCATATCATACTTCACTAAGCTCATCCATCGTATGTTTGGTCTTCCTCTACTCTTATACCCTTATTCATACGCAACTTTTCAGTCACCGGCGCCGATTTCAGTTGTGAAAAGACTAGGTAGATAATATTTTCCAACTTAAATAATGAAAACTCAACATTAAAACCCGCTATGAAACTCAACTTACTACGTAAAAGGAATTATGAAATAAATCTGGGACGGTGGGACCGGATCCGCGGTATTGTGGCTCGAGATAACTGAATCACACTGTGCTTTATAAGTATAACTTACAAAGCTGTTGCGGCTTTGTTAGTGAAGAAGCTTAAGGGAGAAGTGACCATCGTTTTTGGTTTTATTGTATGGACTCGGAGCATTTATTTTTAGTGAAAGATCTTTGGCATTACAGTAAAATTAAAAATTTATATCAAGTCATTTAAGTATTCAAATCAGGCTGATAATCACTTATTGAACGTCAAATTTTAGAAGAGACAGTCCCCCAAAACGCCCACCTTTCGACAATTTCTAGTGTTTTAGTTGGGACGAATAAGTGGCGAAACAAACTCCCCAGCAATAGTGACAGTAGATCACTACCTCCTATAGTCATAGGGTCTCATAGTTTTGTAGTCAGGATTTATTCTATCTGTATCACCTTTCATTCATTGAAATTCATGCGACTTAGTCAGATACAGATTTTTATTTATTTTCGAACCTGCATTGTATTTGCATGGATTTACACGGTTCCGTCATCTCCACTTGGTGGAATGTAAGGTTTGTTGACGACTCAGCTTGAATCAGTCAAAAATATGTTTATATCCATGCTAAGTGAGAAATCCTTCATCAGCCTCGTTACGGACGAGGCACCTCGATACAAGGTACATCCGCATTCACTTGTAAGACTCTTTCTTCTGAACTCAAACCGAGTCCGCATATAACAGTGTGGTCACTCCCAAAGCCTTTTCATACCGTTTTACTTAGCAGCAAAATCCTATTATTACCTGTTCTTTTGTCTAAAGCAATTTCACAGCAAAGACAAGAATAGCTGACCTATATACGCAAATAGAAGCTTGAAAGGCTCTGTTTTATTCAATCCGAATGGACGGTTTCATGCGTCTTGGAAGTTTACGAAGCGCTATTTCAATGAACTTTGTGTTTCCATCCCGAGGAGTCAGTCATCTGTGACGAGTAAAGCTTGACGCACAGTTGGAAGAACTGCAGGGGATCTGCATCGACTCTCTTCGTTTTAGAAACCTGAATCTGATTGACAAAAAAAACTAATTAGTCCGTCAGATAGATTTCCAAAAAATATTGGACACATACATACATATTTTTCCTTTTTACACGGAAACACAAAATGCCATGCAAATGCCTTCAGGCATACAGTGCTTCGAAAACTCGTGTGATATCACATTTTTTACCACGTAGTGACGTCACAAGCCCTCACTCATGATCTGTGACGCGTTTTATCTTGTTACTTAGCTGACGCCAATCCGAAGAAGTTGCTTTTAAGTATGCGTCGCATTAATATTATGGAGTTTTATAGACATCATTCTTAACCAGCCGATTTAAGTGTGAGGCCAGACCAATGATATTATAAAGAAAGATACGCCATGTTCATACTGAATGACGTTCAGATATCGTTGCGTTGTCATTAAACGGCTGAACGCCAACGTCAGACTACGACAGCGATAGATAATACGGAACATAATAAGATAGAAAGAGATAGCTAGTTTTTGTGTGTTGCGCTTGAAGTACACTAGAGTATCATAGAGTCGATTTACCACAGAAGAGACATTGAATTTTTATGACTGTTACCAATGTACAGCTACTAAGTACTGCGAATGATTATTAATATTTTTACAATTTAAATTATATTTTAGATAGGTACTATCGAATATTTGTATCAAATTTCAGACGCTTGAGTCCTTTTGGAGTAATATATTTATCTTCTTCTTTATAATGTGCCGAACAAATTGTGCTACGTTTACTAGGCATCCAGTCAGGTTCACTTCTTTCCGCCATAACTATGCTAACCCATTTATTTTTTATCAAGTCATCACTTGGAAATCTGTAAAATAGTAAAACATTATGAGAAAAGATGTTTTATCAAGGTACGTTACTACGTACATTCCAATTTTACTAATAAAATATATGACAGCCCGCTATTACTTATCTCATTCTATATAATTTTAATCATAATAATTGAAAGCGCAACGCTATATATTGTGCCTACCATTTCGCTTCTGTTTGATTAATCTATGACGCATGCTACTTGTCTCTGTCACGCAGCAGATTGTCATCCAATCTCTATCCTTTTCGAACCATCATGTCAATAATACGAAATTTATTTGAAAATGAGAAATAAATCGTGAAAACAATACAAATATGATATATTTTTATTATACTTACGTATGGTATGAAACTCCAAAACTCTTATTTTTCTTGGAACCATAGTTTTTGCACTTTCTTATGACACAACATGGCATTTTTGTTACGCCGCGGACTCGACTTACTTCGCTCGCTGCTATAACCCGACTAAATGAAACTGCACCAATTAGCGTAGTTTGTCCTCAACAATTTGTGCGTGCTAATGCGATATCTACCTCTTTTTATTTATAATATCATTGGGCCAGACTGCAAACGCGGGCGCGGGGCGGGCGCGGCGCGACAAACTCAAACGTATGGAACTTCATTTGAGTGTCCATAGTGGGCACGCGGGCGCGGGAAGCGGCGCGGGCTACTTTCCGCGGGGAGCGCGCGGGCAACTCGTGCCATAGCTCGTTCATACAAGTGGCCGCAGTGAGTGCGCGGGCGGCAAGCGATAAACCGCGCGGGAGCGGGTATCTCAAACTATTCGAGCTATCGCGCGCGTTGTTGTGATGGCGTCTTCACAATTAAATGCTGAAGAATTATTACGTGCTGTTCAAGCACGACCTGCACTGTGGCTGTCGAACATCGTCAATACAAAAAGAAATAAAAAAAAATGCTCTTGCAATCTTTCATAGAGTGTGTAAAATTCTCCTTCATTTTCTCTGGTTATATAATTTTATTTTTTCACTTTTATCATTTGCCATTTAAAGTAAGAATTTTCCAGTAAAAACAAGTCTTCTTCATCCATATTATAGTTTACCAAACACTGGACAATACTACATTCGGAACGAAGCCGCAGTCGACTGCGGACAGCACAAACGCGCGCGTTGCCGCACCCGCGCCGCTCCCCGCACCGCGCTGGCAGTGTGGCCCAGCACTTATAATAGGCTTACCTTCCCATGCAATGCGTATAAGTGTGCTATGAGCTTTAGTCGGGGTCCGATATATCAGGGAGTTATCTAATGTAAGAGACAGGCAACCTTGCCTTGAATATACGGGATATTTTGTTGAGTTATGTGCTCTAAGTAGACCCTGGTCTGACTTGTAGTTGTAACTGTGCCGACTTTTTGTGAAAAAGGACTTAGCTGAAGTTTTGGGTATTTCTGTGAATATAAATGATACGTTACTCACTATATGTCATCAGCATAATTATGATAAATCATTAGCTAATTGTGTAAATCTCGTAAATTATGAAAAAAATCCATCATCATCTGCCTAAGCCTAACCTTTCTGTGTAGGTGGGATTCCACTTGTGCCTCATCTGAAGCAGCTAAATATGAGTAATAATGAGTATGTTATATTATGCCACTATAAATTCTTTTTAAACTCAATTAAGAATACATGCTGCGCCGACCCCAAATGAATTGGGCTATGAATCTATGATGATGATGATGTTGATGAATTCTTTTTAAACTCGCTTTGCCTAACCTAACTAAAAATTGGAATTGGAATTGTATCATAGTAAGATCCCTGATATGACATGTTACTGAGTATTTTTTATTCTTTTTCATCATGTTCATATTATATCCGTAATACATTGTAGGTGTCATAAAGGTCATGAATGATGGCAATTCATATCAGCCTTTGTTCTTTGCCATTTGTACTTTATTTCAGATTAGTTTTGCTTCCTATTGTAAAACGTTATGCTGTAAAAACTGACTTCGTGGTCAAAATTGGAACTAACGCTGTTGTTTGTTTTTTTTTTCAGCACAAATCTTTACTAAAAGCGCCCTTCAGTGAATGCCAACTATTAGACTAAAGATTTTTGTAGCACTGTAGGTACCAATGTACCTACAGTACTACTTAGTACATTGATAGTTTGCCACTTGTCACCCTTATGCCCTAAGTAATAATGTCGAAAAGTTACCCTCAGTGAACTCGGTAGCACCTATCTCACTTAACCTACAATACACCCGCACCTAATCTACATAAATATTCTCCATCTACCCTCAAATTCAACAATTCCCAACCAATAAACCTTAACTAAAACCCAGCGGTTTATGTATCAATCAAAACGCTCAATGTATCAATCAAGAGAATTCAATCACTGCTGTAACAGTTGAATTGATTGCGATTATGGAAACACGAGAAAATGGTACGGCGTTCACAGAAAAACGCTTATTGGCCTACATTTCGAACACAAAAAAGATTTTATGGTAAATCCCTTATTAGGGCTGGTGAAGATTTCTTTTCTACGCGAATTTGAATTCTTTGTTTGAGTATTTTTCACCTATGATTAATTTTAAGTTGAGTGAGACTAAGGATCTAGTAAATACGGCGACACATCCAGTAAAAAGCAAGATATTTTAAGTTCTTTTGCAAAGAGACGATGAATGGACTGTGTAACGGATGGTATGGTTATAAAGTAGATGCCTGCTGAGATGACGAATATGTAAGAAGGCATTCTGAACTGACTCTAATTAAATTTGGATAAGGGCTGGAGAATGATGAAGATGATCACTTTTAAGTTTATTGCAATTATTATAGTTTCAGCTACAACGACATCGTTTATTCAAATAAATAGATTGATATGAGCTCTTTGATTTTTTTCAGTGTATACGACGATTTAAGTTTTTAAACTGACATGGTCACTAACATTATTATTAATATTACGAACAAGAAAGAGGGTAGACCGTTTTGTCTGCTCATAAACATCCACCCGCAATGACTTCAGTTTATCCGTGATCACAGCGCCGAAATATCGAGAACTCGGCAATAAAACTAAACATGGTAAATATCCCGTTTTCAATATTAATAAGCTTGCCCAGTTTGGAACCGTTCTGCCCATGCCGACCTAGTGGATACAGCTCTTAATGAGACGTGCCGGATTATTAGTGGTTGCCTGAAACCGACCCCGGTACGAATGCTGTATCCACTAACTGGGATTGCGCCCCCAAAGGTTCGGAGGACCACAGCCAGCTGCACTGAGAGGTCGAAGCTACACGTTGACCCACGCCACCCAATGCACAATCACGTTGCAGTGCCCCAGAGACTGAAAAGTAGTAAAAGCTTTTTTGGGTGCGTTAACAATACTGGTCCAGCTATTAGCAATGCCGCCATAGCAAGACGAGAGCTCTGGCGGGATCTGTTCAAGCCCCCTGACGACTTCATCGAGTCATCTGAAAGCCTTCCACCCGGTCATGATTTGCCGTGGCCGACTTGGAAATCTCTAAATTAATAGACTCCGAACCCAAGTCGGCCGTAGCAAAGACAATCTCTTCAGATGGGGGTTCATAGACCGTACGGATCTCAAGTGTGTATGCGGCGTATCTCCACAGACAATGGCCCACCTTCCATCCTGCGCTGCATGCCCTGACACCTGCACACTTGATGATCTAATGACTGCCATCAGCGAGTGGAGTTCGAATAGCTGAATATTGGGCCAAATTAATATAATTTATTTAGTGACGGTTTGCCATCGACACGCTAAGAAGAAGAATATTAATAATAATATACGACGATTATAATAAAATCTGTGTTCATGTCGTATTTTTCGCCAACCCTAGAATGTTCGACTGGTGCGACAGCTGACTTTATAGGCGATTAAATCTGGTTGAATGAAACTTATCGTAAAAATGCCATTTCCACGTTTAACGTCGTTTTAAGGTAGTATTATTTCGCAATGTTTTGTTATAATTCGCTTGTTTTTGCTCTCGTTTTTGATGTTTTGTGAATCCAGTACTTAGAGAGCTGAGCTTCTAGTGTACCTGTGTCTGCAAACCCATTACAGAGTCATTTCATGGTTCATAAATCATAATCGACTATTTACTGCTTCGTTAGTCCAATTAATACAGGTTCTTTGAACATTGATAAAGGCTTATTAGGATTCGGTATTTTAGATAAATGTGTTGTTTCTATTAGATGGAATATTTAATTACTAGACTCTGTAATGATGAAAGTATAGCTAAAGATGAATGCCGGTTTTTTTTCAGTATTTCATTTCGTTTTAATTTAGAATTAGTATGAAAGTATCTGGAATGTCATTTGCTAGAAAACTAGAAAGATAATATCGCCTATCTATCATCTATCTTATTGTGACTGTGTGCTTGTTTCATGTATTTTAAAGTGTCAGTGTTATTTATATATTTTATCTATTTTAGATGCCGAAATAATTAGGCCGAAAATTCGTCAAAAAAAAACGACGTCAGGCACCGCTCCTAATCCGCCAGACCGCTTACTTACCCGCCTTCGACATTAATCCGTCTTAAACGACAAATAGGCTAATCGAGTAAAGAAATTACCAACATTGCCAAACAAAATTAACCTCAATAAACTCGCTAAACGTCTTCATGTTAGAATAAATTGCATGTGATTTTTTTCGCCGGCGAATTATTTGCGAAAAATCACCCGGTGGGATTGGTTTGCCCGCACTGTGCCGTCAAACGACCTGTGTACACGCGATCCGTAAATAAAACGGGTAAATAATATATTTACAATGTAAAGAGCCGTTTTTATTTTTGGAACATACACACGTTTAGCGTAAATCATAAATTCTGTAGGCCTCTGGGAAAACAATTAGATGTGCGTTCTTATGTGCGGATAAAATTAAGGCTTTCAGAAAGGGTCGATCGTGGAGAAGGTCATGGCTAAAATAACAGTCGGACGGTTTGATCTTCAGGTTCAATGATGCCTGTAGGTTCTTTCCTCCGTATCTCGAAAAGCGCGTGAAGACGTTGGTACCGGCTCTCTTTTGTAGATCTTTAACCGCCTTATTAATAAAAATAGTTAAACCTGGTTTAACTTACGCTTGGTTTATCTCGCATGCCGTCACTTTCTTTTGAATATTTTTTCTTTCTTTCTTTCCTTCTTTCTTACAGTTCTATCAGTTTTCGGAGGGCCGTCCCTTACACCCTGTATAGAGTAGAACATGTTATGTCTTTCACAATGTTGCTGAAGTTCTTCACCGCTTTCTTGAGTCTTTGAATAGATGGATGGCATTCTCCAGCTCCACTGTATGGTATTCTCATGTCCGTTCTTGTAGTTAAAGTTAGTTATGCATTCAGCTTCGGACATTTCGGGTTGACAAGGGACCCTTCGTCCCTTACCAAACAATTAATGCTATAATATGTACCAAATATTTGTGACGTATAATATAATTGTTTCTACTTAAAGATGTAGTTAAAGTAAAGTTATACCATGGAAAAAATTGTATCAAAAAGTAAACTTGTGAAAAAGTAGGTACCTCTAATATCTCCGTAACCAGGAGGTTCCCAAGTATGATCCAGAACAAAAAAGTTTGCGTGAACAAGTGCCTTTTGGCTTATTAATTTTACACCCATTATTTCTTCCGATAACGCCGGATAACTATTCATACGCTGATTGCATGACCATTCTTGAAGACTCAAGTTTTCTCCTTTATTCTGTTCGGTGGTATTCTTCAGGTAGAAAATAAAATGTTGTTCGACTTGGTATTATTATAGATCGTTCTATAAACAATGATCACGATAAACAAATATGATTCTAGTGATGATGCATCGCACGATCGCATCTGTTTAAAATACTTTAATTGTGCTATAAACTGTGTTATGCTCATGACATCATAGTTAAAACTCGTGCCTTGTTCTTCGGTCTAGTGGTAAGCGAACGCATTTGCTGAGTTTGAGGTCTTCGGTTCGATTCACAGGTCGGGCAAAGTGTTATTGGGATATGCCAACTCAATTTTTTTGTAACAGCTCTGAGTTTGGATTTCTAACAATAAGCTTGCTATATCTCATTGGCTTGAGACATACCACTGGTGAAATGTAGGTACCTCTGCCTAACCCATCGGGGATTAAGGGCGAGATGTGATGACAATGAATTCAAATCGATTGTATTCTTATGGAAATTGTTCCTTATTTACAACGGACCGAATCCACCGGTCATTTTCACTATGCTCTAATATAGAACCTGTACAAATATTTTGTTGCTGACTGTCCTAAAAATGTGTCAGGGTATCCGATCAGATTATAATCTTTTACGGGGGATCAGACCGGAATAGAAAATAATCTATATAAATAAAGAGAGAAGTCCTGACTGACTGACTGACTGATTGACTGACTGACTCATCAACGCCCAGCCCAAACCCTTGGACCTAGAAAGCTGAAATTTTGCACAGAGGTTCCCTTTAGAATGTAGACAAGGAATAAGGAAGGATTTTTCGAAATTCAACCCCTAAGGGAGTTAAATAAGGGATGAAAGTTTGTATGGAAAATCGTCATTTTCACGCGGGCGAAGCCGCTGGCAAAAGCTAGTTAAAAAAATAAAACTGATCCCCTAGGGTATCAGTTTTTGGGGATCCGAACGGAATAACTCGCTATAAAATGGTCCTGTGGCAGTATCGCTTGTCATTGCCCGTAACATAGCTCGAAGTGAAAACCAAGATACCTAGGTGTCATCTATAGCTAAAATTTTCATTTGTTAGACACGAAGTGAATGAAGTGAGGAAACCAACATGTGAGATATTTTTCGACGGCATATAAAGCCAAGTCAGAGGCCAATGGGCGACATGAAAACTCTGACACTTGGTTAGGCACTAACCACATGATAAAGAAGAAAAGACAGCGTACATACCTTTTTTTTTTGTTGGGTGGAAAATCATCAAATGACTTCCCCCGCTCTTGGGCAGAGCGAAGGGGAGTGTCAGACTTCTACTGACTAAAAACCAAACCCATGTTCCTTCTTCGCCCTTGTGCCGAGGCCACGTCATCTCTTTCGATAATCCGCAGCCCCGACGGGACAGCATACATACCTCCAACATACTTCAACGCCGACCATATGATGATCAGGGTGCTGACATGATGGTAGATGTGCAGAAACGAAGCTTGCCGCTCCTTCTTCCTCAAGATAAAGAAGGCAGTCTCGAACAGCTCCAGAAGCTTCAGCATAATAGTCCACCAGAGGAACCGAAGCATCCTTAATGCTTCTGGGTTCATGGAGTAGTCTGGTAGCATGCAGCCGAAGTGGTATGTGGTGGTCCAGCCTGATGTCATTATCTGGAAGCAACCAGAACTTTAGATGATTAGGAGTGAACTTGAAAAAATTAAATAAGACGAATGAGCTGTCAATTGGTGCACAACGACAGCACTGAGCTCATAGTTGCATTGGTGAAATTTTCCAGGTTTTTCGCAATAATTCTACCTTAAATTTGAAAAGATTAGTAATAATTCTATATCCCCATTCACAGAGGTATCGCATCGGAATTTTAAGACGTACATACGTACGCCCGTATAAAACTACTCTTTCACATTGGGTCCTATAGGTAACAGGCTAACATTTACCAATTTTTGCTCTGTGAACAAATCAATTACTCTTTTTCTCATTATACTAAAATCATTGGATTTAAAATGTATATTCTGTTGGGACATGATTGATCACCGGGCGGTTTTATTTGGTGTATCGTGTCGGCTTAAAATCGACGAGACTTTAAGCCACTGTTATACCTATTTATATAGGAATTTAAAATAGATTCCGATCTAATTTTACAAAATTTATCAAACCTTTAGCCAAAATAAATGGGCAAAATGTTATTAGGGTTTTTCATCAGGAATTGCTCAGTAGCAGCTACTGAATTTGGCAGTTGGGTTTTGATGTCCTAGTCCTATTACATGGGACTAAAAAATAACTGACGAAATGTGGGATTCCTCGACTTCTCGTCGTCAAAAAGTGTGGTCATTTCCTTAAATGGATTTAATAATAGATTCTAAGGAAACTTCGGGTCTGCCTGAATGATTAATGCATGTACATTTAACACATGAAGTGCGGGTTCATTAATGAGGGTCTCTGCGCAGTCAATGTTGGTACGGACCTCTACGTGAAGTTTAGGGCTAAATAACGATCTACGTGTTGAAGTCGTCGTGGAATCGTGGCATAAAACTGACGATTAATATTTATGTGCATATTACGGAATAAGACCCATTTATTTCCATAATATACTCAGTTTTTTTTTAGTATTAAATGGGTGTCCATCTATTGTGGTCAAAAGATCACATCGTGTCTTGTGGACAGAGATTAGGTGGACGATGGAACAAGTTAACCCAAAAGAAGCCTATATTTTCTGTGATGTACCGTACACACTGATACGATACGAGTATACGACATTGTGGCATGAATTTTCACAACGCTTCGTCTTGTCATTTTAGCCCTTAGAGAATAATTTGCCCATAATAAATGGGTGCCAAACCTGCCAGTGATCGAAAATTTAGGACCTTCTTAAAGGGTATGCATATAAATAAGTAGGTATTTTCGTATAAGAAGGCTTCATAAATATAAAGTCCTTCTGATCGTTTTCGGTCACGGCGACCAATCTTAGACGAGATAAGGTATCGGCACGGGAGATATTGTAGTGCACGAGTGTGCGACTCTCATAGTTCGATGGGACGAATATCGGACACGATCGGAGAGAGATCTGTCGTGGCTTAACATGCTTTTGTGGTGCACTGGTTTCTTACCACATACCAAACACCAGGCTACAACTGAGAGATTTCTATTGTAAAAACCCAAGAGCAGTTTTTGCCCGACACGGGAATCGAACCCACAGTCAGTATAGTAACGCTTGATACAACGAAGCAGTTAAATCCCAAGTAGCACAGATAGCTGTATAACTACTCACTTTTAGATCTATTCGAAACTCTATGCGTATTAAGACTCTTTTAAGAGTACACTTGTGATCGTACAGCTGCATAATAGCTGTCAGTGATATTTAAACAGCTTAGCCTGATTAAGAGCTGCATTAAAGCTGATTAAGACCGAGAAAACTACCATTAATACGCTAAGAGTGCTATAAAGGTATATTTTCAACGCCTCTATTCAGCTTTTGACCTTTTCTAATGCCTTAACCGTAGTAAGGGCTGTTTAGTGGATGAAATTACATCAAATGCTGTATAAGAAGGTATTTGTGAACTCCTATTACACTGACTTATTAAAGGGCCACGTGTGAACTATTATGACGTTATTAGCTGTTTAATGGATGATTTGTGGCCCACATTACAGCTTATTGCTGAATATGCCTACCGCTAATCAGCCTTTATACTGCCATTGATAGTGTCTGCATAGCGGCTGTTTAAACATTCACTAGATGCCTCGCAGCTGCTTAGAGACTCACTAGTGTATCGAATTAACGGCTACTTTTTTATAGTGGTTCGCATAAGTACTTTTAATCAGACTTTAACTGAATAAAAGTTACATGTGGTACTGTAATCAGTCAGTGTAATTAGTTAAAGCAGATGGCGATTATGTACTAACGTATATATTTTATTGCTTTATAAATATGAATTCGATTAATTCGTGGAAAATTAAAGCTAGAACAGCGGGCATTAGAAGAAAATTGTCGAAAGAGTACCAAAGAATTATGAAGACAGAAAAAAAAACCTGCAAGTCGGGAAGTAGCGCAAAGCGTGACAAATAGTTTGAAACAGGATGGTTCCGTACAAAATATTAGTCGCAATAGCTCAGAAGATGTTGTACATTCAACAAATTTTGTGTGTCCAAGTTCTTCTTCCAGTAACCTCGTTGATAATATTATTGTTCCACCGGCAATTATAACTCAGAAAAAATATCGAGTTCTTAAGATGTTTTTAAGATATAACAATTCAAAAAGTTGAAAGAGTTGTAATATAAGCACGTAGTTTATACACGTGGTGTACTTATACATATTCGATATATCTCAAAAACGGTGGCTTTTTAGAAATAAATGTGTTTAGACATTTTTATAGATTATTATTTGATATATAATTTTGTCTTGGCAAATGTTATGATAAAACTTACCGTTTTGCTGAAAATTGCAAAATACCGGTTCTTTTGACCTTTGACCTCGAATAACTTTTTTTTCAGGTGACTGATCGATGGGGACTTTTACATTTCATTTATAATGGTGTTTTGAGCAATCCTACCTATTTTCAGCCGGGTGGGAGTTAATGTAACCTTACCCCTATTTTTAGAACTAATTTGACCGGACTATATTACATAGTTTTTAAATAAAACAAAAGAAATTATTGAAATTATAGTATATTTATTTATTCATTTAGCTCACATCAATGGGTAAAAAAAAATCAAACAAAATTTGCCTTTTTAGATCACAATTCATTTTCTTCCAATCAGGATTCGGCTTCAAACGTTCTTCCTTGATCAGCTTCAAAATATTTTTATTCTTTGGAAGCCAACTTAATGTTCCATTAAACTCCCAAAGTAACGGTATTGTACCGTGCTCAATCGATCACCATCCGGTTCTGAAGTACTAACGATCTTGAAAGGCATTATTCTGTAATAAAGAAATGAAACAATCACTAAGTTATAAGTAATAAATAATAATAATAATATTCCACAACTATCACACAACGCCATCTAGTCCCAAGCTAAGCAGAGCTTGTGTTATGGGTACTAGACAACTGATAAACATACTTATATATTTCTAAATACATACATATTATAGATAAATTACACCCAGACACAGAACAAATGATCGTGCTCATCACACAAACATTTGTCCTGGGTGGGAATCGAACCCACGACCTCCGGCATAGCAGTTAGGGTCACTAACCACTAGACCAACAGGCCAGTCAAATACATAAACACATAACTTGTACAAAGGTATCATCTGGGTAGGTAGGTAGTATTGTTTGCATAAGCTTTTTACAGTTTGTAGGTACCTGCTTGTTTATGTCAATCATAAGAAGGTTCGCGCGAACTAGAAGTTGTCCATGCGATGGTTTTAGATATAATACTACGGATCCCTAGAGTCTGTATAACAACTGTTTAATTGTTCACATTATGGCTAACGGTAGAGCTTGTGGACCATTAAAAAGAAATAAAACAGTTTATAGCTGCATACGGTTCACATGTGTAATTTTATTCAGATTTTTGCTGAGTAACAGTACATTAGTGAACTATTAGACAGCTTTTTGCAGGATATAAGGGTTTTAACTATTCACGTTGCTGTTTAACATTTTATTGTATGTTTATTATTGTAACCTATAAATATACTTATTCATTTTTCAACTTTTATGATGTTTTGTGTATGAATTGGAATGTATTGCATTAATTTTTACTTCCTGATAGCATATTAATAACTTTTTATCTTATAATTCTTTTCAAAGCACTAAAAATTGTTTATTCAAGTTTTCATCACGGCTTATTTTTATCACAAAACTAATCAAAAACAGAATATTTTCGTGGCGCATTAAAATTTTCTTAGACAATATATATGTATAATGTCAGTGAAATTACATTCCCAATCATTTTTATTTTTATTAATATGTAAAACAATATACTTACCTGGGAATATGAATATTATCCACGTATAATTCACTCCACGGAACAAGTGTTCAATTGACAGCTAGGGTTATTTGCTTTTACATGTTTGCTGCATCAAATATGTTCGCTTTTACACTGACCGCAAGCAGCCTTTCTCGGTTTAAAACAACTATTAAGAGCCGAGATGTGACATATTTACTGAATAAAGAGTAACTTGTGATCTCTTAGTCAGTCGATATTCAGCGCATAGTACGGTCGTTACCCTTTATAACACTGCTAAATTGCTGCTAAACAGCTCCTAAGCAGCTACGTGAACTTAGGGCTGAATAATTTGTGCCCATTTAAGAGTTAGAACTGAATAAGGCCCTATACAGCCCTTATGCAGCTTTTTTATTCAGCTTCAAGCATGATGGAAATCCGTTATTCGGCTGATAAGCAGCCTCGTGTGTTACTTGGGATATACCGAGCGGTAAAATATACATGCTTGATATTAATATAATTCCCGTTCTATGACAGATGTCTTAGTATTCCTTAGCCCAAGTCCATCAGAATTTCGTCCCTAGTCAATTCAATTAAATAGAGTCCCGGTTTATTCAACTCGATTTTACTATATTATATTGTGTTTAAAAAGGTCCTATACCAACTAAAAGATAGGTCTACCGTAACTAAACTGAAGTAAATGATCTAGAAAAATCGCCCTTATTCCTCAGATAAACGCTCCGTCTCCACCACTAATAGTTTCTGAAAGCCACATTTCTACCCGTAATTAGTTGTCCTATTTGTTCAAGTCAGCCACAGAAATTTCCCTCTTTGAGACAGAGCAAGCGTAAACACATTGTTGGATCCTGAACGGAAGGTTCTTACTGTGGCATTACAGTAGGTTTAACAATTGTGTGCTCTACTGTTTATGTAAAGGTATTTGTGTTAAAGATTTTTATTTGAGGGATTTTTCAAAAGGTGTTCCATGCTTCCATGTTTTCCTGGTTGTAAATTATGTTGGAACTGTAAAGTGGCCAATCTGAAAATCAACCGCGCTGGCCTAGGTTAAATTGGTCTGTGGATGGGTGACCGCCCCTAACGGGTCTTTCGTCGTTTCGCACCACGAGCGGTTCGGACCGCGGTGTGAAACGCAGAAGAGCTCTTAAGAATGGGCTGTTTCGCACCACGGCGGTTCTTGGAGCGCCGAGTGGTGTGAATCGACCAATAGCTCTTAGGAATGGGGCGATTCGAACCACTATGTTTAGATACGAGCTAATTTCAAAGTTTGTATGTACAGTCGAATAGAAAAAACGGATCATTCCCACTAGTTCTACTGCACAGTCCTACGATAGAACTAGTGGGAACTTTTTTTTTTCCCACTAATCTACGATAAAGGATGTTACAAAATCGTCAAACCAGCGGGACTCAAGTTTCTGATTCGTTCTATCACACAGATTAGGGTACAACTACGGCACAAACTACCAGGAGAATAGAAGTAGGCAGGAGGTATTGAAAACATTTTTTTTGGAGATTAAAAAAAATATAGGTAGTAAAATCCCACAAACTACCAGGAGAACAGAAGTAGGAAGGAGGTATTGGAATCTTTAAATCAAATCTAAATTATTCCTTAATATAATATTATTTGCTTTTATCGTTTTTTCCTTTTTTTATTTCCAAAATAAATGTTTTCAATACCTCCTTCCTACTTCTGTTCTCCTGGTAGTTTGTGGGACTTTACTATCCTGGTTTCCTATCTCCAACAAATAAAAACAATTAAAAATCATTTAGATTTGATTAAAAGATTCCAATACCTCATTCCTACTTCTGTTCTCCTGGTAGTTTGTAGGACTTTACACCAGTCCTTTTTTTTTCAACTCCAAAAAATGTTTTCAATAGGTACCTCCTGCCTACTTCTATTCTCCTGGTAGTTTGTGCTGTAGTTATTCCCCAAAACTGTGTGATAGAACGAATGAGAAACTTGAGTTCCGCTGGTTTTACGAATTTGTAACACCCATCCGGTCGTCTGTGGGATGACAGTATACGTCATTTAAAAATATTGGTCTTGTCTGTGGGATGACAGTATACGTCATTACGTAATTTTTCATTCTGTTGACATTAAAACTTACTAATCATCTATGAAAAAGTTTTAAAGCTGAGTTACTGCTGTGTTATATTTTTAGTCTGTGAAACGAAGAATCTATTAATACCAAATACTCTATGCCGAGCCGGCGGTCATCATTAGATAAGATTGTTTACAAAAAGGTCGGGTGTCAAGTGTTTTTTGTTTACGTTTGAAGTGCGGTCGTGCGAGCGATAAGGATTGTGATTTATTATCCCATTGTGTTGAGTGTTCTCTTTAGTTAAATAATTCTAAGTGTTCATTCTTATCGTCTTAGTGCAAACATAATTGAAATCGGAGTGTTCAAGGTTGTTTATACCAGTGATGAAGTTATGTAAACACATTGCGTCATTTCTAACGGTTTTTTGGTAAGTATTGCATGATTTTGTGTATATTTCAGTGCTAAAGTTGTGAAACGCTTCTTATAATAGGAAAAACAGTTCATTATCAATATAAAAGTAGACTTAAACCAAACAAATATGATGAAAATAGTTATTATTTCACGTGTTTACAATTTGTGTTCCAAATTTTTAATTATGGCGGAACACGGGAATGGGTATTTGTTTTGATTTATTGTGCTAATACTGTACGTTCCAAGTAATGATGTATTGGTATCAAAAAATAGCTTATATAATCTTATTTAATAATATTTAAAAGTAACATTGCGCTATGTTACAAAAAGCTACGTAAAAATCTGTTAAATCCAACACTCGACTTATTTTGATGGCTTGACAGTTAGCCAACTTTTGAAGTCGACTTATTTTGATGGGTTGACACTCCAGTGAATACTATAGTATATTATACATATCGATTCCTTACATTTCTCGCTATAAACAGGTATTTTTTGATTTTTTATAAAAAATCTAATTTTTTTGTAAGAAATCAAGCCAAACGTCCGGGTAACTAGAGCGGCCCGCTAACGGGGCCGCTCTAGTTGCCCCGGACGTTAGAATTATGTATTACGACGTCTGTTCTTTTGTTTAATTTACGTGTACTAATGTGTACTCGTGGAAATAAAACAATAACTTATTGAAATAGTGGTTTATTTTTTTAATTATAATTACCTTTATACAAGAAACTGGTAAACATTCTCTCACACTGAACATACATTATAATTACTAATACATTACAAGACAAAACTACACTAAACTATACATATTATGTTAGCTAATTTAATAACAATTCCAATGATAGAACTGAAAGCGAGGTAAGTACTGTAGTTTCGGAGATACCGTCGTTTCTATAAGACGGCGCCGCGCCGACGCGCGTTTATCGCGGCACCCCCCGCGGGGCCACTATCAAGGCGGGGGGCGCGCCTGACAGCTCCCACAGATGGCCGGATATCGTAGAACAGTAGAACTTATATCGCTGTTTTATTTTGTGCCTGGCTGTACTTTACGCATTATTACTGAGAAAACTTTTAGTTTCATTCGCGGTTCGAATAAACCCATTCAAATTCTTCTATGGTCGATTCACACCGCGGTCCGAAACAGCCCATTCTTAAGAGCTCTTCTGCGTTTCACACCGCGGTCCGAACCGCTCGTGGTGCGAAACGACGAAAGACCCCCCCTAACATACCGAGTTTTCTCCGTGCTTCGGTGAGCACGTTAAGCTGTTGGTCCCGTCTGCCATAAATAGATCTTTGGCAGTCGTTACAGGTATTCAGTGACCTGAAAGTCTGACAACCAGTCTTACCAAAGGGTATCGTATTACCCAGTGTTAACTGGGTTGTGGAGGTCTGATAGGCAGTCGCTCCATGTAAAATACTGGTATCCAGCTGCATCAGGTTAGACTGGAAGCCGACCCCAACATAGTTGGGAAAAGGCTAAGCAGATGATGATGATGATGATAGTGGCTAACTTGGTGTTAGACTTTTATGCCGCTCATGGCCCTCTGTCTTAGCTTACCTTTGTAACGATTCAAATCTGTACTTTGTATGTACAATAGTATGATATGACAGTATCGTTATTACTTCGACAATGTAGACAGAGGGAAGTTTGGAATAGTTATTGTAGGACAGTTTAATTAATTGCTTTCCCTTCCTTTTGTTTCAATTTAGCGTTGAATTGTTAGGCCAAAAGCTTTCATTACAAACTATTTGGTTGGTTTGCGGTGAAGTACTGCAGTGTCACATTTTACGTTAGATTTGTTAGTTATTAGTTACTTAGTCCGTCAGACAGATTTCCAAAAAATATTGGACACGTATTTTTTTTTTTCAACTAAAAAAAAAAGAAGACAATGCAGCTTCGAAAAGTCGTGTGATGTCACAGTTTGGTACATTTTTTACCAGAAAGTGACGTCATAAGCCGCCTCTTTTTTTATTTTCGTTAAACTAAAACACGCACAATAACAGAATCATATTTTTTTTAAGTCAGGAAATCTCTTTTGGTTCGCTCCCTATTACAACAACATAACGAGCAAAACGTGGGCTTATTATGTGTACGTACAACTCTTCCCATTAGTGCAAGGATTCTGTAATCCTTGCCTGTATGTTTATATTTTGGAGAAGTAATTGCTAAGGTTTACTAGGAAATATAGAGAAAACCAGGTTAAAAACTACCGTTTTAGAGCTTTTTCACCAAAAAAAAAATCATCAGGCAGGAAGACCCTTATCCCATTCTATTTGGGGTTGGCGCAACACGTTTTCTTCTTCCATTCTTCACCAAAAATAATCTATATACCTAAATAAAAAAAGAAGTCCTGACTGACTGACTGACTCACTCATCAACGCCCAGCCCAAACTCTTGGACCTAGAAAGCTGAAATTTTGCCCCTCTGTGCAAAATTTAATAATTGAATTACTTAAAATAAGTAATTTACTTTATAGTGTAGACAAGGAATAAGGAAGGATATTTCGAAATTCAACCCCTAAATAGGGGATGTAAGTTTGTATGGAAAATCGTCATTTTCACGCGGGCGAAGCCGCTGGCTAAAGCTAGTCTATCTATCTATATAAATAAAGAGAGAAGTCCTGACTGACTGACTGACTGACTGATTGACTGACTGACTCATCAACGCCCAGCCCAAACCCTTGGACCTAGAAAGCTGAAATTTTGCACAGAGGTTCCCTTTATAATGTAGACAAGGAATAAGGAAGGATTTTTCGAAATTCAACCCCTAAGGGAGTTAAATAGGGGATGAAAATTTGTATGGAAAATCGTAATTTTCACGCGGGCGAAGCCGCTGGCAAAAGCTAGTATTCCATAAAATATCGTACATTCAGCAATAGCTCCCACAACATCCTCAAACAGTTAATTTTTGCCTAATTTTCTTGGTCTACCAACTTTATGGTCTGATAACTCAATTAGACCATAGTAATGGTCAGTAAGACAGCCATATAAACCGATGGACACAGGTATCCGCCTTTAAAACCGCTCGCTGTGTGACTCATGGTAATGACTAATCTATTGATGGTGGACGCGATTATGGGCCGCGAAAACACCGACTTTTGTACTCTTGTGGTTTTTAATGGAAAGATTAAATAAGGCATAAGCATAACCCTGTCGATATGCCGCGGCCTCGGCACAAGGGCGAAGTAGGAACATGGGTGGTTTTTAGTCAGTAGAAGTCTGACACTCCCTACCGCTCTGCCCAAGAGCGGGGGGGGGGGGGTTATTTGACGATTTACCACCCACCATAAAAAAGGCATAAGCATAATCAGCCTAAAATGTTCCCACTCCTGGGACTCCAGGCCATCTGTCTACACATGTTTTCGATTTTTTTGGTTCTATAACATACCTACCGGAATGTTTAAGGGGTGGCAAAAATAAAGTTTGACTTGACATTTGTCAAGATGATGTAAAAAAGAACCCTACTGAATAAATCAAACAACTTGGACCCCAGAGAGTCTTCTTGGTTCGTACTTTTTTTCATTTGGTAAGGTCACAAATACAAAAAAGTTATTTTGAAATCCTACTATACGTACAAGTAAATAATAAGTTTCTTTCACACTTTCCTGCTATAGAAATACAGAATATGTAGATACATATCCTAGGTAAAATTCCAGTTGCAAATCTTTTTAGATTAATCTTTAACCGCAAAAGTCGCAACTGTTTTGATGTACCTACTTTAATATATTTTTTCTCATATACACCGTAAACATGTAATTCTATACAATTTCTAGCATTAACTCGCTCAGCTCCCTCAACCGCTGTTATAATGGCCTTAGACATTCTGTTGAATGAAAGTACGGGTGTGGCCCGTCCATAACACGTTTCGTCTCATAAGTCGTAACTCACAAGATTTTAAGTTAATTTCATAGGAATTTCTAGTGTCACGCAATGTTAATTTCAACGGGCAATAACTACGATTAATTGCATGTTTGAAATATTCTAGTTGAAGAAAGTAGATTTTGTTCGGACAAGTGGAATTATTTTTAACACTACATTCGTGGGTAGCAGGTTCGTATAATAACTGTTTTGTTCGGATGTAACGAACAGTATCTGAAATATCTATGTGTGAATATGTGCTTGATTGATTGATAGAACGCCTTATTACACGGTACTTGAACATAAGAAAATAATGGTTTTAGGTACCTAATTTTTGTAAGTACAAGCAGACACAAAGAAAAAAAAAAGAAAAATAACAAAAATAAAAAAATAAAATGTTTAACAGCTTGTATGTTCGTGATCGCGACAAACAGGGTTAGGCAGAGATGTACCCAATAGTACCTACACCAACAATTCGCCCTTTATTTTTAAAGCCCAAGTAATAAAGTAATAGGGAGCTAAGCCATTGCCACCAACCGGGCAAAAATCCAGTCTTAGTGGCTCCTACTTAGAAATTCCTAATAGAAAAACCCAATCACACTTTACACGAGCTGGGAATCGAACCCAGCACTTCATGCTCAGCAGCCAATCTTGCAACCACTAGACCAATGATGCCAAGGCAGTTAAAGCTAGAATACGTCTATTCTAAACTGTTTATAAAGTTGTGTACATACTCTCTGCCTGCCAGAAGTTTACAAAAACGTAAACAGTTTTGTAGCAGTTTGTTTATCGTTAGATCTAGGAATAGCAAACATAAAATTTATGAGCTTCGCAAATCGTTCAGTACTGTTATTAAAATAAAACTGAAATTGTGATGATTCATGGTCTTGATGCTAGATCAAAATAAAGATAAGGAAAGTAACAAATATTACGTTGTTTTAGTATAATAAAGTATCGTTGTTTTCAGAAAACAAAAATAGATCTGCGAATAGTTTAGGTGAGCAAAACAATAAATATTTTACGTATTTTTTCTACGTTCTACTACAGGTGTGTGTCATCATCATCATCTGCCTAGCCTTTTCCCATCTATGTTGGGATCTGCTGCTAGTCTAACCGATGCAGCGAATTACCAGTATTTTACATGGAGCGACTGCCTCCACAGCCCAGCTAGTACTGGGAAACATGATATATATAACGTGTTGTGGCGGTTACCCGCCTTGTCACATCACTATTGTATTTACTATTGTGTCACAACACTAGCTGTCACTTTGACACTAGGGGACTGTTGCCGCTAACCTAAGATAACCTAGGTCAGAATTGTATTTTTTCTATGCCAATGTACCTTGTCCAATATTGCAAGAAATACAGCAGTAATCCGTCATACGCCGTTTTATTCTAAGTCTACACTCCAGACTACAAACAAGGGAGTTATCAGCCAACCCCTTTGGCTAAACCCCAAATTGGTGACCACCGCGTTCGAAGAACTGCAAGGAGCCAAAGGCAGACATTGCAAAGGATTTTTCTGACGTTCCTGCCTATTCATCGGTGCCTGAGTAATTGGATTTTGTCGCGGTGAAGTCTGTGCATAAGGAGAAGTGCATTCAGCGTGTTTTCCAAGGAATTTTCGAAAAACAAAAATTTTCGATAGGTACCAGTGTTGGCGAGAGGTATCCAACGCCATTTAGTGACGACATCGTGCATGATCTCAGCTCGGCCGATACCATTTTAATATACTATTGTTGGCTCAAAGTCACGCCATCAGCCAGTAGCCGTCCGGTTAGCGTACGGCCGACGTGCGGCAACCGACAGAAGTTCATAAAACGAGGCGAGCGGCGTTGCAACGGGCACTTTTTGCTTGGACGGCGCTCGGAAAGGACTTGCTACCCGACCATTAGCGTGTGCTTCGCTATTTTTGGTTTATGTTTTTGCTCGTGTACTGATTATTCCATTTTGCTAGTGCTATTTCTATTTGATTATTGTTTAAAATGTTTGTCGTGATATTTTTGTAAAAGTGTAATCTAAACGATATTAAACATTGTTTATTTTGTTCACGTATTTCACTTCTGATTCCTAATATCAGAAGTGGGATAAATAATCTTTTCGCCCACAAGTTAAAAACTAGTTTTCAGGCTTTTAATTTTTGATAAAAGCGGGTAGTAGTTAGCAATGGATATATCGAGTTTTTCGCGTTCAAAAACTAGTGCCTCTCGTTCTAAGCGATCTTGTAGCCACCATAAGCGGAGTGGAAGGTCACGTACGTAGCAAGTTTCGGGATCCGATCGCCGTTCCAAGCGCGAACGAGATCGTCGTAGGAGCCGCGTGAGGACGCGAAGTCCTGTGTAACCGCTCTCGCGGTTGAGGCGACGCTCCGGACATGACTGTTGGTTTACTTTCGTTCCTGATACAAGTAAGATCGAACCATTTTAACTATTTCGTTGGTTTAGTAGTCGCAAGCGCGACTACTGAGCATGACGGTTCTGGGTTCGATTCCCGGGTCGGGCAAAGTGTTATTTTCTGGATTTGTGCCCTGTTGGTGACAATGGGCTCACCCCTATTACATGGTTAAGCTTATGTCTTAACATAACTGGCGAAATGTGGGTATACTGGGTACCTCTGCCTAACCCTTCGGGGATTGCAGGCGTGATGTTATGTGTGTGTTTATAAGGTCACTGGGGTGATTGGCAATGCCTCGGACGCATTGGTGGTTATTTACATGGTTAAGCTTATGTCTTAACATAGCTGGCGAAATGTGGGTATACTGGGTACCTCTGCCTAACCCTTCGGGGATTACAGGCGTGATGTTATGTGTGTGTTTATAAGGTCACTGGGGTGATTGGCAATGCCTCGGACGCATTGGTGGTTATTTACATGGTGGTGCTAATACGTCGCTTAACGATTGGTTGACCAATAACAGCACGTGGACTCATTTTAAACACGAATTTCGGTCATTGTGTCCGCGTGAAGTCGATATGGTCACTGTGCTATAATGACGTTATGAGTACAAGTATCTGTATGACCTAGTTAGTTTTTTTTCAAAGTCGGGTACTTGTGTAAGTGAGTTTAAAATATTTGTGAAGGTACCCACGATACAGGAGAAATTCCTGGTGTGGGGCAACGTTGTGATTTGTGGTATATCTGATGCTAAACAAAATACAGTCAAAAGTCTTGTTTTCCGTATATTTGAAACACAAAAGTGCAGTTGTTGGCAAATCAAACTTAAATAATCATGGTCTGCGTAAATGCAAACCCCTACGCAATATGATCAGTTGACTTGTTTTCGTGTGAAGACGTAGGCCGTATCAGGTGCACTGTAAAGTCTGATAAGTTTTGCTTTATTATAGAAGTTGCCTAATACACATGATAGGCTAAGAAGGATGCCAATGAGTTACGTATCAGTTGATGATTATAAGAATTTTGATGAAGTAAAGTTGTGGTTGCAAGCCAAGAGATTCTATCGACTGTATTGTGTTAGAGTCAAGTACCAGTAATTATTGTGTGGTCGTAGTCCGATTAAAATTGAAGGTTTTTGAGGAAACTCGAGTAGACAGTGGGTGTGTTTGTTGTATTTTGTGCGTTTAGCTCTGGTTGAGGTCAGGGTCCGGAAAGACCGTAGTGTGAAGTCAAATGGTGATACACACGTGAGATCGACTTGTTTACTAGTCAGTTAGAGATCTGTGGTTTTACTCGATGATTTTTGTGAACCTGGCATTTTCTTGACGCAATAATGTTTTTAAGATTGATTTAAACGACAATGGTACATGACCCAGGGTGGTTGATTGTTGTATTTTCGATAATTTCCAGTTTAGCCACGTTTGATTTTATCAACGAGAGTGGGACCTAATTGATGTTTGGTCAGGAGTGACCGAGTGGAACAAAATTCTGTCGTAGATTTGTCTCTTTGCAGAGTAACCATTACATAAGAACGTGTGGTTTGGTCAAGCGCGTGGCCTCAGCTGCGTGTGTGAAAGTCTGTGTGATACGCTAACAATGTGTCTATGTCAACAGCCACTGAGGGGTATGCAAACTTGGAGCCTATGCCTACAGTGTGTGTGGAAGTCGACATCTGAGGGGTATGCAAACTTGGAGCCTATGCCTACAGTGTGTGTGGAAGTCGACATCTGAGGGGTATGCAAACTTGGAGCCTATGCCTACAGTGTGTGTGGAAGTCGACATCTGAGGGGTACGCAAACTTGGAGCCTATGCCTACAGTGTGTGTGGAAGTCGACATCTGAGGGGTATGCAAACTTGGAGCCTATGCCTACAGTGTTGTGGAAGAAGTCTGTGTGATATGGTAACAATGTGCTTATACATCCCTATGTGCCTATTGGTATTCTTGTCTGACAAGTTTTGTTTGGTGAATGTTTCTTTGAATTTGATTCTCGACTTGAATGTTCCCAATGAATGAGATTACTCTCTTGTTGTACTACTCGGTTAGAGAGCCTTGGTGTTAAAGGTTTTACTCGATGATTTCAGCAGTTTTTGTTGCAATAGAATTTTTAAGGTTGGTGTGAACGACTATGGTATATGACTCAAGGTAGTTGAGTGTTGTATTTTCGATAATTTCCAGTACATTTGATTTAATTAATGAGAGTCGAATTTGGTGCCACCCAATGGAACTAAAGTTTGGTCAGGAGTGATCGAGCGGAACAAAATTCTGTTGTAATTGTAAATTTGTTTGTTTGCAGAGTACCTAACCATTACACAAGGATGTGTGGCGTGTGTTTGGACGCAACGCAACGCTGCTTGGTCTTAGCAGTGGTTACCAGGGCTTTGCCACAGTGATGCCGTGAACGTGCACGGCGCTGCAAGGCGACTGCGCGCCCTACTAGCGTTGCCGAGCGCGCCTTACTGGCGTTGCTGAGCGCGTCGCTGCAGGGCGACTGCGCGCCCTACTGGCGTTGCCGAGCGCCTCGCTGCAGGCCGAGCGCCTCGCTGCAGGCCGAGCGCCTCGCTGCAGGCCGAGCGCCTCGCTGTAGGCCGAGCGCGTCGCTGCAGGCCGACTGTGCGCCCTACTGGCGTGTACAGCGCGTGGCTCCAGGCTGCCAGCACGCTACTGGCGTGTACAGCGCGCCGCTCCGGGCTGCCAGCGCGCTACTGACGTGTTAAGCGCGTCGCTCCAGGCTGCCAGCGCGCCCAACAGGCGCAGTTGTGCGTGGCACTCCACGGTGCCAGCGCGCCCTACAGGCGCAGTTGTGTGCGGCACTCCACGGTGCCAGCGCGCCCTACAGGCGCAGTTGTGTGCGGCACTCCACGGTGCCAGCGCGCCCTACAGGCGCAGTTGTGTGCGGCACTCCACGGTGCCAGCGCGCCCTACAGGCGCAGTTGTGTGCGGCACTCCACGGTGCCAGCGCGCCCTACAGGCGCAGTCGTGCGTGGCACTCCACGGTGCCAGCGCGCCCTGCAGGCGCAGTTGTGCGTGGCACTCCACGGTGCCAGCACGCCCCACTGGCGTTGTGAGACACGCTATCAAGGAGACAGCGAAGACTCAGCCGCCTTGTTGGAAGCTGACGAGGACGTCAGAGCGTCAGGAGAGGCCGTGTTGGCTCAAAGTCACGCCATCAGCCAGTAGCCGTCCGGTTAGCGTACGGCCGACGTGCGGCAACCGACAGAAGTTCATAAAACGAGGCGAGCGGCGTTGCAACGGGCACTTTTTGCTTGGACGGCGCTCGGAAAGGACTTGCTACCCGACCATTAGCGTGTGCTTCGCTATTTTTGGTTTATGTTTTTGCTCGTGTACTGATTATTCCATTTTGCTAGTGCTATTTCTATTTGATTATTGTTTAAAATGTTTGTCGTGATATTTTTGTAAAAGTGTAATCTAAACGATATTAAACATTGTTTATTTTGTTCACGTATTTCACTTCTGATTCCTAATACTATACTAATATACTATTGTGTCACAACACTAGCTGTCACTTTGACACTAGGGGACTGTTGCCGCTAACCTAAGATAACCTAGGTCAGAATTGTATCTTTTCTATGCCAATGTACCTTGTCCAATATTGCAAGAAATACAGCAGTAATCCGTCATACGCCGTTTTATTCTAAATCTACACTCCAGACTACAAACAAGGGAGTTATCAGCCAACCCCTTTGACTAAACCCCAAAGTGTTATAAATACTGATTGTCAGACTTTTAGCCCACTGATTACCTGTTACGACTGTAAAAGATCAAAGCAAAAATGTATAATCATGACCGGCCTGGGCAATAATGATGCTTGCAAGTAAAGCAAGTCTCTACATCCAAGATGCGTTTCTCGCAAGCATCATTATTGCAACCGAATTTATTCGTTGGTAATTAGCAATCGAAAGTTAGCGATTTTGTCGTTATCTCTGTAGAGACTGCCGGCCCTGAAAGTATAGTAAATAAATACAACAAAAAGTATCATGAATATTGACCGATAAACCGCAAAAACGCGCGCAAAAACGATAAAATATGTACCGGTGTAATCCTGAACGGATAAAAATAAACAATATGCACGATAACTGATAAGTATGTAAAGGCATACCTTTTATTGTAATGACGAATTGTAGATAGCTATGTATAGTAATACAAGGTGTAGTTTTTCATCCTCGTCGAAATTCAGGTAATTTTCATTAAAAAAAATCTTATTTTGTGGGCAGTAAGGTCTAACGACCCCATACATCCTCCGCCTTATTACAAAAGGTAGTTAAACCTGGTTTAACTTAGACCTGGTTTATCTCGCATGCTGTCACTTTTGAATATTATTGAAGTGAGACGTCATGCGAGATAAACCAAGTCTAAGTTAAACCAGGTTTAACTACGTTTTGTAATAAGGCGGCCTGTGTCTGAGTTTTTAAACCGCCACAAGGGCCTCTGACATGGTTTGACGACCGCCAGTTCGTGGCCAGGACCACCGACTTATACGTGCCTTCCGAATCACCTTTCACGGAATCATCTTTTAATAGGATATCGGACCGATTCAAAAAAATATGATTCTTTAGTCCGTCAGTTAGATATCGGAAAATATTGGATACGTGTTTTTTGTGATATTTCAAATCAATAAAAAATTACGAAGATAAAGCGCGCCAAAGAGCATGCAGTGGGGCTTGAAACGTCACTTGAAGGTACAAAATGTACTAGCATATGACGTCACACGAGTTTTCAAAGCACTGCAGTTATCGTCTTCATTTTTTGTTTACGTGAAAAAAGAAAAAATATGTGGTCAATATGTTTTGGAAATCTATCTGACGGACTAATTCGTTTTTTTGTCCGATCCCCTATCATGGTACCTACCTGGTCAATAATGAAAATACGCTTTTTTAAGTTGTTAAAAGTTATACCGCCTTATTACAAAACGTAGTTAAACCTGGTTTAACTTAGACCTGGTTTATCTCGCATGCTGTCACTTTCTTTTGAATATTATTGAAGTGAGACGTCATGCGAGATAAACCAAGTCTAAGTTAAACCAGGTTTAACTACGTTTTGTAATAAGGCGGTAAGAGTCTTTCAGAATAGCCGCCACGGGGAATAGGGTACGAGCCTATTGCCATCAACTGGGCACAAATTCAGACTTCATGGCTGCTATTGAGAAATCATAAAACACTTTGACCTGACATTATTTTATTCCATAATGGGGTTAGGTAGGGTATAAAAGTTTGTAATTTTCTGCCGATGGAAAATCTCATATTTTTTGTAGGGTGGGAAATCATTAAACGACTCCTCCCAGCTCTGGATGGAGCGGAAGGGGGTGTCAAACTTCTACAGACTAAAAACCACCCATGTTCCTTTGTGTCCTGGGCCACTGTATCTTTTTCGGACAACCAGCAGCCCCGAAATGGGAAATCCCATAAGGCACACGAATTGCAGAGACAATAAAACAATCAGTCACTCAAACTATAACGTCTGTCACAAGACCAATAAACTGGAATGGAATAAACATGTTAGCACAAATGAGTAACGTCGGGTGCTCGTAATGGTATTGTATCACACAATCATTATCAATCTGCATTGTCATTGTGGTGACAACTTGTTAGTGTGTGCATGCGTTTTGAACACGTAAGGTTTTGATTGTCGAAATCACTCTTTGGTTTGATGTGCATGTGTTGGTTCTCTGTCACTTATCTGACTGAAAGCGTAAGGTTACAGCGCCGATTGATTATAACAGAACTGTAGTATTTTGCTGTTTTCTAGTATTGGAAACCACAAAAATATGTACCTACACAAAAAGTGAGCATTTGATTTTTTTTTTAATTTTTCTCCATAAGGGGTTAAGTAGGGTATGAAAAGTAGTAATTATCTGCTGATAAGAAATCTTACCAGGCACACGTCTTTTACAGAAAATAAAACAATCAGTCACTCAAACTATACCGTCTGTCTCGAGACCAATACACTGAAATAGAATAAACATGTTAGCACAAATGATTAACGTCGGGTGCTCGTAATAGTATTGTATCACACAATCATTATCAATCTGTGCATTGTCATTGTGGTGACAACTTGTTAGTGTGTGCATGCGTTTTGAACACGTAAGGTTTTGATTGTCGAAATCACTCTTTGGTTTGATGTGCATGTGTTGGTTCTCTGTCACTTATCTGACTGAAAGCGTAAGGTTACAGCGCCGATTGATTATAACAGAACTGTAGTATTTTGCTGTTTTCTAGTATTGGAAACCACAAAAATATGTACCTACACAAAAAGTGAGCATTTGATTTTTTTTTTAATTTTTCTCCCTAAGGGGTTAAGTAGGGTATGAAAAGTAGTAATTATCTGCTGATAAGAAATCTTACCAGGCACACGTCTTTTACAGAAAATAAAACAATCAGTCACTCAAACTATACCGTCTGTCTCGAGACCAATACACTGAAATAGAATAAACATGTTAGCACAAATGATTAACGTCGGGTGCTCGTAATAGTATTGTATCACACAATCATTATCAATCTGTGCATTGTCATTGTGGTGACAACTTGTTAGTGTGTGCATGCGTTTTGAACACGTAGGACTTTGATTGAAGAAATTATTCTTTGACTGCATGTTTTTGAGTTGATAGTATGTTAATGGGAATAAAATGAATGTAGACTTAATAACAATGTCAAGTTAAGTAATTCGTTAATTTACATTACCAGTTATACCAACACTACATTATCAACGTTATACCAGCACTAAACTGTATTATCAACACTCGGGTCAACGCCGAAAGTTAATAGAGCTGTGCAATACTATTTACGTGTCTTCTAGTGTTGACACTAACATTGAGCTCTTTTTGTAATCGAACATCCAAAAAAATCAAATAAAACAACGAAGTATTAATTAATCATCCCTTTTTCGGGTGAAAATGATATCAAAACACACAAAAGAGAACTCTAAATCTCAATTTGCTTACGGTCTCGAATAAATAAAAACAAAATCAACATTCATGAATGAAAAGCTTTTGAGCACAAAAACAAATTGACCCAGCTCAAAGTACACAAGTACTTAGGTACAAATTATACAAATATCAGATATTTAACCGCGTGACTGACGTACAATGGAATGAAATCCCTTTTCATCTCCGGGAAAATGGAGGTGAACAAACAATAGAAGAATATACAATCGCTTGGAATTGTATACAGGGTGGATTCGTTGAGATCGGTCGACTTGTGGACAAACCTGAAAGTCCTGAAACTGTTCAGGACGCGAGACTTTTTCTTCCATGTCGTTGATTTTAGGAGGTATGAAAAACTGTATGTTATTACTTATTGTAAGGTTTTATGTGGTGTTAGGTTTTAGTCGCTCCATGTAAAATACTGGTGTTCAGCTACATGCGGTTAGACTGGGAGTCGACGCCAACATAGTTTTTTTTTTTTTTTAAAAAAACGTTGCCCCACACTAGGAATTTCTCCTGTATCGTGGGTGCGTTCACAAACATTTAAACTCACATACACAAATACCCAGACCCGGAACAACTATCTGTAGGCCATACAAATATTTGTTCCGTGCGGGGATCGAACCCGCGACACGTAACGCAGCAGTCCATTGCTTGAGCTACTGCGCCAACCGTGCCGTCAAAAAGTTAGGAAAAGACTTTGCAATTGATTACGATGATCGTCAGTTTTAGAGAAAAAACAACCTTTGATTCCCTAGCATTTTTGCCGTAGTAAAATGTTTTTTTTCCGTCTAACTGTTTTAAATTTTAAACGGAGAAGATTGTTTTCATTCAAACCGGGGAAACACAAACACAAATCGGGGAAATGCCTCATGAAGGTAGAGTGACATAGTGCACCAGCTAAGTGTCACGAATAGAGTTTTAAGGTTCTATTTACTAACACAAATTGTATTTGATCATATGTAAGTCTGTAAGGTCTATGGGTCAAAGTAGCCCTGAGAATAAATAAATGTTATATTATGTTTACGTACATGGTCACCCTACACGCACTGGGCGGTATGAAATTGATCAAATTGACACTGCGTGACCCGCACGTAACGCAGACTGCACGAGAACATCCGGTGTGACTTACAGATGTATACAGTATCATTATTGTATGCATACATATGTACATAACTTATGTATACATAATTATGTGTAACTACTAGTCGCTTTCACATGTTGAATCTAACAGTTTTTTTTTTTGGAGAGTTGGAAATCTTCAAAATGACTCCTCTTGCTCTGGGCAGAGCGGTAGGGAGTGTCAGACTTCTACCGACTAAAAACCAACCAAGTTATTTCTTAGCCCTTTGTCTCGAGGCCGCGGTATCTCTTTCGAACAACCCGCAGACCCGACGGGTTAACTATGATGTCTGTTGACCGTTTTCACTAAGGCTAAAAGCTATTTCTGCACTTAATTCCTAAATATTGATTCAACGTTGCATTAACTCTCAGCACTGAATCCAAAGTTGAAAATCCCACAGTACGCTTCCATTTAGGCTCTATATTTAGATGTTATCTAATTTAAGTAGGAATGGGGAGCACTGTATATTTAAAGAACCTAGGAATAGAGTATTAAAAATATTATATCGGGTTCTGCTTCAACTTTGCTTTTTCACACTGAAAACGCCTGCATCATGAGGAAATCGAAATGCAGCAATCGATTGTTCATCCGCTGCGGCAACCGTACCGTCAATTCTGATCGTTACTACGTATTTTACATACACATAACATACGAATCTTTTTACTTGAGAGAAACATCACCATCGGGGAAACGGATGGGTTTTAGTCAGTATCAGTCTGACACTCCTGCTTCGCCCAGAGCGGGAGGAGGCATTTGATGATTTCCCATCTTTAAAGAAAAGGGGGTAATCTTCGAATCCGATTCCGAAAATTCCTTTACTAACGGGATTCATGCTACATTATTCCCGATCGTCATAGACTACATTTTAAACATTGCCGTGGGTTAATTTCCATACATAAAAAGCCGCGAGCAAGAGCTAGTCTACTTACTATATATATTACTAGCGGACGTCCCGCGGTTTCACCCGCGTAGTTCCCGTTCCCGTGGGGATACAGGGATAAGAAGTAGCCTATGTTACTCAGGGTGAATGTAGCTTTCTAATGGTGAAAGAATTTTTGAAATCGACGCAGTAGTTTTTGAGTTTATTCATTACAAACATACAAAAATAGGTACAAATCTTTCCTCTTTATAATATTAGTGTAGAAGTGTAGATTATAATAATAATCGCTACTGTATATGATAGCTTTTTTTTGGAGGCTGGGAAATCCTCAAATGACTCCTCCCGCTCAGAGAGGAGCGAAAGGGAGTGTCAGACTTCTACTGACTACAAACCACCCATGTTCCTTCTTAGCCCTTTGTGTCCGGGGTCGCGGTATCTTTCGAACAACCTGCAGCCCCCTGTCTATGATATCTCACTCTGCAGAGGAAATTAAATTTCTTATTAAATACCTCATCTTCAGCGACTAACTGCCTGACTATTTGGCAACTGCCCAAGATCGTGTCTAATAGCACTGGATAGATCGAGGTCCGAAACTAAGGCCATTACTTGTTGAGACGTTTATCTGATTTTAATAAAAAAAGCACAGATGGTCTCAGGATTTATCTAAAACTGCTGGGACAGATAAATTGTAGTGTAAATCAATAAACACTTGAGGTGTAGAATTTGCAATTGCATTTAGAATGACGTCACTCAGCTGACCATGCATTGTCATCCAAATTGAACATGTATGCAAAATGTCAGCTCAATCGGAAACCGAGAAGCAGGTCAAATTTAACTTCCAAGATTTTATTACATAGTTAGTTACAGGTGAAGCCAATAAAAACGTGTTTAAAAGTTCACTCACCCCCCAAGTCACAACAGCATTAGTAACGATCTGCACCACATTGTACCACTTGATGAGGCTCCTCAGTTCATACGGCCTCCTGTTCTTCATGTACGAAGGCAGGAACAGCTTGATGATGACCAGGTAGGTAGCTATGATGACTGCTAGTGGCTTCGGTGATGTCATCAAAGCCCAATCTTTGACGCGTTGGTCTGGAAATAAGGAATTTGTTTTAAGTTTTGGTTTTTAGCTAGTTTTGTTATTGATGAAAAGAATGATAGCATTTGACACGCCCCACACAGTAGCCTTTTTTACCCGACTACGGCGAAGCCAAAAGGAAGGGTAATGATTTTGGCAGTCTATGTATGTATGTATGTTCCACCGTAGCGCCTAAACTACTGAACGGATTTTAATAAATTAGGTGTCAATAGATTCATAAAAATAGCCCGGGTGACATAGGCTATATACATTTTATAAATTCTTTTTATGACGGAATTTAAATGTCAAAAACTTACCTCAAAAAATATTAAATTGAGATAATCATCGCAAGTTTGGTATCAAATGAAAGGTCTTGGCGAGCACATTACAAATATGTTTTATGTTATAGTTTAAGTACACACAAAAATAAAATTCTAATAAAAAAATTAAGTTCAAAAATCTAAAACCCGACTAATATCAAAACCGCGGTCTTATAAAAGTAGAAAACAAGAAAATAATTCTTGTCTGATATTCTTCGTAGTCGCATGCCACCTTGCTAATGCAGCAATTAGCAGCTGACTTCTGTATTAATGAGAACGCCATGAAGGAGCATCAGGTATCAGTGGCATGCGACTACGAAGAATATCAGACAAGAATTATTTTCTTGTTTTCTACTTTTAAGACCGCGATTTTGTTATTAGTCGTGTTTTATATTTTTGAACTTATTTTTTTTTTTAACTGAGGAGAATGGAGATCGCAAGAAAGTTGTAGATGGACACAATAACCTCTTAGCATTTTAGTTATTAATTGTTAACAAGCTGGGTGTATACTTAATACCTTGTTCGACCATACCTAGGGGTCAGCTTTCAGATAGTTTAATTAAATAGTAGCTCGATACGTTTGCAACAAGTTCTCAAGAGACAAATTCCTCTTCGAAAGACCGAATTAAAAAAACTATATCGAAACAAAAACCACACCGATGCAAAACGCAATAATTTAATCAAAATACCTAATTTAGATAGGTAAGTGAGAGTCCATTATATTATTTCCCGTGGTCTAGGAATATATCTATGAAGCTAAAGCTTCGTGACGTTGTGACAGGAAGCTAAGAATAGATAAGTGGAGATTATTTATTTACACGCGGTAGGGCTACGTGGGAAAACTATTTTTAAAAGAGCTTTTATATTGTTACTAATAGAAAGTGGAAAATTGCTTTTGTATTAATAGAACGAAAGACATGCTTCATAATTTTTTAGCAATCCCATTCCATATTACTTTAATTAAATGGCCTGTAATATAAAGGAGGAAGCGTAACATCAAACAATTTAATCTCTGAGAGAGATCAGTAACGTTATGAACAAGTATTGCACTTTTTAACTGAACGACGTGGCTTCAGTCAGACTGGCCTAGATTTCGTAATGCTACAAATTGCAGCTAAATTATATTAAGTGGTAAGTGCTGGTAAGGGTTCCGTGGTTTTATAAAGGTATTTTTTTTATTACCTTTGAAAATATTTCGTCTTGACTTTTCATTTTGGACTTAAAATGAAAAGGGAAGTTGTTTTTGCAAGTCTATGCTTTTTGTCACTGTTTCGTTACAAGCTCAAAGAGCCGCTAAGCTGAAATGCGACTTGGCTCACCAGATCTGCTTTCTGCCCAAAATGGTAGTAATTATTACCAGAGAGTTTCATAAATGATCGACGCACTGAATGACTGGGCATCGATAAATGTATGTATCTACCAACCTGCGCAGAATTTGGTGTTCTGAAATAGTTTATTTTAATTATTAAATTCATTTCAGCCAAAAGATTATTAAATTACGTAATTGTAACTTCTGACCCCCTTTATGAACACCACAAGTCCAGAAAACGCTTTCTTCAAACCGTTAAACCCCCAGAGGCAAAGACAAACTCCTTAGCATTGATATAAAAACTAAAGAGACGGTCGTCCGAACATTTTGCTCGATGCGTTCCCCATAAAGAGAAACACTAACGTCATCTTTAAGAACTAATCAGGCTGCTCGTAAACGTAACCTTGTTTGAGCGGCGTGGCGTGGTATTATCGAGGTTTATAGAAATTAAATAAAGCTTTCATTAAAATGTTAATAAAAAAAAAGGTTAAATTTTAATTTTTCATTTTCATTTTCTTTTAAACTTCGGTTTAGTCAAGACCTATTTGGAACCAAATTCGAGGCGTCATTTTATCATGCGGTCCGCCCAGTCCTTACGCAGTAATATATAAGTCAATGCTCCTTAGTCACATCTACACCGTAATCGTCATGTTCCTGCCCTGCCCATGTGTTTGGAGTCGCCACAAAATTAATCTACACAACACGTTATTTTTTCTACCTTTCGCCTCGTATCATATTTTTCCTCACAATCCATCCATCCTTTCCTTAGTCATGCTCTACTTCTCCATCCATGAACATTACTATTCGCCACTCTTTAGTCACATGTGGTCTAGTCCACCATCAGACCACCATCACCATCAGACCATCAGTCAACACCGTTTTCGCAAAACCTTACGGAACCCTGTCACAATAAATGCTCGAACGCACGATTTACTCCCGTTACTATTAGTATCGGCATAAATTAATCTCCAGTGTCCGCTATCATTGCATCAGACACAACAAAGAAATATTAAATCATATTCATCAGCATTTCGCAACACGTTACACTTCGACCATCTTATCTGTGCAGGCGGAAAAACACGGAACTAAAATAAATGTACTAAGTTTGACGTAGCGATGCATTTTTTCTTGACCAGTGGCGCCACCATGAAATTCACACTTAAAATGGTCATACTGTACTTAGGTGAAAGGCTACTAATGATATAATAGACGCTCGTCTTGTCTTTTGTAAGTGAAGTAAGGTCTAATTTTGCATTGTTTCGCCGCTTCGTGATTGAGGGGACCTAGAAACGGAGTAATAGGCGTTTTATTGAATTTTTGAGGTCTTAATTAAATTGGGAGATTGAGATCTTAATCACTGTTTTCTAGTAGTATTGTTCAGGTTCTAATGAGGGCACGGTTGGTAAAGTGACTGTTGCGGATTCGATCCCCGCACGGAACCAATATCTCCAGGTACAGGTCTGGCTGTGTAAATGCACCCATAATACAGGAAAAAGTCCTAGTGCAAGGCAACGTTCTTTGAAATAATAAAAATGGCCTTATCATCATTGCTAAAATAACGTCTAGGCTTGCACGCATAAAAATAAATATGAAATTAGTACTTTGATTGACAACCGCTGGGCATAGTCTTCCGTCTTCCTTATCCAGTCAGTAGTCAGTCACACCCAGGCACTTTTTATGAAGAATATCAGTTCTTCTAGCAGGGAAGTATCATACGCTACGCTGAAGATACCTACTCAACAAGTCCACATAATTTAACTTTGCACTCATGAACTCACTACAGTCGTTCGTGCATAAAGTTGTGTACAATTTAATTAACAAAATTACCTAATTAAAGCAACAAACATATGATTGCACATTTCCTTATTTCAGTAAGTTGCTACACAACACATGTTCCATTTACTTTATTTTGCCATCTTAAAATCGTGACTAATTTTGTCCAACACGGTAGTCTTGGGGAACGCTACTATGAAATAGATGTCAGAAGATCAACTGATATGCCAGGGCTGCGGGACTGTACGAAAGAGATACTGCGGCCCTGAAACACAAAGGACTAAGGGAACATGGTTTGGTTTTAGTCAGTACAAGTCTGACACTCCCTTCTGCTCTGCCCAGAGCAGGAGTCGTTTGATGATTTCACATCCGTAAAAAAAATAAGATCATCTGGGTACATTATTATTTACTTAGCCGATGGTAAAGTTGTAAATGAGTTCGGTGACTTAAACTAGCTATTCATACGAAACACGTTTGAATGAGGTCAAACAAAATGTATGCAATCAGTGTTGTTCCCGACTGACAAGTACATTGAGCCCGGTGATACTCCAAAAGGTGTGTGAACCTGAAATGTATGGAACTGGGGCCTATAATGGCAACTTTAACAGAATCATAATAAGAAGAATCACAATAAAATTCTTGAAATGGTCCCAGACATTTATTGACAGACAGATATTGTATTATATGGACATACACTGCGTGTAATATTGTCAGTGCTATGTGACCATTTTATGAGTTGTAAGTTTGTAACGTAATTCATATTATTATCCTAATAAGGTTCTGCTGAAGAGGTCATTTTAGACTAGAACCCCAGACCGTTTACTTTTTTGCCAAAAATCCCTATTATAGAACTTGAAATCTCGATGGGTCCTGATTTCTGATAATAACGCATACCTATATATTGCAGCATACTAAGTGGGTCTTCTGCCCTTACAATACTTTCCATTGTAAAAGCTATATCGTCTGATGTAGTCAGCTAAACGATCGTGTTGTCATGATTGTGGATAGACACGGAAAAGTTTTCAGGCCATTTTGCCCCGTTATTGTCGGCCTGACTTCGTGATCGTAATTGAACATGACAGCCCTTTCACAAAAAAATTACCCCCTTACTTTGTAACGCTGTCGAAATCAATTTGAACTTTATTGTAGTTGATTTAGAGTTGATAGTGGATTGCTTGTTAGGTTGCTGTCAGATGTAAAATTACTGTGATAGACTGTATTTTGCCTATGTTGGTAGCTGGGTCTAGGCAATTTTGTTGTGCCAGTCAAAGGTACATGAAATTATGACAGTTCGTTCTCCTTTATATAAAGCGTAATGCCAGATTATGAACAAGCTTTGTCTTTGACCTTTGTATGTCTAGGGCTGGTTAATGGTTATCCATGGAAATTAAACCGTCGAGTTCTCTTAATAGAGTCGGTTTCGCTTTAGTACTGTTGTTGTGATAATTGTTTCGTTCCGTTTCGAGGGGAATAATGATGTGTTTAACCAGGGCCCCGAGTCTGCTATTCAATAGTGTCAGAATGGTCAATCATTGATCTCATAATTGTTGATTTTGACAACACTGTCAGACTCGGGGCCCAGGTGTGTATTATAGTGGACAAAGCAAAAAAAAAACAGTGTGCGGGACGTTCTGTCTACACCTATGAGGAAAAGGCATGAGTTGATGTATATAATGGGTGTAAAAATACCCATAACGATGCCGAATAGCTCTGTTTTTGCCGTCAATGCAATTTCTTCTTTAATTTGTTATTTGTTCCGGACCATACCTTAGTTTGGACGTACTCTAGTTACGGAGATATTAGAACTCAAACTTCCAACGTTTTCACAAGTTTTTTTTAATCTATTGCATAGATTCTATCGCGGGCCTTGAGTTGAGCGTGGAGAGCGAATCCAGAGATTTCCTAACGAAAATATTCAGGATTCAGTATTCAACCAGGTTGCTATGGTTACGGAAAATAACAAGGTTGTCAACTGAGGTTGTCAAATTAAATAATTGTTTGTCTCTCTGCTTTCTCCTTCTAAAATATTCTTACTTGTATAATTTGTGTACAAAGTGTTTTAAATATGAATAAACAAAGTGCATTTATTAATGAAGAAAGTCACGAAAAAATAGTGAAAGAAAATGAGTGAGGAGTGAGTACTCTATAAACATTCATTTTATTATTAGTACGCATCTATCATAAGTTTTATTGGTTTTTGCATTACTATTCTGCGAATCGGTCTAAAACGATTCGTTTTCTTATAAAATATCTAAAATAAAATAAATAATTTTCATATTTTTCAATGTTATGACACTTACGTCAGGCTGTCAATACTTTTTCTTTTAAATTTTCTGTCATAGAGTTTCTTACTAGCTTAGTTAGTCTATGAAGGTTAGTTTTGATTTATTTATTGTACATCGCGCGAAATTCGAAGATCAAACTCTTAATATCGTTATTTTTGTTCAAATTTTTTGAATGAATAATTATTTTGGTGTGTAATTACACTATTAATACCTAATTATTTATACCTATTATTGCATAAGTTGATAAAAAAATGCTATGCAATAGATTTACCGCGGCAGTCTCCGAGTGCCACACGTTTTTTTTTTAAATACAAGTTTATAATTTTATTACTTTACTACCTATAAATACCTCCATGACCTCAGCACAATGTCTTGATTGCGTTACATTGAGTTATATCGTAAAACGTGATTTTTCACCCAAAAAAACTCGTTTCTAAGCAATATTTTATATGTTGAGTGCTTCGTGAAAGGTTTGTTTACACCTTGTATCTCATGTACTCTTTTTTTCTGCTTAGTTTATTTTTATTTAATTATTTGATATGCTCTTGTGGCATTTTCGAATAAATATGTTTTCTTTCTTTCCATATCCTCAAAACATAGTCACGTCTACCAAAAAAGTTCAGTAATTCTGGAAGTCGTTTAATAACGTTTATTTCACTGACATTTAAAAAAAATGTCGAGCCATTTGATGAAATGACGTATTTTCCCCACAATAATGTCGTGTTGGAGAATATTCGCTGTTTTGCTGTTATTGCTCGATTATAACGACGTCAAAAGAGGGTTACGGAGCTTTAACTGTTTTGAACAAGAAACTTTGTAAATGCCAACGTCGCTTTGTCAATTTAACTTTAAGAAAACGTCTTTTACGCATTTGCGTTCGCTTCGTATGATTTTGGAGATTTTCTACATTAAAGACACTTTAATTTGTTCTGGGTCTTTAGGCTTTCAACTCCGGTTTCTAGTGTAGTCAACAATATTTTCATTATATATCAAAAAAACTTATTGCCTAGTATTGGCTCGACTGCTGAGCGTGAGGTTCTGTGTTTAATTCCCGGCTCGCGTCAAATCTAAAATGTGCAGTGGATCAGGTAACTGGCTGATAATCATCTGCCTTATCTTTTTCCCAACTAAGTCAAGGTTGGCTTCTAGTCTAACCAGGTGCAGCTTAATACGATTATTTTCCACTCCACAACCCAGTTAGTACTAAGATACCCCTTGTTAAGACTGGTTGTCAGACTTTCAGGTCACTGACTAAGTACCAGTAACGACTGCCAAAGATCTATGCATGACAGCCGGGACCAACAGCTTAACGTGCTTTCCGAGGCACGGAGGAAACTCGGTATGAAATGGGCAAGCGGGCAAAGATTGACCCGAGTGGCAGTTATTCTTCTTCTTCTTCTTATCGTGTGGGCAGTAAGGTCTAACGACCCCACACACCCTAGTGTCAGAGTTTCTAAACCGCCGCAAGGGCCTCTGACATGGTTTGACGACCGCCATTTGGCGGCCGGGACCACCGGCTTATACGTGCCTTCCGAAGCACGGAACCATCTTTTTATCAGACAATCAGGTGATTCAAGCCTGCAATGTCCTAACCAAACTGGAAACAACTTCACAAAGTATGCTTCCCGTGGGAATCGAACCCACGACCACCGGGTCACAAGGCAACGCCTAAACTACTCGACCACGGAGGCAGTTATTATTAAACCACGAGCTCCTTGTCCCATTAAACTATGGGAGTAAAAGAAACAGAGTGTGCACAGACAACAAACCCCGACTTTAAAAGTCGAGCGGGAGTGTATTCAATATCGAAACGCATCTCTACGAGTAATTCCACCTTCTACCTCTCATTACACTTAACTTTTGCATCACAACACGGCAACTTCATTACATTTTATGCAACACGCACATAATATTATATGTTTATTTTATTACCTGCTCTTTCGTAAAACACTATATTGTAGGCTCTCTGGATTGTTTCCATGTTTCCACAGTTTGACACTACTACACTGGATGACACTCGATACTGAAAAGGAGTTTGAACCTACATTGCAAGTTAATTAAATTCGTTAGTATGTATTATGTTAAATGCAAGGACTATGTATTGTTAATGTTTATGTAATAGCATGTTTTCTATTTACAAAGAAATGCTGAGCTGGTTAGCAATTTTAAATGAAATATCGATGCGGGTCGGCCGATTTATTTTATCATTTACCGAATCGTATTCCCAGCAAGTGGTGCTGATGATATTATTTCTTATATTTTATTTTTGAAGGTCACGGTATACATTTATCACCCTCACAATAGGTACTTACGGAATATAGTCATGAAAAAGACATAACTTTAATTTTATAACTTATTAAATCATACAAAAAATGGTACAGTCGGTTACACACAGTAATAGGTACTTACAATTTGGGGATCAACAGGGATATGAAAAGAGTTTCTAACACATAAACAACTAAATCCAGCGTCCTAGCTAGGTTAAACAATAACCTGTATATAAAGTACTTAATTAATAAAAATAGGTACTTACGGTCCTATTATACCCATAGCATTTTTATGTTAGGTTATTTTTGTAGCCCACTACCTAGCCAAAGGCCTGCCCTTTCGCCTTCCAAACACCCACCCTGTGCAATATCTGGGATCTGATCGTCACACAACCTTCGCCACGGTCTATCTCGACGGCGATTTCCGTTTCAGTCACGATCATTTTCAACTCGTGGTATGTGGGCAGCCTACGTCTACTTTAGCTTGGCTGATAATATAGCATTATTCCAACAATTTGCATTTTACTTAGTATTATATATCTTTAAACTTATTTTATATTTCTCTCATTTCAGTCCAAAGAGAAGATGACGCGGGGTGTTCGAAGAGGATGCGTGCGACTAAGGGCAGCTGTTATAGGCATCGATGATGAAGACGACTCCACCTTCACCATCACCGTAGACCATAAGACGTTCCACTTCCAGGTAATAACAGAATTAAAATCTGTAGCTCAGGGTTAAGATATAATTTGTTTGAAAGGAGTTTGTAAATGAGAAAAGTCATACGAGTAAAATGGGGAATTGAGGCAGCAGCGTCTTTTCGTCTGCTAGCGATGCCAAGAATTTGAAGTCATGTGACGTCTACTAGTCAACCCTGGGCCCTCTCTATATCAGTAAGAGGAGACCTATAAGTGGGTAGCTGGTTTCATTAAGTTGTGATTATATCCGTAGATCGTGGAAGGCGTACAGTCGAACAAGCTAATAAGTATACAGGGTAGAGATCTTTATGATTTCATAATACTGAAAATATTGATTGTAATTTTGTTTTATCAAGTGTTTCGCATTAAGCGACTGATGTCAAACGCTGTGTCATTTGATATCAGTATCTAAATGTATCTGTATAATCTTAAAAGTAAAAACAAGTTAGCCGGCTGTATACTTATTAGCTTGTTCGACTGTACTAGCTCCCATGATCTCCGGTGCAAGTGTCGGAAGGTAACACCGGGGTGGTTTTTAGTCAGTTAGAGTCCTCCGCTCGCCCCTGGGTGGAGGTCACTCACATTCCACCCCGGAACAAAGAAAATAAAAAAATCGTTGTTAATAATTTATGAAGTCACTCTTCCGTAAAAAATTGTTTCCACTCGAAAAATACATAACAACCCTTTTCTCCACATTTCCAGGCAAGAGACGGCTCCGAGCGAGAACGTTGGGTCCGAGCATTAGAAGACACCATAGCGCGGCACGGCAGACGAGAGAGATGGTCGCGCTCCGTGCCAGCCCCGCGCCACAGGCACGGCGACCTGGAGCGCAGGATAGCTGAGGCCGACGCCTATCTGCAGATCATGATCGAGCTGGTGTCTGTAAGTACCATGTAGAAGACACCAAAGCGCGGCACGGCAGACGAGAGAGATGGTCGTGCTCAGTGCCTTGTGGCACTAAGCATCATACCCCGGCACTATGTGGCAACTAGTTCCGACTCACTGGAGCCTTCTTTACCCTGTAAGCATCAGAAGATGTATGGAAGACTCAACCTACTATCGACCTGACCAACATGGCCTTTCGAATGTGTTAGTTTTTAGGTTCGTACACGAAGGTAACCAACGGGACCCTGTTACTAAACCTCTGCAGTCCGTCCGTCTGTCTGTCGGCGTGCTTACAGGCCAATTAGCAAAAAAAAGAAAAATATGGAAAGGGACACCCTACGACGCGACGATGGTACGGAGTGCACGAGCGCGACTCGCACTTGGCCGGTTTATTTATTTTATTATGCACTATCTAATTTAATATGCCAATGACTGTTGACCATCATTAACCCCCTATACTATTCAGAAATAGCGGTTTTAGTCAATATCATAAAATCTAACTAAGACTTTATTTTCTATTTGTTTCAGAAAATGGGCATTCGAGTGTCAGAGCTGGCTGACCCACTTGAGAGGAGCAAAGGACAAGTTATATTAGACCATTCCAATGTAAGCACATGATTTATTTATTTAATCTCAGTAAGTAAACGCTTCCGAAGCGCTTCCGAAAGAGTGGGTCTTAAAATGAACATGGACAAAACCAAGGTTATGTCGAATGTTCATGTAACACCCACTCCTATCAAGATCGGAGACTCTACGCTCGAAGTTGTGGACGATTATGTCTACCTGGGACAAACGGTCCAGTTGGGTAGATCTAACTTCGAGAAAGAGGTCAATCGTCGAATCCGACTCGGCTGGGCAGCGTTCGGGAAGCTGCGCAGTATTTTCTCGTCCAACTTACCCCAGTGTCTCAAGACGAAAGTCTATGACCAGTGTGTGTTGCCAGTGATGACATACGGGACCGAAACGTGGTCGCTCACAATGGGCTTTATCAGAAAGCTCAAAGTCACCCAAAGGGCAATGGAGAGGGCTATGCTCGGAGTTTCCTTGCGTGATCGAATCAGAAATGAGGACATCCGCATGAGAACCAAGGTTACCGACGTAGCCCGAAGAATCGCCAGACTTAAGTGGCAATGGGCAGGGCACATTGCTCGCAGAACGGATGGCCGATGGGGCCGAAAAGTTCTGGAATGGCGACCGCGAACCGGAAGACGTTGCGTTGGAAGGCCTCCCACTAGGTGGACCGATGACCTGGTCAAGGTTGCAGGAACCCGCTGGATGAGAGACGCACCGGACCGTCTTTTGGCTAAAATGATGATGATGATGAAGTAAACGCTAACTGCCACACTCTGAGACTTTAATGATTACTTAGGCTATCACTTAGTAAAGGTTTTGACAGTTTTTTGATACAAAAGTATGTCAAATCTTTACCAAGTGACGGCTTAAGTACAAAAAAAAAAAAAAAAACATTAAATATCTCTGTACTGCAGTAAGTCTGTTAGGACATCTAATCGCACTAGGCTTGCGAAGTAGAAAAAAAAGCAAGAAAAGGAGCTTATGGTGGGATAACAAGTTTATACCGCGATTGCCTAGGTTGACCTGTGGATGGCTGACCACCCATTACATACCGACTTTCCTACGTGCCTCCGAAAACACGTTAAGCCTGTTGGATATTTCGGACAGTATAACAAACTTGCATTGAAGATTCAACAGGATTTATTTAATTATAGGTTAGAACGACCAAAGAGCACACACGATAGTATTAGATGGCGGAACAGAGAGCACGTAAGTCATCTGTCAAACTCAAAATGACAGATGTCACTGAAATGACATGACAGTGACATAATATGTGGCGTTTACAAACTTAATATACATATTCTATCAAAGCCCGTGGCTATCATTTGTAGATCTTGAAAGTAGTAACAAATTGTCAGTGGCCCGAAAGTCTGGTAACCAGTCTGCCAATCAGTAACTGGGTATCCCTCTTGTCTTACTGACATGTAGTGGTCAAATATGTTCTGTTCGTCACTGAGACTCCCTTCTTGTAAAATCTGGTATTTCAGGTTCATGAAACATGGTATTTATGAAGCCCACCTCAACATAACAGGGAAGTTTCCTGACTATAAAACTATAATTCTGTTTCGTCCGTCAGTTAGAATATCGGAAAATATTGGATACGTATTTTTTGTTTTATCAAAATATCAATAACGAAAATAAGACGCTTCAAAGGTTTGATTGGGGAGCTTATGACGTCACTCGCCGCTAAAAAATTCATACTAATGTCTTACAATATGATGTCACACGAGTTTTCAAAACACTCTTATCGTCTTAATTTTTTGTTTACGTGAAAAAAGAAAAAAAATTGTGTCCAATATTTTTTGTTGAAAATCTATCGGAAGGACTAATATATTTTTTTTGTCATCTACCCTATTATACACACGTGGTACTAAATATGATTTTCTAAAATGTTTTGTTGTTTACAGGTCATGTTGGATCATATCAAACATTCCATTGTGCTGCTACAAATAGCCAAGGTAAGCGTAATCTACTGTTGTATCAGCAAAAACCAATGCTCAAAAGGTCTAGGAAACTACGCGTATGAAATCTGTACGACAACTCCTTATCCAGTACTTTTGGCCTTTGTTCCACCGCGCGATATGCGAGTAGAATGCGAGGAGGCACCGTTTCCTCTTATAAGACCTGTCCGGAGCCTTTGAGCGAGTAGACCTAGTAACTAGAATCAAGCCGGGGCGTGTGGTGTGAACAACTATTGTCTGACAGTTTTAGTACTATAAATGATCTACCCAAATGTTCTTTGGGAACAATTCCAAGTGGTGACGTTGAGCTCCTTGAGTTAAGCCGAGCTTCACAATAACTGACAAATGCTTGCAGTGACTGTTCAGGTCCATTCATAGCTGTGCGGTTCTTTCTTCAAAAGTCCATCTCAGACACTATTCGGTTGACCATTGTTGACCATTTTTGGGTTGGTTTCGACTGCTTACTCTTAGAGTAGTCAGGTACGAAACACCGACTTCATATAGTTTTTATAAAACGACGTGTAAAAATGTTTGTAAAAACCTATTTCGACAGGGAAGTGACAACAACTCCTAACTTACAAAAACCAAATTTTACAGGAGGCGAAAAAAACCGTTCTATAATACCTTTTAGACCTTAACCACAGAATACATAATAGTACTACGTACAGAAGGGACACTCACCTCCCCGCGCTCATATTAAATACCGCACCTCACCCCGCACTTCGAGGTATACGTCGTCGCCACTTGAGCAATGGCTCGCGCTCGCATCAGTCGCCGCTCGGCTTTCGCGACGCAGACCGTTGCACTTTCCGCGCCATTTTTTAGGCTACGATAACCCTACTAGAGTTTACGCACACATTTGCACGTGCACGTCGTGCACAAACGTTATTTGTTTATGTAGTAGTAATAGGTAATTATTTTGCGGGCGTTGTATGGAGTGTCCGAGGTGTGCCTTAACATAGGAGATGTTTCTTCGGTGCCTAGATACGTTAATTTTGCGAATTTCAACTCAATTCATATAAGAGTAGACGCGCAATTTCATTCTCTATCAAACTGCATTCATAAGTCGTTTTCGTAAAATATGTAAGTTAGGAGTTGTTGTCACTTCCCCTGCAAAATAAGCATTAGCTATCGACTAGTTGCGTGCTCAAGAAACGTATTGTAGCTGATGACGATGATTGGTTGTGGATGAATTTATCTTTAATAATATTATCTCTTTAACACGGGTCCTACAATCTTTTGGTCGTTTCTTGAGCCAGCAAATAGTAGATAGCTAGTCGTTTGCTCGCTGGCGGTGGGACAAGTTCCCAAAGCCTCCACCTCCCTCCTCCGTTTAAGTTACATGTAATAGGGGGCGAGCCTGTTGCCATCAACCGAGCACAATCCCTATCTCCGTGGCTGCTACAAAGAAGTTCCACATGCAAAAACCCAATAACACGTTTCCTGAACCCAGGACCTTACGTAGAATTTGATTAGAATATATTCAAAGTTCATCACAGTAGTAACTACATAACAATCACGCCTAAAATATCGAGAAATAATAGAGAAACATGCACACTACATAATTATTGTACCTACGTCATTCATATTAATGAACAAGTTAAATAAAAGCTTGTAATAAATGATTGTTTTCTTGCAGAACACAGTAAATCCTGTAAACGGAGTATATCAGGGACCTACAAATCCTTCACAAACACATATCAAACAAGGTATTTGAGTTCTTTTTAACTTTACATGAAAACATTTGTTGACAGAAAAGTATATACCAATCATCTGTTAGCCCCTTTCGCACCGCACACCTACCTCATTACAATTCAATGTTATAATACTATGCTCGGACCTGAAAATCACGTATGAATAACACTACATTTGGGCTTCACCACAGTTTGATTGCATGTAGAGAAGATGAGAATGACGCGGAGGGATACAGATGCATGTATAGCCAAGTCAGAACAGTCAAAAACTGACATCAGCATAGCAATTCACGACCATTCGATTGTCAGTCGTATCCAATCGATCCATCGTACTATCGAAAATCGCTATTCACAAAACCGAAGCCGAGTAACAGATTCGATTGTGATTGCGCTTCCGATAGCAAATAGCTGTCTATTTGCTATCGGAAGCGCAATCCAATCAGAATTACGACGCCATTTTGTACTATACCATAAGCAAGAGTCGTTTCGTGTCCATTTAAAATAAAAATCATTTTAAAATTGTTTTTAATTAGGTATATTTTTTGTTACTCGACGAATATTCAGTACAATCTACAGTAAAACTTATAGAAATACTCTTTAAAGAATAATGTATTGGCTACATATAATTTTTCACCACGTGTGTTTATGTACTACCATGTCGATCGAATCTGTGAATAGCATTTGACAATCGTTCGATCCAAAAATCGGATACTCGAAAAAGAGTCACGATTGATTCGACTTCGATTCGATTGTTTGTGAATAGCTATGCAGGTTAGGCAGTTACGGTTCACTAAACACAGAATAAAGAAGAACCATAGGGGTAAAATGATTGATTACCATGTGAAGTTAGTCTGGAAACTGCAGAAGCTACTCTTTCTTTATTTTTCTAACTTTCGAAAGTGCCTGAAATGGTGCATTTAAAATAAATGCTTTGAGACTTGAAAAAGTCTTGTAAAATTCTTAAATACACTGAGACACAATATTATCAGCACGCAGTCTATTTCACTTAATACATAAGTATCTAGTTACAAGTTTAACGATTGGGCAATCTTTTACAATTAATATTTTAGATTTTGGGAATGATAGGGTGAACATCATTAAGTTACTGACATGTCACCCGAAATCTTTGTTATTTATCCGTATATTGTCCCCTTAGACGCCGAGTTGTCACCTCGCGTGGAGATGGGCGCGGAGTGTCGCGAGCTGGCCATGCCGACGCATCCAATGCCCTCGCTTGAACATCTCGACGCGCCTCGTAAGTATTACGAACAAGGGTGCGAAGCGGGAAAAATCCTCGCGTAGTAGGGGATCGGACAAAAAAAAACTAATTAGTCCGTCAGATAGATTTCCAAAAGTTATTGGACACGTATTTTTTATTTTTTCACGTAAACTTAAAATGAAGACGATACAGTGCTTCGAAAACTCGTGTGACGTCATATGATAGTACATTTTGACGACACAAGTGACGTTTCATGCCCCACTCCAAGATCTTTGACGCGTTTTTTCTTCGTCATTTTTTATTGATTTGATAAAACAAAAAACACGTATTCAATATTTTTCGATAATCTAACTTACGGACTAAACAGAATCATATTATTTTGACCCAGTCCGATCCCCTATTTTATGTTGTCACTAAATAAAGGACTATATTACTATCACCATACTGTATACTGTTGACTGTATTGCTCTCAAAATGGTGAAGGAAAACATCGTGTGGAAACCGGTACTGGTTTCCACACGAAGACTTGTGACATCTACCAACCCGTACTGGGCCTGCGTGGTGGATTATAGCCCGTCCTTCACCTAGAGAGGAGGCCTGAGTGGTAACATTATAGGCTGATGATGATGATTACTATATAAAGTCGGACAACCAGTCATACCAAAGGTAGTGTATTAACCAGTACTAACTGGGTTTTGGACATCAGAAAGGCAGTCACTGAATTGAGAACTGTATTAGTATGGTCTTTGAGTATAAAATTCGACACAGACAATGCACCTCTTTGTACAGTCGAACAAGCTTATAAGTATACAGCCAGCTAACTTGTATTTAGGTACTTTTAAGATTATACAGATACATTTAGAGACTGATGTCAAACGATACAGCGTTAGACATCAGTCGCTTAATGCGAAACACTTGATAAAACAAAATTACAATCAATATTTTCAGTGTTATAGAATTATAAAGATCTCTACCCTGTATACTTATTAACTTGTTCGACTGTACAAGCTCTTGGATTCGCGAGCGCTGTTTTATACTTATTCTATAACTAGCTGACCCACGCAACTTCGTCTGCGTCATATAAATATAGCTATAACCTTTCTCGATATACCTATCGACTATCCGACATTAATTAAGCTAAATCGTAACAAACAAAAATCTTATCTTTCCTCTTTATTAAAATAGTTTAGATGGTTTAGATTTTAGATTAGCTTGGATTATATTAAAGTGTGAATTACTATAGGTATCTTTTACTGTTTTATATACTATAACACTCTGTACTTGTAAACATTATGATGCAGTAAATATTTTGACTTTGAATTTCCCGGAGGCCAGCCAGAATCCCCCGTAGGCCGTACCTACATTGCGACGCGCGAATTATTTTGCCGCGCGAATGTTTTTACATTGCGATATCTTCTAAGATATTTGTTTAAACTGTATAGAGTAAAGGGCACAAATATTCTATATTAAATTTCCGTTCCAACAAACACATTTATTTAGATATAGATTAATACCATATGGGTTAAATAAGCTTCGCAAAAAATAATTCTTTTTAACCTAACAGTTTAACAGTAAAAAAAGATTACAGTGAGTCAATCTTAAAAGATAGATATATGCTGTCGCGGACTTTTTTTTAGAACTTTTAAAGAGGAACAATTCCTTCATAGATGATATTTGCGTAACTTGAACCGTTTTCGCAGCGCACGCAGCGGAAGCTCTCAAAAAGGAAATACCCTTTCCCGTTTTTGTAACATTTTTCATTTATGCTCCGCTCCTATTAGCCGTAGCGTGATGTTATATAGCCTATAGCCTTCCTCGATAAATGGACTATCCAACACAAAAAGAATTTTTCAATTCCAACCAGCAGTTCCTGAGTTTACCGCGTTCAAACAAACAAACAAACAAACTCTTCAGCTTTATAATATTAGTATAGATAATACAGTTTTTTATTCAGACCCTCCTAAACCCAGTTAGTACGAACTGGCCGCTAGGTATTACAACACATTTGGTATTACTGGTCTAGACTTTTGGACTGCCAAAGATCTACAAATGAAAACCGCTTTGCTGTGCTTTCCGAGGCACACAGGAAACTCCATAATGTATGATGTATAATGGATATTTATCCATCCATAGACCCGAACCATGCGGATATTATCATTTAGCCACAAGCTTCTCAAAGAGTATCCTACCTGTCTATGATACGAACTTTAGTGCATGTTTACGTACGGGGGGCGTCGCGCGGCGCGTGCTGCGTTTTTAATTCAAACGCATGGCGATGTATGAAAAAGTTAACGATTTCAGACGTCGATTTTACGTAAAGCATTTTTCGCTCGTTAGTTTAAAATGCAGCGTTTGTTACGGTGGACCCGTCTCTCAGTAAATTAATAAAAAAGCACGAAACGACCCTTTTGCACGCGCCGCGCGACGCGCCGCGTCTCCGTAAACGAGCTTATGGTACACATTGGTGAAACAGAACAGATACTAAAACAAATTCGAGTGGTTGTTGTCCCATTTCATGTTGCATAGCATAACTTGATGGCTCATTCGTGTTACATTTCACTTTACGTTACACCAATATCTCATATATAACTGGCATTATATTACAGTGAAACTTGGTTAAGTGGGACCTGGATAAGTGAGAAACCTCCATAACTGGAACTCATGATGAGGTCCCATGAGACAGATATTGGATATCTGAGACACTGGGTAAGTGAAATACCTCTATAAGTAAGACGAATTTTCAGGTCCCTTGAGGTCTCACTTTACCAGGTTTCACTGTATATTCTTTTACTTTTGCCAGCTCTCTCAAGACCATGTTTGTAATGAACTGCACTGCAGTTAAACACTCAAATGAATGATATTCAAAATAAAAAAGGACATTACAATTTATTAGGTATCTATATATAATATAGGTAATATTTGTAGTTACTGCATTCCCATTACCTAAATCACAAATACTCAGTAGGTTAACATACAATTGACATTTTCCTCCCGTCCACGAATTGACAACACTTGATGTTTGCATGTCAAGCGATGTCCCTGCTGGTGCCCGACACCTCCTACTCGTCCTCTGAGGGGGAGGATGACTTCTATGATGCAGACGACGAGCCTGTCGGGAGTATGCCGGGACCCAGGTTAGTTAGATTTTATTAATTTATTTATTTAGGCACTAATATGTATACAGAAAGAAAAATATTTAATTGTCGCAGATACATTTTTTTTTGGAGAGTGGATAATCCCGCTCGCCGCCTGTAGGGAGTGTCAGACTTCTACTGACTAAAAACCACCCATGTTCCTTCTTAGCCCTTTCTGTCGAGGCTGCGATATCTCTTTCGAACAACCCGTAGACGTGACGTGACGTGTATACATGCAACAAAATTCAAATTCGATTTTCTCGTAAAATAGCTGCTTCTACTTTAAAATAACACTTATTTCGTTAAGGTATAAGTTTGAATATGATGTGCCCGTAACGACATGAGATACAGACAGACAATCAACTACGTAAACGAAAATTACTTCTAAATGTCGCTAAATGAATACTTATTTTTGCTCGTGACTGTACACACAGAGACACATCAAGACACATACATCTCTCTTCTAGCAGACCAGGATAGATGTGCACGAGAAAGACAGTCACAGTGTGTGTACAAACACTAAAAACACACGTTACGTTTTCGTCTACAATTTTGGAATTATTATATTGGTGTCAAATATGAATCGAATTGACAGGCTGCTAGCATTTTCTTGTGCAGACAGAAAACATCTCAAGAATGCTTACTATGTCTGAGTCTCAAGGACATGAACAATATGAACATCGAATACGATTGAATAGGTCATGCCAGTGTGATCTGAATTAAAAACAAAACCTATAGTGGAGGCTCGTTTTTAAAAATGACTTGTTATTCCCCGTTGGCAATTGGCATACGCGTGAATTTATTCATACAAAAACAACAATTTATCGTTGAAAATGTTAGTGTTTTCGTCAATATTGTTTATGCGTCGGCGTACACGTGCTTTTGTGCTTTAGATTTTTCCACTTTTATCGAAGGCATATTCTGCAAGCAGCGCAACATCGCAGGTAAGTGAAAACATAACTAATAATAATAATAATATTTATTTCATAACAAAAATTACACAATAACATGTTACATGACTGGATAGGCTTAGTATACATTTTAAATTATGGAATCCTCTGTTGCCGAACTAGGACGGATCCTGTATCTCGGCAAGCAGCGCCATCCCCTAACAGATTACACTACAAAGTTAAAGCCAAACTAGACATACAACTTGCTTCTATAAAAGATAATAAAATTTATGATATAAATTAATTAATTATTCCTAAAATTTACATCTATTATAGCTAGCTCATATTGCATTCAATAAAACAAATATTAATATAATTACTTAACTATAACTTAAGTATACTGACGTGCTAAGCTAAAAAGCGTTATTTATTTATTTATGTACACACAAAATACAAGAAAAGGATAAAAAAAAAGTGAGTTAAGTTATCTGAAAAAGAAAGTGTAAAATTGATTATAATGGCATCGAATACCTTTGGGGGGGGGGGAATCAAATAACCCCTCCCGCTCGCGGGAGAGCGGAAGGGAGTGTCAGACTTCTACTGACTAAAATCTACCCATGTTTCTTCTTGGCCCTCGTGCCGAGGCTGCGGTATCTCTTTGGAACAACCCGCAGCCTCGACGGGAGAAATACGCATCTTATAAACTAAACCAAATAGCTATATCTATTGTAAAATATAAAAACCTAATAAACAAAAAAGATCAATCCTTAATGATACCAAACTATAACAACAAAACTTCAATTTTCTCGGAACTAGTTTAGCTAGGTATAACTAAGGTCTCAGTTTAGCCCGCTATCGACCCGATCTAACTTCGGCCACAGTCCCCGCCCCGGCTAAAGGGTTAAACTATGCGGAGTTAGCGGGGCTATTGTGGACATTAACTAAACTATGCCCATTGTGTAATGGCTGAATCTGTGTTTTGGTATTTAAACACAATCAATGATAAACTATTTTCTATTTTACTATGAGGTTTTTGAAACTATTTGCCGTGTTTAGTGTTAAGTTGTTGATGTTATAAATACGTCGGTTGGTCCAGAAGAACCTTATATTCCTTATACAAAACTGCATAAGATTTATGCTGCCTCATAAAAAAAAAGGAAATTTTGTCGTTTCTCTTACTGACTCTAACCATTTTTCCAAAATCTGTGAATAGAGTTATTATAGCAATTACTCGAAAAGTTCAGGTCAACCTTCCAAGCACGTTTTCGTTTAGGTACTACAACGGTTAAAGTACCTTCAATTACTGTCCACCTCGCTAGAACCATCATGTAGATAATAATATATTCTATGCCGTTTGATTGACGTTTTTGGTTCAAAACTATTGTAACTTCATTTATGTAACGAAGAAACTTGAAATAATACTTTCTAAATGTTAACCTAAATTCCTATACATATTCCCTTCTACCAGTAACTACCCTTTTACGTGACCAACCAAGTTGATAACTTGATGACGATATAACTTGAATATTAACTTACATAACTTGAACTTGTAAATGGCTCTATTGAGACTAAGTTTTAGTTGAACTTGCTCAATAGATCTTTATCACACAACACACAAATATAACTTTACAATTCGTTTATATATCTAACAGTTTATAAATCTAAGTTTTGGGTTGGCTTTATCGTGCAATGAACCCATTTAAGGTAACCACCTTGTTTGCTAGTGAATATATTATGATCGTCATTGTTTTACCGCGAATGAGAAAGGAAAGCGAAGCTATTAATACTAATATTACCATAACATAACATCACGCCTGTAATCCCGAAAGGGCTAGGCTAAAGACCTAATAGTACAGCACCCACATTTCTCCAGTTTCGTTTAAGTCCCATGTCATAGGGGACGAGCTGCGATCAACCGGGCACAAATCCCGACTCCATGGCTTCTGAAAAAGTCCTGATGGAAAAACCCAATTTAACAATTTGCCTAACCTGGGAATTTAACCCAAGACCTCGTGCTCAGCAATCGCGATTTCGAGCACTAAACCAACGAGGCAGTCCAATGAGGTGATACTAATAAATGCGAAAGTAAATCGGTCTGATAACTTTTCTGATCTACCTATATAGACACAGGTGCTACCACAGGCAACAGCTTTATATGACCGTCGAAACTATTCTCTCCGTCAAGGTGATACAAGGCCAAGTTCAATCTGGTGTGAACTTAGGATTTACTTTGATCTTGTACAAAACAAAAACTTATTCAAGTGTAGCTTAGGTTTATCGTTTCGGCACTTGTTAAGAGCTTACATACATTCAGACATTTGCAAAAAAGTCCGATGATCCGATCCGTATTCTTATTGTGGTAGCTAATTAACTAATTTAATTTCTTTAAAAAAATCCGTAAGTTGGAAAGTCCGGACAAACGACAAGGCTGGAAATTATGATTTTCCCACTCGTCCCCTATTCCTTTGTGATTAATTTCATACGCTACCTATAAAGTGTTAATCGCGCACTTCGTCGATACTGGCTTTCAGAAGTGACACTGGTTTATATAGTGTGGCGGGCTTGTCCAAAACAAAGGCTGGAAAAAGTCCGGACAAAGTACCTACCAAAAGCCGGATATCTATCTATCTATATAAATAAAAAGAGAAGTCCTGACTGACTGACTGACTGACTCATCAACGCCCAGCCCAAACCCTTGGACCTAGAAAGCTGAAATTTTGCACAAAGGTTCCCTTTTTAATGTAGACAAGGAATAAGGAAGGATTTTTCGAAATGCAACCCCTAAGGGAGTTAAATAGGGGATGAAAGTTTGTATGGAAAATCGACATTTTCACGCGGGCGAAGCCGCTGGCAAAAGCTAGTAGTAAATGTATGCATAATCACTTCGTGAATATGATATCAGACTCCAATTTACCCTGACAGTTATAAAGCTTTGCCCAACAGACGCAAAATTCGTAATAATCGTCAGTTTACCCACTGAAATAAGAAACATTAAGCCAGTCCATCAATGCATTCGAACAATAACCTCTTTACTTAATACATTAGTATGTATGCGAACTGCATACAATATGCATTGGACTACCCGCCGGAATCAGGTCGCGGGTCGACGACACGACGTCCCTTAGGTCGTGAACTTTACGTTACTGCCAGCGAAATATGATGAGGGTTTATTTAGAATTCAGCTGTGTAGTGATTACCTGGTATTTCATAAGAAACTAGCTGATGCCTGCGGCTTCGCCCGCGTATATGTCGGTCAAATTATATACTAAAACCCTTCCTCGAGAACCACTGTACCCATTTGGTGAAAATCGGTGCAGGAGTTTATGAGTTTATCGAGAACAGACAGACAGAAAAACGCGACGGAGGACTTAGTTTTATAATATGTAGTGATGAGTAAGTTAAAGTTGTGTGGATATCGGATGTCGTGGTATGGGGATGGTGATGCGGAGGAAAATATCGGGAGGATAGTTTTAAAAGTATAAATGTGGAAAGGTATAAGAGTAGAGTAAGATCAAAGAAACAATGAATAGACTGTGTAAAGGATGATACTGCAAGAAGCTTTGGAATGGGCAACTACAGTACTTTCACAAGTTATTATGCCTTGTGACTGTGATTGTAGCTTCGCTTTTTTTTGTTTTCCTGACATTCAAAAGGGCCCGTAATTATCTTAATGCAATAAATAGTTTTAGTTTGAAATGATGACGTCATTAAAAGTTTAAAGATGAAATAAAAAATCTCAAAACTCTATAAAAAAATAATCTTGAAGCTGAAAATAAACCATGTCGCTGAAATATTAATATCATACCTAGACATTTTATTTATAAACGTATTGGTATACAAACTAAAGCTATTATGATCCATTTCCAGAATAAATCGGACTACTCCATTACCTGTATTCGGGTTAAGCGGTAAGTTCGACATGCATTGCCGTTTCAGGTCAATTGACAGCGGCTATTCCTGAAATAATCGGTCAATGAACTACTATGTCGTTTCGCGGTCGTTTCGCACGGAAGCACTATTGTATTGGACCTAGTTTTATGTTAATAGTGTTAATACTAGCGACCTGCCACTGCTTCGGTTTTCCTGACTTGACAAAATATGGCAGTTTTTTGTTGTTTTTGAGTTTAGTCACATCAGTCATCACATAACGTCTGTAATCCAGGGTAAGGTAGAGCTATGTTGTTTTGAATAACGGGCTGGTTTTCGCAACTGAACGTCCAAAACGCGTATTTTGCTTACTTCCGAATCATCAGCTATATAAAATACCATGTCATTATCCCATGTATGGGCGAGCCTATTGCCATAAACCGCAAAAAATGCATTGTTTGTATATTTGTAAGATAATATAAATAAAATATAAATATAATAAAATGCCAATCCGCACTGGGCCCGCGTGGTGGATTATAGCCCATCCCTCTCCTAGAGAGGAGGCCTGAGTCCCTGCAGTGGGAACATTATAGGCTGATGACGATAAATAAAATGTATGAAAGAGAGGCAAAAGAAGAAGTGGCGTTATGTCTCTGTCCACCTACCTCTATGGGAAACAACGTAAATGTATGTATGTTCTAACATATTCATTCACTCCTGTAAGTTTACAACCATATTTTGCAAATATAGAACTGAAATAGAACGCTTCATAAATATTGAATTTACATCGAAAAGATACACATACATCAGATTACTATTTCCCTATAGACCTCTTTGATGTACTGCTACATACTTTAGGGAAGAAGGCCCTTTGAATAATTCGGGATTGTAATAAATAGTTTATATCAAAAGTTGAGTTCCTTTTGTTATTTAAATATCGAAATACTTTTGTTTGTATACTGTTATAAAAGAAAATTGTAACTTACTGTACAGTCAGTGACAAATACATTGTTCAATCGGTAAATAACAAAGTTGTTCGAATGAACGTATGTCTAAATTGACCAGACAAAAGAAATGGCAGCATAAAAGGTGTTTTAATTATTTTATAATGTATACATACGAAATGAGGCATTGCTTTAAAAAGTACTAGCTTTAGTCGTGAAAAGGTAACAAACAGAGTATTTTTTCTCATTTATAATATTGGTATGGATTTTCCACAGCAATATTTCGAAAGAAAAGGCGTTTCCTAGCTTTATTATTATTTAACCTTTATTTCGTCTTGTGAACTCTACTGAAAAACAACATTTCAGTAAGCACAACATAATCTTAAACAGCTCTTAAAACGATGTGGGTGTAACTCCGCCCACACACTTTAGTTGAAACTGCTCAGTATAACCCTAACTTGCATAGCAAAAGATATTTTTCTTATAAAAGGTTACAATAATACTTACCTAATTGCTAATTATTTTGTAAACGAAATAAACGAGGATGATTTCTATTGTTGATTGCGGTTGTCTTTCCCAAAAGGGCTATGTTAAGTGTCTAATCATGTGCACATCTTTTTCACAAGTATATTTGGGTCGATTTCCGGTCCAACCGGATCCAGCTGAAGACCAGGGCCCCGAGTCTGCTATTCAATAGTGTCAGAATGGTCTATCATTGATCTCATAATTGTTGATTTTGACAAGTAGACGACAAGCCAAAAAGTACCTTAAATCGCAGACTTAAGGTACTTTTTGGCTTGTCATCAATCAACAATAATGAGATCAATGATAGACCATTCTGACACTATTGAATAGCAGACTCGGGGCCCAGTACTGTGACTCCCTATCGGAAATTTTAATGGTAGCGTAATTTTTTGTGTAATAATTTAGATTATAAGATACGTAAATATCTTCACATATTATATTTCTTTTGCTGTCCCCTTCAGGGCCCATGATTGTCACTTTTTTGAAAAATGTTTACCACCTAAGCCTACATTGTGGAATGCAATTAAGAATTGAGTATTGAGTATTGACCTCTTCCATCTAGTTAGTACTATTCTGACAATCGATTTTACCAAGGGATATCGTATTAACCTCAGATCAAATGTATTAACATGAATAATACGATACCTCTTGCTAAGATTGTCAAACTTTCGGGCCACTGACTATATGTAACGGTTGGCAAATGTTAGCCTGGATCAATGACTTAAAGAGTTACAGAGGAAACTCGGTATGTTATGTATGACTAGTGATGTGCCTGGTGGCAATATTGCCACTGCCTGGTAAAATACCAAAATTGCCAGCAGCATTGGCAATATTGCCAAAGTTGCCGGTAAATGTAGATTAGGGCCTATAAATGCTAATTATATGTGTATTACATAGTTTCCGTACTTAATTTGACTTATAATTAAGCAATACTACCAAATATTTCCACTCCCGGTAATATTGCCGACAATCTTACCACCGAAATTCTCACGGCAATATTCCCGGCAACGGCACATCTCTGTGTATGACCCATCCTCAAGACGACCTGGGCAAGCGCTGCTTAACTGAATAAGTAATCCGGGGTGGAAAGTAGAAGCTGTAAGTAGGACGTCAGGCTCGGCAGTCACTCTTGAAGGTCTTCAAGTCTCTCATTGGTCAATGAGTTTGTTATTTCCAGTACCTTTGTATAAGCATTCCTACCGCTTTATTGAATTTTCAAAAGGCAACGTTTTCTTTTGTCTGTGTAAATGATTTTCAGTCACAATGCTCTGAAGCCGATCGGTGTTGAGATCAAAGAATTGGCTTTTTGCACCTTTTTGTGACTTTTCAGTTTTTGTTTGTAAACTAGTACCTACGTAGCGGCAAAAGGTAACCTAGTTTCTGTCAAGGTCCTGTGTGATTGTAAAATAGTTTCTAATTAATTTTCTGCTGAATACGGCTTTCAGTTAGTCTGTTATTTGAATTGGATATTTTCATCAATTTGTTAACCAATCAACTTCGCTTATCCTAGTCCATTTGTCGACACAAACCTCACAACCACTCGTATTCAGCTATCTGTGAACAAAATCTAACCCCATTCTACACTGAGTTGATTTATGCCTAGTTTGAGCTAAATATTTAGCCACGAATCTAGGCTAGACAAACTGGGATCGGTCACGCGCAAACACCTCGGACTGTACCTATACAGAGGGCCTAAGAGGAGACAATACAGTCATCGCTTACAATAGCTTTTAAAGTGTTTCATATTCATCATGATTCTCATGCCCATATCCCAATTTACTTGGGGTCGCCGCAGCATGTCTTCTTCGTCCATATTTTTCTATTACTGGGTCTTCTCAGCAGTCGCCTCTTTTCTAGCCGTAATCGTCCTTCACACAGTCCATTCAAGACTGACACAAACCTTTCGGTTTTTTATTAATTGAATGGGCCTACTCTTGACCTTAATCTTGTCCTGAGTATAGAGATTTTGTGTTTTGTCGGTTGCTTTAATTTTAGATTGAGATTTTAGAAAAAACACGCAACCCTCCTTTTGAGCTTCGCCGGGTTATTACCCGACTGCGGCTACCATTTGGTAGCCTATTTACATTCTATATTGCCTGTTCCTTAGCCCTTATAGACGCTATTATCTAAACTATCCAGGCGTTAAAACTCCACATTGAACTTTCCACTGAGGCAGAGTAACAATGACCAAGTGTCATATAATGCTTAAGCATTGTACTGTATACTTAGTTAGGTAGAAGTCATCTGCCTGGCCCTTTCCCAACTTTGTTGGGGTCGGCTTCCAGTGTAACCGGATGCCAAATACCAGTATTTTACATGGATGGAGCGACTGCCTATGATCTATCTGACCTCCACAAACCAATTAGTAGGTACTAAGTACTCGTTATACGATACCTGAAACGACTGTCAAGGACGTATAAAAATGACAGCCGCGACCAACAGCTTCATGAGACACGTAGGAAACTCAGCATGTAAACTGGTGGTCGGTCACCCATTCACGTACCAACCCAGGCAAGCACGGCTTAACCTGAAAATCGACGCGAGTGGCTGCTATTATTTAGCCACAAGCCACTGTATAGTTAATAAAAACAAAAAAAAAAATTGGGCTGGGTTGAGTTTACACAGAAAATCGCGTGACCACTTGAATATACGCCTGAATAATTGAGCGCTGAATTTCGTGTCGCTGCTTAAAAAATCTAGAAAGTGTATAAATCAGCATTGTTATAAGTAAACTTTTCGAAGGTTTCGTAGTAATGATCCTGTTTTCGAGTGCTCGTGTAACCTTTTATTGCTTATTGTGCAATTTTAAGTGTTACCATCTAACACAACATAACATCGCGCCGATAATCCACTAAGGATTAGACAGAAGTGTACCCACATTCCGACAGTTATATTTAAATCCCATGTACTTAATAGGGGGCGAGCCTATTGCCATCAACCGGCCACAGATTCACACCATTGTTATTATTAAAGTTGTGACGGCAAGGTGAGTTTTGCTTGATTCGACACATTTATAAAAAACACTATCTGCCAACTATCACACTCATTTATAGAATGCGCTTAAAGATGCTAACAACGTCGGCGAAGTGAAAGTAACTTTTACCCGACTACGGCGAAGCCAAAAGGAAGGGTAATGATTTTGGCAGTCTATGTATGTTCCACCGTAGCGCCTAAACTACTGAACGGATTTTAATAAATAAGGTGTCAATAGATTCGTAAGAATAGCCCGGGTGACATATATAGGCTATATAAATTTTATAAATTCTTTTTATGACGGAATTTATTTGTCAAAAACTTACCTCAAAAAATATTAAATTAAGATAATCATTAGGTATCAAATGAAAGGTCTTGGCGAGCACATTAAAAATATGTACATTATATTATAGTTTTAGTCAAAATATACGTTTAGATTGCAGTCAAACAGTTCTCGCGGTCTAGTCTGTGTTATTTACTAGTATTATTTATTTATTTAAACTTCATGCACAAACGTGGTATATAGGCGGACTTAATGCCACAAGGCATTCTCTACCAGTCAACCTTAGGGTCAAACAGGACATCATTGTGTAAGTGGCATCATAAAATATTGGTTTGTTATTATGTAAATAACAAGCCAATATTTTATTCGTAGTCGGGTTTTAGATTTTTAAACTTGTTGGTTAACATAGTGTGAAGAACAAATAGTCGCATAGCATCCCTCAAATACCTTGAATGAATCTGAATCACCAAGATACGCATCGCTCACGCTGTCTCATAGCTTAGTGCCAAGATTTCTAACAATTACTGACTCACTCAATTCCATGCGCAATTGTGCATGTAAACAAACCACTTACATAATAAAATATTTAACAATAGAATAAAAATATTTTCCTATAACAAATACGACAGACCTCTGATCTTTACACACACTCTGAGCTTTACGGGTACCTACATCTGTGCCTAACCCTTGGGGACATTACTGACGTAATGCTATGTTAAGTAGTCATCATCTTGTCTGACTTCTGATTAGTTAATTATGGCATAATAATATGAATGATCGCAAGGTAAATTCCATAATGATAACATTTTAACTTTCGACCTTTTATAAACATCAGCCACTAATATTGTAACATTGACGTCTTCATCAATAATAAATGCACATCCAAATACCTAGTATTTATTTTAATCCACCAATGTCAGCCATATTGATTTATCTAAAACCGTTCTGTATTAAGGCCGACTTCTAGAATTCTAACTAATTGATCAAATATAGCCTAGTGACTAAACTATCGCCAATATACTAACTGAGTTATAAAGGTCAGATAGGCTGTCGCTCCATGTAAAAAACTGGTGTTCAGCTGCATTCGATTAGACTGGAAACCGATCCCCACATTGGGAAAAGACTAGGCAGATGACGATGGGCTAGACCCACTTTCACCTAAGTTATGTTGGTGTATTTCATCTTGATTATATACTAGCTGACCCGTGCCCACTTCGTTGGGCATAATGTTAATAATCCTTTTTTTCATAGTTAAGTTTCGTTCGTAAGAAACGCTTTCATTCGACCGTTTTTTCTCCGATTCACTTTGCAAAACGGACTACCACGTAAAAGCCTTTTTATTTTTCGGTTTTTTATATAACCTATGACACTCAGCATTAATGTGGCTTTTTATTAGTGAAAGAATTTTTAAAATCGGTTCAGTAGATCCCGAGATTACCCCTTACAATTTAACAAATATACAAACACACAAACTTTACTTCTTTATAATATTAGTATAGAAGTATAGATTAGTATAGATAACGTATTACCCGAAGACCTTATGAGAGAACCTCTCGTCCAAGCCGCTGGGCGTCGGCGGCCACGTGATGGCTGCCGGCCACTGTAGGCGGGGGCCTGTGGACGGTGGGTGCGTAATAGGCTAGCTCACCGTCCGTCCGTCTTATGACGACGACAGGCCGTGTCGACCGACGGCGCTTTCGTGGTCCACGCGCGCCTCAAAGAGATATCAGCAACATGGAAGGGACCCGCAAGGGCCGACACCCGTCCGGGCTACGGGTTGTTTGAAAGAGATACCGCGGCCTCGACACAAAGGGTTAAGAAGGAACATGAGTGGTTTTAGCCAGTAGAAGTCTGAAACACCTTAACGCTCTGCCCAGAGCGGGAGGAGTCATTTGATGATTTCCCACCCTCCAAAAAAAAAAATGTAAAGGCAATGTGAGAAAACATTTTCAATTCTAATTTCAGACCTTGTTGACATTCCCAAAGGAAGGCAGGCGTCTTTCTCTCCTTTAGCCTCGAGTGTTTACATTCAATTTATTTAATTCGCTGTGTGGGATTTGCTCTTCTTCCTTGTTTTTCCTTATTTGTATAATGCGATAATTCTGTTTTTAACCGACTTCTAAAAAAAGAAGGAGGTTCTTAATTCGGATGTTTATATTTTTTTTTTTTTAAATAAATGAATGTTAAAAATATTGTAAGCGCAAAACAATGCCACGCTTCAGACTAGTATATTATTTTTGTAATTTTTTTGGAAATTTTAAAATTTTCGTTTGTGCTGGTGGCCCGCCATTAGTTCATCATTTGCCCGAGTGGCCCTTGGTCTTTTTTCTCGCTCTGGGCGGAGCGGAAGAGAGTGTCAGACTTCTACTGACTAAAAACCACCCATTTTCTTTCTAAGCCCTCTGAGTCCGGGGCTCCGGTATCTGTTTTCGAAGAACCCGCAGGCCCGACTATATATTAGGTCCTCTGTATGTGTTCATCGGGGATTACAGGCGTGATGTTATGTTATATCTGTACTAAGTCCGTAAATGCCATGAATTTGTCGGTTCAGTGAACTCGACGGCTTTTCGGGCCCATTCTAGGCGACTGACTAGTGGGTAGGGCAGCTATTGTACACGCCAAAGAAATGCTCTGTTTGGTCAGACTGACGCACTTTCAGTATTTGTGTTCACGTTTGTAAAGTTTGTTATTTATAGACCACAATGGTTTTCCACTGAAATATGGGTACAGGTTTATTGTGTTAACTTAGTGCTATTCGAAGGTCTGAAAAAGTACGTGTTTTTTGTTTTATCAAATAACTAAAAATTTACGAAAATAAAACGTGTCATGAGTGGCTTGTGACATCATTTTCTGGTAAAAAATGTACCAAACTATGACGTCCCACGTCTTCATTTCTTGTTTACGTGACAAAAGAAAAAATATGCGTCCAATATTTTTTGGGAAATCTATCTGACGGACTAATTCGTTTTTTTTGTCAACTAGTCAACAACCCTATTTATAAAAATATCCTCGAATTAGTACACACCTTTTACGCTGTACAATTGTACATAGGTATGGTAGAAATATTTCAGTCAGCCATGGAACTACAATGTACAAAAGACATCACAGCTCATCCTATCCTCAGACATACGACACGGTTGGCGCAGTGGCTCAAGCAATGGACTGCTGCGCTGCGTGCCGCGGGTTCGATCCCCGCACGGAACAAATATTTGTATGATCTACAGATAGTTGTTTCGGGTCTGGGTATTTGTGTATGTGAGTTTAAATGTTTGTGAACGCACCCACGATACAGGAGAAATTCCTAGTGTGGGGCAACGTTTTTTTTTAAATAGACAGACATAGACTAGACAGCCTCTGTCTCAGTCTATTTGTGTCGCAACTCACGATGTTTATCTGTGTTTATCTCGCTTTCCCAGCCCCGTTCTCTGATTACTCACATAACTATATTTATTTCAGTTTGTTGTCATCCTATCTGCCAAAATCCTACATACGTTACTAAGTCTTAGTAAAAATGATCTAGGTTGCTTATATTTTTGTATGTAAATTAATCATTGAAACTGTGATTAGTGTCTTCACTATCATCATCACTATCACTACATCACTACATAGTATAAAAGAAACTCACAAACATACATACATACATACATGAACACTAAAAACGTAACACTCTTTTTTTTGTGGCAGTCGTGTAAAAATAAAATCGCTTCCCTATGTATCCCTATGTATGCTTAGATCTTTAAAACTACGAAACGGATTTTGATTCGGGTTTTTTTTTAATAGATAGAGTGATTCAAGAGGAAGGTTTATATGTAGCACATTCCACCCGTGCGAAGCGGGGGTGGGTCGCTAGTTTCATATAAAAAAGGTCCGAAACTAACAATATTAAGATAGTGTACATGTATTGCAGTGATTACTACGTACCTAGGTTTTACTTTACATTAGTTGTGTTTTGTGACTAACAACTGGCCCTGATATCACTATGTTTTATGCTGTTATGGAGCTTTAGAGCAGCGGTGGCGGCCCCGACAGAACAGAGAAGAGTGGCAGAAGAAAGGGGAGGCCTAAATAACCCAGCAGTGGGTGATTCCAGGCTGAAATGATGATGAAAAAGTACAATATTGGTACTTATATACGAGTCTCCTTTCACCAACCTTCCATCAACCGCATTGTTTCATTACTCGAGACATTTCAAAGGCAACAAAATGCAACAATTAACATTTTGTAGACACTTTAATGTTCTCATAACGCCTGAGGCACGACCCTTATTGTTAAAGTAAACGTTTTACGGACAATTCAAGTTAAATTGTTATAGCCTAGTCAAAGCGGATAACTGAATTCACAGCGATTTTATGTTATTTTAGCTCATTACTGTTTATGGCAATATAAAAATTGTAAATACTGGCAAATATCTTGTGTATCTCTATATTTATCTTATACCTTTGACGCATCATCATCAGCCTATAATGTTCCCACTGCAGGGACTCAGACCAGGGTTGGTAGATGTCACATGTCTTCGAATTTTTTGGTTCTAAGACATCCCGGTTTCCTGACGATGTTTACCTTCGCCGTTTTGAGAGCAGTGGTGACGAAATAAATTACACAAAGTAATGCGCCTGCCTTAGAACCCACGTCTTACTGTTCGCAAGTCGGGGCCGCTATCGCTGGGCCACAACTGCTCTATCTCTGAGACCTAGTCTAACTGGGTTGTAGAGGTCAGATAGGCAGTCGCTCCATGTAAAATACTGGTATTCAGCTGCATCCGGTTAGACTGGAAGCCGACCTTTGTGAATGTTACGCAATTACCTTGCAAGTTTCTAGATTGGCATTCCTTACCTAAAAAGACAAAAAAAATATGATGTTGTTCTGTTGATTCATACTTTTTTGTTTTCCTTCTACGATTTTACCTTTTTTTTTGGAGGGAATCATCAAATGACTTCTCCCGTTCTGGGCAGCGCGGTAGGGAGTGTCAGACTTCTACTGACTAAAACCACCCATGTTTCTTCTTAGCCCTTTGTGTAGAGGCTGCGGTATCTCTTTCGAACAACCCGCAGCCGCGATTTTACCTCTAACCGTATAATTTGGCAGCCTGTATACCTAGCAAGTACACTTGTACTAAAACACATTAGTTTCTGTTACACCCCATTAATTGTAATCGTCCATTACCAGCGCCGGAAACTCCATTCGATCTGACAGCACATTAATCAACTCCGATTCACATTTGACCTGCCCAACTGCTTCCACGCGCTTTTCTTCACATAAGAATCGGATAAAAGAAAGGAAATTATAAAAGAAGAACTTTTTTGAAGAGAGATGTACAAGTAGTTAAGCTTCGCCTTTGTACTTTTGTTTTCTGTTTCATTTCTGCTTTTCTGTATTAGGTGATCGCAAAATCAAATTGTATTGGTGACACTAGTACGACGAATGGGTATAATTAGGGATCCTTCTAATATTCTTAGTAAAGAAAGATAAAACTAATACCCTTCTGTCAGATAACAAAAAAACAATGTTTGGTTTTCCAGCTACTTACCATGCATGGTTTTAATTTAAAAAAAAACGTGTAGGAAGTGCGTTTGCAAAAATTAAACTGACACACGCAGCTAGACCCGGAACAACTACCGGTAGGTCATACAAATATTCGTTCGATGTGGGAATCGAACCCGAGACCCACAGCGCAGCAGCCGATCGTTCAACCATGCACCAACCGCGCACCAACCGCGCCGTCAACCATCAACATCATCGCTATGAGCAGCCTCCTCTATACTATCTTATTTTACATTATTCTTACTACTGGGACACAGGCCTCTTCTCTCGAGAAAGAGCGGTCCGTAGAACGCAATCCACAAAGTGTTGCCAATTCAGATTGGTACATGGCTTCGAATTTTTATTTTGGGACCTTCCGGTTTCCTCGCAATGTTTTCCAACACCTTTTGGGTACCTACACCTAAATGGAATAGAAACAATGCTATTTTTTACAGTGGTAACAATGGCATATTATAGTGGGCAGTGTCGAGTTGTTGTTGACCTCTTTCTTTTTTTAAGTAGGTAAAAAAAGCTTCTGTTAATTACCTAACGGCATTATATGTTTAATATAATTAAATTTTAAATATCTTAATTAGTACAGTCGCAAAAACAAGTGTTTTTCAGTAAATCTTAACGCACTAATGTTTATTTATAAACAGTATTGGGATGCGTCCGTGTGCGTTGCCGTCGTCGATCGCCGCATCGATGCGCCGACGCGATACGGTCAACCGGCAAAGAGTAGACTGTCTGTTACATGTAGGTACAATATGTAAAACATTATAATATGTAATGTTCTCCAGAAAAATCTGGTGTACAAAATGCAGTAGCAGGCGATGTACTGTTGTTTTCACCTCCATGGGAAAATGGCTAAGGTTATGTTTCTTTTTCTTTATCTGCATTTTCTTTGTCGCTGCTGGGCAAAGGCCTCCCCTATGGCTTTCCAGTTTTCTTTATATTTTGCCTTCGCAATTTATGTATTTGAAAAAGTATTGAAAATAAACCTAAAATATTTGTTGGTAAACAAAGTAACGAAAGAAACAATGAATAACAATATAACAGGAAACCAAGTATGGCTTAATTAAGTTTATGTTAATAAAACTCTTATCAAATTAGGTGCCTTTGATCGTGATTAACATCATGTTAGGAGGAAAATCACTTAATTAATATCAACTTTGAAGCTAAAGCGATAAACAGGAAAAAATCAATACTATTACCGCTGCTTATTTGTGTCATTTGGATATCATAATCTGTTTACCTATGCTTGTATATTCGCCTGGCAACAATAAATAATATTTGCTTTTTCTTAATCGGTCAAATATTTTGAAAGGAGTTTAGTATATAACATACATGTATTCAGACCACTTTGCCAAGGTAGTAGTCAGAAATCACACATGCTACGATTCTTACTTCTTACATGACTCCTTTTGCTTTTTAGAATTAAATATCATTTTATCCGTAAAAATATATATTTTATCGTTCTCTACAACTTTGCACTTGAAGCTAACTTGAACTCATGTCCCAATTCTTCGTCTATAGATAGGCTAACCTTCCTTTAGCCAAAAGACTTCCGAAACAAACAAGCCAGAATCCATATGATTGTGCCCCTCTGTGCTATTTTGGTCCACGCTCATCTCTAGCGGTCGCACTTCAGTGGCCGACGGTACGCGCCGGGCGGCACACCTCTGCGACTCGACTCCGCAGTAGCACGCGATCGATACGCCAACACACGCTACGCGGCGACTGTACGCGACTGTCCTACCGCGCGGAATAAACGGCAAAATTACGTACGTCGCACTTTTACATGTAATCGCGAGTTTTTACTCCATCACTCATTTGGATCGCATGTTCTGTGTTTTGTGTGTGCCTGTGTTATAACTTTAATGTTCACGTTCAACTTTACTCTATTGTAGATTTCGGTAACGTAAACCGTGTTTTTGTTTTCGCGACTTCCGTTTGTGGGTTGTGCATGTTTTCGTGGATATTCGACTTTAATCTTTGTTTGGTAAGGTTGGTGGTAGTTTAAAGGATTACCGGGCTCATTAGTGAGTAAAATACTTCCGTTTCTGCATCCAAATGTGAGATTTATGAGTGGAGATATTTTTTTTATTTAATCAGTACGTATTGTGCTGTTTCTTTAGAAAGACCGGCGGGAACCCTAAACATAACCTAGTCAACATAATAGTACTTACATACAAGTCTTATTGAACTATTTCCAAGTTAGTAGCACTCTTACATCACATTCAGGGAAAACTTAATATTCAAGTCAGGCGCTCTACCCTGTATCTTTTGTGACAAACATTAGAGTAACCCTGTTTAATCATTCGAACCCTTCTGTCAATATTATTGAACCCTTCCTAAGGAAACCTACATACGTTTACCACTGAAAAGGTCCTGAAAAGGAATGTTTTCTTTATAAATTGTCAATTTTATTATCACAATATAACGTTACAAAAGATTGATTATTTCCCTTAGCTATTATCTTACGTGATAGGGATTTAATAACGTTTTATGGTCCAAGGGGCCTTTTAAAGATTTTCCGGAAAAGGCAGAGGTCTGGGAAAGGTCAATACACCCTTCGTTCGAGGGGTGGTTATCATTTAACTTGTTTGGCACGATTTAAAAGTGTAGGAAAACGGAAAAAGCCGAAAATGTTGGATGAAAAAGTCAACCGTACTGTTTAGGGTTTTTTTTTTTGTAATAGAAGTATATTCAAGAAATGGAACACTACTTATTACAAAAATATATTGCTGCAATATATGGCTAGTAGAGACACCGACGCGAAAACATTTATCAAGTGTACATGTGTAGATTCGATACATTATGACCGTGTACCTAGGTGTTTCACTTTTGTATTAAACAGCTGTTTTTTTAAATAACCGATGAAATACTTCTATATGGGGGGCTGCTCCAAAATGATGTACCTACTGATTATGCGTTAATCGTTTTTTCGGCGGTGTCCATACCACCCTGTATTGCAGCAATGTATTTTTGCAGCAGCAGTGGCCTAGTAAGTCGTGGGATCGAACTCAGACAGGTGCATTACTTTGTGTTATTTATTTCATCACCACTGCTCTCAAAACGGTTAAGGAAAATATCGTGAGGAAACCGACAAAAAATCGAAAACATGTGACATCTACCAAACCGCACTGGCCACGCGTGGTGGATTATAGCCCATCCCTATCCTGGAGAGGAGGCCTGCAGTGAGAACATTATAGGCTGATGATTATTTTTGTAATAAGTCTGTGTGTGTTCTCGTTAATGCAAAAAAAAATGTCAGCCTAGCTGTGCCGCGCAATTTCGCCCGGCGTTGCAGACTAGCTGTGCCTCGCAATGTTGAGCTCCTTAGGGTCGTAGTTTGAATTACGCTAAGTATCAAATGCAAATATAATATTACAGTTCCTGAGACATAAGCGCATTTAAACAAATACACTCTAGCTTTACATTAGTATAGATGTAATTTTATAGGGCAATTTAGGAGTACTGTAACTTCGTGTAACACTATTTCACCCAGTTTTAATTGCTCCCGTAATGCAAAATGTTGTCATGCATGTAACTAATTACTAACACCAACACTAAACATTCCAGGCTAAAATATATTGTAGGGATATAAGTTTAACGTGCATTTTGGACTGTAACGTTATTTGTGAACTTGGTACTAAAATATTCAGTAAGCCTAAGTCATTATCATGTGCCTTTTCCCAACTATGTTGGGGTCGGCTTCCAGTCTAACCGGATGCAGCTGAATACCAGTATTTTACATGGAGCGACTGCTTATCTGAACTCCACAACCCAGAGAACTTAGTGCATGTTTACGTACACACGGCTACACATCAAGCTATACAAAACCAGTTAATCTTGGCCCCACTTTACTAGATCTTTTCGCACAATGAACGATCAGATTATACTGGTTTTGTATAGCTTGATGTGTAGCCGTGTGTACAGCAGGCGGGGCGTCGCGCGGCGCGTTGTGCGTTTTTTATTCAAACACATGGCGATGTATGAAAACGTTAACAATTTCAAACGTCGATTTTTCTAGAAGCGTTTTTCACTCGTTAGTTTAAAATAAAAAAGCAGCGTTGGTAGTGGTGAACCCGCCTCTCAGTCAATTAATAAAAAAGCATGCATCGAGCCTTCTGCACGCGCCGCGCGACGCCCCGCGTCTCCGTAAACGAGCCCTTAGAGTGGGTAATACGATACCACGTCAGTAGCCTTCAACCTATCTCAACAATACAATATCTGATCGGCAGTCACCCATCCACAGATCAACCTAGGCAAGCGCGGCTTAACCTAAAGATCGACCCGAGTGGCAGTTTATATTAAGCTCCTCACAAAATCTGATATTGTAAAAAATAAACCGGTTGTATTAATGTAATAAACCGGAATCAGATTGGATAAACTGGATGATGAAAGGAAACATAAATTATGAATTCCTTCCGAATCCCGAAATTATATTTTTAGAACTTGTTCCTTCCCGGTATTCAAATTAAAACAAACATTCGAAGTCGGGGAAACTCGTATTTTCTTAATCGTAGTCTCGTCGTTGGTCTAGAGTAGGTATGGGGTCTGGTAGGTAGGTTGGTGTAGTAGGTCGCAGTCACGACTGCTGTGCATGAGGTTCGATTCCAAGGTCGGTAAAAGTTTTATAATTTTTTTTTATCAGGAACTTCTCAGTAGCTGCCTCGAAGTCTAGATTTGTGCAACCGGGCACAAATCCAGATTTTGTGGCAGCTGCTGAAATGACAATATTGTCACCCTTAATTACATGAAACTTAAACGCAACGCGCGCGCGCTTTTAAGTGCATCAAGTACCTACTTAACTGTTTAAATAAATAAATAACTGGCGAAATGCGTTTGAACTAATAGGTATCCCTCTGCCTAACCCTTTATAGATTACAGACGCGATGTTTAGGTAACTGACAGGTTTCAGCAATAGGAACGAAACGAAACCTTGCTCTTTTTCTATTGGGACAAGCCCACCAGCCACCACATTATTCCCAAACCGCTCCAACTCCTGAAATCTAGAATCAAGATGGCGACTCCCCGAAAAACGTTGAGACAATGAATGTCAGCGAACTCGCTGAGATACAATTTAACTGTCTTGTTGGATCCCACAACGAAATTAATCAGAAAATAATAGCGGAGGAGTAATAAAAAACATAATTTCCTTTCTGAAAGCCTGTGATCAATGACCCATAAACAGACCTACATAAAGCTATATAAAGAAATCAATTAGGACAGGTGAACGATTGTAATAGGTCGTTTCCTAAGAGACATACGTCCCATTGTGTATCTCCAATAAAAGTAATTGCCTTCGTTACAGCTTAAGCGTTCGCACTCGATCGATTTTTGGTCAAACAACAGTTTGTGTGATTAGATATAAATAAGGCTTCAATTCTACGACACAATTTTCTGCGTTAAATTGATTTCGTTTGTAAGTGATATGTCACCGATACCTAGTCGACATTCCACACATTCGAACGAAGCGCTTTGCTGGGTCCTTTATTATGCGCACAGCCAAGGAGTGGAATTCCCTGCCTGCGACGGTTTTTCCGAGTTCATATAACCCTAATCTGTTTAAGTCGCGAGTAAACAGGCTTCTACTGGGTAAGCTCGTTCCATCGTCGACATCATCTCTGCCCTTAGGGCAAGATTGAAGTCAAGAGCAAGCACATTTATAATAAAAAAAAAAAAAAAATGCGTCATTGACAGATAAATTATCTTCCATGACTCTTTCTTCATATACAACATAAAATCACGCCTGTTGTTTCTAAGGGTAACATATATTCTACCCATGTTTAACCATCATTTATTGCTTTCTACAGTTATTTCATGTATTGCATGTATGTTATTGAGTTTTTCATTCAGGAATTTCTTGGTAGCAGCCACGGAGTCTGGATTTGTGCCCGGTTGATAGCAATGGACTCGCCCTCCTATTACATAGGACTTTAACATAACTGACGAAAAGGGGGAGTATTATTAGGTACACCTCTGCTTTACCTTTCGGGGATTGCAGGCGTGATGTTATGTTTATGCATGTATCGTACGTTATTAATTCCAAGCAGTATACTTCCAGCTTTTCTTCAGTTTTCAAACCAGTTACAGATGTAACGAAAGTTATCATATTTTGTACTAATTTTGGTGAAAATCTGGTTGTCAGAATTTCGGACCTCTGACTACCTATAACGACAGCGAAAGGTATATATTCGGCAACAAGGAAGGAAGGAAGGCTTAACGTGTTTTCGGAAGCACGGAGGAAACTCGGTATTTAGGGCCTTATCATACTAGCGGATTGCGAACGTCTTCAAAGCGGGCACGCAACGAATTCGTTACGGACACACAACGAACACGCCGCGGCTGCGCAGCGAATTCGTTGCGGACGCGCAACGGGATCGCCGCGAACAGTGTATGTGTATTGAAGTGTGTAGTGTATCGTACGGCGATAATTTGCTACACACATGCGACGAAAACGTAACGAATTCGCCACGCGTCCGCGACGTCTTCGCTGCGCAGCCGCGGCGTGTTCGCGACGCATTCGCTGAGGGTCCGCTCCGCCCCGCATCCGCTTCCAAACCGCTAGTGTGATAATGCCCTTAATGCGTGGTCACCCATTCACGGACCGATCTAGACAAGCACCTCTTAACTTAAAGATCGATCAGCGGATCATCTAAACCAGGCTGTATTATTCAAATTATTATACTGGTTTAAAAACTCTGCACACGATTTCAATGTAGGTACTTATTATAAATGACAAACAAGAATTTTAATTAACTTAAACGTAATATTTTGAACGTCCTTGAACTTTTTTGTTAGTAATTGAAAGGATTGAATACAACAGGTTATTTGTCCTACGCATTTGAATTCACCTCGATTAAACGGAAAATCATTATTTTTGCCTGCCATTCTCCAAAGAATAAAATCACTTGTGTCGCTTTTAAAGACGAAGCTATTTTGTATCGTTCTGTGAAAAACTGTTTTCAATAAAACTCATTGTAACATTTCTATCCCCTATCCGTGGCCCGTGAGAGAAAGGTTTTTACATTAGGGGAATTCCTATTGGAAAAACGTTTTTAACAGAAATAAAGTTATGATGAAGTGCCTGAAATTACATTCTACATCATCATCAGCCCTGAGTAGTCCAATGCTAGCACATTAGCCTCTCCAATTGCAAATAATTGCTAGAAACACTAACAATTTAATGATTTCTGAAACATATTTCTCGGTACATTTAAATTGGAATTTCTTTAAATAATTTCGGTAGCGTTTGGCGAAAGAATGTAATTTGGTAACTGTAAAATTATGTACAAAAACCAGTCTTCATCAAGCTGAATTAAGTTAGAGGAAAACTAATTTCACAGGAATCGATAAAAATATCGAGATGTACCGAGTTACAGGTATCGATAAAATCCTCCGCTATCCCGTAAGGGATTAAAAACGAAGATACGACAAAGTTATAAGTGGCGATAAAGCAATTTGTATTAATACCTCTTGGGTTGGATGGAATAACTTTATTGGTGAAATTGATAAATTCTTTTGATCATGAAGATTATTTGGTCGCACAATTTTAACGGATCATAGCATTAACTGATAAAGGAGAACCCAATTTTGATGACACATGAACTCCTCTATACGTTACGGTACTTAAAAACCTTGTTGGTAAAATATTTTATGTTACTGAAAACCTTTTGATAACATACCATACTCGTATAACCCAACATTTCAGTTTAATGCTACGTTTAATGGTTACTAAAATGTTTATCCTTATTGTCATTTTCTTTACAAAAGAAAATGCCCGTGTCAGATAAGATTTGTTAGGCAATATCAAGTTTTATTAATAGATGGTTCTAGTTGAATGATTTACCGTTCGTCGGGGGATATTTGTTTAGATATTGTCTCTCTCCTTTCAAAACTTATGCAAGTTATGAAAATACAGATACTGTAATATCATCAGTGTGTAAACTTTGAAATATTTTGAAGCTCTTGGTATCAGTTTTTGCGAAATTTGCTTTTCGACCGGCATCATCATCTGTCTTGCCTTTTGTCAACCATGTTAGGATTGGCTGCCAGTCAAACTGAATCCGACTGAATACTTGAATTATATATTTATTTCATGGCAGCTTGTTGCCATCATCCTCCGTAATATTAATTTCAATCATCATCTGCCTGCCCTTGTCTTATTCTATTTGGAATCCGCGCGACACGTTTTTACTTCTATTCTCCCCTGTCAGACGTCACGGCATTATTTACAATTTTTTCTTTCATATCGTTTTTCATCCATATTTTTCACAGCCCAGCATTCTGATCTATACAATACGACATCATCACTGATTTGTATATACTCTCCTTCAACTTGTGGGGCATCCGTGAGATGCAAGTTGTTTCAGTGACCTGTCGCCATTACATCTGTCCTAAGTTGATCCGGTGCGATAATACGTCCCGGTCTTTTCACCATCCCCTTGACAAGCGACCCAAAGTACCAGATGTCACAATATTAATTTCAATATGGTCATCTCAATCAGTGGTCAAGTTCATTCTAGCAATAATTACTTTTGATGTCTCCACTTATTTACCTGTCTTTTATTTATAAATAAATAAATCTTAATAAAATTACAGACTGCAATTATCTACCAGAGATTCCGACGTTCCTTTCTTGACGTGTGCTCTAATATTTCTATGCACTGTGTCTTCGCAGACACTTTCACACGCTTCGCCCATTCCTCGGCTATAATGCTCGATGTTATTTAGTATCATTACAAATTATTATTTATTAAGTATTGATTTTACCGATGAAGACTCCAATTTATTAACACACTAGTGTGTTAACATAATTGGTAGGTCTGTGTTTAATCAATTAGTGTCTGCCCTAATGTTGTCTTGAACTATTTAATCCTATTTGGTCGTAATATTGAAATTATTTAAAGTTCTTATACAAGAGAATATTCCATTGTTCTGAATTAACAACATTAGAAAGACTACTTTGAAATATTAAACAAGTTTAAAATGACTGATTTCGCTTTAATCTGACTTCAAAATATTTAGCTTAATTTTACTATTTCCATGAAATAATATACATATCACAGGAACGTGATCAAACAAAACATTAAACAACATTGTTTTTATTTGGACTAGCCAGATGCTCCATACTATGGTAAATATCAAAGACGATGATGATGATATTAAGATAAGAGAAGATATAGACAACACTCATTTAACACCAATTCAAGATACTGAAAATATTTGTACATAATACGCAAAACTTTAGAACGTAAACCAACATATGCACCAAATAAAAACAAATTCCAATTTCCTAATGGTTTTAAACGTGCACATATTCTTGCTCACACTGAGAAAGTTGGTTCAAAACAGTACTAAAAATAAATGTTATTTCATGCTTATATCGAGCAACACGCCTGAGAGGCAACATTTATAATATAAATACTTTGAATTGAAGTAGTCATTTCAAAGTCTTGTATAGCTAAGCATACTTTTCAATAATCAATACCAAAATTAGTTTGTGAATGTAAACTTAAGTGGTATATGAATATTTGATCAATATAAAGCCTTTGACAAGGGTATGCTAGGTGTCTCCTTCAGATATTGCTTATTTTTTTAATCATTTTACAATTATCTATTTCTCTCAGATCATTCCTATAAACTTCTTCTTCTAACTCAACTTGAAACTCAAATTCAGTGCCTCGAAGTGTGATAATTACTGATAATGTTGAACTTTCCAAACGCAATGGAAGCAGTGTAACAGAAAGTGATAAAAGTGCATTTATACTATGATTATTGATAAGTTTCACTAGATACTGTGATGTTTGATATAGTGACTGTAGTGCATTGAACTGTGTACAATGCTTCGCGCGTTGACGTCTAGGAGGTGGTCGTTGCGACGGGACAGTGGCAGGTGAGGTTTTGTTATTTATCTACGCTTTTTCATCAAATTTACCGTACCTATCTTAGAAGCTATAACCGTACTGTACCGTGCCTTACAATTTTGAAGTGCAATGAAGTATACTCTTTCTATATTTATCTTATATTTTGTCACATTACTTTTCTACTCCGAAACTTTGACTTATTAGGGAGCATTTTCTTTATGTTGATGATTGAAATAAATGTTCAAAATCAGCTCTACGTTAGCCTTAACTACAGAACTTTTAATACGGAGAGTATTAAAAATTCTATTCAATAATTTCTTTTTCGTTTTCTGGCCGGAATAGCTCTGCGCTTTCAAGCGAAGCATAAGAATTGAGATCGTTATCAACCGTAAGACCGGTTTGTATGTATATCAACATTGATTCGTATATCAGAACGAGTCTCGTCACTAATGAGTTCAACACAATTAGTCATCTTTAACCTTTATCCACAATAAATCTTACCAATTATAATGTCATGTGTCATGTGTGTATTAAGTCATTAGTTTATTATGTTCTTAGACTATCATATTTCCGTCTATAGTAAAACAAAATAAATGTGGCGTTCATACGATCTTTCTGATAATTACGGGTTAAATACCGAAACTAATCTTGTGGAAAATTGCGTGAAAAGCACACTCTTGTAATCTTAACTTCGAAAACATTTACTTATCAGCCTTGAACTTAATCACTGAACATAAGCCTGCCCTATAGACTGTACCTAAGAAAGTTGGCAGTATGCCATAATCACTACTCTTAGTAGGTAGCTCAATATTCTGGTCTTATTCAACACTCCCAAATTCTCTGTTTACGACGCCCACAGGATCGAGTTTCTGTTTTGAATCTTCAGTAATGAATTCTTCATTCTCCAACTAAGATTTATAACTGTTGTTAACGTAGATAATCTAATAGGTACATAAATAACCTAGTTAGACGCGAGATTAGTCAATTTGGCAGCTTTTACTTGTCAACTTGATAATTTATGTTTTGAATTTGAAGTTTGTTCGGAGATAGCGCAGTTGCTGCATTGGATGCAAGATTAAATTCTTTGGCAGTTTCTGTACTGTTTTTCAGTCATGGAATTCCCACATCGTCGTCACCCGTATAACATTTTATCAATCTGTATTGTTCCATTGCTGTGACACAAGTCTCCTCACTGTGAGATTGGGCCATTATCCACTATGGGGGCCCAGTGCGTCGTTATAGAGGTCACATGTCCTCGAAATTTTGTTTCTAAGACATGTAGGCCTGCTGCCGATGTTTTCCTTCACCGTTTCAGATGTAGTCATCATTATAGTCATTTATAACAACTATTTCATTATTCTCCTTGCTAGCTCTGTCCACTTCTTTTGTAACGTTCGCTAGTGCCATAAATTCCTCCCTGTTTTCAACTTTCTCAAAGACGGTTAAAATAAATGACTCTCCTGTAACTGCTGCTTTTGGCAGACAGCTTGGCGCTGTAAAATTATGATGTTGTAAGTGCCATTTTTTTATGTCTGGCCGCATTTTACGACACCCACAGGAGAGAATTTGATGGCTTGTTGTTACTAGTGGCTACAGGAGATGTTTCAAATAAGAAGGTCATATCATACCGGTATGGACACCAGACAGAATTTTCGACCAAAGTCCTGTCACCGCAGCACTGGACAGATAATGCAATGACGTCCGGTGTCCACCGCTAGTCTAAACTGTCCGTCCCGTTTTGACTGAACTGTTCCTGGTTTGTTTGTCCTTATCTACTTCTCTCAGGTGGTCGTCATTACCATTATCCTTAGAACTTAGTTATGTTTATTTAACGGTGGTCTCATCTAATGATTATGGCTGGCTTTAGTTTTAAATGTTACTGTTAACGTTTATATGCTACCCTTATCACCTAACTATCTGCTACCCACTTCGCTTCAACTCCTACAATATTATTTAATTCTACTAACACTAATATTTCGTGGCTAAATAGCGGCATAATATTGCAAGCTCAGAAGTCAGAACTTAATACTTATTTCCACTTTAGTATTGCTTGAAAACGTAGCCATCGTATCTACTTCATTTTTTTTTTATTTCTGTGTATTATATCCACGGACAATTTCACAAGTAGTTACCAACAGCTGCCTCTTATCAATACCATTAAAATGGCAAGAAAAACCATCCATCAGTGATCCTATTACACACATACAAGGTGTAAACACGAAGCTGTCAACCAAATATTTTGCACATCTACTAATTTTTTGTGGTGTAAAATTACATCATATGGTGGGACTCAAGGTTACGCACTAAAAAAAAAGTTTTAATGGAAGCATAGAATGGAACGAGAGGCATGAAAATATCCCTTCGGTGCTGCGGGTTATTCGCAAGAGATTCCGCGGCCTCGACATAAAGGGCTAAGAAGGAACATGTGTGGTTTTTAGTCAGTAGAAGTCTGACACTCCCTTCCGCTCTGCCTTAGAGCGGGAGGGGTTATTTGATGATTTCCCATCCGCCAGAAAAAAGGCATGAAAATATCTAAAGTCCTGTGAAAAAGATTTGATCACATAAATCTCCGTAATTAGGAGAACAACTGCCTTTCAGCAGCTTCGTTAAGGGTACCTGCTTTAACTCCCATAATACACATACTGATACAACCCTAAAATCTCATACGCTTAAGTGATCCAGTAAATAAGAACAAGAAAAAACAATCTCAAATAGTACTTTCGATATAAGTCGGGCTCGTTCCTATTCGCATAATCCCATTCCGGCCAAAATCCATCGGATTAAATAGGCTTAGCCAAAATTTATATAACATTATTAAAGTTGTGGTGGATTTATTCAGCTAATGGTATTATTGTATTACGGAAAACCGCATAGAGTTGTGAATTTGGCAAGAATGTTATTTTATTTGTTACCTCATTGACCACAAAAAAGTACGACATAGGCTTTCGAAGGCATCATCGTTTCCCTGCTCATATCTCATTTTACTTAGGGTCGGCGCAACACGTTTCCATCCTCCCTTGTCAGACACCGTGGAATCGTTTACATTTTTCTCTTAGTGCGTGTTTACGTACAGGGCGTCGCGCGGCGCGTGCTGCGTTTTTAATTCAAACACATGGCGATGTATGAAAAAGTTAACTATTTCAAACGTCGATTTTACGAGAAGTGATTTTTCGCTCGTTAGTTTAAAATGCAGCGTTTGTTGCGGTGGACCCGTCTCTCAGTAAATTAATAAAAAAGCACGAGACGAGCCTTCTGCACGCGCCGCGCGACGCTTCGCGTCTCCGTAAACGAGCCCTTAGTTGATATTATTGAAAAAAGTGTTGTTATTGATATTAAACGAGGAGAGCTCAAGTAAGCTCAATAAGCTTCATTTTACTCTGTTACCGTTACGTTCCAGCTTCCATAAACATTGCGTTATTTATATACAGATTTGATTTTTAATTCCGGTGATTACCTCTATTTACCTAATTCCCAATGTTGTTTCTAATTTGAATCTGCCTGAAACTAAAACGAACGTTACCTTGCATCTAATTAGTATTCATCTTGTTTGTTCCCAAAAACTAATTTCGCCCCTCCCGTACGTTTTATCTCCGAGGATTCCTTTGTTTTCAGCTAAATTTCATGAACCGTTGGATCTCGCACGGAATGCTACGTTATTTTTAATTTTCAACAAAGTTTTGCCATTAGCTAGACTTTTTTTTTTATAATGCCGCTGAGGTTTTAGGCAGAGAATAATGAATATTAACTATGTGATTTACCTAAAAAACATAAATATTTAAATCTAAATAGAAATATTGCTGAAGGGTAGAATTTTAAAGCTTATCTCGAAAAAGCCCATACTGTCGGTGCTGACTGTTTTAATTACATAAACCTTTATTAATGAACCATCTGTGCGCTTCCTCGTAAACATTGCCTGGCTTAGTTAAAGTCATTATGCGGACAGAATACATAAGCCAACTCCACATACTGTGACGTAGGTAAAAACGGAATAGATTAGCTAATATTGCCATGATTCTGAAATCAAAGGGCAGAGATAGAATATCGTGGAGGGTGATATAAAGTCTTTTTAATATTCTCTGCGTATAGAGTGTGTCAAAGATCAACAATCCTTACAGTATTTTTGTTTTTGCAGTGTTGTAATATTTACGCACGTAATTACATTGTTGTGCAAGTACAGCCATCTCTCATTTTCATTATCTCGAAGTGGGTCTAGTTCCAAAACTTTGCGGCTTCTTAAATTTAGGTCGTCCCGAAAATTCGCTGTTACTTTTAATATACCTAGTGCTAAAACCGCCCACAGTCCTTTGAGATTTGTATTCGTAGAAAAACTGTATATTATGAGTCCTCCTCCACCTATAAAAGGACTATAACATTAAATAGTAAATGAATCCCTTCACAGAATTACCATGTCTTTCCGAGAGAATTAATTAAGATCCTCAAGGCTCGTCGCAACCTAAGTTACATAATTATAGAGTCAAGAAAATACTTGTGTTTCGCAAAATCCTGGAGACATTCGTGCATAAATTCGAAATTTTATCTCTTTAGAATATACTTCTTGGCTTCGTACCTCCTGTTGTCTAGAGCCTCATTATTTTTTACAAGTTTTAATGTCAAAGGTGAGTCTGGATGGTTGTTCCGTTTCGCCCGTTGGCCTTTGTGAAGAGACCTTTTTGCTTGACAATCGCTGGACGGTACTAGACAGATGCTGATACCCTTTTGTTCCGTAACATGCGGCACTTGTCATGTGTTGCTTTGTAAAGTTGTATGTAGGTAAAGTAACCAGAGAATGTTGATATATGTTAGGAGTAAGTTTTTCTTTGAGGTTTTTCCGCTTGAACTGTTCGAAATTGAACATTTGTGTTAACTTTTTTGTTTGTCTGTAGTTAGACCCTTCAAGAGGAGGTCGTAGCTTATTCACAGCTGCTGCTCAGGTCGATCTTTAGGTTAAGTCGTGCTAACCTAGGTTGGTCTGTAGACGACCACCCATAACATATACCAAGTACCTATCCTTCTTGCCTCGGAAATTGTCATATATAGATTTTTGACAGTCGTTCTATGTAGTCAGTGGTCCTGAAAGTCTGACAACACGTCTATGCACAGGTTATCGTATTGCCCAGTAGTAAATGAATTGTGGAGATCAGATAGAAAACTAGTTCGCTCCATGTAAAATACTGGTATTCAGCTGCATCCGGTTAAACTGGAAGCCACATAGTTTTTAAGGCTAGGCAGATAAGGCCCGTAAGGCTTATGCTACGTGTCTAATCATCATCTGTCTAGCCTTTCAGGAAATGCAACCGTAGGTAATCATCTCCGTTTATTACCTTTGAAAAACAATTAGGAATTAGTTAAGTATTATTAGATATTTTGTACCGCGTGCTTGTTGGATACGAAAAATATAAACCCTACAGGGTTGATGTTCTCTAGAAGGTTCTATATTCTATTTTTAGTTGAGTGTTAATTCAGATCTAAGTGAAAGCTTTTTACTTATTCAGGTCTGTACCCTACTTACAACATCTAAGAGGCTTTCAATTCATTACCAGAATCTGAACTGGAGCCCTTATTAAAGCAACATTGGCTTAATCCTAAACATACACATATAATTTACAATGAACCTTTGGTTAGGTTGAACATAACGTTTATTTAGAATCACACATATTATAATGTTTTTCATGAATACTATTCTAGTTTACGCAAGGTTTTGTCCATGGTTTTGCTTGCCTTAAAGTTTTCCCATGGGGGTACGCAGAAACCACAGAATGCCGCCCACTACGATCTTTACGTAGCATTTTGCGTCGTTTACGTTTCTACATCTAGTCATACGCGCACGCCGGTTGAGTACTACTGCGTGGAATATCGTAAAAATATCGTCTATGACACTCAGGGATAATGGAGGTTTTCATAACTGAAAGAATTTTCGGAATCGAATCAGCAATTCTAAAGATCCTCTACATCCAAACTTACAAACTTGACCTCTTTGTAATGTAACAAAATATACATTTCATTGTGCAAATACGAGAAGCTAGTAAAAAGGTCCGCTTAGGGATAATGTTTTCAAGTGGACGATTTCGTCCCAGCCTCCCTTTGGAGCCGCCATAATCTCTCTACCAATATAAAATGCTTGCGTAAGAGTGTTTTTGTTTTGACGCACCTTTTCCTAATACACGTTTTAAGGTCAGGGTCAATTTAGCGTACACGTTGTGGCTTTTGTACCACACCGCTGTTTTTTTCTTAATTTAACTTTGTGTTATGTAGGTAAACATTTATGAGGTTATGCTTAGAAAACCAATATTATGGCACAGGTACTCTTTTAGGAGCCATTTGGCACAGTTGACGAAAAAAATGCACGTTCCAATTAACACAGCCATCCAATTTTAAAACATTCCGGTATTGAGGATCCAATCAACGATATCTTGCTTTAAAAGACTGCATTCTTCCATTTTCTTCTCCATAGTGAGCTACGCTTTTGAATAATAAATTATAAAAAAACTAAATGTGGCACTCGGAGACTGCCGCGGTAAAGCTATTGCATAGCATTTTTTATCAACTTATGCAAATAATTAATTATTTAATTTGACAACCTTGTTATTTTCCGTAACCATAGCAACCTGGGGCTGCAGTCTCTACACTAAATGTCGTTAAAAATCTGTCGCAAAGTCGTATCGATGTCAAATTTCTTTAAAAGATTTTCAGCTTTATTTTAACGGCATAAGGTTGAAAATCTATTAAAGAAAGTTTACGATTTTTCGACTTAGCGACATTCGTAGCGTCGTTATTAGTGTAGAGACTGCAGCCCCTGGGCCTGCAGTCTCTACACTAATAACAGCGCTACGAATGTCTCTACGTCGTATCGATGTCAAATTTCTTTAATAGATTTTCAGCTTTATTTCGACAGCATAAGGTTGAAAATTGATTAAAGAAAGTTTTCGATTTTACGACTTAACGACATTCGTAGCGCTGTTATTAGTGTAGAGACTGCAGGCCCTGGTTGAATATTTTCGTTACGGATTTCTGGATTCGCTCTCCACACTATTATTGATCGAAGCTCTCCACGCTCAAGGCCCGCGATAGAAGCTATGCAATAGCATAATAAGCTAACCTTCACGTAAAATAAAATGAAGACTTCATTGAAAATGACTAACTTTTTAAGGTTATAAGACCGCCCATTGTGTCACCCCTTGTAAAATGTTTTACTATTGTTTTTTGTAATTTGGTGTACATATGACCGATTTAAAAATGCTTCAAGTTTGTCAACAAGCCATGCGACGAAAAAAAAAATGTCTAAGCGTCTAACGCCCGAATACTCGAACGTCACTCAATTTTAAGTTGCACTTAAATCTCGTGCTGTCTTTGTTACTTTAACGCAGAGTGACAGAGATAGCACGAGTTTTGAGGGCTACTTATAATTGAGTGACGTTCGAGTATTCGGGCGTTAGTGCTTTTCCACGCGTTCCCCATTATTTATTTATCCGTCTTATTATGCATTCCACAACTTAAATAAAAATCGTTAATTTCCTCAACACACAATCTTCCCCACAATATAAGTAACAATTGAACAGTGCATCACTCGGATCGGTCAACATAACGGTCTCGCTTCACGGCCGCTGATCTTGAACAGTGCGCCGAACCGTTCACGGTACGCGTACGTCACGGACACGATGCGCTTCATTGACGGGACAGAGGAAAGAAAGTTGGAGGAAAAGAGGTGGATTATAAACACTGGAAATTATAACGGAAGGATGCTGAAGAAGAAGGCTGCTGGTCTAGTTGTTGCAATCGCGACTGCTGAGCACTAGGTCCCGGGTTTGATTCCCGTGCCGGGCTATTGTTATTGGGTTTCTGCATCAGGAACTTTTCAGTGAAAGGCTTGGAGTAATAGGCTGGCCTCTTATTACATGGGATGTAACATAACTGGCGAAATGGTTGTACTATTTATAGGTACATGGTCTCGCTTCACGGCCGCTGATCTTGTTCAGTGCGTCCAACCGTTCACGGCACGCGTACGTCACGGACACGACACTCTTCATTGACGATACAGAGGAAAGAAAGTTAAAGGAAAAGAGGCGGATTGTAAACACTGGCAATTATAGGGAAGGATGCTGGCCTATAATAATTGTTCATCGTGAATTCGTGAGGTCACCGGTATGTCTGAGAACCAAAAAAAAACGTAAACATGTGACTTCTACCAACGTGCACTGGAGCCGCGTGGTGGATTATATCCCATTCCTCTCCTAGAGAGTAGGCCTGAGTCCCTGCAGTGGGAACATTGTAGGCTGATGATGATGAAGATGATAAATTACATGCTTGATGATCGTATATCTGAACAAGTGCACATTCAAATATTGAATGAAAATGTTTCTATGAACCCCAGGCATATGAAGATTTAGCTTCTTAACAAGATATTATTGCAAAATAACAGTAAACCTCCATGAATAACTAACAATATATAAGAATCCCTTGACAATATCAGGTCTATTCCATCTCCACCAAACTTCGCCTATTATTTATTTAGAAGGCAATCAAAACGGTATGCTTCTAACCTTCTACAAACCACAAAACATCTTGAGTGTATTAGATCATACAGTACTGGCCCACATGTTGACGTATCCAGCCAATTGTGGCCAGTAGATAACTCAACTGAATAATTGGTTTACACTAGTAATTGACTCGTAGATCCACACATAGACCTTGTGTCATGAGTTGATCCTAACTAAAGTGTTTTCAAAGATATATTCATACCTTATTGCCACTCCATCAGGGTGCTTTTCCAGCAGAGATGTGCTATGCTGAGAAGATGTAATAGCTAAGCTGTGAAACTATGTGACCGTTTCCACTGATGCTATGCTGTTTCAATAGTAGGGAAGATAGCATAGCAACACATAGCACGCATCCATAGCACACATCCATAGCACGCATCTTTCTATATAAAATACATAGCTTAGCTGAGTCCGTTTCCACCAGTGCTAAGCTACGTGCACAAATGAATATGATTGTTGGATAACAAACGCATCCACAGCTACGTAGCATAGCACATCTCTGGTGGAAAGCACCCCCATTTTGTTAGTCTTATCCCAACTTATGAGAGATCGGCACAGCATGTCTCCTCTTTCTTACTTCTCTATCACTCGTCATACACCAGACACCTATCAGACACCTCCTTTCTTGCCATATCTTCTCTTACACGGTCCATCTATCTTTTCTTTGGTCTTCTTCTACTCTTATACCCATCCACACATACTCCAAACTTTCCTCACGACGTTTTCCCTATTCTTTTGCATTACATGCCCATAACCGTGAACCACATGACTTTTCAGTCAGCGGCGCCACTTTTAGACTTCCTCTTATGAATTAGTTCTTCCTTCCTGTTATTATTAATTTCTTATTTTATCATTCGCGTAAAAGTAGTGTTACGCGAATGATAAAATAAGAATTCTAAGGCGGATGTGTAGACATCCGTCTTAGAATTCTTATTGTAGCCAGAAGGAATGTAGCCAGATATAATCCTTCTGTACTTGCATCATCCACAGTCTGAATTTACCCAACTGAGTATAGGTCTCTTTTTTGTTCCAATCCGCAAGTTTCTGTGCTCTCATGACTGCCTACGTCCAACTTCTTTACACAAACTTTTTTTTAAATACCTAGTTAATATAAGCTTCTTGACCTCCCATTGCCATCAACTCCGCCTTTTACCGCTGGTTTTGTCAAGAAAATATCAAGAAAATTCTGTATACTCTTTCGTAGGATAATTTCATTATTTTAGTCACTTCTACAGTCTGTTGTACGCATGTGCTCAGCCATTAACGTGGAACTTAGCTCTAATGGACAGGTGGTTTAGCCCATTACGAATTTGGTTTTGTGTCGTGTTGTATTATTGTATAGTGTACATTCGTGACAATGGGCTTGTCCCTGTTACATAGGACTTAAACATAACTGATGAAATGTGGTTGTATGTTTAGGTAGGTATACGTCAGCCTAAATCGCAGAGGATCCCTTTCGGGGATGACAGGCCTGTGTCCTTATGTAATGCTATTCATTAACTAGACTATAGACTGTCTCGTTGGTCTAGCCGCAAGCGCGAATGCTGAACATGAGACGTCCTGGGGTCGATTCCCGAATTGAGCAAAGTTCTATTTAATTTATATTTTGGGAATTTCTGAGAAGTAGCCACGTAGTCTTGATTTGTACCCGGTTGATGACTATAGGCTCGCCCCCTATTACATGGGACTAACATAACTGGCGAAATGTTGGGCTTCCTAACCCTTCAGGGATTATAAGCGTGACGTTATTTTACCAAGTATTTATGTAATGGATAGAAAGTGTTTCGTAAGCATTGAAATTGGTATCAATTTTCCTTTGTTCTCATATTATTACATTCGCAAAATATTATATTCGCAAAATATTATATTCTCAAATTATTATATTCTCGAAATATTAGAAGTACAATCAAACACAGTGAAAAATAAAAATGAATTTATTTAAATCAAAATTTCTTTATTCCACTAGGTATTGGAATAAAGAAATTTTGATTTAAATAAATTGGCATCATGGAAACACTTTCGAACGTAATCCAATATTAAAATAAAAATTAATTGCAGTATCACACAATAATGCAAAATTATTTGCATTTATCATTAATAAAATTAAAAATAATTTTCCTCTGCCTTAGTTTTTATTTTTACATTCAACATGTAAAATTCATTTATTTTCAGGTAACAAAAACCCATAGATATAGATACAGACATATTTTATGTTAGTACAAACAATTTAAAACAATGTTAGTAGTACTGGTAGTACTTTTCTTGACTCGATGTTTTGTGAATTCCTATGGAAACAGGCCGAAGTATACCCTGTACATACCCTAATAACTGAAAAACTAAGCTGATATAGTACACCAATGACTTTATTCTTAATAGTTATGTTATAAATAAAAAGATCTCGGAAAAATATCGAGGGCAACCATTGATATAATAAAACCCAAGATACACACTCCGCGTCTCAAAACCGTCTGCTTAAAATGAGTTCACAATGAACTCATTTCAAATAGTCTCGCGTCGCTCGCGTCTCTGCACGGTCGTACAAAATACTTTTTATATTGCTTTTTTTAACTGCATTGTAAAAGGAATCTGCGTAAGGTTGAATTTGCCAAAAAAAATATGTTTATGGTGACGATAACTACATGTAGTAGTGCGTGTATTGGTGAGTGTTTGGCGACAGCTTCGACTGTTTGTTTTGTTCGAGACTGTGCATCTAGGGTTTTATTATATCAATGAGGGCAACACAAAAAAATATTTTTTTTGTAGACCTGTGTAATTAATAATAACTGAAACTAAACAAATCCCGAGTGATCAAGTGCATACAAGTTTACAATACTGCTCCTCAACGCTGTCAGCCGGTAATGTGCCCAAAAGACTGGCGGCATTGCCTCGTTGTATGGCAACACTTAGCCTCTGGCCAAGATAAAAGCCAGCCCTTGGGTCACGAGAAGCGTCAACTAAGCGTTTGGAAATTTCCTTAAACAGGCTTTGAGCACTCGGAGCTCACGGCCCGAGAGGAGAAATAAAAACAGGTTTTTCATTGTAATCTGACAGGAACTACTAGCAAAAAGAGTTTATCTATTAAAACTTCAATATATTATATGCACATAATATTATATTAATGCATATCTTCAGGATTACCTACTACGGTGATATAAAATCATTAGTTATTTATTTTACAGAAGGTAGGTAAACCTTAAAAAAGGGGTTGTAGGTTTGATTCCCATCCGAGACAAATATATGTGATGAATAACCTATGTGATGATGTCAAATATTTATTATTGTTTCCGCTTAAATTAAAAACATTTTTCGCTGTGATTGTTCTTTGTGTAATATTTTGAGAATATATTAATTCGAGAATATAATATTTTGCGAATATAATATTTTGCGAATGTAATAATATGAGAACAAAGGTCAATTTTCTGCATTTTCTCTACGTTGAACTGACTGTAATATCAAAATAACGAAACTCCCCAAGTGGCACAGTTGTGCACCATCTGTGTTTACATTTGTATATTTTGTACTTGTCTTCAGATGATTATATCTGTTATTAAATTATCATTTCATTGTTGAATATAGGAATTGAAATATTTTCTCTGTTTTCGACAAAACATTTAGGATTAATCTCCCATCATTCTCATAAACTTCTCCCAATTTATTTGGCTTTTGCAGCGTGTTTTCTACTACATCTTTATCTCTAACTCAAACTCAACCCATTAACTTCAATAAGACCATTACAGGCTCTTTAAAATGACAAAAAAAAACAAGAAAGCGAAGCTCACAAACTTTAACTTGTAAAAGTACTTTTTTTTTGGTGGGTGGAAAATCATCAAATGACCCCCCCCGCTCTTGGGCAGAGCGAAGGGGAGTGTCAGACTTCTACTGACTAAAAACCGAACCCATGTTCCTTCTTTGCCCTTGCGCCGAGGCCACGTCATCTAGTACAAAAATCCGCGGCCCCGACGGGTTGTAAAAGTACTTTAGTTGTCCATTCCAAAGCGTCTCTATGGAGAAGTATAGAGCTGGAAACTCCATAGATAGACACTCTTTCAAACCAGTATATTGTTACAAAATCTTGGTTACACCATTCATGTTAAGATCCTATACCTATTGCTGCTTCTCCCATACCCAACAAATAATAAATGATCAGCATAATTAACTTTTACCTGATTTATAAATAACGACCACGAAACCACTGTTTTCCAAAAACATGATATAATATTTTCAAGCACACGATATCGGTTAGTTAATATGAAAATAACAACGGGCACCCTAAAAGCGAGCTATTTATGAAGCCTATAAATAACTGTGGTTTTCAATAATAAAGCTGTGGCTAGTGCTATAAATATTCTCGAAGGTAAAAAACCTTATGAATGAATGCGTCACGTGTTTTTTTTTCAATAGTCCGGTCAAGTTGGTCCGATATAAATAGGGCTATCATCATTCTCTTGCCCTTGTCCCAATTAATTTGGGGTCGGCGCAGCAGGTCTTCCATTCTTCTCAGTTTCTCGTCATCTCATAAGACACCTCTTTTTTTGCCATATCATTCTTAACAAAGTCCATCCATCGTTTCTTTAGTCTTCTTCTTCCAAAACCTTTCTCACGATATTTTCCTCATTCCTCCGCACCACATGCCCGATAAATAGGGCTACATTGCAAAAATTCCGAAGAAGCTTATTTACATGAACAAGAGATACCATTATAATGAAATTGTGAAAAGTGCCCATCGATCCCATGCGTGCGAAAAATTGTGACAAGCATAGCAAGAACTTTAACCAAAACGAAAACAAACTGAGTTTGAGAATTCGATTGAAGACTCTTGAAAAGAAAAACGTTTCATGTTCAACGTGTTTTCACAAGTCTGTGCCAAGTCCAAAAATGTTTCAGAGTGTGAACTGTATTCGACTACCAAGTTTTAGACTGCGAACTTTTTTTTTTTTTTTTTTTCTTTATTTATTTAGAGGCTTTTACCTTACAAAGGTATGTCAGCCTCATCATACCCTAACTAATTATAATACGTAATTAATTTATATTTATACACAAACATATTATTGCGAAAGCGAGGGAGATTGTGATGCAGCGACCATTTCATAAATCAGTTTTGCGTCTCCCGAATTTGGTGTAGATAGTATTCTAATGAAAGCCCCAATATCATACAAATTAATTTTCATCACTATCTCCCTCTCTCTCCTGTTCTTTTCACATTCCACACTGCGAACTTAGACTTGACTTGAACCTTATTTTCATAAAGACAATGTTTTTATTCCTATGATATTCTTAATCAAGATTCCTTATAAGAATAGATTTTTATACGAATAAGGTTTTTTTAGATAAAGCGCTTTCAGGTAAGGTAAGTCTCCCGTCGGGGCTGCGAGTTGTTAGAAAGAGATTCCGCGGCCTCGGCACAAAGGGCTAAGATGGAACATGGGTGGTTTTTATTCAGTAGAAGTCTGACACTCCCTTCCGCTCTACCCAGAGCGAGAGGAATCATTTGATGATTTCCCAAAATCCTAAAAAAAAAGTCTTAGTTATCTCTCTAGATCAAACAATAAGAGTACTGAACTAATAACCTGACTACCTCTAGCTCGCAGTCACTGAAACGAAACGACCTTTGCTAGTAACTAACATCCTATTACTCAGTTTGCTTCTGATTACTGTGGTACGTGCCTATTTACAACAACAGGCTAGGTAACTAAGTCACGTGTTTTTAGTACCCTTAAATAAGGTTGGCAGAAAGAAAATAATCATTGTAGCTGGCTAACGTAACAGAAGAACAGTTCATTCTAGAGGAATGTGGGTGTGCTATAATCTACCTTGTCCTTTGGGAATTGCCGGCGTGATGTTATATTGTCTTCATAAAGTATCAGCAACTCGATTTCCAAAACGCGTGTTTTATTTACGGTTTACGAAATTTTAGGTAAAATTAGCCGGAACAAACAGACCGACAGCAAAACATTTAACATTTTTTACAAGCACCGGAAATTTTCAAATGCATTCAGTAATTAGCTGTTATTTTGGCATGTTAAACAGACACTACAATTTGGTAATTTATTTAGATGGAATAATAGGGGATCGGACTGACTCAAAAAAATATGATTCTGTTTAGTCCGTCAGTTAGATTATCGAAAAATATTGGATACGTGTTTTTTATTTTATCAATTCAATAAAAAATGACGAAGATATAGCGCGTCAAAGATCATGGAGTGGGGCTTGAAACGTCAATTGAAGGTACAAAATGTACTATCATATGACGTCACACGAGTTTTCGAAGCACTGTATCGTCTTCATTTTTTGTTTACGTGAAAAAAGAAAAAATACGTGGTTAATAGTTTTTGGAAATCTATCTGACGGACTAATTAGTTTTTTTTTGTCCGATCCCCTAGACTATTCAACTTTGTCTCATTGATCGGCAATCCCATTGGCCCACGGCCAATTCACTAACTCGCAAATTGAAAATTAACTAAGCCGTTGGGAACACAATAATCTTTAACTACTCTTGTACTGTTTGGCAAAGTGATAACATGATCGAGAAAGTAAATGTTGTTTGTGATCATCTTGAAGTTATATTAAGTTTTAAAGAATCTTACGTAGAAATATTATATTAATATCATCAATATCACTACATAGGTAGTATAAAACCAAGTCGCTTTCCACTGTCTTTCCCTTTGTATGCTTAATCTTTAAAACTACGCAACGACTTTTATTGCGGGTTTTTTCAATAGATAGGGTGATTCAAAAGGAAGGTTTGAGTATCTTTTTTGCACTGGGCGGGTCACTAGTTTTGTATATCGAGTTGACATTCGATCTATTCACTATTAGTTACACCTCTTCCTAATCAAACTGATTGCGGACGTGATGTTATGTTAAGTATAAAGAGTATCCGCAACTCAACCAAAGCGCATATTTTATGACACTTGGGAAAATGGCTCACGAATTACCGACGAAACAAAACTTATAATAATTTGTATCTGATGACGTCTTCTGTGCAGACGATTCGCACAAAATTTATAGCAGTACATTTGGCACAGCATCCAGTATTGTCTAGATGAGTGCGTATGTACTTATAACATAACATAACGCGAGTAAATAAACTGGGTGTACTGTTATTGCGTTTGAGTTGTTTATTTCGTTATTTACATATTGGGGCATTACAGTTTCCTGAAGTCTAGTAGATCAGTCCGCTGTAGTAAACAGGTTGAGGGAAACCGGTAACCATAATGTTTTACTCATATGTCTATTCGAAGTACGAGTATCTTATAGAAAGAGGGTATTTCCTTTGAATTTTCCTCTTTCTCCCGCACTTTGACCCCCAAAGTGGTGCTCTACGTTTCTCCACTTTTTACACTTCAGGAATAAGTCAGGTTCTAATGAAAACGAGACCTCAGAGTTTATTATTTTTATTGAATTATCACAAGCCTGTAGCTGTTAGCAGTACAATTAATAGCTTGCATCTACTGGACTGGACTGTGTAAAGGATGAAGGAGGAAGCTATCTGATGAGATGACGAGTATGGACCAAGAAAACATGATGCGACGACCCCAAATAAATTGGGATAAGGGCAAGAAAATAATGATGATCTATTGAAAGCTGCTAATCTCAATTTTCTCTGTCTCAAGTGGTGAAGCTGTGACCTCCCTGATAAAACCTTGCAAAGATCGTCAGCAACGAAATATAACAACACATTAAATAAACTATACGAACATAAAATATGTAGATCCAGGAGAATGCGTAGGATGTAAATAATAAATATCTCTTATCTCAGTATGTATGCGGTTTCAGTAGATATGTTATGATCCTCTTACGTAATATGGAAACCTCTATCATATCTCCTTCGGATCAAATCTCTTTATTACGCATTGGTTTTCGTTTTTCTTTTATCTTGTTAAAGCAGTATACGTGGTTTTTTATATTTCTTAGCTCGAGGGTTATATGTTATAAGTAATACAAAAGATCCTAGAATATGTGGTCCACATAGACGTCAATGACATAGTTTCGAAGGTATCATAAAGTTTGTTCAAATCAATCATTCATATTAAAGCTAAGAAAAAATGGAAAACAACATTGATAATTAATATGCATGAAAAAAAATGAAATGAAATACACACTATGGCTACAGTTTAAAATTCCTGGTGGAAAATCCGAATACCTACCACTCCCTGTTCTATATGTGACATAGATTTTCACTAATTTTAATGGAAATCTTGAATCGGAATCGAAAACTCTTAGTACACGATAGAAAAGAAAGTTCAAAAAAGTAACAAAGCTTACCTAAATTCATCATGACTCAACCTTTCAGCAAGGGGGACGACACTGAACGTTAACCAACGAAGGTACGAGTCAAGTTCAATCGATATCCATCTATAATGTAAGTTGACAGTGACCCTCACTGTCAGGTGATGGCTCCCACGAGTTCCACGTGGCTCCAACTCTTGGTAACAACGAGTTAACCGATAAAATTGATAGAAGTGTTAATCGTGGGAAAGGACAGCAGTTTTCGCTTTTTTATGAAGTACAGGTGATATTTTTCAGTTACGGTTTTTTAATTTGTTTAGAAATACGGTTGAAATGGGTGTTTGTTTGAATAAAATATTCAAATGTTTGTGAAATTAAGTTTATATCATAAAAGGATTATTTGCTAACCAAAGGGGCGTACACATTACACAAAAACATAATAAAGTCAGCTACTTACTGCTATCAATACCTTTTCTTTTCTTTCATCTAGTTTAAAACAATGAATAAGTAGTATATTTTGATACAGGTAGGAAAACTTTGTTATTGCACCCAAGGCGGTATTCATAACCGAGCCGCAGGCGAGGTTGTTATTGAGCCGAGAACTGCAGTAACAAATACCCACGTGTATCAATATCAAACGAGGACGAAGAAATACAATAATAATAAAAATGAAAAGTTTTGTGTCAGTAATTATTAGGAATCTATGATTTATTTTCCTTTTTTTCAGCGCTTTATTTCGTAAAACTTTTTACAATTTTCTTTTTTATAAATATACGTTTTTAATTTTATAACTTTACTCGTAATACCTAACTCTACGATTCACGTAATATTCAACACATTCAGAATAAATGTAAGTTGATAATGACCCTGATACTACAGCTGTCGATTTCCCACGCGGTCAATGTCATATCATAATTAAAAGGGGGATGTCAGTATCAATTTTATCGTTAATAACTGCCTGCAGCCATATTGCGTCGTTGACACTGGAAAATGTCAGGGAAAAATTGGAATGACCTTTTATTTTATTTAATGGTGCTCGTGTAGTCCCGAAATACAAGAGCCTTATTAAGGTTTTTTCTTACATGTATGCGACATGATATGTAGGTATGAGTGCCTCGAGGTATGGATACCTACTTATTACTCTTCTTCATGAGATCTACGTTAGGGAACTGGTAACTACAGTACTTTCACAAGTTATTATGGATTGTGACTGTAGCGTAGGAGTGCAATGCGTCGTTTTGGGAGTTGCTCCGTCGGGCTGCGCGGCGCCGGATGTTACCGGCGGCGAGTGCTGTGAGTGCGGGGGCGCGCGGCGCCGCGTGCCGTGGCGGCGGGCGTTCGGGGCTCCGGGTCGCGGGGCGGCGCGGCTGTTGCACGTTGCGGCGTGCATTCGTTGTTCCGTGATTCGGGGTCACGAGCATTCGTTGTTGCGGTTTGCGTCGCTGCGTGCTTTCGTGCTCGCAGTGTTCGTTGTTGCGGGCATTCGGTGGCGTGTGGTTCGGCGTGGTGGCTTTCGGAATGACGTATTGCACTCGTAGTTTCGTTTTTTTTTTTGTGAAATGTTCTTCTGTCATTCAAAAGTGCCTGTAATGGCTTAATTGAAATAAAGGATTTGAGTTTGACTTTGAGTTTGGGGTTTTTTGTTGTGTTTGACTATCTCGTTGGTCTTGTGGTTGCTAGCACGACTGCTGAGCACGAGGTTCTGTGTTCGCCTTCCGAGTTGGGAAAAGTGTTGTTAGGTTTTTCATCATGAATTTCTCGGTAGCAGACTGGTTCGGGGCCTGGTTGATGGCAATGGGATATTGATGGGTACACCTCTGCCTTCGGGATTTACAGGCGTGATGTTATGATATTATGTTGTATGTTGGGGTGCTTTTTACTTTCAGCCTTGGTGGAGTCGTTGGCAACAGTTTCTATAACTCTAGGCAGTGGGTGTTCTTTTATTCGTGTTTTATCGTGATTGATAGTTTTTCTCTTCGAACTTTCTGTTCCATAGTTTCTCGTGGGTTCGATCGTATTTTCTTTTTTTAGTCTCGTAGTAGTAGTGCTCCGTATGGTGTCGGCTCCGTATGGTGTCGGACGCAAAGAATAGCACCATCCCATATCTTCCCGTGGGTGTCGTAAGAGGCGACTAAGGGATGTACCAGAGAAATGGCTAACACTTATCGACGAGGAATTGACTTAAACCGGTTACAAAGATCTTAAGTCAGCATCGTCTCGGTTTAGACAATGAAACTCGACACCGCATCAAGTCCTTGAGAGTGTTGTTAATAGTCAACTGTCGCATTACCTTTCTTATAATAGCCTGCTCAGTCCTTTTCAGTCTGGATTTCGTCCTGACCATAGCACTGTTTCTGCCCTTCTTAAAATTACTGACGACATCCGATTGGCCATGGAAAACCGACTCCTTACGGTGTTGGTTCTATTAGACTTTAGCAGTGCGTTTAATTCAGTTGACTTTGACATACTCTTAGGTATCCTTTCCTCTCTAAACATATCTCCTTCTGTGATTGCTTGGTTTGATTCATATCTTCGGGGTCGCTCGCAGTCGGTACACTTGAATGAGGCTTGCTCTCATTGGTGCGATCTTTCTGCGGGTGTTCCTCAGGGTGGCGTCCTTTCTCCTCTTCTTTTCTCCGTTTTCATTAACGCTGTCACCAAGGTATTAATGTCACATTATCATCTCTATGCAGACGACCTGCAACTTTATCGACATTTTAAACTTGAAGAGCTTCCTGGAGCTATCGATGCCATCAATAATGATCTTCAAAACATCAGACAGTGGGCTAAAAGTTTTGGACTGTTAGTTAACCCAACAAAATCACAAGCTCTCATTATTGGTGGCAGATACTTCGTCAATTTACTGAATCATCAGTCCCTCCCTCCTGTTGTGTACGATGGTATCGCTATAGCCTACTCCAAGAAAGTTAAGGACTTAGGTGTATTCTTGGACTGCAACCTATCCTGGCATGGTCACATTGCTGAAGTAAGCAGGAGGATGTTTTGGTCGTATCGGTCTCTTAAGCGTCTTCAGAAGTTCCTGCCATTTGAAACTAAAATTACTCTTGCTCAGTCTCTCCTTCTACCACTTCTAGACTATGCTGATGTATGTTTTCTTGATGCGACTGAGGAACTTCTTAATAAGCTCGAACGTCTGCAGAATTTGTGTATCCGCTTCATTTTCGGGCTTCGTAAGTACGACCACGTGTCGGAGTTTCGGAAGCAACTGAAGTGGCTACCTATTCGTCAGCGTCGAGATTGTCACATTCTTTCTTTTCTGTTTTCCATTCTTCACAATCCTAAAGCTCCTTCGTATCTTCAGGAACGCTTTGAGTATCTCGTTCCCAGAGGTAAACCTTGTCGCTCATCATCATCTCTTCTCTTTCGTTTCCCTCCTCACTCCTCAAGTCGGTATGATGGATCATTCACTGTTCGTGCGGTGCGCCTTTGGAATTCACTTCCACACTCCTTGCGGGATAGCCCTTCGTTAGAGGTGTTCAAGAAGGGAATAAAGGAACATTTCCTGACATGAGCAGTAAGTATGTATGTATATATAGGATTTTATAGGTATGTATATATATATACTATATGTATTATACGTATATGATATTGTATGTATGTAGTTTAGTTTATAAGTCTATTTAATTTAAGTAACATAGTTTAATGTTAATGCACATAAGTACATTAAGTGTTCCTCCTCTTTTGCAAATCTCGCTAGCGAAATTAGGTTTGCTGTAAGAAAACCCAATTCTGGGTTAAGCTCGCCTTTGTACATAAGCTTTATAATTGTAATTTTTGTTTATATTTGTTATTTTATGTGTGCAATAAAGAATAAGAATAAGAAACTATTCACTTTTATTGAATGATTATAAAGTTTTTTTTTCTGACTTGCTTAAACCGATACAGCAACGAAGAGTTTTGTTCCCCTCTATGTCAGAAAATCGTGCTCTTTAGGAAATATAGCTTCTTCCAGCTCATTAGCACATCGCCGAATCGTTTAGAATGACATTAGCATTGATCCCCGTTCGCCCGCACCGATATATTGCGTACAATTACTACTAGTTGACATTCGAGGGTCACTGCAGCATTAGACTGACCTTGGGGATCAAGGCCAATCGAGTATTACGTCACGGCATTTTTGAGATAACTTTGTATGGAAATATTTGGGTGTTGAAATGTTTCCACTAATTGAATGTAGCCGCTAGAGAAATCATGGAATATTTTAGATAGAAACTTTGGGCTGGAAATTGCCACTTAGAATTTGCCTTAGGTATTTACAACTTCTGGGAAATGATGTTAATTTGCAATTTAGAAAATTTGTGTTCACTCGTCTTATATCTTTGCAATAGAAAAACAGATGTACTACTACTCGTAGTTTACCATTTAGCTATTCATATTTTTATGTAACCCCCTGACAACTTCAACGATCCATTAGAAACTCTTCCACCTGAGCACACGTTGCCGTGAGCGACTTGAAAATCTCTAAACCGAGTGCGAAGTGTGCGAACTCAAGTTGGCAGGAGCAAAGACAATCTCTGCATAAAAAGGACGGTTCAGATCTCAAGTGCGTATTCCGCGTCTCCCCACAGACAATGGCCCACCTTCCATCTTGCACCACATGCCCTATCACCTGCGCACTTGATGATCTACTACAGTGCGATCAAATTATCTTGGCAGGTCTGACTGAACATAGGCTCTGCGAACTTTTACGCATGTAAACTTGTGAAAAAAACTGTTATTGCCAGATAAACCAATACTTAAACGATCAGAAAATATCTAATTTAAACAGTGAGAAATACAAATAAAATAAATATCATAACACTTTTATACATTAGTTGTAACAAAATGACCTGCACGAAGTTCGGACCTGCCAAGATAATTTGATCGCACTGTAACTACATCAGTGAGCGGGGTTCGCGTAGCTGAGTTTAGAGCTATACGTTACATCTAAAAGCCATTGGATACGCTAAAAAGAAGACCATTAGCTAACAGTTTTGAAGTTTGAGCTCATCTTCACGTAAAAAAGAAGAAGAAGAACAATTTTGAAAAGGGGAAAACTGTCGCGTGATGTCTGTTTGTAGCACAGATACAGAAACAACAGGAGATATGGCAAGGAGGCGTGGTACATGCGAACTCATGTGGCCACGACGGGGCCTTATGCCACTTTCAATAATAAGTCGAATGTCAACTTGCGACGTCTTCACTGCTCGTGATTTTTTACAAAATGCCGCGTTGTTCAGTGAATGTTTGTAAAAATAATAGCTGTATTGTGAATTACACGAAAGATGGTATCTCATTTCACACGTAAGTACTACAAAAATAATGTTTTTCATATTAAATTCATTAAAACATTACTTCGTGGTACGAGAAACATGATGAAAAACCAAATCAATTGTTTTCATTAGGAACAAAAACCATTGCTTGTTTAGTACAAATCGACCAGTGAATCGGCTGATCTAATAGCGCAATGGATAGGTGTTTTACTGATGCTCTCACTCACACAATATTTTCGAAAAGCTGCTGCTGTCAGTCTTTGTGAGCTAGAGATGTCTAATTGTGATGTTTGTAGTTGTCGATATTTTATACGATGATTCTGCGTATACGTACGAATGATTATACATATTATGCATTATACAATTAATTACTCTACACAATTGTTACTGCAGTATAAGGCGTATTTTATGGCGTTACTGAGCGTTGCCGTAAATGGAGATAAGAAAAACCAATATTCTGTACTATGTATTTACTAATAAAATATAAATTTATTTTTAGTTTAAACAACAAATTATAAATATAGGTAGGTACTAATAACAACGTTTATATTATCACGCTTTCTTATTTTTGCAAGCAATACTGAAAATAGAAAGTGCTTTTTATTGCTTAATATTGACTGAATAAATAGTATTCATTGGTTGCTCGAGTTATCTATCTATCTATCTATATACTTAAATAAAAAGAGAAGTCCTGACTGACTGACTCATCAACGCCCAGCCCAAACCCCAACCCTAGAAAGCTGAAATTTTGCACAGAGGTTCCCTTTCTATTGTAGACAAGGAATAAAGAAGGATTTATTTTTTGAAATTCAACCCCTAAGGGACTTAAACTAACAGACAGAAAAAAGTGCTGCTTATAATCAGCCCTTTTCGAACGTCAAAATCTGTTGCAACACATCTGTGGTGTAAGTTAATATTAGGTACGATTTACTACAGACACAAATCAATATTTTTTTTTTAATCAACCTGTTTTGAATAAATGACTTTTTTTATTTTGAATGATTTATGGACATATTGTTTTTTATTTATAATATATTATTTTCAGGACCCCAAAAGAACTTTATTACAATATAATAATAAATAGAAGAATCGATAACTTTTCGATTTAGTCAATCACTAGCGTCGAAGTGAAACAAAATGTATTAAGTAAATTGTGCGGTGCATGGTAAATACACGCTGTGACTGAAGGGATAAGGTTTATAATTGATTGTGTAGTACGTAATGTTTTAAGAAATGCGGATGTGTTTGCGAATGCGTATATCTATTGTTTTTACTGCTCTGCGTGTGTGAACTGACGACACAGGTCCCCATACATTTTCGGCTAAAGGGCATATCTCCTGTTGTTTCTGTGATCTGTGGTTTGTAGTGTATTGAGTTTCCCCTAACCCAGCTAAATTCAGAAACGTTCAATTGCTCTTGGATTGTTGTAGAGCATTGCATTGCAATAAGCCCAATGAAATAAGCTCAACTGCTGTGAAGGTCAAACGTCCTATATGGCCCTTAAGCACTCGACTACTGCGTTTACAGATTACACGTTATCTACATAACTAGTGCTATCAATCACTGAGGCTCAAAGGCATCCGTGACTTAACATAGATACGTACTAAGTACCTGGACGATCGAGGTCTACACGGTTTCAAGTAGAGAAAATGAATGTTCCCAGATATGAAACATAGCTAGATCGATTCGAAACCGTTAGAGGTTAAAAAAAAAAGTTCGCCGACGAATAGATAAACTCCTCCTTTTTGAAATCGGTTAAAAAGTCTCTTACCGAAGCCGAAAGGCATTTGTTTTAGCGTCATTCCGATTTTTTTTTTTCTGCTGTCCCATATCTGGAAATCTTCTAATTACGAAGATATTGAAAAAATCACCAACTTTTTCACAAGTTAAAAAAAGTAAATCTACGATCTCCATCTTAATGGCAATCATATATTGTATGCCACTGCCAATAGCTCAATCTTCGAAATAAAACGGTTTTTTTTCGAGATCGGTCCTTGGATTGGTGACCATTTCTAACTAGTTGAGACCGTTGGTCCTGGCTCTCATTCGTAGATTTTGATCAATCTTTGCGGGTAACCGGAAAATCTTGCCGACCAGTCTTGACAGGGGTTATCTTGCTACCCACTTACTCAGTAACTGGGATGTGGAGGTCAGATAGTCATTGCATGTACAATTTTAGGCCAACTTTAGAGGCTTGCGTACTAATACCACACTAAGGCCCGGTTTCCACCAAAGCGGAGAGGAGCGTAGACGAGAGGAGATTTGCGGAAATCGGCCAATCACATTAGTTAAAATTTACATCTGGTCTTTCGCCCTTCCTGTGATTGGTCAAATTTGGCACATCTCCTCTCCGCTCTGCTCGTCTCCGCTTTTGTGGATTACGGGCCTTATACTAGCATTACACCGAGCCCAACATGATAAAGGCTAGCCAAGTCAACATAATAATTATAGCACCGATCAACCTAGCCCCTCTCTAAACAGGCGGGATGTTATTTGTTATTCATCTATTACACTCACGTTTACAGCTGATCAGGCCATTACAGGTCACTATATTGATCGCTACACTCAAAGCGTCAATTAGATGTGTAACAATACGATTACCGCCATCACTGCGCTAAGGCCACGGTGAAGGTCAAGTGCCTTCCAAGGTCAGCTCCGAGGACGAGGTCGAAGGACCTTCGTAGTTTATACAATAGATGTCATTTCAGATAGGAATAGTCATTCCATTTTTATGTTGTTTGGTTTGTAATCTTTTTATAGTTGGTCATGCATTCTGCATATTTGTTTTGCAGTAGTTTTAATTCTTCTTATTGTAATTTTTTATATTGTAATGTTTCTTTATATTGTAATTCTTCATATTGTAATGTTTAATTCTTGTTATTGTATGATTTGAATTCAACTAGGTTACTGGCTGTTTTAACAGTGGTTAGTTAAGAGTGTTAAATGGAGAAGCAGACGGCCAAAGAAAAGTTAGATGGATTGTATGAAGAATGATTTGAAAGAGAATGAAGTAAATAATGCTATAACGGGTGGAAAATGATGATGGATCTTATTTCTATACTAGCTTTTGCCAGCGGCTTCGCCCGCGTGAATATGACGATTTTCCATACAAACTTTCATCCCCTATTTAACTCCCTTAGGGGTTGAATTTCGAAAAATCCTTTCTTATTCCTTGTCTACATTATAAAGGGAACCTCTGTGCAAAATTTCAGCTTTCTAGGTCCAAGGGTTTGGGCTGGGCGATGATGAGTCAGTCAGTCAATCAGTCAGTCAGGACTTCTCTCTTTATTTATATAGATATAATATACTAGCTTTTGCCCGCGACTTCGTTCGCGTGGAATAGTGACTTCCGGCAGATTTTTGGTTTATCTCGCGAAAAAAAAAAAAAAAAAAAAACTATACTATGTCCTTTTTCAAGTTCCAAACTATATTATCTGTACCAAATTTCATCAAAATCCGTTCAGCCGTTTAGGCGTGAAAGAGTAACAGACAGGCAGACAGACAGACAGAGTTACTTTCGCATTTATAATATTAGTATGGATTATCTTTACTTAAAAATTATAGATTTATCTTTGTAAATGGTGTAGTTCTTGAGGGGCTGTTTTAAATAGACTAATTTAATTAATTTCAGTACTAAAACCAATCTACAATAGAATCATTCTTGTTCATTGCTACTGGGCTGCCCATTATTATATTACGTTATTAGATAACATTAATAGCTCACTAGATTTCTCCTTACGGTAAGTTTATAAATAACGTATTTCATTAATGAAAACGCTTCTCAACACCTCTTTAATCTACTCCATATTCAAACATTCCGTATGGTGTCGGACGCAAAGAATAGCACCATCCCATATCTTCCCGTGGGTGTCGTAAGAGGCGACTAAGGGATGTACCAGAGAATGGGCAGCAGCGTTCTCTGTGCTTTTGTATCGACCGTACTGCGATCGCCAACCCGCCTGCCAAGCGTGGCGATTATGGCAAACCCCCCCTAAGCAAAAATGACACTTAGGGGAGGCCTATGTCCAGCAGTGGACGTCTTTCGGCTGAAATGATGATGATGATGATATTCAAACAAAGCACATTTCTAAACAAACAATATTAAAGAGCTTTTGTTATTAACTTCGTAAAGCTCAGCGTTCATTTAAAAAGCTTTTTTACTCATTTTCGAAGCTATAATTAACACGATAAAAAGGCCGTCATAAAGTATCTTTTTGGCAATTAAAGTGGCAGTCGTTAATGAATACTCTCTTTGTGATTATTAATTGTTTTAAAAGGATAATTAGTCTTTTTTCTGAGGGTGGTAAATGACTCCTCCCGCTCTGGTAGGGAGTGTGAGACTTCTACTGACTAAAAACCACCCATGTTCCTTCTTAGCGCTTTGTGTCGAGGCCGCGGTATCTCTTTCGAACAACCCACAGCCCCGATGGGAGGATAATTAGTCGGTCGTATCTTATATTTCAACTAGCTGATGCCCGCGGCTTCACCCGCGTGGATGTCGTTCAAATTATATACTAAAACCTTCCTCTTGAATCACTCTATCTATTAAAAAAAACCGCATCAAAATCCGTTGCGTAGTTTTAAAGAATTAAGCATACAGACAAACAGACAGACAAAAATAGCGACTTTGTTTTATACTATGTAAGGATAAGGATAAGGAAGGAAGATTTGAAATGTTTTAAGGTTCAAAAGTTAGACCCTAATCACCGCGGTTGAGTTTACACAGTCATCAATTACTCACACCTGAAGGCCTGAAGGGAGCTAGTAGGAATAATTAATTGTGTTGAAACTGCTTGGAAATTTTGTTCCATAGATCTATTTTACTTGGCATGGATGAATGAATCTGCCTTGTTAGTCTAGTGGCTGTCGAGCCACTGACGGGATCCTGGGTTCGATTTGGAGAAAGTGTTATTGGTTTTTCTATCAGAAATTTCTCTGTAGCAGCCACTGCTGAGTAAACCAAATCTATAACAAGATAAGGGCCTGTTTTACCACTTACAATTAAGTTTCCGTTGGGTAGTTTGGACTTGGCAGATTATTTCATACAATTTCTGTTGCATTTATGAATTTATTCAGTAAGTAGTGGCTATTCAAACATCGTTGAATAACCCCGAAGTACTTTCAAATACAGAAGTACTTTAAATACCATTATTTTTATTATTTGAATTTCCTCGTAACAAAAAACGCCTAAATTAAAATCCGTCGAACTTTCTCGAACAACAAAGCAAACAAAAGCGAACATTATGATGTAAAAGTGTATTAAACACACGATTCGTGACTGAAATCACCTTGGGGGCTCTGATAAGAAGTATACCTACCAGTAGTACTATTGTAGCGAGGAAGTGGGGCGAGGAAATTAGTAACAGCGTGATGTACTGTTGACTGGAAAAGTTCTAGAATAAAAAAACCATGCTGTGGCGACATTTATATTGCTACCTACGGCGCGGAGGGGCTCGTGGTTCTGTCGGGGCTGCGGGTTGTTTGAAAGAAATACCGCGGCCTCGGACACAAAGTTCTAAGCAGGAATATGAGGCGTTTTTAGTCAGTAGAAGTCTGACACTACCTGCTCCACCCAGAGCGGGAGGAGTCATTTGATGATTTCCCACCGCCCAAAAAAAAACAAAACTGCTCGTGACCAGATAATAAAAAAGCAAAATTAAAAATTTTGAAAAAAAATAAAAACCCAAGTATGTCCGTCGGGGGCTGCCATTAAATGAACTAGTTTTGCAATGTTCAGCTCCCGACGGACATTCTTGGGTTTTTTTAAGGCGGGTGTTTTATGTTATTTTATCCTTTTTTTCTATTAATTTTTAACCGTCGTCGTGGGTTTTTTCAAAATTTTTAATTTTGCTTTTTATTTTAAACTTTTTACTTTTATTTTTATTTTTTTTATCTAAGAACATGCACCAGTCAAATCCAAACCCATCACAGAAAACTGCATCAAAATCGGACTAGACGTTTTGGAGAAAAATGGCAACATGTATTTGCACAAACATCCTCTCACCCCAAACGCATATACAGTCTCCGTTCCGTCGTGGGTAAAAACCGCTCTGGTCGATCTTCAGCTTTGGTTCAGAGATTCCTTCGTGACTCGGTAGTCGGAAAGCACGTTAAGCCGTTGTAGTCCAAGATCCCAGGGCCGCCAGACGTCACGTATTTTCTGACGAAGGAAATGTGGGCGATTGAGTAGTGTTAGTATGTACTAAGAACACACTACTACCAGCTAGCTTGCTTGGACGGCCAATTTTCAGGTATCAGGACATCAAGGTACATACAAAAATTACTTACTTCACGTATTTTCTCCAAGCTGATTTTTACGTATATTTTAGGCAATATCCTTAAAAATAAGTCGCAAATACTCCCAGACACTTTCCGTCGGCCGTATTGCATAACAGACGCTTTACAGAATTCTAAACTCCTAATGATTTAATATTAAAAGCTAATTGATCGGGTTATTGTCATGCTATATTGGGCAGGCGCTCCAACATGCACCCCAGCGTTGAAAGCAACGTTTTCAACAAAATTCTGAAGACACAGGCAATGGACAGATCCTGTTGAATGCCCACCGAATGAGTCCAGTGGAGGTCTGTATGTCAGCCACAAGAGCGATGCCATGCGTTCTCGGGTAAACAGTCACAATACGTTTAAGTCTAAACTTTTTGGGAACTTTAAAGCGTCTGTTAAGCAAAACGGCCGCTAGGAAGTGTCTGGGAGTATTGGCAACTTATTTTTAAGGATATTGCCTACAATATACGTAAAAATCAGCTGTCAGAAAATACGTGAAGTTAGTAATGTTTTTATGTACCTTGATAGCCTGATACCTGAAAATTGGCCGTCTAAGCAAGCTAGCTGGTAGTCGTGCGTTCTTAGTTCATTCTAACACTACTCAATCGCCCACATTTCCTTCGTCAGAAAATACGTGACGTCTGGCGGCCCTGGGATCTTACTGTATTGGTTCTGGCTATCATTTGTAGATCTTTGACAGTTGTTAGTGTGATAGCCAGTGGCCCGAAAATCTGACTTTCAGTCCTTAGCAAGGGGTATCGTATTAACCAGTAGGTACTAACTGGGTTGTGGAGGTCAGATAGGTAAGCAGTCACTCCATGTAAAATTCTGCTATTCAGCTGCATCCGGTTAAACTGCACGCCGACCCCAACATAACTGGGAAAAGGCAAGCCCGATGATTAACTTATCCGCAATCTTCTAAAATCTAAACCCATCTTTTCGTGCGTTTTCTCTTTAAAACAATGAATTTTCTATGTTTTATTAATTTAACTTTGTGACAAGCGAGTTTACTGCCGACCGTACTCTAGATGTTACGATAATATGATTTGTTATTACTGAATTACCTTGAAAGCTCTCGGAAATCACGTTTCCTCACTTTATTTTATGAAAGGTTTATTTTTCAGCGAGATCTTATTCGTATTGATATGAGAATTCACGGATAACGCGACCACGTTGTTACTTACTTTAAAAAATGTGTGATATTACATTATGTTAACTTTCGAGGGAAATGGGGATCACATTCGAAACGTATTTAATAAGACTGTCGATTCAATCATAACCATTTTTCTTTACAAGTACATAAAACTTATACATAATCTCACGACTTTTTAAGAGGCAGCACCTAAAAATACAGCTCCTTCAGCTACGATCCTTACATAAGTACTCTTTTGCCTCATCCAAGTTCCGAGGTTGCGAGTTTTTCTTAATAAAATATAAACAACTAGGGGCTGACGATACGGTAAGCTTTTAAGGCAAGCAGATTGTTCAGAAACCCTTTTTTTTTTTTTGGTGGGTGGAAAATCATCAAATGACCCCCCTCGCTCTTGGGCAGAGCGAAGGGGAGTGTCAGACTTCTATTGACTAAAAACCGAACCCATGTTCCTTCTTTGCCCTTGTGCCGAGTCCACGTCATCTCGTTCTATAATCCGCGGCCCCGACGGGCTGTTCAGAAACCCTTACATCATGAAGAGATACTACTATTATAAATCCGAAAAGGTTAGACGTATTTTTCTTACTCAATCACGCCAGAACAGTTGAACGGAAATGGATAACATTTGGCACAGAGATAGATTATACACTTAATTTCGATTATTACTGTTTTTTTCTCTCATAAATACACATGAAAATTTCCACGTGAATGAAGTCGCGAGGAACAGCTAGCAAGTTAAAAGTGCAAGCCTAGGTTTTAGGCTTGTATGACAGTACTGCCACTTAAGACATACAATTAGCTTCATTTAACACCTTGTGAAAACTAAACATACATCATCATTCTCTTGCCCTTATCTCAATTCATTTGGGGTCGGCGCAGCATGTCTCCTTCTTCCATACTTCTCTGTTCTTTGTCATCTCACATGAGACACCTTTTTTGCTAAAAAAAAACACTTAACATACAATTCAAGCATTATAATGTAATAGATGTCCCTATACATGACTGAACATATCGCCTCACTGCCACTTTCAAGTTATCCCAATAAACCAAGCCAGCCTACCGTAAACGCGTAGATAACAATTATTAGATTGACAAGTAAATTATGAGCACAATGAAAGCCTATAAGGCCCTTCAAAGCGAACACAAAAGGCATTTATGACCACAACAAAGCATATCTGTCAGATTAGTCAGATACTCGTAGACTCGTACACCTACAGCTTTCCTTTTATTCGGAATATTATGTAATCAACTTCTATTATTATCATAAGCCTATATTTATATATTGTCCCACTGCAGGGCAAAGGCCTCCCTTCCCTAGCTCCTTCCACTTTTCGCGATCTAGTGCGATTATAGACCAATCCTTTGAGGAGTCCAGCTCATCCCGCCATCTCCTTCTAATCAGCTTCTAATGTTCCGTAATTCAAAATACCCACAGATTTAGGAATGTCAGACGCACTCAGATATGTAATAAATACTGAAAGTATCCTTACATAGTATAAAACAAAGTCGCTATTTTTGTCTGTCTGTTTGTCTGTATGCTTAAATCTTTAAAACTACGCAACGGATTTTGTTGCGGTTTTTTTTAATAGATAGAGTGATTCAAGAGGAAGGTTTTAGTATAATTTGAACGACATCCACGCGGATGAAGCCGCGGGCATCAGCTATAACTGATAAAATGTGGGTCTGCACTATTTGTTACACCTCTGCCGAGATGTAATGTTGTATCTATGTTGTTAATTATCCTTCTGATCATTATGATTTTCACATCCCGACTTTATCACTAAAGTTGTTATTTCTTTATGAGGCCCGTACTTACGAGGTAGCTAGTTAACAACCCGTATACTTTGCAACCGTACGTGTGCTTGGCACAGATGTCAGTTTGCAAGTGAGCATTTATCCCCACAACCACCATTTATTAATTTCCATAATTCATATTTTTAAATGTCTACAATAAATTTCATCACAACTACTCTTAAAACGGTGAAGGAAAACATCGTGAGGAAACCGGCGTATCTTAGTGCATGTTTACGTAAAGGCGGGGCGTCGCGCGGCGCGTGCTGCGTTTTTAATTCAAACACATGGTAATGTATGAAAAAGTTAACGATTTCAAACGTCGATTTTACTAGAAGCGATTTTTCGCTCGTTAGTTTAAAATGCAGCGTTTGTTGCGGTGGACCCGTCTCTCAGTAAATTAATAAAAAAGCACGAGACGAGCCTTCTGCACGCGCCGCGCGACGCCCCGCGTCTCCGTAAACGAGCCCTTAAAGAACCAAAAAACTCAAAGACATGTGACATTTACCAACCCACACTGGGCACGCGTGGTGGATTATAGTCCATCCCTCTCTTAGAGAGAAGGCCTGAGTCCCTGCAGTGGGAACATTATAGGCTGATATTTTGTAAATGTCTACATTGTATGGCTATACGCAAATCTTCATAAAATTTGAACTACTTCATCTGATGTTTCTCCTCACATTCAACCCGTCTACCTTCAAAGCAAGAGTAAACAGGCATATTCTGGTCACGCTCGTTCCATCATAGACCTCGTCCATCGCTTTCTATCAGCCGTGGTTGACATCAAGAGCAGACCCATTTTACATTCAAAACTGGCCAAGTGCGAGTCGGACTCGCACATGAAGGGTTCCGTACCAAAACGGTATGCTATAATAATTTATACAATTTCTTCTATGGGCCAATGAAACTTCTAGATTGTATAGGCGCTCATACGATTCAGGGACCAAATTATATTGGTTAACTGCTGTTTCCATCTGTTGTTTCCATCCAAGTTCAAAATGATTTTCCTAGAAAGTCCTTATAAAGTTCTACTTTTCAGATTTTTTTCATATTTTCTAAACTTATGGTTCAAAAGTTAGAGGGGGGGGGACGCATTGTTTTTTACTTCTGGAGCGATTATTTCCGAAATTATTGACATTATCAAAAAATGATTTTAGTAAACCCCTATTCATTTTTAAATACCTTTCCAACAATATATCACACGTTAGGGTTGAAATTAAAAAAAAAATCACTTCCTACTTTACATATAGGGGGGCTATCCTAATAAAACATTTTTTTCCAATTTTTATTTTACCACTTTGTCGGCGTGATTGATACACATATTGGTACCAAATTTCAGCTTTCTAGTGCTAACGGTCACAGAGATTAAGCGAGGACGGACGGACGGACAGACAGACATGGCGAAACTATAAGGGTTCCTAGTTGACTACGGAACCCTAAAAACTGGCCAAGTGCAAGTCGGACTTGCACATGAAGGGTTCCGTACGATTTTAGTAGATATTGAGAGATTTATCATGTTATTTTAGCACTACATTTCTCATAGGTTTTCCTGTAATCTATAAGTGTTGAACTAATTGCTGTATTTTTTTTTCAACATTTTAGGCTCAGTAGCTTCGGAGATAAAGGGGGAGAATGGTTGGACAGACAGACACATCAGTGATCCTTTAGGGGTTCCATTTTTTCTTTTTGAGGCACGGAGCCCTAAAACCTTGAGTTGTTGTAACACCTATAAAATCACAGTCGTAATACCCTAATAATACGTATTTTTAACCTTGAGAATATAATTAGGTTACCGTTTATTAGATTACAATGACATCTACCTAAAAGTGAGGTCAAGTTAAGTTATATTATGAACGAAACTTATAATGAAAGTACCTACACCAGCACGCTATTTAGTTATAACCTAAGCCTATGTGAAAAATTACTTAAAATTTTATCGTTTCTACTTTCCTACTATCATATATTTTTCTAAAATATTGTAAGAAATAACACAACATAACATAACATCACGCCTGTAATCTGTAGGCAGAGATATCCTCTAAAAAACCCTTCCACTGGACCTTTCTCTAAAAAAAATCGAAATAACTGAATTTTGGGGGAACATTTGGTGGCTTAATTTATTTTGCCTGAGTTTAAATGGATATTGTTGTTGTAATAGAGGGCGAATATTTTCTTGACAAACACTAATTTCTCTAACACTGGCGGAAGCCGCGGAAGATACCTTGCAGTTTCTTCTTGTTAAAACTGAAATTCATTTTATAATATTCAAGCACACGGATTTTTAATTACACATTCTTAGTGCAGTTTTAAAGAGAAGAGGGCAGAATTAATATTTATTAAGAGTAAAAAATAAAATATTTTGCTTTCAGGAGCACAAAGAACGGCGTACATTATATAAATTAATACTCTTTTATTTAAAATGCCCAACGCGTGTTATGGTACTTAATATTTAATATTTCTCAACTCTCCGAGGGAAATTGACGCTCTTATTTTATTCATAATACGTTAAATTGAGCCGCCTGTATGTTTAATTAATAAACAAGAGTATTTCGTTAATTAATATTATTTTTATTAAAAGATGCATGGAGTATGTGAGGAGTACTGAGGAGTGATATGAAGGAAAAAGGAATAAATGATAACGTGACGACTAACAGGGCAGAATGGAAGGAAAAACGTGTTGCGCCGACCCCAAATGACATGGGATAAGGGCAGGAAGGTGATGATGATGATGAGGGAAAGAACATTGATGAAAAAAGATTGCATGTAGCGGAGACGAGAATATTGAGGTGTATGTGTGGTTGTGACAATAATGAATAAGATAAGGAACGCGTTTATTCGCGGAAGTTTGAAAATTGCACCAATAGGGATGTTTACTGACTAAAAAAAATATGATTCTAATTAGTCCGTCTATTAAACTGGATTCTTTTTGCAGAGATTGGAAAACCGGCGCACTAGATAGGGATAAGTGGAAAGAGGGAAGGGAGGCCTTTGCCCTGCAGTGGGACACAAGTGGCTGATAATAATAATAATAATTAGATTATCGAATAATATTGGATACGTATTTTTTGTTTTATCAAATCAATAAAAATTGACGAAGATAAAACGCGTCAAAGATTTGGGTGGGAGGTTGTGACGTCACTGCTCGCTAAGAAATGTCATACTAATGTCTTAGAATATGCCGTCACACTAGTTTTCAAAGCACTGTATCGTCTTCATTGTTTGTTTACGTGAAAAAAGAAAAAATATGTGTCCAATATTTTTTGGAAATCTATCTGACGGACTAATTAGATTTTTTTTTGTTAACATTCCTATTGCAAAAAAGTTGAAAGGCAATCGACTGTCTTAATATGGACATATGATGAGGAAGGAGGAATCGCGTGTAACTAAAAGAGTGATGAATATAAATGTTTATGGATTAAGAGGAAGACCAAGATAACGATACATGGATTGTGTGAGTAATGATATGAAAGAAAAGGAATAAATGATGAAAAAAAAACGTGTTTCATCGAACCAAATAACATGGGACATGGGCAGAAGATCCGCCAGTCGGGGCTGCGGATTATCGAAAGAGATAACGCGGCCTCGGCTCAAGGGCGAAGAAGGAACATGGGTGGTTTTTAGTCAGTAGAAGTCTGACACTCCCTTCCGCTCTGCCCAAGAGCGAGAGGAGTTATTTGATGATTTCCCAACCACGAAAAAAAAAAAAGAGGCAGAAGATCCGGAATTAATTTCAAAATATTTTCTGAAATAATTATCGCCTAACACCCTAGCAGCTTTACATCGATCGAAAGTCCATGAACAGAAACTTTTTAAAATGATTGATCTAATTCTAGGTTCAAATATAACACCTACAGTAACTTTATCGAGTTCCACCTACAGTCTGACCTTTAGCCCACGCGTTATACAGATTTAATTTTAGTAAAACGACATTTTCAAACACTATTTATTATGTTTTACCTATAAAATTGAATTAATAGAATTTCCGATAAATCTTCTACAATATCGTCTCTTTTTATAAATCTATGTTATAGTAATCATTAATCGTAATTAGTTTGTAAAAGGTGAAAATAAAAAATATATTTTTGATCGATTATAAATAATATCTGCTGTTTATATAAAATGTAACCATGAATTCAGCAAATGTTTGAGGACCCTCAGTTTACGCGTCAATATCTTACACCCTGTAGAATAACTCCTAAGCCCACAAACAAATCAGAACGATAACGTGCAATAAGGAACTCCATTCCCAAATTATTTCACACAAACGCAGCTACAAATCCACACGCCCCTAACTCCAACAGAAGCCTCCTCTTTAATAATAAATTCGGGTTATTCTCCAGAGAGCGATAAGCGCGTGGAACCGTCGTTATATGCGACAGATGGGCTAAAATAGCCTTATTATTCTCAACAAAACATTAAATATCAACGGCTTGATGTGATAATACTTCATCACTTTATATCCTTTTTGAGGAGTGGTTGAAGCTTATGCGGTGTCTGTGACAGGTCTGAAAAGGTTTTATTCTTACACGTCATATTTGAGCGAGGGAGGCAGGTATTGACAGTCGCGGCTCACGAGTAATAATTTATTTCTCAAAAATGGTATGTAATGTTGCCATAACATCTCTAAAAAGTATCCAGAAAGTGAACTTTACCGGAGACTTATTCACAACTGTCCAGTAAGAAGCGAGATTTTAAACTTGGAATCTCCTACTGTCCAGTAAGTAAGTATGTAATTTACTTACTGGACACTAGGTCATCCTCTTTAGATCTGTTTAGAAAAAAAAACATAGTACCAGACACAGATTAGAGTTTAGTCATTATAACATGGTTATAGAAGGGAGGTTCCAAATATATATCTATCTCTCTTTTTGGTATGACATTTTATGAGATACTTAAATTTTTGGAACCATAAACAGCCATTTTATATGTTGCGTTTTGTACTTAGTAATGTTGTAGAAGTATAGTGTGGGATTTTATGATTGTATTTAGTAATTTCAGTTTATTAAAAAGTTTTTTCTAAAGTTGTTTCCTAAACTGCCTCGTTGGTCTAGTGGTCGCAAGCTCGACTGCAGAGCGTGAGGTCCTGGGTTCGATTCCCGGGTCGGCCAAAAAGTGCTATTGTGTTTTTCACATATGAATGTAACCTTCAATATTAGTTAAACGAATTTGTTGTTAAACTTACTTTAATTTTTGAGAAAAGCATTATACAAACCTCAACCAGTAAGAAAGCCATCCTGGCCTCGTATATAACCAGACCTCACCTGCGGTTCGGTCCGGTTAACTCATACTTGGCCAGGAAGGCTTACTTACTGGATTCTGCAGTAATGTACTATTTCACAAGGATATAAATAACAGATTACCTCGTTGAGCGCGACTGCTGTGAAAGGGATCCTGTGTTAAATTCCTGGGTCGTGCAAAGTGTTATTGAGTTAGGTATACTACCTGGAATTTCTTAGTAGCCGCCACGGAGTCTGGATTTATGCCCGTTTGATGACATAGGCTCGCCCTGTATTACTTGGGACTTAAACGCAACTGGTTCTGAAATGCGGGTTTAGTCATGGGTATACCTACCTCTGCCTAACCCTTCGTGGATTACAGGCGTGATCGTGAATCGAACACAGGAAGTCATGCACAGCAATCATCACCACTAGACCTGCGAGGCAGTCAGTAGATTCCTATCTATACGTTTATAATCATCATCATCATCAGCCTACAATGTTCCCACTGCAGGGACTCAGGCCTCCTCTCTAGGAGAGGAGGCCTGAGTCCCTGCAGTAATCTACCACGCGGGCCCAGTGCGGATTGGTAGATGTCACATATCGTCGAATTTTTTGGTTCTAAGACATGCCGGTTTCCTCACGATGTTTTCCTTCACCGTTTTGAGAACAGTGGTGATGAAATAAATTACACAAAGTAATGTGCCTGACGGGGTTCGAACCCACGACTCATTGTTCGTAAGTCGGGGCTGCCGCCACTGGGCCACCACTGCTCTCTATGTTTATAATGGTGGGTGGGAAATCATCAAATGACTGCTCCCGTTTTGGGCTGAGCGGAAGGCAGTGTCAGACATCTACTGACTAAAAACCACCATGTTCCTACTTAGCCCTTTGTGTTCCAGGGCCACAGTATCTCTTCCAAACAACCCGCAGCAGTCAGTAGAAACCTACCTATACGTTTAAAATGTGTCATTTAGGGATTCATATCATAACGTTGCCTTCCTGACTTTTCATAAAACAGAGCGAATCCATAAAATGTTCTAATAACGCCACAAACTTATAGCTACTTACAATGAGTACACTGTTCCATAATTCCGTGTTTTAGTTAATTAACGTTCGTGCAAATTGTACTAGCATGTAAACCGGTAATTATGCCCGTAAATACTCGTGGTCTCAATATTTTCGCAACACATTTTCAATATTACCCACACAGGATACGCAATTTATTCTCATCAACATTAATGTGTAGGCAGTGTAGGTAAAGGTTCAATTAATTAATAAAAATCTGTTGGTTTTAAATTGATTAAATCTCTGATAATGGCTGATAATAATTAAACTGGAGTACTCCAGTTTGATTATTATCAGCCATTTTTGTCTCTTCTGGGCCTGTCGCGTATCCGTTTTCTGCTGTTTGAGATCCATTGTGTGGTTATTTTAACCCATAGCTCCTCCGACATGCGACAGATGTAATAAGGATCAAGTTAAAAGTATACGGAGAAATTGCAAACACAGTATAGTAGTATCCCGGTAACGTCTTTAAAGTCTTGCTAGTGAATTTATTTTGATCCTAAATATTTATTTATCTACAAACTAGGAGTTACCACGTTACAAGCCAAATACCTAAAGGCTTTACCAACGTAAGTGCTAATTTGAATAAGCACTTCTCGAGGGCAATCCTCAGGGACTCCCTATATGGGATTCCTTCGACCGAAACTTGAACCTTCTTAACGAGACTTGAGACTGGCCTAAGAATATGCGTTACGTGTATAGACACGTAACGCATATTCTTAGGCCAGTTTGTTATTCCTGTAATGATCGTACTACTGTCAAACTGAAGTTAGAGACTGCAAAAGGTTTTCTGCAAAGCCATATCACGAGTGAAGTAATGTTTTGTAGAATTCGACCTGAGACACTTTAGTCCTACAAGCAGCGATATACGATTTAGAAATCAAATCATTTATTCGAGTTGGGTGATAAAATCAACACTTTTTGAACGTCAATGTTTACAAGAGACGGTCTCCTAAAACGCCACTTCCTAGTGTTTTAGCTGAAGAAGAAGTGGCATTGTGATCTTGCGTAATCTAGGTATATGTATCCATATATCTGTGGGTATTAGGGACCTTGACATCCTGCTCCTCATACCCCGGTTTGCAGCCAACCAACCCTTTCTCCCCTATAGCCATCAATTCTTAGTGAACAGCAATTTCTTTTAGGCAAGGGCTTATTACTTTTTTATTTTCCTTAATGGCCGCTCATGTCGTCTAAACACGACCTACGAAGGCAATTTTGTTTTCAAAATTGAGTTTGAACTGTCTCATAAGTGTGATTAATATCGGGTGTTGAGGAACACTGGCACGGAAGTTATATTTGTCACGGAATCTACGAAAATAAAGAAAAAATATTTATTTGTCGCAGATACATGACGTGCATACAAAATGACAAAACAATAAATTAATATACAACGCAAAACTAATATGAATAAATACATCAAGACGAGACAAAAAAATAAGTTAACAGCTTGCAAGTCGTGACTGCGAAAAGCAGGTTATTGGGCTATGGGGGGAGGGCATATCACAGCTGAGTGGTAACCTACAGTGCGGTAAACCACAGCACTAGTTTTCAGTGGTCACCCGTGAAAAACTCAAAACACTCGTACCTTCCCTTTTCTGGAAAGTCGAGGAAATCCACTGACAGCTTTGTAGCAGTGGACGTCTCTCGGCTGAATGATGCTGACGAGCTACTTTCCAAATAGTTGCCATATAACTAAACATGTTCTGTATTGTTACAGCGCCAGTCGCACTTGCCCGGCGGAGGGTGCGGTCGAGCAGGACTCGTCGCAGCCCGTCGACCTGCCCCGCACAAGAGATGGAGAGATCGACTATGATGGTAAGCACAATTTTATCTTGCTACTTTAGAGGGTGGGAGGGTCCTTTGGGGCTGCGGGTTGTTAGCAAGATACCGTGGCCTCGACTTAGAGGGCTAAGAAGGAACATGGGTGGTTTTTAGTCAGTAGAAATCTCCCACTCCCTATCGCTCTGCCCAAGAGAGTGAGGGGTTATTTGCTGATTTTCCACCTGGCATAAAAAAAAATAAAAAAAATGTGAGGATCTTTTTGTTTGAGTAAGGGTATGAAGCAACCTCCAGGCAAGCGCGTTACTTCGGATAATTTACTTAGACCGCTCTCAATAGAGGCTGATTGAACTAAGAGAGTGACCAGACCATAGTAACACACTCTTAACGACGCGACGTAGGTACATACTAAATTTTGTGCTTCTGTATTTCGGCACGCTATCCTGCCCCCGTAGCATGGCGATTCTATCTCTATTCTACCAAGATTAGGCAAAGATTTTTCCATAAAATTTTCTTCGATGGTCATGCTAAGCCGGCAGTAGCCTCATCCGATTCAAAAGGAAGCGAATGACATATTTCAGCTTATTCCGACCGTTTCAAGGGGTTCCTCGTCGATGGAGTCTGGTCACTCCTGCATAACTTAGGAATAAGTCGTGAGGAGCTTCCTTGTTAGAGCAGACGAATTTTGAAAAATAATTAAAAAACCTCACCAATGACATTATTTTAGAAGTAAAAGAAAAACATCCGTTCTTGATCTACAAATCATCGCATGCTGATTGATTCGTAGATAGTTGACCCCGTAATTGCTTTAACACCCCTAAGTGAACGCCATAATACGACAAGGTCGCAATTGCTATTTGATTTAAAGATCATTGTGACAGAACGGAATTATATCTTCTGGAAGTTTCAATTTCCTGAAAGGTTGTGTCAAAAAATGATACTTATCGCAATTTCGAGGTCGACCTAAGCCGTCTACTGAAGAGGAGGAAATTAAAACTGTCTTGTACACGAGGTTTGCGAAACTGTGTTAGGCTATAAGTAGCCTGTACACGTGAAGATACTTAAATACTACATCCGTGGTACTCTGGGTAACCAGGCCCGCTGAGCCTTACCGAACATTTTCGTCACAAAAAAAGCTATTGCCGTCACGAATGGCAATTTAAAATATATTCTGTACAACGTATGGCTCACCCTAATTATCAACCCTGCATGCTAATACCAACACCCATATTATTATAATCTTTTGTAGCTCTCTCTCCAAGCAATTTTATTAGTATGCTATGCCTTCTCTCACGCATTTTTTTTAAGCTTGTACTGTCCCACTGCTGGACCTTTGCCTCTCCCAATTCCTTCCAAGAGGTATTTTCGTGTCTGTCCTTGAACCACACAAAAGTAATCTTTTATTACTATCCTACATGGTATTCCGATTGCAGGGCAAAGGCCTCCCTTTCGTCACGTAAACAAACATGATCAAATTAATCCTACAGTGCGATCAAATTATCTTGGCAGCTCTGAACATAGGCTTTGCGAAATTTTACGCATGTAAACTTGGGAATAAAACTGTTATTGCCAGATAAACCAATACTTAAACGATCAGAAAATATCTAATTTAAACAGTGAGAAATACAAATAAAATAAATATCATAACACTTTTATACATTCGTTGTAACAAAATGACCTGCACGAAGTTCGGAGCTGCCAAGATAATTTGATCGCACTGTACTAATTTTATAAACGTGAAAGTTTGTAAGTATGTATGATAGATGGATGGATGTTTGCTACTCTTTCACGCAAAAACTACTGAACGGATTTGGATAAATTTTGGTACACAGATAGTTTATAACCTGGATTAACACATATGATAGTTTTTATCCCGATTTTATCTTCCCGTGGGATAATTTTTGATAAGTAGCGGGCGAAGCCGCTGGCAACAGCTAGACTAGTGATACACATGTTTATGCCCTTTTCCCATGGGGGTAAGCAGAAACCACAGAACGCCACCTGCTACGATCCTTACATACTCGTTTTACCTCAAATTAATCATTACAGATATATAATGGTTCGTGGCCGTACGCACGTACATAAAACACTTTCAAAGAAAACAATATGACACCATACGTTATTCCCCTCACGATCGTTTACAAGGAATATCCTTTGGCAAAGCGTGCACACTGTACAGTCAAGAGTTCGTGGGGCTTCGTAAGATTAGCATACAATGTGCAAGACGGGGCTTACTTGTGATGTGCAGCCCTTTAACGGACACTTAATTATGTCTTAGTGATATGTTTTAAATGTGTTTGTAGATTTAAGGACTTGACGACGTAAATGTTATTTGTGTTCTTTCTCCAAAATTAGTTTACTGTTATGTTATGTATTTATTATTTTAATTTTACATTGTTTATTGTTATATACTTTTTTTATTACTGATTGTGTGTCTGTAGTAAATCTTAAATTTAACTGACACCTTGCTATTGTATCGAGTCTGGTTCTTCTAACCAACCTAACAGACAGATGTGTGCTGGGGAGTTTGTTCCGCCACTTCTTCTTTCCAGCTAAACACTAGGAAGTGTCGATGGGTGGGCGTTTTTGGGGGACTGTCTTATAAAAATGTAAATACAGTGAAACCTGGTTAAATGTGTCTCAGATATCCAAATTTGTCTCATGGGACCCCAGTATGAGTTCCAGTTATAGAGATTTCTCACTTATCCAGGTCCCAGTTGACCAAGTTTCACTGTAGTAAGACCTTCGAAAAGTGCTGATTATCAGCCTAGTTTGAATAAATGAATTTTGATTTTGATTTTGAAATGTCTGGCAAAAGTATTCTAAGATCATGATCATCCACAGCCCGACTTCACCCTCTGCTGAGTAAAGCCCTCTCTTTGCTTGTGCGAACCTCCACGTTCTTGTGCCAGCCTTATCTAGGATATTTCCGCAATGCCAACAAAATCGTATGCCTAGTCCCGGACGACCAACACTCCTCTTTCCGTTCCTTGGAAGCCACTTATCACAGCCTAACTCCACCTGCCATCACCACGCCTTGCTAGGTGTCCCACCCAACTCCATTTGAGTTCCATAACGCAATTTCCAATAGCTAAGACATTCGTACTGTAAGGTACACATCTGTGGGCTGCGCATTATCGTAAGGCATAACGCGGCCTCGGCACAAGGGCGAAGAAGGAACATGGGTTTGGTTTTTAGTCAGTAGAAGTCTGACACTCCCCTTCGCTCTGCCCAAGAGCGGGGGGGGGGGGTATTTTCCACCCACCAAAAAAAAAAAACCAACACAGCCTAAAGACAAGTAGTGCTGCGCTAATGGTGCGACAGTTGGATTGTCAAGTCATAGATCTCTGGTTCGAACAATCGAACCCAATACACGCACCTCTAATTTTCCGGATTCATGTGCTTAATGTATGATAGTTATCATTCGCCTTGTTTAAGGAATTTTCGATGGGCAACCATAAAATAATATAGCCAGGATAATTAACATAAAGGCGACCATCCGTTACTACTTAGGATGTGCACATAGAGGTTTGTAATGTCAGCTGCGCGGCTATTTGTTAGTTGCCAGCATAACGTGGCCGTGGGTCACACACAGTGAACGATCGCATCTACATTTTCATGCACTGACTATTTGATGAAAAAGCCATTGAAGGAAGTTATATGAACTGAAAGGGTTGTATTGGTGATTTTAATTATTATTGTTAATCAGTAAAGTCACATTTGTTACGATCGCGAATCCTATTTTATTTAACTTGCAACCAGATACTGATCGTGCGTAACTTTTTTTTTTTTATAAAATTTTGCCCCACACTAGGAATTTCTCCTGTACTTATTGTGGGTGCGTTTACAAACATTTAAAGTCACATACACAAACATCCAGACCCGGAACAACTATCTGTAGGTCTTACAAATAATTGTTCCGTGCGGGATTCGAACCCACGATATGCTGCGCAGCAGTCAATCACCTCAACCACTGCGCCAACCGTGCCGTCGTAACTTACCCGTAGATTGCTGTGACTCCACGTCACTCTTGAAACTTTATCACCCCTATATGTGTATAAAGCCGTTAAATAAACAGTTTCCACCCACATACAACTGACAGTTATTCAATGAAAACGTATAAAATTCGATCCGCCCGGCCAAGCCTTAGCCAGTCTCCCTGGCATAGTTCCAACTCCAATATGGCATCTATGCTGAAGGACTCGACATACTTTTGTGTCAGCTGAAATCCAGACTCGTCTAGTCGTTACTGAAGACTAGGTTTATTAGACTAGTACTCTAGATTATCAAGGCGTCAAGATAAGTCTTAGAATATGAAAGAAGCAAAGGAAAGATGATATGTTAACAGAGGATACGTTTAAATGATTTGAAATATATGTCAGTCAATTCTATTGATTTCGCCTATAGCACATGGGGTAATAAATATTTTAGCCGACAGATCATCAGCCTATACTGTTCCCACTGCGGGCACACAGGCCTCCTCTCTAGGAGAGGGATGGGCTATAGCCTATAATCCACCACGAGGGCCCAGTGCGGGTTTGGTAGATGTCACATATCTTCGATTTTTTGGGTTCCATCCAAGACATGTCGGTTTCCTCACGATGTTTTCCTTCACGTGTTTCATGAGAGCTCTCAAAAGCGACTATAGATTGTGAAGATTTAAATTGGGCTTTTTTGGTTGTTTTTATTAGCTGTAAGTCCTAGATGTACTAAACTAAATAGATTTCTGACACATGTCTAGCTGATTCTCATAAGTATACTAGTAACTGCATATAATATTATCCTAAACATTTACCTGTATTTTTATTTTTACTAGCCTATTCTGGCCCACTACTAGGAAAAGGCCTCCCGCTGACGTGCTTTTTTAAATAAAAAGCACTACTGCTGAGCAAATATGTAGCCAGAAAACTAGACTCCCTTTCGAAATTATACTGCGAGCACAAACCAAATAACCTATTTTCTGTCAACAGCGTTGTACGAGGATGAATCAGACAGCGACCTCGGCTCGATGGAGAACCACGGCTCCGTGGTCACCCATCTCTTGTCCCAGGTCAAGATCGGAATGGATCTCACAAAGGTAAGTGTACATCAACCCTCGGTGGAATTACAGTCCGTTCTTTCTCCCTGGGAAGAGACTGTGTCTCAGTAATGAAAACTTTCTAAGATGATTTTACAGGGTGTAAGTAAACGGACGGACACACAAAGCCGTCAACAAAAAAATCTGTACATCAAAGTAACTCTACCCAAATTTTTTGCTGGGCTACGGTTTTATTTTTGGGTGAAAAATCACTTATTGCAGTAAAACTCAATGTAGCACACTTAAAACATTGTGCTAATGGATGCTGTGATTAAGAATCGGGTCATGGAGGCAATTAAAGGAAAGTTATTACCTCACGAACGTATAGGTACCTAAAAAAAACTTAAGAATATTTTGAACTTCAATATGTCCGTAACCAGTAGGCTCGCAGGTATGGTATACCCAAAATAAAATAAATATCACAATGAAGGCAAGAACAAGTACCTATTAGCTTCGTTAAGGTATATTTACTCTTTATTTCAAAATTATAATCAGAGCGTTCCCTGATTCAGTACTAAACATATTGTAAACATAATCGGTGAGGTGTAAGCCATAATTTCGTTCGAAACTAAAGTGAAATTGGTTTCAAATTATGGTTACGGTAACTTTAGTGAGGTTTAATGATATTAATTTTACGGAGTAACACAATAGTTCCAAAGCCAAATATCTACATACCTGTTTGTGAAAGCCTATCAATTTGTTTTGATGTCAACTTCTGAAGTAAATTAATATTTGATAGTTATATGATTCAATCTATACTAATATTATAAAGCTGAAGAGTTTGTTTGTTTGTTTGAACGCGGTAAACTCAGGAACTGCTGGTTGGAATTTTAAAATTATTTTTGTGTTGGATAGTCCATTTATCGAGGAAGGCTATAGGCTATATAACATCACGCTACGGCTAATAGGAGCGGAGCATAAATGAAAAATGTTACAAAAACGGGAAAAGGTATTTCCTTTTTGAGAGCTTCCGCTGCGTGCGCTGCGAAAACGGTTTAAGTTACGCAAATATCATGTATGAAGGAATTGTTCCTCTTTAAAATTTCTAAAAAAAAGTCCGCGACAGCATATATCTATCTTTTAAGATTGACTCACTGTAACCTTTTTTTACTATTAAACTGTTAGGTTAAAAATAATTATTTTTTGCGAAGCTTATTTAACCCATATGGTATTAATCTATATCTAAATAAATTTGTTTGTTAGAAGGAAAATTTAATATAGAATATTTGTGCCCTTTACTCTAAACAGTTTAAACAAATATCTTAGAAGATATCGCAATGTAAAAATATCCGCGTGGCAAAATAATTCGCGCGTCGCAATGTAGGGAGATTCTTTCCGGGAAATTCAAATTCAAAATATTTACTGCATCATAATGTTTACAAGTGCAGAGTGTTATCGTAAATGTATTTAACAGTAAGAGATGCCTATAGTAATTCACACTTTAATATAATCTAAGCTAATCTAAACCATCTAAACTATTATAATAAAGAAGAAAGATAAGATTTTTTGTTTGTTACTATTTAGCTTAATTTATGTCGGATAGTCGATATATCGAGAAAGATTTTAAGCTATATTTATGTGACGCAGACGAAGTTGCGTGGGTCAGCTAGTAACAATATAATTTCGATTCCCCGGGTCAGGTTAATTGTTATTGGATTTTTTTCCATTAGAAATTTCTCAGTAGCAGACCCGGAATCTGGATTTGTGCCCGGTTGATGCTAATAGACTCGCCTCCTGACATGACTGGCGAAATGGTAAGGCAGAGGTGTTCCTACAGTACACCCATACTGTTAGGAACATCTCTGCCGTACCCTTCGGGAATTACGTGATGTTATAATATGAATAAAAAAAAAAAAAAGGAATTATTAATTGGCACACGCCACAAGTGAACAGAACAAAAAAATAATATTTTTTACTGAAGCGGACGTAAACTTTCCTAAATAAAAGACATAAAAATGGACTTTAGTACACGTTTAAGTAATCCAAATCCAGTACACGTGTCCGCTGATTGAATTACAGCACAATACACCTTCAGGGCTACACATTCACTTCAGTGACTGACCCTTACCGTAATTCAAGCAAATCCTTATTTTATTTATCTGTTGTCGTATTTTAGAAACTTTACTTTAGTCCTCGAGACGCACTCCCGTCACCGCTCGAACTTCGAATATTTGTTTGAAAACTCCCATATTTCTGAGTACCTAAGGGGCGTAATATATACAGTTTTTCACGGATATGTTTATCTCTGCCAGAGTAAACCAACATAAACCTTTTTGAAATAGAAATAAGGATCAATGTAATTTTGACAGAGATGGGAAACAGAGATAAAATAACTATGAAAGTACTGTAGTCCAGCCCAAGAGTATACTTATTTATTTATTTATGCACACACAAAATACAGAAAAGGATAAAAACATAACAAATAGAAGAGCACAAAGGTACTGCTTATTTCAAAAGAAATTTCTTCCAGCAGACCTGCGAGAGGATAGTTGGATAAGAAATGTAGACACAGTGTGTAGACAAGATTATCAATATTAACTTAATCACCTTCCTAGATAACGGTGAGTAATAGTATCATAACATAACATCACGCCTGTAATCCTTGAAGGTTTAGGCAGAGTTGTGCCCATTAGTACACCTAGATTTAGCCAGTAATAACATCATAGACATCACTACATAGTATAAAACAAAGTCACTTCCCGCTGTCTGTCCCTATGTTTACTTATATCTTTAAAACTAGTTTATTTATAACTAGTGACCCCCGCCCCGGTTCCGCAAGGGTGCCAAAAAGGTATTAACACATTCCTCTTGAATCACTCTATCTGTTACATAAATCCCGCATCAAAATCCGTTGCGCAGTTTTAAAGATTTAAGCGTACATAGGGACAGACAGCGGGAAGTGACTTTGTTTTATACTATGTAGTGATGTAACAATTTGTTTCAGGTTGTGCTACCCACATTTATCTTAGAGAGGCGATCGCTTCTAGAGATGTATGCAGACTCCTTCGCACATCCCGACCAGTTTGTCAAGTGAGTTTACTATACGTTCATTTATTATCATTAATACTGGATTACTATTCATTATTTCGCAAAGAATAGCACCATCCCCTATCTTCCCGTGGGTGTCGTAAGAGGCGACTAAGGGATGTACCAGAGAATGGGCAGCAGCGTTCTCTGTGCTCTTTGTATCGACCGTACTGCGATCGCCAACCCGCCTGCCAAGCGTGGCGATTATGGCAAACCCCCCCTAAGCAAAAATTACACTTAGGGGAGGCCTATGTCCAGCAGTGGACGTCTTTCGGCTGAAATGATGATTCATTATTTTAGTATCATAACTAAATGTTGAAGTCGTTGCATACACACACACAGTCCATCCGTCGTTTCTTTGGTCGTCCGCTACTCTTGTAAGCTTCTCATTCATATTCAACATTTTCTCACTATATTTCCTCCATTCCTCTGCATCACATGTCTAATCACGATAACCGCACAACTTTGCAGTCAGCGGTGCCACTATCAGACTTCCTCTTAGGTACTCATTCCTTATGTTTAGTCACAGAATACATAATAGTACTACGTACAGAAGGGACACTCCCTTCCCCGCGCTCATATTAAATACCGCACCTCACCCCGCACTTCGAGGTATTCGTCGTCGCCACTTGAGCAATGGCTCGCGCTCGTATTAGTCGTCGTTCGGTTTTCGCGACATTTTTTAGGCTACGATAACCCTACTAGAGTTTACGCACACATTTGCACGTGCACGTCGTGCACAAACGTTATTTGTTTATGTAGTAGTAATAGGTAATTATTTTGCGGGTGTTGTATGGAGTGTCCGAGGTGTGGTTTAGTACAATATCCTACCAACACTAAATCCTCATCACCATTCTCCTGCCCTTATATCCCAATTCATTTGGGGTCGGCGCAGCATGTCTGCTTCTTCCATACTTCTCTATTTCTTGCCATATCATTCTTTACACAGAACATCCATCGTTTCAACCAACACAATTTTTTTCTTTGGACGGTGTGAAATCGTAAAATGTCTCCTCCCTTTCTGCGCGGAACTGAAGGGAGTGTCAGACTTCTACTGACTAAAAACCACCCATGTTCCTTCTTAGCCCTTTGTGTCCGGGGCTGCGGTATCTCTTTCGACCAACCCGCAGTCCCGACAGACACTAAATATGCTTCTATTGACTTCCCCAGGATAGTAGACCAGCCAACTCCTCGAGACCGCATGGTACAAGTAGTCCGCTGGTACCTCAGCTCGTACCACGCGGGCCGCAAGTCGCAGGTCGCCAAGAAGCCCTACAACCCCATCCTGGGGGAGGTGTTCCGGTGCCACTGGGACATGGATGGAGCACCGGCTGAGAGTAATAACGTTAATATTGAGAAGGTAACGAAAATAGCATTGTGCACTCTAATTAGTGTTTGTGCTTTTTTAAAATCAATCAAAATAAAATATTATAAAAAAAGTAGTCAATATAGTAAATCGCAGTCATCATAGTCCAGTCAAATTAGCCAAAATTAGGTAATAATCTCGGAATTTGAGATACCCAGCTACAAACTCGTATAAACTTGTATTTTGACATCCTAAAAGTTGTCTCAAAATTCACATATGGTAGGGTCACCGCGTCTTTTAAAAATCTAAGGTCAAAGGTCACAAAAATCGATTTTTTGCAAATATCTCGCTTCCTATGGGTTTCTCGCTATTTGTATGTATGATTAATATTGTAGAGAATTAAATTCCCTATAGCTTGTAGAACATTTCAGCTTTCTAGGTCCAACGGTTTGGGCTGGGCGTTGATGAGTCAGTCAGTCAGTTAGTCAGTCAGTAAGCCAGGACTTTCCTTTTTTTTTATTATAATTTGTCATGGCAGTTGGATAGGTTTTTGGTGTCGGTTGCAACATGCGTCGACACCCTTGCGCCATTCCATCTTCTTACCGGTTGACCTTAAATGATGTCCCGTATCTCCCCGTATCTCGAAAACGATACAACGTATAAAAATAATTTGAAACAGAAGTTGTAGGGAATTTAATTCTTTACAATATTGATCATAAATACACATATGTTATTTTTTCTGTGGCCATAGAGCTGAAAGTATTACTTTCAACCCGCTCTTCAGGCAACTTTAGACCTACTCTCCGAGTAAGAGTAATGAAAAATGTATTCCTTATCTCCACAGCAAGAAGTAGGCGACGGCCCAGTCCCCTGGTGCACTCCAGACCAGCTCTCCTTCGTAGCGGAACAGGTCTCCCACCACCCGCCAATATCAGCGTTCTACGCGGAGCACGTGAACAAACGCATACAGTTCGAGGCCTGGGTGTGGACTAAGAGCAAGTTCTTGGGCCTGTCTATTGGGGTACATAATATTGGCAAGGGAACTGTGACGTTGTTGGATACAGGAGAAGAGTATACGCTTACATTCCCTAATGGATATGGCAGGTAAGGGATTTGGCTTCATTCATAAAAATTACCGAACCCATTTCAATTAATTGTGTATGTGTGTAGTTAGTTCCAGCTGGATAGATATGATAGTTAGCCTATATACCATATGGCGTCACATTAAGCCATACATGTCCAATATCATATAGTAATAGACATGGTCTCTAATAGGGGATCGGACAAAAAAAACTAATTAGTCCGTCAGATAGATTTCCAAAAATTATTGGACACGTATTTTTTCATTTTTCACGTAAACTTAAAATGAAGACGATACAGTGCTTCGAAAACTCGTGTGACGTCATATGATAGTACATTTTGACGACACAAGTGACGTTTCAAGCCCCACTCCAAGATCTTTGACACGTTTTATCTTCGTCATTTTTTATTGATTTGATAAAACAAAAAACACGTATTCAATATTTTTCGATAATCTAACTTACGGACTAAACAGAATCATATTATTTTGACCCTGTCCGATCCCCTATCGTAAGGGAAATCTATACCAAATAGACCCTTATAAACTGCTTTTGTATAACTTCAATCCACGGACCAACCTAGGCAAGCACGGTTTATCCTAAAGATCGACTCTAGTGGCTGTTATTATAGCACCACAAGCTCCTCTCTAAATTCGTAAATACAATTTGTAAATCAAGCAATAGTTATTATGTATTCAGGTTAATATCTCACATGTTACAACACGTGCAACCACATAATAACAACTAATGACAAAGCTATTTTAGTTAATGAATGAGCTCTTCTAAATAAAGTACAAATAGTCGCGTGTAAATAATTATTATGTAACTTATTATGTGATTAATTTCGACTTATTTAAAAACCTATACACTAATAAAGCATTATCACCTAGTCTTAAGGCTTAGGCAGTGCTGAACTCCCACATTTTGTCAGTTACGTTTAAAGCCTCATATTATTTGATAGGCTTGGTAATACGCCCCGGGCCTTGCCCAATCTTCTTCTTTGTCTCCGCGGCTGCTTCTCAGAAATATCAGATGGGAAATTCCAATAAAACAGCCCGGCCGGGAAAATGTAGCCATTCCCAAACTATATTAGGATCGACTTCCAGTCTAACTCAGTGCAGCTTAGTAACTGGATAATATGATACTTCTTGGTAAGACTGGATGTCAGACTTTCCTCTGCTGACTACTCGTATCGACCGTCAAAGATCTACAAATGGCAGCCTGGACTAACGGCTTAACGTGTTCTCCAAGGCACTGAAGTACCTCAGTATGTAACGATGGTCACCCATCCACGCACCGACCACAGCAAGCACGGTTTAACCTTGAAGGTCGACCCTTGCGGCTATTAATATTTAGTCACAAGCACCTCATGAAAAAAGAAAAAATGGGTAAACGTAAAACAATAAAAAAAACGCGTGGCACTCGGAGACTGCCGCGGTAAATCTATTGCATAGCATTTTTTATCAACTTATGCAATAATTAGAAATTAAACGAACTTACCTAAGTGAAGTTCCATTTTAATTGTACGAGCTGCATAGTCTCGAAATGATAAAGAAGACATGTAGTAGTCGCATCCGCTAGCCTTAAGTCACGATTTTTTAGAGCTCAAAAAACTCTATACCCCATCTCTAAAAACAAACTATTATGGGCACAACACTATATCTGTCATTTAGTTCAGAGAATCAGCTGTTATTTATGTATACCTACTAACTTTCATTATTTTACGACAGATTCCTTGTTTACAGGGTAGAAATTATTTTTAAATAAGTTTGGGGGGGTTGGGATATAGGTTATCATTTCGAGACTATGCAGCTCGTACAATTAAAATGGAACTTCACTTAGGTAAGTTCGTTTAATTTCTAATTGTACTTCACTGCATAGTCTCTTCATGATAAAGAAGACATGTAGATGTTTAGAGAGTCGTAAAATAATATGAGTAACATGCATTTAAAAATATTTTTATTACGTATTTTAAGTAATAATGAATAATCATAAAATTACATTCTGGCATTCGTACTTAAAACAACAGATAGATCTTCATTAGTGACAACCTCCCTATTATAATACTGAGCAAAAGTTTTCGAAGAACTGCTCCAACCAGCTGTTCTTCTAATGGTATCGATGCTGACACCCAGGCGCTTAGCCGCCGAGCTGGCTGCGTGGCGTGTACTGTGTGCTGAAAATATCGACACGTCTATTCCGCTCATTTCCAAAGTATTCTTGATCCAGCGGCTAAGCGTCTGAGGCGTCACTGCTTTGTGCGGTTTTTTATAGGCAATAAAGAGGTTGTCACAGTCTCTTAAACATGATGTACGTTCTAAATAATTAAGTAAGGCACTAGCCGGACAAATTTTTGCATTGCTTGTAAAAAATGGTAACATCAGACTTGGCTGTACACTGCCTGGCCTCGACGTTTTAATAAGATCTGGTATTTTTATATACACTTTTTCAGGTAAAACTTGAATGTTTGCTATCTTAATAAGGGAAAATGTTTGGACTCTATGGGCAGTTACAATTGCTAAAAGGGTAATTAATTTTTTAGAAATATCTTCTAGATATAGAAGGTTATTTTCGCCTCTCTGAGTTAAATAACTGAGAACAATTGATGGATCCCATGTAATATCATACTTGGGATGAGGTGGGCGAAGTCTAAATACTCCTTTCAAGAAACGGGAGATCCTATCGTCATTGCATATTTTTGAACCAATAATAAGGGATAAAGCTGATCTACAACAGTTTATGCTGCTATAAACTGCACCATCGTCATATAATTTTGATAAAAATACCAGAATATGTGGCACTGATGTTTGTTGGTAATCTAAATTAAATTTAAGACAGTATTCATACCACTGCTTCAAGTAAGTACTGTACTGTTTGCAAGTATTTTCAGATAAAGATGCCAGCATGACAGTCATTGGGCCCGCAGACACGCCGCGTCTTGTAAGCGCTTCCCTGACAAGCGCGCGGCAACCAGGATAAGGCGTTGACGAAATTGGAGATTGCTGGAATAGGATTTAAGCAAGTTATCACAGGGGCCAAAGCGTATAGGTTTAGAAACGGCAAGTCTGTGGAATACCGGGTACCAAGGCTGTGTTGGCCAGTCTGGTACTACCACTATACCCTCCGATTGTTCAGAGATTACTTTTTGCAGGACTTTTGTTATCAAGACAAAAGGCGGGAAAGCATAAAAGAAATATGGCTTCCATGATAAAGTAAAAGCATCAAGTTTAAAAGCATCAGGATCATTTTTCCATGCCACATACAAATCACACTTAGCATTAGCCCGAGTAGCAAATAAATCTATTTCTGGGACACCATATGTTCCTAAAATAGATTTATAATAATCATCATTAAGTTCACATTCAATATCAGAGTGGGATTTTCTAGACTCTGTATCTGCAATCACATTCTGTTTAGATTTTATATAAGATGCAAACAAATAAAGTTTTCGATTTTCACACCATTGCCATATTTGCCTAGCAACAGAACATAAATATGGGTATTGTATGCCTCCCATGCGGTTTATGTATGAAATAGCTGTAGTGTTGTCCACACGCAGTAGAATTTCACAGTTTTGAAGGTTGTTAGTAAAAGCTTTAAGAGCAAGGAAAGCTGCCATTAATTCTAAGTGGTTGATGTGCTGTTGTCTTTCTTTTTCATTCCATAACCCTGCAGCTTTTTCATTACCGCATGAGGCTCCCCAGCCAGTGAGCGAAGAGTCTGAAAATATTTCAAGAGTATAATTACAACATTTTATCTTGCTGACATCTGTGTCAATGTGTGAAAACCACCACTTAAAGTCAGGTGTTATTTTTGCTGATAAAGGCATGACTTTTTCAAAATTATTATTAAACTTGTTTAAATAAATAAATTTTTGTCTTTCCATTTCCTTAGTGTACAAAAAACCATAATCTATAGCAGGACATGCTGCCACAAGTAATCCAATCAGATGTGCAAGTTCTCTTATTTTACACAATTTTAAGGATAAAAATTTTTGAATTTCTTGTTTTATAATAAGTCTCTTTTTAGTAGGCAAGGAAATAGTGTATTCTTTGGAATTGAATTCAAAACCTAAAAATGTAACACACATACTAGGTGTTAGAGAACTTTTTTCTTTATTTATTATAAATCCCAGATCAGATAAAGTTGTCATGGTTTTTTGTACATTAATACAACAATCAGCATATGTGGTACCGGAGCACCAAATATCATCTAAGTATATAACTGATATGAAACCCATTGATCTTAGATGTTGTACAACTGGTTTTAAAATCTTTGTGAACACATATGGAGCGGTATTAAGCCCAAATGGGAGAACCTGAAACTCGTATAATTTTTGTTTCCAAAGAAAACGTAGGTATTTTTTGTCACCATTGTGAATGGGTACTAAAAAATAAGCATCTTTGAGGTCAATGGTGCTCATATAGCAATTTCGAGTAAGTAGTTTAGTAACTGTACGGTAATCTTCTAGTTTAAAGTGTTCTGTGAAAATAAACTTATTTAGTTCTTTTAGGTTTAAGATAAATCTAGTCTCACCATTAGGTTTAGGTACTGTAAAAATTTTTGAAAGGAATTGTCCTTCACATGGTTCACAACAAGTTATGGCCCTACTGTTCAGTAACAGTTTTACAGATTTGTCTATTTCTAGACTATCTTTGGGAGAAAAGGATTTATTTATTGGGATAACTTGTTGTGATGGTGTACAATTAAAAGGGATTTTATAGCCCGTTATCCAGCTTAAAATTCTAGGGTCAGAAGTTATACTCATCCATTGATTTATAAAATATTTTAGTCTACCACAGTGTGTTTGACTAACCTCATTTAGTTGCGATTGTTTATTCGCATGGGAGTCTTGTTCGGGTAAGCTTTCTGGAAAGCTGATTGTGCCGCTGGTATTGGCTTCTTGTAAGACTGGTAGAAACGTTGTGGCCCGGGCTGGTATACACGGCCCCGAGGCAGGTGTGTTGCCGGGCCCTTGAAGTTTAAATGCTTCTGTTGTTGCTGGTTTGTTGGCTTTTTGGGTTTATTCATACTGATTTCTTGAGCAGATTTTTTAATTGCCTTTGAAGCCTTAAGTTTTTCAGCAAAACCTTCTCCAAAAAGCCAAGTGTCTGTTTCTGTGTCTTTGATGGCCTCCCTAGTAGTTTGTTCCAACCCTTGCAGTATGAAATTCTTTCTTGTTGTGGTCTCCTGATGTTGGTGATCACACAACAGACGAGCAGCATCCACAACTACATTGATTATAGGGGCATTTTCTTTGTTTTTGCATAGTTTTCCAAAAACTGTAGCAAGTGCAGTCAATGCACGACCAACTTGATCTTGTTTGGCTGCAATAGCTTTGTCTCTCTTTACTGCCACTTCTACTATGGCAGCTTGTGCCTCTAAGTTCAATTTGGGGGCCCCAAGGGTTTTGCAATTTTCTGGTGGTGGATATTTTTCTTTGAGTTCACTTCTTTTTTCTTTGGCTAGGCCATTTTTAATGATATCAGCCCATCTTGTGGCCAACTCTTTATGGATTGGTGGGCCAAAATTGCTGTCTTGGGGGGCATCCCCGAGAAGATTTAAGATGTCATCATCTAAAGGCTCCTCTGAAAGAAGAATGAAAGAGCCATGTCAATACATGGAAACAAACGAAATACCTATTTCTACTAAATAGTAGAAAATAGTATAAAGGGTGAATACCCATTTTGATACGATTGAATAGGGCTAAATAGCCCGTCTTAGAGTGCGGTTTGTTGATTATAGAATGTCTCAATAGACCTCTAACAAACACGTGGTTTATGTTTAGGTACCTACACTGTATTTTATAACTGAGGGAAAAAAAACTACCAAATATGAACATTTACCTTCTTGGTCTTTATTTTCTCCGAAGTTACCATTTTCGCCATCCTGAATAGGATCTTCTTGAGTGAGATCTTCGATTGATCCCACAATTACATCGTTATCTGGCGGTATGGGTGACGCTGACGGCAATGGCGTCCGTGACCGCGTGCGCGAACGGCGCCGGCGACGCTTCATATTTTGCAATAAGTCGCTGTATTTCTTTAGTTTTCTTTCAATTTTCTCTTCACTGCACTCACGTTTACGTTTAGGCATTGTTTTTATGAGAATAACTCTGATAATTACTTAAATAAAGAGTGAATAATTTTTTGTGATGTGACGCAGGCTGCACGAAAAACGATAATGACAGATATAGTGTTGTGCCCATAATAGTTTGTTTTTAGAGATGGGGTATAGAGTTTTTTGAGCTCTAAAAAATCGTGACTTAAGGCTAGCGGATGCGACTACTACATGTCTTCTTTATCATGAAGAGACTATGCAGTGAAGTACAATAGGTATAAATAATTAGGTATTAATAGTGTAATTACACACCAAAATAATTATTCATTCAAAAAATTTGAACAAAAATAACGATATTAAGAGTTTGATCTTCGAATTTCGCGCGATGTACATTATATAAATCAATACTAACCTTCATAGACTAACTAAGCTAGTAAGAAACTCTATGACAGAAAATTTAAAAGAAAAAGTATTGACAGCCTGACGTAAGTGTCTTAACATTGAAAAATATGAAAATTATTTATTTTATTTTAGATCTTTTATAAGAAAACGAATCGTTTTAGACCGATTCGCAGAATAGTAATGCAAAAACCAATAAAACTTATGATAGATGCGTACTAATAATAAAATGAATGTTTATAGAGTACTCACTCCTCACTCATTTTCTTTCACTATTTTTTCGTGACTTTCTTCATTAATAAATGCACTTTGTATATTCATATTTAAAACACTTTGTACACAAATTATACGAGTAAGAATATTTTAGAAGGAGAAAGCAGAGAGTCCGTCAGATAGATTTCCAAAAATTATTGAACACGTATTTTTTCTTTTTTCACGTAAACTTAAAATGAAGACGATACAGTGCTTCGAAAACTCGTGTGACGTCCTAAGATAGTACATTTTGACGACACAAGTGACGTTTCAAGCCCCACTCCAAGATCTTTGACACGTTTTATCTTCGTCATTTTTGATTGATTTGATAAAACAAAAAACACGTATTCAATATTTTTCGATAATCTAACTTACGGACTAAACAGAATCATATTATTTTGACCCTGTCCGATCCCCTATTATTTAATTAGACAACCTCAGTTGACAACCTTGTTATTTTCCGTAACCATAGCAACCTGGTTGAATACTGAATCCTGAATATTTTTGTTAGGAAATCTCTGGATTCGCTCTCCACGCTCAACTCAAGGCCCGCGATAGAATCTATGCAATAGATTAAAAAGCTTTAGAACCTCCTTCATTTTTCGGTCGGTATAAAAAAGTAAACCTTGTCCTCAACAGATCAATACTAACAGTCCCCTGGATAGAACTGGGCGGGTCGGTGTGTATAGAATGCGTCCAGACCGGTCATAAAGCCAACATCGAATTCCTCACAAAACCCTTCTACGGCGGCAAGAAGCATCGGGTCACCTGCGATATATTCACGGGCGCTGACAAGAAACCCTACTATGTAGCGCAGGGAGAATGGAATTCTAGAATGGATGGAAGATGGACTGATTCTGGGGTAAGTAACACAATGCAACATTAAATTAACTAACGCCCAAATACTCAAACGTCACTCAATTATAAGTAACCCTCAAAACTCGTGCTATCTCTGTCACTCTGCGTTAAAGTAACAAAGACAGCACGAGATTTAAGTGCAACTTAAAATTGAGTAGCGTTTGAGTATTTGGGCGTAACAGTTATAATAAAGCGTAGGTATTTTTTTCCTGAACTAGGTAATCCTGTGTTTCAGGTGCATTATTAAAGTACTTAAAACAAATAAATTAACATTAAGTGTATAGTAAACTTGAAAAAGAAAGTATTGAAATCGAGTTGAGCGTTTTCATACAATTGGTTAATATTTTTACCAGAAAATATTGGCGCTGCATAATATAATTTTGCTGTGCTTTAAATTTAGATGACATAAGTCGTTAATATAAACCAGGAATAGGGTAGGGCCCAAAATACTCCCCTGGGGAACACCAAATCTAGTATTTTTCTGCTCATCGCTCGTAAGGTTGTCAATCAGAATACATTGGTATCGGTCCTCTAAGTAGTCAGCAAGTACTGCCATCGTTGTTCCCCTTATTCTTATAGCATCTTATTTTCGTAGACGTACAGAAACAAAGTCAAAGGCTTTCGCTAAACCAAGGAAGACTCTCAGGACTTGGTTTCCTTTCTAGCTCTTCTGAGATATAACCGGTCAGGCTTACGCCGCATCAGTTGTGGGTAATTTGGCTCTAAAATAACCTAATTGAACTGTTCGTTTTTTCGCAGCGCTCAGAAGTGCTATTCGAAGTATCCCACATGAAACCGCGACGCAAGCGCGTAGCGCCCGTGTCGCGTCAGTCGGCGCACGAGTCGCGTCGTGTGTGGCGTCACGTGACGTGTGCGCTACGTGCAGCCGACTGCGACGCCGCCACCAGCGCCAAGCGCGTCGTGGAGCAGGCGCAGCGGGACGCCGTCAAGACACGGGAGGCTAGCGGGGAGAAGTGGGCCACGCTGGTATGTAACATCTGATACTAGTCGCACGTGACGTACCGCCAAGCGCGTCGTGGAGCAGGCGCAGCGGGACGCCGTCAAGACACGGGAGGCTAGCGGGGAGAAGTGGGCCACGCTGGTATGTAACATCTGATACTAGTCGCACGTGACGTACCGCCAAGCGCGTCGTGGAGCAGGCGCAGCGGGACGCCGTCAAGACACGGGAGGCTAGCGGGGAGAAGTGGGCCACGCTGGTATGTAACATCTGATACTAGTCGCACGTGACGTACCGCCAAGCGCGTCGTGGAGCAGGCGCAGCGGGACGCCGTCAAGACACGGGAGGCTAGCGGGGAGAAGTGGGCCACGCTGGTATGTAACATCTGATACTAGTCGCACGTGACGTACCGCCAAGCGCGTCGTGGAGCAGGCGCAGCGGGACGCCGTCAAGACACGGGAGGCTAGCGGGGAGAAGTGGGCCACGCTGGTATGTAACATCTGATACTAGTCGCACGTGACGTACCGCCAAGCGCGTCGTGGAGCAGGCGCAGCGGGACGCCGTCAAGACACGGGAGGCTAGCGGGGAGAAGTGGGCCACGCTGGTATGTAACATCTGATACTAGTCGCACGTGACGTACCGCCAAGCGCGTCGTGGAGCAGGCGCAGCGGGACGCCGTCAAGACACGGGAGGCTAGCGGGGAGAAGTGGGCCACGCTGGTATGTAACATCTGATACTAGTCGCACGTGACGTACCGCCAAGCGCGTCGTGGAGCAGGCGCAGCGGGACGCCGTCAAGACACGGGAGGCTAGCGGGGAGAAGTGGGCCACGCTGGTATGTAACATCTGATACTAGTCGCACGTGACGTACCGCCAAGCGCGTCGTGGAGCAGGCGCAGCGGGACGCCGTCAAGACACGGGAGGCTAGCGGGGAGAAGTGGGCCACGCTGGTATGTAACATCTGATACTAGTCGCACGTGACGTACCGCCAAGCGCGTCGTGGAGCAGGCGCAGCGGGACGCCGTCAAGACACGGGAGGCTAGCGGGGAGAAGTGGGCCACGCTGGTATGTAACATCTGATACTAGTCGCACGTGACGTACCGCCAAGCGCGTCGTGGAGCAGGCGCAGCGGGACGCCGTCAAGACACGGGAGGCTAGCGGGGAGAAGTGGGCCACGCTGGTATGTAACATCTGATACTAGTCGCACGTGACGTACCGCCAAGCGCGTCGTGGAGCAGGCGCAGCGGGACGCCGTCAAGACACGGGAGGCTAGCGGGGAGAAGTGGGCCACGCTGGTATGTAACATCTGATACTAGTCGCACGTGACGTACCGCCAAGCGCGTCGTGGAGCAGGCGCAGCGGGACGCCGTCAAGACACGGGAGGCTAGCGGGGAGAAGTGGGCCACGCTGGTATGTAACATCTGATACTAGTCGCACGTGACGTACCGCCAAGCGCGTCGTGGAGCAGGCGCAGCGGGACGCCGTCAAGACACGGGAGGCTAGCGGGGAGAAGTGGGCCACGCTGGTATGTAACATCTGATACTAGTCGCACGTGACGTACCGCCAAGCGCGTCGTGGAGCAGGCGCAGCGGGACGCCGTCAAGACACGGGAGGCTAGCGGGGAGAAGTGGGCCACGCTGGTATGTAACATCTGATACTAGTCGCACGTGACGTACCGCCAAGCGCGTCGTGGAGCAGGCGCAGCGGGACGCCGTCAAGACACGGGAGGCTAGCGGGGAGAAGTGGGCCACGCTGGTATGTAACATCTGATACTAGTCGCACGTGACGTACCGCCAAGCGCGTCGTGGAGCAGGCGCAGCGGGACGCCGTCAAGACACGGGAGGCTAGCGGGGAGAAGTGGGCCACGCTGGTATGTAACATCTGATACTAGTCGCACGTGACGTACCGCCAAGCGCGTCGTGGAGCAGGCGCAGCGGGACGCCGTCAAGACACGGGAGGCTAGCGGGGAGAAGTGGGCCACGCTGGTATGTAACATCTGATACTAGTCTGTATCCTCTTCCATAGTTGTGGATGAAGTCGAAGTAGTGGGTGAAGTCGGTGGGTACACCTCTCCTTGTTTGTACCAATCTCCACGTTCTTGTGCCAATCTCATCCAGACTTTGCCTTGCTGCGAATGATGATGATGAATTATCCTATAGTTGTAGTAGCCTCCCTGTGAAGATCATAGCCCCCAATGACTTTAAAAAATGTCTGCATCAGTTTCTCAAAGGGTTTTTTTTTCATTACAGCTATTCAGCCCCAAAGGTGAAGACGGCTGGGAGTATACGACACCCCTCAAAACCCGCGCCCCCCCAGCAACAACAACGCCGCAACATAAAATCGAAGAAACCGGCGAAAACACTAGATAATCTACTCAACAAACCATCTTGGACTATTGAAATAAGGTAGAAATTCCTTCGTCACAGCAGCAACGGACCTTGTAGGGTAGGACAATGTTCACAGTGACGCACTGTTCTAACGGCACTGCACTTCGGGTATGTTCGGGGATCTTCGACAATTAAAAAGACATAGAAGTTACTTGCTGTCCTTTTCTAAATTAGTGGTTTTAAAGGATAGCCGAAGTGTGGTGACGGATAATTTAGAAATCGGGAAACTTGGACCCTTAAGTCACTTTTGCCATAATTTTACGGTTTTGGATGTCGCGCATGCATGGTTTTTTTTATTCATATTATTTATTTTTTTATAATTTGCGCCCGCCCCAAATAAATTCATAAAGGGCCGGGGAATGATAATGATATTTTTTTATTTTTATGAATTGAAATCTAGTAAGGTTTCTTCACTATGAGCCTTGTGACACAAAGCAATTTTATAAAATTAAACTACCCTACTTAGTGCCCTTCAGAAATAAATTGTCTAAGAATAGTAGTTTGCGAATGCATATCAAAATCTTACTGTACAAAAGCATAAATACTATCAACTTTTACGGCCACATAACTTAACTATCTCATTACAAAATACATACAAGTCAAACACATAACCCTCCTTTTGGACTTCGCCGCAGTCGGGTAAAAAAAAACATTTTTGTCCACTACTATCTGTAACGACTGTCAAATATCTACAATTGACAGCCGGGATCAACAGATTAACGTGTTTTCTGTGGCACTGAGGAAGCTCTTTAATACTATTGAAAACGAAAAGTTCATAGCATATCGCACTATCGTTTGTCCTACCATCTTTCATTTTTGTTTCCTTTTTTTGAAAGAAGGTAGCTGATATTGAGTTTGATGCGAAAGGCTATGTAAGTTTTGTTACTCAATAGTCAAAAACTAACAGCGGTGGCCCAGTGGTAGCGGCCCCGACTTACGAACTGTAAGACGTGGGTTCAAACTTCGATCCCAGGCAGGCGCATTACTTTGTGTAATTTATTTCATCACCACTGCTCTCAAAAACGGTGAAGGAAAACATCGTGAGGAAACCGGCATGTCTTAGAACCAAAAAAATCGAAGACATGTGGTATCTACCAATCCGCACTGGGCCCGCGTGGTGGATTATAGCCCGTCGCTCTCATAGAGAGGTCTGAGTCCCCGCAGTGGGAACATTATAGGCTGATGATGATGATGATGATTTGAAAGAAGGTAGCTAATATTGTGCTAGATGCGAAAGGCTGTGTAAGTTTTGTTACTCAATAGTCAAAATGCCCCAGCTATGAAATCGCTGAGGGCTTGAAAGGGCTCGGCTCTTGGCTAAACAGCCGTTTGGTACCCTGCCTGCGTCGGTTTTCCCGAGTTCATATAACCCCAATCTATTTTAGTCGCGAGTAAATAGGCTTCTTCTGGGTAAACTCGTTCCATCGTCGACCTCATCTCTGCCCTTAGGGCAAGATTGAAGTCAAGAGTAAGCCCAAATAAAATAAAAAAATAAATATCTTCAGGCATCCGCGCTTGCCTAGCTAGGGTCTACCGATTACATACCGAGTTTCCTGCGTGCTCCCTGCTGCACAATAGGGGATCGGACAAAAAAAAACTAATTAGTCCGTCAGATAGATTTCCAAAAATTATTGGACACGTATTTTTTCTTTTTTCACGTAAACTTAAAATGAAGACGATACAGTGCTTCGAAAACTCGTGTGACGTCATATGATAGTACATTTTGACGACACAAGTGACGTTTCAAGCCCCACTCCAAGATCTTTGACGCGTTTTATCTTCGTCATTTTTTATTGATTTGATAAAACAAAAAATACGTATTCAATATTTTTCGATAATCTAACTTACGGACTAAACAGAATCATATTATTTTGACCCAGTCCGATCCCCTATTGCAGATTTTTGACAGTCGATACGGGTAGTTAGTGGTCAAAAAGTATTACCAACGGGATCGTATAACCCAGCACTAACTGTGTGGTGGAGATCAGATAGGCAGTCGTTGTAAAATTCCGGTATTATGCTGTATCCGGTAAGACTGGAAGCCGACTCCAACATAGTTGGGGAAAAGCTAGGCAGATGATGTATGGTAATACTGCCGTACAGTCACCTGCAAAAATGCATGGACAATTCAGAAATAAAATCGTGTGAAGCGAGAAATGACGCCACCTAACGTACACTAGTTATCGATTATAAACGGTCACAACAAAATAGACACTAAAGTATCCATGCAATTTTGCAGCTGACTGTACAACGATGATGGTGCCTTAATACGTAAGCGTTTGTATGACACTATCAAGAACTGTTGATAAACATTTGTATGGAAAGAATTAAGATGGCGACACTAATATCGCTTGAGGATACGCCAGAAGAACCATGTTCAACTTTAAATCGTTAGATTTGCCTTTCAAAATATAGTTAGACAATGATATTTGAATACTAAAGTCTGGCTCACTCATATCTGAAAAACGTAAACTCAAAGCTTTTATTTCAATTAGACAATTACAGTTGCTTTTGAACATCAGAAAAACAAAGATAGCGAAGCTACAGTCACAGTCACAAGGCATAATAACGTGAAAGTACTGTAGTCGCCCATTCTTCTCCATAGATCTCTATGAGGAAGAGAAGAATGGGCAAGAGACTGTTTTATATCAAAACATTGTTACAACACCTTTGGTACATCATTCATATTGAAAACATTTATGTGAGAATGATGTAGAAAATCGTATCTACCGTTGCATTTAAGATGTGTGAGTGTACTCTTCTCAAGAATGACAAGCGGAGTTTTGGGGCACAGCTGCCTTGCGAAAAAAAAAAATGCTTATCTCTCAAAATACAGTGCTATGTGGTGAATCCTGGGTGGATACGGTGAAGGTACATCTATCGATTTAAATATTTGCTAATCATGTTTTTGTACCGGTAAATAAGCCTTAAAATCGTTGCTAATGTGGATGCCTAAAAAAATACTGAATTTGTCAAATTAAATCATCAGACTATGTGGTCGTATCGAGTCTAGTAGGGATTACCCACGCCCATAAACAAAATCGTATAAAAATGTATCGACTAAAAGATATTCGAGTAAAAAGCGAGAACTTATGAACTATCTGTAAGTTTCTTATAGTTTCTGCACGAAAACACAAATATGCACTTAGGTATCAGTATCGTTGTCAATTAAATATCGGTTGAAACAGTCGAGTATCGACTAAAATACTAATGTGTAAACTAATAGACTAGATCCCATAAGGTTTGATCTTCTACCTTTTTTTGGTGCCACAGTACAATTTCTACAGAACCGATTAATAACAACGATTCGAGCAAATCTGTAGGCACCTTTAAACAGGTCATTTGGGATTGAATAGCATTTTCTGTGGAAATTATATTGAAAAACAAAATGTGTGCTACCTTAGGTCACGCCTACTAAAGAACCGGCACCAAACAAAGGCAAATTATCTAATCGATTATACATTTAGTCGATACATTTTCAAAAATAATACCTTTAGCATGCGCGACACTATTTATAAGTTTTATTTTATAATTCATATTTTCTTGTAAATTCTCAATCTTATTATGGCCTATGATAGTTGATTCAGCAATAAATACTTGTAAATAATGTTAGATTTCAAATTGCAACGCTTTTGTAAATTCTGTTCGATTCGGACACGCGATGGTAACGTAAGAACCACGCATGGACTTAGAAATAAAATAATTGTGCTTCGTTCACATTATTCTAGTCTAGTGGTCTGCTACAGCGCTTGCCGCTGGAATAATATTATCCGTCACTGGAATGCACTGGAGATTCAGTTCAGTTACTGGGATAGTGTAAAAGTCCAGTGCTGGCATATATGTCATACAACGATTAAGAATATACATTGTTGTTTATGTCAGATAATTTGTTTTTGGCACAACAATGTTGAATCGACTGGAATAAAATTATGTAGACATACACCATTCCAGTCTGCTGGACGTGAATCATCATTTTTCTGGAATAATGTGAACGGGGCTTAAATAAATAAATACATAGTTATAATTACCGGCACGGTTCTTGAGCGCTCGGCGGAAGAGTGGGGATCGCTGTGCGCATCGTACACTTTATGACAAATAAAACGCACACCCGTTTATTATTTATTGGTCGTGAGATAAGTGCAGCAGGAGTAAAGAACAAATCCCGAGTGACGGCTATGACGCGATGCGCTACGGGCCAATCACTGCACTTTCCCCGCCCCGCGTCTCACTCATACCACCAAAGGGACCCAATAACTCACTTTTGCGTCAGCGCTCAAGAATCGTGCCGATGATAATACGTTTGGTCGAAGTACGGTAGTGTAAAGTTTAAAGGACGCGAATTTAATGAGTATTACGAAAGAAAAATGTTATTATAGTGGTTAGTCGGTTTAGTCGGCAGCTGTAGCGTTGTGAGTACTAAGGTATGGTTAAAACTAATCTGTAAAATTTAACAAGTTTTCAAATAACGAGTTCTTTGCGTCACCATTGAATTTTTGCGTCAACACTCTAGCAAAATACATCTGTATTCATGTTTTAATGCAATTGATAAGTCAGTCGATTTAAATCGCGGTAGATATCATAATTATTGTGAAACGTTGTATGAAAAAGTTTTGTTAATATTATAATATCGACGTTAACTATGAGCGCGCAAATAACTTCGTATCGGATTACACGAGCACCACATTTTGCGCTTCAAAAAGCCGAGCACGCATAGACGCACTTATTCCAACGAGTTCGCGCGGGGAGGCGTGTTCACAGAACACTAATACTCCTAGCGGAGTGTTTGACGGCTCGCACTTATACACACGTCGAAAAAGCGGCTGTGGCAAGAGGCACGGCCTCTACGCGCTTCCAATAATGAGTTTTTTATCCGCTGTGGTAAGTATAATGTCAAACTGTTTCATAAAAAAACAAGATGGCAGCGATAGTTCCGATTTTAGCCACGTGACAAAAGATCCATGTCAACTTTAGTGTTTCAGAACATGCAAAACTTTTTCATACAATGATCTTCTAAAGTCCATTTAGATTCTATACTTTTTGTATGCTACTGTAGTTCGTAAGTAGTGCAAATAATTCTATTTTTGTTAGTAATATCCCGATTTTTATTATATTCGCCCTTGAGTATTTAGTACATGGAGTCCTAAGTCGCCGTGGTAAAAAATGTCAACTGTAGCATTCATTTAAGGTTGCGTTCTAACCGAACCTTTAACTGGACTGCTTCATTGATCTTGTGGTGCAAGCGCGGCTGCTGAGGATGAGGTCCTGGGTGTTATTGAGGTTTCCATCAGGAATTTCTCATTAGCTCCCACGGAGTACAGATTTGTACCCGGTTTATGGCAATAGGAAATAGGTTTATGTATCCTATTGCATAGGTATTGGGTACACCTCTGCCTCACCCATAGTACAGGCGTGGTGTTTTGTTACGTATGAATGTGCGTATGAAATTGGTATTGTGCAGTTCGTTACTCCATTTGCTCACTACTCTGTGTCATACATTATACAACTGTATCAGAAATGTGTGTTGGTCATAATAGACACTCTTAAAGCAAAAGAAAAGATCATGTGTAATAAATTTGATACCCAGACGTAGAAATAGGCCCCTCCTAAACTCTATTTTACGCACAAATCGGGGTATCACTAAACTTCTTAGTTCACAACTCTCATATCTTACAATCATCCCTGTCCATCCGTTTCTGCGATGTCCACGGGACTCTAAACTTCACCTAACGTTAGTCAGTAGGTGCTCTCATCGATGGTGGACATTTTCCCGTAAGACATTGAATTTGCAACCTTCGGCGTATCACCGAAGCTTGATAGTCGAACAGCAAGTTCAATGTACCCACGACGATCTACATAGTTGTGCAAAAACCAGTATACACTGAACTCTCGTTGTTCTGCAAGTTCATACAAAGCAAGGTCTGGTTATACTGGATGTTTGTCGTGTGTCTTACGGCATTTGAAATTTCCACCATCGTCATTTCTAAGTCCACTGTACGTCGGTTCAATAGTAATATTAGCGAAAAGACTGACAAATGTGAACGAAATCAAACGGAATCGACGGTCACGTGCAAAATTATGATTAATTATGAATTATTCAATCACATAGACTTATTTAATTACATAGTTATAACTACCATGTTGTATATTTAAATAAAAAATTAAATTATTTTATGTGTTTTGTTTTATATTTACCCTTAAGTAATCATCATCGAAAGAGAAAGGAATATATCCCATTGTGACGTCTAACAGGGAAGAATGGAAAAAGAAAAGGTGTTGCGCCGACCCCAAGTAGAATGGGATAAGGGCAGGAGGATGATGATGACCATCATCATCATCTCCTTCATTTCCTGTTCAGTTTTATCTTATAGCCTCTGACACCACAGCCTGTTTTGCTGATTGGAAATCATCAAATGACTCCTGCTCTGGATGGAGCGGAAGCGAGTGTCAGACTTGTACACACGGCTACACATCAAGCTATACAAAACCAGTTAATCTTGGCCTCACTTTACTAGATATTTTCGCACAATGAACGATCAGATTATACTGGTTTTGTATAGCTTGATGTGTAGCCGTGTGTACAGGCTAAAACCCACCTATGTTCCTTCTTAGCCCTTTGTGTTCCAGGGCTGCCCCTGTCTCTTTCAAACTGTCCCGCAGCCCCGGAAGACGACGACCCTTGACGGACCCCTTGCATTTTGCTACCAGCTCTCTTAGGCATGCGTGGAACCGAAAAATAACAAAAAATATATTTCAGTTTGTCAGTTGTCCAATTTAATACGCATTTAGAAAAAAAATTAAATAAACACCTTATAAAAAAATATACTATAGTTCACAAAATCATTGTGTTCGACTGTGATGTAATGAATGACTTTTGCTGCATATGTTCAATCGGCTCTTGTATTTTGACCATTCAAATGGGTACTTGACATTTTTTTTTCTTACAAATGATCTGGAAACAGTAAATAAAAAAATAAGCAAAAGTAAAAAAAAACTAGTGTAATATTAAAAAATGGCTTAGTTTTAACCGATTGAAAATTACTTGCTAAACAAGGACAGCGCTATGAAGATGTGACGTCATAACTCATACCACCATAGTTTACATAGTACAAAAGGCCGTTTCGCGCGACAAGGATAGAAAATGCCCCCACCAAAAACTTCTATAGCATGTAGCTACACCATTTTTTATCGATAATATCACTTTTTTTACACGTCGTGTTATATCTGTTAGTTCTTTGAAATAACGTAACATTTTCGTGAATTTTATCAGAAGTAAAATAACCAATTATATGTTTTAAAGATTATAAAGGCCCACTTACTCGAGCCGCCCTTCTCACACGACGTGCCCTCTATAAGAGTAGAAGTGGGAGCAGTCAGGACCCTGAAGTTAACCACATTGAAGTCCATGGTCTCGTACAGGAACCGCGACTGTCTGTCGCTCAGGATCCAGAGATTGCCTTGGTTATCTGCCTGGATTCACGAAAAATTGTAGAAAAGTGGTTAGTTTGTGTTATGTATGTGGGGTAGATTTAAGTAATGAGCCAATAAACCAGTCTGCGTTGAGTAGCCTTGTATCATTGACGTGTCCCGTATATAACACTGGCGACGAGCGATTTTGTTACCGATACCCTACGCGTGTGAACATTTTGTTAAAAATGCCAATTGGACGAATAGAACCGTTTGATTTAGCGAGTAATAATTGGGATGCGTATGTTCGACGGGTCAACCAATTTATTACACTGAACAATATCGACGAAAAGTTAAAGTTAGCAACTTTAGTGACGGTAGTAGGCGCGGAGTGCTACGAGTTGATGTGTGATTTGTGTTCACCCGACACCCCAGAATCAAAAACTTTTGACCACGTGGTTGCACTAGTAAAGGAGCACCTGGAACCAGACAGGTCGGAAATCGCCGAGAGGCACATATTTCGGCAAAGATTACAAAGGCAGGGTGAAAATATTCGTGAATACCTACAAGCACTAAAACATTTAGCTAAAACGTGCAACTTCGGCGCATGTTTGGAAGTGTGCCTACGAGACCAATTTGTATCGGGGCTGAACGAAGAAGACATGAGGTCAAGGATCTTCGCAGAACGAGGAATTAGCTACAAGCGCGCCGTGGAGTTGGCGCTGGCGCTGGAGGCGGCGGAGCGGCACGCAGCAATGGCGGGTGCTTCGGCTGGCGCAGCGGCCACGCGGCCCGGCGCCGGTGGTGGCGCGCCTGTGCCATCGCAGCAGGATGACGACGGTTTGCATCGGATCAGCGCGAGTGCGGGCGCATCGCGCGGCGGCCGGGCCGGCGCAGGGGGCGGCGCAGGCTCGGGTCGTGCGCAGGCGCCGCGCACGTGTTCGCGATGTGGAAAATCGGGCCATTCCGAGGCCAAATGTCGGTTCAAGCAATATAGTTGTGATGTGTGTGGTGAAAAAGGCCATTTAAAAGCAGTGTGTGTTAAAAATAAGAACACAAAAAGTTCGAAAAGTCAGTTTTTTTTAAATGACTCGGACTCGGAAGATGACATTTGTAACTTCTACAATTTGGTGGTTAACAATGATGGTGATGGACCGTACTACGCAAATTTGATGGTAGAAAATGTTAAATGTAGATTCGAAATAGACACTGGAAGCAAAATATCAGTAATTTCAAAATGTTACTATGACAATAATTTTAAAAACGTTCCAATCGAGAATAAACTGTTATCTTTGAAATCGTATACGGGTGACGTCATCGAGACCATCGGTTATATTGTAGTTAACGTAGTATGTGGTAAGCAACATGCAAAACTAAAGTTATACGTTATTGATAACGGCGGCCCGCCGTTAATGGGCCGTACTTGGATCAAGTATTTAAAGTTAGCTGTTGTGGAATGCTACAATATGACCGATGAAAACTCACTGGCGGCATCGTTACGAGACATGTTTCCAGAGGTTTTTGCTGAAGGTTTAGGCACATTTAAAACTAAATTTCAATTATATTTAAAGGATGACACACCAGTATTTGTAAAAGCACGGTCAATGCCACTGGCCTTACGCCAGCGAGTGGAACAGGAGCTCGAGCGGCTGCAGGGGGAAGGGGTCATCTATAAAGTGGAGCGATCCGACTACGGCACTCCTATAGTGCCGGTGGTTAAAGCTAATGGTAGTATAAGACTGTGTGGTGATTATAAAGTAACGATAAATCCACTTTTGAAAGATTACCACTACCCGCTGCCCCGCATTGAGGACTTGTTCGCAGCTTTATGTGGGGGAGAGGAGTATAGCAAACTAGACTTATCAAACGCTTTCCAACAGTGTATTTTACATGAGGATTCTCAACCGATTACGGCAATCACAACTCACGTTGGCACTTTTGTATATAGGAGAGTACCATTCGGTATTAAATGCATACCAGAAAATTTCCAAAAAATTATGGAAGAAACTTTAAGTGGATTGCTGTCAACGGCGGTTTTTGCGGATGACATTTGCGTTACTGGTAAAGATAAAACCACACACTTAGCCAATTTAAAAGCGGTGCTACAAAGGCTCAATCAGGTTGGTTTGAGAATTAATTTTGCAAAGTGTGATTTCTTTAAAAGCAGTGTTACCTATTTGGGCTATAAAATTGATAAGTTTGGGTTACATACAGATAGTAAAAAAATTGACGCCATTGTAGCAGCGCCCGAACCTACAAATGTTACACAGCTCAAGAGCTTCATGGGACTTGTAAATTTTTATTCTAAGTTTTGTGTCAATATGAGCGATATTTTAAAGCCCCTATATTGTATGTTAAAGAAAAATGTTGAATGGCAATGGACTGAAGAGTGCAGTAGGGCTTTTACAAAGATAAAAAAGGTGTTGAGCCACGCACCTGTTTTAGCACATTACGATGAAAGTCTACCGTTAATTCTATCAGTAGACAGCAGCGCCTATGGCGTGGGCGCGGTATTGACACAGCGCCACGCGGACGGCTGCGAGCGCCCGGTGTGTTGTGCTTCACGGACGCTTAACTCGGCCGAAGTCAATTACTCGCAGTTAGATAAGGAGGCGCTCGCTATTGTATTTGGTGTAACTAAGCACCATCAGTATGTTTATGGCAGACATTTCACACTTCGTAGTGATCACCGTCCCTTAAGTTACATTTTCGGTAAAAATAAAGGAATACCAATGACCGCTGCCAGCCGCTTACAGCGTTACGCTGTTAAGTTGGCTGCTTACGACTTTAATATTGAATTCGTAACATCATCAAAAAACTGTTTTGCTGACGCTCTTTCTCGTCTTCCTTTGGACTTGACAAAGCGTCAAGTTAGAGGTAAAGGTGAAGAAGGTAGCTATTTAAATTACGCGCAAGAACATTTTCCAATCTGTTTTAAAGATATTAAAACTGAAACTCGGAAGGACGCGTTATTAAGTAAAATATACGGATTTATAATGCACGGGTGGCCCACTGATAAATCGGTTGATAAAATAGAAAATGCTTACTTCCATAGAAGGGATAACTTGCATATTGATCAAGGCTGTATAATATGGGGTTATCGTATAGTCATACCAAGATCGTTACGAGATTTAGTTTTGAATGAGATTCACGACGGGCACCCCGGAATCGTCAAAATGAAACAAATCGCGCGTAATTACGTATGGTGGGAGAATATCGATGCAGACATCGAACGCGTGTCGGGCGAATGTGTTGCTTGCAGGGAACTACGGCCCGCGCCCCCCGCAGCGCCACTACATTCGTGGCCGTGGCCGGCAGAGCCGTGGTCACGTCTGCACCTAGATTTTCTCGGCCCATTTAATAATAAATATTTTTTTGTACTGATTGACGCACATTCTAAGTGGATAGAAGTGGAGCCTGTAAGCACGACGTCAGCTACTATTGTCATTGACTGTTTACGACGGTTGTTTGCACGTTTCGGATTGCCTAAACGCTTGGTGAGCGACAATGGGCCACCTTTCTCATCCTTTGAGTTTGCTCAATATTTAGAACGCAACGGTATTAAACATACTTTAATACCCCCGTATCATCCCTCTAGCAACGGAGCAGCGGAAAATGCAGTGCGATCCGTTAAACGTATTCTCAAAAAGGCACAACTAGAACGGGAAGATTTTAATACCGCGTTAAATCGATTTCTATTTATGTATAGGAATACGGAACAAAGCACCACCGGAATCGAACCGGCGGTAGCCCTTATAGGTAGGCGATTACGCGGCCGTCTTGATTTACTTCGGTCTGACACAGCGGAGCGTGTGCGCAGCGACCAGTTGCGGCGCGAAGATAGCCACAAACGACCGCTGCGGACGCTGGCTCAACAAGAACCAGTCATGATACGAGATTATACGAAATCAAATCGTAAGTGGACTGAGGGTGTTGTGACCGAGCGTACGGGGCCAGTATCCTATACGGTGAAAACGAGTGCCGATCAGACTCATAAGAGGCATATTGATCAGCTTCAAGCTCGAAAATCGCGGCATTCTTTGAGTAAGGCAATTGACGTTACGTCTTGTGATCAAAATAACAGCAAATCACTTCCTACAGAGCAATCACTTTCTAAGGGCGATACGGACGACAAAGATGAATTCTTTGATAGTGTGGGGGAGGGAGCGGGGAACGCGGTCCAGTCACCACGGTCAACCCCGCCGTCCTCACCTGCGGCTGATAACACTTGTCGCGTGCGCAGGAAAGCGGCTATTCGTTGCCAAGAAATTCTTAAAAAGATGTGAACACATTGTATTCTTAATAGGTTTCTGAATTGTTATTTCTACGCTCTTAACATTGCAACACTAACATATAAATATAAATTTATTCTTATTCTTATTTATTCTTATATTGTTTGGTTTTAATTTATGTATATTTTCACAACTGTTCTCATGTTTGTGTATGATATTATTGATTAAGATTTGTGTACGAAATTTGGGTGGGAAAAGTGTTATGTATGTGGGGTAGATTTAAGTAATGAGCCAATAAACCAGTCTGCGTTGAGTAGCCTTGTATCATTGACGTGTCCCGTATATAACAGTTTGGAATATGGTTTAGTGTACTGGGAGGAAATGGCTTTAACAGGCTCATCATCATAAGAAGATGTGTCCACTGCTGGACAAAGGCCACTTCCATAGACCGCCATAACGAATGGTAACCTGCTGCTTGCATCCACCGGTTGCCCACGATTCCAACGCCAGGCGCACACCTAAACCGTTATCAGCCGATCTTTATGCCCGGTTTTCAAAAAAGCAGAGACGAGCGAAGAGGAAATGTGCCAAATTCGACCAATCACAGGCAGGGCGAAAGACACCAGATGTAAATTTTAACTTATGTGATTGTCCGATTTCCGCACAATCTTCTCTCGTCTCCGCTTTGGTGGAAACCGGGCCTAACAGACTCATCACCATTAGCCAGAAGATGATGTCCACTGCTGGACAAAGGCCTCTTCCATAGAGCGCCATAACTAATGCCAACCTGCTGCTTGCATCCACCAGTTGCTCGCGACTCCTACACCTAGTTTCGAAAGAGATACCGCGGCCTCGACACAAAGGGCTAAGAACGAACATGAGTGGTTTTTAGGAGAATACGCACATCAGAATTTAATCTAATTATGAAGATACATACTTTGACGTCATTAGGAAATTCCATTACATTGCAGTCGCTGAGAATCAATGGGACATTTTCAGGGCTAAATTCTTTGTTCATGTTCCAGCATCCTAAACCATTTTTGCAGACCTGTTGAAGAAGTAAATTAATCAAAAAGTTCAGAATGGGAGAGCCTAGGTGTAGGTAAGTCCATTACCAGTATTTACCAGACAAAGACCTGTGATCGATTAGCACGTGTACAATAATTTCATCTCATAAAGAATGAGCATTTTATTGACGAATAATGTTACATTATTGTTTATTTTTTTATTACAGCGAATTTTATGACTGAAATACTTTCCTTGTACAAGTTAACGAGTTCGTTTAGCTCATGTCTTTTATAGGCGTCATTTGGTGGGGAGAGAAGCCCGGCTCAACGAAATCGATCTCCAAACGGTGGTGGGGGGGGGGGGGTCTAAAATATCTCTCATGAATAAAGGATGACCCCTAACCCGCAATGCGGTGTCTAAAATTCTAATCTAAGAGCGTAATCATGATATAGCAATAAGCTAGCTTATTTGTTGAATTAATAACCTGGGTGTAAAACATCACGTTAGTAGATGGATCTATATCGCAGGCTGTAGCTTGTGACTTGGGACCTCTGTCACCAATTATCTGGAAAGAAGAATAAACCGTGAAATATTTTGGGTAGATACTTGAACGAAAATGAGCTTTGTTCAGTTCGACTCAATATAGATCGTCACGATAAGAAGAAATCTGTTTATCTAGATTCGTCGTCGGATTCAAATAAGCACATTCTAGTGAAATGAGGAATAGGAATAATCCTATTCAGATTGGTGGTGTCTTTAAAGACACCACAAATATCTTCCCAGCGGGAATTCATGCATTGCCTCAAACCAAACTATGTCCCACAATTAAGGATGCCACAATGCTGCCAGATGGCCAGTATTGCCCATACCGGGTTAGTTAAAATAATTTGTAAATCCCCGGCTGCCATATATTAAATCTTTGGCAGTCGTTACAGGTGGACCTGAAAGTCTGATAACCAGACTTACCAAAGAGTATCGTATTGCCCAGTATTGACTGGGCTGTGGAGGTCAGATAAGCAGTCGATCCATGTAAAATTCTGGTATTCTGCTGCATCCGGTAAGACTGGAAGCCGACCTCAACATATTCGGGAAAAGGCTAGGCAGATGATGATCATGAAATCGCGCAACAATACCTCTACTCCATTGAATATGTCTTCTTGTGGGGCATTCTTATTTCTTAACAGTTTGGTGGACATGCTAAAGAGCTTAGTGCTTGAAGTGGGGTGCAGGTACAAAGTGGAGTAACTGAAAGTTGAATTTATAAGATTTAAAGGAAGCTAAAAGCATTTTAAAGCTTTGAGTGCTATACAGGCGTTCCCAACTAGTGATGTGCCTGGTGGCAATATTGCCACTACCGGTAAAATACCAAAATTGCCAGCAGTATTGGAAATATTGCCAAAGTTGCCGGTCAATGTAGATTAGGGCCTATAAATGCTAAATTATAAGTGTATTACATGGTTTCCGTACTTAATTTGACTTATGATTAAGAAATATTCCCCGAATATTTTCACTCCCGGCAATCTTGCCACCAAAATTCCCGCTTGGGGAATATTGCCGACAACGGCACATCTCTATTCCCAACCGTACCTACGCCATTTATTCGAAAAGCTCTCGTACTTACATCAAATATTTTTTAGATAGTCAGGAGCGCAATGATCGTTTATTATAGTAAAGAACATATAGACAGATCTGAGAAACCTCCTGAGTCTGATAGACAGCCATATAGGATATATAAGTAACTGTTTAAATAAATAATAGGCTGGAAAGGGTATGACAAAATGTTATCGTATTTAAAAAGCATTCGCTTATTTTCGTTGAGTTGAGAAGACTATCCAATTTGCAAGTTCTTGTTACACGTTCAAAAATGGTCATGGATTCCCAGATTCTACCTACAATTAGTTGAACCAGTATTTTGGTAGTAGCTACATTGGTAGGCTGAAAAAATCAACTCACCCATCCTTATTTGGCTGCGACAAAGTTGCAGAAGACACTCCATCACTCCAATAGAAGTCGATCCCTCCAACTGAGTAGACCCCAGCATGAGGGTCAAAATGGAAGTAAGGGTTCTGAACCCGCCACGCCTCGTCATCCTTCATACTGTACACTATGACCGCGTTTGATCCCATGTCTGTGATATATGCGAAGGTTCCTGTCCCGCAGTTACCGCCTACTGTTTCAACAGTCTGAAATCAAACCATCTGAGTTGTTTCTGTCCCTACTCAGACTCAATTTTCGTTTGCATGACCAAAGAAGAAGATGGTTGGATTGTTTGACAAATGGTATGAAATAAAACAGAGTCAATAATGCTGTGACGAACCATCATCTTCTTGCCCTTGTCCCATTCTATTTGGGGTCGGCGCAACACGTTTTCTTCTTCCATTTTTCCCTGTCAGACTACACGGGCCACGGCATAATCATTCACTGTGTCGAATACTCACGAGAAAGAAAAAAACATATTGCGTCGGCCTCAAGTACTATATGCTGTGACGTTCTGGCTACAACGTAACACGTAGCCTCCGAGAAGCTTCCTGAAACGATGGGCCTATAGTGAAATTTGAAAGTTCCACTTTTGCTGCTGGGACGGAGACGTCCCTATATGAAACGGAACGGGAGGAGGGTCCCCAATTCTTTTAACCCATACCCGAACGATTGCGCTGCAGGCCGCCTACAGCAAGTGACTACAAAAGCTCAGACACAGTCAACTTATAATTATACTTGGTCTACTTACAATGCTAGTCAGCATGGATGTATCAGTCAATATATTTGATGGAATGTTATACTTCTTGATCAGTTTGTCCGTAGTCAAGTCGAACACAAGAATGGCCGGATCTGTTACTTGTTTCACATCCGCTGTGGAATTCATTTTTTCTTAGAGAATCATAGGATGACCACAGTGGACCAACGTAAGAAATCTTATATCTTCCCAGGTAGTATCTTACGCCCGCGCCAGTATCATCCTATTATAACAAAACCAATGTTGGTACCTAGTCTTCGCACTAGGTGGACCGATAACTTGGTGAAGGCTGAGGAAATTAGCTGGATGCGACAAGCACACCGATGGTGACGCTAGGGGGAGGCCTATGTCCTGCTGTAGGATGTTACTCAGCTGGTATGATGAATAAGACTTGCGGTACCTAATCGCCACAGTGGATAGATGTGCCATTCATGAATTTTAAGTAGGTACCTTGATTTTTTAGGACAGAGGAATCAACACAACACAAATCACAAATCACACACATCACAAATCTATAAAATACTTCTGTGTTTCATCTTTTAGATTGAGCTCCCGTTGAACTTCAGGTTGCGGTCAAAAATCAAAGTCGTCTTTTTCTAATATAACTAAATGTTTAAGTACAATAGATTAAAGATCACTTACTAGCCATATCGGTGACTCCATTATCTACAACCCAAAGACGATTGCACTTATCCACATGCACCCTGAAGGTGCAGACGACAGTACTGTTGGAGGTCACACCACCCTCGCGGCTAAGACATGCGTCATTCCAGTTGGGGTATGGATGGAGAGGTGCATCTTGAGGATCGCTCAGATAGACATAGTTCAGGGAAGAAGGGACGCCTAGTTGTGAAAATAACTCTGATTAGGATCTAGGCTGAAGGTACTTAGTTCGGAAGAAGAGTATTGAATTAGTACTGGACATGGTCCGACGCCAGTGCGTCACTAAAGCATTGAGAAAATATAACAGTTTCGGATAGCTTGGTGTGACTATGTAAGTACCTCTAACTACCTGAGGTTCATAAAAAATCGACACTGAAGTTTTTGAATCTAGTCAACATGAACAGATGGGACATGATGTGTTCAACACATTATGTCCCATTTAATGAGATTCTTCACGACGCGATAGTGGTGATAAGTCGCCTCTTTGAGGAGTGGCTGGAGTGGCGCCACGGCACCATCACCTTCCATAAGACGCAGGTCCTCACCGGATACGGTTGTTTTGGGAGGTACCTGCACCGAATCAGGCGGGAGGGAACACCCGGATGCTGTCACTGCGAGGATCGGCCGGAAGACACGGTGGAGCATACCGTGGAGGTATGCTCCGCTTGTGCGGAGCCCCACCGTGTTCTCGTAGCGACGATTGGTGGTGGCGCCCTCTCGCGTCTGGCCCTGGTTCAAGCCATACACCAGGGCGAGAGGGAATGGGACGCCGTCGCCTTCTACTGCGAAGCAGTGATGCTAGCGAAGGAGGTGGCGGAACGTGAGAGAGAGAGAACCTCTCGTCCCAGCCGCCGCGGGAGATGCTCCTGCCGTCGGGAGCCACCCGGGCCACGTGATGGCTTCCGGCCACTGTAGACGCGGGCGGAACGGTAAGTAATGGGCTAGCTCACCGTCCGTCTGTCCTGTGAAGACGACAGGCCATGTCCACGGTGCGTTCGTGTTCGAAGCGCACCTCAAAGAGATGACAGCAACATTGCAGAAGCCCGCAAGGCCGACGCCACCGGGGCTGCGGGTTTTTCGTTAGCTCTAGAGATAGGTACCGTGGCCCCGGACACAAAGGGCTAGAAGGAACATGGGTGGTGTTTAGTCAGTAGAAGTCTGTCACTGCCTTCCGCTCCGCCCAGAGCGGAAGGAGTCATTTGATGATTTTCCACCATCCAAAAAAGGGGTATCTTCTAACACTGCGTTTTTTCAAAAAATCATAAGTAAAAAAAAGATCTAGCCTGGTCTCCACCGTGGTATTGTTATGAACAATTTGTCGTTCCACCTCGCTATTCCAGTCGGCATGTTATTTGTGGGTATATACGACCTATTGACAAGAGATGATTTTCTGTTTATGCAGTCGGGGCAATCATCGCAGTCCCATGCGAAGTCAATAAACTTCCATTGAAATTTTGGAGGTAACAGTGCAGACGCCTGATATAAAATCAAAAGAATCAGAATTAGGGACTTAGACATATTGTTGCTAACGGTATTTGTTTGTACTTTTACAATTTTTATTTGATTTTTCACATTTTAAGCTTGACGTTTAGAAAATACTGGCATTGTTAGATTGTGCTTTGATGATAGAAATGTTGATAGCCACGGAGGTGATAACTGCTCTGAGGTTCACCAAAAAGGAAGGTTACCTATTTTTTTTAAAGGTTTAGGATAGAATTTCCGTTAAGGGCCGTCGCTTAGGAAGTTCATATTTTATTGCCCCCCTATAACCATCAACTCGACGAAGAAGATTAACGAATGGTAGATCCCATTACTTACTCGACATGCTTGTGTGTGGGCCCGCTCTGCTCGTTTAAAGTTTCGCGCTTTCAATGGATGTCCCTGTCTTTTGTATGACAAATCTATAAAATACCCCGTGGCCTTAAATGAATAGGAGGAATACACTTTATTGAAGTCGAATTCTCTCGTGATAATAAATAAGCTACAACATAGTTAAAAAGTGAAAGTTGAGAAATGTTTTACGGTAACATCACGTAACATGGTGAAATAACTAAACGTGTCAAACGTCAAATTGAGTTTCGTTTCAAGCTAGAAACCTAATTGAATCTTTAGCATAAACTTTCCACCTACTCTATTTTCACTGTAAATTTAGCTGTACTATCTCCGTCACGCTTGTCTCATGCCCAAAAACCAGTGGACTTCCGACGACTTCCGTGGAAAAACACTCAATTGCGCCAGCCAGATGTCACGCAAATAATGTGTTGTTCAATAATCCAATTTATTAATTGAAAGAATCTATCGAATGACGTCCAGAGGCCTTGCCGTGTTGTTATCAGGAAGTGCATCAGTTAATTAAGCGATAAAATGTCTACAGAAAACGAAGAACCTGTAAATATCAATGGTACAGTGAACGCAGAGGCGAGTAAAGAAAAGCGGATAGGCTGCGCGCATTACAAACGTCGAGCTAAGTTCGTGGTAAGTGCTAGATCATTATCAATATTAGTTAATTATTTTGGTTCGTGTGCGAAATCCGGGAACAAAACAGTCGCGGTCTATATATAAACAACATCGCAGAAGTCTTGAGACGGTGACATGCGAATTTCCGAAACAATAAAAGTCAACGAACTGGAGGGCGCGCATCATGCGTTATTATTGCGGTGAAATAAACGAAGCAGTCGTAAATGTTTCCCCAAATATCCTTATACAATATGCCATTGTATAGGCATGATAGCACTCAGTTATTGATAGTAATATTGACCTCTTTTACAACTTTATCTAAAGTTCAGATTCAAAGATTTGCTTCTACAGTTTGGTACTGACATAATTTTATATTTAGAACATTGAATTTGAAATGGTGAAGAGTTCTTTGTTTGCTACAGGCACAAAGTCTAAAATGGGTTTTTAGAATGTACCGGAAGATTATGAGTCACTAATGTTTTGACTCTCTCCCTTACTTAGTTGCCTAGGGATAGGTTTTCTATTAAAGTATTATTCAAGTATCGGAGCTGAGCAAATACACTAAAATGGGGGAAAACAGTAAACAATCTAGTTACATAGATTAGATAATTTTCAAAATGCTTCAAAGAAATACAAAGTGAAAGTCACCAAATGCTGACATCATAAAAGGAGAATGCTTAATTTAGTATGAAAGTTTGGCTGTTCTTGTATCTCAACTGAATTTTTGGTACATACAATGTAGGATAGGAATTGTACTCAGGCTTAGGTAAATGAAAAATCAAATGTATTCTTGATGGCATTTATTATAAACTGATGATGGTGACAATCTGAGGTGACAATTCACTCTTTTTTTTCTTTAAATTAGATTTTTGCATAAAAATAGAAAAGTTGCAGATACAACCTGTTTTATAAAATTTTCCTTTTAATTAATTCAAATTTCTTCACAACTGGTACACCTTTCACTACCCCTTAGGAGATTACAAAAGTGATGTGATTGTCAAATAATACATAATTAATAAACAAATAACATTTTCAGACACCATGCTGTAACAAAGTTTATGTTTGCCGATATTGTCACGATGAGAACGAACAGCATTACTTCAACCGGAAGTCGGTCACGGAGCTCATATGCACAGAGTGTGACAAGAGGCAAAAAGTGCAAGAGGAGTGCGAGAATTGTGGAGTACGGTTCGGAAAGGTTAGTTATCTTGCAATATAATAATGTAATATTTTTGATTGATAAAATATTAAGGGAAATCCCATAAGAGCTTATACCACAGATTACAGATACTACACTCCATGTACTTACGCGCGCTAACTACCTACCGGGCGCCGGTCTATCGTAGCCCAATTGGCAGTGGGTTGTCAACAGCCGCGCGGCGCGTATACGCATAATTATTATAATATTTCGGTCGACTTGAGTTTTCAAATCTTAAGAAATGGCTACTTCTGGTGCATTGTGTGCAGTGGATGGATGTAGATCCAGCAAGAGAAGAGATAAAAATTTATCTTTTTTCGGTTTTCCTCGTGATACAGAAATGTAACTTTTATTTTGTTACTAGTGACCCGCTCCGGCTTCGCACTGGTGCAAAAATGGTATTAAAACCTTCCTCTTGAATCACTCTATCTATTAAAAAAACCCGCATCATAATCCGTTGCGTAGTTTTAAAGATTTAAGCATACAAAGGGACATAGGGACAGAGAAAGCGACTTTGTTTTATACTATGTAGTGATAGTGATGAAAAAATGTACTTAGGTACCTACAATTGTTTAATTAAATGATAAATGTTGTTTATTTTATAAATAGGTTTAAATTACAAACACTTTTACAAGCCACAAAAAATTCGGTCGTTTATAAAATAGTTGTAGGTAGGTACTTACATTTTTTCATCGACGATGTTTCGTTTCGAATTCGATGTTTTTAAATATACCCACGAAACAGGAGAAATTCCTAGCGTAGGACAATGTTTTAAAAAAGACAATATTTTCTTTCTTTTTACTAGATTATATTTAATTTCACTTGTTCCGTTGTCTGTCTGTAGTAAAATCTTGCTAATTTTTAACTGCCCGGCTTCCGATTGAGCGGATGCAATCGTAAGAGTAGGTATATGAATATCGCGTGACAATGCATTATTATGATGACATGGAGCTCATCTAATGATGGTCATAGGAACAGTATGCTGTTAGAATAAAGTTCTAATCAGCTTGCACTACAAAGCGGTTGTTACGTCTTTCGCTGCGGCCGAATAGTGCGAAATTAGTGGTATTTTGCGATTACAAAAAAACTATTGATTAGACTAAAAAAGTAAAACATTATGATTTTAGTATGCTGCTTGTAGAATTAATTGACAAAAAAAAAAACAGAACATGACATGTTTTTTAGTATGGTTTTTACACGTTAAAAGATTTTTTTAGAGGTATCTTCGTGTTTTTTTTCTATCGAGCAAAGTTAGTTGTATTATGTTTTCACATCACAATGTTACTAGCATATATCCTGAAGAATATCATATATTTTTCTGATTTTGTTTACTGCAGTGAATTACTGCAATGAATAAAAATTTTTTATTTATATCGATTCCGTTTTACACTTATTTTTTAAACCAATTATAAATTCTGATACATTAAAAAACTTGTTTTATTTCATAAAGTATACTACAAATTCCTACTGACATCTTTGTCGACAGAGGCAGCCCTGGCAATTCACAATATCCACGCGGCAGCGCGCATCTACAAAGCAAAACTCACTTTAAGTTTGTAAGGTTAGGTGCATTTTCGTTCGCAGCGTCTATCGACTTGAAAGTGTAGGCTATTATAGCGGTAGGCATTGAACATTTTGTATTCAGAGTAGTATCTGGTAATCTGTGCTTATACTACCTCAAACGCGAGTTTTATAATGCGTAAAAGTATATGATTCACTGCAGTAATCAAAATCAGAAAAATATATGATATTCTTCAGGATATAATGCTAGTGACAGTGTGTTGTGAAAACATAATACAAGTAACTTTGCTCGATAGAAAAAAATCGCGAAGATACCTCTAAAAATTTCTTTTAACGAGTAAAAACCATACTAAAATACATGTCATCATTCTGATTTTTTTGCCAAATAATTCTACAAGCAACATAATAAAATCATATTGTTTTACTTTTTTAGTCCAATCCTTAGTTTTTTTGTAAATCGCAAAATACCACTAATTTCGCACTATTCGGCCGCAGCGAAAGACGTAACAACCGCTTTGTAGTGCAAGCTGATTAGAACTTTATTCTAACAGTATTTCAAGCGAAGTTTGAACCACCACAAATAGGGTTGCTAATCTGAGGTAGCATACGCTCATAATAGAAATTTATTAGTATTAGAATTTTTGTCTGCTGGAATGAAATTATCTCTAATTTGAATATTGGTTATTGTGCGGTTTACTAATAGATTGTGTTCTTCTTCTTATCGTGTGGGCAGTAAGGTCTAACGACCCTACACACCCTAGTGTCAGAGTTTCTAAACCGCCGCAAGGGCCTATGACATGGTTTCACGACCGCCACTTGGCGGCCGGGACCACCGGTTTATACGTGCCTTCCGAAGCACGGAACCATCTTTTTAACAGACAATCAGGTGATTCAAGCCTGCAATGTCCTAACCAAACTGGAAAAAACTTTACAAAGTATGCTTCCCGTGGGAATTGAACCCACGACCACCGGGTCACAAGGCAAGCGCCTAAACCACTCGACCACGGAGGCACTCGGCAGTTGTTGTGTATAGATTGTGTTGTGAACACTGCAATGCAATGATTGTTATGTGTGATTGTGAAACAAATTGGCCATTGTCTGTTTAAGGAAGTAAACAAATTGAGGGCATAAAGTGAAAATAATTGCGTTTGGCCCGAAATCTAGCCACACAAGCTCCAATTATATGTATTGACGCACTTGAAAACTCACAAGCATAATATTACAGGTTCGGTGTTTTGTCACACAAAAACATGTCTTGTTTGCCATTGTTAACTGACTTCAAAAAAGGAGGACTTTCTATGTAGGGCTTTCAATCCGGAGTTCCGGAGTTTCGGAGCGATTTTAAGCATTTTCAAATCCGGAGTTGGAATAGAACACCGGAGCGGAGTTGAAACCGGTTTCCAAAAACCATGTAAAGTTGCTTAAATGGCTGCCTATTCGACTCAGGAGGTCCCTCAGATCTCTCTGCATGCTATTCTCAATTATGAACGATCCACGTGCTCCCGATTATTTAAAAACTTATTTCAAAGTGTTGGGCAGTTGTCATAGTCGTAGTCTTCGAGCTTCCAAAAATCGCATTCTTCAAATTCCTTCACACGCGCGCTACCGCTTGGTATTAAAAAGCTGAAAGCAAATTCACTTTTAAAAGGAAAGTACGTAGCCACTATTTAAATCAGATCAAATAGCTCTCAATTATTATAAGTCAAACCATAGTAATAGGGGATCGGACTGGGTCAAAATAATATGATTCTGTTTAGTCCGTAAGTTAGATTATCGAAAAATATTGAATACGTGTTTTTTGTTTTATCAAATCAATAAAAAATGACGAAGATAAAACGCGTCAAAGATCTTGGAGTGGGGCTTGAAACGTCACTTGTGTCGTCAAAATGTACTATCATATGACGTCACACGAGTTTTCGAAGCACTGTATCGTCTTCATTTTAAGTTTACGTGAAAAAAGAAAAAATACGTGTCCAATAATTTTTGGAAATCTATCTGACGGACTAATTAGTTTTTTTTTGTCCGATCCCCTATTGCCTGTTAAGTTTTTCGTTTTTTATTTTGGTATTTGTTAAAATATTTATTAGTTTATTTTAATTTTATATTGTTTTTTTAAGTTATTTTGTATCCTACCACAATGTTGTCTTGATTAACTCTAAGGATGACTGGTAGAGAATCAACTAATAGTGATACATAGGCGGCGGACTCTATTGTGCGTAAAGTTTCAATAAATAAATAAATATTCATTGTTTAATTGAAATAAAATAGACTACGTAATGGACTAGGTCAAGCTGATTTAAATTATAACCTTTTATATAGTCTCCTTGTTAGAATAAGCTATACACGCATAAACACAGTAACTGAAGTTACTGTGGTTTCATTTACGAGGGCAGTATTAATATTGTCTCTTTTTAATAATCTCACAAATTGTCTAATTTTTTTGTAATTTGATGTGATACCAGATGTATTCTATCAAATATGTAACTTGAAACAGGTGGGGACCTGGTGACCTGTATTACAGGTGTTACTACCTACCACAGGCAACAGCGATCCACAACCAAAAATCGTTGGCTATATACTTTTTGTGTATAAATATTATTTGTATTTTTTGGCTTGTGGTGAGAAATAAACATATTTTATTTATTATTACCTTGGCCGGAGGCACCGTACGCATTTTAACTTATTAAAAGTCGTTATTTAATTTCTTACCAGATTTAATTTTAGGTTGCAAAAATACATGTACAGTGCGATCATATTACCTGGGCAGCTCTGAACATAGGCTTTGCGAAATTTAAAACTTGGGAATAAAACTGTTATTGCCAGATAAACCAATACTTAAACGATCAGAAAATATCTAATTTAAACAGTGAGAAATACAAATAAAAGAAATATCATAACACTTTTAAACATTCGTTGTAACAAAATGACCTGCACGAAGTTCGGAGCTGCCAAGATAATTTGATCGCACTGTACACACGAATAGAGAACCTCGTGCTTTTTGGAAGTCGGTTAAATAGTATAGAGTTTCTTAAAACACAAAGTAATAAATATAATCATTAATTTATTAAACCTTTAAATAATTTATCTGAATTGCACCAAGATACAGGCTGTGCCTAGTTTGGGACCCACTGTTGATCCTGTCAGTTTTCTGTTGTAACCTAAATAAACGAATTTGAGAATATTTTTCAATTCATCAATAATATTTTGTTTATTAAATATCACTTTAAATAATTGTTCTATGTCTAAAGTAGCTTTACAGATTTTATCCAAAACCAGATAAATAACATTATAATAAGTTATAATATAACGCGAGATCTAAAATCGCAAAAAGGAAATAGGAAAGGAAGGTGAAAATTTGAACTCACCAGCTCGCCTCTTTCATTTTCAGCTCCAACATGACGAATTTGTTTGATAAGTAGAATCACCACGGTTTCTTTCAGGGCCATTCGAACGCGTAAGTCAAAAGATTTTTGTTTCGGAAAAAACGCGAAGGACAGCGCAGCTCTATTCAGCGATCCTTCCGGCTTCGCCAGTCAAGTCATTATGTAGATTGTAGATTAACTGGTTATAATCAGTGAGCGATACCAGTCACCCCATATTAAATAAAATAGTAGAGTTACATTTTAACCAGAACTGCATGCTCTCGTATTATGTTTAATACTAAACCTAGTCCGCTACATGTGCGACTTAACTGTACATAAGTATCTATATTTATTTATTTATTGATTATATTTGGTCTATTGTTTTTTTATTTATTTAAATTCAAGGATTAAGCAAACAGTTCTTTTAAATTCATTTTATTCTGGGATTTTTGATTCACTTTATTAAATTAGAGGTTAAACTGTATGTAAACGAATCGTGATTAGCATTTGCAGTACATTGTGAACGGTAAGCAAAGCACTCTAACAATGTTTTACGCCACGGTTTACCTACTTTTCAGGGGTTTTAGACACTTGATGTATGCGGGCAATGTGTTAATTCACTAATATAATTATTGTGATTTATACAAAATATTGGGTTGCCGTCCTGTTTAACATTGGCTTCGTTTACGCATATATTTAAGGATGTCGTAGTATTAGGAATAAATCATGTAAAAAAGGCTTTAAAGATTTGTCGTTACAGTTACAGACAACTTTTTTACAAATATAAACGTGTAATAGACTAGTAGACGTTTACGACGACGTTTTTGACCGTTTAGAACTTTAGATAAACAGCAAGAAGCTTTGGATACAATATCCCTATCTTGCTATCTACAGTCAATTTTATAATTAATCGTAATGTCTTAAATTCCGCAGTACACATGCCTAATCTGTAACTTATTCGACGATGACGACAAGCGGCAGTATCATTGTGACGGCTGTGGCATCTGCCGTGTTGGTGGCAGGGACCGGTTCTTCCACTGCGAGCGCTGCAACATGTGCCTGCCGGTGCAACTGCAGCAAGTCGGACACAGGGTGAGACAAGTTGCAGTACATTGTTTATTCAGACAGATGACGGTATGCAGTAATGAAGAGTAAAAGATCCCTGCCAGAGTCTGTATTTCCTGATAGCTATAACCTAGGGGTCTTTAAGTCAAGAGTGAATAGGTTACTTCTAGGTAAGCGTGCTCCATCGTCGACCGCATCATCACTTTCCATCAGGTGAGATAGTGGTCAAACGCGAACCTATCAATAATAAAAAATAAAAAAAGTCTTGAAGACAATCACAAAGGTTGTCTTCAAGACTGATGTTAAAGGTTTGTGACTGTCCTCAACATTGAAGTGGCACTGGTGACTGAAAAGTTGTGTGGAAAGCGGTTGTCGTGATGAATGAGGAAAATATCGTGAGGAAGGTCTCGAATATGAATGTGGATGGGTATAAGAGTAGAGGAAGACCAAAGAAACGATGGATGGACTGTGTTAAGAGTGATATTGTAAGAGAGGAGGTGTCTCATGAGATGACAAGAAAACGGAGAGGTATGGAAGTGGAAGACATGCTACGCCGATCCCAAATAAATTGGGATAAGGGCAAGGGAATAGCGAAAGGCGTAAGGTAGGTCGCTCACATGGTGGGCTAAAGAATCTTGAATGAGGCTTTCATTCAGCAGAGGACCATGGTCCATGGCCAGTGGCCAGATATGGGTTTTAAAAATATTTTACTATTCTTTTTTCAATTTCCAGTGCGTCGAAAACGTATCCCGCTCGAACTGCCCCGTCTGTCTCGAAGATATCCACACATCCCGGATCCCGTGCCACATCCCGGACTGCGGGCACCTGCTGCACCGGCCCTGCTTCGAGCAGCTGCTGCACTCGGGCCACTACGCCTGTCCCACCTGCCAGACCAGCATGATTGATATGGCTAATGTGAGTAGTATCCCGATTTCTGCCAAGGGAACCATCCTGTTTTTGGAGTGTGGGAAATTATCAAATGACTCCTCCTGCTCTGGGGAGTGTCAGACTTCTACTGACTAAAAACCAACCATGTTCCTTCTTAGCCCTTAGTGCCGAGGCCGCGGTATCTCTTTCGAACAACCCGCAGCCCCGAAGGTGAAAGAACCAGCCCTTGTGCCGATATTTGGAGGAGGCCTATGTCCAGCAGTGGAGGTCTTTCGGCTGAAATGATGATGATGATGATGACCCCGCCAAGTCCCGCACTGTGGACACTACGCCTATCCCACCTGCCTGTACGTTTACTGGAACTTATCTGGAGATCTGGAATTGATGACAAGGACACTACAGTAGGGCCAATTTAATAGGTCACATTTGATATATTATGTCAGTTTTAGCTTCATAGAGAGGTGACCTGCTTAAAAACATCGATAAAATTGCGCAATGGCGCGACAAAGATTTTAATTTTATGCTAAAGGAGAATGCCAGCGGCACTATGGGCAAATGTACTCAATTCAACATTTTTGTGTCTTCATCAAATCATCTTTAAAATACTGGATGGCATGTCTAAATACTACCTCAGAAGATTGAACACAATAGACAATGGCATTTTCGAGATATTTACAAAAATGAAATGACTATGTTTGGGTTATGCTCAACCAAAAATTAGTTGAAAAAAACTATTTGAAAGGGACTGAATGGGATTACGAGTGAGCTTTGTGTCTTAAAAGCATACTTTTGTAAAATCTGTTACGGTTTAGCTATTTCAGGTGGCCCGTGTCTGGTGACCACCTGTGACTAACTCACCAAGTCTGACTGATTTAGATTTTGAGCATTTTAAAATAATATTCTCGCGTTTCATGAAATTGCAAAGCATGGAAGAAATCATTACTAAGATAATCAATCGCTCAGTGTTATTTGTAGATACTATTCAAATCTTAGGCCTAAAACACACACAAGCGACGAAAGGCGAAGGCGCGGCGCAGGCGTGGGACAGATACGGCGCAGACGCGATTTGAATTATATCAGAAGAGGCGTGGAACAGGCAAGAAACGTTCAGATGCGATTACAGATTGGTAAATACTGAGCATACCGTATCACAAGCGACGTGCCTGACTGCAAGCGACGCGGCGCAGGCAACGAAAAGGCGTGTCTGCGCCGCGTCGCTTCAGTATAATTCAAAAACGTCGCCTGCATACATTTTGTATGAAATCGTTTTGAAGCGGCGCACGCCTGCGCCGCGTCTGTTCCGCGCCTGCTGCCTTGCGTCGCTTGTGTATGTTTTAGGCCTTAAGGTAGTGGAAATCATGAAATTGTCTTTGTAAGTAGGGTGGAAAGGGAAAACACATAATACTAAATACAATAAATGAAAGAATGATTATTTCTGGACTTTATTTTATTCATCTAAAACTAGTGTATCCAAAAATGGAGCTGGAACACTAACATTGTTATAACGTCCCCAGCTTAAATAGGTACCATACTATGCACATAACATGCACACAGCAACCTTCAGTTCTTCTCCGTCCCAAAAGTTGTTATTCAAATGGATATTGCAGATCCGGGCACTCTAAGGAACATAATTATATTTTGTGGCGCCGCGCTGTATCAATAATCCTTTAACTATTGATGATACCAATATACGCTCATTATTGTTGCGTTTGGTGTGGCAGCAACACGTTTATATGTTTTTGAATTAACCTTATTAACAATCCATAATACTGGTCGACCAGGGTTCTGGCAGGAGGGGTGGCATTGGAATGTTAAAATCTTGTTCAATATGTGTCTGAGATCGGTTTTGGGTAGCAGAATCTTCCACTCAGTCAGCATCGTGAGTTTGTCTGGTTGCAGTTATCCAGCATGTTCGGCAAACGCTTTCCAGACGTGACTCCTGTAGATCAATACAATATATATAATATACTTGTTTATAATTTGACCAGCCTATAAATGTACAATCACTAGTAAGATAACAGTAAACAGTGTGGACTAGTGTAGTACGCAAGGGAATTCGTAGCTGATAGGCTAGAAAAACAAGCTAACGTCCTCAATCGTATGTGTATAAAAAATATTATATATTACCTGATGAGATAGTACCCCTCGCAGTAATAATTAATTATTTGTGGGCAGTCTAATGGCACTCGGTGAGTTCTTGATCTCAGTACGGAAACCCCACAGCCGTAGCAGACGGCCGTTTGTCTTACTGCAGGTGTCAACTGTCCCTGGGATGTGAGTGTATTTTGCAACAGTGTAACACACTCCTGACACAATGTGCCTTCGGTTGACAGCTGAAAAAAAACATATTTAAATAATTATATTTCTGTACAACTAATAAATGATAGATACCTACTACATACAATTAATATCCTCGAATACACACTGATTAAGATAAACCATCTTAGTTAATAAGTTGGTTATTAACAACACATCAGTATGAGGTTCCTACCTATTTAAGTTATATTAAAATCCGGTAACTCAACTGGTGAGGTGAGAAACTAACACACACATGGATTTTACTTTTGCCCTCTAAGATTTGTTATTTGGTACTTAAACATAAAAGTACAGTTCCTAAATAAAAAACACCATTCTACGTTAAAAGACAATGTTTACTCTTACCGGTGTTGGTGAGATCCAGACTCGTAAAATGTTCATGATGTTATTCGGAATCTCCGACAACATACGTCTGTGCATAAGTTGCGTTAGTCTCAAAGAGCAGTTGAAACATCGCACTACAGTTGCACTCGCCATGATCACAACACAAAAAGTCCTGTATTTAGTTATAAACAACACACACGGTGCAGCGGAAGCATGTTTATTGTCAATGGGTTGGCAGCATTAACGGAGTAACTAAAAGGTTCGACTCGAAGCACAATGTAACAAAACCAGCAAAAATAACATACCGTCATACTGTATTGTAAAAATATGACAAACGCACAATAAATGTTAATGTACCCGCACTACGAGTAACATAATCCCTAGTATTGTCAGTTGATAGTAAAAAATGGCGTACTATGACGTCGGAAATATAAAAGTACTCATTTATTGTTTGAAAAACCATCCCATTGTAAATAATCGTTAATACTTATTTAAAAAATGTATTTTTATTTTAGATATTTAATGCCGTTTTAGGTTTTGATACACAAGTCTTTTATCAAGAGTACTGTACGCGGGCATTCTCCTTTGGTTTTTTTCGACAGTTGTGGAGTTATTTGGACTCAGAGGTGGCGGCGACACCGATGCCGCCGGAATACGCAGATTACAAGGCCACTATACTCTGCAAGGATTGTCATAAGGTATGTAACACTGATTTAAAGTTTCTCATGTTTAAATACCTTTTGTACAAAGAAATAAAACGAAACGAAATTGAAAGGAAGTCGTCTATCTTGGTATGGACATGATGAAGAGGGATGAAACGTATGTAACTAAACTTTGACGGCACGGTTAGCGCAGTGGCTCAAGCAATGGACTGCCGCGCTGCGTGTCGCGGGTTCGATCCCCGCACGGAACAAATATTTGTATGACCTACAGATAGTTGTTCCGGGTCTGGGTATTTGTGTATGTGAGTTTAAATGTTTGTGAACGCACCCACGATACAGGAGAAATTCCTAGTGTGGGGCAACGTTTAAAAAAAAAAAAACAAAAATATAAAACGAAAAGAAATTGAAAGGAAGTCGTCTATCTTGGTATGGACATGATGAAGAGGGATGAAACGTATGTAACTAAAACAGTGTTGAATATAAATTTAGATGGATGAAGAGGGAGAAGAAGGTCAAAGAAAATATGACTGGATTGTTTGGGACTGATATGAAAGAGAAAAAAAAAAATATGCCGAGAGACGGGAAAATTGACTAAGAAAACGTGTTGCGCCGACCCCAAATAGATTTGGACAAGGACAGAAAGAAGATATGACTAAAAAATGTGACAAAATAGTTACAGTATAAATAAACGGTATCCTATTTTATTACAGCTATCGACGGTGAAATTTCACGTGGTAGGTCTGAAATGCCAGCACTGTGGCGCCTACAACACGTGCCAAACCAACGGATTTCATAAGTTAGTACCTTTTTTTTTGCATGGTGCGTATTCATAAAATGACTCCTCGGGAGTGTCAGACTTCTGCTGACTAAAAACCACCCATGTTCCTTCTTAGCCCTTAGTGTCGAGGCCGCGGTATCTCTTTCGAACAACCGGCAGCCCCGACGGGCGTCGGCCCTTGCGTACCTTACTTTGCCATATTTTAATAGACCAGTGTAAAAAACGCTAATCCATCGCTTTCAATCAGGCTAGATCGAGGTCAAGAGCAGGCCCATTTTGTAATAAAAAAATCATAAGGAACACAAATGTATACCTACAACTTCTGACTGACAATATTTGCTTAGAAAGCTATATTGGAGAGCTTTGCCCAGCAGTGGGTGGGACAGAGTGGGGTAAAAAGTGTTTGCTTCAATAGTGGCATTTATGCCTATGTCCTAGTTTCCGATTTTTAGTATGCTAGCATTCGAATTGAATACAATAAGACCGTACTTACTTCATTTTGCTACCAAACCAATCTTTTTTTTTTGGTGGGTGGAAAATCATCAAATGACCCCCCCCCCCCCCCCCGCTCTTGGGCAGAGCGAAGGGGAGTGTCAGACTTCTACTGACTAAAAACCGAACCCATTTTCCTTCTTTGCCCTTGTGCCGAGGCCACGTCATCTCGTACTAAAATCCGCGGCCCATCTGGTATTCCATTTTATACCCACATTCAATTTCTAGGGACGCATCAGGGTCAAACAGCCCTCAAGCGAGCGAGTCTTCCACTGCGACGTCAACGTCGACAAGTCGCAGCGGCTCCTCGTCCGCCACATTCCCCGAGCCGCGCGAGGACTCGCACGACCAGGAACTACCGCGAGCTAACCCTCTCGATGAGCCGCCCCAGGCTTGACACGTCATGTAGGCACACGCTTGCAAGCCACGACTAATCGCAACACTAGTCGCACGATCAGTCGTACGACAAGTCGAGAGTCGCGAGACACGTCGTGATGTTCGGTGGGAAGAACGCAGGCTTGATGAATGGTGATTTTATTCATGTTATCCTTATTTTTGATTCTACAAAAGGTAATCGTCCAAACTGGCAATTTTATTTGTCTACACTGGCAAGATTAAATATCTTGTCAATTATATTTATTTTAATTAATTAATAAAATATTATATTTTTTGTAAATATATGTCGGACATTTTTTTCAAATCAAATCAAATTCATTTATTTTGTGAACACAGGGTACAGAAGATGTTATAATAAATTAGACCCGAGCTGAGTCAAAAGGCATACAAAATATTCATGGTTTGTTATTAAAGAAATTTAAAAGTAAGTACCATCACAATAATCAAAATTAATAAATCACGAAAACATGCTTTCATTAGAAAAGATTATTCATAAAATATAAAATTATCTAAAGTACCTACGCGGAATACAAAATAATGTCACAAAATTAATATAGTAATAGTCACATAACTTATAAACAGATTCGAAAATAATAATGTCACATGTTTTACGTCTCTTTAAGCACAGTTTTGTCTTTTATTCTTGTTAAAGCACAGTTTGATATTTCTAGTATGAAATCTGGTATATAAAGGTATTTTAAATGCTGTGTTACTAACCTTTATCCTTCTTCATGATTTCTAAGATATTATGTACTTCTAATGTATACAAAATACAAATACATATTTCTTCACAGTTTCTGCCATAAAAAAATGAAGCAAAACACACACACACACATTCGGCAAAACTGATCACTATGCAGGCTACTAATGCCATCTATATTTTAAAAGTGGAGTGTGCATTTTCTTTTGACTAATCTTTGAGGATACACATGCACATTTATTTTCTTAAATATGACCGAGAATGGTAGATTCTCTCAAAAATTATATTGACGCTACTTTTTTCTGAATGCTCTTATCTTGCTCATTCGTTTCGAAAATTTAATCTGTACAGAACATTAACTAGGATAAAATGCCTGTACATAATATAAAACACATGACTGTGACATTATGACAAAATCAATACACACTTCCAATTTAGTTCTTAACTCTGTCTTCCTTATTAATTTGACTTTATAATAAGTTAAATATAATTAAATATACAGCGACTTAGTTTTATACTATTTATCTGGTAGTAGAATGAAACGTTTGATCCATTCTATCATATAATGTAATTCTCTTGTATCAAAATTAGAAACATTTATAATATACTCATAGTTTCAAGTACCTCTACCTATATCACAGATCACTGTGTGTCGATGGTGCTACTTTTGCTGGTCTAATTAAAATCTGCAATTTTAATGTGCACTGCCCGTTGCATTATTGGCGATAATTTAGGCAAAACGCCTTTATGTATATTGTCAAACAATATCGTCTTCCCGCTTTTTAAAATATAATTTATACCAGACGCAAATGCATTCAAGTTGCATTTAGTAGCACCATGTGTAGTTTGTGTATAATCATATAGTCGTGTGTTCTTATATGTTATTGTGTGCGGCTTAGTATGTACAAATATATCCAAATGTTAGCTTTTTATGTAAAATATCTTCTAACTACCAAATTATGAGTACATAATATTATATTCTCTAATTATAATATTTTTATATTAATAAGCCGATAGTCTAATAAGGTCTATATTAACGCTCAATAATTTTCAAGTAAGTGCACTATAAAAATTTTAACACTGACACCAAAAATCAAGGAATCTATGAAATGATTGTAAGATTTGTTATGTAGTGTCGAAAACACATCGGCACAATAGTGAGGCTGTGTTTTTAGCGATCGTGATTTACAAAAGCAAATTGTACAAGCAGCAAAATAGATAACTACGCAGGCAAACTTTATCATTAGTACTAGCAAGACGGCACTAAACCCAGGGCCGCATGAGTCACAAAATATGAGTCACAAATCACACATAAGTTTAATGCTAAACATACTTAAATCAAAAAAATATGTATAAAAGTTTAAACAAATCCCCCATACTAGGTATATCTACCAGTTGTTTTATTAGTGTCCGCATAGTTGCCTGCACGCTTAGCTATTTTGCCATGTGTACTTTAATAGAAGTAGGATAAAACTTTTTCCATTATATTGTGCCTTGTTCAATTTCGAAAGAGACTCTTTTTTTTTTTTTTTAAATAAGTGCGTGTTCACGTACGCGCGACGCGACGCGCGACGCGATTCGCGGCGCGGCCCGCACTAAATTCAAACATATGGCGGTGTATGAGTGCGTTCACGGAGAAGCGATTTTATACGCGATTGTTTGAATTTGAGGCGGTGCCCGCGGCGGCGCCCGCGGCGATAATCGCGGCGATTCCCGCGGCGACTCACGCAGCGGCAATTCTCGATGTAAATTTGGAATTCGCACACCATAACACGCTTAACACAACAAATAATAATAATAGACATAGGTACCTACCTGCACTAAAAAATCAATATGTAACAGTAGATTCCAGATTATTCGAACACTCGTACTTACTTGTCCGATTATTTGGAGAATTTGGAGATTCTTCACGGCTCTAATTACTTACCTTATTTTGAATAACTAGCTTTTGCCCGCGACTTCGTCCGCGTTTCCGTCGTTTTTCGTAAAAAAAGTACCTACCATTATGTCCTTCCTCACGGTTCAGTGGTTTTGATGTAACAAACAGATTAACTTTCGTATTTTAGTAGGGAAATACAATATGTCAATCCACAATACTGTTGAAAAATATCGCAAAAAGGAACCGCAGAATATTATTATTAATAGCTGTGCCCGCGACTCCGTCAGCGTGTAACTCCTTGTATGTTATTAAGTTAATGTATTGGTAATATTGTTTAGATCACTTTCACATGAGGCTTAAGAAGGTACCTATAGCGTTCTATAGGTAAAACTTCAGCCCAAAGCTTCCGGGGTAAACTATGTTGAAAGTTGACCCGTCCGGCACGTGAACATAAAGATTTCTAGAACTGCTAACCCGGGAAAGAGCGACATATAACTGACCATGCGAGAAACAACTGACACCGAGATCTACTCCAGCAACACGAAAATTCTGCCCTTGAGCCTTATTAATTTAGTAGTCACTTAAAATAAATACCTAACTACTATAATTAATAAAAGTATCTACGCTTTTACCTACTTAATACAAAAATAAAATTGATCATATTAGCCAAAACTTACCTATCGGTATCTAAAAATCTATGCGTACTACTTCCCATAAAAAGAAATAAAATGCGAACTATTAATAATTTGTAATTTGAACGAATATTTAAACACTACCAAAATAACTACTTAATACCTATTTTATAAAATATAACAACAAAAGAAATTCAAATAAACTATTTAAAGACTTAAAAGTCGCGCTGTTATGCACGGTTTCTTAATATTATTATCAATTATTGTCTGTCAATAAGGTCGAACGCTGAACGCATCAACAGCCAAATATTGAATGAAGCTCGCTCCCGTTACACAAAAATAATCCTTATGGCATGATTCAGTATTCACGCGCAGCTTATTAGCGTATTTCATATTTGGTTCAGTTTGATGTTTCTGTACCGATTACTATGATTCTTTTTTTATTGAATAGGTAATAATTTTAACTTCTTATAATTAGGGATGAGCGAGAGTATTATAAACGTAAGAGTAAACAAATATAATCAGAAAGCTCCGAACTGCTAAGCTATCGGGAGTTACACGTGTTATTGTGAGTCAACCATAAAAGATAGACATATGCTGTTGTGGGATATTCTTTAGATAATTTTATGTAGAACATTTCCGTCATAAATGATTTCTATGTAGCTTTAACCATTAAGGCTACACACGCGACGGAAGCTTAAAAAATGGAGCAACTTCTCCCGTTTTCCCAACATTTCCCTTCACTGCTCTGCTCCTATTAATTATAGCGTGATGAAAAGTATACTATAACCTCCCCAGGAGTATGAAGAATAATTGTACCAAGTTTCGTTCAAATCCGTCGAGTAGTTTTTGTTTCTATAAGGAACATACAGACAGACAGACAGACAGACAGACAGACAAAAATTTTACTGATTGCATTTTTGGCATCAGTATCGATCACTAATTACCCCCTGATAGTTATTTTGAAAATATATATCATGTACAGAATTGACCTCTCTACAGATTTATTATAAGTATAGATAGATAGATTAAGCTATATTACCGCATTATCTAATTGACGCATGTGAAACTCGACCTATCTATAATAAAAAGTTACGTAGGTATTTAATAAGTACTTATTATATTGTTTGATTTTACTTTGAAATCGATTATCCGCCGGACTACCCTTACTTACCTACCACGGTTTTAATTGATTCGGATAAACGGATTCTACTGTATTATACAGATTGTCATTTGTCAATGGGTCTTTGTTACCTAAAAATAAATTTATTCTATTCTAAATACCTACTAAGCACCACATCTACTTACCGTCCATATCCACAATTTCGGATACTTCCGTCCACTTTCGTTTTGTAATTACGCGATTTTTGTGTTGTGAATGACCAGCCATTCACAGCTGGGGTCGCTCCTGCATCGCAGAAATAAATTTTTCGAGGTTTTCGTCATTCATTTTACTACACGTCCGCTCGCAACTCTCGCTATCCTAAAACTAGACGGTTTGATTGAGAAAGCCGCATGCGCCGACGCGTGCTTTGCTACCCGCTTGAAAAGTCGCCGCGATAATCGCGGCGGCCGTCGCCGCGGGCGCCGCCGCGGGCACCGCCCCGCGTCTGTATGAACAGCGTAGTACATTGCCATACGTTTGTGTTTGCGCGTGCGATGATATCTGCCGCTGCACGCATCGCGTGTCCGTGAACACAAAAATCGCACGTCGCGTCGCTCGTCGCGTCGCCGGTCGCGCCGCACGTCGCGTCGCGCGTACGTAAACGAGCACTAACGTTGCCCCACCCCACACTAGGAATTTCTCCAGTATCGTGGGTGCGTTCACAAACATTTAAAATCACATACACAAATACCCAGACCCGGAACAACTATCTGTAGGTCATTTAAATATTTGCTCTGTGCGGGGATCGAACCCGCGACACGCAGCGCAGCAGTCCATTGCTTGAGCCACTGCGCCAACCGTGCCGTCGAACTCTGCAAACAGTTAATTCCAAAATGAAGTAATATAAAAATGTTTTGCAATTGTGAGTTCTAATTTATGGTTTTAGCTCCATTTTTCCTTAGTGACCTATTCTGTAAATCAATATTATATTAAATTAATAGGAAATAGAGTTTATATAAAATACGTATACATGTAGTTGTTTTCATAGCAGTTTTCCCAAAATACATAGTTTTAGAATATTTGCTAGATGTTTCTCAATTATTCATTGGTATATTTAAGAGATTATATAAATATTATGTATTGTATATGCTTAGCTTGATTAATACAAATTTTAGAGAACGTACGTTAAAATATACAGAGTGGAAGGGACAGCGACGCTAAAACGGTTAAAACGAATTCAGTATATCATTCTGAACCGGTAATTTAAAAAACATTAGCTATTCTGTAGTTGCTACCAGTTACGATGTCAATAACGGTCATTGTTAAAATACGCATTCGAATGCCTACGTACATTTATTAAAATTCTTAGCTTTGAAATTCAAAAATAGCCTGTTCATGTCTTGAATCATCATCTAACGTGATCTTTAATAATTTTTTTTTCTAATGAAAAACGATACATGATTCATTTCCGTATGTACAGACGGCTACACATCAAGCTATACATTTCCAGTTTACGCTGATCTCGCATTGTACGGAAATCCTATACAATGCGAGACTAGCTTATACTGGAAATGTATAGCTTGATGTGTAGTCGTCTGTACGAAGAGATATTAGTGAAACGGCAATGACCGCTATTGACATATACCGTATAGGTATTGCAGTTCCGTATGAAACAGCTGTTTATTTTTTAATAACCGACGAATGCTTACTGCTGTCAGAATAATTTATTTATTTTATTCATTAACACATACATTTGCTTTAAACAGATAAGATCTCAACTATCAAAAGTAGTTTTTTTTGTGGGATGTTATATCATCAAATGGCTCCTCCCGCTATAGGCGGAGCGGAAAGGAGTGTCACACTTCTACTGACTAAAAATCACCCATGTTCCTTCTTAGCCCTTTGTTTTCGGGGGCCGCGGTAAACTCTTTGGAACAACCCGCAGCAATCTAAAGTAGTTATGACTGGCTAATTATCCAGTCCCAAGTAAGGGGTCTAGGTAGAAGCGCGACGATCGGCGGCGGCGACCTCTCGCGTCCGGCGCTGCAATGGTGCAAGCCATGGTCCGGGGTGAGGAGGAATGGGACGCCGTCGCCTCCTTCTACGAAGCAGTGATGCTAGCGAAGGAGGTGGCGGAACGATAGAGAGAGAACCTCTCAACGTCCCAGCCGCCGCGGAATGCGCTGAAGGCGCTCCGGGCGTCGGGGGTCACGTGATGGCTTCCGGCCACCGTAGACGCGGGCCTGTGGACGGGGAGTAATGGGCTAGCTCGCCGTCCGGCCGTCGTCATGACGGCAACAGACCGTGTCGGCGGCGCGTACGTGTTCCACGCGCGCCTCAAAGAGATGTCAGCAAGGGCCGACGCCCGTCGGGGCCGCGGATTTTAGTAGGTACTAGATGACGTGGCCTCGGCACAAGGGCAAAGAAGGAACATGGGTTCGGTTTTTAGTCAGTAGAAGTCTGACACTCCCCTTCGCTCTGCCCAAGAGCGGGGGGGGGGGGGGGGTCATTTGATGATTTCCCACCCACCAAAAAAAAAAAATTAAAATAAAAAGAATCTAAACTGGATACGTGACAACCGTTTAACCGTCGGTATTCTTTCTACTCAGTTTAATGCAATATTGTGATATTGACAATCGGGTGTAATCATCAACGATCGGCAACGGAATTAGACAGGATTGCTATTTTAATTCAAGTTTGCATAGAAAACTAGAGACAAGAAAATCAATAGTTAATTGTATAATGTTTGCCGTAATACTATATTTTATTATAGACTAGCATTAGCTTTGTGGCTTCAAATCCGCCTTTCCATGTATCACTAATGAACAGGTTTTGTTAATAAATGTGTAGGGACTTTATTTCATTGGAACGTTATACTGCATTCCAAAACTCAAATTGCCAGAGGTCACACGGCTGCCAAGCTCAAATAGAACTGGGCTGGCCACATCTTTCGAGGAGCTATGGGCTAAAGTAGAAACAGCAGTAACCGCAACGCAGCAGGCCCAGAAGGAGATGGCGGGACGAACTCGATTCTTTTTCGCAGGGATTGGCATGGCAAGCAACAGCTTTGGGAATGGCCGGGCCCGCCTTTGCTTTGCAGTGGGACACAAATGGCTAATAATAATAATATTATGGTACTCCGGGACTGCACGGCTCGTATTGTTAGGAGGTTCCTTTCTCTGGAGCCCTGACCGCCGTAGCTTGGACCCTGTTTCCGATACCGGTGGGCTACAATTTTTTTATATTTTGAAATGTTTTTTGTAAGAAATATTTAAAAATGTTAAAAATTTGTGTAAAAAATAATGAATAAATGGAATAATAATTAAATTATTCAATTGATCTTATTCCAAGCTAAATCCATGAGTAGATCTGCACCCGGTTGAATACCAGACCTTTAGTTCTAAGTAGACCATCTAATATTTATTTCTAGTAATGGGCAATTTGTGGCTGACCATTTATTATTTAGGCAATCTATGTTGTAAATTTTCAGGGCGAACAAAAACTGCTCTTGAACTCGGATGAGAATTTTATGTGTCGATCTCGTTCAATTTCACCAGCGGAATTCGTGCTAAATCGACTTAGACGGTTGATTTTACCAAAATTTGTTTTGTTGTTATAAAAGATTCCCTATATTTTTTTATTAAGATTGATGAGAACAATAATTATGTTATTTTGATTTGCATTTGTTATTTTGTTACGTAGCTTAATGGATTGCTAGTAAACTTCCGGGCACACTGGAAAAGTGCAGAGTTAACTATTTTCTGATGATATCCAATATTGGACATTGCTTTGGCATGTCTTATAGGACAAATTGGCTTTTGCTTGCATACGACTAAGAAGTTGTTGTGTCTAATAACACAAGTTTGGTCTTTTTAACACTGATAATAAAGTTTAATATCTGTCTATTTAATATCATGAATGATCTCTGGACTTCTTTCAGTTTACGATTAACCAAATGCGATATTGTTGGTTATTCAAGCGCCTGTTATAAATAATTATTATTAATAATTCATATTATATGCAATATATTCAAGTGCTTTAGGTTAAAGTATATCATTAACACTGTAAACGGGATAATACCTTTTTTGTTTTTCATAAACTCGCAATAACTTTAGTTTATCCGTGATCAATCAATCGGGAAAACAAATAGTAGGTACCTAATAGTAGATTGTACACCAAGTGCATAAAACGCACCATTTTGCGCGAGACGTTTATCCATCCGATGCGAGCTTGCGAGCGAGGATGGATATAAAGTAGAGAGCAAAATGGGTTTTATGGACGAGTTTTACACTCTACTTTTCACTTCGATTGCGAGGAAATGAAACAGCAACTTGTAAATATTGTAAAAATAATTAAAGTTCCCGCCAATCAACTTTTTTTTTTCAGTAGGAAACTTGACATAACACCTGACTTATGTCGTTACTCATACTGCTCAGTTATAAAAACATTTTGAGCAAGCCTATTGCCATCAACCAATGTAATTAGGAGCAAGCCTATTGCCATCAATTGATGTAATTGGGACCAAGCCTATTGCCATCAACCAATGTAATTAGGAGCAAGCCTATTGCCATCAACTGATGTAATTAGGGACAAGCCTATTGCCATCAGCCGATGTCATTAGGAAAAGCCTATTGCCATCAACCAATCTTATTAGGAGCAAGCCTATTGCCATCAACCGATGTAATTAGGAGCAAGCCTATTGCCATCCACTGATTTAGGTAATTGAGAGCAAGCCTATTGCCATCAATCAATGTAATTAAGAGTAAGCCTATTCCCATCAAAAGATGTAATTAGGAGCAAGTCTATTGCCATCAAACAACCTAATTAAGAGCGAGCCTATTGCCATCAAACGATTTAGGAAATTGGGGGAAGCCTATTCCCATCAACTTTCCTTGTATTCGTAATGAAAAGCAGTAATCCCTTGTTCTTAGAATACTAACGAAACGAATTAAAGAGGTTATTCTATGAAGTTGAAGTTGTTTGTGTGGCTGTTGGGCCGATTACCTGTGCCGATTACCTTGGTCTTCGACGAAGATTTTACTTTATGCTCTAGAGCATAAAACGCGACTTTATGTCGCCTACGCACGACATAATAAATATCCCGTTTTCAGAATTAATAATGTTAGTGACCATGTCAGTTTAAAAACTTAATATAATTATATATTGTAATATTTTTAAGTCAGTTTTTGTCCAAAAGTACCTTTGTAGAAAGGTGTCTTAACTGTGAATGTTTTAAAAATAATTAATATAATGTTAGATTGTTGTTCTACTCTTCTTATTAAGTTATTTGCATTGTATGATACATAAGAGTGCAGCGAAATAAAAGCGATATTTATAATACCAATATTGTTGTTTCTTTTATAAAACGCACATTACACCTGTGATGATATGACTGAAAAGGAGGTGACTGCTGAGATGACGAGAAATAGAGAAGTATGGAAGAAGCTCAGACCAACAAAAAAAGGAAGACGGCGCGCCACGAACATCAAAAGTGAAGTCAACTTTTTATCTATGTGTGTAGACAATGTCTCGTGAAGTCGTGACGTTCTAGGAGAAATGCGTGTGGTTTTAGTGTAGGTGTGTGCGTAAGCTTGTATGTTTACTTGCTATAGGCGCGTGGTTTTGTGACTTCACTGCTGGTGTTCGCGGCGCGCCGTCTTTCTTTTTTTCTTGGTCTGAGGGAAGAAGAAGACATGTTGGGCCGACCCCAAATGAATTGGGATAAGGGCAGGAGAATGATAATGACACCTGTGATCCCAAATTCAAACTCCATGACTGCTACTGAAAAGTTCCTGCCAGAAAAAAAAAACCCTATGCCCTACAACTATTTGCCCGAACCTAGAATATAACTCAGAAGCACAGGTCTGCAGTCTTGATAACGACCACTAGAACAACGAGGCAGTCCAACCAACTATTCAAATCCAAATTTATTTATGTCGCACCGCTAACACAAGAATATCAACTTTTATTTATGAAGCTTTTTTCAGAAATGATGGTAACTGACAGATTGTAAAAAAGTGACTGACTGAACGATTGTAAAAAAGTGTACAATGTTTTAAAATTAGTCATAAGATTCTTGCATTATTTCATTGACGGTTTGACGCGTAGATAATTAAATTTTACATACAGATGAAGAATGAGTTGTCTCGAAAATCTTTTTTTGCGTTGATACAGTCTTGTGTTAGCAGTGCGATATACTTATATGTAGTCTCATACATATTTTCTTAAATAAATCTTAGTCTATATCCTCTATTTTTATTTTTACTAACCTGAACTGTCCCACTCCTGGATAAAGACCTCTTATTTTTATTCATTACAGCCGCAGTGGTCGATCTGTAAGGGGAAAAAGGGTTCCCGAGGCAAGTCCGTTGATGAGTAAAAAATGCCCATTACATACTGAGACCCCTCGTACTATTTATTCAATGCATCAATTACCTATCACAATGTTTTTAGTCTGTTACATTGAGTTTTAACGTAAAAGGTGATATTTCACCCCAAAAAAAAAGTCCGTTTCCCAGAAATATTTTTGCGTAAACTTCCGATGCAAATAATGCTTGATTGACAGCGTTTACACTTTGTAGGTACTTATACAATAAAACACAATATGCTTTGCAAAACAGTTTATTCTTGCAAACGTTGTTACAAAAATTTATAAAACGCTTTCCTAAGCTAGGAATGATTTGGGAATGTATGTATGAAGCCATACAGTACACTTGAGGACAAAATAAAAGGCGCTTTGGTAAGAGGATGCCAATATTTTACGAGAAATATCCAAATTCTATTTCCTGCCCAAACTATTTTCAGGTTTTTGTGCTGAATTAGGATGCAGATAAACCTGGGCTATCCTTTCCGCCATAGTTTTAATTCTCATTAGCATATGGTTCAAATCAAAATGATTACACAATAGCTCGTGAAATGACAAATATTTTTGCCCTCAAGAGTACGAAAATAATGATTTATTATACATAGTTACAGCATGATTATGAAGACACAATTTCACAATAAAATCTATCACTTTATAATAAAAAAAAAAAACATAGCTTAATAAATAAAAAATAAAAAAAATATTAAAAAGGAACCTTAAGTTATAAAAGAATATTGCTTGTATTTAGATACCTACCGAAAAAATAAAATAATTTTTAAGTGATGTATGAATACAATCATGATTATTTCCTACTTTGACTATTAAATATAGATTTTGTATGAGCTTATAAAATAGTGACCCAATGTATTATATATTATACTGTATAAATAGCAACCCACACTAGTCCAGTCCCTCATAGAGGAGGCCTGTGTCCCAGCAGTGGGTGATATATAGCAAATAATGCTTTTTATTATTTTAAGTAGCTATCATATTTACGTAGGTAAATACTCAACAAATATACACAGTTGGTCAAAGAGAAGAGCGCAGGCTTCTAAATGCGATATTTTTTTTATCTTTATGGCAACTTGCACGAAAATATGATTATTATATTATTTAATATTTATAATCTCTAATATTATTTCGTTACAGTTAACACATAGATTACACGTCGAATTACAAATATTTAAATCGTTAGATGTACTTAGATCGATAAAAGTCTACACATTACGAGAAGAGTGAGTTCATAGATACGATCTGTGGATACGATTGTTAGTATGAGCGAGCAAGACTATGTTATTCAAATGTCTATGGAGCTGAAACGTGACATTCCTGCCAATCTAGCGATTTAAATATTCGCCAAAATACATTTGAATTCCACAACAACAGATATCAAAAGCTACCAATATTGTTGAATGAGCAATCGTTACAATTGAGCTCATTGCGCGCGTATTTAAATAACAGTACAGTGCTACATGATTCTTTCGATGCGTGGTCATTATCGGAACTAACGTAGTCGTCTTGATTTATCAATACAATTTACACAGACAATTCCACAAATGTAGACACAACAGCGCCCTCCTGTCAATGTCACATTAACGTCAAAAGAACCGTGCTGCAATATATCAGGACGTTAATATGACACAAGGAGTTTTCGAAAGAGACAAAGACATGAGTGATGAAGACGACACTCTTTAAAGCCGTGCTTTTTCTAAAACTCGGTGTGCTATATTTACGGTTGGTAGGTACTGTATATTATATTACTTTACAAACATCAAGTCACGCTTTTTACGTATGTGGGTAGGCAGTAACTAGAAAGCTATCATATGGTTTATAATATATCCGCTAGCCTCAGTGGTAGTGGTAACAATTTTATTAATTTCTAATGAATCTCTAATTTCGTTAAAATGATTACGATCTCTGTTCCCATTCAGCCGTTCACCCATCCGTCCAAGCTTTTGCATTTATAATAATAGTAAGATATTCGAATAATTGCTCTACACATATATCGAATAAATAACAAAAATTATAGTCCATTGAAATGTTACATTTAGCGTGCATTTCTTAGAAGACGCAATTTTTTTTTTAGATATCCAGAAGGAGTCAGTTTAAAGTAAAATCTAAGTTTGTGGGGTTGCAACCCTTGTCCCACGGCAAGAAAAAGGGGTGGTTCAAATGGTTTTTGTGATTTATCAGACGAAACATTTGAAACACCCCTTTTTCTTTAATTCATAACTTTTTTATTTTTGGTTCTACGACAAAAAGTTACTGAATAAAAGTTGTAGATAATCTTATTGGCAACAAAAACTAGGAACTTATTTTTGTTGTGAGACCTGTTTCGTCAGATAAATCACAAAAACCATTTGAACCACCCCTTTTTCCAAGATGGCAGCCGTGGGACAAGGGTTGCAACCCCACAAACTTGGATTTTACTTTAAACTGATTCCCAACGAAATCTAAAAAAAAAACTGCGTCCTCTAAGAAATGCACGCTAAATGTAACATTTTAATGTACTATTAGGGCGTGCGCTAAAATTCTTACGGGTGCATCAGGCACGTACAATAACAATTGTTACATTACATACCCCGCTTTGTAATATCCTGCGTTGTTTATAATATTCAATACGACAAGAAAGTTCAAAATCTGGAGTGCACTAACTAAAAATAAATTAGTTTGTTGGCATACAAGAGAATCTGCACATATACGACCGTGTCCTAACCAAAGCGACTGTTGCATCGCGTTATCATGCGACTTAATGGCCCAGAAGGCAATAAAAATAATAATTTACAGCCTTACCCAATTTTTTATTTATTTATTTAAACTTCATGCACAAATGTGGTACATAGGCGGACTTAATGCCACAAGGCATTCTCTACCAGTCAACCTTAGGGTCAAATAGGACAGCATTGTGGTAGGTTTTTCCAATACACAAATAAGTAGTAGAAGTAGTAATAATTTTAATTCAGTATTTATTATGGTTGTTAGCACGCAACTGATTCACTCTGTTCCCCGTACAAGTATAAAATGTATTACGGTAAGTAGCTTTGAAACATTTATTAATTTCATTGACTTTCAACAAGATTGTCAAAAGCTTTTCACTATCCCCAATACCTACTGTAACTTTCACTATGTCATAGTCTCGTTCATATTGTTCGCCGAACTCAAACGCATGGTCGCACCGATAGATGGCGCTGTCTCAAAGAAATGATTTACACAACATAATTGCTTGGGTTAGGACGCGGCTTTCTTTGTGAAAACTAAAACTTATGCACATTTACTTGTTATTTTTGAGATCATATTTTAACAAAACTATTGGTTACTTCAAAATATGGCCATTGCGATAAAATTTACAGCATACAGTAAGGTATTTAATTAATTTAGGACCATTATCAGAGGTCCGTTTATATATTAATTTCGTAAGCATTTATTAATTCGATAAATTTGCTATGTACAAAAATATTAAGGCTCGGTCAAAACAGAGATAAGCTATCGTAGTTTCGATAATTTGATAATTTAACACAAAAGCGGTTTTTTTATTTAATTGACTAAAGCGTTTATAATTTACCTCTTGTTGTTTTGTAACTACTTGTTGTAAGTATCTTTTGGCGCATGACAAAACGATTTAACGTTAGTTTTTCCAATACAATTTTGCATTGATTTGAATAACATTGTTGGTAATCCAACAATGCTGCTGCACCCGTCAAGTGCCAAAGGATTCTTGTACAACTATCGGTATTTAGATTTAGAATTCTCGGGGTCCAAGTCGTATAATATTATACGACTTGGACCCAGAGATTTTTTTTCCAAAAGCAAGCAGGCTTTTATTGTTTATACTCAATTCAATTTTGAGCAACAAGATGTGAGGGATAGCATCCTGAGGTTTCAGACTTGAAGCAAGGTAGATAAATAGAAGGTTGCCCCAATGCAGGAACACTTGATAGCTTTCTCCAGGATCTAAAGCATTTGTCCCAGGATCTGAAGCGTCCAAGCCTATTTTGATTTAAATTCTTGTTAAAGAAGTTAAACGAAACTAAATCAGGACGCCAGAAAAAAGAAACATATTTGAAGGTACGGTTGGCGCAGTGGTCGAGCAAAAAAATCGAACAGGCACTTTATTAAACTAAAGAACTCGTTCAGTCAGAAAGTTGAAGCTAGCTCCACCCGCTTTTCGCTTATCGCTGTCAATAGGACAGATGCCCTAAACCTTTTCTGCATATAAAGCACTCTTTACACAGGTCTAAGAAACCCACATTAGTCTTAATCCTCGAAAACTCCGCCATAAAAGACAGTTTTACAATTTCCTACTTAATCGAAACTCTTACGTTATATTAAGGAAGTCCATGGAAGTCGAAGTCGGTGTATAGCTGTTCAACTCGCTGGTATACCTCGTCGCACGATGATAGCGTTTGTGGGAGGATGGTCAAAGCTGCTGTTAGGCTCTCGTCTGAACCAAAGATCTGAAACCAAGGGAAATATAATGTTATGATAGTTGTTTATTTATTTATTTATTGGATCTCCAACAGAAACTACACAATCACAATGCAAGTATACATGAGGGACAAATACAAGTGTGCGCTTCCAATTATAGGAGACCACATCATTCACTTATAATCTAGGTAGGTACAGTAAGTTTAACAAGGTAAAAAATCTAAAATCAAAATAAGTTACACAAAGATTGTACAAAAGAAACAAGGGATCGGACTGGGTCAAAATAATATGATTCTGTTTAGTCCGTAAGTTAGATTAACGAAAAATATTGAATACGTATTTTTTGTTTTATCAAATCAATAAAAAATGACGAAGATAAAACGCGTCAAAGATCTTGGAATGGGGCTTGAAACGTCATCTTGTGTCGTCAAAATGTACTATCATATGACGTCACACGAGTTTTCGAAGCACTGTATCGTCTTCATTTTAAGTTTACGTGAAAAAAGAAAAAATACGTGTCCAATAATTTTTGGAAATCTATCTGACGGACTTAATTTTGACGGAATTAGTTTTTTTTTTGTCCGATCCCCTATTACAAAAAAGATGAACTAACAATAACAACGGAAATCTAACTAATATGTGGTTTGTCCAGGTTGCTGGGCATCTGCGAGCGTTTCGCGCTTGATCACGGGTTGCTCTATAACGCAAAGAAAAGCGAATGCATGGTTTTTCAGGCCAGGGGTCGGAGCTGCCCGGATTCTGTTCCACCTATTAGATTGAACGGTGTCCAGCTAAAAAGAGTTCAACATTTTAAAGATCTGGGGCATATCGTGACCTCTGACCTGAGGGACGATGCAGACATCGATAGGGAGCGGAGGGCGTTGTCTGTGAGGGCCAATATGATCGCCCGCAGGTTTGTTCGTTGCTCGGGGGCCGTTAAAATAACTCTTTTCAGAGCGTTTTGTACGTCCCTGTACACTGCCAGCCTGTGGGTGTCGTATACCCAGAAGCAGTACAACGCTCTCCGTGTTCAGTATAATAATGCGTTCAGGGTGCTGTTTGGGCTGCCCCGGCACTGCAGCGCCTCGGGGATGTTCGCCGACGCCCGTGTCGACTGTTTCTTCACGACGATGCGGAAACGGTGCACATCTCTGGGGCGCAGGCTCCGGGCTACCTCCAACACCATCCTGAGCGTATTTGCGAACAGGTTTGATTGTCGGTACATTAACCATTGTTACATGGTTAATGTAATGACAAACAAACAAATGACTCAGAGGCGGGTGTATTAATAGCCATTGTAATTTTAGAGTTTTAGTTTATATTATTTATTTAATTGTACTTATTGTGATTTAAATTTTTATTTTATATTTATGTTTTTGCGTGGTAGAAATTTTATAATTGTACTTTTTTATTTCAAATATGTGTAAATGAGATTATGATCCTAAATGGATTGTAATAAATGAATTTGAATTGAATTGAATATTATAAATGCGAAAGTAACTCTGTCTGTCTTTCTGTCTGTCTGTCTGTCTGTCTTTGCTTCACGCCTAAACTACTGAACCGATTTGTGTGAAATTTGGTACAGACATAGTTTGGAACTTGAGAAAGGACATAGGATAGTTTTTTTTTTTTTTCGCGAGATAAACCAAAAATCTGCCGGAAGTCACTATTCCACGCGAACGAAGTCGCGGGCAAAAGCTAGTGAACAATAAAAGAAAAAAAAATATAATAATCCAGATAGCTTTAGATTCTGTTCTTATTCAAAGCAAACTGATTTTTTGACAAAAAAATTCTCGCCCGGGTGGATATGCGACACACATTAAAACTACACCTAAGTGTTATACTATTACGAGCCGCTCAAACTGACAAAACCACAAATACGTTAAAACATTTAATGAATTGCGTTGAAACCAAAAATAAGGTTCCTTTTCCCCTCTCCACTTTGACGGAAGATCAACTATAACTTCCATTGTCATGACTGCCTTTTTGGGGGGGGGGGGATCATAAATGACTTTTCTCGCTCAGGGCAGAGCGGTCAGACTTCTACTGACTAAAAACCACCGATGTTCCTTCTTAGCCCTTTGTGTCGAGGCCGCGGTAGGTATCTCTTTCGAACAACCCGCAGCTGTCATGACTGCCTGCAGTCAAAAGTATATAAAAGCAACAAAGGCTGATGCAGGTCATTATCATAAGTACTGTATGTACCTTAGCGTGATAACTGACAATATACCTAATGGACAAGCATTATTGTGTCGATTCGCGTAAAAACACATTGCCTGTTCACATTCACATGTACAGTGCGATCAAATTATCTTGGCAGCTCTGAACATAGGCTTTGCGAAATTTTACGCATGTAAACTTGGGAATAAAACTGTTATTGCCAGATAAACCAATACTTAAACGATCAGAAAATATCTAATTTAAACAGTGAGAATTACAAATAAAATAAATATCATAACACTTTTATACATTCGTTGTAACAAAATGACCTGCACGAAGTTCGGAGCTGCCAAGATAATTTGATCGCACTATACTTAGTGCATATTTATCTATGATTGCCTGTTCCGGATCGTCACATCGCGCCGGCCAGTAGGATCGCGACACATGATCCTACGTCACCGCAGCGCCCCACCTACCGCTAGGTCGTTGACCATATGTGGGCACACAGGACACTCGCTCACCGTCTCTTACCGTGCGCATACATCGGCCATTTACTTTTTTGTACCCACTAAACCAGATTACATATAGTCTTCATATCGCAAAACAGAAGTTTTATTTAGTCGAGACCACCAGCATCACAACTGGAGCTTGACACTCAAACAGTGGTCCTTCGAAGCCTCAAGCCAAGCTACGTGGTTCTACAAAGAAAAAGTCGCCGTCTTTTGTCGCGTCACGCCACCCGTGGACTTTGGACTGCCCACGTCGTGCAATCGCCTACACGTCGTAGAAGACACGTCGAAGACAGTCTACCCCGGGAGGAACAACATTCTAAGCCGCCTGTGGACTTTGGACTGCCCACCTCGTGCGATCGCATACACGTCGTAGAGGACACGTCGAAGACAGTCTACCCAGGGAGGAACATCATTCTGAGTGAGTCCGTTCCGATCTCCTTAATTCCTGCCTTTGTGCTTACCCCTTTCCAGGAATTTAAAATAGTGCCATAGTACGGATCAGACATAATTGATCTCTTCATACTCTATAGCTTTTGCAATCATTCATCAAGTAAACGTTACATAATACGCTTATTTCTCATACTGAGCTTCATTGCTCGCTTATCGCACCGATGAATGATACTTACAACCATTGAATACTTTTAAACGTAAACAAGCTCATTAGTGTTTTACCTTTTTTTGCTAGCCAAACCGGTTTGCACACCTGGCTCGTTAGCGCGTCATAACAGCTGATTTACCGTTAGTTGTCGTAACAAATTCATTCGTTTTAAATACTTTGCTTTAACTTTCTTCATTTTTTCTTTGTTCTTTGCCTTTTTTGCACTTTGACCCTTTGCTTTGTCACTACCTACCTACCTACCATTATTTATTATGGCTGACGCAAAACTAAAGGAACTTATAAAGAAGCGTGGAAGTTTCAAAGCTAAGCTTACGCATTTCAATAACTTTTTAAGGTTACTGCCTAGTAACTCAGACTTAGATAGTTTCCAAGAGGTCGAATTACAAGGTCGTTTGGCTTTAATGGAAACGCTGTATAAGGAATTCGACGTGTTACAGACCGAGTTGGAGCTGCTGTCGGAGAATGTGGACGACATGTATGGCGAGAGGGAGCAGTTCGAGACGCAGTATCATGCGTCGCTGGCGCGCGCGAGGGCAATCCTCGCCCCCGCGCGCCCCTCTTCGCCCGCGCTCGTGTCTGCTTCTTCTACCGATGATCTCGCGCGGCACGGCTCTGGCTGCAAGCATGACTTCGTTCGGCTGCCCAAGATAGACTTGCCTCACTTCAGCGGGGACTATCAGCACTGGCTTGAATTCCGAGATACGTATCTTTCCCTTATTCATAATAACAATAGTATACAGGACATAAACAAGTTTCATTACCTTCGCGCAGCGTTAATCGAAAGTGCATCTTTAGTGATAAAAAGTATCGACTTTAAAGCAGATAATTACGCTATTGCTTGGCAAATTTTAACCGAAAGGTACGATAATGAGAACCTTCTCGTAAATAACCATTTGCAGGCATTATTTAATCTTGAATCCATTCAACAGGAATCATCTAGTGCATTACGCAATATGATTGACGTCACAAATAAAAACTTACGAGCGCTTGAAACACTTGGCCATCCAACACAACATTGTGACTTATTTGTTATTTACATTATGTCAAAGAAATTAGATTCTGTGACTAACCGAGAATGGGAAGAATTCAAAAACAATTTAAACAAATTCCCACATTTGAAAGATTTTTTAAAATTTATATCTAACAGAGCAGACTTACTGGAATCATTAAATCACAACAACAACACAATACAAACAAACAATACATCTACAAAAAACACTAATGAAAATAATAAATCTAAAACCTACCTTACAACTACTAAATCTAAACCTAATTACAAATCTGAGAACGTTAAGTGTCCTATGTGCTCCCAGAATCACTTTTTATATAGTTGTCAACCTTTCAGAGACCTTAACATTGAAGCTCGTATTAAAAAAGCATCAGAAAGCAATGTTTGTATGAATTGCCTTCGAGCTGGCCATACAGCCAAGCGTTGCAATCTATCTCATTGCAAATATTGCAAAAATAAACATAATACCCTCTTACATAGGGAGTCGTCAACAGAAAATAAGTCAGGGGACAACGTAGCTTTATCAGCTGACGTCGTTCTACCCTCTTTAGAAACAAATAAACAGAAACAAATTTTACTTTCCACAGCCTTGGCTAAGGTGGCAGACGTCAATGGAGAACTTCATACTGCCAGGCTCCTCTTGGATAACGGCAGCACCTCCAACTTTGTCACCCGAGAGCTCTGCGGGAAGCTTGGTCTAGTGACTCACAGCACTAGGTCCACCGTCACAGGTATTAACGGACAAGTTTCTAGTACCTCAGAAAGTTGTCGTCTTCATTTACAATCATGTTATGGTAGCTATAAGGCGACGATAAACTGTTTCGTTTTACCAAATATCACACAGTCGATGCCTGGCTCTTATGTGGATAAAAAATACATAACCATTCCGCCAGGTATTCAATTAGCAGATCCTTCATTCAATGTACCTTCGGCTATTAATATTCTTGTAGGCGCTGAAGTGTTTTGGGACGTCTTAGGTTCCGATACAATTAATTTAGGTAAACATCAACCGAGATTACAGTCATCAAAATTAGGTTGGCTTATTTCGGGCTGTGTTACACAGTTTCCGCGTCACACACAACCTTCTTATTGTCATTTTCTTACACATGAGGAGTCTGATCAGCTGACTCGCTTCTGGGAACTCGATACTGTGTCAAATGGTAGCTGTTTATCAACAGATGAACAGGTTTGTGAAAAACTTTTTAAAGAAACCACACGTCGTGATACAAGTGGACAGTTCGTGGTCACCATACCATTGAAGGACTCGCCTGAGTGCTTGGGTGACTCTTATGGACTGGCCAAGCGTCGATTTCTCTCCCTCGAGCGTAGGTTTGAACGGGACTCCACTTACAAAACAAGATATTTACAATTCATGCAAGAGTACATTGAACTTAATCACATGACAGAACAATCCAAAACAAACAATAATTCAGATACAAACTATTATTTACCGCATCATGGTGTTGTCCGCGAGTCGAGTACGACTACGAAACTTCGCGTAGTTTTCGACGCTTCGGCCGCCAGCACCTCGGGAAAGTCCTTCAATGACATCCAGATCGTAGGTCCAACCGTACAAGAAGATTTACTATCCATACTTTTACGGTTCAGGCAACATAAATTTGTTGTAACAGGCGACATCGAAAAGATGTACAGAGCAATCTTAGTCGAGCCATCTCAACGTCCCTTACAACAAATTCTTTTCAGATTTAATTCTTCAGACCCTTTAAAAAAGTATACCTTAAATACAGTGACATACGGCACGTCTTCAGCTCCATATCTAGCCACCAAGTGCTTGGTGTCACTTGCAGATCAATGTTCAGACCCAGAAGTTAGTCAGTCTATCAGACGTGACTTTTATGTAGACGACTATTTGAGTGGTGGTGACTCGATTGAGTCAGTCATTAAACTTTGCCAAGGTGTAGTAAACACTCTTCAGTCAGCAAAGTTTCATCTTCGTAAGTGGCAGTCAAATTGTCCACAAATATTAAATTCAGTCACAAACCTTAATGCAGACAATCAAAACAAAACTTTAAATTTAAACGACAGTCCTAGTAAAACACTTGGGTTATACTGGGATTGTAAATCAGACATACTTTTCTTTTCAATGGTGTTAAAACCGGTTTCTAAAATAACAAAGCGAAACATCTTATCTTTAGTAAGTCAGGTATTCGATCCTCTCGGCCTCGTGGGGCCATGCATAGTTCAGGCCAAACTTATTTTACAGCAACTGTGGTTATTAAAATGCAATTGGGATGATGAAGTACCAACAGAAATAAAAACACAGTTTCTTGAGTTCATTCAATCACTTACAGCTCTTAATTCACTTCAAATTCCACGTTGGGTATCTTATAAACATTACACTTGTATTGAACTACACACCTTCACAGACGCTTCGGAACGTGCCTATGGCGCGTGTACGTATGTGAGGACGGTCGCACACGACGGAACAGTTTGCGTTCGCCTTTTAGCTTCCAAAAACAAGGTTGCTCCCATCAAGCCCACAACCATCCCACGTTTGGAGTTGTGTGGTGCGCTACTGGGAACACGACTTTTTCTGAAGGTACGTAAATCGCTCACTCTAGAGTTTAATCACTGTTTCTTTTGGTGTGACTCAACGATCGTGTTAGGTTGGCTGTCTACATTGCCCAGTCGACTCGATCAATTTGTTCGCAACAGAGTGAGTGAGATACAAGAAGCTACGGCCGGCCAGACGTGGAACTATGTGCCTTCAAAGAGGAACCCCGCTGACCTTGCATCTCGGGGGGTGAAGGCTGATTGCATCAGCTCGTCCAGTCTTTGGTGGTCGGGTCCCGATTTCTTAAATCAGAATGAAATACAATTTCCCACTTCACCCAACACACAAATACATCCATTACCTGAAATATCATTACATACAGTTGCTAACCAAAATAAATCATGTAACAGTAATTTAATCTCTAATTTAATACATAACAAATCATCATTCACATCATTAATCAGAATCATAGCCTATATACAAAGATTTATTAATAATTGTAAACCACAGAATCATAAAAACACATCTAACTTAACATATTCAGAATTACAGACATCACAAAATCTTATATTACAGATTTCTCAGCAGGAAATGTTCCCTGAGGAATACAAATGTTTAAAAACTAATCAGACCTTACATAAAAAGAACCGATTGATTAGTCTTTCTCCTTTTATCGGTTCAGACAACTTAATACGCGTTGGTGGGCGTCTTAATAACTCTAATTACAGCTACGATATTAAACACCCTATTTTATTATGTAGTAAACATGTCTTAACAAAAATCATATTCGAAAAAGAACACAAAACACTTCTTCATGCAGGACCTCAACTACTTCTAGCACACATTAGACTCACCTATTGGCCATTAGCTGGCAGAAACTTAGCTAAGCAGATAGTGCGTAACTGTGTTCGATGTACTCGATTTAAAGCCCAACCTGTTCAGGTCGTCATGGGCAACCTACCAACTGATAGGACGAATCTCGAGTACCCTTTCTTGAATACAGGGCTTGACTACGCCGGGCCAGTGCTGATAGCCAATCGTAGTGGTAGAGGATGTAAGCTATCAAAATCTTATATTTGTGTTTTTGTCTGCTTTGCAGTCAGAGCTGTGCACCTGGAGCTGGTCACCGACCTCACCAAGGAAGCTTTCCTTGCGGCCTTCAGCCGATTTATTAGTCGTCGGGGCCAACCTCAGCGCGTGTACTCCGACAACGGCACTACATTCGTGGGAGCTTTTAATGAGCTTTCACGCTTCTTAAAAGCTTCATCCAATAACATCGAGTCAGAAATTGCAACCAAAGGCATTGAATTTAAATTCATTCCTGCCTACTCCCCACACTTTGGTGGTATTTGGGAGGCAGCAGTAAAATCCACCAAACATTTGTTACGTCGAGTCATGAGTCTAACTCACTTGACATATGAAGAGCTTTCAACATGTCTCATTCAGATTGAGGCCATTTTAAATTCCAGACCCTTAACTCCTTTATCCACTGATCCATCTGATCTCTCTTACCTTTCCCCTTCACATTTCCTGATCGGACGACCACTCACGTCAGTTCCTAGTCCTCAAATGACCGACTGCAACATCCAGCGGCTTCATCGCTTCCAGCGAATTGAGAAGCTACGTCAACATTTCTGGCAACGGTTTACTAATGAGTACATATCTCTTCTACAACAGAAAACCAAATGGCAGACCGGGCATGACCTGAAGACTGGCACCATGGTCTTAGTCAGAGACGCCAATCTCCCTCCTCTTCTGTGGCTGCTGGGCAGAATCGTCGCCGTGAAACCAGGGTCAGATGGGCAGAACAGAGTCGCCGAGATCTTGACGAAGAAGGGCACCATCACACGTGCCTACAACAACATTTGCCCTCTTCCCGTCTCAGCAGCATCATCTTGAAGCCTTCACACACTTCAACCCGGGGAATATGTTCCGGATCGTCACATCGCGCCGGCCAGTAGGATCGCGACACATGATCCTACGTCACCGCAGCGCCCCACCTACCGCTAGGTCGTTGACCATATGTGGGCACACAGGACACTCGCTCACCGTCTCTTACCGTGCGCATACATCGGCCATTTACTTTTTTGTACCCACTAAACCAGATTACATATAGTCTTCATATCGCAAAACAGAAGTTTTATTTAGTCGAGACCACCAGCATCACAACTGGAGCTTGACACTCAAACATTGCCTCAACAGCTACTTACATTACAAATACATCTCTCAAAATGTGCAATATTTATTAAAGTTAGGTACATGTCTGTAATCTATTTAGTTTACCTGATATTTGTAAATTGTAAAGTTATTATGAGACGACTGACCTGACGAAAATCATGGGTAGAAGCCTTTACTCAGCAGTGATCATGAGGCTAGCAGTATTAGTATCCGTCACGCTGGATAGCCCGCCATCTTTTTGGTCTACCGCGACCCCGTAATTTTGTACGGTACAGCTGAATATTTTTTCGGTACGGTAGGTAGGTACCGGTAATATGCATAATAAAGCAAGCAAGCTTGTGTTATCAGAAGATCAGAATAATTGAATACAAAGAGAAAACCGAACGTCACAAGCCACAAGCATGACACTTCAATTATGATTGATAAGATAGCAATCAAAAATAATCAAAATCATACAGTTAAGTACATGAATATTAAGTGGTGATACTGTACCGGGGTTTTAGTGCCGCAATACTTACACTTCAATTCAGTTCAATTCATTTATTGCATCAAATACGAGCTTGAATCCTAACTCTGCTGTCATTTATTATAGACTGTCATCTTATAGTTAGAGGTTTCATGAGCTAGTTTACTTTATTCATTGTTTTTAACATCACTATATTAAAGTAAAGTAAAGGTACCTATATGGTGGTAGGTACGTGTAGATTATATAAAATATTTAGTAACACACATTAAACGTGTTGCGCCGACCCCAAATGACATGGGATAAGGGCAGGAAGAAGACATTAATTGGCCAATATAACAGTCAATAGTACAAGTTTTTACACTTAAGATAAGTACCGATAAAGGGGTTTGAACTTTTTTGTATGGGAGCTGGCATATCGACCCACCGCCATTTTGATTTTTTTTCGAAATCACAGCCCACGATGAAAGTGGTATGTATGGATTTAGACGAACAAAAAATGACATGAAACATGGTACCTACCCCAAAGTGTCACGTTATCGAGATATTTGAAGTTAAAGATCGACATATGAGTACAATGACCACATCAAAAATAGACCTTTTACGTGTCTATTGGCGTTGATTATTATTATTACAGTTTATTGAAAGAGAGTACACACATTACTACTACTAGGAGTACGAGAAAACTATTCTTTGATATCTAGCGTTTCGTTGCGATGCGAAGCGATTTTCTCGTATGTATAATAATATAATCAACCTGGGAACTATTATTTGGATACAATTTAACGCCTATAAACGTAATTAAGTTTATTTTTAATGATTGTCGTTGTACTCAATTGTCGACATTTACCTTCGAATATCTCGGTAACTTGACACTTTGGGTACCATGTTACTGGACATTTTTTGTTCGTCTAAATGTCCTCTATCCAGCATACATACCACTTTAATTGTGGGCTGCGATTTCGAAAAAAAAAAACAAAATGGCGGCCTGGTTGATATGCCACATCGGTTCTATCCCCTTTGTCTGTGCTTTAAATTAAAAACACTTTTGAAAAAACTCATCTATCGAATTCAAAACACTCTTGTAACAACCACTTCCGCAACGCAACACAAAACTTATTGAATGGTAGTTGAGTAATTGACCTCGGCTAAAGCATTGTAAATTAGGGGAGCCATATATAAACGCAGCTCCGCTTCTTCAGTATCAATGACGAAAACCAGGTAATTTCCCCTCAACTGAAATTAACATCCCCAAAAGTGCGTTGAGCCCATTTATGCGCGGACCGCCATTCAAAGGCTTCAATTTCTATTTTCAATCTTTCTTTATCGTGTGATTAGTGCTTAACGTGATGTCGGAGTATTTTATGCCATCCATGAGGATCTGACATGGCTTATTTTCAATAGGTATGCCCGATGCTCGATGGGAAGTCCATCATTTTATTACCTTGACGAGTAGTTAATATTTTTACTTCGGCATGAACCTTAAAATGGTGTCTTGGGCAGATTGGATGTGGAAGGCGGAGGACAAGATAGTTAGTAGATAGTAAGATGGACCCAGTTAGTAGTGGGTAATACGATAGCCTGTAAAGACTGTCAAAGTTTTACAAATGACACCCACGACCAACAGCTTCGTAGATAGGAAGGAAGCTCGTTATGGAATAGATGGTCACCGATCCACGGACCAGCCTGAGCAAGTGCTGTTTAACCTCCAAGATCAAACTTACGGCTGGTATTATGGCCAAAGAGCTCTTATACTACTACTACAATAAATTAGTTATCACAACCGTCCCTGCAGTTATTTCAACACTGAAAAGACCTACGTAGCTGTATTGATTGGCTTCACAACCAGCTCTAATTGTTGTAGTATTGATTGTCAAGGCTTTATTTCGATGACCTTGTCTGAAGTCAAGCAGAAATAAGACAATAATTGTCTGGTTTATATAATAGATACTAGACAGCTAGTTTATTATTATCAGCCTTGAAATTGTCTATTTAAAAACATCGAGAGAATTATCTAAAAACGAGGTTGAAACATCTTTTTTGCAGTGTCCAGAGTAACAACTTGCAGTGTTCTATGCATTTTAGACCTGATAAAACCTTTTGGTGCTACGCTTGGAAACCTTGTTTGAACCAGATTTTGACCGACGTTGGTATAACTATGTTATGTAAAGATGTGTAAAAATTTGGTGCACTATAGATTAAGTATCTATCTAACATGACGACCTCGACATCGCCATGAGCAACAGAGGTGATTACACCGACATTTTCAGCCATTTAAGTCCCGGGAGTGAGGGGAGTCTACTGTCATTAATAGGGCACAAATTCAGACGGGTCTGCTACTAGGATTTTCTAAACAACAATCCAATAACAATTTGGCTCACCGGAGTTTCAATCCCCTACATCTCTTGCGATCGGCAAAGTGGTATTTTATCATGCCTAATATCCTATCCTCTGAAGTCTCTGAACACCACTTTGAATATGTCAAATACATTCTAATATATCACGAGTAAGTTGATTATTGAATAGTTTCTACATTAAAATTTCAGTTGACAATATTTAATTTTACTGTTCATCCGTTTAGGAGTGACTAGAAACCAAAGAAACGAAAATACATACAAATCAAACACATAACCCTTTGGGTTTCGTCGCAGTCGGGTAAATAGCACAAAGTTAAAAAAATAACAATCATTACCCTTTTCAACAGATCTGGTCGCGCCGGCAACGCATGCATAGCCAGAGTAGCTGCTTTCCTGATGTACCAGGGGTGGAAGTTGGCCAGGGTTTCGTTGTAAGAGCCCTGGCACGTCGTACATGTGTTCATATGCTCATCGGACTCGCTCAGACGCTTCAGGAAGAGACGTATGAAGTCTGGAAACAAATGCTGGCGTTAGATATGAAGGAAGGTGGTATAAATGTCACAGCACCATGCTGAGATAGTATAGCCCTTTAGCCTCGTACAGGACTAAGTTCGGAATTAATTTATTATGTTTTAAGGCTTATTGTCAATTGTGTTTTCTGTGTTATTGTTTTTTGTTTTTTATCAAATTGTGTTGTCCTGTGTGAGACCAATAAATACATTTTCTTTCTTATATGTGTAGGCGCAAATTAATGTCATCGGTATAGTTGAGACGGAACAGTTAGGTGAAAACTTTAAAGTTAGTGTCGTTAGTCTATTGGTCGAAAGCGCAAGTGCTGAGCATGAGGTTCTGGGTTCGATTCCCGTTCGGGCAGTGTTATTGGGTTTTTCCATCAAAAATTTCTCAGTTGCAGCCACAGAGTCTAAGGATCTAGTTCTGGATTAGTGTTCAGTTGACGGCGATAGGCACGCCCCCATCTCCCTCTGTCTAACCATTCGGGGATTACAAGCAATGTGTTATGTATGTAAGTATGATGATTTATAAACCTTAAAGTTAGCTAGCTCATTGACGAAGAGTCGACTAATACTTTCATAAAACTGAGCTTTACGACACTCTTAATAAAGTCTGTTTTCACTAGAAATCAAATGAATGAAATACACCCTCTCCCTCATTATTAAATACTTTCAAATTGCAGATTACAACATCTCAGTCATCGTAACATTGTGTCCAATTGAAACAATTGAAAATAAATTTAATTGGCCCTTCATTGAATCGAATTCGGTTAGCGCAGTGGTTGCGGGTTCGATTCTCGCACGGAAAAAATACTTTTAGGACCTAAATAATAGGTAGTTGTTCCAGGTCTGGCAGGAGATTCCTAGGAAGAGCTATTTACAATAAAATGAAACATAATTCATTCATAGTATTGATGTTCATTCAGTTACCAGTTTACGACTAACTAGAATATGAGCATCAATCAACCCGCGAAGTAAATAATAGCCCACTCCCACTCATAGGGGCCCGTGTCCCAGTACAGGGGAAAATTATTGTGGGAGTCTTCTTTATTCATCGTGTGATTAGTGCCTTATAGTCCGGTCAATTTAGACATCCGAGGTTACATTAATTCCCACCCGGCTGAAAATTGGTAGGATTGTTCATAACACCATTTTAAATGAAATGTAAAAAGTCCCCATCGATCCGACACTTGGAAAAAAAGTTATTCGAGGTCAAAGGTCACAAAAACGAGTTTTTTGCAATTTTCAGCAAAACGGTAAGTTTTATCATAAAATTTGCAAAGACAAAATTTAAAACGTCCAAACAACCTATAAAAATGTCTAAACACTTTCATTTCTAAAAGCCTCCGTTTTTGAGATGAATCAATTCAAAAAAAAGTTGAATAACTTTTTTTCCAAGTGTCGGATCGATGGGGACTTTTTACATTTCATTTATAACTAGCTGATGCCCGCGGCTTCACCCGCGTGGATGTCGTTCAAATTATATACTAAAACCTTCCTCTTGAATCACTCTATCTATTAAAAAAAACCGCATCAAAATCCGTTGCGTACTTTTAAAGATTTAAGCATACAGACAAACAAACAGACAAAAATAGCGACTTTGTTTTATACTATGTAAGGATGGTGTTTGGAACAATCCTACCAATTTTCAGCCGGGTGGGAATTAATGTAACCTTTTTTTTTTTTTTTGGTGGGTGGAAAATCATCGAATGACCCCCCCCCGCTCTTGGGCAGAGCGAAGGGGAGTGTCAGACTTCTACTGACTAAAAACCGAACCCATGTTCCTTCTTTGCCCTTGTGCCGAGGCCACGTCATCTAGTACTAAAATCCCGACGGGCGTCGGCCCTTGCGGGCCCCTCCTTGCTGACATCTCTTTGAGGCGCGCGTGGAACACGAACGCGCCGCCGACACGGTCTGTTGCCGTCATGACGACGGCCGGACGGCGAGCTAGCCCATTACTCACCGTCCACAGGCCCGCGTCTACGGTGGCCGGAAGCCATCACGTGGCCCCCGACGCCCGGAGCGCCTTCCGCGCCTTCCGCGGCGGCTGGGACGTTGAGAGGTTCGCTCCCTCTCTCGTTCCGCCACCTCCTTCGCTAGCATCACTGCTTCGCAGAAGGAGGCGACGGCGTCCCATTCCTCCTAATTAATGTAACCTTACCCCTATTTTTTGGTCTAATTTGACCGGACTATAACCTGGTGACAGAGCTTGTATGCCGCCCAAGGGCCCCTAACTTTGCGTTACATGCCGTCGAGAAATATCTCTCACACAATGGTTCACCGAAGCAGGTGATCCGAAACATCAGAGGTTTTGGGTACGAACTTGAGACCAATAGGCTATCACTGCTTTTCCTATCCCTTAATAAGGCAGAACGATCTGGCAATCGGAAAATAAGGGCAAATTGGCATAGTTATAAATTGGTAGAAAATAAATTTTATTTTTTTTACTTTTTTTTTGAATATTTAATGAGTGATTGATAAGTCTATACATAAGCTCTGTACAATCATAGAATACCTACCTAACAGGAACAAATTATTTGATTTATGAGGTGAAAAAAATGGTGGAAAATATATTCCCTTTACCTTATTTAGGGCACATTATGGGCCGATGATTAGTTATGAACTCTAGAACATTGACAAAATGAACTGAACTTCGAAAGCTATAAATGTATTTCATCAAAATGCCAGCAATATTTATTGCGTGTCGTCTTCCCAAATAACACAATTTGCAAATTAATTTATTATGTCGTTTACGTCAAAGCCTGGCCCTCCAATTAAAGATAATGAAAACCACAAATTAGAGCGCACTCAAGTTAATTAAACAAATTATGTAGTTTCCATGATTTTTCATCACATTTACTATTACGGCATGGTTTATGCAAAATATAAACGCTGCATGTTGGAAATATGAACAAAGACACAGAAGCATGGTATCACCAGGGTAAGTATAATGTTTACTATACCGACTGCCGATGCCGCGTTGTTCTAGCGACTGCTGAGTTAATGTCGTAGTAGCGGCCACGGAGTCTGGATTTGTGCCCAGTTAGTGGCAATGGACATAACTGGCGAAATGTGGGTGTACTAACGGGTACACCTCTGTCTAACCCTACGGGGATTACAGGCGTGATGTTATGTAATGTACAAGTAATGTTAAACCCTCGGTGAAAGTCACGTGTCTTCGAAACTTGGGTGTAGGAAAGGAAATAACGACTTTTCACGATATTTTTCTAAACCGTTTTGAATGCACAGAATGATTGGTGCAAATAGCTAACGCGAGTTTTAAGTAAATTGACATTAGGTTTAAATTACCATGATAGAAATGCCTCGTTAAATGCGATAACTATTACGAACATTACAAAATCTACTAAGCATTGAAACGATTCGCGGTTTATTATCACAGTTCAACAAAATATTTCAACAATTACTTTACATTTCTTCTTTTTCTTTACATTTTTAAGGTTTTATATTCGTATTAACCTTCGTCAAAAGCAGGCAACGACGACGCGGCAGGCCCAGAAGGAGATCGCGGGATGAGCTGGACTCTTTATCAAAGGATTGGCCTACAATCACTCTAGATTGCGAAAAGTGGAAGGAAGGAAGGGAGGCCTTTGCCCTGCAGTGGGGCAATATAGGCCTATTATAACAATAATAGTCCCTCTTTGTAATTGGACTTACATAAGCCTAATTAAAACGAGATTGTTATTATTACATTTTACAAACACCTGTTCAATAACATTTCAGTTGATATCTGGGTCATCAGCTAGACAAACATCAACATCTTTCTGTCCTCGTCCCATGGTATTTAGGGCAAGGGCAGCTGGACAACCACCCCGGGCCTAATATGGCCATGATAGCAGAATCATATTGGGATAATCAGTCAATATTAGGAATTGTCACTTTGTGACCATTTTACGAATAGTACCTACTGTAAGTCCGTAATTCATTTATCCAATTACGATTCTACTAAAGCCTATTCAATTAAGTAGTATTTTGTTGTATTACATGTAAGACGTATAGAAACTATAAATTCGGATGAGGCCAGGAGAAATAATAATGATGACATAATGAGACTATGACTAACTTAAGTACTTAATTGTGGTTTTTGAAGCATCAAGCCAGTTAAATTATTATACTAGGAAAGATTTAACTTGTGATAAATGCTTCTTAGAAAAGGAGAATCTAGATACACTGATGGCACAATCAGTTCAATTTTGATTTTATTAAGAGCCAGGCATACAACTTGTGTCAATTAATATCTGGCATCAATACAAACAATTATTGAAATCTTCTCTAAAGTGTCACATTTCCGAGGCTACCAAAGTTGTGCTGATGGCGAAAATTGTAACTTTTATGGCTTATATCTCGTAAACATGATGCTTTAAAATGTTTTCTGTCAAACAAAATCTATTCGTATTGAGGCCAGGTAATTGATTCATACAAGTTAAAGAGTGACCACCATTTTGAAAATAAAATAAAATGAAAGTTCAGCTGCAACACATACATTTAAAATTTTAAAATCGAGTGTTTCCATAGCCTAATTACATACAATACTCGTTCATTGACAACAATAAAGAAAAGAACGTACCCAATCCTCGATGCAAACGCAGCATTGTTCTTGAGCCGGACACAAACCCGTTCTTTTCAACCAGACTCGTGTCTTTTTCATATTTCATCATTTTCTTAAAAGAATCGTAATGTAATGTGTCTTCACCTTCTCTGTGTTTCTCCATTATTTTAATTTTACTTTTAACATCGCTGCTTACGAATGAGAATACTGATCCTATTAAATTGAGGAATCTGAAAATTAAGATTTTGATATTTTAAAAAATTATTTTAAAACAGATTTAAATATAAAGAATAAGCAACTATTCGATTTTGTTTAAAATATATTTAAAAGAAAAAATTGATATCTCTATAGGTAAAGAAAGAATAAGCAATTATTCGATATGGTTCAAAATAGATCTGAAATGCAATGCAAATAGATCTCAAAATAATTGTCATGAGATTGGCACAAGAAAAGAAAGGCCTTGTAACCAGCAGTGGGTGCATTCGGACTGTGCATGATGATGATGTAAGGTCATGAACGTCCATGATCAAAACTCCCTAAAATTGATAGATCTGACTTTGAATTCGAATGTGATTCCAATTACTCAGTATAATGGAAATCCTTAAGAAGAAATCAATTATGTCGAGAAGCAATCATGAATCATGACTAGCTTTGTGAAGTACTATAGAAGGAATTAGAGAGAGAAATGGTAAAAATATTAAATCATCTCTATAAAGACCTTTACACATATTTATCCTTATTTGTATTTACTAAATATGTATCAGACCCATGTCTTAATGTTGAAAGGTAGTAGACTACATTCCTAAACTAATTAAATCATAATTTTATCTTCATCGTTCTTTACAAAATCTTGGTTCAACTTTGAATGTACCAATACGGAAAATAGTGAAATCTTATTCTACAATTTCTTGCTAATTGCTACATGACCTCGCAAATCTATTGTAGAATCTTAACTAAGCAATAAGGATTTTTAAATCCATATGGAAACAATGTAAATAGCTTACTTTACTAATTCGTTGTAACCGTCTATGTATGCCTCGATGACAACGTCGTCCTCCTCTTTAAGGCTCCTTTGAAAGCTTTGGTGGACATGGTGTAAATCCAATACGTTTTCGTTCGACATTTCTCTCAAAATAATGAATTTAATTATTTTGAATCACTACACTACTACACTGCACAAACGATTCGCGAACTGAATGAAAGTATGAAACCTGACATTCCTGACAATGACAAGTGACATTGTGACAATGACAACTTGACAAGATTGTCATTGACGCCTGACGGTTACGTCAAAAAATTACGTTTCGCTTTCAAGCAACGTTATACTGCCAACTTCACTTTTTCCGAAATAAACCACCAACAAGCGATAATAAATATCAGATTATCGCTTGTTAATAACGTTTATTGCTTGAAAGAAATATGTAAAAAATATAAAGAATATAGTACAGAAATGAATAAACGGAACAACAATGAAATGTGGTATATTTTATAATAATTTATATATGCTGATTGAGCAACTCAGCAGCACTAGCATCGGATGCTCGATGGAAGGAGTGTCCTTGTTACATGCTCTGTGGGAGTGTCTTTTATTATGCTGACATAGTGCGTTGATGAATGATGTTCACTGCAGCATGTTTATATGACTGTATTGCGATTTAATAAAATATCCAAGTCACTACTGCGTCTGATGGGGGGCAGTGAGGACAGTCTTCTGAACATTGTTCTTAGGAAGACTGAAGGCCACCTAATGGGTCACCTGTTCGCAGTGCATGTACTGTTACCAGATGTCTCCAGGAGGTGGTGAAATTAGAAGAACTAGTTTTAATTAATGTTTTAGTCAAAAGACGATATTCTCGAAGAGCAGTGAGTCCTGCTATGCCGTGTCTATAGCTTTTTCGTCTATGAGTTGAATCTACAACACTGGTGAGCAATTTCACAGATAAAATGATAATCAATTGTACCAACAATAAAATAGTATTTTTTGTTGATGTTGTTGCTTTAATTATTTGTTTACCACGTTTTATTAATGCGGTAGCAAATCATGTGATTCTGTTTTCCACTAATGTCATTCTCATTCATCAACTTCTTCTTTCTGTCAGTGTCAAAATATCCCTATCCCATTCCCAAGGTCTTGTTGCGCGAATGAATTTCGTCGTCCTCTCCTCCGCTCCGCTATCAAAAAAATATTTACTTTCCGTTTCAGATAGCCAGTGTCCTACGATAACAAATAAACGGTGGTGCAATTTGCATATCATGTAATACGAGCTTGTGTATGAATGCAACAATTCCATTTTTTCATCACTTCGAATTATCCGGTAAGTGTTATTTTTCTACCTACACGCGAAAATATGACAAGTTTCTATGATTTATTTTTAGTTACACCGTCAAGTGGCTCTGGCTCGCAAGTATTCAGGTTAATCAACGTTTGGTGGTGCATTTATTTAGTGATATTTAATTTTGTAAACAGTTATTGAATGTTCGTGTTTTTGGCTTACTACTAAAGTGCGTCTCATCTTTTCTTGTATTCAGGGACTTCCCGTGTGACAAACTAACTTGTTGAAAGGTTAGAACTTTTTTTTCGTTCGCGAATTCTCGACTTATCTTACCCTGACTTGCCAATTTGTAAAGTAGGTGAAAGAGTGAGCAATTTCAATTGATTGTTGGGTAAATTCAGTTGTGATATCTCTGAGTCATAGCAGAGATACAAAGTGCTTTAAATTAGATTGTTTACATCTACTGAAGCTACTTGTTGAGCCTGGATATTGGTGAGCAGTTTAAATTTTTTCATCTAAATGCTAAACTTATATAAAAATCAAGCAACCAATTTATTTGGGTCAGCACAGTGTGTCATATTCTTCAAAAATAACTTCATTAGTTATAATTTTACTTACTACCTTACAGCCCATATATTTTTTTACATTATTCTTCCATGGTTTCTTTGACTACCTCATAAATTAAATACCACTACCTGCTCAGCATTCCATACCCATAACTTAACAATATAATTATATTTTGATATGAATGTACAAACTTAATTTGCGTAGTCTTCAGTCTTGTATTTCGTGCTTGTTTAAATTTCTTCTTAGCCTTGTTTTTGGCTATATTATGTCAGTCAACATAGACCTCCTCAAATCTACTCCATTCCTAGCATTCTCCCCCTGTTGTTCAAGTGTCTTGCCATAATCCGATTTTTTCTGAAGCGAACCTCCCTTTCTTTGACCAGTTCTTTGGGGTTCCACAGGGTAACTATTTTACTCCACTGGTCTTTCCCTGTTTTCACACAAACAGAACAGAAAATTAGAAAATGTAATTGCATCATGTTTTCTTGTTCATTTTGCTTGCTTAATTCAATACTAAAATTATCATAGAAAACTAGACAATGAATGTATGTCATGCACATGTTCCTTATCAAGGCCAACAGGATACCATTATCATAATTAAATGTTTGCCCGTTCATTCAAGAAAGAGAGAGAAAGAAAAAGTTATTCAATAAAAGATAATTATGCTTATTTGACCAATATAGCTATTAAATCATTCCAATATTTTATCTAAGGCATTTATTTTTTATTGATTACATCATATACCTACTAGGTGCATTATTAACAGGGTTGGCATGTTTAAAACAAGTTGTTTAAAACATGTGTTTTAAACAGTGTTTAAAACAGTTTAAAATAAAACATCGTTTTTTATTAGGTGTTTGAAAACGTTATAAAAAAACAGGGTTTAAAACAAATTTTAATTGCAAAAATAAATGAATACTACTTATTTTTTTCCTTTTTTCTTTAATTAATCAACTTTAGACCATTTTTATAAACTAATTAAAGTGACTTTTTAACTTGACATTTAAACATATACAATTTTTAATATTTAAAATCCTTAATTAAGCAATAGTTAACAATTTTTATTATAAAACCACCACGTACAATCATATTTGTTCGTTAATACGCAGATTAGATAATTTGCAGCTTTCTCGTTACCAAGTTTGTTTCGTACCTACATCGGAATGAATAAAATTCAAATGTTGAAAACAGTCTTTCAATTCCGGCACTTGAAGCAACTGTGTCACTAAGTCTACAGTCTGGCCATTAATTTGGGTTTTTAATGACAACCACCATTCTAGAGGTCCAACGTGATTCACTACGTGATCTTCAAACAGAGACTTATGAAACGGATCCGTCTTTGCCCTATTGTCATGCAGTTTTTAAAATAGTATTGTGAATTATATCAGGCTTAATGAATTAAAAAGGGATGATAAATAACTTAGGAAAAAAAAAACAAAAAAAACACCTGTTTAAAACATTTTAAACTGTTTGTTTTATAAAATGTAAAAAAAACTGTTTTTTTTCCAACCCTGATTATTAATGCATAGTTAAAAAATTGCATTGAAGCATGCTTCGAGTTCATCACCTCTGATTTTTCGGATTCTTGTGGGTATTCCAAATTTTTTTTTTCTTTTGGTGTGGCATAAAAGCTTTGTTACCAGGTTAGGCACTAACCATAGAAAGACCCATTATTTGCTGAATATTTCTTTTATTTGGAACTAGCGACCAGCCCCCGCTTCGCACGGGTGGAATGTGCTACGTATAAACCTTCGTCTTGAATCACTCAATCTATTAAAAAAAACCCGCATCAAAATCTGTTGTATAGTTATAAAGATTTAAGCATACATACGGACAGACAGCGAGAAGTGACTTTGTTTTATATACTATGTAGTGATGATAGTGATGGCCAGAATGAAATAGAGTATTTTTTTTATAAAAATTGGTTAGTAACGCTATTTACTTTTACCAACAAAAGGACTGTATAAAGCAATTAGCAATATCATTCTAATTTACACAGCTGCTGTTTCTTAGTGTTTCAGGTTTAATAATTAATTTTTGAATAAAAATGACGTCTTTGTTATTTACACAGTGGGTTTGCCCATATTTTGTATAAATTGATAGTATAACTTTTGACTTATTGTTGGGTTATCTACCCATAGCAGATAAATGTAGTAATAAATATGTGACTTAAGTCGTCATCTGCCTAGCCTATTCCTAACTATGTTGGGGTTGGCTTCCAGTCTTAACAAATGCAGCTAAATAACAGTATTTTATATGGAGTGACTTCCTTCCAGACCTCCACAACCCATTTAAGTAGTACTGAGTACACACGGCTACACATCAAGCTATACAAAACCAGTATAATCTGATCGTTCATTGTTCGAAAAGATCTAGTAAAGTGAGGCCAAGATTAACTGGTTTTGTATAGCTTGATGTGTAGCCGTGTGTACTCAGTACTACTTAAATGGGTTGTGGAGGTCTGGAGGAATATTGACATTGAAAATCATTTAAATTAGAGAATAGGACAATAGAGGCAAACTCTAGCAATAATGAACAGTGTCAAAAAACTTTGCCTAATAAAAAGAGCTTAAAATCAAATAGTATCAACCTGGTGCATCAGAATATTCAGGGACTGAGGAACAAAGATTTAGAATTGGAACTATTTTTGAATTTAAATAATATTGATATAATTTGTATTACAGAACATTGGCTTCAAAGCCACCAGTTCATGATTAGTTTTAGTAATCACCAGGTTGGTAGCACATTCAACAGAGTTAATGCCATTCATGGTGGATCACTAATTTTAGTAAATAATCAGATTAAATTTAAAGACCGAAAGGACATTGTGAGCCTATCTGTTGAACGCAATATTGAAATAGCCTGTATAGAATTGGAGCAGTTCATTATATTAAGTGTGTACAGGCCCCCCTCGGGATTGTATGACTGCTTTGAGAAAGTAATGGATGAAGTTTTACACAAGATTTGTAACACAAACAAGTCCATTATCACTTGCGGTGATTTTAATGTAAATTTATTAGAAAAGTCTAGTTCATGTAGTAAAATAATAAGTCTATTTCAGTCCTACAATCTCATGAACCTATTTTTGGAGCCCACAAGAATAACGCCTACTTGTGCCACTTGTCTAGACAATATTTATACCGATGTCATTCCAATTCATAAGGAAATCATAAATGTTCTAGACTCAGACCATTGCGGTCAAATGATTACCATTGAAAACCAAAAAATCAAAGTGGCTAAAAAAAATATCACTGTTAACCCTAAGACTGCAGGACGCTTGGAAACATTTAAAAGTAAACTTATGAATAGTTTACCGTTATTGTCTACTGACAATACTCATCATCAATATGAAGACTTTTTTTATATGTATTGTAAGCAATTTGATTCTACTTTCATTCCCAAGACTATTTCAGTAAATTGTAACGCGTCTTTCAGTGATTGGGCTACCATTGGTATTCACAAGAGTAGAAAGCGGCTTTATGAGCTGTACAATGAAAGAGTGGTTGTAAATACTGCTGAATTTAATTTATATGTTAAAAACTATTCAAAGCTATTTAAAAAAGTGTGTTGTATTGCCAAGTCACATTATTTGAGCTCGAAAATTAGAAACAGTAATAATGTAATTAAAACGACATGGAATATTATTAATAATGAAACGGGAAGGTCTAGTAACCGTAACAGTGACTACTGCTTAACTATTAATGATAGAGTAATTAAATCCGATTCGGACGTTGCCGCAGCTTTCGAAAGTTTCTTTTCTGACATTCCCGTTTCAACGACAAAATCCCTAAACTCGTCACCTTCAGTTGCCGAATCTTTGCTAAAGGAAAATGTTAAAGCTTGTGACTCGGAATTTCATTTTGAACATGTCTCATGTAGAGATATAGTCAAAACCTTTCAAACCTTAAATGTTAAGAAGACTGCAGATCTGTGGGGTAATTCTGTAGAAGTTGCCAAGTCTATTATTGAGATTGTGGCACCTACCTTGGCTTCTATTTTTAATCATTGTATTGATTGTGGGGAGTTTCCTGATCTTATGAAAAATAGCAAAATTATTCCTTTATTCAAAGCAGGTAGTACATCAGACCCCACAAATTATAGACCTATTTCAGTGCTGCCTACTTTTAGTAAAGTTTTTGAGAAATTGATTTTAGACCAATTGCAAAGATTTTTTAATAGACATAAATTATTACATAACAAACAGTTCGGTTTTACGAAGGGTCGATCAACTGCTGATGCCGGTGTCGAACTTTTAGGACATATTTATAGTGCATGGGAGGATAAATGCGATGCTTTAGGCATTTTTTGCGATTTATCCAAGGCATTTGATTGCGTTCTTCATGAAACGTTAATCAGGAAACTCCGCCACTACGGAATTCGGAACAACGCTCTGGATCTTCTTGCCTCATACCTGAGTAATAGGATCCAAAGAGTTGACGTCAACGGGAAAAGATCTCCCGGATCTTTTGTAACAATGGGAGTCCCGCAGGGCTCAATTCTTGGCCCTTTCTTGTTTCTCATTTATATTAATGACTTGCCTTACCTCATAAAGGATAACCACGATATTGTGTTGTTTGCAGATGACACCTCGCTTTTGTTTAAACTTAAACGTCAGCAGCCAGTTATTGACGATGTAAATAGCGCGATTTCAAAAATAGTGGATTGGTTTAACGCTAATAATTTACTCCTCAATGAAAAAAAAACTAAATGCATAAGGTTTACACTACCTCACGTTAGGCAGGTGAAAACTTGTGTGTTGGTGAAGGGCGAAGAGTTGAATCCGGAAGATAGCACGCAGTGGCGTGCCTAGGAGTAAGCAATACAGCAAGCACAACTACAACAAGCAGACTGTTTTGTTTAAGTTTTTAATAACGGCTGTTTTATTTTACTAGTTATTTTTAATATACTTAATTATAAAAATACAAAAAGTGGTGAACTACACTTTTCGTAGTTCCTATTTAATATTACGTCACAATTTAAGAACAACATTTAGGTGCATTACACAATAACGAATCCACACTCTTTAATCTTTCACAACAAGGAAATATTACATTAACCACTTCAAAACAAAGTTAGGTAATTCCATCAAAAACTAATGTCAAACTTTAAATCACTAGAAAAAGAAACACAGAAAGAAATGCACTCACTAGTAATCGCTCAAAACAAATAAGAACTAACTTGAAATCTACTTAGTGTCAAAATTCTCGCCACACGCATCATCCATCGCGCGAACCGTGAAACACATATTCTCTCTCAAACATACACTGACTTGCCACGCACACATTCAAATAGAAGCTTGGCTTATTCCTCATTCATAATTTCGAATGATTCATAAAAGTATTATTAAAAGCAAACCAATTTATGAATGAAAAATGCAGTGGAAACAGTGCGTGCTTTCGAGAAAGGGCTACTGGGCTAGCCCCGCCCACTGGCTCACTACTTAACTCTTCTTTTGTTAGTGCTAGAGCGAGCTAGAGACTCGCGGTCGCAGCGGAGAAATATGAACTATGACAACGGCGCGCGCTGAGTAATGCACGCGAATTTATATTCAATGATAATATTATATTTTGTTAGTGTTTATAGTATGACTGTTTTTTTATTTGTTGTTTTATTTTAAGGCAAGCACAGCTTTTCTGCTTGTATGGGAGGCCCGCCACTGATAGCACGGTGTTCTTGGGTTTAACTTTAGACGCTAAACTTCAGTGGGGACCCCATATAGATAAATTGTCGAAGAAACTGAGCTCCGCGGCATACGCAGTTAGAAAAATTCGTAATTTAACCGATGTAGAGACAGCCCGATTAGTGTACTTCAGTTATTTTCATAGCGTAATGTCGTACGGCATTCTGTTGTGGGGGAATGCTGCCGATATTCAGACCATCTTTGTTTTGCAAAAGCGGGCGGTTAGATCAATTTATAAATTGAGTCCGAGACACTCTCTTAGAGAAAAGTTTAAGGAAATTAATGTAATGACTGTTCCTTCTCAATATATTTATGAAAATCTTTTGTATGCTCACAAAAATATTAAGCTTTTTAAGAAATATAGTGATATTCACAATATAAATACAAGAAATAAACATAAATTTATTGTACCCACAACAAGGCTCAAGAAAATAGGTGGATCATTTAGATGCCAATGTATTCGCTTTTATAATAAACTTCCAAGCGACATTCAAAATTTAAGCATTAATAAATTCAAATCTTTTATAAAACGTAAACTTTGCCAGAAAGCCTTTTATGCTGTTAAAGATTATATAGAGGACAAAAAAGCTTGGGATTGAACTGCTCCAATTTGAATTGAAGGTGAATTGATTTTATATCTTTTTATTAATTATACCTTTTTATTTTTATTTTTTACACTTTGACATTTTAATTATTTATACATTATTTACAATTTGACATTTTATGATTTTTCTTTATACACAATGACATTATTTACTTTTTTAAGTATGATATTATTTTTTGCTTTTTTGATCAATATTTACTTGTTAAATATTTTATTTTTCATTTAGTTTTGTGTATATTGACATTTAATAACTTGACATGATTATTTAATATGACAAATATTTTATTATTTTTATATTGTGAATGTGAGGACCATGTGGGTCTTTCTCTAATTTTAACTATTGTCTGACAGTTTGAGTACTATAAGCGACCCACCCAAATGTCCTTTCTTTGGTATTGTTCGTCGTGACGTTGAGCTCCTTGAGTTATAAGTCGAGCTCCACGATAATTGACAAATGCTTGCACTGACTGGACGGGTCCACTCAAATCTGTGTGGTACTTTATTCAAAAGACCATCTCAGACACTAATCTGCATGATCTTCATGTATTTTATTATTTTCATATTGTGAATGTGAGGACCGTGTGGGTTTTATTTAATTTTAACGATTGTTTGGCAGTTTGAGTACTTTAAGCGACCCACCCAAATGTCCTTTCTTTGGTATTGATCGTCGTGACGTTGAGCTCCTTGAGTTATAAGTCGAGCTCCACGATAACTGACAAATGCTTGCACTGACTGGACGGGTCCACTCAAATCTGTGTGGTGCTTTCTTCAAAAGACCATCTCAAACACTAATCTGCATAGTCTTCATGTGTGTATTATACCAAGATTATGTTTGTACCTTGAACATATTGTAAACCCAAACGATTTTAAAAGAGTGTCCATGAAGTTTCTTGCCATTCTTCTCATGAGACCAACGCTTTGGAATTGGCAACTACAGTACACTCACGAGTTATTATGCCTTGTGACTGGGACTGTAGCTTAGTTTATTTAGCTTCAGTAGTTCAGTAGTTTACTGCCGCACTCGGAGAGCTTCAGTGGTTGCTTGGGCCGTCGCTTGGTAGGGGCTTTTGGCGGTTTTGTCATACAAAACTATGTCAGGCCTTTGCTGGGTGGCGGCTTGAGTAATCGTTGGATATCTCTGAGTGCCGCAGTTAGTTTAATTCGACTATTCAAAAGTGCCTGTTACTGGCCTACTTGAAATAAATATTTTTGACTTTGACTTTGACTTTGAAATTAGAATGTAATTTATAAATTTTCACACTATTAGTATTCATAAGGGCATTCACAGAAACATTTCCTGTTGTAAAATAATTACGTACATTTATTCTTGGAATTTATATAATTCTGAATAAGGTGTATTTTGTAATTGCCCCTGCTCTAATTATTATGAACTTGGTTTTGCCTACAAAAGGTTGGGAATTATCCCACAAGAGCATAGTATGAGGTTATTAAATATCCTATGTCTTGATTCAGGCCTATCTGATTCCCGTCGGGGCTGTGGATATCGAAAGGTTACCGCGGCTCCGACACAAGGGCGAAGAAGAAGGAACATGGGTTTGGTTTTTAGTCAGTAGAAGTCTGACACTCCCCTTCACTCTGCCCAAGAGCGGGGGGGGGGGGGGGGGGGTTATTCGATGATTTTCCACCCACCAAAAAAAAAAAAAAAGGCCTATCTGATTGCCATTATTTAGCCGAACATCATTCTTCCGAGTAGGTGTAAAAACAAACAGACAAACACTGTTACTTTTGCGTTTATGGTTATAAATAAATAGATTCTCATTTATATTTTTTCAGCATACTTTTATATGGAGCCTTTAACTAGTCATGTAGTTTAAAATAACAGGTAGAATGAATGTTAAATAAATTATTTTCTACCTGTTTATTTTAAATACAAAAGTTATGTAACCAACTTTCTCTGATAAGAAGTTGCAGTTGACGCGAAATCGCCTTAGGCTCAAGCCACATTGACTCATAAGACGTATGTACATACAAAGTAATCTGAACTTTATCTTCATCGTGTAAAATATACAATAATGTATGTGTGTGTGTGACACACAAGTTTGTATTAGTATGAGTCTGGCTGGATTTGTCGGTTGATGGCTCGCCACCTACCTATTTCATGAGACTTAATCATGACTGGCGAAATGTGGGTATAATATTAGTTACCTACACTTCTGCCTAACCCTTCGGGTATTACAGGCGCGATGTTATGTAATAATGGATTTTGCAATCTGTGTGCCGAGTGCCAAATTTTGACCCCTTTGAACGAGTAGCTAGTACGCCTAACTTTGGTGACTCTGGTAAGCAAGTTACAAATGAAAACAAAAATAAATAAAATATTCTCAATTGAACTTCTAATGTAATAATAGCAAAATCCAAGACAATTCCTCCAACAGTTACGAGGAAAACGCAAGACTCAAGGAAAATTCAAACTTTTTTCGTCTATAACAACATCTATATCCTACACCAAAATATCGCCGGACTCTTAAACAAAAGTGACATTCTCAGTGTCTGTTTGGAGGAGCTCCAAAATAAGAAAAAATCTATCGATGTTGTATGTATTACTGAACATTTTATGACGCCTGAGCAAGAAGAATTATTAAATATACCTAACTATAACATAGCTATAAGTTTCTCAAGAGAATGTAAAAGAGGTGGTGCATGCGTGTTAACAAAAATTGGACATCCCTATAAAGTGGTAAATCTAAACAATTACTGTATAAAGAATTTAATTGAATGTTGCGCAATTGAATTGACTGAACATGGTATTATTATTGTGTGTATATATAGGGTCCCAAATTCCGACTTAAATACTTTCTATGACAAATTGGAAAATATTCTCCATCTAGTATGCATTCAACGTAATAAAAAGATTATCGTTTGTGGAGACTTTAACATAAACACGTTAAAGAGAAATAAACAGACGTTAGATTTTGAATATACTCTTTTAAACTATAATTTACAATTGCAATTCTCTCAACCCACTAGATTAAGTAGTGGGACATGTTTGGATAATTTCGCGCACAATGTCAGAGGCTGCAAGGGGGAAATTATTGAATTTGGACTGTCGGACCACACCACACAGGTTCTAAGATGCCCAGTTAAAAAAACATGTGCTATTAAGTCATGGCGTATTAGACGAAGGAACTATTGCCAAGAGAACCTGGATAAATTTAAAAATTGTGTAAAAAGTCTCTCATTCTCAGACATTTACGAGACTTCAGACCCTAATGAGGCATACGCTTCTTTTTTGGATCTATTTCAGTGCTTCTACGAACTTTGTTTTCCTTACGAAACTATTACTAAGTCTTTAATTAAAAAAACTAAGTGGATTTCAAAGGGAATAAAAAAATGCAGCAAAAGGAAACGTGTCCTTTTGTGGCAATATAGAACCATGCCCACTCTAAAAAATAAAAATGCTTTTAAAACATATTCACGTAGACTCAAAAAAATTATATCCTTGACCCAAAAATCCCAAAATAATTATTTTATCAAAACATCACAAAACAAATCAAAAGCGACATGGACCGTAATTAACAAAAATAAAGCCTACTTCCCAAAAGAACCTATATCAGAAATAAAAACTGACACAAAAATCGTTACGAATCCTACTGACATAGCAAACTCTTTCAACGACTACTTCATAAATCAAGTATCAAATTCAAATCGTAGCATGACACAAGAAATTCCCATTCATACCAACACTTTGAACTCTTTATTTATGGAGCCAACTCTGCCGCATGACATCATTAATCATATTAGGTCGCTTAAAGATACAAACAGTGTAGGTAGTGATGGAATATGCACTAAAGTAATAAAAACAGTCTCGCAACACATAGCCCCACATCTTAGTTACATAATAAATTTAAGCATTGAGAATGGTATTTTCCCAGAGAATCTCAAAACCTCCATAGTTACCCCACTATATAAAAAGCAAGACAAATGTCTAATGCAAAATTATAGGCCTATTGCTTTGATACCTATATTTGCAAAGGTATTTGAGAGGGTCATATATAAAGCACTTTATAACTACCTAGAGAAATCTAACATTTTACGTGATGAACAGAAAGGATTTCGCAAGAACCGGACAATTAACATGACTATCCATGATCTGATACGCCCTATCTTATTGAATATGGATAAAAGAAATGCTGTATGTGCTATTTATATGGACCTTACAAAGGCTTTTGACTATGTAGATTATAAAATACTATTAAATAAATTAGAGAAGTATGGTATAAGGGGCAACATTTTGAAACTTATTGACTCTTACTTACATAAAAGAAAACAGATTTTAGAAATAACACGAATATGCCCACGCACTGGTTACGAAAGAAGATACAGATCTAGTAGCAGAATTATTAAATACGGAGTCCCACAAGGCAGTGTGTTAGGACCTCCATTATTCTTGACTTATATAAATGATCTGCCTAGAGAAATAAAGTATCCGATGGTATTATTTGTTGACGACAGTACGGTAGTAGTAAAATGTGACGATCCTAATACTTACGAAGCAGAGATAAACATGACACTTAATAAAATAATTACTTGGTTGAATAATAATAATCTAGTCATTAATCTAGAAAAGACTAAAATAATGCATTTTTATCAAAAGATTCCTAATATAAACCTTGACATTAACTACTTGGGTACTAAAATAGATTCGGCAACAATGACTAAATTCCTTGGTGTTGTTATAGATAATAACTTGTCATGGAAACCTCAAACGGAGGATATTTGTATGAAAGTCAATAGATTTGCATATGCCTTGTATAAACTGGCTAAAATTGTTAACCTAGAGGCTCTTCTAATGGCTTACCATGGCTATGTTGCTTCCACACTGAGATTTGGCCTAATATATTGGGGAAATTCAGTGGATAAGGAATATGTCTTCAGAGCCCAGAAAAGATGCATCAGAGCGATGTGTGGTTTGCAAAGTACCGACAGCTGTCAACCTCTGTTTAAAAACCTCAACATTCTAACCTTGCCTTCTCTGTATATATACGAGGTAAATATTTTTTTTAAAACAAACATGAACCTATATGAAATAGCTTTCAAAAGTCAGTATAGGAAGCTACGTGATAAAAATAAGTTAGAGCTTAAAGTTCCGTACGCAGGTACGGCTTTAATGAGGAAAAGTTTTTTTTGTATGGCCCAAAGAATATATAATAAGTTACCTTGTTCAATAAAAAATCTAAATTTAGTGAATTTTAAGCGCAAATTATGTACTATATTAATACAGAAATGTTACTATTCTCTCAACGACTACTTTGATGACAACACTTTGACATGGTAATATTTGTTCACTCTTGACGTGACTTGTTAAGACTCTCAAACCATGACTCGCACAGTTCTGTACAAAATATCAATTTTAATAATAAAAAAAAAAAAAACTCTTAGCAGTAAGTAACTTTTTGACATTATAACTATTTATTTTTGACATTATAAAATTTCATTAAATACTGACATTACTTGACATTACCTAATCTAGTTTATTAAAGTTGATATTGTTATAATTATGTTTTTGACATTATTGATCGTATTGTACACTAATTAATAATTAAATTCTTATCTCTTTGTAATAACTTAATAACCCACAAGATAAATTCACTTAATCGGCAAATGCCTCCTTTAAATGTATATTTGTACGCCAAATGGTAAAACATTGAGAAACTACTTATATAAAAATATTGTAACACCCTGCACATTGCTGTATACCTATGTTTACAAATAAAGAATATTGATTGATTGATTGATTGATTGAATGGAGGCTGATAACATAAACAATTCAAGTTGCTTAATATGCTTGTAGGTCAATGAAACACTAACGAACTAACGATACGTAATTGTTGTTGATATCATTCAGTATTATGATAATTATGTTATTGAATGAAAATAATAACAATGTACTACTGTCACATGCAAATGATGGGGTATGCCAAACGGCACTTAATTGCGTTACACTCTTGCAATCAAAAAATATGAATAAGATTTAAAATTCCTCGTGTGGCTGCTTCATTGGTCTACTAGTGGTCGCAAGCGTGACTGCTGGGCATGAGGTGTTTGGGTTTGATTCCGGGGTTATTGGGTTTTTCGATCAGGAATTTCTCAGTCTTTAATTGTGATCTTTTGATTTCCATTTAGTTAAATATAGTGTTATCAACATCTTGAAACTTCTTTATTGATGATCATACATGACCTTTCATAAAAACCAGACGATGTCGGTCAATGTCCAGCAGTCTTTCAGCTGAAAAGATGATGATAACTCACGAATATTGCTCTGATTATACACTTATTGAACTGACTGCAAAATGTGTCATTTGCTAAAATAACAATCTAATAACAGGTTGTGACAGTTGAATCATACATTTAATTAAAAACGTTTTATACTACACCAGCTTGGAAAGTACCTTGATACTTTATCTTTACGGTAGAAAGTACGTCATTGCACATCGAACAAATATGCGGGGAGAAAACGCATCTGAGCGGGAGAGAATGGATTTTCATACACTTTTCTCTCCCGCTCAGATTCACTAACTGCAACAATTTGAAAAAAGAACATGTGAAAATTGCAGACGCCATTGGCGCCATTTTCAATTTGAATTAGAATTTAAATTTAGTTTTTTATTTTCCTCGTAAGTGTAGTATAAAGCACTATGTATCACTCGAGAGAAAGTGCGATTCCCGATCTCGGATGTTTTAAAGCCCTCGCCTACGGCTCCGGGCTTTAAACGACACCCTCGACGGTAATCGGTCACTTTCTCCTCTCGGTGAACAATGTACTATTATTCATAAAGACTTGGACGTCAGGTCGGACGTAGGGGAGCTAGATTTCTGCCGGGGCTGCAGAACTGTTTGGAACAGATACCGCGGCCCCGGCGCACAGAGGGCTAAAAGGAACATGAATAGGTTTTAGTCAGTAGAAATTTGAAACTCAATTGATGATTGGTCCATGGAGTGTCCATGAAGTTTCTTGCCATTCTTCTCATGAGACCAACGCTTTGGAATGGGCAACTACAGTACACTCACGAGTTATTATGCCTTGTGACTGGGACTGTAGCTTTATTTAGCTTCATTAGTTTAGTAGTTTACTGCCGCACTCGGAGAGCTTCAATGGTTGCTTGGGCCGTCGCTTGGTAAAAGTTTTTGGCAGTTATGATATACAAAAGTATGTCAGGCCTTTGCTGGGTGGCGGCTTGAGTAATCGTTGGATATCTCTGAGTGCCGCAGTTAGTTTAATTCGACTATTCAAAAGTGCCTGTAATTGGCCTACTTGAAATAAATATTTTGATTTTTGATTGATTTGATTTCCCATCCAAAAAAAAAAACAATTTTATAGTGCTTTCTGCTCTCCGACTTTGATCACAATATTCAGAACATACGCCCTTCTTTCCAGATTGATGTAAAACCATGACAAGCCTGCAGAACGGAGACGAGGACTCGTTCATCATCCTGGGAACTTCTCCTGGGACCAGTCTGGACATGAAGTGCAACGGTATCGAGCATGAGGAGCATGTCTCCTTAGATAAGGAGCAGATGGAGGAAGCCATGAAGGACCTCTCCGTTGAAGCCAATATGGCTTTTAAGGCGCATTTTAAACTGGGAGATTGTGTAAGTTTGCTTTTGTCATATTAGTTTGTTGCTTGCGGTTTCACTAACCTAGGGGAACTGATACATTAACCTGGATAAAAGTACCTATCCTTATAAATGTGGGTAATCCAGGATAATTCGCTTAGCGGTGTATGCGTGGCAGAGTATTTTTGCAGAAGAAGTACATTCTGACTTCTTTGGAGCATATCGATGGCAAAAAGTTCAGATGTTTGTAGCCCAAAATTCAACCTGATGCAGTAAATAGATCATCAAATGCGTAGGTGGCATGCGGTGCAACATGGAAGGTGGGCCATTGTCTGTGGGGAGATGCCGCATAAGCACTTGAAGTCTGAGCCGTCCATGAACTCCATTTGCAGAGATTCTCACTAGAAATAGGCCTCCAGTCTAGTCTTTTATCCGTCTTATCTAATTTCATATCTGCCCCTAGGGCAAGACTGAGGTCCAGAGTACGCCCATAATTATCTTATTAAAAAAAAGTCGTCAGAAGGCCTTTAATCCTACATGTTATCTTCCTAACTTGCCGGTTACCAAAATTCTGACAACTTTACTTGCACTTGCTCATTTTGATTTTTTGATCAGAATGATTAGTAGGTATTAGCATATTTTGTATGGCTACCTGCTATTTCGTTTTGAAAAAGGATTGTGTGCACCTCTAAACCTTTGACTGCATAATGTATTATGTTATTTCCTGTCACACATCCTGTTTATGTTAAGTAGGTATTCGGTATCATTACGAATATCAGAAACTATCGTCAGCAAATTCCTTTTTTGTCAACTACGTTTCTTATTACGAGTTCTGCTCTAAGTGCACGCATGTTTACAAAATATAATGAATGCATAAAGGTTGTAAAACCAACCAAACAGCTCTGCGTATCACAGTACTCACACAGATATCTGTTGGGTATAAGCTTCTCCCAAAATGCATCACGTGATCACGTCTTTTTTATTTTATTGCCGAATCCTGCTCTTGACTTCGATAACCGATGGAAAGCGATGGATGAGGTCTTATGATGGAACGAGCGTGCCCAAAAGATGCATGTTGACTCTTGCTTGGAAGGTCTTGGTATTTTTGAATCCTTATATCACATCCATAAGACATTCCCGGTTAGATGGGCTGCCTTGATGAAAATGTCTGATCAGAATTCAGTATTAAAAACTACGCCTCTGGTTCTTATTTTGATATAAACCTTGTGCTTATACGTTTGCAAAAATCGATATGAGATTATTGACTTATCTTTGTAACACATCAGCATCAAACTACTCTTTTTTATCATAGAAAGATTATTCGCAGGTAGATATTGCGATGATGCATGTATTTATTTTTAGCTTAGTTTTACCCCATAATGGGAAGTACTGATGATAACGTGTATCTGTATGATTCAGTAATTAGTTATTTTGCCGTTATGGACCCATTCATAGTGCATAGGTATGTGGTTATCGTGGAGTTATGTGATGCGGAGAAATGAGGAAAATATTGAGTACTAGCTTTTGCCAGCGGCTTCGCCCGCGAAAAATGACGATTTTCCATACAAATTTTCATCCCCTTTTTAACTCCCTTAGGGGTTGAATTTCGAAAAATCCTCCCTTATTCCTTGTCTACATTATAAAGGGAACCTCTGTGCAAAATTTCAGCTTTCTAGGTCCAAGGATTTGGGCTGGGCGTTGATGAGTCAGTCAGTCAATCAGTCAGTCAGTCAGTCAGGACTTCTCTTTTTATATTGAGTATGGATGGCTATAAGAGTCGTTTAATATGTAGAGAACCCCGTCGGGGCTGCGGGGTTGTCCGCGGCCTCGGCACACGGACTAAGAAGGAACATGGGTGGTTTTTAGTCAGTAGAGGTCTGACACTCCCTACCCGCTCTGAGTCATTTGATGAATCCGAACCCCTAAAAAAAACGTGTGGCACTCGGAGACTGCCGCGGTAAAGCTATTGCATAGCATTTTTTATCAACTTATGCAAATAATTAATTATTTAATTTGACAACCTCAGTTGACAACCTTGTTATTTTCTGTAACCATAGCAACCTGGTTGAATATTTTCGTTACGGAATTTCTGATTCGCTCTCCACGCTCAAGGCCCGCGATAGAAGCTATGCAATAGCTTAAAAATGTGTAAAAGACGACCAAACAAAGATGGGCTGTGTGAAGGATGATATGACTAGAAAGGTGACTGCTGAGGTGACGAGTCATAGAGAAGTAAGGTAGAAGACATGCTGCGTCAACTACAAATAAATTGGGTTAAAGGCAGGAGGATGATATGCTCATCCGCCATCAAATCGTTGTTTCCAATTAACGAATGTTGACGTTACGCTACTGTAAATTAATCTGATTGAAGTAATAACAAATAGGGATAATATTAGCAGTAACAGTAACAGCCACGGAGTCTGAATTTTTACCCGGTTGATAGCAATAGGCCCGCCCCCTATTGCACGGTACTTAAACATAACTGGTAAAATGTGGGTGTACTAATGGGTACACCTCTGCATAACCCTTCGGGGATTACAGGCGTGATGTTATGTTATGAAGTAATAGCTCTAACTTAATTTTATTTTTAAGAAATCAAGGATCCAAATCAACTTTCTTCAGTTTTTTCATGTTTGGGAATTTTATTTATTTTATTTATTTATTTAAGGATCTCCAACAAAAGATATACACAAACATTTTTAGATAGTGGAAAACACAAAGTATTGGGTAGGTGTACTCCTTCACTTATAGGAGACCACAGCATTTACAAATTATAATGTTAATAAATTGAGCCCCTAATTATTAAAAGAATTAAAATAATAAAAATACATTTGGGCATTGAAAATAATAAAAATACATTTGGGCATTAAAAATGATAGAAAAATGATAAAACATAATTATACAATAATTTTGGTTGAACATAGAAACAGAGAATAGATTTTAAAGGACAACTCTATTTGCAAGCGACATGGTGAGCAAACAATAATGCGTTAAAAGCTGACTACAGATGAATTTCCAACAATTTTTGCCTGAGACTCTGTATACTGTCACGGAAAATGTCGACTTCAGTATTGATGGAGATGACCTTGTTGGTGATGTCCATCATTCGGTTTAATGGTGCCGATCGACCGAGATTTGTGCGAGATGATTTTACAGCGAACATTTGGGGCTTTCGCACTGTTCTGACTGGACACTGACGGGGCACGCTCAGGTGCAGATTAGCGAGAAGATCGGGTGAGGATATTTGACCATTAAGAATTTTAAAGAGGGTCGTGACGTCAGCCAACACGCGTCGCTGCTCAAGAGAATGCCAACCAAAGTGAGACAATCGCTGTGAGTAGTCAGCTCTGTAAGGACAGTTGCGATCTTTATATCGAAGGAATCTGGTGAAGTTTTTTTGGATGCGTTCGATACGATTAATGTGTACCTTGTAAATTGGACTCCAGACTGGAGAAGCGTATTCAAGGGTACTACGCACAAAAGCGTTAAAAAGTACTTTTAATGCATGTATTCCTTTAAAGTCATGCCCGATCCTTTTTATGAATCCGACCATTTTTCCGGCCCTGGTCAACATTTTATCTATGTGAGGAGTGAACGACAGGTTACTACTGAGTAAAACTCCCAAATCCCATATGATGTCGACTTTTTGCAGTATTGATCCATTGAGTGAGTAAGAAGATGGCACTATTCTCTTTTTGCGGGTAAATGTAATGTGCTGGCATTTACTAACGTTGAGTACCATCTTGTTTGCAATACACCATTCCTGAAGGGAGTCTAAGTCAGACTGCAGCAGGACGACGTCTGATGGGGATTTGATTGGCCGATACATTTTAAGATCGTCTGCAAAGAGTGAACATTGGCTGTGCTTGATGTGGTTTACTATGTCATTGATAAACACAATGAAGAGTATCGGGCCGGCATGGGAGCCCTGAGGCACACCGGAAGTAGCGCAATAATGTGACGATTGGAAACCGTTTACCACTACTTTTAGTTTCCGATCGCATAAGTATGATCTAAACCATTCAACAAGGTTCCCGTGAATACCGTATGCCTCTAATTTGGTGAGTAGTATCTGGTGGTCGACTTTATCGAACGCGCTACTGAAGTCAGTATATAATGCATCGACTTGCTGGCCCGCGTCAACGTAGACGGAGATGTCATTGAGATATGATGATAAGTTGGTGACAGTTGACTTGTTGGAGCAGAAACCGTGTTGCTGTGGAGCTATATGTAGTTTGAGATGTGAAGTTAAGATGGGAACGACCAAGGATTCGAATATCTTTGAGAATAAGGATAACAGTGAAATAGGGCGATAATTCTTCGCGTCAGTGTTGTCTCCCTTTTTAAAAACAGGAACGACGTTAGCCTTTTTCCATTCTAGGGGAAACTGGGAAGTTTCAATTGACCTGTTATATATGAGTGTTAATGGCAGAGACAGATCACGAGCGCATTTTTTAATGAATATAGGAGGTATCCCGTCGGGTCCAGCTCCTTTAGAAGCGTCAATTCGGGACAGCGCGTTAAGGACTTGTCTTTCGGTGAATTTCATCGTCGTTAGTGTATTCTGAGGAAAGTTTTGCGTCTGCGACACAGGAGGTAGTACCGTGCTATTAGTAGTGGAACCACTAAGCATTGAAGAGAAATGTTGAGCGAAGATGTTGCAGATGTCGTCACCCGTAGTAGCCGTTGAGTCATCAAGCTTGATTTCTGAAGGAATTCCTGAAGAGTTCGAGTTTTTTGCCTTCACGAATGACCAGAAGGATTTTGGATTGTAACGAATATTACTTTCCATTGTATGGACATATTTTCTGAAGCATTCTTTAATGAGAAGTCGCGCTCGGTCATCAAGAAGTCTATACTCAACTTTATCACGGGGGTTGTGGTACTTTTTAAAACGTTTTCTAGTTTTTTCCTTTTCATTGAGGAGTTTGACTAGAGTTTTAGTGTACCAAGGAGGGGAAATTACGATTACCGATAGTGGTTTTGGGAACAGTTTCCTCGATTATGTTGTACAAACATTCATACAATGAAGTCACCATTGAGTTTACATTCGAATTTGACTGAAACCTATCGCACCAATTAATTTTTCTGAGTTTGTCGTTAATTAATCCGTAGTCAGCCCTTCTAAAGTTATACTTAAATGACTTTTTAGGTTTTAAACTACTGCAAACAACAATATCAATGTTTATTTCTAAGGGCGGATGATGATCGTCTACTTTTGATAAACAAGTTACAGATGGTTCTACTTTTACATTTTGTATATTACTTAGAATCAAGTCAAGGATTCTGTTTTTTGAGTTCTTAACATGATTATATTGACTAAGAGAATTTGATGACATAAAATCCACTAAACAATAGCCTAAGGTACTGCTGTAGTTGACAGGTTTAGTAGCAGTCGAGTGAGAGATTTGGTGTTCGGCGACCCATTCTATAAAACCCAAGTTGAAGTCTCCGATGATTATCATGTCATCGCCAGTAGTCTCGCTGACCCTAGATGCGTTGTCTAACAACGATTCGAGGTTGTTCATCGTTACGGGCGGGGGTAGGTAAGCGGCACAAATGTGTATCTTCTTACCTTCTCTTATTTTGATGCTCACCCATAGATCCTCAGCGGAGGTTTCCCATTGGCAGGCTCGCATGGAAGTGAAAGCTTTTGATACGGCTATTAATACCCCTCCTCCCTCCTTGCCATTCCGTGCACTGGAACTCCTGTCCCTCCGATATAAATGGTACTGGTTATTAAAGATCTCGCCGTCATTGATGTTTGAATTGAGCCAGGTTTCTGTGGCTACAATAAGGTCGTACTGAGTTATACTAGCTGCCATGTTTATATCAGAAAGTTTAGTTCTCATACCTCTGAAGTTCTGGTAATAGATATTGAATTTGGAAAGCTACTCCGGGGTTTTGTATTAGATATTACCCACTGTTGAACTTATAGAAGTGCAACGGCTTGTAAGCTTTTTACCTGTTTAGGACGGGCACCGTCTTCTTTGCGGACGAGTATGCGACCATCACGAACCCATACATATTTATAACCCTTTTCCCGAGCTATTTTCCTAGTCTCAGCATGGATTGCCTTGTTCATGGGAGACAAATGCTCAGACACGAACACAGGAGTCTTGGTGCCCCCATAGCCTAATAGGCTTGAGTTTAATTTCTTATCCTTTTCCAATGATTTGTTAAATTTCACAACTGAAGCCAAAACCTCATCACGAATTCGCGTGTTACGCAATTTAACAACAATTGAACGTGGACGCTTACTATCTAAGTCCAGCTTCTTAACACGAGTGATTGATAGGATATCCTGTTCTTGAATATTGCATGACACCACCTTGCCCAGCTGTAATACAGTGCTGATGAGGTTCTCCTTACTGTTTTCAGGTAGCCCGTTTATTTCAACATTTTCTTGGCGTGTGTATTGTTCGAGTAGATTTAATCTTGTGGACAGGTCAGATACAGAAGTTTTCAGTCCCTCATTTTCAGATTTAAGTTGCTTTAATGCTACCTTGTTCATTTCACACTCTTGTCTCATTTCATCAAATTTTGCACTCATAAATTTCACTGACTTTTCAAGTTCTTGCAACGATTGAAGACTTTCTTTTATTACTTGGAACTCTTGACTAAAGTAATCCTTCAGGGATAATTTCATCTGAGATGATATTGTTGATTCGATTTCTTTACAAATGGTGGCAACTAGGTGTTTGTTTATACTAGGATCACTGTCACTCCCATCAGTATCGGTGGGGGAATTTCCAAGGGAATTAAATTGCAAATGCAGGATATTCGAGACATGTGCTGCACACATGTAGGTACTTATCATGTGTTTTCGTAGCGGCATACGATATCAATTACGAGATGCGTCGTTGGGTTAGACTGAGTAAATGCTAGCAAGATCATTTAGGGATGTTTATTCTGGATTAAGAATAAATTGAATACACTAGAATTACCGCGAAGTAGTGAATATGCACACTCATTAGTACCAGCCTGGCAGTCGCTCCATGTAAAATACTGGTATTCAGCTGCATCCGGTTAGACTGGAAGCCGATTCCAACATAGTTGGGAAAAGGCTAGGATGATGACAAGTACCAGCCTAAAGAAATTGTCTCGAGTAAATCGCGTTAACAGCCGAAAACAAATTGGAACTTTCGAAAAACTTGCTTTCAAAATCGACATGTTCATAAGATATTCTGTTTGAAAGTAATTACAAATCGAAGTAGATAAAACGTTACATAACTTGCTTTTTCGACCTAGTCCAAGTTTTACATAACTACGCTTGTTAGGGTATCGAAGTTGCGGTCCTTTTAGCTTCCACGGTGAATTATTTATACTTGACATCAAAGATAAAAGATTAACTTCAAAAGACTTTTAAGAAAAGGAAGGCACTAAGCGAAAAATACAAGGGAAACCTGCCCTTGACCTGTTTTTTCTTTCAGGCAAAAGGTGCTTGAGTTTTCTGTCGATAAGGACAAAAATGTAGGTGCCGTAAGAAACCTAAAGAATACCTAGTGGCACAAGCTTTAGACCAGACATATTCGAAGAAAGCATGTCCATATAAATTTCGTAACTTGAGCACTAAACTCGCACTAAACTCATAAACACTCTACAATCTAGCGAAGATTATAATGAGCGCTAAGCTGTACGGGAATTACACAACATGACATGATGACATAACATCACGCCTGCAATCCCCGAAGAGTTAAGCAGATCGATAAATAAGGGCCTGTATGTCATCATAGATGATGATGGTTATTGAGATCAACTACTATTAGTCCAAGATCCCAGGGCCGCCAGACGTCACGTATTTTCTGACGAAGGAAATGTGGGCGATTGAGTAGTGTTAGTATGAACTAAGAACACACTACTAACAGCTAGCTTGCTTGGACGGCCAATTTTCAGGTATCAGGTCATCAAGGTACATACAAAAATTACTTACTTCACGTATTTTCTCCAAGCTGATTTTTACGTATATTTTAGGCAATATCCTTAAAAATAAATCGCAAATACTCCCCGACACTTTCCGTCGGCCGTATTGCTTAACAGTCGCTTTAAAGAATACATAAACTCCTAATGTTTTAATACTTAAAGCTAATTGATCGGGTTATTGCCATGCTATATTGGGCAGGCGCTCCAACATGCACCCGAGTGGTCAAAGCAACGTTTTCAACAAAATTCTGAAGACACAGGCAATGGACAGATCCTGTTGAATGCCCACCGAATGAGTCCAGTGGAGGTCTGTATGTCAGCCACACGAGCGATGCCATGCGTTCTTGGGTAAACAGTCACAATACGTTTAAGTCTAAACTTTTTGGGAACTTTAAAGCGTCCGATAGGCAAAACGGCCGCTAGGAAGTTTCTGGGAGTGTTGGCAACTTATTTTTAAGGATATTGCCTACAATATATGTAAAAATCAGCTATCAGAAAATACGTGAAGTTAGTAATGTTTTTATGTACCTTGATAGCCTGATACCTGAAAATTGGCCGTCTAAACAAGCTAGCTGGTAGTCGTGCGTTCTTAGTTCATACTAACACTACTCAATCGTCCACATTTCCTTCGTCAGAAAATACGTGACGTCTGGCGGCCCTGGGATCTTACTCTATACGTTCATGATCAGTTATTATGTCAAATTCCAAATGTCAGATGGGAGAATTCCAGAGCCGTTTAATTACTCATAGATAGCCGTTATAAGGAGAGGGACAGTGTTATAAATTTATAATGAAAGTGCGTCAATAACATAGACTAAACTTATCGCTATTAATACAAACATACACTTTATTATTATAGAGCAAAGAGATTCTATTTGTCCAGGTTATCTATTATGAGTATTTATGAGTTACGAGTCCATACTTTGTAAACACTGCTCGCATAATGTAAATGTCATCGGTCTACGAATGTAAAACGCCTACCGATTAAGGTTACTTTCAATCTCTTTTTTACCCGACTACGGCGAAGCCAAAAGGAAGGGTAATGATTTTGGCAGTCTATGTATGTATGTATGTTCCACCGTAGCGCCTAAACTACTGAACGGATTTTAATAAATTAGGTGTCAATAGATTCGTAAAAATAGCCCGGGTGACATAGGCTATATAGATTTTATAAATTATTTTTATGGCGGAATTTAAATGTCAAAAACTTACCTCAAAAAATATTAAATTGAGATAATCATCGCAAGTTTGGTATCAAATGAAAGGTCTTGGCAAGCACATTACAAATATGTATTATATTATAGTTTAAGTACACACAAAAATAAAATTCAAATAAAAGAATTAAGTTCAAAAATCTAAAACCCGACTACTAACAAAATCGCGGTCTTAAAAGTAGAAAACAAGAAAATAATTCTTGTCTGATATTCTTCGTAGTCGCATGCCACCTTGCTAATGCAGCAATTAGCAGCTGACTTCTGTATCAATGAGAACGCCATGAAGGAGCATCAGGTATCAGTGGCATGCGACTACGAAGAATAGCAGACAAGAATTATTTTCTTGTTTTCTACTTTTAAGACCGCGATTTTGTTAGTAGTCGGGTTTTAGATTTTTGAACTTAATTCTTTTTTAATTGTGCGTAGTTGGTTAGAAACAATGGATAAACTGTGAGAAATTATCATCATTGTTCATTCTCCTCATGCAGTTGTCCCCAATTTATTTGCGGTCAGCGTAGCATTTGGGGTCGGCGCAGCATCTTCTTCTTCTAGACTTCTCTATTGCTCGCCATCTCAGCAGTTACCTGCTTTCTAGCCATATCATCCATCGTTCTTTGATCTTCCTCTACTCTTATAGACTGAGATATATATGACTAGAAAACAGGTGCCTAGTGAGATGAATTATAAAAAAGTATTTTTTTTTACTAGCCCATATTGTCCCACTGTTGAGCAAAGGTCCATTGATCCATTCCTTCCAACGGTCGCGATTCTGTGCAACTTCTTTCCAATTCTCAAGGAAGACATCCAGTTCGTCCCGCCATCTCCTACGTGGTCTGCCACGACCCCGTGTCGCTGTTCCAGGGCATCAATCCTGAGCTTTACGGGCCCACAGCTCATTCGGCATGCGATAGACATGTCCTGCCCAGTCCCATTTAAGTTGAGCAGCCTTTTGAGCCACGTCAACGATTTGTGTTTTGGAACGCAGAATAGTGTTTCGAACATGATCTGTTAATTTTACACCTAAGATACTGCGCTCCATAGCACGTTGGCAAACCTCGAGTTTGGACTGGATGTTAGTCAAAGACCAAGTTTGTGCACCGTAGGTTAAGATGGGGAGAATACACATGTCCATAAGCTTTCGCTTCAGAGACATGGGTAGTGTGCCCTTAAAATATTCCTTCATGGACCAGTAACTCTTCCAGGCATTTTCTGTTCTTCTTGCAATTTCCTTATCTTGCCTTGCCTGGAAAGAGATTACTTGGCCCAGGTAGACATATTCATGGACATATTGTATCTCCCCGCCTACGTGTATGCTCCTCTCGGAGCTGTTCTTGGATAAAAAAGTATGGAGAAGAAAAAATGGTGCCGACCCATAAATTGGTATAAGAGCATGAGAATGATGCTGAGTTTAATAGAGTAAAGCGGCCTCGATACAAAGGGCTAAAAAAGAACATGGGTGATTTTTAGTCAATAGAAGTCTGATACTCCCTTCCGCTCTGCCCAGAGCGGGACGGGGTTATTTGATGATTTGTTACCCCCCAAAATAAAATAAAAAATCGGTTGTGGAGGTCTGATAGGCAGTCGTTCCATGTCAAAACGAGTATTCAGCTCCAACCGATTCGACTGGAAAGTGATCCCAGCGATTTCATTGCTTAGCTATTACCTACTTATCCAACTTTGTTGTGGTCGGCTTCCGATTGGAACCGAATTTATCTGAATGAAAGTCGATCCCAGCATTGTTAGTATAAGGCTAACAGATCATTCTGTCGGGGCTGCGGGATGTTCGAAAGAGATACCGCAGTTTTTAGTCAGTAGAAGTCTGACACTTCCTACCGCTCTGCCCAGAGTTGGAAGAGTCATTTGATGACCCTCCAAAAAAGATTAACAGATGATGATGAGTAACTAGAATTTTATTTTAACAAAATTTATGAAAGGCAAGGTCAAAATTAATTAAGAAACTTCACAGACGACGTTTTTTTGCTGTCTTAACGTGAATCACACAATGTTATTGTAACTGTTTCATTTTCTCACATAAATTCTTTGGTCAAATACAAAAACGTACCAACGTGTGCCTAGTTGAGAAGTTCTAAGCACACATAGATAACATACATGTTTTAGACTGAAGTCGATTCGTGACTCATTTGGTTTAGTAGTCGCAAGCGCGACTGCTGTGCGTCCTGAGCTCGATTACCAGGTCGCGCAAATTTTTTTATTCGATTCGACTATGTTACATAATTTTTATTAGCAAAATTTTAAGACACAAATATGTCCTCAAAAATTTTTGCTTGGAAAAAGTAAATCCCCTAAATGAAATATAGTAACATTAAATAGGCTGACAGATTACATATTTCTGCCTCATTTTTCTCTATTAACAAATGTACATTTAAATTAAAAGATAAAACAAACTGGTTTTAGGAACAAACGCGATTGGAACCAACCTGTATCATCTGCCTAGCCTTTTACCAACTATGTTGAGGTCGGCTTATAGTCCAACCGAATGCAGCTAAATACCTATTCAATTTTACATGGAGCAACTACCTATCTGACCTCCACAACCCTTGTGACCATTGACCAATATTTAGAGTCAACTAGCTGTTGCCAGCGGCTTCACCCGCTACAACTCAAAAATTATTCCACGGGAATATAAAATCGGGATAAAAACTATCCTATGTGTTAATCCAGGTTATAAACTATCTGTGTACCAATTTTTATCCAATTTCGTTCAGTAGTTTTTGCGTGAAAGAGTAACAAACATACACACAAATTTTCGCCTTTATAATATTAGTGTGATGTGATGTGATAGTGAAAGCATGTGAAGGTACCATACCGACTGTTAACAAAAGAAAAATCAGGCAGGATTACCTTGGTGGACCGACGAGTTGTCACGGATGACCCAGGAGGTTAATCGACGGAGAAGGAGAATTCGCTGCGCCGCACCGATCCGCCGAGCAAAGGTGGTGAGCCTGTATCTCGCAGCCAAGGAGGAGTTGAAGCAGAAGGTGGAGAGCACGTTTTCGAGCTGGAAGGAGATCAGCGGAAGGCAGGAAATGGAAACACAGGTGGACAGCATATATCCACAACCCGTACGATACCTTTTTTTTGGGTGGTGGAAAATTAAAAAATAACCCCTCCCACTCTTGGGTAGAGCGAAAGGGAGTGTCAGACTTGTACTGACTAAAAACCACACATGTTCCTTCTTAGCACTTGTGCCGAAGCCGCGCTATCACTTTTGAATAACCCGCATCTTGGACTGATTTAGACTGATTGTTAGATTTTTTGGGCCACTGTATACCTGCAAGTCGTTAGTCGTCGCCAGGACCAAGGGCTTAATGTGGTTTCTGAGGCACGCACGGAGGAAACTCGCTATGTGTGTGTGGTCACCCATCCACGGACCAACCCAGGCAAACACGGCTAAACGTGAAGATTTAGTATATAATAAATATTTATATAATTTAATATAATAACAAAATATATAAACTAACCTAAAAACAAACTAACTATAAAAGCTCATCGAAAATTATTTAGTATAGTCTATGTTTTTGTGTAATGAAATAATTCGAGTTTTCCATTCATATAATAACTATTTAAATTCTACTGACACAATATTTATCATCCGGTACTGATTTTATTTTTAGTAAAATTTACTGTATATCATCACTATCAATCACTACATATTATAAAACAAAGTCCTCTGCCGCGTCTGTTTGTCTGTTCGCGATTAACTTAAAAACTACTACACCCATTTTCATGCGTTTTCGCTGATGGATAGAGTGGTTCTCGAGGAAGGTTTCGGTATATAATTTGTCGCGATAATCGACATCCACGCTGGTGATGCCGCGGGCATCAGCTAGTTTATTATGTCTATGTACACCTATATGCCTATTACATACCATAATTTATTATTTTTAGCTGTAATTAACTAATTAATGTTCTAAATAATTCAAATACAATGCGAATTGTTTTATGCATAAAATATAAATACAGAAGTATACAGAAGTAGTAAATAAATAGTAGTAGTGTAGTAAAAAAAGTAAATAAATTAGATCAACCCGAGTACTATTAATACTATTATTTAGCCAAGAGTTTCTCTTTTGAATCAACCTGTTTAAGGTTATATTATTATCAAACCTCGCTCTTATGTAACAAACCATTAAGCAGGGACTTTACTTTGTATCACACACACTTATAAAACTTAAAGTGCATTTAGTCACTTAAAATTTATCTCGCTTTGGAAAAATATACCTTATTTTCTGTGACACAAAATTTAGTTTACAATGAATTTAATTTTTTTAAATATGGTGTTGCTATTTTCTGAAATTATCTTTATTTAACATGGGTTAAAGTTCATATTTGTGTTAACTTTTTATTTCTATATGCATGCTGAAGTGTGGTAGGTATATTTGATTTTGGCGATTTTTTTTCCTGCAGTTTTTTTAAACTGTTATGAAATAAATGTAAGGTCTGCAAAACCCAAGCTAATTTATTTTTCTTTAAAAATATTTTATCTACCTACTTTTTCTCGATAAGGCGATAATCTTTTATCTATACTAATAATATTATAAAGCTGAAGACTTTGTTTGTTGAAAGCGGTAAACTCAGGAACTGCTGGTTGGAATTGAAAAAATCTTTTTGTGTTGGATAGTCCATTTATCGAGGAAGGCTTTAGGCTATATGACATCACGCTACGGCTAATAGGAGCGAAGCATAAATGAAAAATGTTACAAAAACGGGAAAAAGTATTTCCCTTTTGAGAGCTTCCGCTGCGTGCGCTGCGAAAACGGTTCAAGTTACGCAAATATCATGTATGAAGGAATTGTTCCTCTTTAAAAATTCTAAAAAAAAGTCCGCGACAGCATATATCTATCTTTTAAGATTGACTCACTGTAACCTTTTTTTACTGTTAAACTGTTAGGTTAAAAAGAATTATTTTTTGCGAAGCTTATTTAACCCATATGGTATTAATCTATATCTAAATAAATGTGTTTGTTAGATCGGAAATTTAATATAGAATATTTGTGCCCTTTACTCTATACAGTTTAAACAAATATCTTAGAAGATATCGCAATGTAAAAATATCCGCGTGGCAAAATAATTCGCGCGTCACAATGTAGGTACGGGGGATTCTGGCTGGCCTCCGGGAAATTCAAATTCAAAATCTCAGACCAAGAAAAAAAGAAAGACGGCGCGCCGCGAACACCAACAGTGAAGTCACAAAACCACGCGCCTATAGCAAGTAAACATACAAGCTCACGCACACACCTACACTAAAACCACACGCATTTCTCCTAGAACGTCACGACTTCACGAGACATTGTCTACACACATAGATAAAAAGTTGACTTCACTTTTGATGTTCGTGGCGCGCCGTCTTCCTTTTTTTGTTGGTCTGAGTTCAAAATATTTACTGCATCATAATGTTTACAAGTACAGAGTGTTATAGTATATTTAACAGTAAGAGATACCTATAGTAATTCACACTTTAATATAATCCAAGCTAATCTAAACCATCTAAACTATTTTAATAAAGAGGAAAGATAAGATTTTTTGTTTGTTACGATTTAGCTTAATAATTGTCGGATAGTCGATAGGTATATCGAGAAAGGTTATAGCTATATTTATATGACGCAGACGAAGTTGCGTGGGTCAGCTAGTCTTTGATATATCTGCTACATAAGCAACCGCTTTTACCTATTATTTGACTCAATCGCCGTGTATGAGTCACAACCTAGCATAAGCATAATCAACCTATAATATTCCTACTTCTGGGACACAGGCCTCCTCTCCATGAGAGGGAATGGACTATATAAATCCACCACGCGGGCCTAGTGTGGTTTGGCAGATGTTACGTCTTCGAATTTTTGGGTCTAGGACATGCCAGTTTCCTCATGATGTTTTCCTTCACCGTTTTGAGAGCAGTGGTGATGAAAAAAATTACACAAAGCATTGCACCTACCTGGGTTTGAACACAGGACTTACTGCTTCTGAGTGCTAACCTTCTGACGCGCAACTGTTTATCAATTGAATCATTATATTATCAATATTAGACGTTTTGCCAGACAGATAACGTTCGCATAGATATTATTATTATACCACATATAATTTGACGAATTTTTCATTGACGTCCATTTTGACATCACTAAACTTTCATTGCTTAGTTAAATTAATAAAAATAATGGCAACCAAAGTGCCTCGTGGGCCTAGGGGTCGCAAGCACGACTGCTGAAGCATGAGGCCAAGGGTTTCAGTTATTACCAGGTCGGGCAAAGTGATATTGAGTTTTTCCATCAGAAATTTCACAGCATCAGCCACGGATTCTGGATTTGTGGCCGATTGATGGTAATAGGCTCGCCCCTTTTTGTCGTTATAAAGTAAACTATAATTAAAATATATTTAAGAGTTAAAAGTATGGTAATTTTAAGAGTTAAAAGTTTGTATAACGATCTGCCCGATATAGGTTTATTTAAACCTGTGTTTCAGGCCATCACTTTAACTGGTGAAATCTGGGTGTACTACTAGAACTAGGAACCACAGTTATAATCGTGACGTTATGTTATGAATGGTAAAAATCCCATTATCTTATAACTTTATGAGATACAGGGAGTTTTTTTAACGTAATCAATATTAATCTGATTTGTATATCTCCTTATCAATACATCAAATCATGAATTGTCACTGTCGGTGATAGAAATGTTATTCAATGAATCGAAAATAAACATATTTTATAAACATTGTAAGGGTGTTAACATATTGAGTGATAAATATTTTGGAAGAAATTGGTCAAGTTTTTGGTTAATTCTGATGAATGATGTGTGTCTAAACTGTTTAGGTCATTGCTCTTTATAATAAAGTTTTAACTAATCGGTCGGTCGGTCGGTTTGCTCTTTATAATAAAGTTTTAACTAATCGGTCGGTCGGTCGGTTTAACATTCTTGTGCTGGCCCTTCTCGAGCGAACACTGCAATTCTTGTTTAGTACAGCTGTACATCTATCCTTGTAAACCTTTGTATTAATCGCTTTTCACTCATCCTCTCCACATGACCAAACCATGTAGTGACAAAAATTGAAAGGAGTATACTGAGATGCATACTCTTTTCAATTTGTGTCCTTTAAAACGCAATTGGCGTGTGTGTATGAACGTGGACAAGGCAAAATAAGTATGCAAGGATTGAATCACCTATAATAGTAGTCTGTAATTTCTGCCCCGCATGAGAAAAAGGCGTGTATTTACCCGACTACGGCAAAGCCAAAGGAGGGTTATGATTTTGACTGGCTATGTATGTATGTATGTATGTATGTATGTATGTATGTATGTATGTATGTATGTATGTTTGTATGTATGTATGTGTGTATCTTCATCTGTTCCCTCATAGCTTCTAATCTACTTATCGGAACTCGACATATGAGGTATCGTTAGAACCGTCTTAATTTTCCGCTGAACATAGGCTACGTGGCGTGTCACAAAAAGCTATTTGGCGCCCTCTAGCGGACAAAAAGTAAGGCTTAAAAAATAAAAATGGACATAAATACGCCGTGTTTGGTATCATTTGAAAGGGCCTTACTTGTACATTTCCAAAATATTGCTCAAATTTAAAATCACGCCCTCTAGCGGACAAAACGTCAAGAGTAAAAAAAAATTAACACCAAAATAGTTTAAATAAAAAAAAGTAAAAAACTAAAACCCGACTACGACAAAAAAAAAGACGCTGAAAAAGTATGAAACAAGATTTTCAGGATAGAACAAAAAGAAAAGCCGTAGTCACACGTTATAGGTACCAACCTGAACACTTTAATACCGTGTGACTACGGCTTTTCTTTTTGTTCTATCCTGAAAATCTTGTTTCATACTTTTTCAGCGTCTTTTTTTTTGTCGTAGTCGGGTTTTAGTTTTTTACTTTTTTTTATTGTGTATGTATGTATGAACAGCTATGTAAAAAGAAACCTGCTCTATCCCAATGTATATAAAGTTCACCACGGATTCTTCAGTCTAAGCTTGGGCAGCTCATTCCGTCCCTATATAATCTATCTATTAATTATTTATTTTATCATTTATGCCCACACAAGAGAGATCATTAGGAAACATCGTAACAAAACGTAGAGTACAAAGACAGCTTATTTTAAAAGAAATTTCTGCCAGCTGGCCTACGAAAGAAAATACGATATAGTAGTGTGTGAGAACAGAAATAAAAAAACATGTAGAGTAAAAAATAAAATATCATTGTTTCTTTAGCTAACGTTTCCTAAAATTATTTGCCTACATGCGCAAATAATTTTCTAATTTCCTGTATTCGGCACGTGTGTTCTCACCTTTACCTTGGACACGTTTTTCTACGGGGATTCACCTTCGATAATATTATTCTGTATAGCGGATATAATCCTCGTACTGTTGTAGGTCGTGGTCGAGTGTTAAGATAGCCGTACCGAAGAGGTTGTACTCATTCGGTGTTAGATATTGTTAGAGTGAGGTTAGGAAGGAGTGAACTGGAATTAATTGTTAAGAAATAAAATTATTTTAGATATTTTGGGCCATTGTGTGGCTATAAAAATATCTATGATTATACAGGTAGGATTTTTTTTTAATTGTATCATTAGTTCTGCATTTCATCATTTAAAGGCTGCAAAAATAAAAGAACTAAATCGAAAAAGTTACGGTTAAACATTTCAATATTTTAGTGTCCTTAAATATTCTACTCATTTTTTACAACTTTTTGAAAATAAAGATTTTATTTCCAAACATTTTATAATGATTTTATAAAGCAAATTAATCTCAGCAAATCAAAAATCGGATCGTTTTCGGGACAACACAATTTTTTAATATATATTTTTTTTAACTTTCTTTTTCTTTTTTTCCAGCCATCCCCAGGTAGCATGATGGTGGCCAGTACCATAATATCCGATGACAGAAGCACAGAGGAACTACAGAAGCGTTTCGGTGAACTCCTAGACGAGAATGTCATCCTCAAAGAGACTTTGAAGCAGAACAATGAGTCTATGAAGGAACAGTTCCTACTGATTGCGTCCTGTCAGGAGGATATGATGAAGACTCATGTACTGCATAAGGAGAAGTTTGATGAAACGAAAGGATTGGTTGAGAAGGTATGTACAGTTGTTTTTATCCAAATCGTAATCATAGGCCTATGTCCAGCAGTGGACGTCTTTTGGCTGAAGTGTGAAATCATAATCTTCCTACCCTTGTCGCATGTTATTTGGGGTCGGCGCAACACTTTTTCTTTTTCAATTTTCCCCTGTCAGACATCACGCTATAATTTACCATTTGAAGAAATGAAAAAAAATAAAAAAATGTTTATTTCATCACTTAAGATTAATAACTATGTTAGGTTTGGAGTCACGTTTTAAGCAAAGATTTGCTTGTATTAGGTGGTTCCGCTCCTCCAATTCACAAGAATATTCCACAAATGTGTGTGGTGTGAAATAAGCAAAAAGATTAATTTAAAACTAATACTAACTAATAGAAATAAAGGAGTAAATGAAATCATTCCTCACACAATCCATCCATCTTTTCTTCAGTCTTTTTGTTTGTTATTCAATAGTCAAAGGTGTTTTACGACAGACGAAATTGTTCAATATGGTGTAATTGGGCCTTGAATGGTGGCTACCTGATCCGTATTTTGAAGACTCAAAAGAAAAAGTATTTCGGCGCAAACATCTTTACCTTGTTCTCTATTAACATCAAACTAAGTAACTCTAAGCAAATATGATTGCGACGCGGGCCTGTGGACGGTGAGTAAATGGGCTAGCTCGCCGTCCGGCCGTCGTCATGACGGCGACAGACCGTGTCGGCGGCGCGTTCGAGTTCCACGCGCGCCTCAAAGAGATGTCAGCAAGGAGGGGCCCGCAAGGGCCGACGCCCGTCGGGGCCGCGGATTTTAGTACTAGATGACGTGGCCTCGGCACAAGGGCAAAGAAGGAACATGGGTTCGGTTTTTAGTCAGTAGAAGTCTGACACTCCCCTTCGCTCTGCCCAAGAGCGGGGGGGGGGGGTGTCATTTGATGATTTTCCACCCAACAAAAAAAAAATGTGTAAAGACTTTGGTTTTGGGGGGATTAACATTAAAAACTTGTGTTTGAACTAGAAAGTACTGGGAACCCTGTGCTATAGTAGAATTTCTGTTTATTTGAGTATACATGATTCAAAAACTTACGACTATGTTAGTAAGCACTGATAAAACAATAGGAAACGACACCACAAATAACGGTCGATCACTGCTGCGACAACCCATAAATAAATAAATTAACACCAGCGACCCACACACTTCAACAAAACATAGTATTTTTTAAGCTATTGCATAGCTTCTATCGCGGGCCTTGAGCGTGGAGAGCGAATCCAGAAATTCCGTAACGAAAATATTTTCAACCAGATTGCTATGGTTACGGAAAATAACAAGGTTGAACTGAGGTTGTCAATTTTAATATAGTAGATTGTACACCAAGTGCATAAAACGCACCATTTTGCGCGAGACGTTTATCCATCCGATGCGAGCTTGCGAGCGAGGATGGATATAAAGTAGAGAGCAAAATGGGTTTTATGGACGAGTTTTACACTCTACTTTTCACTTCGATTGCGAGGAAATGAAACAGCAACTTGTAAATATTGTAAAAATACTATTTTTTTTTTTCAGTAGGAAACTTGACATAACACCTGACTTATGTCGTTACTCATACTGCTCAGTTATAAAAACATTTTGAGCAAGCCTATTGCCATCAACCAATGTAATTAGGAGCAAGCCTATTGCCATCAACCAATGTAATTAGGAGCAAGCCTATTGCCATCAATTGATGTAATTGGGACCAAGCCTATTGCCATCAACCAATGTAATTAGGAGCAAGCCTATTGCCATCACCTGATGTAATTAGGGACAAGCCTATTGCCATCAACCGATGTCATTAGGAAAAGCCTATTGCCATCAACCAATCTTATTAGGAGCAAGCCTATTGCCATCAACCGATTTAATTAGGAGCAAGCCTAATGCCATCCACTGATTTAGGTAATTGAGAGCAAGCCTATTGCCATCAATCAATGTAATTAAGAGTGAGCCTATTCCCATCAAATGATGTAATTAGGAGCAAGCCTATTGCCATCAAACAACCTAATTAAGAGCACGCCTATTGCCATCAAGCGATTTAGGAAATTGGGGGAAGCCTATTCCCATCAACTTTTCTTGTATTCGTAATGAAAAGCAGTAATCCCTTGTTCTTAGAATACTAACGAAACGAATTAAAGAGGTTATTCTATGAAGTTGAAGTTGTTCGTGTGGCTGTTGGGCCGATTACCTGTGCCGATTACCTTGGTCTTCGACGAAGATTTTACTTTATGCTCTAGAGCATAAAACGCGACTTTATGTCGCCTACGCACGATATAAAGACGAATTTTAGAGCGAGAGAAGTGAAAATTAATTATTTGCATGTTGATAAAAAAATGCTATGCAATAGCTTTACCGCGGCAGTCTCCGAGTGCCACACGTTTTTTTTTAACCCTTAATAAGGCAAAGGGAATATATTTACCACCATTTTTTTCACCTCAAAAATTAAATAATTTGTTCCTGTTAGGTATTCTATGATTGTACAGAGCTTATTTAAAGACTTATCAATCACTCATTAAGTATTCAAAAAACACAAAAAAAAGTAAAAAAACTTAAAATTTATTTTCTACCAATTATACCTATGCCAATTTGACCTTATTTTCCGATTGCCAGATCGTTCTGCCTTATTAAGGGTTAATTAGCCTGTTTTGTTCCACTGTTGGACAAAGGCCCCATTCCTTTCCAACTCTCCCGGTGTTGTGCCTTCTTTGGCCACGAACGAGTCCAAATCGGCACTCATAAAAATAGTATAGAACAAAAAAGATATTGAGAAGATAGGGAGAACACGTACCTTTCATTTCGTTAATTTAACCATTTTCCTGTTTCCCAGCTACGCCAAGAAAACAAAAAACTGAAGACCGACATAGTCCGACTATCTGACTCGGACGCTCATTCTCACGTAAGCAGTGAGACTGGGGAGTCGGTCCGGTCGACCAAGTCGGTAAACTCGGCCCAGTCGGTCCAGGGCGGGCAGACTGCTCCGTCGTCGGGTCCGTCGTCAGCGCTTGAGTTCGTGACGTCACCTGATGATGACACGATTAACAAGTTGACGGCACAGTTGGAGCTGGTTGAGAAGCAGAGGCGACAGGTAAATTTAACTGTTTTTGTATATTAAAAAATTATTCGTAGAAAAATAGTAGTTACAGCTTGTTAATATTTTGTGTTGTTGGGAAATAGTCCATATTATGCCTTCTCTGCCAAACAAATTCTGTTCTTTTTCTTTATGATTTTTGTAGTACTTCATCATCATCAGCCCATTAATGTTCCCACTGCAGAGACTCAGGCCTCCTCTCTAGGAAAGCGATGGACTACAATCCACCACGCGGGCCCAGTGCGGGTTGGTCCAAGTATCTGGCAAGATCTAGCTTGTGCCAAAGAACATTCCCATTTTCCGGATAAACTGTCATCTTTGATTTCGATACTTTCTGCTATCCGAGTATATAACTTCGGCCTAGTTTAAATTGGTAATCTAAATTACAGTAAATTGATTTAATTTTGTTTTTTACCAAACTCAATCTTATTCTACAGTTGCTAAAGTAAAAATTCTTATGTTATCCAAGTATGCATACGGACATACGTTGATTTTTGTTTATTTGCTTTCATTACAGGTGATAGTGGATAACGAAAACCTGACATGGCAGAAGGAATCGCTGGAACATATCGTCGACGCCACGTCTAAGGAACGAGATGACCTCAAAGAGAAACTTAAGAATGCTGAAGTAAGTGTTATTCAAGAAAATTATCGGAACAAATAAGTAGGGACTACTAAGCGAACTGAACTGACTGGCGGTAACTGGCGAAATGTGGGTGTACTATTAAGTACACCTCAGCCTAACTCTTCGGGAATTAGATAAGCAGCAGCCGGGTTAAGCCAGCAGTTGGGTTATATTTTTATAACCCAACTGCTGGCTAGTTTCCTATATAAAACATCAGCCGCCTTATTACAAAACGTAGTTAAACCTGGTTTAACTTAGACTTGGTTTATCTCGCATGCTGTCACTTTCTTTTGAATATTATTGAAGTGAGACGTCATGCGAGATAAACCAAGTCTAAGTTAAACCAGGTTTAACTACGTTTTGTAATAAGGCGGTAAATGTTTTATATTATACTGCAATAGAAAAAAAAAATGGGGAACAACAGGATACAGGCAGCTATCAGTGGTCTCAACTGCTTGCCTGATAATAAATAATAAAGAATCTCTGATAATTGCCATGTTTCAGAAACACAGCTCAATGACATACACGATAAAGCTCAAATTCGGCTGCAACCAATATTTTTAACACGTTTTCTTCTTCTGACTTCCCTTTCTCCCTCCAAAACTCTCTATTTTGTACAATTTCTGGCCACGCTTGCCCCACGAACGTAATAAGATCGTCACACCACCTTCGTCGCGATCGAACTCGTCGATGCCCGCTCTCAGGCGTCCAGTGAGAGACAATCCTTGCCCACCTCTCCGTTGCATCTGTTATTTTCTTTTATTAATTATTTCATCATCATCATTTCAGCCGAAAGACGTCCACTGCTGGACATAGGCCTCCCCTAAGTGTCGTCACATTGACCGGTCCCGTGCGTCTCGTATCCAGCGTATCCCCGCAATCTTGACCAGGTGCACGGTCCACCTAGTGGGAGGCCGCGTAACGCAACGTCTTCCGGTTCGCGGTCGCCACTCCAGAGCTTTCCGGCCCTATCGGCCAACCGTTCTGCGAGCAATGTGCCCTGCCCACTGCCACTTAAGTTCGGCAATTCTTCATTTATTAATTATTTGTTTTGTTTATATTTCAGCTGCTACTATCGACTAAGGACACCGAACACGCGACAGAACTAAGTAACCTGAGGTATACCATTCAAGACTTACAAGCACAGTTGCAGTCAGCCAGTAATTTTGTAAGTCACGCAATTTTATATCTCCGACACTTCTCGAGACTGCCTTGTTGGTGTTGTGGTCGCAAGCGCCTCTGCTGAGCAAAAGGTCTTGGGTTAGCTTCCCAGGTCGGGCAAAGTGTTATTGAGTTTGTCTTTTAGGAAATTCTCAGTAGAATCCACGGAGTCTGGATTGGTTTTCGGTTGAAAGCAATATCGCCCCCTTTAAACTACACAACAAATTAACGCAACTTGCGAAATGTGGTTGTACAATTAGGTAGACCTCTGCCTAACCTTTACAGGTGTGATGTTATGTGCCGGTGCTACAACACGTTTAGGTTCGCCAAAGTTCAATGATCGCGATGAGTTCGAATAATGAGCGTTTTCTACTAGAACACTCGGTTAGAAATGCGATGCTTGAAGAATTCCTTTTTCGCTTAGGTATTATGGTGTGGTGTGGTGGTTATGGCCCTACAAAGAAAGCAAAGTAATGGAACATTATAATATGTAAAAAAAATATATGGCGGGTCCTTTTCTTCACGAAACCCAATTATATTTATTAATAGAGATTTTTTTCTTCGTTTTCAGACCAGTATATCATCAGAGGAAATGGCTAAACGCGACAAGCTACTTCAACAACTAGAGGGCAGAGTGGCTTCACTACAAACTGAACTGAAGAATGCACAGCTTAAAATATTGGAACTGGAGAGTGTTAAGGTAAAGGGAGTACTAAAAATAACTTCGTGGTACGATTCCCGGATCGGCAAAGTGAGATTTGTTCTAAAATGGTCACTATAGCAGATCATAATATGAATTGCTTTAAAAAGCGTAAAATGGACCTTTCATAATAGTAAGTCTGAGTCTGTGGCCATTTAGGAAAATAGATCATAAAAGGAAAATAATATGAATTACGTTGAAATTCGTAAAATGGTTCTCAGTAGCGGCCCGGCTGATGCCACTAGGCTAGCCCCTTATTATATGGGATTTTAACACAACTGGGGAAATGTTAGTGTACTATTAGGTGCAGTTCTGCCTAACCTTATGAGGATTGCAGGCGCGATGTAATGTTACCGATAACTTATACGGAAGTGTTTTAAAAAAACTGTCTAGCTATCGCGGTGCTTGAGATACAGCCTGGTGACAGACAGACAAAGGAGTCTTAGTAATAGATTCCCGTTTTTACCCTTTGGGTATGGAACCCTAAAAAGGATGGATAAGCTAGTTTCCTTTTGCTTGTCTAGTATTTTTTTTTCACTTTTAATTTAAATATACCTGTGCTGTTTCAGATGGAATTCACAAAACACAAATCTGGCGTATCGGAGGCTGTTAAAATACACAAGGATCAGATACAAGACCTACACATCAGGCTTAAGGAGGCGTCTACTACTGTAAGTATTCAGATGACCATGTGGTAGCTGGAGTCCGGCTTTTATAGCTTACTAGCGGACGTCCCGCGGTTTCACCCGCGTAGTTCCCGTTCCCGTGGGAATACAGAGATAAAAAGTAGCCTATGTCACCCGGGATGAATTTGATGGATGAATTAGCTTTCTAATGGTAAAAGATTTTTTAAATCGGTTCAGTAGATCCCGAGATTACCCCTTACAATTTAACAAATATACAAACACACAAACTTTACTTCTTTATAATATTAGTATAGACAAATATATTTCAATAGTTCTGATTTCAAGCACTGTGGTTTAAGAAATCCAGTCTTACCAAAGGGGCGTATTACCTAGTATTAGCTGTGTTGTGGAGGTCTGATAGGCAGTCGCGCCATGTAAAATACTGGTATTCAGCTGCATCCGGTTAGACTGGAAGCTGACCCCAATATAGTTGGGAAAAGGCTAGGCAGATGATGATGATTTAAGAAATCGAAAAGGCTTAGATCTATCTTAATTCAAATTACGTCGTAATTATGCTAAGCTATTTGCAGCCTTACGGAGAAAGTAAAAGATTTTAAAGTACAATCACGATAAAATACCGATTGTTGAGGAAGGTTCTTTACCACCACGTCGGTCCGGGCTGCGGGTTGTTCGCAAGAGATACAGGGCCTCGACATAAAGGGCTAAGAAGGAAAATGGGTGGTATTCGGTTTAAAGAAACTTTATTCTCAATAAAAACATAAGTCACTTACTTGAGAACAATACTAAAAATAAAGATTACAATAAGTTCGTCATCAGTATTACAACATAGTTACCCATCCAATGCATTCATTTCTCCAGAAGTGATCGATCCGCAATTATGTGCTGGCTAAGTTGAGTTTTGAATGCATTGAAAGAGTGTACATTTCATAAACAGGTTTTTAGTTATTAGAAGTCTGACTGCCGCACTTGGAGAGCTCTTGGTTTTGACAGTTTCGTCATGCAGAAACTGTCAAAACCTTTACTTAGTGATGACCTAAGTAATCAGCTCTCTGAGTACGGCAGTGACACTCCCTTTTGCTCTGCCCAAAAGTGAGAGGGGGTTATTAGATGATTTCCCACCACGCAAAATATAATAAATATTTTTTTTTTATAAAACATTTTATTGAATAAGGGATCGGACTGGGTCAAAATAATATGATTCTGTTTAGTCCGTAAGTTAGATTATCGAAAAATATTGAATACGTGTTTTTTGTTTTATCAAATCAATAAAAAATTACGAACATAAAACGCGTCAAAGATCATGGAGTGGGGTTTGAAACGTCACTTGTAGGTACAAAATGTACTATCATATGACGTCACACGAGTTTTCGAAGCACTGTATCGTCTTCATTTTAATGTTTAATAATGTGTAATATTTTTTGGAAATCTATCTGACGGACTAATTAGTTTTTTTTTGTCCGATCCCCTATTCCTAAACTTCATAAAAAACTATGTCTTATTTTTGTCTTTCAGGTGTTCCAACCAGTTCGTTTCTCGATCAGTTTGGAGTCTGACTCGGGTTCATCATCAGAGTTCGCGAGCCTCACGTCTAACGTCAAACTGTACGACAAGACGCTCAAACATTTGGCAGAGCTACTTAATATACTAACACATGGGTGAGTAGCGTGTTTTCAGTGTGTCGTATTGTCTGCTCTACTGTTGTGGGAATAAAGTCGAGTATAGCTAAATTTGTTTAAATGAGCCTAGATGCTTTTCTTTTTTGTAAAGAGAAATCATGAAACGACTCCTTCCGCTTTGGGCGGAAGGGAATGTTAGACTTATACCGACTAAAATGCCCATGTTCTTTCTTAGCCCTTTGTTTTGAGGCCGCGGTATCTCTTTCGAACAACCCGCAGTCCAAGGCTAAGGCCTTAAAGGTCAACTTAATTTTAATGGTAGCGATGTTAGTTTTAATATTTCTTTTTGTGTAATAATTTAGATTATAAGATAAGTAAATTTCTTCACGTATATTTCTTTTGCTGTCCCCGACAGGGTCCATGATTGTCACTTTTTTCAAAAATGTTTACCACCTAAGCCTACATTGTGGAATGCAATAAAGAATTGAGTATTGAGTAACTTAAACTCGAGTCTTTCTACTAAATTCCATACAGCAACTTTCGTATTGCTGATGTTCAGCAGATAGTAACCAACGAACCAATGAGCTGCACTGATGCTGATATTGTTCGTATGTATGCGCGGCTAACCGAAGCAAAAACCATGATTCAGATTGCGGGATATTTATACACAGATTAAACGTAACGAAATAAAATGTGAGGTATTAATTAATGATGCCCGTCGGGGCTGCGAATTATCAAAAGGCATAACGCGGCTTCGGCACAAGGGCGAAGAAGGAACATGGGTTGGTTTTTAGTCAGTAGATGTCTGACACTCCCCTTCGCTCTGCCCAAGAGCGGAGGGGGGGGGGGGGGGCTATTCGATGATTTTCCACCCACCAAAAAAAAAAAGGTATTAAGGCGAGGTTGCAGTACTTTGTTTTTATGTACGCATGACCTCACCCCCCGCCCTGCCGCGCGAGCGATGTAATGCCTAAATTTTGACTGTTTTTTGCTTCTTGGAGAAAAACTATAAAGAAATTATACAATATGTTTTCAACATTTACTTCAGAATAAAAAGTTCTATCTATTGATATAACTTTTATATAAATTCATGATGAAATGTCTTAGCAGTACACGTTTGAAATTGTGATTTAGAGTCATGTTTGATAAAAAAAGTATCGAGCCGATCATTCTAAATCGCGTTTCTATCTTTACGATTTACTAGAGAGTATGTTCAATTTTTATGTAATGATTTTTATTTATTAAAAAACTCGTATTTAGTTCGATTTTTATAGGTTCAAAAATCTTAAAAAGTACTGCAATCCCGCCTTAAATGATTTAATAGGCAGTTCAATTTGCTTTTAACATTTTACCGTTGCCACCGACGTGCTTTGTATTTGAAAAAATGTATTAGGGACTGCTCTAGAAAAGCAGTTAAAATTATTGTACACTATAATAATAATATAATAATAATAATAATATTCCACAACTATCACACAACGCCATCTAGTCCCAAGCTAAGCAGAGCTTGTGTTATGGGTACTAGACAACTGATAAACATACTTATATATTTCTAAATACATACATATTATAGATAAATTACACCCAGACACAGAACAAATGATCGTGCTCATCACACAAACATTTGTCCTGGGTGGGAATCGAACCCACGACCTCCGGCATAGCAGTTAGGGTCACTAACCACTAGACCAACAGGCCAGTCCGTACTATGACCGTACAAAGTTCCTCACTAAGTAATAATTATTATGTTTCAGCATGTCAGACAGTCTAGTCGAAACCTTCGGTCTAATAACGAGCCTTCACGACTACAAGCTAGAAAGGACGACAGCAGATCAGTTCAAAACAGGTCTGGCAGAGGTCAAACAGCAGATGGAGAAACAACATAGTACGGCGCTTAATAATATGTAAGTCTTTTGCATGACGTTTTTGTATTTTTTTTTTCGACTTTACTGATAGTAATAGCTTGCGTCATCCCACTGTTGGGTAAAGGCTTCTTCCTATAACTTCCAGATGTTTCTATCCAGAGTTAATGTTGTCCAGTGGTCGCTAGTTTTATCTTCCGCGAGGCCTTCTGGTCCACAGCTCATTGGGCGACAGACGTGGCCATTCTAATTCCACTTGAGCTTAGCGACTTTTTGGTAACGTTAGTAATTTTTGTTTTGGAGTGCAGTGTGGCCTTGGTACACGGCCGGAGTTTAACGACTTGAATGCTGCCACGTTAAGAAATTTTGAACTCAAAATTCCTAGTACAGTCAGCATCAGTAACACTACATACAGTTTCAAAGCAGGTTCTTAAATAAAAACTTGTTAGATATCGTTACTAACAAGTTATTGAAGAGTAAGAAATATTTTCGAGACTAATCTTCCAGGAAATTAAAAATAATAGCTGGAGTCCTGTATAATTATCAAATAAGTCTGTTAAGCTAGCTCTGTTGCTGACCGTAGAATAACAATAAAAGAAAGAATGAAAAAATCAGTACCCATCCTTTTGGCTTCGCCGTAGTCGAGTAAAAGTTATAGTCATATAATAATCATCCATAGCCTTCCTCGATCTTATATTCAACAATGATTTCTTTCCAGCGGCCAAGTCCGAGGCACCCTCTCAATATTCGAGGGTATCTTCAAGGACTACAATGAGCTACTGAAGCGCTCCGTGTCGGCACCGAAGCCCCGCGTGGAGCGTACCAGCAACGTGGAGGCCCTGACCGCAGCCCTAGTCGCGAGGGGACAGGAGTTGACTATGTTGACTGCTGAACTTAATAAGTTGAAGGGAGAGAAAGATGATACTGAGTTGTTGAAGGCGCAGATGGATTTGTATAAGTGAGTGCTTTTCGTTTATTTGGTGAAAATGAAACGAATTGGAGTTAGACGATTATTTATTCACCTCGCATCTTAAACCAAAGTGATCTTCATAAACGAAAATCGCGTAATCATATGCAAAATGTTTGAATACGCAGTTTTAGTGTTCATAATGTCACTCATTTGTGTGAAAAACTGGGAAGTGCTTCGAGATTCTAAAATGCTACATAAGGACGAGCTCGTGTTTTCGGGGCAACGTATAGATACCACGAGACCGCGACAACCAACCGTGGTGGCGGCTTTATTCTTTTATGGTCACTACTGCCACGGGTCTTGGCGTAAACAACTTGACTTACTTTTAAGATCACTGTTTTGTCAAACATTCACACGAAATTCAACTTTATTTGAATGTAGGGAAGATTTAAAATACATCATAGGAGCAAGCAGCTGAAGTCAAGTTTTTTTGACAATTCTGTATCTAGTCACTAAATATATTCTTAATTTCCAGGAGTGACTTCGAAGCAGAGCGGGAATCTCGCGCGAAGATGGCGAGTGAGAAAGAGAACATCCTCACAGATCTCAGGAAGACGCAGAAACGTAACCAGGAACTTACGCAACAGGTGTGTGTTTCTTTTATGTTTGTAAGTAGGTTTTGCACAAACTCTGCCCCCGTTTTCGCCCTTTTTGAATTTTTAAAATTCTTCTTTAGTGGATGCCTACGTCATAAGGTCTAAGCGTTGATCCTCATTCAGTCAGCTTTGCCTTTTATATAGATTATCTTCATTGCACGTTATATATTTCATTCGGATCATTAATAATTCGACACCCTGGTAAATAATAGAAAAAGTGGCAAAACACACTTTCTAGGAACGCAGCTGTTTAAAGTGTCTAACAATATGTATAGGATGGGTAACTAAGTTCCCTTATAAACTAAAAAGGACGATGACCGCAGAACGACATACAGTGACAGTGGCATGCACATCTAATTTGTTTTTAATTAAATTCGGTAAAATTCAAATCTGGATTAGTTACATGGATCTGGATAATAAATTTCGGTATTGTAGATCATAATTTACATTATAAAAAATATCTTGAAATTACCTAAATTGCCAAGCCCCGCAAAGATAGTATGCTAATGACTGACAGTATACTTCTTCTTTATGTGTCGATGAACTCAAATTGTGACCTGCACAGCTCTAACATTTGCTTCAAGCAAATGTACATTACAAGTAGGTACTAATTTAAGAGGCTGATAAGATCCAAATAGGCTTGTATTGAACAATTTTTTAGCCAAATGTTAATGAAAAGTTTGACACGGTGGAAAAAAAAATGTTAATTTTGAACATATTTCTGATAATTTTGTTGTATTCAAAACACGTTTTTGAAAAGTTTTCTCGATACAAAAAAATGGCAAACTAACCTCTTAAAATGATCTTCCAACTTACTTATCAACGTACGTTGGTAAAATTTATAACAATAACGTATCATATTTAAATACAAAATTTGGTTGTTTTTAATTTTTGATTATATAATAAATTATTTTTATGTAATTAATCAATAAATGGTTTGTAAGAAGTTCGAGCGTTGCGTCATCGCGTTCTCTTTCTTACGTATGCAATCCGACAGTGAGCGCTTAGGCGCGGTGCTAGACGGACGTATGTCTCTTTGCGCCCCACTGACAGCTATCCGTTCATCTATAAATTATTATTGACCGCGTCACACTGTTAGTCAAGGAGCCACGGTACATTTTTGCACTTGATTACTATCAAGCTAATTTTCCGTGAGCAGCTGCATTTTGATGAGACGCCAACATTTTCCTATACGAAAACTCTCGATTGTGGCAGGTGATAGGGCTAGCAGGGATAAAATATGTTGATTTGATGATTTTCAAAAATCTATTACTAACTATTTTTTTTGTTAAATCTGATTATCTAAATTATTATCTAAATTATTATAATATTTGTGTTATTATTGTTGTATTTTTTCGATCAACTCTCCTTCCAACATGTATTGATAACGAACCAGCGGTTTTTAGGGGTCCGTAGCCGAATGGCAAAAAACGAAACCCTTATAGATTCGTCATCTACGTCTTCGTCGTCTTTCGTCGTCTATTCTATTCTATACTATTCATGTCTGTTTGTCCGTCTGTCCACCCGTATGTCTCAGCCACTTTATTCGAAATCTATTGAGACTACACAGTTGAAACTCGGTAGGTAGATGTATTCTGTGAACCGCTTTACGATAATTATACAAAAATAAAAAAAAGCATTTAGGCCCCGCAATAAATAGGCAGAAAACCAAGCTTATGGTGGTAGATCGTGCGGGAAAGCTATCGGGCGCCTATAACATCTAAGGCATCTATACTGTGGACAGCTTCGATTATCTGGGCACCAATATAAGTAATGAAGGTAGCTGCATCCCAGAAATAAAACGGCGGATAGCCATGGCTAAAGATGCTATATTACGCACCCAGAACCGTTTGAAGGCCCGTTTGGTCAGAGCACTAGTTTTCCTGATTTTTCTCCATAGAGTTGAGACATGGACAATCCAAATAAGAGTAAGACAGAGGATAGGCATTCGAAATGTGGTGCTTTAGGCGGATTCTCCGAATTCCATGGACGGCCATACGCACAAATGTGTCTATCATTTACCAACTCGATATCAAGACTCGATTGTCAACAGTTTGCCTACAGCGTATTTTGTCTTATTTCGGCCACATAATTCAAAAAGGAGATAGCAGCCTTGAAAAGCTGGTCATTGTTGGCAATACCGAAGGCAAGCGACCGCGAGGCCGGTCGCTATTTTACCAATTTGGAAATGTCTGTCTTCCAAACGATTGGCTTTGAGAAAAAATTGTTTGTGGAACCTCAATGTCATTTTTGAAGACCTGTCTAATGTCTATAGACACCCCACACGTAGGTAAAGGTTTGATGAAAAAAGTTTTTTTTAGTTTCAGTTCAGTTGGGTTATGGGGAGATAATTATACAAAAATAAAAAAAAGCATTTAGGGGGGCCTAAATGCTTTTTTTTATTTTTGTAATAATCGAAATAAGACAAAATACGCTGTAGGCAAACTGTTGACAATCGAGTCTTGATATCGAGTTGGTAAATGATAGACACATTTGTGCGTATGGCCGTCCATGGAATTCGGAGAATCCGCCTAAAGCACCACATTTCGAATGCCTATCCTCTGTCTTACTCTTATTTGGATTGTCCATGTCTCAACTCTATGGAGAAAAATCAGGAAAACTAGTGCTCTGACCAAACGGGACTTCAAACGGTTCTGGGTGCGTAATATAGCATCTTTAGCCATGGCTATCCGCCGTTTTATTTCTGGGATGCAGCTACCTTCATTACTTATATTGGTGCCCAGATAATCGAAGCTGTCCACAGTATAGATGCCTTAGATGTTATAGGCGCCCGATAGCTTTCCCGCACGATCTACCACCATAAGCTTGGTTTTCTGCCTATTTATTGCAAACCCTAATTTGCCACTTTCCACTTCCAATCTGTGCAGTATCTCTTTCATGTTGCCAAATGTTGTAGCAAGGAGAACGGTGTCATCAGTGTACCTCAGATTGGAAATCCACTTTCCGCCAAGAGTAAACCCCTTGTCCTAGCCCTCAAGAGTCTTGTGAATGATATTACTCTTCATACACATTGAAGAGCAGAGGTGAGAGGATGCATCCCTCCCTGACTAACGCATTTGAACAGTCGGTGTCTATTTTGACGAAAGAGCGGTTGTTGATGTAGAGGCATCGGACTAGGTCAATAAGATGTGAGGCGTTCCCATGTCTTTAAGAACCTCCCACAGCTTGCCCCACTCCAAGCATCAAATGCTTTGGTGTAATCTATGAAACATATCAATACAGGGCTGTTAAATTCCAGGCTTTTCTCTATAATTTGGCGAACGTTCAGGATTTGTTCCCGCGTGCCTTTGCCTTTAACAAAACCTGCTTGCTCTTCTGGAATTTGTAGCTCCAGAAAGTGTATTAGCCTGTTGTTTATGATGTACAGGAGTATTTATGATGCGTGGAGTAAGTGCCAAACACTTATTATAATTTTTAGAATCTTGTAGGTAACTTGTAAAGAGTGGGTTTAATAGAAAATATCCAATCCCCAAAACCCAGTTAGTAATCATTTTTATTGACTTCGTTATCGACACATATTATTAGAAGGAAGGGGACTCTTTGATCAAACGACACGGTTTGACGACACGGTTGGCGCAGTGGCTCAAGCAATAGACTGCTGCGCTGCGTGTCGCGGGTTCGATCCCCGCACGGAACAAATATTTGTATGATCTACAGAATAGGGGATCGGACAAAAAAAAACTAATTAGTCCGTCAGATAGATTTCCAAAAATTATTGGACACGTAATTTTTTTTTTCACGTAAACTTAAAATGAAGACGACACAGTGCTTCGAAAACTCGTGTGACGTCATATGATAGTACATTTTGACGACACAAGTGACGTTACAAGCCCCACTCCACGATCTTTGACGAGTTTTATCTTCGTCAATTTTAATTGATTTGATAAAACAAAAAACACGTATTCAATATTTTTCGATAATCTAACTTACGGACTAAACAGAATCATATTATTTTGACCCAGTCCGATCCCCTATTAGAGATAGTTGTTTCGGGTCTGGGTATTTATCTATGTGAGTTTAAATGTTTGTGAACGCACCCACGATACAGGAGAAATTCCTAGTGTGGGGCAACGTTTAAAAAAAAAAAAAAACCATACATTTTGTAGGACAAATATTTTTTCAAATAATTTAGATAATTATCATCAGATTTAACAAAAAAAACCAACCGGTACAAACACTTTTGAGAATCATCAAACCAACATTTGTTTTATACCTGCTACCCCCTATTACCTACCACAATCGAGAATTCGAGAGTTTTCGTGCCTGAAATTGTTGGGCGTCTCGCCGTCTCATCAAAATATTAGCTTGATAGTAATCAAGTGCAAAAATGGACCGCGGATCCTGGACTATTTGTTTCCTTACTTGGTAGTATGGCGCTAGGGTATCGGAAAAATTGTGGGCGTGACCAAAATTACTGAAACGTCAGAAGTCAATAGCGATTGTCATCATCTTAAGTATTTTGTCGCAGTTGGAAGAAGTCCGCAAGACCAACCCGGCAGTGTACCGCAGCGCCACCGCGCGGCCCGCGCGCGCCACGCCGCCCTCCCCGTCCCGCGCCGCGCCCGCCAGGCCTGCGTCCACGCAACCCGCTAGTACTACTGGGAATATGGTAAGCTTTACTCATTTACCGTTAATAATACCATTCTAGGCATCCATTTTAGGCTCACGCTATTACATTTAAACATAACTGGCGAAATGTGGAAGTGCTATTGGGTATACCTCTGCCTAACCCTTCGGGAATTACAGGCGTGATTTTATGTGTTGTGTTATGTAATACCATTCTCTGTGACATTTTCCAAGCTGCACTGAGCCCACTCCCCTCATAGGGGAGGCCTGTGTCCCAGCAGTGGGAACATTATAGTCAGATTATTCTTATAATACCATCGTGTATGTTTGAGTTTCTGTGAGATGATACAGAAAGGTGACGTTACTTTGACGTTAATTTGTTTTTTTTTTTATTATTCATGTACAGTCACCTGCAAAATTGCATGGATACTTTTAGTCTTTATTACTTGTGAATAGAATTCAGAACTGTCCATGCATTTTTGAGGTACAATAGCTTAGATTTTTCAGTCAAGTTGTACAATCATGTTTTACCTCAAATAAATAAATCATCATTAGTTTGGTTTCATGAAAATTAAATCAATAAAATATAAATTAATATATAGCACTAATATATACTATACCTACATATTAGTGCGATTGAAGGAAATTTATTTTATTGTAAAAAAACTTTTATAAAAACATCAATCTTGCTACTCCCTTCCAACATTATAAACTCGCAATCCCACAAAAAGGTACACAAAAAGAAGAAGTTATCAGACACGTCAGAAGAAGGCGCTACATCGAAGGAGACCACACCACCGCCACTACGGTTCGACTGTCCTGTCTGTGACCAGCCTTTTAAAACAATCATACTCTTGCAACAACATGTAGACCATTGTTTAGGCTGAGTTTAGACTAGGTTCTATTATAGCAAGGAATTGTATTTATTTCAAAACGAATTAGATTATGTTTTATTTTGTTTTCAAAGATAGATTGGTTATTGAAGCCTTTTCTATGCAAACTGACTTCTCTTGAATTCACGAAATTCACGAAAACATTATTTTATTTCAAAGAACTAACAGAAATAACACAATGTGTGAAAAAGAAATAAAATCGATAAAAAACTGGCTTAGTTTTAACTGATTTTAAATGACATGCTAGACAAAGACAGGGCTACAAAAATAAGACGTCATATTTCATTTCGCGACAAGGATAGAAAGTGCCCCCACCAAAAAATTCTAAAGCATGTAGCTACTCCATTTTTTGATCGATTTTACTACTTTTTACCCGACTACGGCAAAGCCAAAAGGAAGGGTAATGATTTTGGCAGTCTATGTATGTATGTATGTATGTTCCACCGTAGCGCCTAAACCACTGAACGGATTTTAATAAATGAGGTGTCAATAGATTCGTAAGAATAGCCCGGGTGTCGTAGGCTATATACATTTTATAAATACTTTTTATGACGGCATTTAAATGTCAAAAACTTACCTCAAAAAATATTAAATTAAGATAATCTTAACATGTTTGGTATCAAATGAAAGGTCTTGGCGAGCACATTACAAATATGTATATCATATTATAGTTTTAGTTAATACTAGTGACCCGCCCCGGCTTCGCACGGGTGCAAAAAAGGTATTAAAACCTTCCTCTTGAATCACTCTATCTATTAAAAAAACCGCATCAAAATCCGTTGCATAGTTTTAAAGATTTAAGCATACAAAGGGACTTAGGGACAGAGAAAGCGACTTTGTTTTTATGTAGTGATATACGTTTAGATTGCGGTCAAACAGTTCCGCGGTCTAGTCTGTGTTATGTACTCGTATTATGATAAACCAATATTTTATTCGTAGTCGGGTTTTAGATTTTTAAACTTGTTCACACATCGTGTTATTTCTTTGAAATAACATTTTCTTGAATTTTTAACAGTAGTCAAATAGTTAACTGACTGGCTCCCCTATTATATGGGACTTAAACATAACATAACTGGCAAAATGTAGGTGTGTTATTAGGTACACCTCAGCCTAACCCTTCGGAAATTAGAGGTTTCATGTTATGTTTAATAGAAGAGAATAGGGGATCGGACGGGGTCAAAATAATATGATTCTGTTTAGTCCGTAAGTTAGATTATCGAAAAATATTGAATACGTGTTTTTTGTTTTATCAAATCAATAAAAAATGACGAAGATAAAACGCGTCAAAGATCTTGGAGTGGGACTTGAAATGTCACTTGTGTCGTCAACATGTACTATCATATGACGTCACACGAGTTTTCGAAGCACTGTATCGTCTTCATTTTAAGTTTACGTGAAAAAAGAAAAAATACGTGTCCAATAATTTTTGGAAATCTATCTGACGGACTAATTAGTTTTTTTTTGTCCGATCCCCTATTGTATAAGAAATAGTATTTTATTGGAAATAAGCATTTAAATTAATAGGAAATAGAGATAATGATTTGTCTTAGCCAGTCTGTTCTAGTCGGGTCCATATTGGCTCACCTAAAGTTCTTTATCCGAAATTGTTCTTCCTAACGATTTGTAATCCGAATGATCACTCTTCCTAAAATTTTTCATCCTAAAGTTTTCATTCATACTATTTGTAGTCCTACCGACGATGTTCATAACACTCATGTTTCCGAAAATTGGAATTCATAATATCATTAGTGTAAATATATTTAAACTCCTACTGTTTTTTATCCTAACGCTTTTATTCCTAAACATAATTACCAAAATATTTTCACTCATACAACTGTTTAGAATGATTAAAGGTCGTTTCACTGATTTTTGTCTTGAAATAAAATAAATGAATGAAATTCAGGTCAGAGTGTCGTCTTGGGGGCACTATGAAAAAAATACTTAGAAAAATTTCGCGACCAATTTCGAGGTAGCGCTCGCCGGCCGCTGCCGCGGCACCGCTCGCTACGCTCGCTCGGCTCGCGCGTAGTTGGTCACAGTTCTAACCTAACCTAACCTATGGATATCTTTGCATAGTATATAAGGTCCCATTAAAATAGGTTGATAAATTTTAACACAGCGTTTAGTAAGCCTAACTAAAGACATCTAAACAAAAAAAAAACACTTTATATAAAGTGATTTTATTTTGACTTAAAATAATAAATTGCCGGCACTCTAGAACAAACTCATCCTATAAAAGTAGGTATTTTATTTCTTATTCTTATTTTTTTTTTGCTATTGTCCTTATTTTAGCGGTCTGAATGATTTCTAAAATTTTGTCCACCTATTTTAATGGGTCCCATTAAAATAGGTGGACAAAATTTTGTACAAAATTTTGTACTTTTTATTCATAATAATCAGTATTATAAAAGGTCCTTTTATAATACTGATTATTATGAATAAAAAGTAATATAAACAAAAAAAAAGATATGACTTTGAATAATAGTGTAAAAGATGGTTATGTTGAAAAAATATAGGAAAACAAATAATAGTGTAATAGATGTTTGATGACTTTTTATTCATAATAATCAGTATTATAAAAGGTCCTTTTATAATACTGATTATTATGAATAAAAAGTAATATAAACAAAAAAAAAGATATGACTTTGAATAATAGTGTAAAAGATGGTTATGTTGAAAAAATATAGGAAAACAAATAATAGTGTAATAGATGTTTATTGCTACAGACATTATGAAGTCGAATGCTTCGGAATTAAAACATTAGAGACAGAGAAGTTAGGAATTGCGATTGTTAGGATGAAAAATGTTAGGAAGAACATTTTCGGATTTCCAATTATCGGAGTTGAAATTTTAGGTGAACTTTGGCGCACCCGTTCTAGTCATGATAATTAATAAGTCGATTAATGGCCGTTATCTGCTAAGTAAGTTGATGGGAACTTAAACCACAGGCGGTCAAAACAGCGCCTAAAGTTCTGTTCATTCCGATCGGCTCGGATAGGAGAGCACATTTTTTATCACGTTTAAAACAGAGTTTTGAATCATTGTAATAAGATTTATTTTTATATGACAAATACAAAAGAACAAATTACTCTCAAGAACAAAAGAAGTGTCTTTTGTTCTTGAGAGCAATTTGCTCTTTTGTTCTTGAGCGTAGTCGCTAGTATCATATTATCTGTGGCGTAGTGATACGTCAAAATAAAACTTATTACAATTAATCAAAACTCTGTTCTAAACGTGATAATAATCTGGTCTCCTCTCCGAGCCGGTCGTTGTGAACGGACCCTTAGTCTTTTATTTAATGAAGGCTTTTATTAAATATTTTATTTGTACCCGACTTTAAAAAAAGGAGGGGGTTCTCAATCTGGTTGTTAATAATAATAATAGCCTTTGCCCTGAAGAAGGTTACCACAGGCTTGGTTATTTTAGTTATTTTACGGATTTTTTATCAAAAATTGCAAGAATAACGTCAATTATATTTATTTGTATCTGTATTACTAACGTGCATTTATTTTTATTATCACGCAGTTTATGTTTTAAGTAAAATAATATACATATTTACTACTATGGTTTAGTTATTTTTTCGTTCGTTCTTTCGTTTTCTTTTTAAGGTTTCGACATTTAGGTGAGACTGTGTTCGTTTGAGTGTCGTGTGTTCTATTTTAGGTGTTAATAATAATTTTCTATTTGTAACATTTCTTCTGTTGACTGATCTAGATTTTTAGGTTCTAGCTAACTCCTTGATGTTTTACGTGATGTGTTGTTAAGATTATGTTTGATTAATCTATACATAATAATGTTGAACTAAACTCCCTTTTTGATAATCGCTGCGTAAAGTTAAGCCAAACTTACTCTTCCTCTTAAACGTAAATGATTAAAACGGTTGTAACTTACTCCGCGTTTATGAAAAAGAGTCGTGAAACGTGCAAGCAGGACGGAAAATATTAAACAAATGTTGTATTGCTTCCACGTTTTATACCCGCACCCGCCACGATCATTATACATTAGCATAACATCCAATCATCTTCCTGCCCTTATCATATGCCATTTGGAGTCGGCGCAACTCGTTTTTTCTTCAATTTTGCCCTGTCAGTTGTCACGCTATCATTTATTCCTTTTTCCTTCATATCACTCCTCACACACTCCATCCATCCAAATTATCACTTTTTTAGTCACATTCGATCCATCCCTCCTCGTCACATGCCCATACCACGACAGTCAATTCCCTTTTAACTTTTCTGTAATTGGCGTAACTTTTAAACTTCCTCTGATATACTCGTTCCTTACCTTATCCATTCTGGTCACACCACACATCCACCTCAACATTCTCATCTCCGCAACATGCAATCTTTTTTCATCCATCTTCTTCACAGCCCAACATTCCGATCCATACAGTACGACAGGTCTAATCACGGACTTGTATATTTTCCCCTTTAACTTGAGGGGCATCCGCGGGTCGCAAGTTTCAGTGACCTGTCGCCATTTCATCCATCCTGAATTGATTAGTATAACATATATGTACTTTAATAATCTTATAGTGTTTTATGCATGTATGCTTTCTCAAACTCGAAAGCGCATGAATGTCTTCCAGTAAAAATTACCTGAATATTTTTTTCTTACATTTATTTTCCATTTTCCAGGTGTTCACCTGCCCTAAATGCATGAGGTTCTCATGCGACCAGTACAAAGTGATGGAGGATCACTTCGACTTCTGCTTGGACGATTTCTAATGTTAGCGTCGTTATAAAATTTAGTATAGACTAGTCTGACTGTAGGATAAATGTTTAGTTGTCGACCAAGACCCATTTGTACATAAATAAATAAAATGTTTTTTTTTTAATGATTTCTAAATGGATAACTTTTATTATTTTCTTTTTACAAAAAAGATCGGGCACTGTCGGACGTCAAAACTGAATCTATGTAGATATATCATAGATAAACCTAGGAAACGCAAGAGCACCTACTTCGCATGCCACATCGCGTGTCCGGCAAAAAAAAACAACAATGTCTAATTCTAGACATTAAAAGAAAAAATACATAGTCTACTGTTTATAGTAACATGTTTGTGTAGTAACTAAATAGTGCTTATGACCTCGTAGTAGGTAGTCAAAACATGGCACGTTAGGTTTTCATACAGATCGTGATACTTGCGTTATCGTAGTTTATCTATCTATATCTGTGGTGCCGACCTTTACAAGTGCATAGCCTCATAGGCCACTCGCCCACGGCGAATTTTTGTAGCGATGCTGTCGCGCGTTCATATCGTTCAAGTCGCGATACGGTCACTAGCTGTTTGCCCTCGCTTACAAAACTAACGCGCGTCAGTAGCGATGTTGTTGTGCATTTACGAAACGCGCGACAGCATCGCTACAAAGAGTCGCCGTGGGCCAAGGCCCTTGAAAGTCATCTGAGACGGAATAATCTTCTTTTTGTTTTCTCTGTAAAATAAAACGAAATATCAGTGCCTTATTTAATTAATTGAATGTTTAAATTATGGCTTAACACACGGTCGATAACTAGATGTTTCATCCTGAAAATTAAATATTATGATTTCGGTGGCTATTCGTTACTGTAATATTAGATAGTGATTATGAAATTATAATTATTATAGTGTAAACTGATTATTATTAGAAATATAGATGATATATTTTTATAATTTCTATAAATTTATTTTAGACTCTCCACCTGATCATACCTTGATTTGGAGCACAATGTTTAAACAAATTAATTTGAACTTCTATTAGGCATTTCGTAAATAAAATTATAAATTACGGCAAAACCATAAAGAAAGAGAGATATTTAGGGTACACCTAAAAAACGATCTAAAATACAACAAGTTAGGGTTTAATTCTGACATACCTAATATAATGTAACAATATAAATAATGCCATCATAAATACATATTTATCTATGACCGATAATGACCTCTATTATAGTACAATAAAAGACATATTTTTGCACAAACCATTCCATACTACATTAAAGTTTTTCTAGTTAAATTGTATAAATGTTGTCATAGTTCTATCCTAGTCTAACCACCTAGTAAACTAACTGTATATAAAATATCTCGTTAATATGTCATTTTAGAGCAGTTTCTTTGAGAGCAAGACAGCTATATGCTAGAAAGAGAAAACCAATCACATTGATATATGTGAGCTGTATTTTCACAAAATCTAAATATTTTATTTCACGTAGGTCTACATGAGCGCTTATGAAATATTAACTGCGTATGTGGCCATTTTACGAATTATAATTATTATTTTGATTCTGTTATATCAGCCATTTTAGGTCCCATGCAAGCTATTTTGCTCCGGGATTCAAAATTATTTATGCAGTTTGTTGGCATTATAAGTAATTATAACGTAGATCAGATATTAGTTTGATAAAATACAGTATCTTAATAGATTGACCAGGCTGACTAGAATGAGATCTTATTTGAAGATATAGTTGAAATTAATGGCCACCTAATCACTATAAAAAAAACTTATCAATACAGAAGAAAGCTCTTATTGTTCTAAATTCAAAAACATTTAAATTAGGCTGTTTAAGAGCTTCATACCTTTGCTTTTTCTTAAACCTGCGAAGGCAAACCGCGTAAGAAACTTAAATTAAATCATCAAAAACGTTTCATACACGTGGACTATTATTACTGTAGTTCTCGGCTCTATGACACCATCGCCTGCGGCTCGGGTGCGAATTCTACCTTGGCTGCAATAACAAAGTTTCCCAAATTAAAACTTGAAAGTTGTATCACAAAATTAACTATTCTCTGATAACTATCGGATTTCCATAATAACTATGTTCACACAACTTGCAAATTGTATTGAACAATATATTTTTATTTGTCTTATATAAAGAAGAAGTGACCTTAGTGGACAGATACCAAATACACAATGTAAGCCAACAACATTTCTTTCGCTGATTATTTACACAGCCTGGGCATTATTGATGCTATAACAGCCTAAACAAAGTCTTCCAATATTAAAATACTTCAGTATAATGCCGCCCGAAATAAATTATATCCGTGGTATATTACTGGTAATATTAGTAGCAAACTTTAGATTATTCATTGGCTAAGCTAGGTCAATTATATACTGACCTTTTTGTATTTAATTTATATATTTACAGCGTTGCATAAACATAGAATTTCTTTTTGTATATATATATTTGGCATTTACCTATGTAGCGAGGAAAATTTATTATAAACAGCTTGACTAGCAACTTATAGTATTCTAGATTTTGATTGTGGTTTCGCTCCCGCAGTAATTGACTAACGGGAAAGCGCTTAAATTGAGCCTTTCCCGTTAGTGAATTAGTTTTTGGAATCGGATTATTAGTTCCGAAGATTACCTCCTACATAATCTTCTTCTGTTTCTTTTCGTGTGTGCAGTAAGTTCTAACGACCCCACACACCCTAGTGTCAGAGTTTCTAAACCGCCGCAAGGACCTCTGACATGGTTTGACGATAGCCATTTGGCGGCCGGGACCACCGGCTTTACGTGCTTTCCGTAGCACGCAATCATCTTTTTATCAGACTAAAGGTGATTCAAGCTTGCAATGTCCTAGCTAAACTGGAAATAACTTTACAAAGTATGCTTCCCGTGGGAATCGAACCCACAACCACCGGGTCACAAGACAAAAGCCTAAACCACTCGATCACGTAGGCAGGTCACAACTAGACGAAGAAATATAGCTATAATAGTCCAAACTGGTGTACGGAGTCAATATACTTTATAAATAATTTCCCTAACGGTATTATTGTAAAAACGGTATGTAGAAAAAATATAGAAATTCATAAGATTTTTAAAATATTTCATCTTTATTTTTAACCGGTTGAGTAAAAGTGAGTGCCATCGATTAAAAAAGAATAGCTGTCTTAATAGGAATAGTCCCTAATGTTAAATATTAATTAGTATGCTAAATTGGGATAGTGTAAGGATAGTTCAAGATGCTCAGAAGGCAGAATATTGCTTGTTTTCAATAGACTTAATGCCTAAAAATATCAAAGTCTTGTCTTCTGTGTAAAAGTTCGAAGAGGCTATACAAATTATATGGCTTTACTGAGTCAAATATTTTAGATGCGTCATATATCTTGGTTGCGTCATATATCTTGGCTGCGTCATATATCTTGATCGCGTCATACATCTTGGCTGCGTCATATATCTTGGTTGCGTCAAATATCTTGGTTGCGTCAAATATCTTGGTTGCGTCAAACTTTGCCTCCTGGCACCATTAAAATCAGCTTATGCAGTAGACCTCGAAATTGCTTTATCGCTTTTGACAACAATATTTGTAATATTGAAATTTCACCAAGTGATTGAGGTCGGCTATACCTGTCAAAGGGCAGCCATCTTTTTTCGTGAGATCTACAAGTTATAAACGAACTGTCGAATTTTCCCAATCAACTTTGAACCTAATGCTTTAGGTATAAAGTTGAAATTGACTGGCATGATGCGTTTGCTTTAGTCATGCCATTTGTATAGCCTCTAGTGAACGAACTATATTTCAAATGAGTGATTGTTATGAGACTGGATTGTATTTATTTAGAAAATTCTAAATTTAGTTTTAGTTGTGTTTTTCGGCCGCCTGATGATTTAAAATTATGATTGATTTTCGTAAATCTTTTCAATTATTTTCAAATAAATAAAATTCTTTTCTATTTGTATAGAAAATGTTATTTTGTGTAACTATTAATTTCATTCATTGTTGCTTAAGCCCGTTGGAGACGATTGTTTATTTTGACTTTGACAGCCTTATTACATTGCAATAGGGTGGTTTTCGTAGTTCGAGAGTTATAACAGTCGGTGAATGAGATTATTATTCCCATTATATTGTCTGCAACGGGCATGACTTTTTTATTAGTTCGTACAATATTTTGATTCATTTCAATTTTCGTGTGTTTTTATTTTGATAATGGAGCTTTATAAGAATAATCCTAACCTAAAAGTCCATTTACTTACAAAATAATCATATCCATTGTAGTTCTTAAAATAAAAATATATTGATAAAATTGTTCCAATATAGCCCCATTAAGAATTGATGTAAAACTCGTGTGCTAAAGTGGCCACTAAATAAAATTGACGGCTACATTTGAAATGTTGTAAGGGACATGCTGTTGAATTAACACCGTTGAGCTCAGTACCTAAAGTTTAAAATCGATCAGCAAGCTCAATGTACCTTAGATTAATCAACAATTATAATGATCCCACTGCTGGGACTCAGGCCTCCTCTCTCTATGTGAGGGAATGGGCTATTAATCTACCAAGCTGGCCCGGTGCGGGTTCTAAGACATGCCGTTTTTCTCACCTTTTGAAAGCAGTGGTGATGAAATAAATTACAAAAAGTAACCAGCCTACCGGGGTTCGAACCTGCGTCTTACTTACTGTACGTAAGTCAGGGCCACCACCATTGGGCCACCACTGTTCTCAATGTCCCTTACAGCATTTCAAAATTGTCGAAAAGTTTCATAGAAAACTGTAATTATTGAAATAAGGTAAGGAATTGAATAAATAATGTAATTATATGTATAAACTTATGTACTGTGATTCACCGAACTACGTTGTCATATCTGATGTCAAAGATTTATTACGTTAAATACATGAATTTAAAGATATTTTGGTGTATTTATTCTTGTTTCCCTGCTGTGTCAAGCTAAATTGTGTCCTGTTTTGTGAGTTGTTAAGGTTGAAATCGAGCTTTCCTAATTAATGATTTGTTTTATATCTTTGTTGGATGATAAATGTGTCAGGAAAATTCTGTGGTCTCAGTTTAATATATTTTTCTTCCAACTATGCTTTAATTTCATCACAATCACACTAAAAACTCAGTACAAAGCGAGTCTTTAATGCTCTAGAGCAATAAAAATGTATGAAATTTCATTATTGCACAGTTTATTTTTTAATCGCACCAAAAGGTGCCAATCTCAATGGATTAGCTCTATTCAGCCAGCCGATATCAATACTTTTTTTTTACGTACGTATTATTCGTTTCTATCCTACTTGTTCCAAATTTAAAAAATGATTGCTGCTAACTCTGATTTAAAAATGAAAGAAATTTAAAAAAGTGATTTGGCGGGAACTTTGTTAATTTTGCTTGACAATATTTTTGGAAACGATAAAGTGTGATACTATCTGATTTTGAGTGCTTCGGCTTCGAATTAAAATGGAATCATCTAGCGACACATTAACTCCGGAAAACATTCTAAATGAAGCCGACAGTGTTATAGAAAATCTTTTTTAACTGTTTGATATGAGTTTCTTTTATCTACTACTCCTTTAGGTAATAGTTGAAAGAAAAGCAGAGTATGCACCTCGCCTTAAGTAATTTATATTGCCCTCGTGCCTGTTAGATTAGAGCCCTCGCTAACGCTCGGGCTCCAAATCAGGCACTCGGTGCAATAATAAATTACTTTGTGCTCGATGCAATAATCTACTATTTCAACACACTTGCTCGTAAAGTGGGCCTTATTACATCGTTCTTAGGGCCATAAACCGAACTATAACTCACACGTGCATAACAATATTATACACTAGTGCATAATAGAATTATCACTACAAAGTTAAGTTAGTACCTTACTGCAAGTAAACAGAGCATTTTCAATTTAACCGGGTAATACCGTTTTTTTTATTATTGGTTGTGTTGCTATGTTCTTAAAAAAGTTTCGATACAAAAAAGATCGTGTTCAATAGTAAAAATAAATTAATGTACCTAGTGCTTGCTCATTTCATGCAACAAATTTAAATAGATAACTTTAACTTGTACGTTTTTAATAAATGAAACTTTCACTCAAATAATATAACTTTTGTACTAACAAAAAAAAAAAATTAATTTTGTAAATATAACTTTTTTTTTAAATAAATAAACCTCATTCTTTTAGTCTATGGTCGATCGCCATTGTTACAGTATGACCATTTTAAGTTTGAATTTCATGGTGGCGCCACTGGTCAAGAAAAATGCATCGCTAGTTCATGGTGGCGCCACTGGTCAAGAAAAATGCATCGCTAGTTCGCTACGTCAAACTTAGTACCTACATTTATTTTAGTTCCGTGTTTTCCCGCCTGCACAGATAAGTTGGTCGAATTGTAGATGCACGCGCTTATGAAAACCCATAATTTTTTCCCGCTATTGTGAAAAAAAATTCAGAACTCGCGAACTGTTGAAGATGACTTTTTAGTATTATTTTCTTCACAAGTGTGTTGAAAAACGTCGTATGATACACGTGTGTATTGATGATTACACACTTGTACCACAATGTACTATTTCAATACACTTTCTCGTAAACTCACTGCGGTTTTCGGTTCCTTATCAACCTTGCCTTCGCCTCGGTTGTGAATTCCGCCTGGAATGCAATAATAAGCTTTCCCAACTTATATCAAAATGTAATATTTTACTGAGCCATTCTTGGATGTGGAACTATTATTTAGTATTATGAGTCAACATGATTTAAAACAGTGTTTATGGAGTTTCTTTGCCTATTCTTCTCCTAAAAGACCAACTATGTATTCGAATGGGCGATTCAAACCGCAAAGTTTATAAGTGCCTGTAAATGGAGCAATGTAAATAAACGTTTGGTGTTTGAGTCAAGTAATGTGTGTGATTTCAACTACCAATTTTACCCATCTGCCACGAAAAGGAATCTAAAGACAATATGGCGGAGCCCATTGATATCTAAGAACAGCGTCCTTCCAGAGGGTTTCCCGAATCAAATCATTTATTTCAATTAAGCCATTACAGGCATTTTTGAATGTCAGAAGGACGGAAGAAGAACGAAACTACGAGTGCAATACATCATTCCGAAAGCCACCGCGCCGAACCACACGCCACCGAATGCCCGCAACAACGAACACTGCGAGCACGAAAGCACGCAGCGACGCAAACCGCAACAACGAATGCTCGAGACCCCGAATCACGGAACAACGAATGCACGCCGCAACGTGCAACCGCCGCCCCGCGACCCGGAGCCCCGCGCACCCGCCGCCACGGCACACGCCGCCGCGCGCCCCCGCACCCACAGCACTCGCCACCGGTAACATCCGGCGCCGCGCAGCCCGACGCGACGCAGCAACTCCCGAAACGACGCATTGCACTCCTACGCTACAGACACAATCACAAGGCATAATAACTTGCGAAAGTACTGTAGTTGCCAGTTCCCTAACGTAGATCTCATGAAGAAGAACGGGCAAGAAGCTCCATGTAACTAACTGTAATATGTTCGGAATATAGTTCAAAATTCAATAGCAGGTTTAGTTTCGTTCGTTCTATTCTAACAAGTGTTCTGATAAGAGGCACGTATTTCAATATTTGAATAACATATAGACCTATAGACACCAGCATATCAAGTCTCTCTCTCTCTCTCTCTCTTTATCCTTATGTCGTGAGAAACTCACATTTTGAAAAATCTCACGATAGATTGGGGGATGGGGGAGGGGCATGAATAAAATCTCACATCTCACCAGGGGGGGAGGGAGGGACAGCAGAAAATTTAAAAAAACACCTCACGTAATTTATGGACGATTGGACGCCCCCAAAGCATTAGGTTCAGTTGATTGAATATGAAGGGAAAACTTGACAGTATCGGATAGCTTGATATCTGTACTTTACTTTATGTAACTATTAGATTTGGTAAAGAAACAAGGAAAAAAGAAAATGCAGTTGTGATTTTCAAATCAAATATATTTCATGGAACCCGTAGCGTTTCTTAGCTGTTTTTATAAAATTTATACAATTATTTATAATAATTTACTAGGTAATTCATTTTTACAAACGCGTCCTATAAATTGTTTATATACCATTAGCTAATTGTTTTTTAACCTAGTGTCTTGGCACCATTTTCTCTACGCCCCAGGACATACTGTCATGTGTCGAATATGTCACTGTATCCATAAACAAGTTTGTCAATGAAACATAAGAAACGCTAATAAACTAAAAAAAGATGAGATTCGAACACAGACAAGAGTTATAGCGGAATTTATAAAAAGAAAACTTTTAAATAAGTATAAACCGCAACTTAAAGATACTAAAAAAAAAACAGGAGTATATATGAGTACAGTTTTTTTTTTGCACACTGGTAGACTATCGCTGCACGAAAAAGTTTCTATTACAAACTTATTATTAAAAAAATATAAATAAAAAGTAACAATAGGTAATAAATAGGTCGGAAGTATATAAAAATAAATCTTTTTTTTAAATACTTACTAACTAGTGAAATTAACTAATGAAAATAATCGTTAAAAACTCGCTTGGCAATCGAAACCTGATTAAAGCGAAGTGAGCACAATTTCGGTAATCCTGTGTGGGTTTCTGATATCATTTGTACAAACGGACTTACAAAACTAAAGACGGCACAAAACCGAACTGTACATTCATTTGTACAAATGAAAACTTACCTTTAATAATTAAGACCCAGTTTCACTAACCAAGGTAACCTGGGATATTAACTTTTTTATTTATTTTTTTATTCTTAACTATTATTTTATAATTGGAAAGTTTTGGATTTAACAATTAGTGAAACTGGTCCTTTCATATGAACATGAATAATAAATAAATAAACGCGAATGAAATTAAAACAATAACTCCCTGAGTTTTGTAGTGTTATATCTAAGTGATGTATAAGCCACATGCGTGATTTACATATTTATAAAACTAACTAGCAACAGATTGTGTATACTAAATTCCAATAAAAACTAAAATCAAAGTTATGTTTCTTGGTAATTAAGTTCAAATTCATATAGCAAAGAAGTGATATTGGTTCAGAACCTATCTATCATTATAAACTCAAATACTTTTCTTGTAAGAACTATAATTAGGCTCTTTAGAACATAATCAAAAGATAATACAAAATTGTGATTAAAAAAAATGAATTGTAATTGAAAAAGCGTAAGTATTCTTTTTAAATACTGTGTTTGGAATGCGTCGCAAATCAGTTGTCGTTCTGAGATATTCGAGGGGTAGGGGGAGAGCGACTATATCGGGCGAAGCTATCGGTTGATAGGAAGCGGTAAAAGCAACCGGAGATCACCCCCGACCCTCAATCGTCATCTCAGAACCACAACAAATAATAATCTCAGTCGGATCTCCCGAGACAACAGATGACCAGCATCAACACCAAAGGCTGCCTCAAAATTTCCAATTTTCAATACTAGGAGGTGATACAATGTACTTTACACTTCCCTACATAAGAAGCTTACAACATTTAATAACATATAAACCATAAAATAGATAATAAATGTCCTTAGTATTACTTAATACAAATTACAATAACGTTATATTTAGTTGCGAGCGTAATTAGCTTTTTTTTTAGCTTTTTACGTCGCTTAGGACTAGAATATGTTGAGGAAGAAAGCAGATATCCATCAGGAACAGTGTTTTGTGGTCTGCTTATGGCAAAGCGGTTGCGTGACCGTTGCGTTGGAAGTTGGTACAAAACTGCGTTTAGTTACACGGTAAGATGCGTCGGAACTTTTTGGTCGCGTATGTTGTTGTTTAGCGTTTGCCGACGAAGTCGATCATCTGATCAATTTGTTCCTTTTCGTCGTATAGGTACAAAGACTCCATGCATCCCTTGAAATAGGGCGATGTGAAGCATTTCTCCCTGGAAAGTAAAAATAAAATAGATTAGTTTATGTTTGTTAGGTTAATTTTTTGCAGAAGAGTTAGGCAATAGCAGCTAGCAGATAGGTTTAAATAGAAGAGAATTTACGACATAATTATATACTTAAGGAGACTTTTTTGTTTTAATATAATTATCTAAATAGACTACAAAGTACAAACTGCAGGTAAATTATAACTTTACTTTTTATATAAAAAAAACTAATGGGCGTTTCCAAAAACGAACTGCAGCAGGCAATGTTAATTTGTTGGCTTATAAAATAGAGCAGTATTAGTGGGAAAACAAATAAATATGTTAATCAAAATAATAATAATACGTTAAATTATCCCTTTCAGGTTATTTAAAAGACAGATAAAACACTTGAGTACTTCAGGATGGTATCAAAGGATACCATCCTGAAGTAATAGTGTTTCTAAAACGTAAGTGTAAACTGTATCCTACTTCTGATGTTTTATCTGCCTTCAGGCTAATTTCACCAAAGAAACTGGTCCCGATCAGTACATTGATGCCTTTCGAGAGCTGCACTGACGCGGACGGCTCTTGTACGCGGTTTAGTAGATTTGCTGAAGGAGTTCAGTTTAATTGGTGAAATTTGGCCATTGTTATGTTATAATTATAATAGTGCTTAGAAGGTTAAACATTATCAAAGAGTGCTTGAAAGAAGACAAATAAAATAATAAAAAAGTGCCGAAAAGCTTCTAAAATGCTGAAAGTTAGAAAATGCTGGGAAAAGAAAAAGATTAGAGCTTTTAGTTTACGTTCATACTTACGATCCTTGTTAGGTACTTATATATTATTTTAATAATAAGATTATTTGATGCTTTTGCATAACTGTGTCAAAATATAATAAAATTGTGCGGTATATAGCGTGCTGTTAATAACCCCAAAGCTGAAGGAATGCTTTACGCATTAGAAAGAGTAAGTTATAGGAAACATAAAGTTGTGAGAAGGAGAGGCAAAATAAATTCGGTTGGTACCTAATTCCCAGCCGGGGGGACGGCCCCGTGTAATATTCTTATATATTCCTTGAACTGTTCTAACTGGTCAGTTTCTTGTAGCACCTCCACGCAGCCTTTGAAGTAATCTGTCGTGAAACAGTCTTTCCTGTGCCCCAACAAGGAATAACACTTTAATACATGTTCTTAAAGGTTGGAATTGAGCGTTGGTTTTGAATCGTGAATAAGTACTGTCATCGTAATTATGCTAACTAGGTATCTTTACAACGTAATGTGATCTTATCTTAACAAACTTATCTTGAACAAAAACGAGCCAAAATCATAATTCCATCTCCACTCATTCAAGATTCCAAACTAACTCAAAATTCCCGCCATAAAATGGCGCAGATAAAAAAACTGTAAAACGTCACATTTGAAAAAGGTGTCATAGACAAAACGCAACGAACCTGCATAGGGTGTAGAGCTGTGGTTCTCTGAAGAGGTTATAGCAGTCGTCGCAGATTCTGTCGAGGCGGGCAAAGATGGCCGCGTCGTAGACTCCTTTGCACTCGAGGGTGAAGAAGGAACGCCGCGCGACGTGGTGCGAGGACGAGGGAGGCGCTGCTGCGCCTAGGGCCACCGCCACCAGTGCCGCGCACGCCAACTGAATCGAACTTAGATGCATCTGGAAACAAGAAACAATTTCATGATAATAAAGTTATAGAAGACCAGCAGTTGCCCTTTACGTCGCCCACAGACAATTTTAATACAATATTTTTTTCATACAAATATGCAGGATAATAATAATAAAAATAATAATAATAATATTCCACAACTATCACACAACGCCATCTAGTCCCAAGCTAAGCAGAGCTTGTGTTATGGGTACTAGACAACTGATAAACATACTTATATATTTCTAAATACATACATATTATAGATATAATTAAAGTAGACTGACTATTTTAAAGTCTATAATTTGTTTTTCAGGTGTTAGTCGTGAACAGGTAGCAGACAGATTGAGTAGGCAACTCTCTTGTTTATAGGTACCTACCTAATATTTGTAAGGATAATTAGGACATGAAACTCGTGTTGTGGTTTACAGAAGATTGATGTAATTATAGCCAACAACATGGTTTTATATTGCATCGCTTTTAACTCATTGTTTATTTAAAAAAAGGATTTCCCTTATAGTCAAACCAGGTCTAGGTTATAATGTTTCATACTGGTAGAGCGTAGTCATGATTTTGATTTACGTCAAACACCTAGAATTAGGTTAAAAGTTCCCACTACACGGTTATAAATAGATGATTACCGTTGCGGCTAAAATTATTCACACCGGGAAGAAGGTTTTATAATTATAATTAAACTGGCCTCTACCTACCTGTATAAGTTTTACAGTTATTATAATAAGTACTTTAACATTATCAATACGTAAAAGGCCGTTATTTAGTAACGGCGAGGAGGATCAAAGGAGTGAGCGGCGATGGCGCAATATTACGCAGCCTCTGCGCCTGCGCAGGGCGTGTTGTCACGCGGTTAAGGGAAATACACGTATATGTAAGTACATTACATACTACAATTATATTATTAAACCACATAAAAACGTATGTGATGAGCTGTAATTCCCATATTTGTTAACATTGTCATGGGGTCACAACTCGAACAAATTATAATTAATCTTGAAAAAAACACAATAGATGGCAGCATAGGTAGCAGTAATGAAATTAACAATCGCATACATGCGTTATACGGTAGATTTCGGCCGAAATAAGATTTGCAAAAATCAAAAGTTCCATGTTTAACGCTTATTTATCTATTTACACTCATTTATCACGTTATTTCAACAAAAAAGGTTAAAGGAGGACTTTTACTTCAATTCGTACCCATAGATTGATAAAGTTGTCAAAAGTAAGCCATCTGTAAATCATTTTCTCTAGAGCTGTTTGCAATAGATGGCGTTTTACTCAATTTGCCACATACAATAATCGTAACTGCTGTATAATTTTAATTAAATTTAACCATTAAAAAGCATATGTATTACTGTTTATAGAAATATAACACATCTTTTAACATTTCTAAGCGAAATAATTACATATTTTTCTCATTTTACTGAACCCGAAAGTTCCGGAACTACATAACACGAAACGTGAACTCCTAGATGGCGTTGTAAAACTCCAGTCTGTGGCAATTAGTGCGACGCTGGTGCTGCCATCTGTTGAAATAATGGAGGAAAGAATATAAAACGAGCAATAAGATGACTTAGGGAGGTGTCATTTCTTTGTATGGGATTGGGTATCTGTACGAAGTATTATAATATCTGTGACATTGTTTAGAGGTTTAGTATAAAAGATGTAACTTTATTTGCAGACGTTTTTAAAACGTAATAATTTGCTTAATTGATTTGCATCAATTCCTGTTGTGGGTTAGGTTCCCTAGATTATTATAGGCAAATGGAACAAATTATGTCAGGTGTTTTATAGGTTTTATAAATATAATTATATACATCATGTCTTTGGAAGTTTGGACCACAAAATTTCACTTAACTCGCAGCAATTCTTAATCTTCAGTTTAAAACTTCGCCTTAACCGATACATCGATAGATTAAAGCGCCAAGTGAACGGGCGATTGTATCTTAAAGTGTATGGATGCTCTAGGTACTTACTTACATGGTGGGTAATCACTGAACTTTTGAAGTAAAAACCTATAGAAAAGTAGGTTCTGAATTTTCTTACATATTTTTGGCATTTGCTATGGGGGGTCATTACGGGTCCTACGAAAACCTGACGCGTATCTGTACTCATTTACCAGCAGCATTTCAGTCTCTCATTTAGACATGGCATTGATCACTAGGTACATAGGTCAGAAAATACAGACATACGAGTAACGAATACTGGCCTGAAATAACGAACCCACAGTAAATGGGTAGTGTGGGTTACCTATGCTTGAATGACAGGAGAGCTTTGTTCTGCAGTGGATGTGGAACAGTTAGAGCCAGATGTTGTCAGCATCGTAATGTAATCTGGGATTTTAATTAACCTAGCCGTCTATAGATTATTATCAAACTATTAAAGAACACCTCTTTGTAACTTTAGAGCGTTTAGCCGATTCTGTCGTCTAAATTGTTATTACGTAAACTTGTTCAAATAGTGTTTTAAATATCTAGTTTAATAGTTATGTTTCAATTAGCCAAGCCTAAGGCTAGACACATTAATGCTACTAGAAAATGAATGGCAACTGACTGGTAATTACAGTTAAATTAAGGCCCCGGGGTCATAATCATGTCTAGTTAGTGTTTATTCTTATATCTGTAGGTAATGTCGAATAAATTCAGACATGAATTAAAGGTAAGGTAGTTTTACTATTTATCGCGTGATGAAATGATACACAATCAATGCTTTATGGTCCTTTTAGCTTTAAATGGAACTGACGCCGCCATCTTGTTTTTTCAATACAGTTTGACGTTTACTAACTGTCACTGTCAATGTCATTCAAGCGTCAAAATAATAATGCCGCACTGTAATGAAGGATCTAGAGTTCTAGGCTTGGTGCCAAGCGCCATTGTAGACCAACTATTACTAATACATGAAACAGGAAATTATCACAACTTACAACATATTCCACGCTCCTTTCCCTAACTTTCCAATCAGCACGGATATTAAGAACTTGTGCAATTTCTATATTGAACATTTACGTTATCTCATGTTTATAGATATACTGGGTAACTATCCATATGAGGAGTTAGTCAACTGGATTCATAAAACAATCTATAAAATAGATTAACTACATGCAGTTTCTGTGATCTTATAATTACTCATCTCATTAAAATGTTAAATTCGCTTACTCATCATTTTCCTGTCTTCTTTTTATTTTATTTTTTCCGCGAAATCATATATGCGTTTGTACTTTTGTAGTTACTATTATTATCTATTTAATAACATCGATTAGATGAGCCATTGTAGCGTAATTGCTGTAGGTATAACAACCGCAGCTGTCAATTAAAATCACACCATATCAATTCACATAAGGCGAAAGGCATATTTTAGTGAATGGACACTCGAATCAATCACTCATTTCGTGTTCTTTCATCCCAAGCATACTTTGGATGACTCATGAGAGGTGATTGTCCTAAACTATGTTAATGGCTGATTTTGGCCTTGTTTTTTGTAATTTTATGTGCGAAAGTACAGACCTTAATGGTTGTAGACCATTTTGCGGAAGAAAAGTGAAATTAATTTCACTTCCTAAGGTCATTGAGTACCTACCTATATTGTAGGTAGTACCTTAATTTCGAAACATTAAGGTTTTTTGTACTGTTAAGCCAAATGAAACAACCATTGAAAAAAATATCAAGCTCTGAATCGAAAGACAAGACATTAAAATTTAAAACAGTTTTCCCATTGTTTCATAACGTAACAATAAAACCCGAAACTTGTCACTACTTAACCCTCCGCCGCGAACGCACTTAAATAAAGTGTTGCCCGTCTCAATAAACAAACATAATATATACGTAACGTTTCCTGATTGGGCCAAGTGGACCGGTTTCGACTTCGGTATCGGTATAAAGTGAGCCGACAGTCCCACCGAAAATATAGAACAGAAGTTTTAGGCTCGGTTTACACGAAAGCGGAGACAAACGGAGTACGAATTAGAAGTACAAGATCCGACCAATCACAGGAGAGGCGCCATGTCTATTTCAATCAGTGTGATTTGTCTATTCCCGCACTTTTCTCCTCTTTGCTAATCTCTCTCTACTTCGGATATCGGGCTTGATTGGCATTGAAATGGGCTACAAGAAATTTCAGATCTAAAAGACCAAAACGCGTTTCAGACTTTGTCAAATGCAGGGTTTTTTTAATTACCGATGAAAAATTCCTAAGTATAGGGGTGTTCGGTATGACGCACTGAATACGTCTTACTTAACCATTTGTGCGTCTATTTATGACTTGTGAAGACCTTTACTTGGGGTGGAAGACCCTAATTTAAAGGTGACAAGTAATAAATATGAAAAAACAAGCGTCAAACGGTTACTTCCCTTTCGTTCATACATTTTACCACAACTTAGCCTTCTATTATAAACATTTCGTGTCGACACGTCGCACAGTGGATCGAAAATCGAATTTCGAAGACATTTAAATTCTTTTCGCTTTTTTAATTTTTTTTGCTTGTGATAAGCTTCTAATTACTCCAGCAGCTATGAATATATACAAGGAATATCATTTGATAGGTAAACTAAATTAAAAAAAAATGAAAATGAAAATTTTGTATGGCGTCAAAGTAATAAATCCAAATATCATCAAAACCATAGTCTCGCAAGATATATCCTTACAGATGACTGTTCTACAAATTATTTGTGATTTTTTGGTGTATTTTATATAACTCTGACTTCTGCGGTTTTTTTATAAAAAATATATACGTTATATAAAAAAATGGTTGAACTTTATCTTGTATTTACATCCAAACCAATGGGTTTATAAACTTGAAATTTTGCAGAGAGGTGTCTGTATTTTAGAGAAACACTACTGCATTATCCAAATTAGGAAGTATATTTAATGACATCTTTAAAAAAAAAAAAAGTGATAATTTAATTACGCATTCCAAGAACTCGTTTTTAATACTGTATTGTATGATCGTTAACCTAATAGGAAATATCTAATTACCCAAATTATATAATAACCTTAATTTTGATGACATAAATTGCTGTAATTAGTATCTCACTATTACTTTTATGACATCATTAAGGGTAGCTAAGCTAAATATTATAAAATGAAAGTTATTATTTACATTATAATATATACATAATAAAACTAACATATTTATACAATTAAGACTAAAAGTAAGTACCTACATACACAAATAAAACGACGACAATAGGACACTTACGCGTCAAAGTAATATATAATAGGTTAACGATCATACAATACATGTATGATCGTTAACTTATTAGGAAATATCTACCTACCTAATTACCCAAATTATATAGTAACCTTAATTTTGATGACATAAATGATTGTAATTAGTATTTCACTATTCGTTTTATGATATTATTAAGGGTAGTTAAGCTAAATATTATAAAATTAAAGTTATAATTTACATTATAATATATACATACTACAAATAAAACTAACATTTTTATAAAAATAAGATTAAAAGTAAGTACCTACATATATGTATACAACGACGATATTAGGACACTTACGCGTCAAAGTACTCTTCCGCATCGCTGCCATGGAAACAAGTCTAGAAGACTGGCAGCATTGCCACGTTGAATGGCAATGCTAATTGTTTGGCCAAAGAGATAGCCAAGAATATAGGTACATACACTTAAATTAGTTTTCAGAATCTTCAACAATATCAGAATCAGAACCAGAATCTGAATCTGACTCAGAGTCAGGATCTAAATGAGAAACATCATAATCTTCGAAATCTCTCTCTTGAAGTTTCAACAAATCCAGGGTCTCGGTGAAAAGCTTTTGCTTTAATTTCGAGTTCATCTTGGGTCTTACTGCAGAAATAACTGGATCTGATGAAAGAAGTAACATGTTGAGGATATCCTCATTCGAATTTTTTCTGCTTTTTTTTCGCGAATTGTGTTCCCTAAATCTACGAAAGTCTTTGTTGCGTGCCTCGGATGCTTCCTCTGATAGGCTCCCGATTGGCATAATTGCGTTACTAGCAATGATATCTGCCCCGTGTATGAGCAATTTGTGCACTGTAGCAGGCATATGGTACCAATTATAGAGTTCCACATACCTAGCAGCTGTCTGGTACGCATATTCTTTAAATTTTACAGGGTCAACATCTTGCTCCGAGGTAACTGCCTGTAAAATCACTGCAAGTCTACGAATTAACTGTTCGTCTAGCCCAGTAATCGCTGCAGTCTTTTCAGGACTCTCAAAAAATCTTCTGGCTGTATTGCCATCATTTGTTGTTCCGGATCCTTGTTTGACAATGTCTATTAAAACGTTTAACTCTGTTTTGAAACGATCTTATAAAGCTTTTTTTCTTGCTTGAAACACCACTTTGTCATCATCTCCTCGCACTGCCCATTTCTTGAGGTCCAGTCTATAAGCTATGCGCAAAAGGCATTCCATAGTGTTTATACGAGCGTGTAATGTTTTTATTTGTGTATGTAGGTACTTATTTTTAGTCTTATTTGTATAAATATGTTAGTTTTATTATGTATATATTATAATGTAAATAATAACTTTCATTTTATAATATTTAGCTTAGCTACCCTTAATGATGTCATAAAAGTAATAGTGAGATACTAATTACAGCAATTTATGTCATCAAAATTAAGGTTATTATATAATTTGGGTAATTAGATATTTCCTATTAGGTTAACGATCATACAATACAGTATTAAAAACGAGTTCTTGGAATGCGTAAATAAATTATCACTTTTTTTTTTTAAAGATGTCATTAATTATACTTCCTAATGTGGATAATGCAGTAGTTTTTCTCTAAAATACAGACACCTCTCTGCAAAATTTCAAGTTTATAAACCCATTGGTTTGGATGTAAATACAAGTTATAGTTCAACCATTTTTTTATATAACGTATATATTTTTTATAAAAAAACCGCAGAAGTCAGAGTTATATAAAATACACCAAAAAATCACAAATAATTTGTAGAACAGTCATCTGTAAGGATATATCTTGCGAGACTATGGTTTTGAAGATATTTGGATTTATTACTTTGACGCCATACAAAATTTTCATTTTAATTTTTTTTTAATTTAGTTTACCTATCAAATGATATTCCTTGTATATATTCATAGCTGCTGGAGTAATTAGAAGCTTATCACAAGCAAAAAAAAATTAAAAAGCGAAAAGAATTTAAATGTCTTCGAAATTCGATTTTCGATCCACTGTGCGTCGGCAGTCGGCATCGCTTTAACGATACAGCAACGAGGGACGCCCCAGGCAATGGTGATTCATGGACGATTTTATGAAGTTATTATGCCATGGTGGGCTTGTTCAATGGTGGTATGGTCTGCCAGTTGTCAACGTGTACTTTTGTGGTTTACGCTATAGGTTACTTGCACTTGTAGTATGATTCTTGAGTCATTGAGAATTTTGTTGGCAAATATGGGATTTATAGTAATTTTTTTTAAGCTCAATTTTGAAAAACTGCAAAAATTTTTAATGACTGAAGCATTTAGCGAAAGCGAATCACTCAGCATAAACCCATGCCTTTTTCCCATGGGGGTAGGCAGGAACCGCAGAACGCCACCTGCTACGATCCTCACACATTCTTTTTGCTTCGTTCACATTCATACATCTGGTTATACGCTGTTTACGAATACTACGCACCTGTTCTTTCTGAAGAATCTCCCCAATAAGGTTAGTCATCACAAAACACTAATTTTCATTTTACATAATGGTATTAAAATTATTTTATCGGATGTTACTAGTAGGTAGTTACTACTTAATAATATTGTTGCAGTTGCACTTTGTGTGACCTTTTCGCTTCAGCAATCCCAATTGATATTTGGGTAATTATTAAACACCAAAGTCGAATATAGGTAACCTTAAACTTTCAGATCCAACCCTTTCACCGCTGCAATACAATATAGATAAAAAAAATCATGCAGAACAGACAAGACGTGCATTGTGAATGTGTAATGCACTCAACCTTCTCGAAAAAACAATACACTAACGAGTTTGTAGTGAAAAGAAGTGCACAGCCAAAGATGAAATAGCATACCTACATTACCTACCTACCCAATAGAATTAAACTTGTCGATGTTACCATCCTTCAAAATAACTTTGTCAAGTCACTTTTGTTGGGAATTTCACTATCATGTATAGAGGTACCTAAAACAATTTCACTCATGAATTTTGCAAATATGCACAATTTCTATAGTCCAGGTGCCAATTGGCAACTGGTATTTCTCGTCAGGCCAAATATTCTGCTTTTTAGAAAATCAATAATAGAAATACACAGACTGTGCTCACGTGACTGTGTATTCTGTTGGCTTATGGGAACGTCAACGTATCCTCTACCTACAACATCCGTTTTGTTAATCTATACAAATTAATAAAATTGAAGTGTCTGTTTCTAAATCAACAGAAACAGCTTATTTTTCAAGTTTGTCTGTATGATCCTGGCTAATCTCCAAAACGGCTGGACAGATTTTGATGGGAATTTACTGGCAGCAGATAGCTGATGTGATAAGTTCTAACTTAGTCTTACCTACTCTTATTTTAGAAAATACTTAATAATAATTTGGGTTCCCCATAACCAAACAGCTAGTTTAAACTAAAACTTGTAGAAAGAACCGATAGTCGTTAGAACCGAAAAAGATATCGTGTAGTAAAACTAGGCTTCTAACTAGCGGTTAGTGAATGTAGGCTGAACAAGCATAGAATAATACATGAGAACATTACCGAACTAGTTTTATCCAGTCTCTACTGGATTTTAGAACTAGAATGTTGGTTAAACTACACGTAAACGCAACTGACTAATTTGAGGTGTTGAATTAGGTTTTAATCTATTAAAAGAAGTTGACAGATTGTGGTAGCCTGATTTGTTGGCGTACAAAAGTCTACAGTGAACGCATTTGCCTTTTAAATTTCAATGCCAAAGCAATTCCAATCGCCAAAGCCCCCATTAATTGCGGCACAAATGCCATTCAGGAATTTAACCTGCACTACATATTCATTAAGGACCAATTTCATTGAAAACTTAACTTTCTTCTGGCATGGGATTAGCTACGTTTCACACATATTTTAACGAGGACATCAATAATGTAACAGTGGGCACAAACTGTTGCTTGTTACGCAAGTGTGCGGCTGAAGTAGAGTACTCACTCATTGGCCGGCAAATGTTGGGGGTACGTTGCCCGCTACTTTGGTCAAATATTGGTCGCAACTTTAGCAAAATGTTGCCCAACAGTTTGCAGCAACTTTGCCAGAAACAACTGACTGAAGTCAAGAAATAATGATCATGGTAAATTCGTTTTACTCTATCCAGTTAGCAGGACTATCCTGGATGAGGCAAGAAGTGGCACAAACCAAGAGAGGCTTATACCCAGCAGTGGGTGAAGACGGGCTGAGGATGAGATAACCAGACCTTTTCACTAACTCACACTTATTCATCATCTGCCTAGCCTTTTCCCAAGTATATTGGGGTCGGCTTCCAGTCTAACCGGATGCAGCTGAATACCAGTATTTTACATGGAGCGACTGCCTATCTGACTTCCACAACCCAGTTAATACTAGGTAATACGATACCCTTTGGTAAGACTGGATGTCAGAATTTCAGGTAACTATCTGTGAATTTCAGGTCACTATCTGTAACGACTACCAAAGATCTATATATGGCAGCCGGGACCAACAGCTTCACGTGCTTTCTGAGGCACGGAGGAAACCCGGTATGTCGGGCGGTCACCCATCCACATACCGACCTAGGCAAGGACAGCTTAACCTAAAGATCGACCCAAGTGGCAGTTCTTATTAAGCCACGAGCTCCTCTAACTCACACTTATTCATTAGCAGAAAATGAAATGACCACCAGCTTAATGTGTTCAAATGTCTGCTAGATTTTACAGACATAACATTCACTCACATTAACAACAGTTGTTGTCCAACATCAAGCAAGTGTGTTCGCAGTTTAACAAGCCACGCACTCACGCGCAAGTCGCATAGCAATTATAGATAGCAGACTGCTCGGCTGCCGCCCAACGAGACTTGCTTGGTCGGTGCGCGGTGTGGGATACAAGCCTACATAGATGGAGCTCATGGAGCATAGCTTTAATAATTGATCTCAAGTAGTGTGCCTATGTCTACATTGTAGGAGATTTAGTAAGTATAGCAAGGAGTAAAGATGTCTTCTAGATTAGTTGACAAGGATTTTTGATAGAAATCTAGTGCGTCGTTCATTGTGATTGGTGGATCAATTGGTTAAAAGATATTTCGGTATTGCTGTAGGTAAATCTGTAGAATTTGGTTATTATTATTATACTTTAGGGGGAAGCTAAAGTTTTAAATAGACACGAAAATAAGAGACCAAGGGATGTCTGCTACGTAGGTGTTCGATAGATTTTAGATAGGTAGGTATTGAAATTGGACTAAGAATTCATTTGTAAGTTTAATATATTGTAGAGCATGTTACATAAGAAAGGTACCTATCAAGTTTAATCCTGCATCTACTAAAACGTAAGCCTCAACTATGTCTCCAATATGCACATATAAATTCAGAACTCAGTCCGGACTCCCAGCTAAGATACCGCAGCGTTACGCAAACTTGCGCTAGTGTGCGTCGACTTGCGCACACGCACCGCTCGGCACGCCCTCTGCATGGCAATTACGGAGACCACTCGACTAGCTAGACTGCCCGGCAGCCACCCTGCCACCCATCGCGAGTAGAATCCTACTTGCTATGCGCGAAGTGAACGCAACTTTGTGATCGAGAAAAATTGCTGTAGATTGGGTTCGCGTAAACAAGGTGGGCGATAAACCACTTTATGGACTAAAATAGTTTGCTAATGCAAAGTTGAATTGACTTGCTACGTGGGTGGTGACTGGTTCAGTAGTATGGCTTAAAAGGACGGAGGTCTGTCCTGCTGTAGGCCATAAGACAAAACTAAAGAAAAACTAGTTGAAGACGATAATGATAAGTTTAGTAAATAATGTTCAGTCAGTTTTCACCCGACTGCGGCGAAGCCCAAAAGGAGGGTTATGAAGGATGAGAATGGCATGGTTTCAAAAGCATTGGGTTAAAAAAATGTAGAAATAAATAAAATAATCGGGTAGGACAAGAGTCAGCTCCCTATGCGGTAGAGGAACCACGATGATGTTTTCAAAAACTTATTTACAAACAAAACAACAGTAGAATCTAGAACTCACAACACGACTGCATTAATAATCTTTTCAAATCGCATAAACTCTACAATTTTATACTGTTTTCAAAACTAACCGATTCACCTAACCATTATAACAAGACCTCTGTGTTACTACATTTCTTGAAAGCTTCTCGGTCTCTCTCAACTGGCCATTCTATAGACGGTATGGCACCGCTTATTTTACGAGTATTTTGATCACAGTCGCCCACAAAATGACCTGAGCGATAAGTGGGTAATATATTATATTATGTATTTGCATCTTACGGAGGTTTGGATGTAAACAAAGGTATGTTTGTTGACATAAGAAAGGATGGGCAGTCTACCTGGGTTATGACGTCAGTAACTGGAACTTTGGGTAGCGAGGTGTTGATGGCAATATTATGTTCACTCTTTACTTGTTGTGTTAGTGGAATGCTAAATCATTAATTAACAATAAACGGAGAAGAAAATAATCGTGAGGAAACCGACAGACCAGAGATAGGGTTCCGCGGTAGATTATGATCCATTGGGGTCACGGGAGGCCTATCTCAGTAGTATGAAGGAACGTAGGACATGGATACAGTAGGTATACACAAAGTCAGAAGAGGTCGGGCAGAAATTTTGGACCATCATCTTGAAATCAAACCTTGTAATTAACTTCTCCTTCTCTAATGAAATTATTGTGGGAATTTTTAAATTCATATCATGTAGGAGCCAGGGCTCAAAAACAACAACAGTATTTAGATGTTGCCTACCTATCTTTGTCATTGTGTCATATCGCAAAAATCAGAATAGCACAGCGATCCGCTAAATTAATTCACGAGTAGAGACAATAGCGTGTGTCGCGCATTGTGCGCGCGCGCAACCTTCAGGCCGGCCTCACCGCGGCCTTACTGGACCAATTCGGATGCTCTCACTTCCTAGTTTCGCTGGAAGGAGACTAGTAGATGCTGGATGATATAGGGCCTTGCACGCAAAAAAAGGTAGGGTCTAGAAAAATCTATTAATCCAAATGAATGGAGAAGGAGTGGAACGCCAAAGAAAAGAAAATATGAATGGATTGTGTGAGTAATGATATGAAAGAGAAAGGAATAAATGACGCCGTGACGTCTGATAGGAGAGAATGGGAGAAGAACACGTGTTGTGCCGACCCTAAATAGAATGGAACAAGAGCAGAAAGATGACCCCAGAGACTTCAAGTAGAAGTTACTGCTTAATGAAGTCAGCAAATTGCAAAGGGATTCTTCTAAACACATTACTAGGCTGCATTTAAAAGCAGCTGGGTGTCGTACCCTGTGCTAGTGTGGCCTGAAACACGCAGTTAATGTGACTTCTGCGTAGAAGACTTTAACAATCTCTACTCTTTCAGTAGGTATCAAGGATCTAATCAGCGCATTTAAATTAAGTCCTTATAAACAGGTAGATCAGTAATTAAGTATACTTAACTTTTTTTAAATTCTTCGAAATATTAGTGGCTAACGCCTTTGTAAGCGTAGTCTCCATGTTTGCTTAGGAATCTCCCAGAATGTTATCAATCGGGAGAAGCTTAGCGATCATTTTACAAGGTTGAGTAATTAATCTCTTTGTAACCAAGTGATGATTCTTATACTGCAAAGAGGTTCTATGGAAAATTCTTGGAGCATCAAATTAACCGGTTCCATAGTTGCTTATCCACATGAGGTCAGCGAGGACAAGTAAAATACGTGGGTCTATAATATGCCATCGTTCTATCTATAGGGTCTTTATATCATAAAGAGCGTACTATTTAGCTTTCTCTATGAGTATCTTTAAAATTCGAAGTTTGAGGTACCTTGTTTAGGAGAGCAGATATGATTACCAATAAGACAATGCGCTGATAAACTTAGTTAAGATACTCCAGATCTTTCCACTACAAAAAACTCCAAGCTCCCCACGAAAAAAAAGCATGCAAAAACACGTGTCATAACCAAAGAAGCAACAAACATCGCAGTTCCTTTATATAAGCTGGCTAAACGATTCTGTATCTCGTAGAACAATTAGCAGGCTAGGTCGACGTCGCGTGATCTTCCACCAATGAGCGGCAATTAGCTGCGAGCGCTGCTATGTAGGTCAACGAGGAATTAGAGAATATGGTACCGGCGTGGATATGTGTCCCTGATAATCCAGGCTGTGGAGATGTGGCGTGATTTGGTGTAATGGTCTGGTGAGAAATAGGAAGAATAAGTAGGAGTGACTGGAATTAGGATTAATAAAGCCGTAGATGAAAATATGTATGTGACAAAAGAGTTGATGTTCCAAAAGGTAATGAATAATGTTTAAGCTAGGTATTTTCTTTTTCTACTTATTTTTAAACAGGTTAAATACCTATACATATGTCATTAAACCGACGTAAAGCTTTAGTGTACACAGCGTTTCAAAGCAATCTGGTTAACCTATTTTAGAGGATTTCAGATGTAGAAAAGCAGCTTAACCATAAAAGCATCTTCACCACTATTTGCCACGAATAAGTGCATAATCTCTAAAACCTGTTTGCTTAAGATTATCCCAAAGTAACACATCTAACTTTGTTTTACGATGACATAAGACAAGTACAGTATGCGATAAAACAAGTTAGTACAGTACAGTACTGCCAGGCTCTTTTGGCGCTTGGCAAAATACCATGGCATGTCTTATAAAAAACGTCGCCATCTTATTTTTTTAATACGGCGATATTATTTCGCAAATGTTCAAGTGTCAAAAAACAGCAGTGCAGAAGGAAAATACAGAACTAAAATAAATGTACCAAGTTTGACATATTGCTGCATTTTTTCACGCGCCACCCTTTATCGGCAAACATAGAGTGGTCAAGCTATATTTTCTTTCGGCCACATCCAGTAAGTTCTAAGTCTGTGCTAGTGTCATTGGTAAGAAACTGTCGTCATCTATTGTTTGATGCCAATTGATTTAGCGACGCTATTTCTGTGCCGATTATTTTGGTACAACTGATTGAGGATTTATGATTTTTTGTATTTATAAAATATTATTAAAATACCGTTAGGTTAGGTACCGTTTTTATAGTGCGTGATAAAAATGGCAGCCTGTAACTAAAAAGGATTTAATGTCAAAATGACAGATGACATGTCATTCGTTAGGAAGTTACTCCATCCAACAAAGAGATTGTAGAGTGCGTGAGCAAGGCCCTAAGCAATTACTTCAGAAAATTGTTCAGGGTGCTTAGAGAGTTAACATACTAAAAGTCCTGACATCTAGGGGGTGAGGCGGAGTGGGGGGAGGGGGTTAAAGTTCCCATTTTTCAGTTTTTCGCTAATATCTTTTAAACGGTGCGTCATGGAGATAAGAAGTCTTCTACGCAATGAAAGCTTATAAAATTATGTACAACTTTTATCTTATACACTTTTTCACATTCCTACCTATTTTCGAACTACACATTCCGGAAAAGTGAAAATTGAAAAAATCTGCTTGAATTGAACACTACCTTTTGTATACTACTTCCTTCACGTTATCTGGGGATAAAAAGTATCTTATATCTTAAATCAACTCCTACTATATCAATTTACTAAATTTTATCCAAATCTGTACAGCCGTTAGGATATCAAAACTTTTATCTACACTTGTCTTATACAATTTTTCCAAATTTTCACCAGCGTACTGGTAATCACTGGTATCGGTACTTATTGAGGGAGGTCAGTCTTGCTGGTGCGCCATACCATTTGAGGAAGCACATCTTCCCAGCCTCTTCAACCTCACTGTGCGTGGAGGTGGGCTTGTAAAAGATCGCAGAATATTATTTTTTATATTATTTTTTAAGATATAAGATACTTTTTATCCCCAAATAACGTGAAGGAAGTAGTATACAAAAGGTAGTGTTCAATTCAAGTAGTTTTTATTTTCAATTTTCACTTTTCCGGAATGTGTAGTTCGAAAATAGGTAAGAATGTGAAAAAGTGTATAAGATAAAAGTTGTACATAATTTTATAAGCTTTCATTGCGTAGAAGACTTCTTATCTCCATGACGCACCGTTTAAAAGATATTAGCGAAAAACTAAAAAATGGGAACTTTAACCCCCTCCCCCCACTCCGCCTCAACCCCTAGATGTCAGGACTTTTAGTATGTTAACTCTCTAAGCACCCTGAACAATTTTCTAAAGAAATCACTTAGGGCCTAACTCACGCACTCTACAACTCCGGGTGATTTATTGGGTGGACTAAGTCGATTCTTTTAGTTTTTCAGCAGAAAAACTTAATCTTTGAAACTGCACATGAGCGGAAAAATGTTGTAGAATGGGAATATGTACCTACCTAAAGGAACATTAATTGTACCTAGTTGTAATTAACTCCTCATTAAAGTCATAGGTCATTAAAATGTTGATACGGTAACTTAATATGATGTTTACCAGTTGGCAACTTTGTAAACGATTTGACATGACATTTGTAACTGTAGGAAGGTACATAAAGAGTGCATTTTTATGTGACCTTTCTTTTTCTTAACCTGTCGTTGGCCTATAGAGTTCAATAACTAGATAACCTTAATAAAATAATGACAGTTAAAATTGACAAAATCCTTCCAATCTGATCCTTCCTTTGCCTTCTAAATTGATTCCACATTGATTCTTCGATCTTTAGAGTCACCGAACTCGGCACAAGTTCAATTCTGTCTAGTTCATGTAGAATGGGCACTAGTTGGCAATGTTGCGTGTATTCATCGCGGGTATATGCGCCTGCGTTGAACGCGCCCCGCTGTCTGCAACGAGAATCAGTGGCCGGTTATAGTGCGTACGTATCTACCTACTTGCGTACGATAGATAGGGCTGACGATGTGATTTTTTTTATCAATTGCTTGGAAATAGTTTTTTGAGTTCAAGGTAGACTGAGCTTGACTTGAGCTTGAACTATGGCGATATGCAGGGTTTTTTTTTCGAAGAAATGAGACTTTGGAAGTCTTCGTTAAATGTTCATGATTTCCATCATTATGTTTATTTTAATATTGTAAGGAAAGTATAAAAGAAAATGTTGGTAATTGTTGTTCCAGATTTGAAAAAAGTTATTCAACTCTTTTTTTTTGTCGTCTAGATTTAGACGCATTTTTTCACACCGGCAACCCTAGACGACTAGTAGTGGAAATTACATGAATTTTCCTTTTTCGCAATCGTTGCCCACTTAATAGGCGAACGTTCACCAGCAGATAGGATGTAATCATTTACCCACTGATTATGATTGACTTTTAGTTTAACGTGTAAATATATCATGTGCACCACTTACGAGCAATTTCATCAGAATTAATTTAGCTAAATTGTTGGCTGGAGTTTAAAGTTAATTTAACGTTTTATTATGTTGAACTATTAACGTCTTGCAACACCGGAGCTAAGCGATATAGGTAACTAGGCAATGGTAAAGTTAGAATTTTCGCCAAGAGGTTTCTTTAAATCAATTATATTATATTGCAATTTGAAATGGCCTATTTGGAATCGGTTTACAGTTTTCTATGTCTGTTTCTGACATCAGTTTGTTGAAATAATAAAAAATTAACTTCCAGAAGACAGATGAGACATAGCATCAGAATTAAGATAAAGAAGTCAATGATTAGTTAGACCTTATCTAAACAAAGTAGTAGATGAAACACGTGTGCTCAAAACACGCTCCCTGAGTCACGTTTCACGAAGGGATATCATTTTCATTCTGACAAGTCTCTTGACATGCCACTTCGTGCGAAGGCCTACGTAAATACTACGGCCGACAAATGAGCATCAACATGCATTGACTCAAATATATTGTGTTGGTGCAACAATGCACGCGTGAGCCGCATAGGCTAGCTCAATATCAGCAGGCATACATCTGTCATGTGTAAACATTATAAATATTACAATCACATGACTAATGCGATAAATATGCGTTTCTCTTTGAGGAAATTGTTGAACTTCGTCCAGAACCTGTTAGTTGATATTTAATCGAATTGATTAAAATCTAATTATCTAAATAATGTTAGCAATTTGACGTCTGTCAAAATTTACAGCTTTGACAAGAAGATTAGTGTTGCTTTAAAAAAAAATGTTCTCTTTAGCCAATTAGAAACCAGTTTACGATTCCGAATTCAAATGAAGTTATTTTCGTTTGTTCGTGTGCGGTATTCTCGGAAAGGGCTTAACCCGCCCATAACAACTTTACCACGAGAATATCGTCTACATAATTTATCCGACAATCAAGAACGAGGCAAAGCTACTAGTTATCGCTCCGCTCCCTGTAGTCCCTCCATTATGCTACATAACTAGACTAGATCAAGTTTATTTATGTAAAACTAGATCCCTAGTCACGCAACTAAAAAAAACACGTATTGGAAAATTGTCGCGCGGTGTGGCTGGCCAGGAAAGTCGGAACGTTCGAGACGCTAGCCTGTTTCAACGTAACAAGTCGAGCTCACGGCTTCGGCCGATCACAATATGTTATATCGCGACGAGGTAAAAAGAACTTTAAGTTTAAGTGTCCTGTTTGAATTATAAGGAGTGTTGGATTGTAGTGGATAGTGGATGACTTTTAATAAGTAGGCGTTTATGGGCACTTCAATGTTTCTAAATGCATTGGGTTTGGCGCTAGACATCTTCTATCACTGTATGCTATAAATGTCAAATAAAATTATGGACCACCATGGCGTTTGATGTGCTAGCAAATTGTTGCTTGCAATTCTCAAATAAGTAGAAGGTACTTATAACCCAAAATTCGACTACAACTCCCCTATTAGTCGAGGTCGACTTAGTCCTATTTTCAATTACATAGGAAGAATGCAGCCTACTCAAGTTTCCTTTGCCAATTAGTGTAAGAAAAGAAATTGGCGGGCTCCAGAGTGACGTCATCATACAGCTGATTGCTGTACAGATAATAATGTAGACGCGGAAATTTATTGCAGACGTCTCAAGATTTTTTTCAAACGGGCACGACATACCGGTTTTTGGTGAGAGACGGTTTTTTTTGACAACGACACGTCATGGGCGGAGGCTGCGAGTTTTGAAACGGTAATTAATTTTGGTTGAAGTTTTTCGTGAATTGAGTGTAAATTGAATGCTACTTGCTTATATAAATGAGAATAGACTTTTGTACTATTAATTTGAATTTCAGTATCATAATTTCCATTCGTAATTCAATAAAATTTTGGGATTACATCGTATTGAGGTGGGCTATGAATAACGTTCTAGTAAAGCCATAATAATTATATAAAGCGGAATGCAAATTACGTTCAACCACTAACCCACAAACCATCAATTTCACATTATCAATCATGAAATGATCATTTGGCCCACCGTGGAAGTTTAAAAAAAGAAGCACCATTCGCAGGCACAGGCATTAATCGCGAGCGTCCAGACCGAGATACAGATTAAAAAAGAATAAATAAATATATACACAAACGGCGCTTTGGCGGCAAAACTTGTTTCAGATCGTTCATCCAGTTTGCCGCTTTTATAAGTACATGTAATAAAGTTGAATATCGTTTAAAATAACATTTGACAGGTGTAAATGACGCGGTTGTATTAACCAGACCGACTGGTTCGCTCTAGTGCCGATGAACTGCACAGGTGGTCCTTGAATTACTAGAGATAAATTTAATACAGCATAATAATAGAGAGGCGATTGACGTGTGCACAGCGTCCCGACAGAAACCGAGAGTCCGGTGTCGAGGGAAACATGGGATAGTTACGGTTTTTTAACTGTACAACACTATTCGTAGGAAAACTCTTGTGTTCTTCTGAAAGGTTGAAAAAAATCTGATTACTTATCAATTAAATATTGAAGAATAATCTAGTTAGTCAATGTTACAGCTTGATAAAAAAAGTCGTTATGTTACAATTTGCGGTAGATTACGGTTTTCCTCGATGAGTATCAAAAACCGTACATAGCTATTATCATCAAGGCATTCATATTATGATAATGACTGAACGTCAATGCATTTATTCTGTGTAGCTAAACTGTGTAACCTCATTTTTTCCATGCGTATTTTTCCAATCGGAATAGATACCTCTACCTACTTTGTCACCTGATTTTTATTGCAATGTTTTACTGGAAGTGACAGAAACACATATTATGGCGGATAAGGCGTAGATCTAGGATATTTCCTAGTATACATATAGATAACGCACCACGTAACCCGTCTGACGAAGTTTTCTTGCGTCAAAAACTCGACAGCAATCTAAGATTGCATATAAAATTATGCATAAAAATGAGTCAGAAAAGCAGATGAGCTAATACATCCTTAAATAAGTAATCTGAATTATTTAGAATCATTTTTTGTGACATCTTTATATAAACCACTTGTATGATAGGAATATTTAAAGAAGTCGACACGTTTAAATAAATATTTATCATGGAGACGTATTCTGTCTATTACATGGGACATAAACATAAAAATATGGATTTAGTTTAGAGTAAACCTCTTCCTCACCTTTTAGGTTTTCAAACATAGTAATGTTTGAAAACCGAATATGTTTGTTTTTTATGAAAGAAAAACTAACAATATAGTGTTCAGAATAGACTATGCTTTTTTTTCTCTATGTGTCTATTATTCTAAGTGTCAGAGACAATTACCAAGTCAAGTGTGATCTATGGTTATGTCCGCTTCCTGAAAGGTGTTCCGCCTGTGTCACATAATTGCTAATTACCTATACCTATTACATGCTATTGCAGTATACATATAAATAAAACCGCATAATTCTTGAGAACAAACATAGTTATAGACATTTTTAGTCATGTGTTCCCCGAAGAGGGTTATCCACTGTCTATATACTTTTTAAGGTTCTTCATGATATGGGGGATCCTATTTCTGTAACTGTCTAAAGATGAATCCTAGGACCATAAAAGTATTATATTTTGCAGTTTCTTAAATAACCACTAGATCTGTTCGATAGTTGTTAACGGTAGTCAGTAGCATGAAAGTCTGACAACCAGTATTTTCAGCGGATATCTATTACCCAGGAAGTACAGTCAGCATCAGAAGTAGCTGAACATTTCGGAATTTTAATTATTTTATGTATAGGACTCTAGCTATTATTTTAAATGTTTCAGAAGATTATTTGTTAAAATAGTCCTTATAGTCCAATAACATTTAGTAACGAGTAATATCTAACAAATTTTTATTAAAAAAAACTCGAAACTTTGAGTAATGTTAATATACTTCTGATGCTTACTGGGTGGTCAGAGGCAGTCGCTCCATGAAGAATTGTATTCAGTGGCATCCAATTAGACTGGAAGCCAACCCTTACATAGTTGGGGAATGACTAGGCAGGTGATGAGATCTCTCTGTGTTTTCAGTCACGAATTTTGTGGGAATAAACTACTATCAATAAGCATGAATAACTGAATATATAGCTTCGTTTATTAATAAACAGTGAACCAGTGTGACGTGGTATGTATATAATAATATAAGGGAGAACTTGGGTTATTTCAGTCAATTATTATGTAGTTGAATTTTCAGAATTAACATGCTTAAACGTTAGTAAGCACTACCTTATTTTACACATGACTGAATAAAGCTCATTATTTTTATCAATGTAAACTAATGTTTACATATTTAGACTTAGTTCATTAATGATAATTGAATCATTGCGGTTTATATTCCACGTATTACATAGGTGATTATTTTGGCATAAATGTGGTTTATTTAGGTAGGCAAATATTTATATAATTTATTATAACCTGTCTCTATTGGTAGGACACCTATTTGAATATTTGCTGATATACAGGGGAATAACTTTGTGTGTATATAGGATGTATGTATATAGGATTTTATAGGTATGTATATATACTATATGTATTACGTATATTATATTGTATGTATGTTGTTTAGTTTATAGGTCTATTTAATTTAAGTAACTTAATTTAATGTTAATGCACATACATTAAGTGTATCCTCAATTGCAAATCTCACTTTCGAGATTAGGTTTGCTGTAAGAAAACCCAATTCTGGGTTAAGCTCGCCTTTGTACATAAGCTTTGTAATTTATGTTTATATTTGTTATTTTATGTGTGCAATAAAGAATAAGAATAAGAACTTTGTAAACAAAACGGTTCGTTACTAGTGTTGCCAAGTCAAAAAAAAAAATGATTTGGTAAAAGAACATTTTTTTTTATATCAGATGTATAACTAATGTTAGCGAATTTTATTCGTCATAAATAATGCTGTATATTTATCAAAATGCGCAAGAGTCTACACAATTAATAACATAGCAACCACATCAAAGGAAAACTGCCAACTCCAGTCGTAGTACATTTAAAACATGAATAAAATAAAATGAGACATGGCATCGAAGAAAAAAACAAAATAAACAAAGTTTAGAGGACACAAGTCTGGGCGGTATAAACAAGTCGTGTCAACGTAGTCTGGCGCCAAAATTAACCAATCATACATTAGCGCCAGGACGACAAGACTGCGCGCGCGTCTCTTTATCAACCCCAAAATTACATGAATAAAATAAAATGAGGAAAAGATGACATGCTGCGTTGACCCCAAATGAATTGGGATAAAGGCAAGAGAATGATGATGAGGAACAAATTACAGAACACAATATCTGGGTTCTAAAAGGCCGTTTTAGCAAAATCGTAATAGGATAATAATATTACGTTACTATTCGTAATCAAAGAGTTAATTCCATCGAGATATAAGTAGGTACTAACGTACTAGAGAAGCTACGTCAAATAACTGAATTGTCCTATTTCGTAATTTGAATCTTTAGTTCGCTGCAGCGTTAAAATAATAACAATTCCTCTAAACCGTAACTAATTTAGTACTTTAATAAGTTTAGTATAAGTATAATAAGTTAATAACTATAATAAGCGCCATGTAAATCACGGCACTTACGCGTTTTCTTCGGCGACGGCGACGGTGCGGCGCGATCGCCGCAGTTGAACGAGACAAAGTAGGAATTTACGGTGTCTTCTCTAGTACGTTAGTAGGTACTTATATCTCGATGGTTAATTCATAATATTTATAGCGTCTGTGAGACTGTGACAATTTTAGGATTTTTTGCGTAATTCATATTTTAATATTATATAATTATGATTCTGCTAAAGTCGCCATTTTCAGACCTGCTACGACCCAATATATAAAAACATTTTTTTTGGTCACTTATATATTGTAACTTGGGTGAACCTCTCTGTATTAAATGTGACACTTGTACAAACCTAATCTGGAGACACATAGACTACTTTAATTCCTAGATCACACAGGAAAATGCACGCATTTTTCACTCAAGTACCTATTTATCTTCTTGCTTATATGATTCTAAAGAGACGCTTCATATTATGTCATTGTATAAAAAATGCTTATAACAATGCGTTACTATCATAACACGACTTGCGGTTTCTTTTTCATTGCACTTATTAATCATAGGATATTTTTATATTAAAGTTATTCGCCTTAAGATAAACTTTTCAAATGACTCACTTGGTTTCGCACTACGCTGTGAACAATCGTTAAGCAACCTCTAGAATGTGTGTGACCTTTTACCTAAAGATCAGACAACTACTGCTTCTAAATTGTGTTAATTCTTATTTATACTAAGGAGTTCAAACACCCATTTAAATAATTACGTAATATTAAAATCATGTTTACGAGGACTGGTTTAGAAATAGTGCCATTATTTTAGAGTTGTTTATTTTCAGCATTTGAAGGGATTTAATTATTTTTTCGAACATTAACGATATCTGGATGAATGAAACATTTAATTAAATAGATAATCGCTCTCAATTATACAGCTGTTAAGAAAATTAAGCGTGAGAATTTGATATAATTTGATGCTCAAAACATTTTCGGCCTTTAAGGAGCAAGAGCAATACTATTGCGAAGAGAAAAATATTTCAGTTTAAAACATTACTAATACTCTATTTTCCAACCTACTACGACGTAGAATGAAAACGTAGTCATTTATTATCAGTATACATAATTTTAGTCCATTAACCTTTCACACAACTCGTAAATCTTTGCATACTACTGATGGATACTAATACGAAATGTCAAACAGATTTTAACATAAAAAAGAAACATTTAAAGCTTAGTTGTTTTAGTCGCCTCTTTTTATCAAAACGTGTTTAGTAAAAGTGTCATCGGTGTCTGGGCGATATACATTATGGATATTTATTGAGTCTTCCCAAATATAATGTCGACTTTAGAATTGGACATCTTCCAAGTCTGCTTATCACTCTGAGGATGTTATAATTTCTGCTCATTCACGTTTTTGGAGCGTGGGTTGCCATTCACAGAGGTTACAATAATTAATTTATATTATTATTCTAACATACCTAATTGTTTGATTATAATTACATGATTATGCCTATTCATAGTTTGATTATGCTAATTCATCATTTCAGCCAAAAGACGTCCACTGCTGGACATAGGCCATTATGCTAATTATGCTATAATTAAAATTGAATTATGAATAATTAATTTGAACTTGTAAAAAGGTTTTATAACTGTTTTGTTAGTTGTTTAAGTACTTCACAAAGTATTGTTATTGCTGTGTTTATGATCGTTAGCTCGTAAAGGAGTCGGGTAACGTACTGTTTAAGTTCATTTAAGAGTTAAATACTCTTGAAATTTACTTTTAGCGTTTATTTTGAGGTTCAAAAGTTATAAGAGAGATTTACAAAAATCTATTATGGTTTGAATTTTGTTAAAATAGATGTTTAAACCGAAATAATTCCCCTAACACAATCTTTTCGAAACTAACTTCTAAATTTTGCTCTACATTTTTTCAAGCGCTACTTTAAAGCTCCAATAAATTACCTATGCTGATCAAAATTTACTGTTAAACGGAAAACATTAATATTAGTTCGTTTTTTCTGCGAGAGAAAGACCACCCAGTTCTAATGAAGAGACGTACGTTTAAATATAGTGGTTGTAAATTGCGTGATTTGGATCTCTTGAGACGACGCGGGTTCGAAGACGGTCATGTTTTACAGGGACGCATCAAGGTAGGGGTGCAATGTGTACATGTAGAGTCTCGGAAGGAAAGCATTAATTAAATTATAATAAATGCGGATAACACATTTGACTGCACCTGACTGACAAATTGTTTAAGAATCAGAATTATACTCTATAGCATAAATCATGATGGCAAGCATGAGATCATTGCGAAGGACAACAAGAAATATTAGGAGTTGATAGCAACCTTACTGAAGGTGAAGGTGGAGAGTCACCAAAGGAAGAAGATGAATAAAATGGTACACTTTAAAGTCTTAACTGATTCCTTATAATAACACAGAACGTGATAACATCTTGCACCTATACATGTGAAGTGGCTGTAGCGGTGTGATAAATGAACGCTATTCTAGCCGCTTACTGTGCGAGCGCTAGCAAAGGGGTAAGCAGGCAGGCAGGTACTTGTCGGTGCAGATGAGTATAAATGAAATGCGAATAAGCTTAGAGGATCCTCCCTTTTCAACGGGGGGTGAGGAGCTTTACACCCTGTTCCTCACATCCCCCACACATGCACACGGTCTGAGTACATCCCTGCTCGCACCGGGTGCGGCGCAAGCGCGTGTATTTCGTGTCGGCTCGACCGCAAGCGTGACGACCAGACGAGAGGAAGGTGAACCTTGCGGTTTCCGATTGATATAAAACTGTCAAAGATATCGTGTGTACCACAGAAAAAATACGCTTTCGTCTTCAATAATATCTTTAAGAAAAAGTAATTGGGAGAGACTTGGCAGACGCTGAGATTATTAATATTAGCAATGGTACTAAATGCAATGTAAGAGGGAAGGTGGAAGGAGAGGAAATGACGTGTTTGCAAGCGGTGAGAGAGTTTTGTAAGACGATTTTACTTTGAGTTGTAGTGTAAATACTGAGTGTCATGTTGAAAGAAAATCAAGGACAGACGGAGGTTTTGTCTACAGAAACAGCTGGGATAGACAGATGAATTGACACGGTGAAGATTATCTCAATAATTTTAATGAAAGAATCACTGCGCTGGCAGTTGATTAAAATGATGATAGTGAAAGATAAATTGCTGAATGGGTACCAGATAACACTGTTTAGCATGATATTCTCCAAAAATCCGAAGATACAAAATCAGAACTCCTTATAGAATAAAATCAGATAGACAAAACACAATTCATTAAGCCGAGCGACAATTGGCAAGAGACAAAAGCTAACTTTAGCTTCCAAGCCGGCTTGTTTAATTTTATTTATTTCATTAAAGCGTTGTAAATATGTCTTATTGGTGTCCAGACGGCGGCTTTAACTGTAAATTCGGTTTATTTTGAGGATAAACCCAATGTTACTCTCTTTGAGATTCATTTTGGGCTTTTCCTTGGTAGTTGTAAAAGTTGCATTATGATATCTTGTTAGTTTAAGTACTCGAATTTTTCTATTTGCAATTTTACGAACAGTCATATTAACAAATATGACTGATATCTCTAAAAAAGAAAACAATACAACTTAGATACTGTAGCAAAGAAGTATTCAATTTGATTAAAACTGCAAAATATGCTATAGAACTAGATTTTTTAGCAAAAAACAATGATGCTACTATCCCCAAAATACTACAAGTATTTCCTAAAATAGCCCTTCCTCTACCAAACGATACATGCAAGTACTTCAATGAACCGACACCAAATATCCATATGGCCGTAATCGATGCGAATGTGCTACTATATTTAGATCCCAGTGTCAAGTTACTAGCTACAACCACCGAGGGAATTCATTTGTGACCTACAAATTAACTGCTATATAAAACTAGCATTAGCCTGCAGCGTCGCTCGCTTTATGGTCGTAAAACTATCTCACGGGAACGTCGTAAATATGGCTGCGGAGTATGGCGAATTTTCGGAATCGGATCTGTAGGTCCAAAAAGCCCTACATTCAAACTAACAGATTTTATAATATTAGCTGAGATTTTCATATACGGGGTCCCGCTCTGGGCAGAGCGGAAGGGAGTATCAGACTTCTACTGACTGAAAACCACCCTTTCTTAACCCTTTGTGTCGAGGCCGCCTAATGTTGGTGAGGTTAAAAGTAGGAGCAAAGTTTGGGAGATTTTAGATTCTTTTTTGGTCTTTATTATAACAGATTCGCATTTAGATCTTCGTATTTGTTGCATGGTACCTACTGTTGTTGTCTTATTGTGATTACTTTTACAACAACAAATAGTTTTGCGCGTTCTGATTTCCGAAATGTTGTTTAAGTATTGACTGACCTACATATATTGACCACAAATCATAGTGAATGTTTTCCTCGTTTCTGTATATGGTTAGTGAATTACTACTAGTATTGTTTTATGCTTGGTAATAGTTATCGATTATTCAATTCATCATCATGATCATGAATATTTGTTAAAATATTCTCTAAGGTTTTGGTAAGTTCATTCATTACTTTAAGAAGTAATATTTTGATCTGAGGATTGTCTAAAGTTTGAAATATTTTTGCAATTATACAATGTTTTACCGAAAATCTGTCAACTTTAAAATGTATACAGACAGAATTCCTATTATCTTTAAATAAAATTTTGTAGACGGTTATTCGCAGACGCTTCGTCGCCACGAAACATGATCTCCTTATTTGGGTCATCTTAACTTCTTAAGTACGACACAAGATATTGCATTAATATAGTACCTATTCAATTTTATATTCTGCACATTTAGAGATCACGGGTCGATGTGCAAATTTTTATGACCAATTCTTTGGTCATTCATTATAAGATGTTATTTTTATGCGGGTGTTGGTTGTCACGTGTTTTATCATGCGGCTCCTTAGTATGACTAAGACTAAGACACGCCTCCTTTAGTGTCTGAGCAGATGAATTATGAACACGGGATTAGCATAAATATGACCTGACGTATGGCAGCAATGGTTTTTTAAATGAAATGGGATGAAGTATGTGTGATTTTAAGAGTGATGAATATAAGTGTTGATGGATGGAGAGGAAGATTAAAGACATGATGTTAAGAATTGTGTGAGGAATTACTATGATAGACATGAAAGAAAAGAATATAAAAACGTGTTGCGCTGTTCAAGTAACATGAGTAAAGGGCAAGGAGATGGTATTGTTGGAGATCACAAAAAAGAACGTCATTTGAATGATTTTAATGACTTTCTAAAGATTGTCTAACAATTGAAAATCCTGATGAGGTAGTAAGGAAATCATTACGACTGAAGTATTAATAGAGGAAAATGAATGACCGCCGATTGGGGTCATGGTGGATAATGTTACAACAATTAATATTATAGTGGTGACTGACGTAATGATTTATGTACCTATTTAAATAGAGACATTAATGACAATTGTGATTGAATTACTTCAATATGATTTCATTGAGCATTTCCACATCCATCTAAAATTTGTTACAAGTTTGATAGAAATTTGCCCTTTTTTGTTGTAAATATATTTAGTTTGTATGCTTTGAGAGCATAAATTACATGAATTACCTAAATAGCGAAACGCGTTGGGTTGACGATATCATCAGGATCGCGGGAAATGGATGGAAAAGGGACACACAGAACAGAGAGGAGTGACAGAAAAAAAGAAGAAGAATGGGTAGGCCTATAAGCAACATAGCAAAATGAATGGAATGGAATACTATTTGAATGAAATGACTCAACTCTAGGTTAGTTTAGTCCTTTACAGCGTCATTATAAGTAACAGTAAAGTTATGAATTGCAACAGACTTAGCGAGACCATATTGAATGTGAGTAATCTATGATTTTGGGTATTTTTAGTACTAGGTGTGAGCGTGGTTAAGGAAACAAATGCAATTTTTAGTCCTTTTATAACAAACAGTGTTGAAGAGGATAATTATAGTGCAATGGACGCGGGACTTTCTAAAACAGTGTAGGTAGGTATATGTTTGTTATTGAAATGTATCATATAACTGGTGGCATGTTGGTGTACCTACTATACACAAACAAAGAAAAGATGGATGGACTGCGTAGGTAAGGTGTAGGTATGTGTGGTGGTGCGAGTAGCATAGAAGTATGGAAGAAGAAGACATGCTGAGTCGACCCCAAATGAATTGGGATAAGGGCAGGAGGGTGATGATGATGATATACTATATGTATATGTTGCAGGCAAAACTCTTAGTCAAAACCCTGATTGCGTTAAAACGCGTTTATTCTAATGAAATAAATGTAAGCCATCGTACAAGGTTATTCAAAGGGTCAAAAAAAAACCTAACAAACCTAATAAGTTTCCTAACGACATTTAGGTTATTTTATATAGAGAAATAAAACAGAAACCACCTAATAATAGTTTTGATCGGTCAAAAGTAGTTTTGACTAGTCAAAAGTAGTTTGACTGATTAAGAGTTTTGCCTGTGACATATTCACACCCCTGTCCAAATTTTTGAGGAAAATAAAGGCAAGGTTTTACACTATTTTATACTATAAAATAATTGAACGTACTGTGGTTTCCAAGTTCAAATGCTAGCGGAATTTTCAAAATCAGGTAAATGAGGTTTCGTCTCCATAAAAAATGTAAATGAAAAACTGCATACGTCAATAAAACTACTGTAGACAATAAAATCTATTTGAAGAAGAATGACAACAAAGATAAATCGTGTGAACTATCTAAGTGCACGTTTATTTTCATTGCTGTAATAACTAGCATGCACACGCGGCTTCACCCTCGTATATTCACTTTATTACACAATATCTTACAACTTATGTGTTATCTCACTGTTAAGTGCCATCCAAATCCATCCAGCCGTTTTAGCGTGAAGCAGTAACACACATGACCGTACACAAACACATACAAACTTAGATTTTTATAATATAGAGTGATAAAATGAGAAGAATCGTTTTATAGGTGCGTTAGCTTCAAGGAACACGTGCGGTATAACGTGTTGACTTAACCATAGTATTATAATATACCTACAGTAATTCAAATAGAACCAGTATATTACATGGAGCGACTGCCTTTCTAACATCTTCAATCGAGTTAGTACTGGGCTAGTATTATATTATCTGTGGTACTGGCTAATCCGATACTCCTTGGTAAGACTGTTGGTCAGAATCACTGACTGTCACACACTGACAGCCAGGACCAACGGCTTTACGTGCTTTTCGAGGCACGAAGGCAACTGGGTATGGAATGGGTAACCCATCGACTGGACAACCTAGGCATGTGTGCTTAACCTGACGATCGTTATTATTAAGCCAAGAGCTTTTATGACCCTATTTGAAATACTGTATGTTAACATAAATAATATGTCTATTGTGACTTAACGACCACGATTGTGAATAAGTGTTGACAGATTGAAATATATTACGCGTAGAGTTAATGACTTTATGAGGTTTGAGAGCTAAGGAATTGATCTATAAAATTTGATTTTGTAGATATGCATAGCTTATGGTTTTTCAAGCTTTGGAACGCTGCTATAGTTTGTTTTCAAAGTTTGAAGAATAAGAATTGTTTGGTTTTAGTTTATTCAATATACCCAACATTAAAATGGTTTAGTGATCTGAAAAAGAAGTAGGTACAGTGCGATCAAATTATCTTGGCAGCTCTGAACATAGGCTTTGCGAAATTTTACGCATGTAAACTTGGGAATAAAACTGTTATTGCCAGATAAACCAATACTTAAACGATCAGAAAATATCTAATTTAAACAGTGAGAAATACAAATAAAATAAATATCATAACACTTTTATACATTCGTTGTAACAAAATGACCTGCACGAAGTTCGGAGCTGCCAAGATAATTTGATCGCACTGTAAATGTGGGATTTTATTCCAAGATGTTTCTAGTGAAAAAGTCAGACGGCAGCTCAAGACCCATATTCGACCTGAGGGGGCTGAACCAGCATGTAGCCACAAAACATTTTCAACTCGTATCTGATCTCAAATAGATGTAGTAGAGTTTCTACAACAGAAAGACTGGCTTGTGAAAATAGATTTACACCAAGCATACTTTCATCTGCCGATCTCAAAATCAGTGTCAATTGTTTTTTTTTGGGTTTGGTTATGCTTTTGTTAAAGCAGCTGAAAATAAATGTTACTTGAATGGATGCATGTGTAAATAGTATTAAAATTTGTTTAAGTGCTTGAACAATAAATTATGGTTAAATAATTTGCGTCAACATGATACTTAACTGCTAACACACCTCTATAGGGTATTTTATTTGTCTGCCAATAGGTATACCGATTGTCCAATATAGGTAATTTTTATTGTGGAAATTACGTCACAGCACAAAACCTTCAAAAATGACTAGGTATTGCAAAATTGTCGTCACATCGTGTGGTTATTTAATAAAAGTTTTTCATTAAAGGAAGGATAATAACATAATAAACTCACTCATTATCAGTGAATAATATGTTATGTCAATTTATGGTAAAATTGTTATAAATAGTTGTAATATTTCATTCATTCATACTTCCATATCGCGTTGGGAAACTCGTGACTTGTAACTTTAATGTATTTATGCTTTGTTTGAATCACCATACTTGTTCATTTGTTATGAAAATGTATCAAAGCTGTTTCTATGCAAGACAGGCAAAGTATAACTAAAAAACTTTAAAAGCTGCGACAAAAATCTATTTGACGCAACTTTTTGTCGACAGAAAAACGCTGGTGTGTCGCGGCCCTAGCGCCGTTCGTCTACATTGACGCACAGAGTACAAAATCCGAAGGTAATTTCTATGTAGCGTATATTTTTAGGAAAAACCAAACGAAAGGATTTTGTTTGGTAAATGGAATCTCCAACGCGAGGTCGACCTCGGCGAATGTAGGGTTCATGGGGCAAGTGTGGTCAGAAATTGCACAAAATACAGAGGTTTGGAGGGATGTGTAAGGAAATCAGTTTCACATAGCGTAGATCAACTTTTTTTTCTGCTAACTAAGTATTTCTGAGTTTTTCATGTGTTAAGTATAAACTCGTCACAGTGAACCTAAAAAAAAACCTCAGTAACACCTTTACTCAATCACCGACCTTAAAATACCAGCTGTTTACAAATACAAGAGGAAAAACCTTTACATAAAATAATTATTGGTTAAAGTAGTAGTAGACAGCGCAATATTATACACAGACGTAAATACGTAATACGTACGATTTTAACTTAAGGAAATAAAATTAAAATTATCGCTTCGGTGACAACCTGTGGTGACAACAGTGGTTAATATTGGCACATTAAATCACTACATATTAAAAAAACAAAGTCGTCAGCCAAGTCTATCTGTCTGTGTGTTCGCGATAAACTCAAAAATTACTGAACTGAGTTTCATGCTGTTTTCACCAATAGATAGAGTGGTTCTCGAGGAAGGTTTTAGTATATTATTTTACAGACATCCACGCGAGCGAAGGCGTGGGCATCGTCTAGTGCCCCACACTAGGATTTTTTCCTGTATCGTGGGTGCGTTCACAAACATTTAAACTCACATACACAAATACCCAGACCCGGAAAAACAATAAAAAGGAACAACCGGGATTAGCTTAATTTAGTTTTACATTATAGATTTGGTCATCGTGCGTACTGCATGTGTCGGTGGAACATGCTATCAGCATTCAATAAAAAACAATTAAACTTATTTATTCAAATGAGGCTTGGCACGTCAACTCCATTTATATGGTTAGTTATAGTACCCCCCAAAACACAGCCCTTATACGGACACGTAATCACAAATTAATGATCCGATTGTTCCTATTTAATAGTCATTGGATAAAAAAACTATTCTCTGATTTCACTGGCACTAGCCAGACACGTTAGCAAGCCAGATACTTAAATTAATGTCTAATTTAGCTCTATGTTGGTCTTCCGAATAGGACTGAAACTAGTCTTAAACCTCAAGAGAAGTGTGATATTTTATTAAACGTTGACAATACTTTTAAGACGTGTTGTACTATGCCAAATAGTCATATGTAACTCGAAAGAATGTAGGCAGCAGTTTATATTTTTTTGTGAAATCATGGTCGGTCCTATAGCAAAAGACGTTCATTTTCATGAGTAGGTATGTACTACACGCCCTTACCGACAGTATAGCCAAACGTCTAAAAAATCACCCAGTATAAAATCAAAAGATAAATAAGTTAAATAAAGCCAAGGCATAACATTTTGTAAAGCAAGTCAGTGCAGTTCGTTGATTTTCCCTGCATGTTTGTGTGTGTGTGTGTGTGTGTATCGGGTTTCACACAAGTACGTGTGCGGTGCGCATGAGTGGGTGACGGCGGCAGACTCGGTGGCAACGCGCGCCTGCGCAAGTAAGGGCTTGAGCAGAGTGGTGGAGTAAAAGTGGCAGCTACTTTATATACATATTTATTAATTCCGTAATAATAAGTGTAGCATAATTATCCTTACCTAGTATAAAACAAAGTCGCTATTTTTGTCTGTTTGTTTGTCTGTATGCTTAAATCTTTAAAACTACGCAACGGATTTTGATGCGGTTTTTTTTAATAGATAGCTAGAGTGATTCAAGAGGAAGGTTTTAGTATATAATTTGAACGACATGCACGCGGGTGAAGCCGCGGGCATCAGCTAGTATATAATATATAGCAGGACAGTAAAAGCTTTACTATTTTACTAATATGAAAGAGAAAAGAGTAAATGACGCCGTGACGTCTGACTTGGGAGAATGGAAGTTGAAAACGTATTGCACCGACCCAAAATAGAATGGGTTAAGGGCAGTAAAATGATGAAAGGCTTCACTATATAGCCACTCAAGTTAAGTATTTAGCACTAATAGCCTGTAGTATAAGTTGGTATTTGAGGAAAAGGAGGTGGTTGTCATAACAGCGAGAGCCTCAAAAATGATCATAGGGATGGAATCACATAAATAAATGCTTAAATAAATAAATCATAGTATGAGGTGAAACAACTGCTACTGTGGCCTTGTTACATTCAGGTCCAGCAGAGCTATTGCGTATCTTTTAATGACAGTGGCTAACCTAAAGTGTCCATAGATTAACTGTAAATTGGTTATGGTTTGGTACATTTTTTTCTTAAAAACTCACCATTTGACAGTTATTTGATAGACACTATATGTTATCCACTGTCATTAAAAGATACGCAATAGCCCTGCAGGGATCGAATTGGTCAAGATATCTAAAGAAAACTAACAATGACTCAAATGGCCAAACAAATAAAATTCCTGCGACCCACAAACGATTACGCATATTAAATACTATTGTAAGCTCGTAAAATGTAATACACACAGTCTGGCCACACAGTTACATCCGTTTGCCGTCATTTGCACAGACATAACGCCAGTTGACACAGAACAAACTGTTATACTGTAACGATTTGCAAACATTCCAATGTATGATGAAAACATACTCTGATTGTATGAAGGACTATCGATTTCCCGCGGCTCGCACAAGTTTTAGACGGAAATTACCCCATATAAACGTTTTAAATATAGTTCATGACTCTCAGGGATAATGTAGCTAGCCATTAGTGAAAGAATTCTCAAAATCGGTTTAGTAGACCCAGAGATATTACCCCCTACAACCTCTCAAACTTTACCTCTTTTTACGAGAATTATTTTCTTTTAGAGCTTTAAAGCAATTTTACGCAATGATAAGCCATGTGGAGCCCGATGGGTTTCCCTTTCATGAATATTATACTTTAATACATCTCTTACGCATCTCTTTTTATATGAAGGACTCTTTCATAAAATTTCATGCTTCTAGACCCAGCGATTGCATCTGTCAGTGTCTTTTTTTCATTTTCATTTGAATTCAAATGTACGAAAGTGGCTGGTCACTATGGTGTTTTGTTAATTTACCCATTTCGGCCATTGGTCATTTTTAGGGACATATTTTTACTCGACGATCTACTTTATTTTGAGGACTATAAAACTTATTTTAAAGGCAAATTCCTGTACCCCAGCATATCGCGTCCCTACCCACTTGCGTCAGTGTGCGCTGACAGCACTAAGCCGAGGACACACGGAGACAACTTGACGCCTTCTACGGCGCATGCGCGCAATCCAATCTACATCGTTACTGCCCCGACGCGGCGTGTTGCAACTGAATACCTATTGCATGTTGTGGCTTCGAAAACTGGCCCTGATCTTGTGGGAGCTGATCGAAGAGGTGGATAGGTTTTGTAAGAAGATAAAGATAAGGAAATCAATCAAAATATAACTGCATTTGTTGAAAGAATGTTGGGAGACAGCAAGAAAGATGAAGATTCATGAGGACAGATTGTAGACTTCGAAAAAGAGAGATTTCACACTCTTAGTGTTAAAGTAAATTGGGTTGTACTGTTTTCCTAAGAAGACTTTATAGATATGGAAAGCTTTGAACTTCTTAAAGCATTTCTAAATATACTTTAACTGTTGGATAGAGTTAAAAATGACTGCTACAGTAGATTGATCTGAAACTTAAATTGAATCCTGACCATATCACTATAAAGTGCTAACACAAATCTAACCCACTGCCAATGTATTTCAAATCAAAATAAAACTCCCAAGTAAGACATTGAGTTTACCAGTATTAATAGAACAGCATTCGCACGAATTACAAATGTAGCCACATCTATTAATAGTATGTGAAAACAGTCATGCAGTTAAGAGACAATTGACTAACAAATCTCTGTTAGTCACACATTTACACTGTAACGAAAGCTTACTAAACTACAAAGATCTAACTAGCTGACGGGTTTAGTACTAAGAAAGTTCGTAAACGGAAGTTAAAGTTGACATAAGTAATAATTAGTAAACTGTAAGTTAAGTAAAGTGTTAAAAGATATGATGAAGAAGTGAATTAGGCGTTGTTTGAAGCTGTGAAGAAGATGTATGGTGAAATAATGTTGGCTTAAAGATTTCTGGACATATCGTATTTACGCATTTCAGTGGAACTCCTAAAAGTAATTGGATGTCACTCAAAGTTGATTAAAACTTGTTTCTGCTTAGCAAAATAAGTTGTAATTTTTCGGAGTACTAACACTGCACAATCATGGTTTAAGAAGTTCATTTCTATAGTACTGACTCCCACTAGATATCCCTTCGACAGTCAACAATCACATTTGAATTAATCTGGTTAGCGAATATTTCTCCTTCTATCAGAACATGAGCAACCTGCTAAACAAGAGGCTTGGCAAAATCGAGGTCTATCATACAAAAACGGTTTAAATGACAATCAGGTTGAGAAATAACCACATATTTTAGCGTTGCTCTCGAAACAAATGGCTTTACTTTCAAGCTGTTTGCAAGTAAGACGTCTTGTTCTACAACTTTACTCACAGAATATGGTACTTGAGTAAGTAATGTTACTACTTACGGGTTTACGACACTTTGTTGTGTGTCTCTTGGAGCACAGCTCCGCTAATAGTGAGAATGGATACCGCATTGTCCTGCTTATTTAAACTGTGTTACTGTGATTTGTGGTTAGTGATATCTTTTATACTTTTTATCAACTTTTATGAAAACTTTTTTGAACGTAGAATCCAGTAGCAATATTTAATCCGCTATTATTATCTTATCACTTTCAAAATTTAGGCTAAAATCCATAGAAAGATTGTCAGAATCGATATTTCGTATATTTCCATCAACTATTAACCCCCTACTCTAAACTCTCCTATTAATTTCACTACACACACTTTATCAGCGTTATCACCTATCACTTCTCTGCCCATATCCCAGTCAACGTGAAAATATTCATAACTCACTAAGATCAGATTGGCTTTTGACGGCACATTAATCGGTCTCACGTTCTCAAGGAAAACAACATTGGAGATCTAATTACAGATATGTACCACCTTTCACTAAGCCTTCGTGATAATTACTGGCAATCAACGAGATTCTTTATCTGCTTAGTCCTCTTAAGTTTATGCGTGAATATATGGGTAACTATTTGTGTAATGTTCTGGTACTTCCGCAGTTGCTTTAAGTTTAATTGATGGTATTAATTTATTTGCTTCAATCAGGTTAGTATTGACTGGTACTGACTCTCTAAAAGCTATTTTGTTGTCAACAGAAGCAAACAAGTTCCTGTTTAAAATGTTTGACTACTATCCTGGAGACAGAGGTTGTTTAATATGACATTGATATGACTGGAGCAGCGGTGGCCCAGTGGTGGCGGCCCCGACTTACGAACAGTAGGTCGTGGGTTCGAACCCAAGCAGGCACATTACTTTGTGTAATTTATTTCATCACCGTTGCTCTCAAAATGGTGAAGGAAAACATCGTGAGGAAACCGGCATGTCCTAGAACCAAAAATTCGAAGACATGTGACATCTACCAATCCGCACTGGGCCCGCGTGGTAGATTATAGCCCATTCCCTCGCAAAGAGAGGAGGCCTGTGTCCCTGCAGTGGGAACATTAATAGGCTGTTGATGATGATAATGACTGTAAGCCCTGCGATATTCGGCATTAAAATATTGAATCACATAACCTTCTCTCTAGGTGCAGAGAAGGCAGTTGCTTTGTAAGTTTGTATGCTACAAATGCTAAGATGAAACGTTTCTAAGTACCCATAGATGTCTATGCCTACTAGCTACTGAACTTCAACAGAACTATAAACATTGCCGTCTCACTTCAGTTCTGAGAAGAGAGTTTCACCTTTTAAACTACACTGTATGTAAGTTGTAACCATTCATAAACAAATTAGTAATAACACTCTATTATTCTTCACACCATTAAGAAAATTTGCTTCAGCTGCATCGTATATATATATATAGCATTTCAAACTCTGTTTCATTCACCTTAAGGTGTTAAATTGCCAGTGTTGATAATTTCATTTTGATCTCAGAAATTATCAGTTTTAAATTAACTCACATGAGCGTACTTTTCTTTTGAACTAATATTATATGTACAGTAACCTCGTTTATAAAGACGTTCGTTTTGAGTCGGCGCAACATTGAAATCAGTGAAATATCACATGAAAGTTGGCAATGAACGCGTTGAGAAAGTTATTATGTCAACTCACTTTGATAATTCTATTTTCATGGATTATAATTCAGGGGATAAAAACGGACTTGATGATTTCGAAGACGAAACACGTAACTTTATAGAAATGATAGTGTGAGACGAAAGGTTACTTCTAATTAAACAAGAGAACTTGAAGAAAGACGCATTCGGATTATATTTACGTCAAAAACAAGTGTCTGCAAAAAGTGTATTGCGTCTGCGAAAACCCATTTATGAATGTAACATATTCATGACCTTTTTTATATCATTCTAAAAATAAACAAGTACTGCAAAAATAGACCAATGGAAAAAAAACTCATTAACATATGGCCATAAAAGAAATATCACACTAAAAGAAAATAACATTACAAAATAAAATGTAACTTACAAGATCTGGTTTGTAACGTATGCAGCGAGTTGAACGAGACTGGACGGCGACTCTTGCGCTGGTTCCGACTACAGCCGAGTTTGTCCGAGCACGCCCGAGCCGGTCCGAGGATTAAGATGATGAAAATCGCGGCTATCAACGGGTTTCTGAATTAAATTTACGTCTGGATGAGGACATTGAGAAAGTCAGTAAATTTAAAGATGACAGTGAGTTACATGCAGATTCTAAAAGGATTTTAAGATATTCTAAATGTACAAAGTGAAGAATTAGTCAATTTACCAAAGAGATTAGTTAACAATGACATAAATATAAACGTAGAGCTTAATTTTGAAGTAGTTAATGCTATTGATAACGTTAATAATTAGGCTGAAATTAAAAGAGCTGAGAATTCAGATATAGCCAAAGTATTTAAGACAGATGCTTCTAAAGGATTAATAGAAGAAGACAATCCCACAATTCCCATTGATGGACGATAGTAAAACGTACGCTGGATAGGTCAAGTGTCAATGCTAACGTCTGCCGACATACCAGACGTTTCCGCGTAACCATATAGCCGTGGTGTTAGTTTACGGGCTGGCGTGTGAAGCATAATACCGACTATGTCCGAGTACTCATAGTTTATTGAATGAGCTGCTCTCGGTACTATAAAGTACTTTCGAAGTGTTTATAGGCTGGCTTTAGAATCTATTATAAGTTACACGGATTATGTTTAAAAGGTGTAGTTCCAGAGTATTGAATACTTAAGGTGTGAAAGCAGAACATGAGCCATTTAAGAAAGACAACCGCCTAAAAATATAGATATAGGTGTATAAATATTTTCATAAATTGATACATGAAAAGCCAAAGAATATATTATGTTATTAAAAATGTCTTGTCTTATACTGTCTTCTTAAATTCTTACTGATAAACTACAATCAGTATGAAATTATCCTTAAGCAGATTTTAAGCCATAATTCAAACTCCAACCAAATCAAATGAATCATCAATGAATCCTTCTTCGAACTCTACCTGAAGTAACCGTCCCAAAAGACATTCGATATTCGATAAAAAAAACGTTATTGTTTATGGTCAAATTAATGGTCAATTTATGGTCAGTCGGCGCCGACCGCCGTATCGGGTTACACACAGGTGTTCAGCCATATTCAAATATTGGAACAATAATATAAGTAATTTTTAACATGATATTAATTTAAATTAATCGTTTATTTCAATTTGAATGGCACTTTTAGATGGGTTCCGTTTATTTAAATGTGTTTGGTGAAAATGTACTTTGAAATTCGACGAAATTGATGGCCAAAGTGGGATTGGCCTTTGTTCATATTAGTTCTTTGGTGTAAGAAAATAGTCTGCGGATTTTGGGCATATTTAGAAAATAACTGTTTTTGCAAAATGTCTCCTCTTAGATCTAATTCATCGTCGGGATAGTAGGTTGTCAAACATTGTCGTTTTGGATTGGTCTCATGTTTCCATTTCACGTGGGTTCATATTTCATAATTATCTTAGGCATATTGAGATGAGATTCACTGAGTTCAGTAACCCGACTATTGCGGTCAAAATTCATTGACAAAGTCCAAAGTGCGACTGTCATCATTCTTGCACGTTCATCATTTTTACCAATGAGAGGTACCGCCTGGCGAACGGCTTGTATCGCTATCAAAAGTTATGTTTTGAGCAGTATTTTGCACGAATGAAATGTATGAACTAGTCCCATCTGGTATCCTTTACTAGACTTATAAGATGTAATGTTACAAACCAAATTTTGTTCTTAATTTTGAGAGAATACGGTTGAATTGAACGCGGAAATTCAGTGGATGCGAGAAGCACTAGAAAAGTCGACGTAGCGACGCTTAGGAGAAGACTATGTCCAGCAGTGGTCATCTCTAGACGCATAATTATGGCGACGACTCTTCAGAGTAGAAGTATTAGGTACCCTTACAATATTACACAGGGACAAAACAAGAAGTCGTTCCTCTAGGATACAACTCCAGTAAGCCACAGCTTTCAAAGTCCATTAACTCTGCTACTTAGTTTTCTTTGCATGTCACAGTGTCGACTTGATGAATAAAAGCTTGAACCCAGTTTAACATAAGTGAACTACTTGACTTTTGTTGAAGCATACAATGTAAGATTGTAACCAGAGCAAGAATGACGTGCTTGTATAATATATGCAGTAAATGTTTTCGCTAAACCGTGCGCATTTTGTTTCTGAACCAAGTATTCCGTTTTCAAATATGTTGGGATAAGGGGAAAGAGAATAATTATGTTATATTCCCTTCGTTGGTTTAGCTGACAGCAAGCGCGACTGCTGAGCACGACTTGCTAGGTGCGACTCCCAGGTCGGGCGAAGGTTTTTACTATTTTTTATTGTGAAATAGGCCCGCTCTTGACAAAGCGATGGATGGATGATGTACCCAGAAGATGCCTGCCCGATTTCCAAAAAGGTTTTAAATCTTTAAAAATAAAGTATTACGTGGTTAACTTTGGGCAGTTTGTGTGAAAATCAATTTAGCGGCATTCGAACCAAGTTCCAACTATGGCCACGCGACGAAGAGCAAGCGCTAGCATATTGCTTCTGTACAAAGTATTGCATTTTCAAATAGTTTTTAGAATTTTCCTCCGAAAAGGTTTTATATCGATGCAATCCCTAGCAGATTTGAACTGTCTTCCATTTATATACAATAATTATATTGAGCTTTTATGTATTTTATTTATTTTGTTTTATTATTAATAAAACAACACCTGTGCGCATGTTATATGACAGTTTTTTTTATTAAAAAAGTAGATGAGTAGCTTTTAAACTCTTAATTATAAGTTGAAATATGATATTGCGGAATTAGCGAAGTTTTTCTTAGTATTCGATATTTTAAAGGCAATATTTTATAAATATATGTTCTGGCACTAATTAAAAACCACGCCGTCTTAAATCAATTAGAAACATATTAGTTAATCATTAGGACTGACGACGGGCACGAGCGGAAAACCACACATTAAAATAAATAGATTAATGATCACACAATGGTTTTGTATTAAAACTAAGTTTGCACAGGTAAACCCTTCATAAATGGAGTTATAGAGAAAATGAATCTGTTATAATATTTAAGAAGACAAACTTAATATCTATATAAATAAAAAGAGAAGACCTGACTGACTGACTGACTGACTGACTGACTGACTCATCAACGCCCAGCCCAAACCCTTGGACCTAGAAAGCTGAAATTTTGCACAGAGGTTCCCTTTATAATGTAGACAAGGAATAAGGAAGTATTTTTCGAAATTCAACACCTAAGGGATTAAAATAGGGGATGAAAGTTTGTATGGAAAATCGTCATTTTCACGCGGGCGAAGCCGCTGGCAAAAGCTAGTTAAGTATATAACGGCATCATGAAAGCCCAGTGGCCTCAAAAATCATACACGAAGTAATGAATGCCTTCAAATACAGGAAGTACCAACGTGGAAAGACTAAACTTTGGATCTATATATTTTGGGTCAATGCTCATTTTCTCTAGATGACAACAGGCGTCTGCCCAGCAGTGGGACATAAATAATGTATAAAAGTGTTTCTTTAAAGAATTCAGCTGTTCACAAGTGTCCGATTATTTCGGTGTTAAAGTCTCAGTAAGCACAGTAAAGTTCGCGGAAGTTAACTATCGTATTATATGAAATCGAATTTAAATACGCGTATTGGTAATCAGATCGTAAAGTTTAATGCGTTTAATATATACTGCCAGTCAATGAAATGCTTCCCTTCTCTTATTACGTACCTTTCACGGTACTTCCCGAGTTTAAACTGAACCATTTTGTTAAAGTTACTTATTGAAATATAACTGGTTTGCTTACTGAACGCTTTTTAAGAAGCCAGCTGAAAAATTTAACTGCAAACTGCACGGAGCAAGCAGAGGGGCAATATAGGCCAAATAAAAACAAAAGAGGTTCATTATTAGAATAAAAAAAGTGCAGCATTTGATCTGAAGGAAGTTACACGCCAAAGAGTCTTTCAGCCTTTCTTTTTTTTTGAAGATTGGGAAATAATCAAATGACTCCTCCCGCTCAGGGCAGAGCAGTAGGGAGTGTCAGACTTCTACTGACTAAAACCCACCCATCTTCCTTCTTAGCCCTTTGTGTTGAGGCCGCGGCATCTCTTTCGAACAACCCGCAGCCCCGACAGGCGTCGGTATGGTAGGTCATTCAGCCTTACAATAAACTTCATTTTAAAATGAACTTTTAACTTTACCACTTTATTTTTCTTTACGAAATCTTGTGTAGTTGGTATTTTACAGAAAAAGTGACATATTGTCCAGAAGTCAGGTATAGCCAGGTAGGTAATCTAAGGTAATATGTTCATCTACACAGTCTGGCTCGCTAGGGGTCACCGTGGTCCGATCACAGAAGTTTTTCCTGGAAGGTCTGTGACGGACACAACGCGTGGGGTCCGTGCGTTGATGTCTTTTATAAGAAGGCTAATTATTTCACTATTTGCACTTATTTTTCGAAGTGGCAAGATTGAGTGATGTTTTTGTTTAATCATTTTGGTTGTTATTTTGAATTTGGATAGGAAGGTATTGCTATTTTATATCATTTAAAAGCTCGTATATTGCATGCTTATTGCTGTTATATGGGTTTTATATAGCTAGTTGAATGTGAGTGTAAACTTAGTCTTTTGAAGACTATTATAAAATTAAATTCAAAAAGTTGTATTGAATCGTGTCTTGCGTCGAAATCACCTTTCAACCCTAATCCAATGGGCTATAGCGAAATGCCGTGTATAAATTCCCATAGTCTCACAAACTGATGGTTTGCAGGGCCATAAATCTATGACTCCTAAAGCCCTTACGGCACAGTCGTAATGTTACCTCTATTAATGTACTTCTAAGGGTTTATGGATTTCGAAGTATGTACTGAACATTTGAGACTTGTTCGTTTTATGTTGTTACAGCTACTTTGTTTGTTAGCTTATATTTATATATGTCACAGGCAAAACTCTTAATCAGTCAAAACTACTTTTGACTAGTCAAAATTACTTTTAACCGGTCAAAACTATTATTAGGTGGTTTCTGTTTTATTTCTTTACTAAATTATAATAACCTAAATGTCGTTAGGAAACTTATTAGGTTTGTTAGGTTTTTTTTTGACCCTTTGGATAACCTTGTACGATAGCTAACATTTATTTCATTAGAATAAACGCGTTTTAACGCAATAAGGGTTTTGACTGAAACCAGTCAAAAAAAGCTTGACTGATTAAGAGTTTTGCCTGCAACATATTATATATACTGTTGGGATAGAGTGGTTTGATAAGGTACCCTCCTTGGTTCGAGGTTCGAATACCGGGACGGGCAAAATATATTGGGTTTTTCTTAGCAGCAACCACGGAATCTGAATTTGTGCTCAGTTAAATGCTTTCCACTTACATGGGACCTAAAATATCTAGCGAAATATGGGTTTTATATTTTTTTAATTATTGCTTCTTAATCAACGGAGGCAGCTTGGCAATGTGTGACTGATATAAAGGTATGTTATGATGTTTTCTGGTCGGACCATTTTCCACTGGAAGTGTATTGCAACTTGGGAATTTTACCGTGTAAAGTGCAATATACTGGGAATATTTACAGTGAGGTGAGATGGGGTGAGAGGGACACCGAACAGATAAGACTGTATAGGGAACTGTGTACGGCTACATTAAGGGACATTGATTTTCCGGTGGAACTTGGTCTTTGTGCTGATAATGTTTGTTCTGATCATTTTCATCATGTAATTATTGATAAGTTGTATAATAGTATTGTAAGTTGTTTGAAGGAAGCCTCACGAAGGAGTCATAGTGTAAGGAAAAGGACAAAGCAAAAATATGTTATTGGGTGGAACAAGCATGTACGAAAGTTTCACGTAGACGCACGAAACAGCTTTCAGGCTTGGTTGTTGCATGGTAAACCAGAGTCTGGTAATATATATAACAATATGCGTGAAACCCGTAAGCGTTTTAAATCCAAGTTGAAATGGTGTCAAGACAATGAGGATAAAATTAAAATGGATATCCTAGCAACACACCATAAAGGGAGGGATTTCAAAAAATTTTGGAAGCACACTAAGAAACTGGAAGCTGGTTCGTGTGTCCCTGTGAGTGTTGAGGGTACGAGTGAGCCCAGTCAAATAGCTGAATTGTTTAAGGACCATTTTAGGGTAGTGTCTCCCTTAGGATGTGTACAGCAGGTGCTCGATGATGAGGTTGCAGATTGTGAGCGGTTCAGATTTAAGGCGAAAGAAGTCGCCCATATTATTCAAAATATGACTAGAGGTAAGTCTCCAGGACATGACGACCTTAGCATCGAGCACTTGCAGTTTGCAGGTGTTCATTTACCTAGGGTGCTGGTTATGTTTTTCAATTTGTGTATAGGCCATTCATATTTACCTAGAAAGCTTATGAAAACCACGGTTATACCAATACTTAAAAACAAGACGGGTGATGCCTCCGACAGGGACAATTACAGACCTATCTCATTAGCTACAGTGATCGCTAAGGTGCTGGATGGTTTGCTTGATAGTCAGCTAAGTAAGCATATAGATCTCCACGAAGCTCAGTTTGGTTTCAGGGCTGGACAGTCGACTGAGGCTGCGGTACTGCGACTCAAGCATACTGTCCAGTACTATGTGACGAGGAAGACGCCTGTATACGGTTGTTTTTTGGACCTGTCGAAGGCATTTGACCTGGTTTCGTATGGTGTGCTGTGGGATAAGCTCCAGGGGGAAACCAGCACACCCAGAGATGTGGTCAATATATTGAGATATTGGTACGGCAACCAGACCAATAATGTTAGGTGGGCGGGTTCATGTTCGTCAGAGTACAGGTTGGAGTGTGGAGTGAGGCAGGGAGGCCTGACCTCACCACGGCTCTTCAACCTGTACGTTAACAGACTGATAGGTGAGCTCAGCAGGGCCGGTGTCGGCTGTTCAGTGGATGGTGTTTTCATGAACAACATTAGTTATGCCGACGACATGGTGCTGCTGAGCCCATCTGTCACAGCCCTTAACTACCTCATAGGTATCTGTGAGGGGTACTCGGAGTCACATGGCCTCAGGTACAACTGTAAGAAGAGTGAATTACTTATTTTCAAGGCGGGTAATAAGAGTCCGAAAACCGTTCCACCAGTTAGGCTTGGAGGTATGCCGTTAAGTAGGGTCACCAAATTCAAGTACCTGGGGCACTGGGTCACCGAGGACCTCTCGGATGATTTAGATATTGAGCGGGAACGTAGGGCGTTGGCAGTGAGATGCAATATGCTGGCACGCAGGTTTGCAAGGTGCACAAAAGAAGTTAAAATTTCTCTTTTTAAAGCTTACTGCCAGACATTTTATACCTGTAGCCTGTGGGTCCGCTATACGCAAAGATCTTTCAATGCCCTACGGGTCCTGTACAATAATGGTTTTAGGATGCTGTTGGGGTTGCCTCGCTTTTGCAGTGCATCAGGTATGTTTGCTAAGGCCAGCACTGACTGCTTTAGGGCTATAGTACGGAAAAGAGTGGCCTCCCTGATGCGCCGCGTACGGGGCAGCACCAACAGCCTTCTGAATACCATATTGGAAAGAGTTGACTGTCCGGTTGTGAGGCACTGGAATACTGTTCACGGATCTGGAGGGGTCCTTTATAATGTAAAGTAATAGGTATTGCTAATGGTTTTGACATGATTAGTGGTAATTTTGACATTGTTTGATTTTGACATTATTTGATTTTGACATTTTCTGATTTTGACATTATGTATTTAATTTTGACATTGTTTGATTTTGACATTATTTAATTTTGACATTTTCTGATTTTGACATTATTATTGCTGTTTGTTTTGACATTATTAGTAATCATTATCAAAATTTTCCAAATGTGTGTGCCTACTAACTTTAGTGTTTAAGTGTGTACGTATTACCTACTAACAAATTGGATTGTATGTTCTGTTTAATAAATGATTATTATTATTATTATTAATGTCTTGCTAGGAGCCTATTAGGATACTCAGCTCTGTCTAACTGACTTAAGCTTAGCTGATTTTGTGTATAAAAGTGTGGTCACAGATATCTCTGGCCCAAGATTTGAACCTCAGACCCCGGGATCAAGCTTTATGTACACGACGAAGTATCCCTCGTATGTCTCAGCATTCTTAGTTTTATCGTAGTAACAGTTTGGTTTGTTTTATTCGTTGTTTACTGTTTACTTAAGAGGTAAGTAGTACACACGGCTACACATCAAGCTATACAAAACCAGTTAATCTTGGCCTCACTTTACTAGATCTTTTCGCACAATGAACGATCAGATTATACTGGTTTTGTATAGCTTAATGTGTAGTCGTGTGTACTAGGGTCATACGTGGAAGACATGACATGTGTCAAGGTGTTTTATATCGCGTGGCTAGGTATGTGTTCCCATAGTTTTTACAAGTAAATATTTTTCTACATTATCTATATCTATAAAAGCGAAAGGTCACTCACTGATTCATCACGAAATCTCGAAAACCGCTGGACGTACAAAGATGATTTTTGGCAAGGAGGTAGTTTATGGTTAGTAGACGTCCGCTAAGAACGGATTTTGCGAAAGGGCCGGATTAGGGTGGTCTAAGGGCCCTCGCAAGTTTGTATGAAACTCCTTCATTTTTTGTGCTACAATCTAGATTTTTGGCAGAGACGTAGTTTATAGTCAGTGGGCGTCTGCTATGAATTAATTTTGCGACAGGGCCGGATTAGGGTGGTCTAAGGGCCCTCACAAGTTTGTATGAAAGTCCTTAATTTTTCGTGCTACAATCTTGATTTTTGGCAGAGACGTAGTTTATAGTCAGTGGGCGTCTGCTATGAATTAATTTTGCGACAGGGCCGGATTAGGGTGGTCTAAGGGCCCTCACAAGTTTGTATGAAAGTCCTTCATTTTTTGTGCCACAATCTTCATTTTTGGCAGGGACGTAGTTTATAGTTAGTAGACGCCTGATAAGAACAGATTTTGTGGCAGGGCCGGGCTCGCCAGTTTGTATGAAAGTTCTGATTTTTTTGTGCTGCAATCTAGATTTTTGGCAGAGACGTAGTTTATAGTCAGTAGACATCCGCTATAAATTAGTTTTGCGATAGGGCCGGATTAGGGTGGTCTATGAGCCCTCACAAGTTTGTATGACCGTCCTTCATTTTTTGGGCTACAATCTTGATTTTTGGCAGGGACGTAGTATGTAGTTAGTAGACGTCTGCTATGAACGGATTTTGCGACAGGGCCGGATTAGGGTGGTCTAAGGGCCCTCGCAAGTTTGTATGAAAGTCCTTCATTTTTCGTGCTACACTCTTGATTTTTGGCAGAGACGTAGTTTATAGGCAGTAGACGTCTGCTATGAAATAATTTTGTGACAGGGCCGGATTAGGGTGGTCTAAGGGCCCTCACAAGTTTGTATGAAACTCCTTCATTTTTTGTGCTACAATCTTGATTTTTGGCAGAGACGTAGTTTATTGTCAGTAAGCGTCTGTTATGAATTAATTTTGCGACAGGGCCGGATTGGGGTGGTTTATGAGCCCTCGCAAGTTTGTATGAAAGTCCTTCATTTTTCGTGCTACAATCTTGATTTTTGGCAGAGACGTAGTTTATAGTCAGACATCTTTTATGAATTAGTTTTGCGACAGGGCCTGATTAGGGTGGTTTATGAGCCCTCGCAAGTTTGTATGAAAGTCCTTACTCTCCTGATTTTTTTCAGGGACGGAGTTCATGGTGAGTAGAGGTTTGCTAAGAACAGATTTTGCATTAGGGTCGGATTAGGGAGCTCTAAAGGCTCTCGCGAGTTTGTATGTAAGTTTGATTTTTGTACTACCGGCCTGAAATTTAGCAAGTGTATTATCTAACAATTTTTTTATGACGATCTGGACTAAGGGCTACCGCAAGTATATAAATGAAATCCTTGGCGTTTTGGAGCTGAAAATTGGTATAGAGATAGAATATAGATAAGACATATGTATTTGTATGTGTGGGAACAGATTTTATAACAGGGCCAGTTTAAGGGAATATAATCGCTTCGATTGGCATTAATTGTCATTCGCTTTGGCATAGTACATCCAGAGGCAGTCCCACACATACATACACGTCAAAATTTCCTCGCGAACGAAGTCGCGGGCAACTGCTAGTAGTATATATAACTAGTTATGTGTAGTAACTAGTAAGGCTCCAAACGACTTGGCTAAATAATTACTTACCACGTATTATTTCGTAGAAATGCAACCATTCTAATATTTTTTTTATTTAAAATATTTATTAGTTAGCCAGCGATATGTCCAGTAAGTTCACAAATAGATAAATACTATTAACACTTAAAATGTGTCATTTAGATAAAAGCTCATACTTTGTACTACGAACTTCACTTACACATCAAAGTAACATCCATTTTTTTTTTGACAAAGTAAAGAAAACGAACAAAAATAAAAAGGAACAAACATATTATTAGTACAATTAATCATGTTGGACCTGCACGAAAAAACCCGGCTTAAATTGATACCTTACATACAATAGACGAACACACAAAAGACGATAAATTAAAAAAAAAAGATGTCAATTTCGAAGAAATTACAAAACCATTAGAAAGGACAGGTATGCAGCATCATAGTGAAACAGTGACGGTTATTGCGTCATCCGATGACGGTGCACAGAGAAAGGTGTCAACACGTGGCTATGACAAAATAGATCAGACCAACACCGGGGAAGATCAAAGTAAGATGGATGATGGATAAAAAGGAGACGAATCATGAGATAATGACTGAAAGAGAAGTATGGCAGGAAAGATTTGGCTCACCAAGTCTTGGTGAGCCAAATCCAGATTAATTTGAAACAGGCAGGAGAATGCACTCCGTAAACACTTACATATTGTATAATAACATAGAAGCAGTAACTGATACTACAAATACATCCAGGAAGGATAAAAGTAGTATCCCTAAATTATAAAATATGGTTGGCAGTGATTGCACTGGGTTTCACAGAGGAAACATTGGGGAAAAAGAAGTTTGTATGCATTGTTCATGCAGTATTCATAAAGTAAATTTGGATGATGCCTAAGCTATCTATAATGAGGCAATGGACGAATTGATAATTGTAGAAACATTGTCGTGCATTGATCTTTCATCTAATCGAATCGATATTAGTATTACAGTTTAATGATGAAAGATTGAATTTGAATGCCCTACTTGTAATTTTGATTGACACTTTTTCTTTAGGCTCATATTTTTATTTGTTGGCGTTCAATTCTTGTCACGAATCCTATCGAAAAGTTCTGTTTTGATTAACATAGGATTATGGAGTTTTAAAATTAGTTTAAGGACCAGGAATATATCATCACTTTCGTCGATAATTTATTTCTTACCTCAAACGATTTAGATTGCATTCTCTATTTCACCGACTCGAAGCATATTTGTGGGTTTAAGACTTAAAATAAACTAAACACCGACTTTCGTTTTTTATTTACTCAAGTTCGGTATGTGTTCACGTGAGCTCAGCCTCTTGCATGACTAAACTATGAATATCTCTGTTTATCCCACCAGTGGTATCAGCATGATGTTTACTTTTTGCACGTAACAGATAACGTGATAAAAATGACACAATTTTATCAATGGCAACAAAATATTTCAGATTATTCTTTAGTCGTTTTTGTGTAAGGAGTCTTAATGTTTACTTTTTCTATTTGCTGTTGATTTTGAAAGATATTCGTGCATATTGTATTTTTTAACGTTTGTTAGTGGGTCAATTTCCGACAAGAGGGAGAACTCATCACGAAATTCAAAGCTCTCTTTTACTTCTAATGCCTGAAGCATAACAAGTAAAAGTAACATTCAATAAGATTATCAATCAGATGAAGGAAATTTTCCGATAACATTTATGTAAGAGATCAAGATAAAGTTTATCAATGATGACTGATCGCATACAAATATGCATAAAGGCAAGTATATGACAAATATTTCGTAAATAGGAGCAATACATATCTAACAGTTATTCTGAAGTTTAGATATCAAGTAATCACTAGGAGTTTCTCTTAAGTTTGAGAACAAAAATAACAAGCAAATTAAAAGTTAAAACTTTAAAAGTTCAAATCCAATGTTGAGAAACACTGTAAACACACCTCCAGCGCTCACTAATTCTACTGCAAACATTATCAAAAAAGATACATCCACTTATCGCGACTGTAATTACCAACAACATCCATGAATGTCCACTTGGAACCAAATCGAAAATTTTGTTTGCAAACAACTTGACAAATAAAAAAAAAATTGACATCTTACTTGGAACTAACTAGGACACCCACGGGGAGACAAAACGAAAAAAAAAATTGCAGAAAAAATATTTTTTCTTTTACTCACTTTTTTAATTCCGAAATGTGAACTAACACAACACTGACCGTAAATTTTATTGAGCGAACGAATGTAGCGCGAACCGTCTGTTAGTGGCGTGCGTTCAGCCTCACGTACGTATAGCGTTTGGTCTTTCCGCTTCACGCTTGACGTTTTTATGCGCTGTGATTGGTCGAGACGGCGAGCCCGTCGCTACGTCACGCAAAGCCTTTAGGGCTCACGCAACCGATAGATTTTTACTACAGTTTGGCAATTAGTTTAGAGTAGTAGCACCGTGCGGTTGGATTGGTGAGCTTCCGTTTTGCGCTTTTGAGGAAGTTCTGTTTATTTTTTGTTCAAATATGATTGACTATTTATGTTAACGGTACAATTAGGATAACAGTACGTGGTTATGTGGTTGAAATAGTTAACACGAGTCTACTTAGCTTAAAAGTTTGCAACACAATTTTTCAGACGGCAAAATTATTAGACAAATTCTCAATTTACAGACAGTAGGCTTCAAAATATAGCAACATATCACATCATATGATCATAACGAAAAACACAAAATAATACACTTCAAAAGTTCAAGTCCGACAACGAGAATAAAATTAAAAATCTAGAATGCACGTCAGAAAAAAAAATCCGATCAGAAAATTCTCGCTGTTTTACTGGCCAGTGTCAATCACAAAAAAAAGCATAGACAATCGTGTAAAACATTAAAAACTTATTGAAGAGACTTACCCAAGTGTTATAACAAAACTTTTATTCGGTAAATCCACACAGTAAGTTCACAAGCGTGTCTCTGTTGGTCTGTACCGTGAGCGACTAACGATGAAGTTCGTGTGTGTCTGTAAAATGTACGAGACTACGAGTACATCGCGTCCCTATTGTTTCACGACGTATACTTGTATTGTGGGCCGTGTCTGTGTGTGTCTGTTTGTCTGTGGTTGTCTGTTTGTCTGTGGTTAATTGAGGTTTGGCTTTAATTAATTAATTTGTTTTGATTTTTGTGTTAGAAAGCCTGCGAAATAAAATGTTATAATTATATTTGTTACGGTTTGTCAATTATTTTTTGTTGTTAGTTTGTAACGAATATAAATGAGCACCTTTAAATATAATACTTTATGTACTCACACCTTTTTACCATTGGGGTAGGCAGAAACTACAGTACCTATAACACCTGCTGCGATCCGTATACATAGCTAGGTACTTCCTTTTTCTCGTCCACGTTAATACATCTGAGTATAAAAATTAAATCATCGCCTTACATTAAAAAAAAACCATAACATACCATAACATCACGCCTGTAATCCCCGAAGGGTTAGGCAGAGGTGTACCCATTAGTACACCCACATTTCGTCAGTTAGGTATGTTTACATTCCATATTGTAGGGGGCGAGCCTATTGCCATCAACCTGGCTGCTACTGAGAAATACCTGATAGAAAAACTCAATAACACTTTGCCCGACCAAGTTTCTTCAATAATAAAAAAATATAACTTTTATATCTGTAGATAAAAAAATCACAGTTCCAATAAAAAAATTGTCGTTGACTTTTTTCCTAGAGAAAACCCAGTCATACTTTCGTTACACAAGCGAAGTCACGAACAAAAGCTAGTTGCTGTTAACAATTAAGTAAGATGATGCACTGAGCGTCTGCATTCTCAGCCAATTAAATGAAAGTACCCTCTGTGACGTCAATAGCTGTCTGTCTAAACCGGCCGTGTCACCTTTAGCCGACGGACTTGAGGGCATCGGGCAATGCTGCCGTGGAACTTCTATGAGCTACATAAGCTAAATTTTGACGTTAGATTACATTGCTCCACGCCATATCATCTGCCTAGCCTTTTTCCTATTCCTCCGTTATTCTTTTCTGATTAATTTCGTTGCGGGATCCAAGACAGTTAAATCGTTTCTCTGAGACTTCGTCGGGCTTCATTGTCTCGGCGCTTTTCTTGTGGTCGCCACTATTGATTCTGGCTTACAGGAGTTACAGTGGTTTGGGAATAGTGTGGCGGGCTAGCCTGTTTCCTAACTATGTTAGGGTCGGTCATCCAGTGTAATTGGATGCAGCTGAATACCAGTTAACATGGAGTGACTGCCTATCTGACCTCCAAAACCCAATTAGTACTGAGTAATACGATAGCCTTTGGTAAGACTGGTGGTCAGATTTTCAGGCTACCTCTAACGACTGCCGTACCATTAGCATATGGCAGCCGTGACCAACGGCTTAACGTGCTTTCCGAGGCACGGAGGAAACTCTGTTTATATTGGTCACCCATCCAAGGATCAACCTAGGCAAGTATGGCTTAATCTAAAGATCGACCCGAGCGGCTGATTAAGGCAAGAGCTTCTCATAATACATCTAATGACCATAGAAAATATCTTAAACATTGAAGCATAATGACCACCTGTTATTAATCCAAGACTAATCTAAGTACCAAAGTAAAGAGAATAATCAAACTTCAAATAGCCCGAATTCTGCAGTAGGTGTGCAAATATCAAATACACTGATTAGATGCATTGACACACAGAGATTACTATGAGAAAATTCTTGGAAGCGATAAGGCAGCCTTCAGCGTGTCACACTATAATCTTCTTGTACTGTCATGCATGGAGGTGGTACAGTGGAACAAGCTAATAAGTATACAGCCAGCTAACTTCATCATCATTCTCTTGCCCCATTAGGGTAGTTGACTGACAAAAAAAAATATGATTCTGTTTAGTCCGTCAGTTAGATTATCGAAAATATTGGATACGTGTTTTTTGTTTTATCAAAGTAATAAAAATTGACGGATATAAAGCTTGTCAAAGATCATGAAGAGGGGGCTTTTGACGTCATAGTCTGGTAAAATTGGACCAACCTGTGACGTTGCACGACTTTTCGAAGCACTGTACCTATCGTCTTCATTTTTTGTTTACGTAAAAAAAGAAAAAATACGTGGTCAATATTTTTTTGGAAATCTATCTGACGGACTAATTAGATTTTTTTAGTCAACTACCCTATTCATTTGGGGTCGGCGTAGCATGGCTTCCTCTTCCATACCTCTCTGTTTAGCATACAGCCAGCTAACTTGCATTTACTTTTAAGATTATACAAATATACAGATGCATTTAGAGACTTATGTCAAACGATACAGCGTTTAACATCAGTCGCTTAATGCCAAACGCTTTATTGCCAAACGCTTTATAAAATAAAATAGCAATCAATATTTTCAGCGTATACTTATTAGCTTGTTCGACTGTACAAAATGTACAGTGTCAAAGTAATTGACGGCACGGTTGGCGCAGTGGCGGAGCTATTGGACTGTCGTGCTGCGTGTCGCGGGTTCGATCCCCGCACGGATAAAATTTATGGCACGGATAAATACTTGTATGGCCTACAGATCGTTGTTTCGGGTCTGGGTGTTTGGTTTGTGTATGTGAGTTTAAATGTTTGTAAACGCACCCAATACAGGAAAAATTCCTAGTGTGGGGCAACGTTTATTTTAAACGAAATGAAATAAACTTTGTATTTATGTTGGTGCTAATTAACTTTAAGTAATTTTCCAAAGTTATTGCAAACTAAACACATTTTCACTCAATTTATTGAAGCGAAGATAAGAAAATAGTAAAGAAATTCTAAAGTACCCATTTTCTCGAACCGAAGTTTCAATCAACCTTTATGTTTTCAGAAGAGAATCATCGAAAATCGTATTCAAATTATTTCGGATTTTCACTCGTATTTATTAACCACGGCCTCGTTGGTCTCGACTGCTAAACAAGAAGTCCTTGGTTCGATTCCCTGATCGAATAAATTGTATTGGGTTTTTCCTCAAATCGTAAGTGATATGGGGGCTGAGAACTCAAAAAATGTGGGTGTGTTTGGAACATATAAAAAAAGAAAAACCAACTTTATCTTTTAGGTCATGATAAGAATAAAAAGAAAATTATCAGCGTCGATCACTCAAAGCCTTAGTGCTTATCAGTCAAATGGAAAACCGATTACTTAGTTCGCCATCGTTTAGGATCTCGATAAATAGTGATAAAAGAAAATAAAGCCTCTCTAAGAGTATCTTTAAAGATATTGGCTAGTGGCGCCACTGAAAGATGACGTACGTTTAGGTTGTCAGAAGGTTGAAGAACTGTACCGATTGAGAGGGAGATAACATAACATAACATCACGCCTGTAATACTCAAAGGGTTACGCTGAGGTGTATCTAATAGCAAATGCATTTCGCCAGTTAGTCAGATGTTGAGTGAGAGACTAGTCCCATCATCATCAGACCAGGCGCACTTTAGACTCCCTTGTTTAAAATCCTGATGGAACAACCCAATAACACTTTGCCCGACCCGGGAATCGATCCCAAGACCTCACGCATTATAAACATTATAAACGTAACTATACAGGTGCATATTATAAGGTCCAATTAAAATAGGTGGACAAATTTTAACACAGCGTTCAGTACACTTAAACAAAGATATCTAAACAAAAAAAACACTAAATAAAGTGATTTTATTTTGACTTAAAATAATAAATTGCCAGCACTTTAGAACAAACTCATCCTTTTTAAGTAGGTAATTAAATGCGTTTTTCTCATTATTTTTTTTACCATCGTCCTTATTTTGGTGTTCTGAATGATTCCTGAAATTTTGTCCACCTATTTTAATGGTACCTTATATAAGGTCCGTAAGTACCTACTTATAAAGGATGAGTTTGTTCTAGAGTGCCGACAATTTATTATTTAAAGTCAAAAAAAATCACTTTATTTAATGTTTTTTTTGTTTAGATATCTTTGGTTAGACCTACTGAACGCTGTGTTAAAATTTGTCCACATATTTTAATGGGACCTTATATGTATATAATTATATACATATATGCACCTGCGAGTAATTCTTCGGGGATTACCAGTGTGCAGTGTGATGATTATGTAAATGCTTCACAACCCAAAGGTTGAATTTCTTTTGCACGTCATAAAACAGCAAGGTCTATTATCCTATTAGTCAGTTCGATATTTTCAACCTTACTGAAATTCGACGACACAGTTGGCGCAGTGGCTGAACGACTTACTGTTACACTACACTGCGTAGTCGCGGGTTCGATCCCCGCACGGAACAAATATTTATATGACGTATGGAGCAAAGGTCTGAGTGTTTGTGTCAAGTGAGTTTAAATGCTTGTAAACACAACTACGCCACGATACAAGAGAAAATTATAGAGCGAAAAAGTAAAAAAAAAAACTTTTTACTGGGAATTGTTTTCAAAAGTGATGCAATTATGAAGTTGATAGTGCAACAGGACCAAGATAAGTTGGTAAGTTACAAACTTGAGAATTGCACTATACTCTTAAAAGCATTATTCTGTAAGCCAAACTATGTTTAAAAATAAATTGAAGAAAATGTTAATTAATAATGTATTTTATAATCTGCACGAGTTTTTTGATCAAAAAAATTACTTGGGTAGACTGTTAAAACCAAAAATGTAATATTTACTAATAAGAACTTAATGTACCCATTTACGCAATAAATATATCTTTATCTTTAAAGTTTTAAACTCGCACTCAGGTCTCCTCACTTGACATCAATGTTAAAACAAACAAGCCTCTAACAGCAAAACTTATTTACTTCGTCTTTGTTTCAACACAGACATTTTATTTTATAGAGTAGTTAACAAAAAATGGCCCGTAAAGCTCAGGATTGGTGCCCTGAAACAGTGTCACTGGGTCACGGCAGACCACGAAGGAGATGGCGGGATGAACTGGCTGTCTTCATTGACAATTGGAGAGACGTTGTACAGAATCGTGACCGTTGGAAGAAATGGAGAGAGGCCTTTGCTCAGCAGTGGGACAACATATGCTAGCTATAATAAAAAGTTATCAAAGTTTGAAAAAGTTGAATATGAAGCATGCAAAAACCACGCACAGATCAACAACAAAGAATTACTTCTACATAACATCACGTCTACAATCCCCGAAGGGTTAGGCAGAGGTTCACTTCACCAACAGTTCGCCAGTTATGTTTCAGCCCCATGTAGGGGCGAGCCTAATGCCATCAACCGGGCCCAAATCCAGGCTCCTTGACTAAGAAGCTCCTGACGACCAATCAAGGTTATACAAAACCAGTATAAACGAATCTCTCATTGTGCAGAAAATGTATACAAAGCAAAGTAATTTTATATTGGAAGCTTACAGCTTTATATGTCGCCGTGTCTACCTCATTTTCATCACGTTTGTCAGTAGTGGTCACAATACTCACAATATATTTTTATTCTTAGTTTACAACTACACACGGAATCGGAACAAATAGCCCAAAATATTTACCTATGTTTAACAAACAAGATTTGGACTCTTATCTGATAAGGGTATCGTTACGTAGATTATGTATGTGTTGATATGTTGTGACGTAACACATACATGTGACTAATTTGTTGAAGTAAACAGCGGCGAAATTATGTCTGTTGAAGGTAAAGAAATTGTTGGACACAAGAAGAAGGTGAAACATTCCGATGAAGAAATTGGCATCAAGAATATGAAATGGGAGTATTAAGTAACTAATGAAACAATAGGACAGAATGCTGAAGTTACAGAAGTTCAGTTTAATCCAGTAAACCAAACGTATGATGTCGATGATGATGACGACGAATCCAGTAGAAATCCTAACACGAAACAAGTTACAAAAAGAAAAAAAAAACAAAATACGAAATCGGAAATACCGAAAAAACGCAAAAACCGTACGAATACAAATAGGAAATCCAACACCAGATTAGATTAGTCAGAAGCACTTACAACCAATAAACTAATATAAGAACATAAAAAAAAGCTTCTATTATAAGAAAAAACTCGGCGAAAACCGCAAATTTTAATAATTTTGGATTGTCTGGTGAATCATCTTGACGCGGTGGCCGTGACTTTGACCGGCGAAGCCGTGACGGCAGTGCGGAAGTTAACAGGGTCATCAACACGTCATTTCATGTCTACTGGGGTAATTAGTTTTACTTTTACTTCATTAATTACTGAATATTATAATGCGGTACAGTGGCAAGATGTTTCTACGTCGCTTGAACGCGAAATCTTAAGACGGGCCAAAATATATGTGTCAGTATTCGGGGAGAAAAAAGGGGCCTATGAAACGTCGATCCTGGTCAAATTTTTGTCATACAATCGGTCTGAGCTGCAGCTATCCCCAACACACTCTTCAGGGGTAAGCTTGAGATAATTTCTTCAAACACCAATTTTTTAAATCGTGATTATGCGAAAATAAGTTTGATTCTCTGTTCATGCCTTGGCAGCTGGATAGATTAGGACGGGATTAGTCGATCAAGAAAAACGTTGGCTGAACTTTTGAATATTTTAATATCAGTACCTAACTATTACGTTACCGTGGGATGATTTTCAATAAACACGTGTAAAACCGAGGGCAATAGCTAGTAGCATATAAGTTTCATACTTCAAAGGACCTTTAACATAATTTCACCCAATCACTACCTATCTGCAGACTTAAATATATTGAAATGTTATTCACGAATTGAGCTCAGACCACGTTCACCGAATCTGAGAAATGATGCTTTAGTATTAACACATTAGCATTTCGGTCGTTCAAAGCGAAGGTGCACTAACTTATTGAGGCCTACATATCACAGACTGCTTTTATGATTTCCTGAAATTAGTATGGTGCATGCGTTTGAAGTGGGCCGTGAAGACGAAAAAAATTGCAATCGCAATCGACGACAGTTATGTCCCTTTTTTCTTATAGGTACTAACAAACATTTAAATGCCTAAATGGTAGCCAGCCAGTAGGCACCAAGTGTAAATATAAATCTAGAATCAAGATTACAGTAGAGAGATCAATGAATCTTTTTCCTTGATAATGCAAGAGATTGAGGAAAATATTAATTTTTCAATATCTTGAGATATTACCACCAGAATATGTTTGTTGTGTGTACCTATTTGTTTGTTGTGAGTACTTGTGAGTAATATATTTCTTCCGTGATAGACATGTGATAGACCTTTTCTTTTTTTTTTGGTGGGTGGAAAATCATCGAAACCCCCCCCCCCCCCCTCCGCTCTTGGGCAGAGCGAAGGGGAGTGTCAGACTTCTACTGACTAAAAACCAAACCCATGTTCCTTCTTCGCCCTTGTGTCGGAGCCGCGTTATCCTTTCGATAATCCACAGCCCCGACGGGTTCCGTGATAAACCTCTGATACAGTTTCGGAGTTGAATGTTATATAATAATGGTCGAAACTCTTAATTAATAATAACGACTGTTAAATTACTAAATAAAAATACAAAACATTTTAATTCAATGTCTGATAAAAGATTACTTATACTTACACTTAGGTAATTCAAAAGAACACCACAAGGAACTATTCTAAGCCTCCTTTTTTTGCAAATAAAAATTTTAAGAATGTATTATAATCCTGTATGTATAATAACATCTATAATCTAAAGTTAAAGCCGATAAATGTTATCGTGTCGCGTGATCTATATAAGTGTTTGATCAATAAGTCTGTCACTCGAAGCAGGTAAATCGATTAAATCCGCTATTATGTCTATAGCTGTCATACGTAAACGAATAATTTCCTTATTCTAACTCAAAATAAAACAAGGAAATAAGGGCCCGGTTATTTTTATCAGTACCTAGATAAGAATGTATATAGTATTAGTTTTGTAACACAACATAATAGTTGTTGATTTCCGGAAAAAGTCTTTGAACTATGGAAATTTTTGGTAGTTTATTTAATAACTTTATCTATGTAGGATATTTTGGAGACCTTTGTTTTTGTTAAAACTGTCTATAGGAAGCGGTAACCGTTGTGTGCACGTACACATAGAATTATTTAACTATAACTAGAAAAATAATGGCCATGAATTCAAGTATGAACGCTAAATTAAAAATACATGAAGCTGCTGAAATTGTTAAAGGTAACAGAGAGGTTACGTAACTCATTATGTTTAGAGTAAAATATAACAAACGTGTCATATATTATTTACATTGACATCACACATGCATGTATTTCGCCTTATCCAACGAGATAAATAGAAGGTAAATATTCGTAAGGATGATGACGAGTCATCGGTGAAACATTTACAAAAATGTCGATTTGCGATTCATGATGTCTGTATCATTTATTATCAGGAGGTTGTTCAAAGAATCATCCTTGAATGTGAGCAATGTAGCAGAATGCCTAATGAATCACAATCTGATCACAATGCTGCATCAAATTTATTACTTTGAGAAGAATCTTTGTACAGATATCCCTAAAATATTTGAACGGTAAATCAAGGGCCATTTAAGTCCCGTTAAAACTGCTCATATCATCATCATCTGTCTAGCCTTTTCCCAACTAAGTTTGGGTTCGCTTCGAATTAAGACTAGTAGGTAGTCGTAACGTACCCATATCCATAGCCCAAACATACAGCAAACAAACCCGGATGCAATTGAATACCAATATTTTTCACGAAGCGACTGCATATCTGACCTACAGAACTCAGTTAAATAATGAGTTAAAACGACTATTTCGTTAAATGATTCGGTAATTGTAAGATCAACAATAGCTGTATTTTCATACACTTTTATTTCACGTGTATAACCATTTTCAACTTGATAAAATATAAAAGTGTCAAAATTTAATAGAATCAAATCAGCTTGTTTGAATTTATCATTTGTATTATTTGCTTTTATATTCAAATAAATTCATGATTTCTCAATATTATGTGTTGATAATTCTAATCATTAAAAAATGTGCTAACTTCTTTGTTATATAAGTTTCGGTGCTAATTATATTGTATCTGTAAGAAGAGAAAGAAAGAAGAAAGAAAAAGTATTTATTGATTTCACAACAGGACATGAACGCATTGGCAAAAATCTGTAGATCCTTCTATGATTTCTTCACACAATAGACTTATGCCGCCTTATTACAAAACGTAGTTAAACCTGGTTTAAATTAGACTTGGTTTATCTCGCATGACGTCTCACTTCAATAATATTCAAAAGAAAGTAACAGCATGCGAGATAAACCAAGTCTAAGTTAAACCAGGTTTAACTACCTTTTGTAATGAGGCGGCTTGTGTTTAGTTTGAAACTAGCCCTATGAAAAAACCGGTTTCCGCGGGATTTTTCCGAAAACTGCAACTAAGGAACAACGTCTTCCTACACCACGTATTGCAAATTGCAAAACATGGTGCATTATTACTATTCTATTTAAAACACGTACTTTCCTTACGTCTTTTTTTTTTAAATGGTCCAATTTCTTTGACTTTTCCTCTAGTAGACTTCTAGTTTATTCTAGTTTTCGTCATCGCCTTTGCTGACGCAAAAGGAAATCTGCAAATCTTACCAGATCAGCCTTAATCCAACGACGTCATCGTGACGTGTCTTTAAATTAAATCTCTAATGCTCGAGAAAAATCTGTATACCTAACCAAAGTAACAGTGAGCAGACCTCCTACTACCAGGTATATCAATACCGCATTATATGACGTTAAATATATCCCAAGAAAAATAAGGTTTCCGTTTAGGTGCTTACTCTTTTTCTTCCTCTCGTTTTACGAACAGAATAACCACATTGACCATTAGATTTGCCCAAATCATTGCGGATTAGTGAACATTGCGGTTAAATTTTTCATTCGCAGTAAATAAATTGTCGATTTGCAATATATCTTGTACATTTCATCGAATAATACACACACACACACTTGTAAACTCTATATCTCCAATGAAATTGGGCACTTTCCGTTGAACGCCGTTATGGAAATTTGGTCAGGAAAATACTTTTGTAATGCTTCCAGGATTTTTTATTAAATTAAACATATCTCGTCTGTCGCGTATGTCTGTCTGTCTGTTCGCAATAAACTCAAAAACTACTACACCGATTTTCATGCTGTTTTCACCAGTGGTTAGAGTGGTTTAAGGGAAGGTTTTTTAGTACCTACCTATGTAATTTGACCGACATCCACGCGGGAAAAGCCGCGGGCATCAGTTTTGTTTAATAAATTTAACTAACTAGGTACTGGTTTTCAAGTTCAGTATTTCTTCAGTCTTTCATTTAGGAAATAGTAGGCAATTGAAATGTTGCACCATATTTTTTAAGAAGCACTAACTCATCTCTCCTGTAGGGCAGCTTGAACTTGTAAAGACTTAACCGCAAACAAATGACTCTAGGCAAAGATCGAGCCTAGCCTCCGTCTTCATACTAAATGACGTCTATAGAACAATAATAATTTCTTCCCGTTGACCATCTTGCGTAGGTAAACAATTATTACATAACTCTACTACTTGACGTAGATCAAGGGAATTCAGTGACGAGTAGTCAATTATGAGTGTACTGGAGCATTCGGTATTTATCTCTTTGGTATTTAATTACTCCGTGTCTTTATATTTTTTTTTTGTTTGTCCCATCAAATGCAACCTAGCATGAAATGTACCTGTTATAGTCCAATTAAAACTTTATTAATTATTAGATGAAAACGAAGCCTTACAGAGCCTTCAGGGATGTTAACAAAAAAAATCTAATTAGTCCGTCAGATAGATTTCCAAAAAATATTGGACACGTATTTTTTCTTTTTTCACGTAAACAAACAATGAGGACGATACAGTACTTTGAAAACTCGTGTGACGTCATATTGTAAGACATTAGTATGACATTTCTTAGCGAGCAGTGACGTCACAACCTCCCCACTCAAATCTTTGACGCGTTTTATTTTCGTACATTTTTATTGATTTGATAAAACAAAAAATACGTATCCAATATTTTTCGATAATCTAACAGACGGACTAATTAGAATCATATTTTTTTAGTTAGTAAACATCCCTATTTGTAATATTCACTTATTTGTTTAAAATAGAATTTCAGTCAGAAAGCGGCTGAACGTAGGTACATTCTAATTCTTGGTTACTTTCTATGGATGATATATCTATTTGACTGTCACGAAAGTTTAACTCATAATGGTAAAGGTTTGGAAACCGAGATCGTTGTGACGGCATGCGAGATAAACCAAGCGTAAGTTAAACCAGGTTTAACTATTTTTATTATTAAGGCGGTAAAGGGAGGGTTTTTCAATTAACATGTAAATGTAAACGAATGTTATTAATAATATTTAACCCAAAGCTAACTAATAAGGGATTTTCATTATTAGCAACATCATGTCATCCATTGTCAATGCTTACGGTGGTTATTATAATCATGGTGTTTCCCAAACGAATAGGAGATAAGAAGACCCCTTGGGGCCGTTCAAGTATTACGTAAGCACTATAGGGGGGCGGGGGGGTCTTTGCTTTGCTTATTTTTGATGACATGGGGGGTGGGGGGGTCTAGATCATGTTTACGTCAGTAGTAGTTGGTTACTTTTTACACATATGGCAACCCACACATTGTCTATGCTTGAAAACGAAACGCATTGTCGGGGATTATGTCAATAATATTGGTTTTAAATTAATGATTATGTACGTTAATGTCCTCTCTCCTATCACCTATGCGTATTTTCTTATATTTAATAAAAAAAAAACAATAAGTACATTAAAAGAAAAATACATAGACCAATGTTTACGTAAGCATGGGGGGAGGGGTGAGAGCTTTGATTACTTTTGCTGACAAGGGGGATGGGGGGGTAAATAATTGCAGTAAATCTGCTTACGTAATACTTGAACGGCCCCCTTGGACTGTACTGAAAATTCGACCCCGCCCCGTTACCTCTTCTTGGTGAATTGTAAGATCTTAATTTTGCTTACGCAAACCTGAAATTGGGTAACAAGTTAACAGTATGTTTTTTTAATAATTATTATTATAATTATAATTATTATTATAATTATTATATTCAGAAACCGACAAATCGTTTATTCCATCGACAATCGTATAGACAGACTGTGTTTTTGCGATTTCAGTTTTGTTCCCATAAAAGTAAAGTTTGTATTGCTTGCATTTTCTCTACGTAATTCCGACTCAACTACATCTCAGTCAAAACTGCCTAGAATCGTGATTTACTCCATATCTTGCTTGACACAGGCCGGTTTTTCCTCAACCTAAGATAAACATGGAAATTTTATTCTTAACATTTTTATTCATAAACGCTTGCTCTAATAGCGTTGGAAAAAAAACTGGCCAAGCGCGAGTCGGACTCGCACATTAAGGGTTCCGTACCAAAACGACAAAAAATCGCGTTTGTTGTATGAGAGCCCTCCTTAAATATTTATTCTATTTTGTTTTTAGTATTTCTTGTTACAACGACAACAGAAATACATAAGTTGTATCACGGTTCTTGAGATACAGACGGACGGACGGACAGACATACGGACGGACAGTGAAGTCTTAGTAATAGGGTCCCGTTTTTACCCTTTGAATACGGAAGAACTCTAAAAACGCTGGACTTTGCAACGGAAGCTGTGTGTGAAAAATTCCATCTAGACATTATGAGAAATTGTCTGAAATGAGTCAGTCAGTTATTGTCTATAGACGGTGGAACTTTTGAGCCAAACTTTTCCGCCGTACTAGGAAGTGGGCTATTTCCGACTGTTTCTTATAAGTGCTCGAAATTATACAGGTGTATTACACGATACTATAATTCCAGGTAAGGCGAATGGAGTTCTGCCCTTGATATTACAACGTCTGCGTTTTGTGTTCGTGTTATCGGTGAATGCATTTCCGTTTGCGTGAAAAGCTCATAGATTAATTAGTTTGTAGTTGGTAGAGCTGTAAATTGAATGGAACTATGGAGAATATACGGTATGTTATGTTAAACGAGGGACATCTTGAAGGAGGGTATTCAGTATTCAATTCTCGATAGGTATATAAAAAGGTGAAATTATTAAATCTAACCAAACAGACAGATGTGTTTGTTGCTGGGCCGCTGCTTCGCTGGGGAGTTTGTTGCGCCACTTCTTATTCCGAGCTAAAACGCTAGGAAATGTTGAAGGGTGGGCGTTTTGGAGGACTGTCTCTGAATTTTTCGCTGCTGCGGCTGGGCTGCGGGTTGTTCAAAAGAGATAACGCGGCCCCGGACACAAAGGGCTAAGAAGGAGCATGGGTGGTTTTTATTCAGTAGAAGTCTGACGTGCCCTTTCGCTCCGCCCAGAGCGCGAGTCATTTGATGATTTCCTACGCTTCAAAAAACAAAAGGGTGCTATATAATAATAATATATCTTTATTTCAGACCAAGGTCCATAAAAGAAAAATGTTACATTATATGCTATAACTTACGTTATAATTATGTAAATACTAAGGAGATACCTCGTAAACCGTAACTTAGAGTGACCTGTAAGTTTTTCGTAGAATTCTATAAATACATCAAATAACTTACAAATGACTCGAAGCCTTTCTACAGGTACCACAATAGTATTCTGAGAAACACTACTCGTACAGGCGCCACTGAGGTACGCTGTCAAATGACTCACGTTTAGTTTACCTTGAGAGCTCAATTATAGCTTACACTTTGTACTGATAGTGTCCATCATTACATGAACCTTAGTATACAGAAGAAGAGGGCAATCACGAGGTCAGGTAACGCTGGGCGTAACTGTACTAAGTTTAGGTAAAGGAGAAGACCGTGATGATGAGTGGTTACGGCTTACGATTGTCGATTTGAACTTGTGTAATTTATTAAATCACAGTGAAGGAAAACATCGTGAGGAAACCGACGTCTTAGAACCAAAAAATTCGAAGACATGTGACAAAATGTGACATCCACCAACCAGCTGAACCAGCTCTGGACCCGCGTGGTGCTTAAAAAGCCCATCCCTCTCCTAGAGGAGGAGGAGTCCCTGCAGTGGGCATATTATAGGCTTTTGATGATTAAATCACCATTGCTTTGAAAAACGGACAGAACACCATCGGCATCGTGAGGAAAACGGCATGTCATAGAACGAAAACTTTTTCCAAGATACAGGTTTTTTACCTAGTTTGGAAGTCAGGCGTCCGTATAGTTTATTGCAGCCTTTTTTTGTATAGAATCTCCGATAATGAAATAGTATTAGGCTATATTTTAATTGAGACCAATAAACGATTATTATTATTATAGTTACATAAATTACATTGACAAAACACTGAAAAAAAAAAAAAACTTCGAGGACATTTATAACCAACCATCCTGCAACCAATTGGTGAATTACACAGCCCACTTACTCGTATATAGGTGACCAGTATCCAAGCAGTAGGAATATTATAGGATTTATAGGCTGATTATGCTAATCCTATAAAGGCGGTTAAGGACCTCAAATGAAACAGTGGATCCGAGTGGTGGATTAGGTCCAACTCCTTGTAAAGAAAAGAGGCCAGTAAAACATAAGAGACTGTCATTGAGTTGAGGTATACTTAATGGAAGAAGACTGCTTTATGCTTTAAGGCTTGTGGCAAAGTGCAGGAGAAGCCATAATGTGCAACAAAAACAAATAAGTTGCATGTGTTGCCAACAAGTGGCTTAGTTTAAAACAAGAATAATCATGAATTTGCTTATAAGATCAACTAAAGAGCTTTTCCTATCCAACCTTTATTAAACTGTTAGCTAACGCAACAAAAGTCCCTGTTACCGGTATCTAGGAAAATTAACAATAACTAAAACCTGCCGTACAGGCAGGACATCTGTCTAGACGTGGAGATGGCCGATGGAGCAAGGCTTTGACCGAGTGGTGGCCAAGGTTAGGCCAAAGAAACCAGGGGCCGTCCTAAATTTCGCTGGGTTGACGATATCGTCAAAGTCGCCGGAAACACGTGGATAAGGTACGCACAGAACCGGGAAGTGTGGCGGAAAAAAGGGGAGGCCTATACTCAACAGTGGGTGATTCCGGGCTGATATGATGATGATGAAAACCTGCCGTATAATTGTGTTATCTATCTATCACACTTATCAGCAAAAACAGGTCCGGGGTAGATGTATGCATGTCAATTCAATATAAATTTTGTGGAAATGAACATCGCTTTGAAAGTAAGCTCCCAAGGAGACTATCTGTAAGGTACGTTACGCTACGTTATAGCGTTAGCGTACGTAGATTACCATTAGTAAAAGAATTTTTCGAATTGTATCAATAGTTCCGAAAATTAGGTGCTTTACAAACATACCTGTTATTAATATTTTAGTATTGTTATTCTAGTATCAAAAAAAAAATGGTATAACTAAACAGACCGCTATTTATCTGACGTCACGTCATGTTTGACGTGCTCACATTATTGATTGCTGACGTGGTGGTAAAAAGGTGCTAATTAAATATATGTATCGAGTCGCACGCGCACAGATTTTATCATTCCCTGCGGTTACATTTTATGGGCCTACTACACGCACGCACTTCCCCACAGTTTTGCCTGCGGGATTACACGGTGCACACAGTACATTGCGCGTGTGGTTTGTAATGGTAATACAGTTTTACCAACCATACGCGCGATGTACTGTGAAGTGTGAACGAAAACTGTGGGGAAGTGCGTGCGTGTAGTAGGCCCATTAGTTTTCCTTTTTTCTTGGGTTGGGTAAATCAAGAGCAAGCACGTCATATATTTACGTAGGCAGCTGGAAAAAGGTACGTGTGTTTATCGCGTCGCACGCGCATCTATTTTATCAATTTGTGGGGTTAACCAGTTCCCCTTTATAGTTTTCCTTCTTTCCCTTTTACAATATTACTAATTATGGCATCATATTTTGTGTTTCCTGGATTGATTCATATTATTATATACTGTTATAATAAAAAAAGGGTGTGTTGAATGAAGTAGGTAAATATCTTAGTAAAGCTCAGTTTTTCCGACTTTTTATAGTAAGTTTAATTTAGTTGTAATTTTCCTTAATATTGTATAGGATTAGCTTGTTGAAATTTGTAGTTTAATGTTTTGATTTTATTTTAATTATTTTTAATCCTGCCTAATTTCGAATTGAATCTTTAGAATAATAATAAAAAATAAAAAAAATATTTAAATTAAAATTTAAATTTTTTCTAATGAATGTTACTAAAAGAATGGAACGCTTTCTATGTTTGTTTAAATTTCTTGTTTGCTTAGTATATGTTTTTATGTTAAATAATTTTTGCATGCCGTAAGGCAAAATGTATCGGGACACTTACCAAAATACCATCATATCTGTATACCTACATTATTGGCAAATAAATGATTCTATTCTATTCTATTCTATTCTGTAGGAAAATTTAGTTATAGTATCCTGGTAATGATTCATGATTTAGTTTTTTTAACCGACTTCTAAAAAAAGAAGGAGGTTCTCAATTCGGATGTTTATATTTTTTTATTATTTTTTTTATGTTTGTTCGGGCATAACTCCGTCACTTGCTAACCGATTTGAAAAATTATTTTTTTGTTGGAAAGGGTATACTTTCCAAATGGTCTCATAATTTTTTTATCGAAATCGGACAAGCGGTTTTTGAAAAACCAACAAAACTAAAAAAAACCTACATTGTTCACACTATGACCCATGAACATGATTGTGAACTTACTTAAGAACCACTAAAAAGTGATAAATAAAATTAAAAAAAAAAACAAAAAACCGACTTCAAAAAAAAAAACACAGAAAAGTGAAAAATAAACTTTAGAAAAACAAAATTTATATTGAATTGACATGCATACATCTACCCCGGACCTGTTTTTGCGGATAAGTGTAATAGATAGATAACACAATTATACGGCAGGTTTTCATCATCATCATATCAGCCCGGAATCACCCACTGTTGAGTAATAGGCCTCCCCTTTTTTCCGCCACACTTCCCGGTTCTGTGCGTACCTTATCCACGTGTTTCCGGCGACTTTGACGATATCGTCAACCCAGCGAAATTTAGGACGGCCCCTGGTTTCTTTGGCCTAACCTTGGCCACCACTCGGTCAAAGCCTTGCTCCATCGGCCATCTCCACGTCTAGCCAGATGTCCTGCCTGTACGGCAGGTTTTAGTTATTGTTAATTTTCCTAGATACCGGTAACAGGGACTTTTGTTGCGTTAGTTAACAGTTTCTATCTTATAAGCAAATTCATGATTGTTCTTGTTTTAAACTAAGCCACTTGTTGGCAATGTTCATTTTTCACTTTTTTCTGTTTTTTTTTTTTAGTCGGTTTTTCTTTTGTAAAATGACTGCAACTCTTTTCATCGCAATATTTAGATCGATTTGTACTTATTAGAAGATCTCCGCTGCATATGTACTAAATAAAATATCTTAGTAACAAATAATAAATAGTCCTCCTGACCGTTTTTTGGTCACGGCGGCCAATCTCAACTGAGATTAGCCATCGGCGCGGGAGATATTATAGTGCACAAGTGTGTGCGCAGGCACAGGTGCACTCTCTGTTCCTTTTTCTCTCATAGTCCGATGGGACGGCAATCCAACACGACCGGAGAGAGATCAGGCGCAGGACCAACGGCTTAACGTGCTTTCCGAGGCACGGGGGTATTTTACCGCCAACTTCCAAACTCCGGGCTACTACTGGGAAATTTCTAATGAAAAACCCAATAGCACTTTTTGTCCCGACCCGGGAATCGAACCCTTGCGACCACTAGACCAACGAGGCCAAAACGAAATAGTAGGTACCCTATTCATATTTCTGCGGGGACCCGCTGGATGCGAGAGGCACGGGACCGGTCAATCTGGCGGTTACTAGGAGAGGCCAATGTCCAGCAGTGGTCATCTTTTAGCTGAAATGACGATGACTGATGATGATGATTCGTTTTTAAATCTCATAGTAGATAAGTACAACTGGATTGTGGAATCTGATAGGCATTCGCTCCGTGCAAGATACTGGTATTCAGCTGCATCCGGTTATACTGGAAGCCGATCCCAATCTAGTTGGGAAGATGCCAGGCTGATGATGATGAGTAGATACCTAGCAAATTAGTACTCACAAGAAATATTTCTTGGGCCATATTGTATCGGCTTTGTAGGAACAAAACCATAAAGAAGATCAGATATTCTATCATTATTTGTGGTGTTATCAGCTCCGGGGACCTTTCACTTTATTTCTAGTCCTCCTAACATCTTCAGGTCATCGATCCATCTGGTTTGAGGGGTGCCCCAGAAACCACGAGAACTTTTCCTTAAAACCCATCTTAGTCATAACGAAATTAGAAACATTGCGCCACAATATTGCAACCGGGTAGGAACAGAACTCATCTCGATTATGTATATACTCGGTAACTGGCAACCCCAAAATAAGTTTAACTTAAAAAAGAACAAAGAAATTTTGCCGAAATGTTGCCAGTTTCTGCAAAAAATAATATGTTTTAAAGGAGTCGATTCGCACGTTTTGTGCGAGTTAAATTCGTGCGAATCGTCCAATAAGCCGTTTCTGCGTCATTGGCAGGAAACTCATTATAGTTTAAAGGTATAATTTTAAATGATGACCTTCCTCTTTGATTTTTTGTGAGAAATGATTCAGTGATTGTTTCCTGACTGATTTGAGAGCTATTTCTTGTTGAAAACTGTATGTTTGTACAATTGGAGCTGGGTACTATTAGGTATGCTTTGACCAAAAGGTTTGACTGGTCGACGCTATATAAAACTACAATTATGTTTCTTGCACATCACAGAAACTGATAGACGCTACTGAAAGAACCAAATTCGTTGCTAAATTTTAGGCGGACTCAATTTAAATTGTCATCGACACGCTGAGATGATCAATATTTCAAGAGACGCAAAGTGATCCAATCATCTGATATATCCCCCAAATATCAGCGCACTCCATATTTTCCAGATGCAGCTGAATACCAAATATTTTACACGGAGTGATTGTCTATCTGACCTCCATAATCTATTTGCATACGTGGTAACACGATACCCCTTTAAGGACGCTGTTACATTTTCGATCAACTCATGTTTAGGTAACTAAAGTCGCTCAAAGCAAGGTCTCACAATAGCGCTCGGTTTTATACATCCTATAAATGATCTTGATCTTTGATATTATTTTTTAATTGTATTGAAATAGAATTTGGTAGATTACTTGGAACTTTGAAAACGCATTTGGTAATTGTTAATTATTAGTATCGTCGTCATGATAAGTAGGTTAGTATTTTCAACCGAGTCGAAAAAAAAGAAGGTGCTGTATTTGTATGTATCCGCGATTTTCCCAAAAGCTACTGATCCGATATCAATCGGATTTTCGTTGACAAATGCATATTGTGTTTTTAAGGAAGGTTTTACTGTAAAATATGAATATAATATAATAATAATAATAAGTTTATTTATTTCTCTCACAATGGTTTTGTAGCACGTTTTGAACACTATAATATTCACATTGTGAGAGCTGGTGCCTGAAGTAGGTTTCAAAAAAACCTGTATTACAGGTCACCAGGATTGGAGATCTTCCGAAGTAGAAGATGGAACTCTTCAATAATATAGACAGCAAATGACTCACGATAGCTGTGATCGTATGTTTATGTAGTGTTTTCGCCATTTCATAATATAATATCACGCTTGTTCGGGTTTAAGGGGCAAACAGATGTACACCCAATATGGGGTACCTACCAACCAAACTTAATGAAAAAGAACAACCGTTACCGTACCGACAGCGACTTCCGAAAAGAAAAAAAACCCGACTGAAAAAACTGAAAAGTAAAAAAACAAGCACATTTTAAATTAAACAAAACTTGGAAGCAGGCGGGGTTCATTCTATTTTCTTTCATTTCATAATTTAAAATTCAAATGAACCCCGCCTGCTTCCAACTTTTGTTTAATTTAAAATGTGCTTGTTTTTTTACTTTTCAGTTTTTTCAGTCGGGTTTTTTAGTTTTTTAACTACTTTTTTTATTTCCAACTTTTTAGTTATTTTGTGTTTGTTCTTTCGTTGGTCGCGTAAAATTCTTCGCAGATGATTTAACTTTTATGTTTGTTTATAGGATTTTTCACTTTGAATTTCTTTTAAACATATAAGTGTTTTATATTTTTGTAATCTCCGTTTAAAACCCTTTATTTTGATACCCTACTCGATGGTATTGGAAAAAAATTTTTTTTTGAACTCCGCGATTTTGCCCCCATAATCGCCATTTTTTTTTTGTTTTTTAATTTTAATGTAGCCTATAACACTCGCGCCATCAAGACCAATCTAACGACGTATATTTCATTCAAATCCCTTCATCCGTTTTGGAGTTATGAGGGAACAAAGAAACGGACATACATACATACATACTTACATACATACACGTCAAACACATAACCCTCCTTTTGGGCTTCGCCGCAGTCGGGTAAAAATACGCTACCTACGTGAAATAACCATGTGAAATAAGTAGGTACTTACTTAAAATGAAATAGGAATTTCAATTCCAAACCTCTCCGTCGAAAGCTTGACCTGACCCATCCATTTCCAAACCTCACCGCCGACAGCTTGACCTTACCCATCCATATCCAAACCTCACCGCCGACAGCTTGACCTGACCCATCTATTTTAAAACCTCACCGCCGACAGCTTGACCTTACCCATCCATTTCAAAACCTCATCGCCGACAGCTTGACCTTACCCATCCATTTCCAAACCTCACCGCCGACAGCTTGACCTGACCCATCCATTTCCAAACCTCACCGCCGACAGCTTGACCTTACCCATCCATTTCCAAACCTCACCGCCGACAGCTTGACCTTTCCCATCCACTTCCGAACCTCACCGTCGACAGCTTGACCTGACCCATCCATTTCCAAACCTCATCGCCGACAGCTTGACCTTACCCATCCATTTCCAAACCTCACCGCCGACAGCTTGACCTGACCCATCCATTTCCAAACCTCACCTCCGACAGCTTGACCTTACCCATCCATTTCCAAACCTCACCGCCGACAGCTTGACCTTTCCCATCCACTTCCGAACCTCACCGTCGACAGCTTGACCTGACCCATCCATTTCCTAACCTCACCGCCGACAGCTTGACCTTACCCATTCATTTCCAAACCTCACCGCCGACAGCTTGACCTTTCCCATCCACTTCCAAACCTCACCGTCAACAGCTTGACCTGACCCATCCATTTCCATACCTCACCGCCGACAGCTTGACCTTACCCATCCATTTCCATACCTCACCCCCGACAGCTTGATCTTACCCATCCACTTCCAAACCTCACCGTCGACAGCTTGACCTGACCCATCCATTTCTGAACCTTGTCAACAAACTGCTTAACCCCACCCATCCAAATCCCGGTCGTACCCAACATAATTTCTAAATCACATTCTAACAATAAAAGTATGAAACTCGTACTTACTTTTATCTCAGTCCTAAAAAGTATCAACTCCTTCCGGTCGTCGTCGGTTGCCGTGGTAACCGTACACTAAAATCTTTTTCTATCACGTTTATCGTACGTATTTTTTGCGAGAGAGCGATACACCCGTCCTTCCACTAGCGCTGCTGAGCGCGGAATGATGAACCGGGAGCGAAAAATGTATGAAGAAATTGGCAAATGTTTTTATTATAGCTAATAATTGAATAAAAAAATTTATATAAACAAAAAAAATATATCTCAACATCTAAAGGACTATATGTACCGCAATTTATAATAATTTTGGAGATATAATATGCTGTAAATTTACCTATAATGGTACCTATTCGGACCCTACTTTTTTACATTTTCTGCGATTATTGTGATGGGAAAAACGTATTTGTGCGATTTTTTTGTATGACGTTATACAATTTTTCTGATGCCAATCTGGAGAAGAATAAATTATCTTTAAATTAAGACCATGATATCTTCACATTTGTGATTGCTTATACGTTAAAATGGTACCTGAAAACCACTGTTATTTGTAGAAAAATGTTTTAGCGTCCTTAAGACAGAAAGGAAAATCAAAGTACTGAAAGCGAACTAGTGTCTTATCTAGCAAAGATCTTGAACCACTTAGTTCAGCCAGAATTGTCTAAAATTAAATATTTACACGAAATTTAGATGCAATCGACTGACTCATATACCTGGTACCTACCAGGTGAATATTCTACTGAAATGCCTTTGAACTAACTAATAAACCGCTAGGTAAATAGAATTCACTTCACTACTAGGAATGCATCCATTGAACACTATAGATTTACGATATTTAGATCCAATACTTTGATTGATTGCAACAGGCATTCAAAAAAATATTATATTATATTATTATTATTATTCATATCCATAAAAATACAATTGACAGTCTAATTAAAAAGTCTTTAATCAAAGGTATACGTGCGTACAGTCACATCAGATACAGTCGCATGCACAAGTCACTTACGTTGCGTAATTATTATTCTAATTAACGTTGATGGATCTATTTAAATAAGTTCGAGGAAACACTTTTATGGGTACGTGTACTTTACACCTCCTTCTATAATTGGGTATAGACTGATGATATGCGGTCATATTGTCATATATCACACCTACTCTTGTTTATAAACATTCACATTAAGACCTTTGGGTATAAATGTTTTCTTTGATAGAAGAGGAATGCGAAAGAAACCATGAACGTAGTGTCTTAGATATAACATGGACTGAAAGGGATGACGATTAATTAAAAATTGTTTATAACTATATCATGAAGACGAAGACCCAAATTCTAAACGTTTGCACAAAGTCACCAGATTAAAATATGGTAATAATATGGTCAGGCCGCATCTGCCGCAAGTCGCATAAAAATTTGGCTAATGTGGCTTATGATTGGGTTCCGAACAACAGAACCAGGCGACGCGGTAGGCCCAGAAAGAGATAGAGTGACGAGCTGGACTCTTATCAAAAGGATTGGGCCTATATAGTCAAAGACAGAGATAAATGGAAAGAGGGAAGGGAGACCTTTGCCCTGTAGGTATATACCGAAACAAATTTGGAAGGCCAGGACAAATTTTTCAATATCATGAATTACTCGATGCATAAATTTTTCATCAATGGAGAGTTACAGCAGACAGCATAATTCGATTGGAAAAGATACCCAAAGAGATAATGATGAAGGCAATCTGGGTTCTGAAGGTGGTCGCTACATGAGAAAGGTAGACACTGATAGACTAGATACTGATTTGATTGGCATATTCAACGCAGATAATATATATTCATTATACACTCCTTTGCAAAAAAAACGGGCACCTTAGGAGATTTACGTTCTAAGGTCGATTTGAGTTAATTCAATGAAATTTAATTGTTTGACGTAGTCTGTATACTTATAATCGTGTAAATTAATACGCGTGAAGTGAACTGTGGCAATTAAAAAAAAAAATCTATGAATTCTTTAAAACCGATGTACACGGCCAAACAATAAGAAGTGGTCGGCAATAAAGACAAGAAGATTTTTTTACTTTGTTTAATTAAATAAAGTTACAAATGTAATAACCTAATAACGAGTGTGACCTCCTCTTGCCAAAATCACAGCTTGAATCCTTCTGGGCATGCTTTCCACGATGTTTTTAATGACGTTTTGAGGAATACGTTCCCACTCTTCTGCAATGACTCTTTTTAGCTCCCTGATGTTTTGTGGAGCATGTTGCACTGATCTTACCCGTCTCTTTAGAACATCCCAGACATGCTCAATTGGATTGAGGTCAGGACTTCGAGCTGGCCAATCTAAACGACGGATCCCAACTTCTTGCATGTATGCTTCCACGTCGCCAGAACGGTGCGGGCGAGCATTGTCGTCCATAAAAATGGAATCTTCCCCAAGTGCAGTCAATGCGGGTTGTGCATATGGAATTAGGACTTCCATTATGTACCGGTGTGCATTTAATGTTCCATTTTCTATGAGAACTAACTCCGTACGCCCCGTCGAATTAATTGCTGCCCAAAACATAACGGAGCCTCTGCCATAACGAGTGATTTCTTCGAAACACACTTCCGCATAGCGTTCCCGTGGTCTTCGTAGCACTCGCCGGCGTCGGTCCTCTCCACACAAAGAGATTCTAGCTTCATCAGAAAACAATACTTTATTCCAGTCCTCCAGAGTCCATGAAGCACAGTTTCGAGCAAACTGAAGTCGAGCAACACGGTGCTCACGGAGTAATTTAGGTCCCCAAGCCGGGCGGTAACTCCTGATATTGGCAGCCAAAAGCCTCCTCCTGACGGTCCACAAGCTAACTTCTACTCCTCTTACTTCTTCAGGTCCACACTTGACGCCTTACGATTCCGCAAGGCCTGACTCACCAAAAAGCGGTCATCTCTTGGTTCTGTGCGTCGTTTTCTTCCCGAACCGGGTCTTCTTTTGACCGAACCGGTCTCTTGATACCGTTGCCAAGTCCTCTGGACAGTTGAACGACTCACATTTAGCCGCTGAGACACGTAAGTTTGCGAACAACCTTCTTCAAGTAGGGCTATAATTTTACCGGCCCTTATCGCTTTATCACTCATGTCAAAAAGTGGTATTTAATGTAAAAAGAAAGATAAAATTGTTTAATTTGCAGAAAATATCCAAAAAGTTTTAAAATTTTAGTAATCAGTAATAAAATCGTTTCAGCAATTCGCGCCATTAGTAAAGCAATTTTACAATAATCTACAATAATCATTATTTTCCTTTTGTTAATTTCAAAATTTAAATTTGGAACGTACAGAATCATGCCAGGATTCTTCAAATAACATGCCAATACATCGTCAAATTAATAAAACCTCTTACTTGTCCTTCTTCATTGAAGTAGAGAAAAAAATATGAAGTGCCCGTTTTTTTTGCAAAAGAGTTTATATGGTCCCATTACAATAGTTGGACAAAATTTCAGAAATCATTCAGACCACCAAAATAAGGACGATGGTATAAAATAATAAGAAAAACGCATTTAAGTACCTACTCCTAAAGGATGAGTATGTTCTAGAGTGCCAGCAATTAATTACTTTAAGTAAAAAAAATCACTTTATTTGATATTTTTTTTGTTTAGAAATCTTTGGTTAGACCTACTGAACGCTGTGTTAAAATTTGTCCACCTATTTCATTGGAACCTTTTATATGGTGGAAAGACATCGACACTAAAAAGCGGTTACCACGTATTCAGTTCAGCATTACGGTAGACATAAAAAAAAAATTGCTGACGCACCATTAACATATAAAATTGCCCATTTCCCATGAGGATATACACTGCAGTTAGAATTATATACACAATTGAATTGCGTATAACTTCTAATAATAATACATACATGTAAATATGGTAAAATTTTTCACATTGACGTCACTATGTTTTCGTAAGCCGAAAGGTGGCGGCAAATGATCAGAATCATAAATGACTGCTGCTGCTATTATTTCAGGGATTAAAACGGTATTTAATTTATTTCACATGTTTTATACAAATATTTATTTAGAGACAAAAGAAATAATTAATGTCCGCTGTTCCGTTTGTGCGAGAAGAAAACCATCCTTAACTAACTATTTGATGTGTTGTTTCAATGCAATTTCATGTCTTCAATCGATAAAGAGAACCCTAATCAAATTGGGCCATTGCGGTTACTAAGCAAGCCAATTATTAAAAGAAAGCCTACATGAACAGCTGAAAGTCTGACAACCAGACGTACCTTAGGGGTATCGTAATACCCAGTACTAAGTGGGTTATTGTGAAGGTTAGATAAGCAGTCACTCCTCGTAAAAAAGCTGGTATTCAGCTGCATTCGGCTAGACTGGAAGCCGACCCCAACATAGTTGGGGATATGCTAGGCAGATGATGCTGATAAGCTTCCATGGGCAGTTATAAAACGCATGGGCAGTTATAAAACGCATGGGCAGTTATAAAACGTCAAGAAAGCTGGTGCATAGTTCGGGTTGATTGTTTCCCATGGAAAAGAACCATAACTCGCAAAATGTCACGAAAATCGAACCTCTCCTAACAGTCAGACAAACATTTTCAGTCCTATATAGAGAACACTATACCGCAGAATACACGTGGTTCTATGCAAACACTCGTAGCCCCACGTGTCTCATTCGTGATGTTTCGCAGGTATATAGGTAAGCGGCGGCGCGGGCGCAGCTAAATTACTCACGTCTGCTAGTGCCGGCATGAGTGTGAGATGAAACAGCTGCCGTTTATTATCGGTAGTTATAGGAATTGGATTTATATCTGCGAGATTAGAAGATGCAGGCGATGCTGAATTTGGATGTGGCCTTATTTTAATATAATATGGAGGAAGGAGTTGATGATTGGCGAAGGAAAGTGAAGGGAATATTATGATCTCATCATCTCATCATCATTAGTTTAGCCTTTCCCTATTACGTTGGGTCGGCTTTCAGTCTAACCGGAATTAACTTAATACCAGTATTTTATATAGAGCGACTGCCTATCAAATCTCCACGACCCAGTTAGTACTGAATAACACGATGCCTCTTGGGAAGACTGGTTGTTTGACTTTCGGGCCACAGATTACTTAGCGTCCGTCAATTACGACGACATTATACAGCTGAGACCAAACGGCTTAACGTTTTCCAAAGCACGGAGGAAACTTTACAGATTTTTAAAAGTTAGTTTATCCCTCCATAATAATGGAATGCCTATAAGAAAATCTAGGTACCTACCAAAATCAATTAAAACAAATTATTTAATCAATAAAATCCTTGTATCTGGAGTTTTAAACCTTACAGTAAAAACCCAACCGCGTTTATTTTTAACTTTAAACGAAATAAAAGTATTGTAACAACACTAACCACAAAGAGAGAGAGATGGTGATATAGATTTCTTATTAACTCTATATTTAGACTGGGGCTTTCCAAGGTCCCCAAAATAAAGATAATTAAAAACCGACGACATTAGGTATGATCGACTGCTCAACCTGTGGTCATTGGTGTCTGATGACATGTAAAACCGACGACATTAGGTATGATCGACTGCTCAACCTGTGGTCATTGGTGTCTGATGACAGGTAAAACCGACGACATTAGGTATGATCGACTGCTCAACCTGTGGTCATTGGTGTCTGATGACAGGTAAAACCAAAAACAAACTTGATTGGTCTATCTTTACAAATCATTATAAAATAAATAACCGTCTTTGAGTAATTTGAGTACTTATTAATAAGTTACTACAAAATACAATACACTCCACACCGTCTGAAGACCCGTCTCTTCAATCAGTGTGTTCTGCCCACCTTTATGTAAGGTGCTGAGACGTGGGCGCTTGCACAGGAGACTGTGAACAGACTCAGAATAGCACAGAGAGCCATGGAGCGGTCCATGATTGACATAAAACTATACTAGACCGAGTTCCAAACGTCGAAATCCGGAGACGTACGAAGATCTTCGATATATCAAGTTATGGAACTCAAATGAAATTGGGCAGGACACCTAGCAAGGCGCGGTGATGGGAGGTGGAGTAAAGCTGTGACCGAGTGGCGTCCAAGGACTGGAAAGAGAAGTGTTTGTCGTCCAGCGGCGAGATGGGCAGACGACACTGTTGCCATCGCGGGAATATCCTGGATGACGCTGGCACAAGCTAAAGGGGGCCTATATCCAGCAGTGGGTGAAGTCGGGCTGCGGAAGATGATGATAATGACTACAGAAAAAGTAGGCGTTACAGGTACTTGGAAAACACTCAGTTTTTGCGAACTTTTCATATTGGAAGTGTTTTCGTGTACATTATGCGCATTTATTCTCTCTCGGAAAGAAAAGCTCCTAAAAAATGTGTCGTGACTCGTGTGTACAAAGCTCAAGTTCAAGCTAACCGCAGATGATTGCGTGTTGCGGGCGCGTTTACATTCAACAGGGTTGTGCCTTGAAGCTTCTGTTGACTTGTGACTTGTGTGTTTAGCGCCAAAAATAAAGGTACAATATATTATTATAACGGAGTGAGTCACAGGCTAACTGCAGACTAGTGATAGGATTTTCTTGAATAATAAATAGGGGAGTTTTATTTTTCTTAGCAAGTCAATATGACATATATCCGCGTTGCATTAACTTAACATTTTTCGATAAAAATTGCATAGGTATGACTGACAATTTTAGAACCTTCTTTAAGAGTCTTCTAAAAAACAAGTTAAAAACTTTCTCTCAGTATAATATCCTACAAATATTATAAATAAATCATGCGAAAGTTATTGAGGATATCTGTCGATGTTTGTTACTCTTTCACGAAAAAAACTACCTGCGTACCGAATTTGGATAAACCTGGATAAGTATATAGGATACTTTTTATCCGGGTGGTACAATAACCGAACAACACGTAGGTGAAATCGCTGATATAAGCTAGTCAAATTATAAATCGTCAAACTTAGAAAGTAAATATGAGACACCAACTTCAACAATCTACATAAAATTGTTTTAAAGCGAAGGTAACCCTATTGAGTTTAGAGACGCCACCAACCCTTTAAATGTATCACAATGAACTCATGGGAATACCCCTCGAATGCCAACAATTAATATCGTAAACATATCGCCTGATTCTCATTAATAAGTGTTAAAAGCCTCCGTTTTGATTCTTGATCTTCCTTTTACTGCATGACTAAAGATGGACTTTACTGAGGTAATTCTTTGAAGGGAAACTGCCATGGTATGATTAGGTATCAGCCTGTAACTGTCTCCTGTTCAAAGACCTCTTGGCATACTTAAAAAATTAAAAAGGAACGAGCATTCCTCACCTCGCTTACTCACTTGGTGTATTTACCCTCGTTGCCCCAGGTTTCCTTCGAATATTTTCCTCTGCTATTATTAACATTGTAACGGACATACCAGAAGTCTTTTTACCTGTTCTATTATATGCTATATTGTGTCTTTAACCTGAATGACGCAGCAGTATTGAATGGGTGTGTGTTTCCTTTTTCCACGAGTCGTTAGTGTCGTTACTACCCGTAATCATTATTTTTAGTCCATTCATCGTTTTATTAGTTCTAATCACTGGACGTGTGCTGGATTGAATTGCTGGCCATCTCTTTTGACATCACCATAAAATATATATACGTGTTGTTTCAAAATCAAGAGAGTTCATAGAGTTTCTTGCCCATTATAATACTCCATACAGATCTATACTTCGAAATGGGTAACTACAGGTTACTTTCATACGTTATTATGCCTTGTGACTGGGACTGTAGCTTTATCCTTTTGATTTTGATATTTAAAAGTGATTATAAAATGTATAAAGTTGTAACGCCTAATTGAAATAAATGCTTTTAGCTGGATGTATATCAGCCTGGATTTCAGGCTGTATGATAAGTAAAAGCCTTTTCTTACACAGGGAAGGCACAAGCATGTTGATTTCAGCCCAAAAAACTTGCGTAGATTCAATGATGCTCACAGTACAAATCCAGATAAGGATTTAGCTGATGAGAGATATCTTGGCGTAAAAATTACGACGTCATACATAACGTAAACATACGTAAGATATTTGCATATGACACGTCGGACTCACCGGCTTGTTCAAGATTGCGTACATAATTAGTGTCTTAGTGGTAATGATGACTATTTTAACAGAAATAGTAGAGCCATTTTTAGATGTTTTATTTTTAGCACAAATTCACTAATTGGGTTATGTGATTCTGTGATGGATGATAAGGTTAGTAAGGAGGTGATTGATGAGCTGACGAGTTACAGAGAAGTACAACCCCAAGTAAATTGGGATAATGGTTGGAGAATTTATTCCATGCTTCGGAAGGCACGTATAAGCCGGTGCAGATCCCGGCCGCCAAATGGAGGTCTAGTCTCTCTCTCTCTCTGTCACTATACTTAGTGTGTGGGGTCGCTAGACCTTACTGCCCACACGATAAGAAGAAGAAGAAGCTGGAGAATGATTATGAAGATATGTGAGGTCTCTTCGCTTACAGTAAATGTCTATACAACAGACATAAAAATAAAATCTCGCCTCCTGCCCAAAGAGTTGGTGAAATGACGTCACACACATTTGATAGATGCGTGTCTGTTAATGCCGTAAACTGGACACATATTAAGACTCCAGCCAGACTGACAAATTAATAATAAAAATGCCCATAACAATTAGCCTGACGCAGAAATCAAAACCAGGACCTCTTGCTTAGATTTGGGGCTCACTCGACCAACGTTTTTGATTCCAGAGAATTCAATTCATAATTGTATCATCCCTTCCAATACACACCCATTTCTGACAATACTCACATTGCTGGCACAGACGCCAGCGCATCGACCTACCATCAACCTTCGACCTAATACTATAGCGAAAAATTTTAAAATCTATTAAAGGAATATTGTAGTAGTTCATCATCAGCCTAGAATGTTCTATCTGCAGGGACTCAGGCCTCCTCTCTAGAAGAGGTATGGGCTATAATCCTCCACGCAGACCCAGTGTGGGTTGGTAGATGTCACATGTCTTCGAATTTTTTGGTTCTAAGACATTTTTCTCACGATGTTTTCCTTCATCGTTTCGAGAGTAGTAGCTTGATGTTCTCAAATTGGTCATTCAAGATCTTCATTCACTTGCTCGTACGCAGATGATGCAATAACAGTCGAAGACAAATCATTGGGTGTTGGGTGCAGCCGGCGATTTCGCGTATTTCGTAAGTGCATTAAGGTTACTGTCACGATTGTCTGATGTAAGGTGGAGCAGCGGTTACATGAGTGAAGATGGGGGTCATCCATTAATTGAGGGGGGTCATCTATGAATGGGTGGGGTAGTGATAATAGTGGAGGGAGTATTTGTGTTATATTAAAGTTTGATTTTGATTTGATTAGGCAACAGCATAATTATGTATGATGTTCTGATCGCTTTTAATCCACTTAAAGGAGGATTTTATGTTTCGGCAGGTATAAATTTAGATGAAAGTTTAACTTAACAACTAGCCTCTGGCCTAGACATTGAGGTTACGCTGGGTGAGCCTGGGTGTAGATGATATTAATAATATATAGTTTCTCTCCTTAATAATTTCATATTTGTCGCATCTGAACGTAGGCTCAGTTGGGCCCTATCAGAATATCAGAGCCGTGTCATTTTTTTTTAATGTTTCACCACCATGCAGAGATAGTCAGGTATGTACGTTACTTGTTTCTAATTTTGTTTTATTGTTTTACCTTGTGCGAGTCTTATAAACACATTTCTTTCTTTTTTAATTTTTTTACGGTCACTTACCCCAGAATTATATAATCTATTCTTTCTTGCTCTATCTCTCATGTTTTGAAATCGATCGATTGGATTTAATAATGAACGAAATTAATATTTTAATTTATTAAATAATAATGACTTACTAATTTATGAACAACCTTAATAACATTTGATTATGTTGATCAAAGTTTAGAAATGAAAGAAGGAAGGGAGGATTGCTCCACTTTATCTAAATACATTTAGAATAATTATTATCAACTAGCTTTTGCCCGCGACTTCGTCCGCGTTTCCATCGTTTTTCGTAAAAAAGTACCATTGTGTCCTTCCTCACGGTTCAGTGGTTTTGATGTAACAGACAGATTAACTTTCGTATTTTAATAGGGAAATACAATATGTCAATCCACAATACTGTTGAAAAATATCGCAAAAAGGAACCGCAGAATATTATTATTAATAGCTGTGCCCGCGACTCCGTCAGCGTGTAACTCCTTGTATGTTATTAAGTTAATGTATTGGTAATATTGTTTAGATCACTTTCACATGAGGCTTAAGTAGGTACCTATAGCGTTCTATAGGTAAAACTTCAGCCCAAAGCTTCCGGGTAAACTATGTTGAAAGTTGACCCGTCCGGCACGTGAACATAAAGATTTCTAGAACTGCTAACCCGGGAAAGAGCGACATATAACTGCGACCATGCGAGAAACAACTGACACCGAGATCTACTCCAGCAATACGAAAATTCTGCCCTTGAGCCTTATTAATTTACCTATTTCACTTAAAATAAATACCTATAACTACTATAATTAATAAAAGTAAGTATCTACGCTTTTACCTACTTAATACAAAAATAAAATTGATTATAAATTAGCCAAAACTTACCTATCGGTATTCGGTATCTAAAAATCTATGCGTACCTACTACTTCCCCTAAAAAGAAATAAAATGCGAAAGTATTAATAATTTGTAATTTGAACGAATATTTAAACACTACCAATTTTATAAAATAACAACAAAATAAATTCAAATAAACTATTTAAAGACTAAAAGTCGCGCTGATAAGCACGGTTTGTTAATATCAATTATTGTCTGTCAATAAGGTCGAATGCTGAACGCATCAACAGCCAAATATTGAATGAAGCTCGCTCCCGTTACACAAAAATAATCCTTAAGGCATGATTCAGTATTCACGCGCAGCTTATAGCGTATTTCATATTTGGTTCAGTTTGATGTTTCTGTACCGATTACTATGATTCTTTTTTTATTGAATAGGTATTTTTGGTAGGTATTAACTTCTTATAATTAGGGATGAGTGAGAGTATTATAAACGTAAGAGTAAACAAATATAATCAGAAAGCTCCGAACTGCTAAGCTATCGGGAATTACACGTGTTATTGTGAGTCAACCATAAAAGATAGACATATGCTGTTGTGGGATATTTTTTAGATAATTTTATGTAGAACATTTCCGTCATAAATGATTTCTATGTAGCTTCAACCATTAAGGCTGCACACGCGACGGAAGCTTAAAAAATGGAGCAACTTCTCCCGTTTTCCCAACATTTCCCTTCACTGCTCTGCTCCTATTGATTGTAGCGTGATGAAAAGTATACTATAACCTCCCCAGGAGTATGAAGAATAATTGTACCAAGTTTCGTTGAAATCCGTCGAGTAGTTTTTGTTTCTATAAGGAACATACAGACAGGAGGACAGACAGACAGACAGACAGACAGACAGACAGACAGACAGACAGACAAAAATTTTACTGATTGCATTTTTGGCATCAGTATCGATCACTAATTACCCCCTGATAGTTATTTTGAAAATATATATCATGTACAGAATTGACCTCTCTACAGATTTATTATAAGTATAGAAGAAGATAAAAGCTGATGAAAAACTATTAGACTATTACGCAGCAGTTATACCGTTTACAACGACTGTTAAAAATACTATGCGACATGTACAAATGTATACAAATAAGTGGTTTACCTTGCAACTGATAGATTGTGCTGTGATTTAGATATTGTCGATTGAAGGTTTTCACATTATTTGACCGGTCATACGACAATTTGCAACATGGAATTCTAATGTTTCTTTTTTGCTGTTGGTGTACTGGCCACTTGTCTTGTCGAATTGACTGAGAATCTTAGTCATCATCTACCAAGTCTTTTAGACTTCCAGTCTCACTGGATGCTGCTGAATAAAAGTAGGGTCCTGTCCTATTATTACCAGGTTTCGATTTCTGCCTGGTTCGTCAATCTGATTGTCTGTTACAGGGTTATCTTTTCAAACGTAACAGGAGACACTTGAAATTATCACAGTGCGTCTTGTTTTGGCTGATAAAACAACAAATAATTAAGGCGAGACCCAACGCACCCGTTCGACTATACTATAGGCGTAGTGCTACACTCCACCTTAGTCGGATTCAATAAGGTTGCTTTTTGGGCGTAGGGTAGACCGGGGACAATTGAAACAGGTCATGATTGCAACAACTTCAATTTCTCGGAAACCATGATACCTACGCGTGTGATGCGGCGTTCGTTGCATCGTCGGCCATATTCGGTTTTGTGTTTAGCACGGCTCGAGCGAGCGAGCAATGTAGTCGCACACAGGACGCCTCGACGAATTTCACGCCAAAAAGTAAGTTCTCACCATTTTTATTTTTTTTGTTTTTACCTATTTTAATCTTGTAGTTTGTCAGTTTTTCTTATTTGAGAGTATTGTTTGTCTATTTAAGTTAGTTTTTAATACTGTTAATTATTATTTAAGTCATTATATTACAAAATATTGAGTGTTAAAGTAGAAGATGTGACATGGGTACGTTTGAAACGACGTGGCTGTGGACGTTTGAAACGTTTCAAACGTCCCCGCATATTTCGCATTTTTATCCGACTGCACAGAAGAAGGTTGTGTTTACTAAAATGAGTCTGCCGCAGGATTTGAAGCCGCTGTCCCATCTTCTCCTAAGTACTTAGGGACTCCACAGCCAAATTCCATGGTCATACATGTGTCGGAACAGTGACCTTACCAGCCCGATGACACTACCAGGGTTGGGCAGTATTTGATTTACTTACTTGTAATTAAAAACGTAAGTAATTGAAATACAAATACGTATTTTGTATTTCAATTACTTCCTTAAAATGAAATTTGTTTTTCGTATTTCAAATACCTGACGACGAAGTATTTTGTAATTAGTATTTCAAATACTTGAGGCTTCAAAACACATTTTAACATTAAAATACATTTATCCCCTCGTCTGTCCATTTTTTTGTGGTGGTTATTGAAGGCGATTATTTTTATTTTGAAAAAGTTTTTGTAATTATGTATTTGGTATTTCAATTAAAAATAGCTAAAAAATACTGTATTTTGTATTTTATTTAAATACCTTACTTAAAGATTTCAATTACTTGCGATACTGTATTTTGTAATTTGAATTTCAATTAAAGCAAAGCATGTATTTTGCCCAGCCCTGACTACAACACCCAACAGTCTACCGCAGGACTTGAAGCAGACCGTCAATAAACCATTGTTATGATTGAAACATTTTTATGATTGAAACATTGTTATGATTGAAACATTGTTACGATTGAAACAAGCTGTTTTGTATGAGACTGGATTATCTTTTTTTATCCCCCATGTAAGTGCAATTACAGCAAAATAGGGTAACAAGTCTTTCAATCATGTGAAATAGTATTCATTAGCACAAATTAAAGCTCGAAAATGATAAAAATAAGAGATATTTTACGTTGTTTATATTAAAGATGTTTTTGCTTTTATAATTTTCAAAATATTAACTTTACGGTGACACACTTGTCACGATCTCAATAAATAATTTAGTAGTAAGTTAAATTTTTAAGATTGAGTAAAAACCTTCAGTAGTTCCTGAAATATTTCAGTGTTTCAATTATCCCTACTTACCGTTTCAACCGTCCTTGGGGTGGGGTCAATAGAACCACTGTGCCCGGTCTTCTTTAATGTGTGATTGTAGGTTAACTATTCAAAATAGAGATATAGATTATGTTTAATTTAGGAACTAGATAACGACCCTTTCAACTATATAAATTCGAAGGATGTAGGTACTATAGATACTTCACTGCACACGATTTAAGTCAAATTGTTTCAATTGTCCCCGGTCTCCCCTACAGTGTTAGGCTGGCTAGTCTTTGTTAGGCGCTTGGGTTTATTGATATTCAAGGGTTTTCCTATAATTATGATAAATAACTTAACATAATTTGAAAAAATAACCGGTATTAAATTAAATAATTGTATTCTTTATTTATTTCTAGAAAAAAATACTTATGTTATCGCTTAAATTACGGAGATTTTCGACGATAAAGTTAAAAAAAAGAGGCAATTGTATATATTTTTTTATAGAGTTAGTAACTTTATTCGGAGATTTGATTCGGTATAATGCAAGTTTAGTTCTTTCTCTTTACAGGTTTTTTTTTCCCACCTCAGTACTTCAAACCTATAGTTCACACTTGACGTTCAAAGACAGTACGTTTTTGGTAAATCCTGGTTGGGTGTCGCCTTAATGAAACTTGCTTCTTCAGCGTTTTCGTGTGCGAGTCCGCGAACCCAACGTCTACGAAAGAGTCCTCGAGAGGCCAATTGTGACCACTTTTTGGCGTAGCAACCTATCTTCTCGCTCAGCAATAATACCTAAGATCCCGATTTTAAGTACAAGCCTAACGACCCAGCAATCCGAATCGATAAATAATCGATTAAATTCGGTGTTTAAAAACAGTTTATCGATTCTTATAGTTGTACATCTGATTATCCCATGTCGGCGCGATGCCAAACTCATTGATGTCAAAATAACTACAGGTGTTTAACCTCTAGTTAGTTTAATTGCCTGGGTTAATTATAGAAGTGGTGACGAAGCAGAATGTCAGAAGTAATTACGAAAAAAGTCTTGCGTCGCGCGATCAGGCGTTCGCCATTTTGCTAATCCTAGTGATGTTAATTTTTCTGAGGTCAACAATTCCTTTTTTCTTGTAATGAGTTAGAGAGGAAAAATCTAAAGTAAAAAAGTCGCTTTTATGTCTATGATCTGTCAAAAAAATGATGGTTAACTGGACCCAGTAGCGAGCGGGTCCAGTTGGCCAAAGACTTTTACTACGTAGTTTTAAAGATTGATGCAGATTTTAGAAGAAAGTAGAAAATAGTTTCTAACAGGTTTATGTGTTTACTAAATGAATACTTATATTAGTTGAAGTTAGATAAAAAAACTCGTCGCTAGTCGAAAAAAAATAAAACCTCGCATGTTTTTGGCCGTTCACAACAGTGAGGGAAGCGCACAGATTCTTCAAAAACTGCAAGGCGGACGAGCCACGATAACGCGTGAAATTGATTTATTCTTACGTATTTGCAACATCGGTGTCAGGCTGTATGATGAACAAAATTATGATCCTTTCTTAAGGATCATATATTATGAACTTTTAGGACGATCCTCCACACAAACTATCGGAGGATACAAAAATGTTGCTACAAATTAAGATCAGCCATCAAGACAGGTCAGAGGCAACAGAATTTCCGGCACCTTTACTACAATAACACTTAAAACAAGATCAAAGATAATAATAAAACCCACTAGAAAAAACCCACTCAAGACATATGAAGACCTAATTAATTAATCAACTATCCGTCATAGATACCATGACATTTTCTCGCTATTCCACGTCAGTCATACCATCGAAGTAAAAGGAACCCAAGGAATTCGCCATAAGACTGAATTCCTGAAAATCAAAACTAGTTTCATTTATGATTTCATTACTCAAACCTTCCAATAATTTCTGTCAGCACGCAGTGATACTTACAAACTTATTTTTAAACAAACAATTTGAGGTATGGACTCTTTTTCTTGGTCAATAAAGAAGGAAATTGAATGTTGATTAGTTTAGCAGCTGCAATAAGTTTGGTCTATCAATGATGATCATTCAGAGAAGACTGTTAAGTTTTCTTTTAGGTCTTTTTGTGTATTTTTTGGTTAAATCGCTTGAAGGGTTTTGCGTCATCGTCTGTGAACGCTAGCGATGCGATATGAAATGTGCGTTTAGTTTGGTTTGCTTATGAAGATGGAAGTATGTTATGTGGAGTTGGTATGAAAGTTTATAGCAACTTTGGGTTGTCTGAGTAGTATGAAGTACAGAGGAGGGATGAGGGAGAGAGGAGAGGGTGACGCTTGATCTGTTTTGTTACCTATATTAGTCCCGTAATGGAGCATACGTCGGATGTACAAGTAGCTATACTGCTGAGAGTTTTGTACATCTTTTTTTTTTTTGGAGGCTGTGAAATCATCAAATGACTCATCCCGCTCTGGACAGAAAGGTAGGGAGTGTCAGACTTCTACTGACTAAAAACCACCCATGTTCCTTCTTAGCCCTTTGTGTCGAGGCCGCGGTATCTCTTTCGAACAACCCGCAGCCCTAACGGAAAGATTTGTACATCCGACCTTATGCTACTGATGTCGATGCCGTGTTCTAAAACCAAAAACAATCTGTATAGTTTGTTTTTGGTTTTAGAACATAGAATGAGTAGTAGTAGCTGTAGAGTACATAGAATGGGACTTATTGGTGTCCCAGATAGCTTTCAAATGATTTTAACACTTACGCGTAATAAAGATAAGGATATGATATTTATTTGTTGGAAAGTTAATAGGCGCGTCAAGCTGTCTGGGTGCGTGACAGATATTTTTGTTGCTTCATTATCTCTTAAACGATTGCAGTTTTAAAGTTCCCTCAAAATGGTACAGACTTGCTTCCCGATGGACGGAGGAAACTCGGTATGTGGTGCTCACCCGTCCACGGGCCACCCTAGGCAAGCGCGGCTTAACTTGAAGATCGACCCTAGCGGCTATTGTTATTTAGCCACGCGCTCCATATAAGCCTTTAGATGTGTGAAGACAGGGTGACAGGGCGTAAAGATTTTCAATATCTTAAGTGTCGGACTTCTATACTGACTAACAACCACCAATGTTCCTTCTTAGCCCTTAGTGTCGAGGCCGTGTATCTCTTTCGAACAACCCGCAGTCCCGACGGGATAGGAACATACCCACTCACGCGGATTTTTCATGGGGTTAGGCAGACTATACATAGAACGTCAATACATACCTTGTTTCCTACACTCACGCCTTTTCCGTGAGGTTAGTTAAACAAAACTATACAATCTGTCGTTTTGCATTGGCGTCAAATTCCAGGAGGTTCTCAACCACTGTTAAATTTTCAACTAAAACAACAATGTTTTTAATTATTGACCAGAGACCGTAATATAAATTGATTAATTATTTATGCATTTTGCGACAATCTCCAGAAAGACGCAGATGGAAAACTGCACCTTGTAGAACGTATTTTTTTTGTGAATGGCATCTCGCATTTCCACCTAGAAGGTTGGATACTGCTTAACTGGACTTTCCTGTGGATGCTTTGAATTTAAGGAATCCAGCCAGGCCAAACAAACTTACAAAAGCGACTAGGTACACGCTACCCTCTCTGGGGTAAGAGACTCGACTTAGGGCGTCATTGGGGGAGGACAGCAAGGGGACAGGCTGGATCTGACTGGCTCGAGAGAGGGACAGGAAGGGCAATCGCGTCTCTCTCTCTGTCTCGTATCTGATACTCCTCCTTAGTATTGACGAGTGAATAGATATATTATTATTTACAACTGGCGCCTAAAAGACGATAAATTATCGATTTTTCTCGTATCAATACTTAACAAGTTTCTTCAACGCTTTAATTCGCGTTTGCTAATAACCATTCACCTTTGAAAAACTCCGACGGATCATGTTTTATTAGGTACAGACAGACGCCTGCAGCACATCAAACAACCCGAAACTGTATTTTTTTCCCAATAAATCTTTAACTTAATATTTTAGAAATAAAGTTGAAAATCTATGTATTATAATGTCTTCACAATATAGAGCACTATAATATTATGTAACAGCCAGCCATTTAAACAATGTTTAAAACAGTTTCAAATAAAACATAGTTTTTTATTAGGTGTTTGAAAACATTGTTTAATTGCAAAAATAAATGAATACTAAGTAGTTATTTTTTTCCTTATTTCCTTTATTTAATCAACTTTAAACAATTTTTATAAAATAATTAAAGTGGCTTTTTAACTTGACATTTAAACAGTTTTTAATATTTAAAATCCTTAATTAAGAAATAGTTAACAATTTTTATTATAAAACGACCACGTACAATCATATTTGTTCGTTAGCAGATTAGACAACATTTATTATTTTTTATTTAGGTATTTAAAAACTGTGACAAGTTTTGCAGCTTTCTCGTTACCAAGTTTGATTCGTACATCGGTTTGAATAAATCCAAAGGTTTTTGTGTTATTGTGAAATGAAAAATCAGAAAGAAAGTCCGCTCTATTCTCCATCGGTAAAGTCCCCCGGGGAATTTAATTCGTGAACGTGATTATTTAAAATATGTTTTGGGTATTCCCCTTATTTTAAGAAAAATTTAGGAGATTTCCCTACTTAAAATGAACGTAGGAACACACAGAATGTATTGAATTATGATAAATTTTTGTCATGCAGTTTTTAAAATAGTATATAAGTGAAATATATCAGGCTTAATCAATTAAAAATGGATGATAACTAACTTAGGAAAAAAAACAAAAAAAACACCTGTTTAAAACATTTTAAACTGTTTGTTTTATAAAATGTAAAAAAAACTTTTTTTTCCAACCCTGGTAACAGCACAGATAATATAATACTAGCGTAGTAACAGTAAGCAACAAACATAGGTAGGTAATATATATTAGAAAACAACATAAGTAAAGTAATTTTCTTTTACTGCACTGATCATATTTTGTTTTTATACCGGAGGCTATGCCGGAGGTCGTGGGTTCGATTCCCACCCAGGACAAATGTTTGTGTGATGAGCACGATCATTTGTTCTGTGTCTGGGTGTAACTTATCTATAATATGTATGTATTTAGAAATATATAAGTATGTTTATCAGTTGTCTAGTACCCATAACACAAGCTCTGCTTAGCTTGGGACTAGATGGCGTTGTGTGATAGTTGTGGAATATTATTATTATTATAACAAACATAGTAATTTTGGAACTCATGCAATAATGAAATGGGTCTAATGTCAAAGTCAGAATCATTACCTACTCCACGAGAAAATCACTTTTACATTTTGTTATGTGTGACTGTGCACATAATTAATTATTCACTCGTGTACAGTTGGGAGAACTCCCAACTGTACACGAGTGTCCATAATATATTACCATAATTAATCATAAGAATAAAACATACAAATTGGTTTTCAATATGCCATTAATTAACGTACATTTATGATAAAAAGTTGGCGCCACCAGCCGACAACAAACGGAAGTGGACGGCCTTCAACCTTAGAATAAACTGCCGCAGTCTGCGAGCAAAGGAAAATAAAAAATAAGCGTCTCTGATTTTTGTTTTTTAATCTGTGGCAATAGTGACGTTTTTGTTTGCGCGGGAAGTGAGGTTAGGGAAAAAACTGTGACGTCTCCCGCAATGGAAACGTTGTGAGTAGTATGAAAAGCGCCCCGTTTTAGAATTTTAACAGTAATTTCCTAGAAACTCAACAGGATGTGCACTCAAAGCACTTTTCATACTTATTGAGTTCTAAATACTGAATAATTACTGATTCATTTTAATCTGACGACGCAGTATAGCACTACAAAGCTCAAATACGACCACTTGAATAGCAAAAAAAGTAAAACCAATTCAATTAACACGTCTGCTCGAAATGTTAACTCAAATTCACTCAAATTCAATTACTTTTTAAACTCTCTAATAAGTCCCGTACGTAATGCCGTAAACACAGACAGTCTATGCCGATTGATTTGGCGGCAAAAAAACGCATCATACGAATACAGTCCTTTCACAGTTTGATTCTGACGGCTTCAATCTGTCAGTCACATTTTTACGACTGCAAAATACGCTGTAATATGGCTGTAATTTTGACAGGCTTGTCAGTGACAGCCATCTAAGAGCAGCCTTATTCTTTAGACTGTACCGATTGATTTTGGAACAAAAAATTCACATCATACAAGCTTACAATTTATTCGATCTGATATTGAATTATCGTCGTAAAGTAAAAAAAGGAGGTATTGAAGACATAATTACATAGAGTAATGAACTGGCGTCTATGGTCTGTGTTATGAACTTTTGATTTAATTTCCCATTTGTCAAGGAGTCAATTGAGGTAGAGGAGTTTTATAACCGGTTACTTTTTGTCTAATATTTAGTAACTAGGTACTTGAATACGTAGCAGTAACAGCTTGATTTTTTGTCTCCGTCAGAATGGCTGGTTGCCTGTGGCTTTGGTCTATGAGAGTTGATTAGAAAATTGCTACATAATTGCTTATATTTGCTACATTTAATAAATAATTGCTACATACTATATATATTTAGAAATAACATTTTTTTTTGTACAGCCATCCTGACGTCTGGTTGGCTGGTTGCCTCCTTGTTTAAAGCCAAGCATGCAGAGTTTCCCGAAATGTATTGCGTCAATAATTGCTACATATTTGCTTCATTTATCTAATTTAGTTGTATCTTCAAATATATGTTAAATAAAGGATGTAAGTAGCAATTATTTTAATTATCCCAAGGAAAAGTGCCTGATAAAACAATAAAGGCAAAAGGCAACCAGCCATTCTGACACACACGATTTTTTTATCTTTTACTCTATGAAAAAAATAAAATGGTGTTCTGGCAAAAAGAATTGGCCAATCTGCAAGATAGCAGAGTTGGCTACCTAAATAAACACGCCTTTTTGACGTGCGGGTTGACGAAAACTACAGATCGCTACATGCTATGACTCTACGAGCCTTACATGCGCATGCAAGGACTTGGGACGAACTTGGGCGAAGCGCAAGTAGCGCTACTTGCGCTTCGCCCAAGTTCTAATAGATCCATGCAAAATAATGATACAACTAAAGTATCGTTGCGCGTTGAGCTATTTGAATACAAATTCCCAGTGATGATGATAAGAAAGAGCTTTTCATAATCTCGGTACAGCAAATGCAAGCACCAAATGTTTGGAATAGAATGTTGTTTGGTATAGTGCTACATTAGTTTGGTATATTGAAAAGTCTTTGGAAATATGGATTGACGTCATAAATGAAACCAGAGGCAACGAGGTTCCGTATTTCCACAACTACTTTCAAGGGGACAGGCATTCCCGTCAGGCCGCGGATTTTAGTACTAGATGACGTGGCCTCGGCACAAGGGCAAAGAAGGAACATGGGTTCGGTTTTTAGTCAGTAGAAGTCTGACACTCCCCTTCGCTCTGCCCAAGAGCGAGGGGGGGGTCATTTGATGATTTTACACCCACCAAAAAAAAAAAAGGGGACAGGCATTAAACATTTTTTAAATATGATTTACTTAATAGTAGAGTCTGTAGAGTGCATTTGGGCAAGATGGTCGATGGTCAGTTTAGTCGGATTTTCATAGGATTTTTTTTATTCAGTTGCTAGAGGTGTAGAAAAGAATAAAATCGCAGGAGCATGCGCCATTGCCATAACATGCTGCTTGATAAGTTTCTACCCTCCTTTTTTTTGGACGGTTGGGAAATCATCAAATGACTCCTCTCGCTCTGGGCAGAGCAGTAGGGAGTGTCAGACTTCTACTGACTAAAAACCACCTAAGTTCCTCCGTAGCCCCTTGTGCCGAGGCCGCGGTATCTATTTCGAACAACCCGCAGCAAGGTTTACCCCCCTTTAACGTTATTCGGGAATGTTGAAGTTATTGCTATTACCAGAATAAGAATGATGTTTTGAGGGTTTCAATAACGGAATATGGTATTTTTTGCAATAAATTTATGTTGTTGCTTCGTATTAAGACTGTGTTTTCCTTCTATTTTTAACTTTAATCATTTGATCTAAATAACCTATTGGTATGACCAGACCAGTTTTTGTAAGAAAATCCCACAAAAATACATCGATAAAACTGACCACAACATAATTTAATGCCATGCGTTCGGAACACACAGTTATAATTATTATAATTACTACCGTTACCCTACCTACGCAGTGGTAGGAAATACCACACTTCTGCCTACGTCACTATACTTCGTCGTTATATTTGGGCAATCTCTGTTTAAAATATTGTACCTACAACCTTTCTCTTCCTTGTATCAGTTTTATAAAAACCTAACAAATAATATGCAGATTTTCTTAATGGCAAATCATTCAATAACTGCTTAGCCTTTTACCAACTGTGTTTGGGTCAGCTCCCAGTCTAACCAGGTGCAGCTGAATACCAGTATTTTACATGGAGCGACTGCCTATCTGACCTCCACAGCCCAGATATTACTGGGTAATACGATACCCTGTGGTAGCACGTACTGGTTGTCAGACTTTCAGGTCATTGACAACCTGTAACAACTGCCAAACATCTATAAATGATAGCCAAGTGACCAAGTTGGTAATCGACTACTTCAACACAATCGCTGCTATGATAGTATAACTTTTTAAGGTTTTCTGATATACAACTATACACTAGCGAGATATCTTAATAACATGTGACGTCAATGTATATGTGTTACTTTATTTTGGTGGTTGTAAATCATCAAATGACTCCTCGAGCTCTGGGCAAAGCGGTAGGGAGTTTCAGGCTTCTACTGACTAAAAACCACCCATGTTCCTTCTTAGCACTTTGTTTCGAGACCGCGGTATCTCTTTCTTTCTGATCTAAATTATGTTGAAAAGACCGCATCAATCGATGTGAAGTTAAGAGAAGCAACCAGATCACGCAAACAGCCGCGAAAAGTGACTTAAAATTTACAATCGACTGTAACACAAACAGTCAAACATGCTTCTTCAGTAATTTGCCGCTTCCGGAGATAAATATACCTGTCAGAATACGGAAAACACCACGTCAAAGAGTTGCACCACATTTTTCAATAATGACCCGTATTCCTAAGACCTTTAATCTATAATTTAATAGTCAAACGAACTTACCTGTAAGTGAAGTTCGATGGTAATTATACTTGTTGTTGTATTGTCCGAAGATGATTAGGAAGACTAGTGTAGTCTCGGCTTTTAAGTCACCGACGCCTACATAAGTTTAAAGAAAAAAGTTTCTTTCCGAACGCAAATGCCTCCTGTCATCCGCTTCTGAAAATAGGTTCATTAAGTTCATAGCAATTTATTGGTTTTACAACATAGGGTTCATGCTCATATGACTATATAGCATGAAGATTCTGGGTCGGGTGGGACTAATCATCTTCGGACAATACAACAACAAGTATAATTACCATCGAACTTCACTTACAGGTAAGTTCGTTTGACTATTAAATTATACTTGTTGTTGTATTGTCCTCGATGATTAGGAAGACTAGTGTAGATGTTTAAAGACTAGTTGTAAAATCAACAAACATTTATATAAAATCAATAATCATTTATATAAAAGCATTAAGCATTCATATAAAATCAATAAACATTTAAATAAAAACATTAAACATTCATATAAAATAGGTAAACATTTATATAAAACCTATAAACATTTATACAAAATCAATAAACATTTAATTAATAAACATCTGTCTAAAGTCAATAAACATTCAGATGAATATAAAATAACTAATAAATATTTTTTTTTTACAGTTCAGGTTTAATCATTACCAGTGTTATTAAAAATTGCTTCAGAGAATTTTCTATTGTTCACTATTGGTAAATTTTTAACTAATTCCTTCTATCATATCCACAGCTGTAGCTGGGCTTTCATACTCCATATTCCATTGCTAGAGAAAGGAACAGTTATAAAAGGTTGGCATTTGTTTGGCCCAGAAAAGTTAGCATATCAATCCTTAAAGTAATACGATTTTGTGTAATCACTACATAATAAATATATATTAGAGATATTGTTTGCACTTTTCCACTTGTGGTTATTTATTTATTTATTCAATAGTTGTACAATTACATTTATATAATAAGTTGGTGCAAACATAAACTCATTGGAGCAACAGTTATAACAGCAACAGTGGTAACAGTAGCAGTTAGTAGTTCTAACAGTAATATAGTTACCGCTTTCTTGATAACAATTTGTAAATCACTTTGTTGAATGTAATCTAGTAGAGAGAGAATAAAACACTGAAAACATCCCAATTCCCAAGAATTCTCTGGATCTTGGAGGACTTAACTTGAAAAAGTCTCTGAACAGTATTTTGATATTTCATCTGTACCTTTATGTGGTCTTATAGTTAGAGATAGAGCTGAACTAACAGAATATGAAAATAGAGGAAAAAACCTTTATTAATCCTCAAAACGAAAAGACTGAATAACTTCAGTGATGGTTTGCTAATGCATATAATATTTTAATTACTTACAGTATCTTGTCTTGTCTATACAATTGCAGGTAATGAGGCAAGCATTAATATTCTGTATTTTCAATTATTGAATTCCTAATAATATCAACAGCTTCATTACTGGTTCCAGAAAACCTAAAATATATTCCTGATAATACTCCTGCCATCAATCCCAGTTTTTTTTTTTTTTTTTTTTTTTGTGAAAAAAGGGATGTAACTATTTGAAATTATGTAAAGTGCAGGTTCCTGTATCACAAAAGTATTAAATTAAATAATGGAAAAGACCATGGTTGAGTAAGGTATCTATTTCCTATAATACCAGTTGTTTGTCTGTAATTATCTTTTCTATAGGTTCCAGAGCCATAGAGAATTTGAACAAAGTATAGAATAAATGATATTGGTCTCAATACCATTCCTTCCATTGCCACCTTGTATTGGCAAGGAGCATCCACCACTTATCACAGCGCAACCCCTGGAGATCCCAGGGTCATGATGCATAAGTGTGATACTTTGTGTTAGTCCATGATACAATTATTAATCAATTGGAGGTTCACCCAATACGGATATAATATTTTGATAATTTAAAAACACCTAAGATTCCCTTCCACATTCAAAATCTGCTATCATAATATTACCTTTGGTATTTATGTAAGTAATATCGAGTAAGTAACCATCTATTTAGATTCGCACCAATGCTTTTCAGAAATGTATGTAATAGCTCATCATAAAAAAGAGTATAATAATGTATCCATTATGTACCTACTATAACTATGTTTAATAAATAAAAATTTTGATTCTGTAGTTATATTTTCAATTCTTGAAAAATTTCAATAACTAGTAAATGACTGACTGAACACTTAAGCCCAGAAAAAAGGGGCAGCACTCAATTTTGATATGAAAAAACTGAGCTGAATCTACAGTTCATAGTATAATAGCAATCTATGGGCCACACCATGCGGGAGAAGCATCTGTGAATATTTTTATTAACTCAAAAGAACTGGCTATGTTTATAGACCAAGCCAAATGATATGATATATTCATTGCAGTGTTTATATCATAATTATCATAAAAACAAACTGGCAAAAAAGAGGGTGTACTATTAGGTACCTCTCTGCCCAATCCTTCGGGGATTACAGGTGTGATGTTATTTTACCATAACTATCTCTTAGAACAAGGTATTTGTTCCATTCGAGTTTCTTAGTGAATAGAATCCTATAGTAATGGCTGGACAATATTAAAGTTTTAAAACCTTAAAAACAATTTTAATTCGACTTTTTATCAATAAATTCTAAATTATTTCTTTTCTCTTCAGTGATGTTAAGGCTTGTCTTGACTTGTTAAGCTATGTGAATAGTATTAAGAAGTAAACCTAGAAGTTTACAGTGTCGGATAGGTATGAAATGACATTTCTCTTTGGTTCTGATGATTGCATGTTTTCTAAACATTATACATCTCTTAAAAAATTAAAAGGCCTCTCTAAGGGTCCTTTGAAACCTGTAATGGGTTTCAATGTTTTTGTTATTTATGTTTATGGGGCTGAACATAATATTGAAAACATAGCATTTGCCTTGTCTCATGCAATAAGCATCCAATCCAATGTGACAAGAAAAAACCATTATTCTGTAAAAATTGGTATACTGTTGTATACTAGGTCATCTCCAAGTAAACTAAACATATGTAACGCCTTTTACATAAAAAACGGAAAGCTATATTTTTGTGCCTTTGACAAGGAAAAAATGGTAAGCAAAATTGTTTTTGTAAACATGCCTTTGGGTAACAAAATTACATTGCTATGAAAGCAATTCACTTCTCTATTTCAGATACTATCTGAATAAATTGAAGTATAGAGATTTTATCATCTAGAGGAGTATCACTCCATCACCACCATCCAATTAAGAATAACTGGGTCGCTTGAGTGACTAGTTTCCAATCATAAATTATATTTTAGTCCACCAACCTGTGAATTTAGGGGGATGATTTCTCCTGGCCACCTGTCTGCTGCACTCGTACTCTTGATGACGCCCCCCCCCTTTTTTTTTTTGCATATCTGCCAGAGGAGGGCCCCGCCAGTTTTAAAAATTTATTGGTAATTTTAGGAGTATTTGCTCTGGGCACCCATGTGCTCTCTCTAGGAGTGAATTTTATGTTACACTCATCTTTAATCCTCAACCAGATTTATTTATAGATTTTTCTGACATTAGTTTCTCAGCGTCTTCACCCAAAATATATGTTTCCGTCTATGAATGCAACAAACTCTTGAATGTCTTTGTTGTTTACCAACAATAAGAGTGATCTGTGTCCCCTTGCTTGTATCTTAATGTATACACAAATAACAGAAGCATCATTCAGCTTCTTCATCATCATCATCATCGGTCTATAATGTTCCCACTGTAGGGACTCAGGCCTCCTCTCTAGGAGAGGGATGGGCTATATATAATCCACCACACCAGCCCAGTGCGGGTTGGTAGATTCAGCTTGTATGTAATGTATGTAAATCTTCTCTTCTTTCTCTGGGTGTATATCCACATAAAGTATTTCAAGAAACTTGATTATATAATAATTCTTTCTATGGTACTTACTTCATTTAATTCTTGATCTGCATTTTCAACTTCTATTGTGGTTATCCATATACCAATTCCGGGCAATCATTCTCAACCGATAACGGGAGGATATTTTCTAATCACTGTGGAGGGACAATTTTACTGTCTTCACCCACATAAGGTGACCTCCTATGGTATTTCACCTTCTCGAAGAAAAACATAATGCATGTTGAAGAACAACTACACATAAATAACCTGTAAGTTCCCAAAAAACTTCCCGTGAAGGTTATTATATAACAGTCAACCACGGTACACCCACAGAGCACCCTGTGAAGGTTGCTGAGTTCTCGACATAGCCTTTTAGACCGCGTACGCCCCCACAAGACGTCCCAGGCCAGGCAAGTCGTCCATAATGTATCCATTTTAGACTTCATAGTCCGTTGCAAGTCGTTCACTTTCCTTGCAGGTTATAATAGAACAGTCAACCGCGTGTGTTCCTACCGAACACCCCCCAGGTTGCTTACGGCATTGGCGGTGTAGGCCATAAGGCCAGGCAAGTTGTTCATAATGTATCCATTTTGGGCTTCATAGTCGTTGCAAGTTCCAACGGAGCGGTCTCAGGTCATGTTAATAGCCAACAAGGGCAAACATTTTAAAACTCTCTGTACTCCGATGTAGTGCCCACATGGCAATCATGCCGTTAGTTGCAAATAGGTACGTGCAAAGCGCAAGGCATAAAAAACATACAATATTTTAGATGTAGCGATTATTGCCACATAACAGAGCTTTAGGCTTTTGATTCCAATTCTTCAGCAGTAGGCAAAAAACAAATTAAGGTCACACAAGTGAAGCCATTTTGGTTTCTTACTTCTAGCACTCAAAACAGAGCTAATAGCATTTTATGCGCTTTCCGCAATATCTTTAATATCTTCAGTAGCTTCGACTTTGTTAACACCAACTTTATTTTCCCATTTAAACGTTAAAATAAGACTTATCAACCTAAAAAATAAATAAAAATAATTGGAAAGAATGGCGCCGGTATGACATAAAATCCGAATGAACCTATTTTCAGAAGCGGATGACAGGAGGCATTTGCGTTCGGAAAGAAACTTTTTTCTTTAAACTTATGTAGGCGTCGGTGACTTAAAAGCCGAGACTACACTAGTCTTCCTAATCATCGAGGACAATACAACAACAAGTATAATTATTATATTAAACCATGGGATAATTATATCCTTAGATGACGTGACAGATAACTCTTAGAACCGTGCCGGCGACATTTAACATACAATGATGAATATATTTTCCGAGAAAATTTAAGATCTATCAGATGTTGACACAATAAATCAATGTCCATGTATGTGGACCATGAGTTTACGGTTTGTGGACAGAACTAAAACCTTGTTAATGCCTTACGATTTAGTGCCTACATGAACATTTTCGTGAGGAAAAATATTTAAAATTTGAATTACTTATATGCTGTGTAGAGCAGCGGTGGCCCAGTGGTGTCGGCCCCGACTTACGAACAGTAGGTCGTGGGTTCGAACCCAGGTAGGCGCATTACTTTGTGTAATTTATTTCATCACCGCTGCTCTCAAAACGGTGAAGGAAAACATCGTGAGGAAACCGGCATGTCTTAGAACCAAAAAAAATCGAAGAAATGTGACATCTGCCAATCCGCACTGGGCCCGTGTGGTGGATTATAGCCCATCCCTATCCTAGAGAGGAGGTCTGAGTCCCTGAAGTGGGAACATTATAGGCTGATGATGATATGCTGTGTGTAAAGGATAGGTGTCTGATGAGATGACGAGAATGAACACGATGTAGAGAAGTAGGTATGGAAGAAGAATTCATACTGCGCCGACCTCAAATAGTTCATTTAAGGTCAGCGCAATGCAGAATGGTGGCTGTCTTTCCCATTTCAAGTGATAATTATTAATTTATTTCTAATTAGGTAAATATTATTTATACCATAAAATTCATATCGAGCTAATTACCTAAGCTTAAAAGTGTCTCTATGAAAAACCTTTCAGGGTCTACGGAATTCGACACATACTACGACACATGGTACGAGAATTTTCGTAGACCGTCTACGTCGTAGACGGTCTACTGCAGATGATGAATATGTAACTCAACTCGTAGACTCTACCCGCCTTATTACAAAACGTAGTTATACCTGGTTTAACTTAGACTTGGTTTATCTCGCATGACGTCTCACTTCAATAATATTCAAAAGAAAGTGACAGCACGCGAGATAAACCAGGTCTAAGTTCAACCAGGTTTAACTACCTTTTGTAATAAGGCGGTACGAGTTGAGTTACATATTCATCATCTGCATAAACTTTCCCAACAATGTTGGGGTCGATTTACTGGCTTACCGTCTTACTGGATGTAGCTAAATACCAGTAGGTATATTTACATGGAGCGACTCACGACTGCCTATATGATCTCCACAACCCAGTTGGTACTTGTACAAAAATATAAACTTTATTTACAACATTTAAAAACTACTATTTACAGAACTAAGATAATAATAAAATATATACAAGTATCAAAAAGGGGAGTAATTACAGGGCGTCAAAAAATTCGTCCACACCGCTGTCAACAGGAAAAGTGCCCAGAAGGCTGGCAGTATTGCCACGTTGGATGGCAATGCTGATTCTTTGCCCAAAAAATATTCCAGCCCTCCGGTCACGTGAAGAGTCGACCAAACGCTTGGCAATTTCCTGATAAATTAAGTGGGCACTCGGACCCCATGGTTGGTACTGGGTAATAGTGAGTAATACGATAGCCGTTGGTAACACTGTTTGTCACTGTCAGACTTTCAGGCCACTGACTACCTGTAAAGTCCATTTCACGAAAGAAGTCCCGCAGACGCAGCGCTGTATTCGCGCGACATAATGTTGCTATCTCTCTCTCTCTCGCCATATCTCCCCATCTGTCAAATTTAGTTCCACAATTGTCCGCGGGACTTCTTTCGTGAAATGGACTCTAACGACTGGTCAAATATCTACAAATGACAGCCCTGGCCAACGGCTTAGCGTGCTATCCGAGGACCTGGAACCAAATTACCGGACGGCATTTCTACTGTCTTGTCAATTGCAATAATATATGCAAGATGACATGATGAGACATCTTACCTATATACCTTAATCATTAGAACAAGCATGAGGTGTTACTTTACCAATTTTTTGTTGACTTTTTTGTGCTACACCGCAAAGACGTCGTTTTATGACTCAGTTTTGATTGGGTGCCGTGCCGATATAACCGGAATTAAGCAGTTCAAAATGTTTTAATAAGTACCTAGTTTCTTAATGTCTTTTTAATAAGCTAGTTTTATTAAGTGTTATATCTACCTCATCATTTGCCTCATCCTACTCTGTTTTTCCCATCCATGTTTGGGTCGGTTTCCTGTCTAACTGGATACAAGAAGCGACTGCATATCTGTCCTTCAAAACCCAGTCAGTACTTATTTACATCTATCTACGAAAATGTTGACCTCCTGTAATTCTACTTTAAACATACATACCATTTACATAAGCACATACCTACTTATATTAGACATCTGACTAAGTAGCTTTTCGCAAAAATATTGCTGGTAAACGTTTCTTTTACGAAAATAAAGTCGGTCCCGCTCCGCGTTTGTACGCTTAGATCTTTTAAACTACGAAACGGATTTGAATGCAGTTTTCAGTAATAGATAGAGTGATTCAGGAGAAAGGTATATAATATATTATGTATAAGTTCATACACACTTCAGCCGTGCGAAGCCGGGGCAGGTATAACTAGTTTGAAATAAATACTTTGAGTTTCATTTCCATCAATTATCATAGAGGGGGAGGGAGTTGCTTGCGTCCGTAGGATTTACCATCTTTTCCTAGACCCACCCTACACGTCTCCCCCGGGTGGTGCTAAACGAGCAACAACGAACGTCGAGTATCGGGCGACGATAACTAACCCGACCCGCTAACTTGAAAAAGTTAGTCCGCAGAAGGTAGGAAATGACCTTCTCAACCCGCAACTCTGTCATACAGAATCGGGGGCCTTGGCTTAATCGCCCGGGTCGCGAGATCGAAACTCTCTTTCAAAGTTTCCCCAATCCTAAAGTGGGATACGCGCTGATAGGATGCATGACTTGCGGGAGGCAAGCCTCTAGCGCCAACCTCGGCGGACCTGGCAAACGTCGTTGTATCGTGCCTTCGTGGGAGAATGGGCGTCACCTTCCACGCGACTTTCTAATATCGGCCCTACTAGAGGGAATCAAAATCCAGATGAATCAAATTAAAACAAATGAAAACCAAACTCAAGTAAATCTTAATAAAATAAATCCAACCATGATACAACAAAAGCTCCATAGAAAGGGGATAGAACCGATGTGGCATATCAACCTGTCCGCCATTTTGTTTTTTTTTTCGAAATCGCGGCCCACGATGAAAGTGGTATGTATGGATAGAGGATATATAGACGAACAAAAAATGTCAAGTAACATGGTACCTAAAGTGTCACGTTACCGAGATATTTGAAGTTAAAGATCGACAAATAAGTACAACGACAATCATTAAATATTTTTTTAAATAGCCTTTTTACGTGTATATGCGTTAAATTGTATCCAAATAATAGTTCCCAGGTTGAATATTAAGAAACGCACAATAAAATAGCTTCGCATCGCAATGAAACGCTATGTTATGTCAAAAATAGTTTTCTCGTGCTCCTAGTTGTATGTTATGTACCCACTCTCTTTCAGTAACCAGTAATAATAATAATAAACGCCTATAGACACGTAAAAGGTCTAATTTTTATGTGGTCATTGTAGGTACTCATATGACCATCTTTACCTTCAAATATCTCGGTATCGTGACACTTTGGGTACCTTGTTACTAGACATTTTTTGTTCGTCTATATGTCCTCTATCCATACATACCACTTTCATTGTGGGCCGCGATTTCGAAAAAAAATCAAAATGGCGGTGGGTCGATATGCCAGCTCCCATACAAAAAAGTTCAAACCCCTTTCTTCGTAAGACCCAGGAGCAACTCTACACCATCATTAAAAGTGACACATGACACAGAAAGCAGTAAAGTCACCGAGATACTTCTAAACGAAACAGAAACATACACACAAGTACTTAACGACAAAGCTACAGGCCCTACTGAATGGCAAAACGATAAACCAGTAGGAAGACATAAAAGGAAAGAAACAAGTCCTAAAACCAACGAACAGAAAAAGAAAAAAAAATCTGCATCATACTCGATCCCAACACAAAACAGCTTTGACCTACTAGAAAACGAAGAAATAGATGCTAAAGAGAAAGTAGAAAAAACATACGTACCAAGACCAGAGCCGATCTTCGTAACAGGAGTTCTCAACATAATATCCCTGAAAGAAGCTATGAATGGGTTCATAGAAAACGACCAATACACTATGACCACCCCTCAGGACAGGCCATATTATTAAAATAAGGGTGCTAATTAAACCAGCTTCTTTTTAATAGCATTATTTGCATCTAAAAATATGAATTGCCTTCTAAATTACTAAGTCAGCCACAATTGACGAGCATCTAAATAATACTATGTTAGCCACAAGTTATATTTTCTGAAGCCACTCTAAATACATCTCAGCATCGTGGTTATTTTTTAGCATCTAAATTTGTAACATGGATTCAAAGAGTAAGCTTCTAAAATATTAATATATGGCATCAAAAATTTATTCTATTAGCTTCTAATTTATTAACTCAGTATGTTTAAATTGTAATTCATGCCACATTAACTGAGCATCAAAATTTAATTAAAATTGTCATCAAATATTATATTATAGCCACTAATAGTACGTAGAAACTACTGTCGTGTTATGGAAAGGCTTAAATATCGAAGTTCAGAGTATCGAATGTCTTAAAGATCGATATATATTTATTTACATGTTGTGCTACAAAAGTTATCGATAGAATCGCTGCAGAACTTTATTTTTATCAGACAACTAGACAATTGTGAAAACATTTCTGCAAGCAACTCGGAAGTAGCGTTCGCCGGCCGCTGCCGCGGCACCGCTCGCCTCGCTCGCTCGGCTCGCGCGCGTTTGATCACAGTTTTAACCTAACCTAACCTATTTCCCTCAGTTTACAATGACGAATCATACAATCTGCGTGTGACTAATCAATTAGACAATGGTAAAAACATTTCTGTAACTAATAAAGGTATTTTTAACGTAAATATAATAATCTAAAGTGTATCAAAAGTTGACATTTCATATATAATACACGTGACTAACTCAGCACATGAATCGAATGGCGCTCTCCGATTGGTGCAAATGGCCGGTCGCTGTCGTCTCGCGCGCTCGCGCCAAATCTTTATGTTGCTATTTTCACGATAAAAGAATGTGATGTATTATTTTACATGCTAAGTTATAATAAATGATGTTGACTATGGTCGCTTCAATTATATTTTTTTGAGGGCCTTGTGTTGAAGGTGTAAAATGTAAAATGGTGGTGAGATATAAATTCCGTGGCTGAGTTAGTAAATTAGGTGCCTATGTATAAATAACAAGGACAAGTTAATATAATTGTTGATCGTCATTTGATGCTTTCTATAGAATATTTAGTGGGCGTTGTAAAAAAGACGAATTAGTATATTAGAGGCTATATAATTTTCCCGTGGCTTAGTTGTAAAATAGGAAGTTTGATCCTGTGGCCAATTAAAAAAACTGTGGCTCGATTAATTATTTCTCTTAAAATAATACCTAAAGATATTCAAGCTTATAAAACCATAAGGCAAAACATCATTTCGAATAACATTTCACATTACACCTACCAGCTTAAAAGCGAAAGAGCATATAGAGTTATAGTTCGTGGACTCCACTCATCGGACGACACCACACAGATTGCTAAGGAACTAACTGAAATGGGACATGAAGTCAGATAAATAGTCAATATCCGCCATCGAGTCAACAAGGAGCCCCTGCCAATATTTCATGTTGACCTAGAACCTAATCGCAATAATAAAGAAATATTCAAAGTGAAATACATTGGCAACATGAAAATAAACTTTGAAGCCCCTTATCCTAAAAAAAGAAATTCTGCAATGTAAACGATGTCAGAGATTTGGTCACTCGAAAAATCTCTGCCACAGGCCATTCAGATGTGTTAAATGTGCTTAAGAACATCCTACTACAACGTGCAAAAAGAGTCCTGACACCGAAGCTACCTGCGTCAACTGTTCTGAAAAACACCCAGTTAGCTACAAAGGCTGTAAAATCTATAAAGAATACAGAGAAAGAATACTTAAAATGGTACCTAACGCAAAAGGAAAACCAACTATTCTCGAACAGAACAATGCCTACAAAATCGATAACAACAAAACCTTTTCCCTACCTCAGTTAAACCAACCTACTAGAACGTACGCAGAAACTGCAGCACAACCAAAATCCACACAACGATCTGAAAAAAAGAGACGACTACATGGAAATTAAAGAAGTTATAAAAACTATGTTGTGTAAGCTACAGCAGACAATGATGGAAATGATGGACAAAATGCTGGATCGTATGCTCCAGATAGTAAACAGCCTAACAAAGAAATTATTTGCAAACTCCGAGTTGTAACTTGGAACGCCAACGGCTTGACTTGAAAACGTCAAGAATTTGAAACTTTCCTGCACATGGAAACACTGATAAAATTCAAGCTACTACAATAAAAATCATAGATAATGCGATTGAAACTACTCTGTCCGCTGTTTACTGCCCCCCGAGACACACAATTACTGCGGATGACTTTGAAACATACTTGAATACGATGGGCCCGCGATTCATAAGCGGTGGCGACTGGAACGCCAAACACCTCCATTGATTGGGGTTCCAGACTCATAAACCCAAGAGGGAGGCAGCTACAAAAAATGATAGAAAAGGCCAAACTGGAATGTTTCACCACTAGAGAATCCACATACTGGCCTACTGATAGAAACAAAACCCCTGACTTACTAGACTTCTATATAGCAAAAGGTATCGACAATAATTTTATTAGCGTCGAGCCATGCATAGATCTATCATCTGACCATACACCTGTTATCCTAACTGTTAACCAGACGATCACTTTAATAGAACCTCCAAACAGGTTGTACAACAAAAAAAGGACAAACTGGATTCTCTACCAAAGCACAATAACCTCAGAAATAAACTTGCAAACCAAAATTGGCACAGCGGACGAACTGGAAAATGCTGTTGAAGAACTTAACAAGATCATCCATAGGGCAGCTGACATTGCAACGACCAAACAAAAAGGCCTTCCCATCAAACACAATACATATCCCAAAGACATCACAGATAAATTACAAGAACGCCGTAAATTAAGAAAAAATTGACACACAAGAGGATACCAAATCGATAAAAAACTTTTTAACAAATGCTCTGCTGAACTATCAACGCTCATAAAAACAATGGTTAATAGCAATCTCCAATCCTACCTCTCCAGTCTGAGTCCCACAGTGGATACCAACTTCTCGTTATGGAAAGCAACTAAAAACCTGAAACGCCCCAAAACTCACATCCCGCCTATTAAAAATTGCTCTGGAGGCTGGGCTAGATCAGATCCGGAAAAAGCGGAAACTTTCGCAAAACATCTGAGTGTCGTTTTCCAACCATTCCCCGAATATAGTAGTGAGCTTACAGCTGAAATAAGGAGCTACCTAGACACTGCATTACAAATGTGTCCACCTCTTAAAAGTACAGGCCCAAATGAGGCCAGAACAATAATTAAAAATCTTTCGGAAGGCAAATCTCTAGGGTACGACCTCATAGATGCAATTCTTTTGAAGCAACTACCGCATAAAGGAATAATGAGTCTGGTCAAAATTTTTAATGCTTGCTTAAAATTAGAACACTTTCCTAGTCAATGGAAAATAGCACAAGTAGTGATGATCTCCAAACCTGGCAAGCCACCCCAGGAAAGGACATCATACCGACCCATAAGCTTGCTCCCCGTCATAGGAAAGATTTTCGAAAAATTCTGCTCAACCGAATGAAACAGTACCTAGAAGACATACTGCCAAATCACCAATTTGGGTTCAGAGAAAAACATGGGACTATTGAACAGGTTCACCGCATTGTCGACATCACAGGCAGATGCTTTGAAGAACGTATGTACTGCTCAGCGGTATTCTTAGACATTAGCCAGGCATTTGATAAAGTTTGGCATGAGGGCCTCATCTACAAACTAAAAAAGCGGCTCCCACACTCGTTTATAAACATACTCAAATCCTACCTTGACCAAAGAAGTTTCCAAGTCAAACAGAACAACGACTTCTCTGCTCTTTATGAGATTCAATCAGGTGTCCCACAGGGTAGCATATTGGGTCCAATATTGTACCTTCTGTACACCTACGACCTTCCAACAACAGATGACACAATGACTGCGACCTTTGCAGATGATACGGCATTATTGTCTTCTCATATTAGTCCGGAAACTGCGTCATTCAATTTGCAAAGAAATTTGGATAAGGTGGAGAAGTGGCTTAAACAGTGGAGAATTCGTGCCAATCAGACTAAGTCTTCACATGTCACTTTCACCCTTAGGAAAGAGACTTGCCCTCCTGTCAAGCTTAATGGCGAAGAAATACCTCAAGAAGAACATGTTAAGTACCTCGGCATGCATCTCGATAGACGACTTAATTGGCAGAAGCACATCTGGACAAAGCGAAAGCAACTCGATGCGAAACTGCGAGGAATGCACTGGCTAATAGGACGACACTCACAGCTAAACAACAAAAGTAAAATGACCATTTACAAAGCCATCCTAAAGCCAATCTGGTCATACGGGATCCAACTATGGGGTACAGCCAGTGTGAGCAACATCGAAATACTCGAAAGATTTCAGACCAAGGCACTAAAAACAATGTTTGGCATACCACGGTGTATCAGCAACAAATATATTTACCTACCTGGATATTAACATAAATACCATCAAACAAGAAATAATCCATCACAGCGTGAAATACCAGAGCAAGCTTACACACCATACTAACGAGCTTGCTCGTGTCTTGAACAAGGAGGGTAGCCTTCGCCACGTGAGACTTAAAAGAAACGACATAACGACACTGAATACCAGATTTTCCTCACATTGAAGAGTAACCTCTGATGGAATACTTCATCTCATAGAGGCAGTAGAGGCTTACTTCATAAACATCACAAATCAGATGGAAATCGGACAGATGTATGGCTTATTGTCTCTTAAACAGATTGCCAAGTTGCAGATTAGATTAAAAAAAAATAAAAAAAATATCATACTTTCACAACGGACTGACACTTGACCACAAACCAAATATAGATCCCAAAAAACAAACGAAATCTACGTCACCCCATCGTTTTTCCCATAACACAACTAAGTAAGGAACATAATAGTGTATTTGAAGTGGTTTTCCGATATCCATTATCATTTTCTACTCTATGATTAATGATTGCCGGCCAGTGTTTAGTGCTAAAACTATTAACAGTAGAATACCGCCTCAGGCTACATTGCAGTTTCCATTGTGCAATTTTTTCCGTAACTAATAGATTTACTGGAACCAGGGGAATTAGATATTGACTCATTGTTTTAGATGGAAAATATACCGCATTTAATCCCCAAAGGGTAATGCAAAGGTAAACCAATTACACCCATGTTTTGCGAGTTTTGTTTATTAAGTTCGATGTAGTTAGGTACTTAATATGAAGTCTAGAGGCATTAAGTAGGGACGAATGTGGACTTCGAGATGCTACTGAGAAAATCCAGGTGGAAAAACTCATTAAAAGTTGGATCTGAGAATCGCATCCAGGACTTAATTGCTCAACAGTAGTGCTAGCTACCACTAAACTAGACCGATGAGGCAGTTAATGGAAAGGTATACTTTTATTGAGATGCCACGGTTTTTTTTAAATATCGTTATTAAACTCTTTATTTTCTTTTACTAGATATAGCCGATAGAGCAAGCTTTGACCGTGTGGTGGCCAAGGTTAGGCCAAAGAAACCAGAGCCGTCCTAAAGCTCGTTGGGTTGACGATATCGTCAAAGTCGCAAACACGTGGATAAGGTACGCGTGCACAGACCCGGGATATGTGGCAGAAAAAAGGGGAGGCCTTGTGCCTATACCCAACAGTAAGTGATTCCGGGCTGATAATATGATGATGATGATGATGAAACTCTTTAATGACAAATGGTTACTTACAAACATCAGTGTAGCTCCAGGCTTCCAATGTAATAGGCTGCAGCAGAGAAGCTACCAGTATTTTACACGGAGCGACTGCCTTTCTGACCATCACAAATTCACAACCGTTATATTACCACAGTATACTGAGTTATTGTCAACACTCGTTGCCCGTGATTCTGGGTTACATTCGTAACAAACGATTTAACTTGCTTTCCGAGCCTTGGAGGGAATTCGGCCTTTAATACATAGGTAGATGGTCACCCGTCTATGAGCCAATCTCTGCAAGCAAAGCTTAACTGCGTCGGTTTCATATAACCCTAATCTGTTTAAGTCGCGAGTAAACAGGCTTCTTCTGGGTAAGCTCGTTCCATCGTCGACATCATCTCTGCCCTTAGGGCAAGATTGAAGTCAAGAGCAAGCCCATTTATAATTAAAAAAAAAAAAACTTTTGATCGACTGTTTTTTTTTTATTGTGCCACGTAATCTGTGGCGACACCTGGGGGTGGCCTATGTCCAGCAGTCGACGTCTTTTGGCTGAAATGATGACGATGACGATGATTATTACTTACAAATGAATTTCTGTAAAAACATAATAACATTGGTAGGTAACTTACCTAATCGTCGGTATTGGCGACATCCGCTAAGTCAAGAATTAAATCAAATAGAAGTGATTTCATTCTAACTTAACTTGGTGACTAAGACTTCAAATAATTGGAAACTGGAGTGAAGGGACACGGTTGGCGCAGTGGCTGAGCGATTGGACTGCTGCGCTCGGTGTCGCGGGTTCGATCCCCGCACGGAACAAGTGTTTGTATGGCCTACAGATAGTTGTTTCGGGTCTGGGCGTGTTTGTGTATGTGAATTTCAATGTTTGTAAACGCACCCACGATACAGGAAAAATTCCTAGTGTGGGGCAACGTTTTTTTTTAAAAACAAAGAGAAAGAGTGTCTAACACAGATCTTTTACCTACTTACTAACATATTGAAGAAGCATTTGCTATGGTGAGATTTAGAATTTTTCAGGAAATTCGGTTTGATCGTTACAAATTGAGCCTTCACTTTATTTAGGTTGGGGGAAAAAGTATTTACACTGGTAAAAGGATAAAAATAAAAAAGATTATCAGGAAGTACCGATTGATAAGATTTTCAGTATTTAAAGTGAGCGAGACAATCAAGTCAAGAAAGGACTGAAAGGAGGTGTGTGATCAGATGACGAGTACCTAATAGAGAAGTAAGTAGGTAGAATAGAATAGAATAGAATAATATTTATTTGTTTAAAAACATGGTATAAAAGATGGTAAAAAAATACAAAAAATCAAGAGCATACATGTTTTTGCTTAATAGTGTTAAGCGTACAAATTTTGTTAAGTACAAAATTCTTAACATTTATTTTCAAAGAAGTCTTTGAGACTAAAAACTATGGCTACACAAATACTCATGCAATGCTATGGAAGAAGCAGACATGCTGCGCCAACCCTAAATACATCATGGGTAAGTAGGCCTATTGCCAGCAGTGGACGTCTTTTGGCTGAAATGAGGAGGGCAAGAAAATGATAATGAGAAATAAGTCATCGAAACAAAACATGATTTCAGACGCGGTACCTATGGCGAATTCAACTATTCACCGACATCTTTTGAAAGTGCTGAAGACCTGAAGCTTTGCAATGAGGAATTCGCGTTACTAGTCAACAACAACAACATAAAGTCGTGTTACTAGTTCAACTACATGAACATAATATCACACCGATTTTTCCTGAGGGGTTCGGCAGGGTGACCAGTTGTGCCTACTTCCTTTCACCCCTTATTTTTTTAATTCCCATTCCTGTTGCCATCAACCAGGCACAAATTCAGAGTCCAGGCTGTTTTGTTGACTTCTAGTCCAACCCAGGAATCGAACCCAGAAGAGCTCATGTCAAACTACCAGCACAGCTCATTTAAAAAATCTGCTTAGATAAAGATACAAAATCGGTATAAAATCTGTCTCTACCTACGTGAGAAAACTTAACCTAAGTCTATTAAAAGTTAGATAAGTTAACTGGGTGCGCCAAAGTTCACCTAAAATTTCAACTCCGATAATTGGAAATCCGAAAATGTTCTTCCTAACATTTTTCATCCTAACAATCGCAATTCCTAACTACTCTGTCTCTAATGTTTTAATTCCGAAGCATTCAACTTCATAATGTCCGTAGCAATAAACATCTATTACACTATTATTTGTTTTCCTATATTTTCTCAACATAACCATCTTTTACACTATTATTCAAAGTCATATCTTTTTTGTTTATATTACTTTTTATTCATAATAATCAGTATTATAAAAGGTCCCATTAAAATAGGTGGGCAAAATTTTAGAAATCATTCAGACCGCTAAAATAAGGACAATAGTAAAAAAAAATATAAGAAAAAGACATTAAAATACCTACTTTTATAGGATGAGTTTGTTCTAGAGTGCCGGCAATTTATTATTTTAAGTCAAAATAAAATCACTTTATTTAGTGTTTTTTTTTTTTGTTTTTATGTCTTTAGTTAGGCTTACTAAACGCTGGGTTACAATTTGTCCACCTATTTTAAAGGGACCTTATATACTATGCAAAGATATTCATAGGTTAGGTTAGGTTAGAACTGTGACCAACTACGCGCGAGCCGAGCGAGCGAAGCGAGCGGTGCCGCGGCAGCGGCCGGCGAGCGCTACCTCGAAATTGGTCGCGAAATTTTTCTAATTATTTTTTTCTAAGTGCCCCCAAGACGACACTCTGACCTGAATTTCATTCATTTATTTCATTTCAAGACAAAAATCAGTGAAACGACCTTTAATCATTCTAAACAGTTGTACGAGTGAAAATATTATGGTAATTATGTTTAGGAATAAAAGCGTTAGGATAAAAAACAGTAGGAGTTTAAATATATTTACAGGGTCCATATTGGCTCACCTAAAGTTCTTTATCCGAAATTGTTCTTCCTAACGATTTGTAATCCGAATGATCACTCTTCCTAAAATTTTTCATCCTAAAGTTTTCATTCATACTATTTGTAGTCCTACCGACGATGTTCATAACACTCATGTTTCCGAAAATTGGAATTCATAATATCATTAGTGTAAATATATTTAAACTCCTACTGTTTTTTATCCTAACGCTTTTATTCCTAAACATACTTACCATAATATTTTCACTCATACAACTGTTTAGAATGATTAAAGGTCGTTTCACTGATTTTTGTCTTGAAATAAAATAAATGAATGAAATTCAGGTCAGAGTGTTGTCTTGGGGGCACTATGAAAAAAATACTTAGAAAAATTTCGCGATCAATTTCGAGGTAGCGCTCGCCGGCCGCTGCCGCGGCACCGCTCGCTTCGCTCGCTCGGCTCGCGCGTAGTTGGTCACAGTTCTAACCTAACCTAACCTATAGATATCTTTGCATAGTATATAAAAATAGGTGGACAAATTTTAACACAGCGTTTAGTAAGCCTAACTAAAGACATCTAAACAAAAAAAAAAAACACTATTTATAAAGTGATTTTATTTTGACTTAAAATAATAAATTGCCGGCACTCTAGAACAAACTCATCCTATAAAAGTAGGTATTTTATTTCTTATTCTTATATTTTTTTTTGCTATTGTCCTTATTTTAGCGGTCTGAATGATTTCTAAAATTTTGTCCACCTATTTTAATGGGACCTTTTATAATACTGATTATTATGAATAAAAAGTAATATAAACAAAAAAAAAGACATGACTTTGAATAATAGTGTAAAAGATGGTTATGTTGAGAAAATATAGGAAAACAAATAATAGTGTAATAGATGTTTATTGCTACAGACATTATGAAGTTGAATGCTTCGGAATTAAAACATTAGAGACAGAGAAGTTAGGAATTGCGATTGTTCGGATGAAAAATGTTAGGAAGAACATTTTCGGATTTCCAATTATCGGAGTTGAAATTTTAGGTGAACTTTGGCGCACCCATATTTACACTAATGATAATATGAATTACAATTTTCGGAAACATGAGTGTTATGAACATCGTCGGTAGCACTACAAATAGTATGAATGAAAACTTTAGGATGAAAAATTTTAGGAAGAGTGATCATTCGGATTACAAATCGTTAGGAAGAACAATTTCGGGTAAAGAACTTTAGGTGAGCCAAAATGGACCCATGTTAACTTCATGTTATCGGAGGCGAATATTATCTTTGACAGGAGTGGGCTAAAACATATATAACTAAGTTTAGAAGAACTGTAATTATACAGGAGTTACAACATTCATTAGTTAGTGTTTATTTTTGTTTGAGGCAGGAAAACTATACTAAAAATCGCAACTAGAAAAACCTGATTTTCTTATTTTTATATAGCATAGGTACTGTATACAGTATGCTATTTAAAAATATATATATAAATTATGTAACAGAGGTGTTATCGATGCTAGTGCAAATAGTGTTAGATGCATTGTGCAAACAGGTAAACTCTAGATTTTATGCACGATTGATTAGGTATTTTATACATAAATGAGAATTGTGATTTATTGGGTTAAGTTTTATCTTTGTATATAAATAGAGAAGGGAAGCGATGAACCTATGGCGCAGTCCCAAGCTATAGGTAATAATATCACACTTGACAATGCTCAAACGCGAATTTCTCGTGAAATAACGTAACGTAAAATATGGGTTCCAAAATATTAGTTTCGTTACGTCACATGAAAATTAAATCAAGTGCTAGTGGTTACATATTTTTGCTGTTTATTTTAGGCCCAAATTACAGTTACGTGTACTTATTCCATTTAAGTAATAGGTGCAAGCACTATTATCTAGAACTGGATACTGGACAGACCCCAGACAAGGACTGAGAATCCAGACTATACATTTTTAATAACGATTTCACATTTTCATCTTTACAACAAATTAATTTCCCGTTTGCAAGCCATTGATAAACTAATGAATTGTCCACGCAATTTTAGAAGGCTTCTCCTATTAAGGATTTTGATTAATTGGAGTAACCAATTAAAATTTCCAATTTTCTTTTCAATAAATGGCAGGTAGTAATTAACATTTCGTCCGAAACTCCCACACAGAATTTGATGAAGGGCAATTTTGATGAAGAATAGGCACATGTTTTCTGGCAAAATTACGAAAAACTTTTCCAGAACCTTAGTATTTTATTAGTCGCCGCCATACTATGGCCAGCTATCTAGGTATTTGCCTATGTTATGTATCTAGCTTGAGTCACAAGAAATCATTTGTTTGCTCTTAGAATAATATAATTCAAATTTCAGGATGCGATAGAATTCAGGGAAATTTAACCCCGGAGTTTTAGTTTTAACGTTGGTGTCCCGTCCACGTTTGTTTTAATAGAGGAAGTACTTATAGATTTTTTACTATTACGGGCTACATCACAAAATACCGATTTGAAACGTTTTGTTCCGCGGGTCTACCTAGTCTAGATTCAAACATTTATGATCTACAAGTTCCATCTGATCCATGCCACGATTTCCGCTATAAGTTTCACCTAATACATTAAGGCAACCTTTATATTAAAAAAAAAATACAAATAACAATATTTTCAGTAGGTACCCCAAATTTTTTGGAATTTTAGCCATGCGTTATTATTTTTCATAATAACGCCATCTCGCGTTATCACAAAGAACTACGACGCAGACACGTAAATCATGAATGATTGTAGTAATGAATAAGGCCGCGAGAGATCGTTACTCTACAACCAATAAGAATGGTTGGAGATATTAATAAATTGCAACAAATTATACAAAACAGTCAGCTCAGCTCATCAGCTGATAAGTAGTAACTTAGAGAAATAGTATTTATTGTAGACTTATTAAGTGAAAGCAGTCATTATTCAAGAAGATTGTAATGGACAACAGTGTGTTTTGTGTCAATGATGTGTTATGAAAAAATAACTTTGTAAAAATAATTCCAAAGTTTGTTTGGTGGCCAATGTTAAATTTAACCTCAAAAAAGTAAACAAACGCAACTAAGGTCAAAGGTAAATATTCTGTTTCTTTGTTTTGGCGATATTTAAATGACGTTCTAATAGTTCTAATGTTCTTCCAGTGAGTTGGAATTTGGTTTAACTTGGTTGTTTTTTACCCAAACTTTGTTGTTTTGTGTTAATTGTAACTTTACTTATTTTATGTTGGGGATTTAGCATGTAACTGTGTTTTAATTAGTAGGTACCTACTTGCATACCTTAGTGTTAATTATTTACTAACGTAAGTTATTGGGAAGTTATTGCTTTCCGACAATCTTTTTCAAGTTTTGTATTGTTTTTTTTCCTGTCAAGGATGAAGTGTTTTGAGTAGTTTTGACAGTTGTCAAGTCACCTCATAAATTAACAAGTACGCAAAAGAAATCACGCACGGAGCCTACTTCTTTAATATACCTAATTTAGAAATTATGTTTGTAACCCGTGGTAGGGTAGACCGGGGACAATTGAAACAGGTCATGATTGCAACAACTTCAATTTCTCGGAAACCATGATACCTACGCGTGTGATGCGGCGTTCGTTGCATCGTCGGCCATATTCGGTTTTGTGTTTAGCACGGCTCGAGCGAGCGAGCAATGTAGTCGCACACAGGACGCCTCGACGAATTTCACGCCAAAAAGTAAGTTCTCACCATTTTTATTTTTTTGGTTTTTACCTATTTTAATCTTGTAGTTTGTCAGTTTTTCTTATTTGAGAGTATTGTTTGTCTATTTAAGTTAGTTTTTATTACTGTTAATTATTATTTAAGTCAATATATTACAAAATATTGAGTGTTAAAGTAGAAGATGTGACATGGGTACGTTTGAAACGACGTGGCTGTGGACGTTTGAAACGTTTCAAACGTCCCCGCATATTTCGCATTTTTATCCGACTGCACAGAAGAAGGTTGTGTTTTTTAAAATGAGTCTGCCGCAGGATTTGAAACCGCTGTCCCATCTTCTCCTAAGTACTTAGGGACTTCACAGCCAAATTCCATGGTCATACATGTGTCGGAACAGTGACCTTACCAGCCCGATGACATACAACCAGGGTATACTTACGTATTTTAATTATAAGTAAGTAATTCAAATACTGCCCGTATTTGAATTACTTACTTGTAATTAAAATACGTAAGTAATTGAAATACAAATACGTATTTTGTATTTGTATTTCAATTACTTCCTTAAAATGAAATTTGTTTTTCGTATTTCAAATACCTGACGACGAAGTATTTTGTAATTAGTATTTCAAATACTTGAGGCTTCAAAACACATTTTAACATTAAAATACATTTATCCCCTCGTCTGTCCACTTTTTTGTGGTAGTTTTTGAAGGCGATTATTTTTATTTTGAAAAAGTTTTTGTAATGTATGTATTTTGTATTTCAATTAAAAATAGCTAAAAAATACTGTATTTTATATTTTATTCAAATACGTCCTTACTTAAAGATTTCAATTACTTGCGATACTGTATTTTGTAATTTGTATTTCAATTAAAGCAAAGCATGTATTTTGCCCAGCCCTGACTACAACACCCAACAGTCTACCGCAGGACTTGAAGCAGACCGTCAATAAACCATTGTTATGATTGAAACATTTTTATGATTGAAACATTGTTATGATTGAAACATTGTTACGATTGAAACAAGCTGTTTTGTATGAGACTGGATTATCTTTTTTTATCCCCCATGTAAGTGCAATTACAGCAAAATAGGGTAACAAGTCTTTCAATCATGTGAAATAGTATTCATTAGCACAAATTAAAGCTCGAAAATGATTAAAATAGGAGATATTTTACGTTGTTTATATTAAAGATGTTTTTGCTTTTATAATTTTCAAAATATTAACTTTACGGTGACACACTTGTCACGATCTCAATAAATAATTTAGTAGTAAGTTAAATTTTTAAGATTGAGTAAATACCTTCAGTAGTTCCTGAAATATTTCAGTGTTTCAATTATCCCTACTTACCGTTTCAACCGTCCTTGGGGTGGGGTCAATAGAACCACTGTGCCCGGTCTTCTTTAATGTGTGATTGTAGGTTAACTATTCAAAATAGAGATATAGATTATGTTTAAATTAGGAACTAGATAACGACCCTTTCAACTATATAAATTCGAGGGATGTAGGTACTATAGATACTTCACTGCACACGATTTAAGTCAAATTGTTTCAATTGTCCCCGGTCTCCCCTACTTACCTACAGTATTTTACGTTTCTGTTTCCTCGTCAAGATGAACGGAAAAATATCGAAATCCCACCTTGTAGCAAACACTGATAACTAAAACTGAACATTTTTAAGGACAACGATAATACCTTCGAAACACACACCTGTCGACGATAGCTAAGTGGTCATTAAAGTAAGGGATACACCACTTTACACTAATGACGGACTCACCTAAAACGTTATCGCATCAAGTAAATAGAACTGTTCGAGTGACTCAACCGCTGAGTCGGCGAAAGTGGCTTCTTTTTTTTCACACTGGCTGCCAGGCGTCGAAACTCAGGCATGTCCGTCACTATACACTGCACAGGTAAACTTCTGTCATAAAATGCACTTTCCCATCCTCAACACTGCATCCATAGCACTTAATAGATAGAGAGAAACCGATAACTGCGGCGTAGAGTTGTCGAAATTCGTTATCGTTTTCGAGATCGCAACAGGCACATCGTCCGCCGTCGCCGACGTCCGTCGATTGGCGGCACAAACAAACCTCACCAGAGCTGCGACACGTGAAGCCCACACGAATGTCTACAATGACACGAAACGTGATCACACACACGATTAGGGAAACTTGAACAATGAAATTTAGTTTCTGGAAACGAACAAGTGCCGCGGAGGAGCGAACTCTTAGCATTGACTGGACTGCGCTTGGGCCGTGCAGGATGCGACCCATTAGGCAGAGAGCGTCCATTATTGTATTGTCGTGGGCTTATCGTAGTGCTAGTGTCTCCTTAAATTGCCGAACCGGACTGAGTGTACGTTTGTTACCCAAAAATTTGGAAGCGTTGTCATTAGCTACTTGAGAAATGTAAGTGCACCCTTTGGCTAGATATGGTAGAGATCACCCAGAAGGTACCTATGCCATTTTTTTTCCACCACGGGCTAGATATTGTATCAGAAACGTTAGAAACATCCTTTCGCGATCCTATCGTGACGTGAATCAGTCATCATCAGTAATGACTGCATTTAGGTACATTAAGAGGCCACAACGATCAAGTCACGGGACCGGATCCAGGGTTATCACGCTCGTTTGTTCAATTGGACGCTTAAGTACCGGCGAAGCTCTGAAGCCGGCCGTTTCCGTTGATATTTCACACAGGAACCTGCGAAGGGAAACGTGGACATGGCGCAACTTGACGACCCTTTGGACGAGGACAAAGTAGGCCACGTACTTGGAGTTCTCGTCTTACCTAACAGAATGACAGGAAGATCTAGCAATTATGCCATATCCATTGTATGCAGTCACTTGGTACCTCTGATACTCGGCCTATAGCTATTTATGCGAAAACACGTCTCAATTTGTTCTCAGCTCGAGCAGGTTACAACGCCACGCCAGAATGACAAATACGGGACTATCTTTAGCTTGAAATACTATATCCTCCTCTGAGGAACGGCTACAGTCCGGTTCAAACAGACAATAGGAATATCAATTTAACACACTCATAAATGCATGTGGCGAAACAAAGAACTAAGCAAAAATGTACTGGATTTGACAGGTCTTTGACATCTTACCTTAGCAAGTGGCGCCACCAATACATGCAAAGAAGTTTGTCGGTCTATATGTTTTTATATAGGTGTCGTTGGCACTTGGTCCTCTCAGTGAGGGCAAACCGCTCCCGACTCCAACGAATTCGATCAAGGATGTACACAATGAATTTATAAGGTCGAACGACTCAACTGCTATTTGTGGTTTATTGTAAACATATTTGATGCTGATTTTTCATACTGCCAGCTGTAAATGTTTTGGGTAGGTCAGCAGGATTTCTAGGTGGGTCAAGGAACGTATGCAGCTTAGCATTTATTAAAACAGTAAGAGGCAAATATGGAACGTCTTATAGCATTTTGATTTTACTATGGCATCAATCCTCTAGCCGCAGCCAAGACACAAATTCATGAAGGTGATATTCCCTATAAATGAAAATCCAACCTTTTCAGAACCGGCACCGTCTAAGATGATTTTAGTTACCTATCTCTGCTGTACTATAATATAATAAAGCGAGTAAATAAGCTTCTTCTGGGTAAGCTCGTTCCATCGTCCACCTCATCTCTGCCCTTAGGGCAAGATTGAAGTCAAGAGTAAGCCCACATAAAAAAAACGCAATTAAATACTACTCGATTGTTGTTTTTTTATAACCAGGCCTTAGGCCCGGTTTCCACCAAAGCGGAGAGGAGCGGAGACGAGAGGAGATGTGCGGAAATCGGCCAATCACATTAGTTAAAATTTACATCTGGTCTTTCGCCTTTCCTGTGATTGATCGAATTTGGCACATCTCTCCGCTCTGCTCGTCTCCGCTTTGGTGGATTACGGGCCTTATTCATGCAACTTATCGTGCTTATAAACTCTTCAATAAATTGTGCCTCGAGGAAGTCTCACATAGTGTAGGCAAAGAGTATCTTCCTTAATGCCTAGTACTAGTACAAAGCTGTCTGCAAGGATGTCATTAATTATGTGAATAAAATGCTTGACGTCATCTATTGTCCTTGAGTTAAATAATAAACACCGTTGGTTAACAATTTAGGTACTTACTAATCATCTTAGGACATGATTGTAACAGGTTGGTTAAATGAAATTCAAGAGCAAATCAAGCAGCAGAATTATGAGCCAATACCTAATGCTGGGACACAGGTCTTCTCTGTGAGAGGACTGAGGAAGTAGGCTGTAATCCCCCATGCACGCTCAGTGCGAATTGGTAGATGTCACGTGTTCTAATCTTTAATTTTTCACAGTTTTGTGAGCAGTGGTGATGAAATTAATCACAAAAATAACGCGCCTGCTTTCGAAAACTGTTAGGACCATGACTACCGGTCATGTGAACACTACGGCTTTACTCCCATAACAATAGCAACTCCCAGATACATATTTCTGCTTCAAGATAGCCACTAAGAATTAATTAATGTTCCAAGTTATCGATTTCAATTTACCCATTGAATTACTAAAACATTTCGCAAATAATTGATTAAATTTACAATCTGCGAAGGTTTCTTAGTACGGATGTACAGGTGTTAAACGGGTAACGGTCGTGGAAGGTGCACCCAGTCACACCATAGTTTTCAACCAATCGTGAAGCAGTATTCACTCATCTACTGGGAGGTATTAGATTTCTAACAAATACCATTGCGTTCATTTCCTTTGGTGAACTTTTGAACTGCCTTGAGTTATCTGCGACTGAAGTTATTGCCCGTATGGTCAGTTTTTCTTTTATCAGACGTTTAGGTCATAATATTATGTACCTACTTCTTTGCCTTTTGAATGTATGCTAATTTAAGGGCAATGCATTTAAACACACTGATAACATTCCAATAGCATAAAGATACAAAGTTCAAAACGTAGGTACTTGTTTATTATTTTTATAAGAATATGCGTCATTACGATTAACCAGAGTTTTATCATAAGTTGATCATGTAACATAGAATATTGTCTTCTCTATTATGGCTTGTCTTCGTAAAAAGATAGATTAAACATTGTTATTTCCGATTACTAAATTCAAAATGTATCATAAAGATATAATTATAATTGATTTATGTTTCTTCGATAAATGAACATAACATCTAGGTTGCTTACTTAAATTGTTTTACCTAGACAAAAGAATCTAATTGAGAATAAAATTCCATAGCTGAAAAGGTCACAGGAACCTCGAAATCATAAGTCCTTCTTGGAAATGAAAACCAATCACACACCATCCAACGTGCCAAGTCACATTTTACGTCTGGCAGCAAATAAATTAAAACAGAACTGAGAAAATTTTATCACGTAACCATTGCTAGGAAAATTTATTGTGAAGGGGTATTCGAAGCCCTATGAAGGCGTGTGGCTCACCTCCTCCGGTTACAGAGGGAACTAAAAGGTAATTAATAAAACTAAAGGAACCCAGACTTGTTTGGATGTTGTGCGTCGGTCGAGTACATGTCATTTATAACATTTTCTAGGTCACTGAAGGAAATCCTTGCTGCAATTAGTGTACAACCTACACTGGTGTGTTTAAGAGCATATACTCGTACATATTTGTTTATGTATTCTTTGTACATTTGACTGGCCTGTTGGTCTAGTGGTTAGTGACCCTAACTGCTATGCCGGAGGTCGTGGGTTCGATTCCCACCCAGGACAAATGTTTGTGTGATGAGCACGATCATTTGTTCTGTGTCTGGGTGTAATTTATCTATTATGTATGTATTTAGAAATATATAAGTATGTTTATCAGTTGTCTAGTACCCATAACACAAGCTCTGCTTAGCTTGGGACTAGATGGCGTTGTGTGATAGTTGTGGAATATTATTATATTATTTTTATATTGTAGGTGCCGTAGGTGGTAATTTTCGGACCTACTGATCCGACCCCAAAAATTCTTTTACTATTGGAAAGCTTTTTTCCCGGGTGTCGTAGGCTATTTTTGAAAAGTTCCCGTGAGATATTTCCGACGATAAAGCGTGCTAAACCGCAGACAAAAGCTACAGACAAGGCTATTGGCGACGTCCCACAGTGGTGCAGGTAGTACGAGCGTGCGGAAAATACAGCACCGAAACTAACAAAGCCACCCGCATCTTATTTCTTTTACTTACTCTAAAATCACATCAAATTTGAAAAATACTATCATGCTAGTAAATAACATGTATATTATTGCATATGTTAATATTTATATGTTATTGCAGCCAAAAGTTATGTATATATTCTTAATCTATAGGGTCTAATTAATCTCCGAAAGTATATCATTACGTAACGGTCGATAACGCAGATTAGTTATGATCTCATGATTGAAAACAAAAGGTTCCAAATCTTCATTAAAAAATTAATAGCAAGTCATCATCATCATCATCATCATTTCAGCCAAAAGACGTCCACTGCTGGACATAGGCCTCCCCCAGGCGTCGCCACATTGACCGGTCCCGTGCGTCTCTCATCCAGCGGGTTCCTGCAACCTTGACCAGGTCATCGGTCCACCTAGTGGGAGGCCTTCCAACGCAACGTCTTCCGGTTCGCGGTCGCCATTCCAGAACTTTTCGGCCCCATCGGCCATCCGCAATAGCAAGTAATTAGGTACTTATTATTTCATTACATATGTATACGTATTTCATTAATACACACAATAAACTTTAAAAAAATAAAAGTTGATTATTATTTGGTTTGGTAAGTTGGTTTTTATTTAGGTTCTAATTCATACTTGAAATAACAAAATTTTTTGCACGAAATTCGTTAATTCTCGATCACCCACCCTACTTTGGCATCATTTAATTAAATACCTACTGTATAATTATTTACCCGTATTAATTTTAGGACTTGTTTCTACTAACATTCTAGTATATGTGTACCAAATTGTAGACATTTTAAACAAAGTCTAATAATAGTACATTGTAACACAAGGGCCTAAAATGACCCATTATATACGAGGTAGTTTTACTACCGAGCTTTAGCGAGGTAGTAAATAGGAACCGAGTTATAATGGGATTTTAGCGCCGTGTGTTACACTGTACTTTTCACTACGATTGCGAGAAAATAAAATAACCATGTTTAATATGAGTTTAATATGTTATGTTTATTAATTTATTTCAATTTATTATTACAATTCCAAAAATTTCGCGCCAATGCCTTTTTTTATTTCTTCTGTAGCTGCAATGCAACGCACACATTCTACCAAAGAGTTCGGCATTCAGCGCGTTTAGTTCCATTTTTAAAAATAAATCATTTTTTTTTACTTGAAACTAAGTCACGCACCAGCTGGCTGAACAAGTTGTCGTACGAGATTTACTTTTAGCCCTAGGGCATTAAATGCAATTTTACGCCCGCTCTGGTGTGCTATTATGACGTTCTTTTTGAGCAAGAGGAGTGAAATAGTACATTGTAATACAAGGGCCTAAAATGACCCATTATATACGAGGTAGTTTTACTACCGAGCTTTAGCGAGGTAGTAAATAGGAACCGAGTTATAATGGGATTTTAGCGCCGTGTGTTACACTGTACTTTTCACTACGATTGCGAGAAAATAAAATAACCATGTTCAATATGAGTTTATTTTATTAAAAATTTAATTCAATTTAATAATACAATTCCAAAAATTTCGGGCCAATGCCTTTTTTTATTTCTTCTGTAGCTGCAATGCAACGCACACATTCTACCAAAGAGTTCGGCATTCAGCGCGTTTAGTTCCATTTTTAAAAATAAAACATTTTTTTTTACTTGAACTACATCACGCACCAGCTGGCTGAACAAGTTGTCGTACGAGATTTACTTTTAGCCCTAGGGCAAAATATGCAATTTTAGGCCCGCTCTGGTATGCTATTATGACGTTCTTTTTGAGCAAGAGGAGTGAAAAAGGAGTTTTTTCCGCCCTTGAACCGCAGTGCGTCCTACAAACTACTCATTCTCTCTTTGCATATCGATTGCAATCTAATTCGAGTCGCTAGAATTTGGTTAGATGCAAAGATGATGCAAAGAGATATAAGAAAGTAATATTTGAATGTCTTTGGCACTCTTTGGTTAGATGTAAGTACCTTCAGTGACGTCCATCAGGATCAAACAATAGGATACGCAGGACACTATTGAGTACCCCATCGGTTACACTATATGACTATAAGAAAGGGCCATCTATGATTTCTTCTTAGCGTGTCGATGGCAAATATTTCATGAAATTTTGGCCCGAATTTCAGGTATACGAACTCTAAATACCATGTATGTGAAAGTATTTCTTGTTGGTGTAATATAATAAGGAATACTTTGTCGAACAGTATTCATAGATGGCAGATGTTGTAGATGACACAAAAGGAGACTATACCTACCTTTTAGGGAGGGCCTCCACCAAAGCGGAAATGTGCCAAGCGGAGGGGAGATGTGACATCATCTCCTCTCCGCTTGGCTTGGCACATCTCCGCTTTGGTGGAGTCCCGCCCTTATCCTTATTTTGTTAAACCAGTTATTCTAACACTTTTCTAAAGCAAACTCATGCGCTTTTTCTCTGATCATGAAAGATGAAGTAACTCACTACAAATATTGCGTTTCTTGATCTCTGCAAAAGGTTATAGTGAGTGTCTCAAACCAATCTGAATAGGAAACTAGTGTTAGTTGGGTTAGCTAGTTTACAACTTCGCTAAGGTCACGTGATAGAGATAGTCCAAGTTTAATGAAGTTAGGTTTGCCGACAAATCTGATTTAGTGCATGTCTGCTCAATTCTACTGAAAATAGAACTTCGTCATAAACAGATCAACCAGCTACATTGTGGTATGAATGCGATAGTTAGGTACTTTACGCCTAAACCAATGTCGTTAGGTCTTACAGATAACCTGGGACCTGGAGAAGGACACAGTATAGGTACTTTTATTCTTAGATTATTATTTTGTATAAAAAATATATGCAACACCAAATCAACAGAAGATGGCACTGGTAACTGTTATAACTTAGTTTATGGCAATTTTAACCCACATTACAAACTAACATAAATACGGAATACCTAGAATTTGTAAATATAATTAAAACATAAACGGAACATCCGAATTTCATTTTAAATGATTGCCTCTATCTGATAGAAGGATATTGACAACAGCATTTAGCAGACTTTCCTTTATTATACATTTTACCATCCGTGGTTAGCAGTAGATAAATTCATCGATAACCCTAAACATAGTAAACATACAAAATAGAACAATCAACGGAAATATCGAGGAAAGATCCATTGTTCTGATTGTTTTCATTCTGCCGACATTATTCCAGTTATTTCTGGTAATTCTGAACAGCACGTGTCCATGTGTCATTGTAATAGTTCTCAGGATAGCTAGCTAACTTGTAACGCGATAAATATAAAACCAAGTTCATTACAATTGGGTCACACGATATGGTAATCTAATCTGATAAGCGGGACAAATGGGACAATTATTATTCTGCGTAACGTAAAACCGGATTGATAAATGACAGCTGTTGGCAGCCATATCTGTTTAAACATTAAACTTTGCGCGCCTTTTTTATTTAAACATTATTTATTTTTTTGTACAGGCGCCCATAAAAAAAAATGATGGAGTTAGTTTAATTGTATTTTAAATAGCTAAGGAGACTGTATAAATCTAGTACATACTTAGTTACTGTATGTAATTAACCTAGAGTTCTAGTTATTTTATTTATTGAATTTATTTGAAGTTGATAGGATGACTAAACACTAGATTAAGTGTTTCTAACTGCATTTAATATTTGAACGGCCGACTTTAGAATTAGTAACTATAGGATCATCGTCGGTACATTATATTATTATTTTGTATATGTATTACAAAAAAGTTTCCATATAACATGCGTGATGGAACGGTATGATTTGTTGACTCCGCTACAAAATTATCAAAAAAAAGTGAATTCTCTGAAACAAAACAACACAGAGGGCGGGAGGTAAATGGTTCACATTTCGTCCGTCTTTCATCACCTTCGATAGCTCAGTTGGTAGAGCGGTGGACTGTAGTTGTTTCTAAAATTGATATCCATAGGTCGCTGGTTCAAATCCGGCTCGAAGGATTTTTTTTTAATAAGTAATTAAGGGTTGACTTTTTTCTATTCTGCTTTAATTATTACTTTTTTTTAACATACATTGGTGTATTTATAACAAGTTTGTATTGTTCTTTTTTTATCAAATTTTGGGTTACAGAATGTATAAAACCAATGAGACATCTATAGTAAGAAAACCCTTCAGCAAAATCATTATGTCATTGGAATAGTAAGCGGAAAAAGTTACATTTTGTAATTGCTCGATTACTTAATTTTAAGTAAATTCAAAATGTTTAATTAAGTGTCTTGTCGCGTACTAAAAATTCAAAATTTTTAAAATTAAAATAAATTATTTTATATTTACACTTGAATGCGGCCTGCTTTATTATACGGGACTCCCGAAATTAAAACTAAGTATGAACAATAGTAATATTGTGATGTTCTTTTCAGAAAAATGTGAATGAGCTTTTCTGCAATCTCTTGTGACTAATAAATAATCATACCTACTTAATTTAATTTATTGTAAATGGTTTGGTTTCTTTTAAAACCTTAAGGGTATTTACGCCTGCTTTATCTGTTCTGATTAAAAATAATACTTTAAAAAATTATAGAAAAATTACTATTTAAAATAACTATTGTCGCATCTTATATGAAAATCAACGCAAAAAGAAACTGTTTCCGCCCGGGATCGAACCGGGGGCCTTGTGCGTGTGAAGCACACGTGATAACCGCTACACTACGGAAACGATATTGAGGTGCTCGAAATTACAGATTAGTTACAGTAGAGTGATTTAGTCCCTCTCTTTTATTTGTTTCGGAGAAAATATTTTCCAGAAACCCTAAACTTGACCTCAATACAAAATTAAACTACTGTTCTTTAATTTATTTTCCTTCTTATTTTGCAGTGCAGTGACCTTTATCCTCGTTGTCATAACTATAAGGTATACCTACGTCAGAGGTAAAATTTGAAACAACTGAATAATTATTTTATTTTACTTTAAAAATATCTCTTATATTTAAACCTGTAAATAAACCTAAAACCATTTACAAAAAAAGAAAACATAAACTTACCTTAGCAAATGCACTTGGTAAATAGCACAGAAAAAAAAAACTGAATTTGAAATTCGAACACAAGTCACAAGCGCCTTCTGGAAGACGCTTCGACACAAGTTGGCGGCAAAAGGTTGTCGTATCGTTTTTATACCATCGCAAATTGCATGGCATATTGACCACCCGCTTGAATATGGCTCATTACTTCTATTCCATGGGTGTGTTTATGCCTAATTTGTAATTGTGTTCGCACCCTGTGTTCAGCTCATCTTTTACTTGTACCAATGTGTTTTTATGTGGCGCGTGTCTGCTGTATTTTCGCACGCTTCGTTATACATTGACGGGTGAATAAGAATGTTCAAACATCACATCGTGTTGGGAGCAAGCAATGTATCATAAAATGTTGTGTGCTGTTTTGGTCGGACTTTTCGCACGCGACCGCCCACGTCACGGAATGATTATTATCGTTGCTAAAAGAAAATGTGAGTAAATTACTTTTTTCATCTATTTTTATTCACAATCTGATGTGATGGAGTTAATGAAATTGAAAGTTTTAGTACTTGCCTACTTTATTACCATGGATGGACTCTACGTTAGATAAATTGACTTGTCTTTATTTGATAGTTTATCTAACACTACATAACACTAGCTTTTGCACGCGGCTTTGCTCGAGTTATGAGTAAAAACATTATGAGATAATGTATGTAGTTCTAGTTTCCAATCAGTGAAATAATTTTCAAAATCAGAGCTGTTACCTACCCTCTACATCCAAACATACCTCCTCTATCACAATTCACACAATGCCACAACCCCCCACCACAATGTTGTCTTGTTTGACCCTAAGGTTGACTGGTAGAGAATGCCTTGTGGCATTAAGTCCGCCTATGTATCACTATTGTGCATAAAGTTTAAATAAATAAATAATAAATAAATAAATATAATTTTATATAATATTCATTCATCATCATCATTTTTTTCATTTTTTTTTTTTTTTTTTTTTTAAGCTCTGCTTAGCTTGGGACTAGATGGCGTTGTGTGATAGTTGTGGAATATTATTATTATTATTTATTACAATTTGAGGAAAAACCATATTATACATTGCCATCAAAGCAGAGAGACATAATTAATCACTAAATTTTTCATTCAAGCGACAGAAGCGCCCTCTATCGTGAAAAATGTTGACAGGAGGACGCTGTTCTTGAAAATGTATTGGAGAACCAAGAAGGCAGCTTTGCCAAAATATCCATGACAGACGCCAGAAAGTTCCGAATCAACCTTGAACCTTTATTGATAAAGTTGAAAATCTATTAAAGAAAGACAGATTGTAGTTACATGATGTGCTAATGTCTGTGCATTTAAACTACGATATTTTCAATAATGTAATTATTACTATCCAATAACATTCAGTCAGTGAATGAATCATGATTAAATGTATATGTAATGTATATCAGCCAGCACGCTTCACTTAACAAAATCTTTGATAGAAAGTTGTGCTGCATGCGCATATATAATTTATGTATTACTAGCGACCCGCCCCCGCTTCGCACCGGTGGAATGTGGTACATATAAACCTTCCTCTTGAATCACTCTATCTATTAAATAAACCCGCATCAAAATCCGTTGCGTAGTTTTAAAGATCTAAGCATAGGTATGTACATAGGGACAGACAGCGGGAAGCGACTTTGTTTTATACTAAGTAGTGATAAGTAGTGATAGTGATGGTTGCTGAACCTGACAAGTCAGCCGAAATCACAGAGACCTATATTCTTATTGTTAAAATGTCCCTTTTGAATTGCTGCCAGTAAAAAACTGGAAGGACAAAGATTGTAGCTTGCATTCGTTCGGTGTGTGATCTTCATCATCTGCCTAGCTTTTTCCCAACTACTTATGTTGGGGGCTTCCTGTCTAACCGGATACAACTGAATACCAGCATTTTCTTGGAACGACTGCCTATCTGACCTACACAACCCAGTTAGTACTGGGTAGGTAATACGATAGCCACCCCTTGGTAAGTAAGACTGGTTGTCAGACATTCGGTCCACTGACTACCTGTAACGATTGTCAAAAACCTACAAATGATAGCCGGGACGAACAGCTTAACATATAATACTTTCCGAAGCACGGGGGAAACTCGGAATGTAAAGATTTACCATCCACAGACCGACCTGGCATGCGCGGCTTAACCTTAAGGCGGGGTTACCCCGATAAACGTCGTCAACAATAGCGTTTTACTCGTACATGGAACGGATTTAAATTTTGAAAAAAATGTATTACATAGTTGACTCTTCGATCATGATATGTCGGGCATGCGATACACGATTACTTACACTTCACTGCATCCAATTAAATCGCAAAGACATGTCCAAATGATGGCTAAATAATCGTTTTACTTGAGTTATATTAGGCTTTGAAAAATAAAACTTATATCATAATAAAGGTCGTAGAAAATGTGTATTATCTCGGGTCACATAATGTATAATTTCTTTATCATTTTTCTCCAAGAGAGAAAAAAAAAGTAAAAAACTAAAACCCGACTACGATAAAAAAAACGACGCTGAAAAAGTGTGAAACAAGATTTTCAGGATAGAACAAAAAGAAAAGCCGTAGTCACACGTTATAGGTATAGGTACCAACCCAAACACTTTTAATACCGTGTGACTACGGCTTTTCTTTTAGTTCTATCCTGAAAATCTTGTTTCACACTTTTTCAGCGTCGTTTTTTTTATCGTAGTCGGGTTTTAGTTTTTTACTTTTTTTTATTTAAACAATTTTGGTGTTAATTTTTTTTTTACTCTTGACTTTTTGTCCGCTAGAGGGCGTGATTTTAAATTTGAGCAATATTTTGGAAATGTTCAAGTGAGGCCCTTTCAAATGATACCAAACACGGCGTATTTATCTCCATTTTTATTTTTTTAGCCTTACTTTTTGTCCGCTAGAGGGCGCCAAATCGCTTTTTGTGACACGTCAAGTAGCCTATGTTCAGCGAAAAATTAAGACGGTTCTAACGATACCTCATATGTCGAGTTCCGATAAGTAGATTAGAAGCTATGAGGGAACAGATGAAGATACACACATACATACAAAAATACATACATACATACATACATACATACATACATACATACATAGCCAGTCAAAATCATAACCCTCCTTTGGCTTTGCCGTAGTCGGGTAAAAAACAGTCAAAATTTAGGCATTATATCGCTCGCGCGGCAGGGCGGGGGGTGAGGTCGTGCGTACATAAAAACAAAGTAGGGTAACCTCGCCTTAAGATCCCGTGTGACTGTTATTAATAAGCCACGAGCTCCTTACCCCCGTGTGTAGGAATCACGCGCACGTTATCAATAGCGGTCGTCCTATCATTGCAGACGATTCCAGTTTCCTCCAGATTGTTCTATTCATAGTACATTACGATCTTCGTTTTAGATAGCTTTATTACCTACACCAGGATTGTAGGACGTCAATAAAGTTTACTTATAAATAAATAACTGGCAGTGTAGGCAGGTAGGATTACCTACCTGCATACACTGCCAGTTATTTATTGCCTATTAAGGCACTTAATCATTCAGGAGTAAGGAACTCGACTGGATAAAATAAACCGTAAAAAAGTGTAAGTACGTACAGAATGCGCAGGTAGCGTTCTGTAGTATAGTATCCCCCACATACCATCATACCCTGATGATATTTCATAGTTTAAGTCGTCAACCATTTATTATAGAATTTCAGGTGACGTCGTGTAGCTAGGTAACTGAATGTAGAAGAATGCAATGAAAACTGTAAGAAGCTCGTAACACAGCACCATAAAGCCTATTTCAGAGCGACACCTGCAGTGAACAGACATATTACTATTCTGCTAAGGATTTTAGATACTTGTTCAACTTTGCTAGAGCGACTATTCTGATACCAAATCCTCACCTCCACATTTCTTTTCTTCCAGAATCATGGCAGTCGAAGGCGTAATGGTGACCTACAATTACTCAGACGACGGTGAATACGCGAATATCCTGACAGTATCCGCCTCAGGGATCAGATTCTCCAAACGATGGGTCCTCACACACGGTTCCATACTCTCTCCCTTAAAAGAAGCGAAGATAATCAAAAAAGCTAGAGGAAAACCTATCCTTAGTGATGAGTTCTACGCTAATTTACCAGAAATTCATGTCACTTGTGAAAAGATACAGTCGAAGAACCCGAATTTATATGAGAGTGTTGAGAAGTTGAGCAGAGAGCGGAATATGCATCAGGGAGATTTGGACCATAGCAGTTACTTGATAAGGGTGCTTACTGGAAGGTATGTCTATTTTATTTACTGTAAGCCTGTGTCATCCCACTGCTGGGCAAAGGCCTCCCGCCATGACTTTATTTTTTTTTTTTCAATTCAGAGCCAATGTAGACCACTGGTCGATGGTTCTGTTCAGCTCATCGCGCCATCTCCTGCGAGTCATATTATGTCTATTTTATAATCATATAAAGGGACTGTATGTCATTGAATTGTATTACCAGTCTACCACCTCTTATAGCAGTAACGTTACTTCAATTTTAAATCAGTGATTGAAAGAGATGTAGCCATACAAGACTTCTATTCTCGGTATGGTAAAACGAGTGTACTTGAATTCAGTTTGTTTTCGTTAGTATTTTCTTTATTTAGGATATAATTCATAATTTTCTGATAATAATCTAGAATAGAACATGTAAATAAATATCAATAAGCGCCATCTGTTGCTTAGTAGCTGTACTACTACTTCACTGCTGAGAGTTGGTCACACGTCACAGGTTGTTTACTAGCGCGATCTACCGGGTAATAGTTGAATATTAGTAGCATAATTTTTTTTTTTTCTATTCAAATATCTACCACTAAAAATAAAAAATATGGTCACTTGAGCAGGCAGATCATGTATGATACCGTGAATGATGATTGATGATGATGATGATGATGATGATGATGATGATGATGATGTCTTAATGAATTGCGTTAACCCTTATAGCGTAAAATGGAACATTTATTACAGTAACTGCCATCTGTGTCAATCGACTCATTTTCGAATTACGATTTCCATAAAAAAAAAACAGTTGTATTAAGAACTTCACATAACATAATGTCTGTAATCTCCAAAGGGTTAGGCAGAGGTGTTGGTACCAGCCACTAGCACATTTTGCTAGTTATGATTTACGTAAGTCCCATGTACTTAGAGGATGCGAATATTGCCATAAACCGGGCACAATTCCAGACTCTGTGGCTGCTACTAAGAAATGCCTGACGAAAAAACCTAATAACACTTTGCCCGACCTGGGAATCGAACCCAGGACATCATGCACAGCAGACGCGCTTGCGACCACTAGACTCAAGCCGCCTTATTACAAAACGTAGTTAAACCTGGTTTAATTTAGACTTGGTTTATCTCGCATGACGTCTCACTTCACTAATATTCAAAATAAAGTGACAGCATGCGAGATAAACCAGGTCTAAGTTAAACCAGGTTTAACTACCTTTTGTAATAAGGCGGAATAGGTTTTTTTTTTTCTAGCCTACTCTTTCCCACTCCTGGGCAAAGGCCACCCTCCACTCCGGAAGGAAATGGAAATTTCTCTCTTCAAAGTGAAGAATAAAGTTCAAAATAACAAGCTCGAAGATTTTAACTTGGATCCCACCATCCATCCACCCTGTCATCATCACCATGAGTAACGAGACAGTTTTCGTCTCCAGGATATGCCACGTGTGGCAGTGTCCGATCCTGGACAGATGTGCGGATGACATCCTGTACAGCTGGACTATAGGACACAAGGATGGCGACATCGACAGTCAAATGAAACTTGGCAACGCACTGTTTTCTGTCTTCGTGCTTATCGACTTGGAGAGCGATAAGAGAGGTTAGTAGCTTATGTTTTGTTCCCAATAACGTTCATGTTATATTTATATTTTATGTATCTAGGTATACAATATGTTAAAAAAAACCCTATCCGATCCACGTCGAAAAATGCGTTTTTCTTACAAGTGCCGTATATAAATATTTTTATATGCATAAATGCATTCAGTAAAATATTACAAACTGATACATCAATATTGCATAATTGTATGAAATTAGTGCAAACAAACTTGTGCAGTAGTATGTAGGTACCATTTCGTACAAGGGTATAAATTATTATCAATGATGGTTTAAATAAAAACAGATATTCATGACTATTCTTCGAAAAATCTTTTATTTAACAATAATAATAAGGTTTTAGACCCAGTAAATAAAATATAGAATAATAACGATTTATTTTAACCAATAGAAGCTGTAGGTAATGTCAAACGCACTTCTGTAAATATTAATTAAACAAGCGAGACTTCACATACTTGGAAAGAAATGATGAGATGACATAAATGGGGTAATGGGATAATATAAATGGGGTGACAACTGTGGCTACTGCATGGCTACTGATAGAGAAGTATGGAAGGAAGACAAAGACATTCAAGTATCTATGAGCGATAGACGGGACAAGTCGTAGAAAATCGTAATCTGTTACTTGTTACTTCTTTGTCGCTCAATATTACTGATGTAAAAAAAAAGTATCCATAGATTTTCTTTCCCATTCTGCTCCATAGAAATCTACGCTTTGCAATCTGCAACTACAGTACTTCCACAAGTTATTATGCCTTTTAAAAGCGTGTCTAATGTCCATGGCGATTCTTGTTTGTCCTTTCCTATAGCGATCTACGTTTTCAAAAGGCCTCACTTGTAGTTTTTTGACGAACTGATCGACTCTTTGTCTATTCGAGTGTATTTACACGCCACTTGCACTATGTGGCCATGGCTTTTGGTCGCAGAAGCTACGACTAGTAAGAACGTTTGCTCGCACGACCGGGAGTTCAACCAGTTGTGTGACAAGTCGTGGTTGGAGTTGGGTAGTACACAAGATCTCTGAATAGTTTAAATGAAATGAAAGCTATGAGTTTGAGAATGATGAATTATCGATCCCCATTACGAGTGTGAAGATTCGCCCGCTAATTTAACGTGACTCTGAAATAACTAATCACTAGCAAACTTCCGATTCCGTCTTCTTCTTTTCCTTCCCCTTTCCCCTTTTCTTTTCCTTCTTCGTCTCTTCGTCCTCACAAGTGTGAACCATTTCTGCGGAAATATAAGACTTGTGTTAGTTTTGAATGATTTTTGGCAACATTGTGATGCATGGTTCTATTGGCGCGTAGACTTGGCGGCTTTTTGACGTTATTTTTCACATATTTTACAGTTAAAAATCACACGTCAGCAACCTATGCTCGAATATGGTTAAAAACAAATGCAATGTAAATAGCTGTGTGTTTAATTTCAATACAATAACAGTACTGCTGAGATGACAATTTAAGTAATAGAGAAGTATAGAAGAAAAAGACATGCAGGGCCGCCTCCGAATAAATTGCGATAATGGTAAGAGAATGATGATGAACTATCGAGCAATTTTATGATTGTTTTCTAACTTTACCATTCTGGCAAATGGCAATAGAGTTTGGTCAGTGCCCCAAATGGAAACGTTATAGATGTATTGTACTTTTCGCCCTCCTGCGTGCATATGCTTAAAGTATTAAATAAGTGAATAATTACTATCGCGTGGATCTTCGACCAACGAAGAGTCCCTTTTCCATCCAGTGATCGTGTTCATGTGCCCAGGAAACTTGTGCAAGAGTTCGTAGTTCTTATCAACGGCTTCCTTCTTCACAACTCCTATGAGACCGAGTGCAATCCCGCCAGCCACGATTCCGTGCCCGGAGCGAAGGTACAGGGCAGCAAGCGGTCCGCAAGCAAAACCACCTGGACAAAGTATGAGAACGTTAGCATTTATAATCCAATGGCCTTTTTGAGTTCGTTTGCCAATATTGTATAAGTCAATATTTAACGAAAAAGTAATTTAAGTATCCGTTTTTTTTTCTATTTGAAAATGGATAGGTACGTACCACAAAAAAAGTTAAAATCTACATGGAGGCTAAGGTGAAATGAACGTACCTATAGAAGAAAAAGCCATGTTGTACGAAACCTTGAAGCTCGCATCGCTGACGATTAGCGACAAGCAAGTAAAAGTAAAAACCAAAAACGAGTTCATTGTTCACCAGATTCCTCACTATCCGCATTGACATTGGACAGTCGGCGAACAACTACCTATATAAATCAATGAAACGGGACCTACAATATTTCGTACGTTTCTTGAGCGAGAAATTAGTCGCTAGTGCGTCGTTTCCTCGTGGGATTTGGTCTACTCCGGTGGTGTTTGATGATGTGGCCGCAAGGCAAAAGAAACTCACCAATAAAGTAATTTAGTGGATCGTCGGCAATTCTAATGCGAAGGGCTAAAGTCGAGACCGCGGCGAATGTCGCCCCCATAAGACTTAGAGGCACCACATGGCGGGCGTATCTGGGAAAGCAAAATGCGTTTGTAGTGTACACAAGCAAATACGAACAAATAATTCATAAAATAACATCATGCCTGTAATCCCCGAAGGGTAAGGCAGAGGTGTAGCCAATCGTAGGCTAACAGCAATGGTTCTGTTTGAGTCCCATGCAATAGTTGCCGTGCCCTTGTGCAATTTATCTAGACTCCGTAGCTGCTTTCGAGAAATTCCGTTGGAATATACTACTACTGTGTATTGTCTCTGCATCACCCTAAGGTAGACTGTTAGAAAATGCCCAAGGCATTAAGTCCGCCTTTGTACGTTTTGTTGTGCATAAAGTTTTAATAAATAAATAAATATCCAATAAAACTGCCCGACCTGAGAATCGAAATCAGGACCTCAGGCTTAGCAGCCGCGCTTGTTACTAAGTGATCAGTGAACGTTGACTGCGAGGTAGTCAGGTCAGTGAAGAATTTTGACATCAAAGGATAACAACAAACAACAACAACATCAACATCATAGGATAGGATTCAGAGATATAACCTCTGACATCCAAGCTTTACTTCCATATAATTAGTATGTCCCGCGTGTCCTGTTGATTGTGCACTATAGAAACTGATGGACACTACCGAAAACGCCAATCTTATAACTCAATTCTGGGTCGACACAATTTAGGTTGCCATCAACGCGCTAAAAAGAAGAGTATAAAATATTCAAGACTAAAAGTTACCGCCGCATCATAGCCCCCACTCCCACGACGTGGGAGTACATCAGGACATCGTAGGTACCCGCGATAAGGCCAGCAACTAGACCATAGCGGCTGGCAACCTTCATCTGGTAGAAACAATAGGATTAGCAATTTTTGGCTTTGACTGACTTTAGGATATTATAAAAATAATGAACGTTACATGACACCACGCTTGTGATCGGCTAATTGAACATCATCATCATCATCATCAGCCTATAATGTTCCCACTGCAGGGGCTCAGGCCTCCTCTCTAGGAGAGGGATGAGATTTTTTCCAAACAAATATAATCTAAACGTATAAGAGCTAAGACCAGTAATGGTGCAGTATAATAGTGGTTGCGACATACGAGTTGTAGGTTTGTGAGAACCCAGGAATTCCTTGGAATTATAGTTGTAAACTATTTCATCACCGCTGCTCTCGAAATGGTGAAGGTCAATATCATGAGGACTAGCATTTTCTAGGATTAATTAATATTCGACAGCATGCCACCATCGCGAATTGGGCTCGCTTGGATCACCAAGCGAGCCAGCCAGTGTATTTATTTTAAAAAATAATAATAATAATCGATGGTTCCGCGGAAGCCAATATTGAGAATAATATCATGACTTTTATTAAAGCGAGGTGTTTACTGAGAGTAGAATTATATGAGCGTTAGCAGAGAGTAACACAAATGGATAAAATAAAATAAGTATGGAAGTCTGAAAGTGGCGCTAGTGACTGAAAAGCTGTGTGGTAGGAATGTGGTAAATGTGAGGGTGGTTTTGAGGATGAAAGTGGATAAGAAAAGGAGAGGAAGACAAAAGAAACGATGGATGGACTGTGTGAAGGATGATATGGCAAGAAAGGAGGTGACTGCTGAGATGACGAGTAAGAGGGGGCAAAGACATGCTGTGTCGACCGCAAATATAATGGCTGGCAGGAATCCGCCCCTAAGACGACCCACTGACCGAATAATTATGTGTTTTATTTACCTTCGTCGGTAAGTCGCAACCATCAGGAGAATCATAATATCTGGCATAATTACGAGGATCACACGGTGGTTCCTCTTCCTCAGTCTTCTTTGCCATGACCGATGGAAGTCCACAAAAAGCCAAACGAAACTGTAGAATAGATCAAGAGACAAACTGTCGTATATTGATGTGACAGCCTTGCGTCACATAGCTCGAAAATTGACAATGTCACATTTTATTGATCAATAGGCCCACAGAATAGGCCTAAAAACTGAAAGAGGTTTTATTTTGTCGAGCCATTATAAACGAATTTCAATAGTAGGTATAATTCCTTGTAAAAGAACTCTTTTTTCGCAAACTAAACTTGAGCCAATATCCAGACACAACCCCTTTTTTTATCATCATCATCGTCATTTCGGCCAAAAGACGTCTACTACCGGACATAGGCCTCCCCCAGGTGTCGCCACATTGACCGGTCCCGTGCGTCCAATTTCTTTTTGGATGGTGGGAAATCATCAAATGACTCCTCCCGATTGTCAGACTTCTACTGACTAAAAACCACCCATGTTCCTTCTTAGCCCTTTGTGTCGAGGCCGAGGTATCTCTTTCGAACAACCCGCAGTCCCGACGGGCGGCGGCCCTTGCGGGCCCTTTCCATGTTGCTGACATCTCTTTGAGAACAGTATTATCTAAGTAAATGTTAAGTTTGCAACTTTGAGGACTGTTTTTATTTCTATTATTTTGTAAGTTATTACGTTTTGTGTGCATGCAGAGTTTACCTGTAAGTGATTGTTACACTATTCTGATTTGTTTTGAACTCTTAAATGTCCAGGTGTAGAAAGTTTAAGACCACTCTCGTATTTGTTGGATGTGGTGCGTCCACCGACAGGAAGAGGCTCCACTCTCGAAGTTCACTCGACGCCATTCGGTTGTGAGGTAAAACGCACATAGATACTTTATTCACTTCTTAGCGGCTTAATGACTGCCTCGTTGGCCAAGCACGACTATTGTGCATGAGATCCTGGGTTCAATTCCCAGGCCGGGCAAAGTTTTATTTGGGTTTTCCATTAAAACTTCTCATTAGCATCCGCGGAGCCTGGAATTGTGTCCGGTTGATGCCAATAGCCTCGCCCCCTATTGCATGGGACTTAAAGATAACTAGTGAAGTGTGGGTGCTATTGTGCGGAACTATTAGGTACCTATATCTCTGCGTGACCCTTCGGGTATTACAGACGTGAAATTGTATCTGTTATGTTTGAGTTAATAATATGACTTTATTGCTTTTAACATGTCGCTGGCAATCTAAATTGAACCGGGTCCAAAGTCTGTGTTATGGTTTAGTTATACGGTGTTAAACTCGTGGCAGGTATTCCTAAATGCAGTGACGCGAGGTTCAGTATGTGGTGTGGTGGGCAAAAGACCCTCCTTACTGCTGACTGACGCAGCCACTGCTCTAGGCTCTGAAGGAGGACCAGTCTTCACTGAAGGACCTACGTGAGTACCTTGCGACGAACCTGTACATCTGTGCCTGTACACTAATTCTTTAAATAACTTTGATATTGATATTTATTTTACGCACGACTTCTAGTTTCAGCAGTTTTTATGAAAAGAGCTGCTTCTTAACTTTCGGTATTTTTTTTTGCCTCATCTGGCTTTGTTGTGTAGCCGGATTGCATCTCATCGGATTAAGAGAGTAGAGACTTTCATAGTCCAATGGAGATGCAATTCGGTTGTCGATGTCATCTAAGGTTGGATTTGGTTTCTGTACCTGGCCACATTTCAGTTACGGCAACCGATTTCTTGGAAATCATCAAATGACCCTTCCAGCTCTGGGCGAAGTGAAATGAAGTGTTAGAATTCTACTGGCTAAAACCCACCCATGTTCCTTTTTAGCCCCTTGAGTTCCGGTATCTCTGTCGAACAGACTCACAGCCCTGGAAGGAAAGTCCCGCAGCCCCACGAGGAGGTATACAGGCCTTGTGCGATATTGAAAACTGATGATGTAGTTCCGCTACTTCTTCTTCCTAGTCAACACACAATAACGTGGGCGTTTTAGGGGGCCCTCTTGTAAATAATTTTAATAAACGAACCACCGCGAACCGGAAGACGTTGCGATGGAAGGCCTTCCACTAGGTGGACTGATGACTTGGTGAAGGTTGCGGGGACCCGCTGGATGCGAGACGCACGGGACCGCGAGATGTGGCGACACCTGAGGGAGGCCTATGTCCAGCAGTGTACGTCTTTTGGCTGAACTGATGATGATGAAACAAATTATGTTTTTTTGATCCCGTTCCCAGGTCGGAGCTGATAGGCTGCGTGGTGTGCGCGGTGTCGTGGTGTCGCGGCGAGTGGGTGGGGCTGACGCTGGTGGCGCCGCTCACGGCGGTGCTGGCCGCCAAGCTGCGGGTGGCGCCGGCGCAGCCCGCACGCCCGTTGCACAACCATCCGCTGCATCATGTGCTCAGTGAGACTCTTACTATAATTATTTGACCCAGATTTAAAGGTTATATTCTGATGGTTAGCACCTTTGTAATTTTGTATTTCCCCAGCTGATGTGTTAATGTTAAAATATCATTTGATTAAAAATTAAATAAATGTCTTTATTTCCCAAAAATACAGGTGTACGAGCACGTACTCTAAGTTGTCAATTTTTGGATTTATGATAGACAACATTTATTGCAGAAATCTGTTGATTGATATGATTTTCAGCCGGAATTAAAGCATTTCGTCAGATTGACAGTACCTCCCTTACTATTAAATTCACAAATACCGTAAATTGCCTCCTACACTAGCCATCCTTGTCAAATCCATAGATACATTCCGCTTTATTCAACGCTAAAGATGTATTGGGACCAACCCGCACTGGGCCCGCGTGGTGGATTAGCCCATAGCCCATCCCTTTCCTAGAGAGGAGGCTTGAGTCCCTGCAGTGGGAACATTATAGGCTGATGATGAAAGATGTATTACGCCACTGTATTAAATGCTAAAGCCGTTTATAATTGCAGGTCAGATAGACGAGTGCTGTGTGCTAGTGCGGTGTGGGCACGCGTGGGGCGCGGGCGTGTGGCTCGGCAACGGGTATGTCGTCACTTGCGCACATGTTGTCAAATCTGTGAGTTACTTACTTTTGTCAGGGAGGTTTCACTCTCGAAACTTTCTTTATACTTAGTTAGATGATTCTAACCAGCAGTGAACGTCTTATGGCTGATGATGATGATGAGATGGTTCTCACACGACATCGTTCGTCCTCGTGGTCTTGCAGTAAAAGCAGATCTCACATCGTATTGGCTTATTTGAAAGCCGTTGATACCGTACACAAAACACAAATATGACACTAGATATAATATAAATATCAAATCTTGCCACACATTGTTCACACATCGTACATCACCCACATGGATGAGTAGCGCTCGCTGCCTTTCCGCGCAGAGTACCACGTAGGTATACATTTGCTTCTTCCGCGCGCATGAGCGGTGTCATGGAAGAATTGCATTAGGAAGTGAGTAATTTTATCAACACAGAATCATTTCGAACCGGTCAAATTGGAACATTTTGATATAAGTGGGGAAACTTTTTCATTGCACTCGCACCGGAATTTGAACCGTGTGATTTAAGTTTTTAACACCCTCGCTACGCTCGGGAGTAAACCTCGAGTCCTTCGTTACGCTCGCGATTTTAATCGTCAACCGCGACAGAAGACACTGCTTTATCCCCTTGGTTAATAATCTACTATTTACTAATAAAAATATTTCCCAATATGCCCAATTGCAAATGATTCCCAGTACCAAAGCCACAAGCTGTCAGTATACTGTCGAGGAGTGAGCGAGACAGCCATAGTGCGATACAAGACGCCAGACAAGAAGGCATATGACTTGGCGCTACTGTTCACCAACCCTGAGAGATGGAGCCATATGAAACCTGTGGTGCTTTCTAATGTACCGGCTGATAAAGGTATGTTTGTTACTGTTAGATTTTTATAAATATACTAGCTGTTGCCCGCGACTTCGTTCTAGTGGAAATTTTAATGTGTGACTAAAATTATATTTGGGGTGAAAAGACTGTAGCCGATCTCAATAATTTATGTATAACATCTTATAATTATCAGTACCTACCCTCTTAGCAAATAAAGTTCTGATTCTGATCATTTTATTCTGTTAATGCTGTACAAAGTAAGGAGTGGCTAAATTATACCTCAGTCGGGTCCATTTTCAGGTTAAGCCGCGTTTGCCAATGTTCATCCTAATAGAAATCTCCCATGTTATAGGGGACGAACTGATGATTCCGTGCTTCGGAAGGCACGTATAATCGGTGGTCCCGGCCTCCAAATGACGGTCGTCAAACCATGTGAGAGGCCCCTGAGGTGGTTTAAAAACTCTGACACTTGGGTGTGGGGTCGTTAGATCTTACTGCCCTGAAGAAGAAGAAAGGGAGGAGCATAAATTGCCATCAACTAAGCATAAATCCAGACTGCTGCTACTGAGGAATTAATTAATTTATTTATTTAAACTTCTCGCACACAAAAAAAAGGTACAAAGGCGGACTTAATGCCTTAGGCATTCTATTCTTATTCATTCTCTACCAGTCAACCAAGGGTGGTGTAGAGATTAGATGGCAGGTGCTCTTTTTGAGAGGAACACTGATAAAAAAAAATAATATTCAAATATATCACACCTAATGATTTATAAATATAATATACAAATAGTTACATAAATAGATTATAAACATATAATACACATACATAAATATCTTCTATATATATAAAAGAAAGTCGTGTTAGTTACTCCATTTATAACTCAAGAACGGCTGGACGAATTTAGCTGAAAATTAGTAGGGAGGTAGCTAAGAACCAGGAGAAGGACATAGGATACTTTTTTTTTTTAGGTAGTGTAGTAGGTAGGTAGGGTAGTAGGTAGGTTAGTAGGTAGGGTAGTAGGTAGGGTAGTAGGTAGGGTAGCAGGTAGGTAGGGTAGGAAAAAGAGCATTGCAACGCATGCCGGGAAAAGCTAGTATCCTATATATATAAATATATAAATGTATACAAAATCAAGATAGAGAGGTGTTGAAATAACTCTACACTTATTTATTTAGAAAATAACTCTGCAATGCATACCGACTTGTGGCCGTCCTGATATCAAGAAATTTCTGATGGCAAAACCAACAAACAGTTTGCCTAAGAAGGGGATCGAACCCACTGCCTCATGCACAGCAGTCGAGCCTTCAACCACCTATAATACTACACATTTAACATTCCAGGTGAATCAGTTCTCGCAGCGGGTTTCCCTTACTACAACGAGTTTGACCTAACTAACCTAATACCGACCATCACTTCGGGCCACGTCAACACAGTGTCGCCCTCTATGATACAGACGTCTTGCTGCGTACAGTCGGGCTTCAGTGGAGGACCTATATTTAGAGTTACCAGGTAAATTATAATATTATTACTACAACGAGTTTGACCTAACTAACCTAATACCGACCATCACTTCGGGCCACGTCAACACAGTGTCGCCCTCTATGATACAGACGTCTTGCTGCGTACAGTCGGGCTTCAGTGGAGGACCTATATTTAGAGTTACGAGGTAAACAATATATATATTTTTAATTTTTTTTGGGTGGAAAATCAAGAAATATTGACACTCCCTTTCGTTCTGCCCAAGAGCGGGAGGGGCGCTCTTGGGCAGAGCAAAAGGGAGTGTCAAGATTTCTACTGACTAAAAACCACCCGTGTTCCTTCTTAGCCCTATATGTCACTATAGCCCTATAGGTAACTTGTGAAAAATCCACAGCCCCGACGGGCGGCCCCTTTGTACCCCTTACAACCCTTTTTCGCATTAGAAAGTATGCCTTTGTCCTTTCTCAGGCTCTAGAGCTCTAGACTATTTGTGTACCAAACATTTAAATCGGTTCAGTAGTTTTGGCTTGAAAGTGCGACAGACAGACAGAGTTACTTTCGGATTTATAATATTAGTAAGGATTGTTTTCCACTGGTTTAGTACTGCCTCCTTAATCAGACCCTTGATCTAACCTCCAAGCGAGTGGCTCGAAAGAGGTTCCTCGAGGCTTTTGGCTATCAAGCCATAGGCCGTAACGACAATTCGCACAATGATAGTCGAGCTTACATCCGCATTTTGCCAGTTATGTTATATTGAAGTCCTATGTAACTAGGGGCGGGCGCAAATGACTGGACTATTTTAATACCGAGGTATTACTAATGGAAGAACCCAACCGCCTGATAGGGGCGTAAGACCCAAGAGTCATTTTAAAACATAATAACATTATTGATTTCTCTTCCAGCCCTAAGAACCGCGTGGAAGTCCTGGGCATCATCGCCATCAACGTGACGTCAGACGGCGGCGCGTGCTTCCCGTACGTGAACATGGCCGTGCCCGTCACTGTGTTCAGCGACGCGCTCGCCAACTATATACTCGATAAAGGTGACAATATCATTATCATTTACCTAGCCATTACCCAAACTATACTTTTAAAATAAGATAATAATTATTTGCTTATATATGTATCATACATGCATGCAAAATGGTGCCTAACAACATCTTCTTTACATAGTACAAAACAAAGTAGCTAGCTTGGTATTACAGTGGACAGTGGTTGCACATGGAAACCTCACTGCGCAAAGGTCACAAACAAAATTAACCGATTCGCCTATGCTTTATGGAGACTTTGTAAGATAGCTAACCTCAAAACAGCCCTCTTAGCTTATCATGGTTACGTGGCTTCTAACATAAGATATGGCATTGTACTATGGGGGAATTCTACAGAAATAAATAGGGTATTTATAGCCCAAAAACAATGCATCCGTGCTCTTTGTGATGTGCCACCTTTGACTTCATGTAAACCTTTGTTTAAAGAACTAAATATATTAACAGTTCCTGGAATGTACATTTTTGAATGTTGTAAATTTGTTAAAACACACCCCGAACTATTTCAGCGTCTTGGGGATACTGTAACTTTTAAAACGAGATATCCTGACAGACTCATTATTCCTCCAATGAAAAGCCACTTATTTCACAGGAGTTGCTTTCCAATGGTTGTAAGATTATTTAATAAACTACCAAAATCATATAGGGAACTGCCAATAAATCGCTTTAAAACGGCATTATTCAGATGGCTTATCGATAAGACATTTTATTCTGTGAATGAGTACCTTAACCTAAAAGATTTACGTTGACATTTTCCTATTCTAATTGATGCAAACTTATTGACATTTTACTATTGACATATCACTATTGACATCCTTAATTTTACAACATACCAATTATTACCAATTAATAAATTCACTTTTAATGTATTTTGCATGCTAGTTTTAGCGAATTGTGTGAGCTACTCTTACAAAACCTGACCATCAAGACTGTACTACAATTCTAGCGAATAAAGTTCATTTCATTTCATTTCATTTCCCGCTGATTGTACGATAAGTTCTTCTAAACTGCGCAACAGATTTTGATGCAGTTTTTAGCAATAGTTAGAGTAATTCAAAAGAAAAGTTTATAAATCAGATAGATTAACATTGCACTCTTGCGAAGCTGGGGCAGGACGCTAATTATTTTTTTTTGTTTTCAGATGAAACCAAACTGGCGATGATTGAGAACAACAAGGAGATGATACAGTCACAATGGAGACTGATGCCTTATCGATCGAAAATTTGATACATACCGGTCTACTTAGGATATTTTATAGCTCAACCTAGAGTTCCTAGTTATATTGTTATTATGGTGAAGGCGAAATTGTGTTGAATTGATGTGAATTTGTGATACATACAAACGAGGTAAAAGGCAAAGTCCTGACCATAGAAAGACAAATATTTATTTTGTCGCAGATACATGACATGCACATAAAATTACCAAAAAAAAATAGACAATTGGCTACATTCCCTGACAAAAAAAAATGAGTCTGTTTAGTCCGTCAGTTAGATTATTTATCGAAAACTATTGGATATGTGTTTTTTGTTTTATCTAATTAATAAAAATTACAAAAATAAAACGCGTCAAATACCATGAGTGTGACGTCACTTTCCGTTAAAAAATATACTAAAATGTGACGTCACACTAGTTTTTGAAGCACTTTATCGTCCTCGTTTTTATTTTAGGTGGTACATGAAAAAAATATGTGTCCAATATTTTTTGGAAATCTATCTGATGGACAAATTAGATTTTTTTTCAAATAGCCAATTAACATACAAAAACTTAGAAATATTTATAATTAATATTTTTGTTTTGCTCTGAAAATATTTTTTATACAAATTCATATTCAAAAATCTTTATTTGTGACACATAGGTAAAAGATTTATCAGGTGTTATCAAATAGTTATTTGTGCAACAAGAGAGCAAAGTCGGTTTTTGCTGCGAGTGCTGATTTTGAATCCTGAGCAAGCGAAGGATTCAAAGATTGAATCACGAGCGTAGCGAGTGATTCTAAAGTTGAATCCTGACTGTGGCGAGGGATTCAAAGGCACGAGATGCAAAAAACTTTGCTCTCGTGTAACACACATAACTTTTCACTTCAGCAGCGAGAACACTTTAGGAGATAAAATAATGAACAGGAATAGATTTAAATAACTGTTTATTGTGAATCAAAATAATTAACATTGTAGGTAGTACCAATTCAATATAATGGAACATTTTAAAAGTTAAAAGTAAAATTACTGCAATTCTGCAAATTAAAAGTAACAGATTTGTTTGGCAACGTTATAGTTGCATTGAGTTGAGTTTGATTATCTGGGGTTAAGGTTTCTGTTTTGGTGGTGGATTGAGAAGGAACTACGGTGAACGTTGGTGACTCTGATCGGCTTTCTGTTTATGTACACTGTGCGTCGTTGGAAGTGGATGGGCGTGGGTGAGACCAAGGATCCGAGGTCGAATACAGACTTATTATTCAATTTTACTAACAGTAATTTATCTGAATGCTTTTCGATATTATTAACTGTTAGCTGTAATAGCTCGTTATTGCGACATGCTCCACTAATTCCTATGATCAGTACAACCTGTAATGAAAATATTACATAATTAATATGCATAATTTAACATTTACAGCATCTTTTACATATCGTAATAAATATTTCAACAGTATTGCTAAGCCAGACTAGGATTCATTGCGCCTCCAAAAATTAGTAGTAAGCAGTAAGTACCTTTAGACATAACAGTCTACACACAAATTTTAATAACTAACAACATAGATTCATAGGTACCACTTACTTTAGCGGCAAGAAAATTGCAGTCCGGAGCTTCATTATGAAATTTTTCTGAAAATTTTGGGACTTTTTAGCCTTATGCCCAACTGACATTCTTTTTAGAAAAGATACGAGTTTTGCGTATGTTTCAATATGCACGTTAGTAGCTTTCAACATTGAGTAAGTACTCCACATTGTAGATGATCGCCTCGTCTGTGATAAATCTAAAAAATAAGATAGCAACACCGTCTCCGAAAAACTGCTTGCGCCCTTTGAAAGTCTCCATTCATTGAAGACATGGTATGCTTTCAGATATTTCTCAGGTAGGAACATTGATGTATTAAAATACATCAATGGGTAGAAAACTTAATTCTGCATTAATAACTTGTTGCTTTAACTCTTCCGGTGTTAAAATACTGTTCTCGTTGCTAGTTTCACTCATATTTTACGATTATTTTAATATTTTTTAACTTAATCAACTCTTTACGCCAGCCACGAAATTTTATTCCCGCTCTTTTATTTAAATTATGGCGTGTTCGGAAATAGCACCCATAATATTTTATTATTCAAAATATATTACGTAACATTATTGAAACTAGAAATAAATATTTACAGGTAATATATCAGTTTTATTTGCAGTAAATACATTTTCGTTTAAATACAACAATAATTATGTTAAAAATTCAATAAATTACATTAAAAGACATAATAATCTTTTTGCAAACTTTAGTTAGTGCGTAATTCCGAACGTGTTACTTGTCTTTGAGGTCGAATTCAGGTCATTAAAACAAAAAAAAAGGCGAATTCAAAATCGGAACTTCGAAAGGGCTGGTCTTTGTCTCTCTCTGTTTCTAATGGCCGGAAAGAGATAGAGTGTGAATGTTTCGAATTGCATGATTAACCCAAGGCTGAATAAGATATTCGCGGCTTTCTGAAAACAAAAATTAAAAAGTTACTTTGTCTCACTCAGTGAGCAAAATCGCATTTTGCTCTCTGATTTCAGGCAGCAAAACCTACATGTTTGAGCTACTGAAGTGAAAAGAATATTATTATATAGTATCACTATGTGCTGCCTTGCAAAGCAGCACAGTTATACTATAACTTATAATAATGCATAGGTGCCTATAATAATACTCATTGAAATGAAATAATAAAGACTGATCGTTTCTTGGTCGCCTCTGTTGTTTGGACCTGAATGTTGTTGATATTATTTATACAATGTTAATGATATGTTGTCATGTAATTTAAGTACATGTTAAGTTATTATAAATGGATATTTTATTAATATACATATGTTTTATTACCTAGTCATTAAACTATTCCACCTTTATTTCATCATCTGCCTAGCCTTTTTCAAACTATGTTGCGTTTGGCTTCCAGTCAAACTGAATGCAGCTGAATTCAAGTATTTTACATGGAAGCGACTGCCATTAGCCAATCCTATAACAAAGGCTGCAAATTCGAATAATATGATTGTGCTCTAAGGCCTATGTCCAGCAGTGGACGTCTTTTGGCTGAAATGATGACACGTTCTAAAGCTGGAAATTTTGTTAATCAGCCTCATTACGACCACAACTTCACAAACTCTAAAGAGTAACCAAAGAAGAAATAATTAAAAAAGAAAAAAAATCTTGATGACATCTTCGAAAAGTTCTGTCAGAAGGTTTCCAAGGTATTTCTACTTCAATTCCTTCAATTCATATTGTTTTGAAGAACTAAAATAATATGGCTCGTAAACAAGCAGTAGCGATCCAAGAGACCATAGAAACGAATGAAGACTATGAACACTACCTCGAAGTTCATAAGGATCAGCTGATTTGTGAGTATGCTTCTGATAAGCATCTCATACTTCTTAATGAATGAGGGTATTAGAGAGGATGAGAAAAGCACAGAATAGAGAAGAGTGGCAGAAGAAAGGGGAGACCTATACCCAACAGTGTGATTCCGAACTGAAATGATGATGAAGGTGGTAAAAGAGGAAGACCAAACAAACGATGGATGGACTGTGAAAAAGAAGATTAAGGCGTTAAAGGAGGTGCCTGATGAAGAAACAAGTAATAGAGACGTATGGAAGAAGAAGACATGCTGCGACCACACTAAATAGGGGATCGGACAGGGTCAAAATAATGATTCTGCTTAGTCCGTAAGTTAGATTATCGAAAAATAATGAATACGTGTTTTTTGTTTTATGAAATCAATAAAAAATGACGAAGATAAAACGCGTCAAAGATCTTGGAGGGGGCTTGAAACGTCACTTGTGTCGTCAAAATGTACTATCATATGACGTCACACAAGTTTTCGAAGCACTGTATCGTCTTCATTTTAAGTTTACGTGAAAAAAGAAAAAATACGTGTCCAATAATTTTTGGAAATCTATCTGACGGACTAATTAGTTTTTTTTTGTCCGATCCCCTATTAGTATAAGGGCAAGGAGAATGATGATCTCAAACGTGCATCATAATCATCAGCCTATAATGTTCCCACTGCAGGACTCAGGCCTCCTCTCTAGAAGAGGGATGGGCTATAATCCACCTTTTTTGGTTCCCAGACATGCTGGTTTCCTCACGATGATTTCTTCACCGTTTTGAGAGCAGCGGTGTTGAAATAAATTACATAAAATAATGCGCCTGCCTGGGTTCGAACCCACGACTTACTGTTCGTAAGTCGAGGTCGCCACCACTGGGCTACTGCTGTTCTACGTGTATCCTCGTCTATAATTGAAAGAAAACTTCGTGATTATTTCATCTAACATGAGTTTCTGCAGGTATGGAGGTGTACGCGGAGTTCTGTGGTCCTTGTCTGGCAGCGGGTAACGCTATTAGAAAGGGTAAGCTGGAGATTGGTCAAGATCGCATCGCTATGGTCCGGGTAAGTATTCTGTCCTTCATCACCACTCACAAGAAGGCCTGTGCTGGGCATAGGTACACTGAAGTATTGCCAGTATTGTTACTTACTTGAACCATCAATAAATTAATTAGCCAGGACGTTGACATCCTACTTTAAATACGCGTTCTCCCTGTGTCAGGGCACCACATAAATATGCCTATTTTGGCCAACGGCTCATTGGACTTCCAGCAGAGCCAATACCGGAGATCCACCACAACTTTTATTCTAAACTTGTTGGTACATGCTCTAATGGACTAAAGTAGTAGACCTCCGTGAGTAGACCAGAGTCATAGATGCATATGGATTTATAAAAGTTGATAGGGCGAGGCCACTACACTGCGTCGCATCGTAAAATGCGTCACCGCATTGTAGACTCGGCAGTTTTTGAACGTTTAGCACCTGCCCTTTGCAGTTTTCTTTCAGAAGAGCACCACTTCTTAAGTACCTTCTGTAGCTGGCGTGAAAATCCACCAAAGCAGCGCCGGAGGATGTTCAAAAAGTTTATTTATTACCATATTTTTGTTCTAGTGTCCCGCCGACCGTATAGATGCGTTGGCAAGATTCAGGGACCACAGTGAACCTGTATTTTTATTTATTGTGGTAAATATAATCTAATCATTTTGTAGATATATCTAAAAGGACCAAGGCGTACTGTTACATATAAGGTCCCATTAAAATAGATGGACAAATTTTAAGACAGCGTTCAGTACGTCTAACCAAAGATATCCAAGTAAAAAAAAACACCGATTAAAGTGATTTTTGTTGACCTAAAATATTGGGTAACTCACACTTTTAGTGTACTTAATATATTTTCGCTAGCTGTTTTATTTTCTTGTAAGTATCTAACGCGTTTTTCTTATTTTAGTGGTCTGAATGATTTCTAAAAGTTTGTCCACCTATTTTAATGGCACCTTATATATTAACGACCTCAAATGTGCAAACGACAAAATTGTAAAGTAACCGTGGAGAATAAAGTCAACCATTCAATTTGTGGCAGAACAAAAAACTGACACGCGCCATGTTTGGACCGAACGGGATTGATCTGTGTCGGATCATGGAGGAGGAACTTCAAATGAACGCACAAGAAGAACAAGGCATACCGGTTGAAAGGAAACTGTACGAGATTCATGAAATGCTGCCGCAAGAAGCGGTAGGTTTTCTTGTTATCTATCTATCTACCAGTATATATATTAGGTCTTTACCTATGAAATTGGAGATTTGTATGAGAATTTTAAAATATAAAAATTTTGGTAATTTTTACCCGACTGCGGCGAAGCCCAAAAGGAGGGTTATGTATTTGACGTGTATGTATGTATGTATGTCCGTTTCTTTGTTCCCTCATAACTCCTAAACGGATGAAGGGATTTGAATGAAATATACGTCGTTAGATTCGTCTTGATGACGCGAGTGTTATAGGCTACATTAAAATTAAAAAACAAAAAAAAATTGTGGATTTTGGGGGCCAACACGCGGAGTTAAAAAAAAAAAAATTCCAATACCATCGAGTAGGGTATCAAAATAAAGGGTTTTAAAAGGAGATTACAAAAAATATAAAACACTTTATGTTTAAAAAAATTCAAAGTGACAAATCCTATAAACAAGCACTAAAGTTAAATCATCTGCGAAGAATTTTACGCGACCAATGAAAGAACAAACACAAAAGAACTAAAAAGTTGGAAATAAAAAAGTAGTTAAAAAACCAAAAAACCCGACTGAAAAAACTGAAAAACTAAAAACAAGCACATTTTAAATTAAACAAAACTTGGAAGCGGGCGGGGTTCATTTGAATATTAAATTATGAAATGAAAAAATAGAACTAAATAAAATAGAACCCCGCCCGCTTCCAAGTTTTGTTTAATTTAAAATGTGCTTGTTTTTAGTTTTTCAGTTTTTTCAGTCGGGTTTTTTTGGTTTTTTAACTACTTTTTTTTATTTCAGCTAATCAAAGTACTGGCCCAAATGATCTATACAATAATTTTGCCCTTTTGATGGCAGTTTGTTTATCCCTTTACTGTAGAAGTCTGCCGGACGGGAGGCGATGAAGTCAGCGAAAGCGTTTTGTACTGCCTCTCGGGAGTCGAATTTTTTACCACTTAAAAAAATGTCTAAATTTTGAAAAAGAAATCTGTTGGGGCAACGTCCGGTGAGTACGGTGGGTGACGGAGAGCTTCCAGCTGTAACTCTTGTAGCTTTGCGATGGTCTTTCGTGAAGTGTGAGCTCGCGCGTTGTCGTGGAGAAGCAATGGGGTAGAACGATTGACTAGTCTTGGTTGTTGAATTGCGAGCTTCTCCATCATTGTTTGCAATTCTTGGCAATAGACATCTGCCGTCACTGTTGTGCCATTCGGTAAGAAGCTGTGGTGTACAAGTCCGGCACTGGTCCACCAGACAGTCACCATCACCTTCCTATGAGTAATCTTTTTTGTAGCGCACTGATTAGGTGATGTACCCGGGTCCACCCACTGAGACGAACGCTTACGGTTGTCGTACAGGATCCACTTTTCATCGCAGGTAACAATTTGATTAAGGATTTCATCGTTTCTATGCCAATTCAGTGCTATGCATGCTTCGACGCGTAAACCTCGCTGTGGGTCGCTTAGTTCGCGTGGCACGCACTTATCTAGATTTTTTATCTTTCCAATTTGACGCAAGTGCCTCAATTGTGTTTTGACACTAACTCCAAGGCCTGCAGTAAGCTCAGCCTTAGATTGAGTTGGATCTGCTTCCACTACCTATCGCCTTCAATTCGTCGTTGTCGACAATGTTTACCCGCCAACCGCGAGGCTCGTTCTTCGACTCAAAATTTCCAGATTGAAAACGATTGAACCAGTAATGGACCGTGTTTATGCAAGCAGTGTTAAGCCCGTACACGTCGTTAATGTTTCGTGTTATTTGCGCAGCGGTATTTCTACGTATGAACTCATATTCGAATATTGTACGAATTAGAAGTTTATCCATGGCGCTAAAAACTACCACAATGTCACAAAAACAAAAAACTATCAAAAAACAAATGACTGAATTTGAAATTAAAATAACACGTCTTTCGAATAAAATTTACTTGAATTTCGAATTACGCGCCAATCCACAGATAATTAAATCTGAAAATGCCGGTTATAGAATCTCCAATTACATAGGTAAAGACCTATTATAAAAGACAAAATTGTCTTACTGAGAATCAACGCACAGGCCAAACCCTTAGGGCTAAAAACTTAAAATATCGCACACGTATTCCTCTTAGGACGTAGGCATCCACTAAGAAAGAATTTTTCAAAACTCTACCCTCAAGGGGGTGAAAAAGGGGGCTATGTTTGTATTGAAAATCGATATTTTCACGTGGGCGAAGCCATATCATACCTAGTACATCGAATCACGTCCGCATTGACATTGAGGTCCTCGATAACTGGACAGGTCCACTCAAAGAGAAAGAAAGTGTGGCGTTTTCTTCAAAAGTCCATCTCAGACACTTGCCTAACTATATAGTCCTTTTTTTTAAGGGTGGAATGTTATCAAATGACTCCTCCCACTCTGGACAGAGCGGTAGAGAGTGTCAGACTTCTACACGATTAGGTACCTCTGCCTAACTTTAGAGATTACAGGTGCAATGTTATGGTTTGCAGCAAAAAATGGAAGAAGACCTGAAAATTGAAGAAGAAGCTGCAGCGGCAGTAGAGAGACTTCGGATACTGACCCTCGCCGCTCGCAAGAAGAGAGTGAACGCCCGCCTGGCACAGAAGATCAGGCGTTTGAACTACATCATGTTCTGGCCCCACTGCCATAAGGCGCATTACGACTTGTATGAGAAGTGGGACCCGCTAAGTGAGTCATACTAGCAATTTTTTTTTGGAATGTTGTGTTGTGTTTTTTTTTGTAGAGTGGTACGGAGTGTCAGACAACTCTGATTAAAACCACCCATTTTCCTTCGTAGGCCTTCGTGTCGAGGCCGCGTTATCTCTTTCGAACAACCCGCAGCCATAATACTAGCTGACTGCAAGCTGGCAAAATACCGGTCAAGTGCGAGGTGAACTCGCAAAAGGTACCGCAGCTTCAAACAATCTTTCTCTTGCCCTTATGTTATGCCAATTCATTTGCGGTCGTCGCAGCCAGTCTAACCACCCACCCAGTGCCTACGTTACGGTACGAACTTTGTTGTCCTCCACAACAAAGTTAGATAGGCCGTCACTCCATGTAAAATACTGGTATTCAGCTGCATTCGGTTAGACTGGGAAGCCGACCCCAACACTGTGCAAAAGCTAGGCAGATGATGATCTGGGACACAGACTTCCTGTCTCTGAGAGGAGCCGGCGCCCTAGGCTGCCAAGTTACCAAGTAAGTCCTGATTCCAGGTCATATCTTTCCTTCTCCCAGATTTATCGGTAGTAGCTAAGGAGACCGTACAAATGGATGAAGCGTCGGCAAAAGAGGCGCTGTATATGAGCGACGTGGACCCGAACGAGGCGTGCCTCCATGCCTTGTTCGACGGCGAGGCGCTCATCGTATTGTTCAAGATGACGATAGACACCGATGGCCGGGATTTCGTTCGTGAGTATAGGGTAGTTGACAAAAATAATCTATTTACCCCGTCAGAAAGATTTCAAAAAAATATTGGACACATTTTTTCTAGTAAACAGACAATGAAGAAGATACTTTGACGCGTTTATCTTCATCATCATCATTATCAGCCTATTAATGTTGACACTGCTGGGACACAGGTCTCCTTTCTTTGAGATGGAATATTATTATCTTCGTCAATTTTCAAGATAAATGTTTTTCTTTATCGCTATAGCATTAGATTCAAGGTTGATTGGAAAATATTGACAGGTTCGAGTCTTTCGAGTAGCTTGACTTCACATTGACGGCACGGTTGACGCAGTGGCTGAGCGATTGGACTGCTGAGCTGCGTGTCGCAGAATCGATCCCCGCACGGAACAAATATTTGTACGGCCTACAGATTACATGTTCCGGGTCTGGGTATTTGTGAATGCGAATTTATATATATGTGTAAACGCTCCCACGATACTGGAGAAATTCCTAGTGTAGGGCAAAGTTTAAAAAAAAATGCCCTTTGTAAGTATCTCCTTCCAAACAGAACTGATGCGCCACACTTTATACGAGGAGATCCCGATACCCAAGGAGGATGTTCCTCCTGAGAAGCAGTTGCCTCCGATTCCTGCTTACGAGCGTTACGCCAGCATCAGCAAGACCGCGAGGCAGATCCGCCGGGACCGGTACAACGCTAAGCTGCAGAAATTGGTGAGGAAAACCTGTTGGATGCGACGATATAAAGACGAATCAGCGTATCTTTTATTGTCAGCATCAGAAGTACATAGATGAACACTAGTTACATATACAATACATATACAATTTCAAAGCTGGTTTATAATAAAAACTTCTCTTATGAACTGTTATTAAAACCGTGATTCTTCACCCCGAAAACAAAAAACATTTTCCAGCAATAATTTTTGTTCATTCAGCTAATAAAAAAAATTAAAACCGACTTCGACAAAAATAAAACACAAAAAAGTGAAAAATAAAAATCAGCTTCTGAAGTCGGTGACTTTTGTTTGTTTTAATTTCATGTTTTTGCCACCGACTTCAGAAGCTGATTTTTATTTTTCACTTTTTTGTGTTTTATTTTTGTCGAAGTCGGTTTTATTTTTTGTAAAAAAGTTTTTATTTTTCACTTTTTAGTGGTTCACTTGTGCTTACCCCTTCACAACGTACCGGCGTGATGTTATGTTATGAACTGGTGTAAACAATAGACAGACATGAGATTTCAGCAATCCCAGTCCATTTGCTATCATTTATTGAGGAGTTCCGTTGTCTATCTCCGAAGTTCTTCATCAGAATATGTTCACCAAATAGTTTTTATAACCTTTGTAGTGAGTACATGCGTGATATTATGTTGTGTGATGGCGTAAACAATGCTTAGATAATTTGCTATAGCAACAATCGCGGTTAATCTGCTGTTATATAGTGAAGAGTTCCCCCGATTTCTACAAGATCCCATCATCAGATATTGAAATGGTGACAATGCGACCACACGGGAAGCACCAGCTTTCAAATGAAAAAATAATCATGAAAATCGGTTCACCCAGTCGCAAGTTATGAGCTAACAAACATAAAAAAAAAAAAATACAGTCGAATTGATAACCTCCTCCTTTTTTTGAAGTCGGTTAAAAAGCTTTAATAACTGAGAATCTTTCAGAGCCTTGTTCCTTTTTTTTAACTAGGCACAAGAAAAAGAAGAAGCAGAGCGATTAGCATCCGAACAGGCACGCATAGCACGGGAGGCTGCAGAGGAAGAAGCGAGGGTCGAAAAGAAGCGCCAAGAAGAGGAGAGGATGGCCAGAATTGCTGCTGGAGTAAGACTATATTCTTGTTCTTAAGCTTTGTCCCTGCAAGAAATAGTGGCCTATGCTTGGGATTGTGATAAATGAAAACAATATGTCTCCATATTAACCTCATTTTTCCCAGTGAGTAGCATAGGCCTATAATAATATTAGGGCCACAGGATCGCTGCTAGATCTCAGTTTTTAGGGTTCCGTACCTCAAAAGAAAAAAACGAAATTCTTATAGGATCACTCGTGTGTCTGTCTGTCTGTGCGAACCCAGTTATCTCCAAAATTACTAAGCTTAAAATTTTGAAAAAACTGGAAAAATTAGTTCAACACTTCTAAATTACAGGAAAACCTTTATGAAGTCTTTGGTGCTAAAATAACTTGAAAAATCTCTCAATATCTATTACAATGGCACGGAACCCTTCATGTGTAAGTCCGACTTACACTTGGCCAGTTTTATATCATTTCGTTTGGTCCTGTGTGAGACTTAAGACTATTTTTTCTCTCTTTCTTAAAGTGTTTATAATGTTCCAGTTACCAGCAGACCCAACACCAGTTGAGGAACCGGCACCGCCGGAAGCGGAACATATAGTCGGTGAGGAAGGAGACATGACCGAAGGTGGCGACACAGATGTCTCGGGAGTCACCACCACTGTTACTGAAGCCACGGTCACTGTTACTGATGCTACGGCCACGCCCGCTGAAGTGAGTACCTACAAAAATAAAATAACCCTCCTTTTGGGCTTCGCCGCAGTCGGGTAATAATTTTGCACATGTCATAAGTGACACTTGAGGGAAGCCAGCAATGGACGCCTTTCGACGGTATTTTGGTGTCTTTTACACTCAGCGAAGCAAACCGAAAGTCCTGGCCTGGCAATATCTAGACACCTTCTGGTTGTATTGTAAAAGGTTCGATTGTTGAAATGTTATCTATACTAATATTATAAAGAGGTAAAGTTTATGAGGTTGGAGGGGGTAATCTCAGAATATACTGGACCGATGACCTGGTAAAGGTTGCGGGGGATCCTTTCTCCTGCACTACCTCTCGCTGCAGGATGCGAGACGCACGGGACCAGTCAATGTGGCGACACTTGCAGGACGCCTATTTCCAGCAGTAGACATTTTCCAGCTGAAATGATGATGATGATGATTTTGTATAATATAATAATGTCTTGAATTTTCCACGAAGTTACGCCTGAGTCCATAACTTAAAAATGTTGAATATTATAATAGCTGATCTAGAAATACCCCCGGACCCCCGGTTGACTGGCCTGTTGGTCTAGTGGTTAGTGACCCTAACTGCTATGCCGTAGGTCGTGGGTTCGATTCCCACCCAGGACAAATGTTTGTGTGATGAGCACGATCATTTGTTCTGTGTCTGGGTGTAATTTATCTATAATATGTATGTATTTAGAAATATATAAGTATGTTTATCAGTTGTCTAGTACCCATAACACAAGCTCTGCTTAGCTTGGGACTAGATGGCGTTGTGTGATAGTTGTGGAATATTATTATTATTTATGAAATGCCAATCTTAATTACGAGAAATACAGGGTGCGGGCGAAGAAGTTCTCCCAGCTGAGGAGGTGGTGGCAGAAGCTGAAAAAGAGGAGGTTTTTGACTCTGACGTGGAGGTTGAGGGCGAAGACTTCATTCCACAAGGGGGGTTGTTCGTGCCCGGGTTCTATACACCTGCCAACGAGCTCAGCAAGGCCTGTGGACTCGCGCACTTCTTTCCTAAGGTAAAGTCTAAGGCTGGTCAGCAACATTGCAAGGGGCGACGTCTGTCGGGGTTGCGGGTTGTTCGAAAGAGACACCGCAGCCTCGACACAAGGGGCTAAGAAGGAACATGGGTGGTTTTTAGTCAGTAGTCTGAAACTCCCTATCGCTCTGCTCAGAACGGGAGGAGTAATTTGATGATTTCCCACCCTCCAAAAAAAAACGGTGGTCGTCCACCACAGTTGTGCGAGGTAGCTAGACGGCATCGTGGAAGGCGCTCTAGTTCCCATGCTCTCAGGTGCAGGTGTAGGAAGGGAACACCGGGGTGATTCTTAGTCAGTTAGAGACTGACAGACCCCTCCGCTCACCCCAAGGTTCAGGACATCCATGAGGAGTTTTCACCTCGGAACAAAATTAAAGGTGGTGCGGACTCTTTTCAGCTCTAGCTTCCAACACCGTTTTGCACGCATGATCACACATCCCTCGAACACATTGAAACACGAAACATCTCTGTGCAAGATCCAGCTAAGTTATCTTGTTTTTTTTAGCCTATTGAGTTTTACCGTAAAATATTATTTTTCACCCAAAAATGAAGTCGTTTCCCAGCAATAATTCCTGCGTAGCTAGGTACTTATTTTGATGTTCAGAATGTTTAATTACACCATGTACATATAGGGTCAATCTTTTAAACATGAAATATTTTAAAAGTAACTTCTATACTTACTTCGTAAAGGCGCCATAGCAACGAAAAGAACATTATTTGTTTGCAGTTTGTGAAAGAATACACGGAAACAATCGAGACTGAGTTCCTGCCTCCGCACATACTCGTAATGTTCCCCATAGACAGGCGATACGACGTACAGGAAGTTATCGCCAATAACGCCTCCGAGATCTTGAACGTGAGTTTTTTACTATACTTCGCGCCACGATAAACTATATTTCATCAAATCAAATCAACAACAAATAATTCCAAATTCAGATCGATTACGCTGTCATTTGATGGCATTACATCGCTCCCACCATGATACTGGGGCTAAAAAAAATTACGTCTTAAGAAAACTAGGCCATCGGGCCTCTGCCAGAGCCAGCCTTGCTGCCCTCCCCCAGTGACATCCTAAGCCGAGGTCTGCACCCCACAGGGGATGCCCTTAGCGATTTGTCACTTAGTTTATAAGTTATTTGCCCCCTGGCTGGAGGCCTTAAACTCAAGGCAACTACAGGGATTTGCCCCGTTAAGCAAAAGCCAGACTGAATAACTATGTAACTATAATTTGGAATATTTGTTATTGCAGATAGGTGTCTTCGTGGGTGATGACCCGTACAAAGCAGAACATTTGGCGTACACCATCAAACAATACGACAAGCTCATACGACCCCGGAGATAGTAAGTCGACACAACATTGTTTTAGACAGAAAAGAAACGATGTATGAACTGTGTGACGGATAATATGGCTAGAAAGGAGGTGACTGCTGAGATGACGAGTAAAACAGAAGTATGGAAAAGAGGGGGAGAGAGAGACGTTCTCTCCCTCTCACATTCCACCACCTCCTTCGCTAGCATCACAGCTTCGCATTGCGGAGGCTAGGCGCCCCATTCCTCCTCGCCCCGGACGCAGGCTTGCGGGCCGGTCGCCGCTCGAGAACACACTGAGAAAAATGTAAAGCCGAATGTTTCGTAACGAGGGCGGATTTATTCGTAATGAAGGCGAAAAAACGACCAAAAGTCAACCGACCGAAAACGCCTTCCTAGGTTGGAGGCGTTTTACGCCTTAAGCGTAAGGCGCAAAAAATAAGCAGCAATATACTCTCTAATGTGTATTTTAGACGTAATTATTAACAGATAAGCCTTAATTCAAAAGCTATAAACGTGGTAAGTCAGATTGGATTGACTGATTGACGATGAGATTTTACTTCCAGTAAGGCGATATAAACGGTAAAGGGAGGTGCTCGGGTCACACACATAAAACTTTTCGACGTATCATTGTCCCAATTGACTTCTAGTAAGGCGTTTTACGTCTTTTCTTACTGTGGTTTAATTTGTTCACAAAGTGTTTTGAATGTTTATTTACTGCTTCTTAAGTCTTAATAGTAAAGACGTAAAACGCCTTACTAGAAAGTAAGGCGTTTTACGTCTTTACTTACAGTGGATTTAAACTGGTCACTAAGCGTTTTCAACGTTTACTAACTCGTAATCGACTTCTTATAAGGCGTCTTATGTCTTTCCTTACAGTGGTTTAACCTGTTCACTAAGCGCTTTTAACGTTTATCGACTTCTAGTAAGGCGTCTAACGTCTTACTTTACTGTAGTTTAAACTGTTCACTGAGCATTTTTAACGTTTCCTAAGTCGTAATCGACTTTTATTAAGGCATCTTAAGTCTTTTTTTACCGTGGATTAACCTGTCCAATAAGCGCTTTTAATGTTTTTTTTAAGTTATAATTGACTTCTAGTAAGGCATTTTACGTCTTTTCTTACTGGGGTTTACCTGTGCTCTAAGCGCTATTGATATTGTTTTCATAAGTCGTAATTCACTTTAAGTGAGGTATTTTACGTCTTTACTTACAGTGGGTTTAACCTGCCCACTAAGCGTTTTCAACGTTTACTAAGTCGTAATCGACTTCTTATAAGGCGTCTTATGTCTTTACTTACAGTGGTTTAACCTGTCCACTAAGCGCTTTTAACGTTTACTAAGTCGTATTCACCTTCTAGTAAGTTGTCTTAGAATGTTCCATACGATTAGGTAAGCCTTTCTTTTCGAGCAGAAATGTTTTATGAAGACCGGAAAAAAAGCCTTCTAAGGGCAGGTAACGCTTTTCCCTAAGGGCATGATTGACTTGCTTTACTATCATTTATTAGTTCATATTAAGGGCATTGGGCCGCTCAAAGTGCGCGTTCACTCTAAGGTAGTGCGAGCTAATATCCTTCACATGAACTTCATGATAGTGCCTTCAGTGAACAGCGTAACCTGCTGTTCTCAGAAAGCTGTTCTCCCAGTCTTTGTAAGCTTCTGCAATCAATAGAACAAAAATGTATAAAATAAAAAGAATACCATACCTATGTGTTTTAACAGCCCAACCCATCATAGTTGGGCCAGCCGTAAGGTCTGGTTTTGGCTAGAAAATCAAGATAATATACAAGTGTTTCATAATTTATTCTAGACCAATCAGTCACTATTACAATGTCTGATATATAAAGCTAATTTAAAAAACTAAAGTAAAAAGATCTGATGGATCCAATATGTGTTGCTAGCATCAGCAAGAAACAAATATCTAGAAAATACTAGTTTCCAAGTAGGAACATGGTACTAACTCACACATGTGCTATACATTTAGATAAATAACATACTAAGAGACTTAATTAACAATAAGAAATTAGAATAAAAGCATTACAGTTTTTACAAGTGTTTACAAAATAAAGATGGTAAAATAAAAAGACAATTTCTATTCTATAAAGGTGTACAAAAATAAAACTCAACTAATAACTACATCAATATATGCTTTATTTAGGAAAGATGGTTATTAGGTGATTTAAAATTATATAATAGAGTAAACTATAGTATTGATTAATAAAACTATTAAATAAAGTAACTAAAATTAAATATGTTCAAGTCTTCTAACTAATTGTTCCCTTAGAACCCTTCCTCTGACTAGGTCAGACGTTTGAGCACCTATTACTCTCTTTGTGGGAATGGGCTCATTATGTTGTTCTTCATTGTGCAATCCTAAAAATATAAATAATTTAATATTCAATACTCATTTGTGCCATTGATTTTCTTTTCGAATGATAAATTTATTAATACCAACCAGTGATGTCCTCCTCTTCTGCAACATTAAAATCAATGCCAATATCATGTAGAACGCAGCAGGCTTGTATGATTCTTGCACATTTGAGTGGCTTGTAGTGGAGCACTCGATCTTTGTTAAGACATCGCCATTGATTCTTCAACCGTCCAAATGTATTTTCTATGACAACTCTGGCTGCTACATGCTTATGGTTGTAATTGGCTTGCAAGATTTTCGGAGCGGCGTCTAAAATCGGAGTCATCAGCCATGGTCGTTGTGGATAACCAGAGTCTCCTACAATGATGATCAATGTATTAGTTTATTGCCATAGCTTAATGCACAATGTTGTTCAAACAATATATTATTGGGTAGAACTTACCAAAAAGCCACACTATCTCCCCATTTTGGTGCAAAGACTGGATATAAGGGTTGATGTCAATGTTTTCCCAAATAAAAGAATTGTGATTTGCACCTCCAAATTTGGCATTTACATTTAAAATTCTTTAATGGACATCACATACCTGTAAAATAAAACAGACCAGTTAAGAAAAATAATTATATAAAGAAGGTAAGATTAAATCAAACTCATATAGGTATCTAATTAATTTATTATTTAGGTACCATTTGAACATTCATTATTGAATGATAGTGCTTACGGCAATAAATTAGATGTTCTTCATCCTTTGGCGGTCCAAATATTCTAAAATGGCTACAATCAATACACCCAATTACTCCGGGTATTCCATATTTGTCACAAAACCTGAAACAAACAACATAGGTACATAATATGCTTTTCATATTACAATGTCATTAATATTGTATAATAGTTACAGTATGTATGTCAGCAAAGTTATAGTAGACCTTACCTTTTACTGATTGTTTGCCTGGTAATTGAAGTATTAGGAAATCTGATATATTTTTTTCGTATGTTCTTGTTTGTCAGAGCTTATGTAACATCTTCAATGTAGACACTGCACATTTTTTGTGAAACGTTTTTAGCCACTCCCACTGGGCGCTGGAAAGACCCAGTTGCATAAAAAAACAGGACTGTAAGGACCTAAAATAATAAACAAAGAAAATTAGGACATTGAGCCATTGTGAGATTGAAAAAAGTGTTTCAAAAGTACACACTGATACATTACCTTATTTTCCAAGGACACCCGTTGAGTAGACTTTAAACCAGCAAGCTGCCTCAGCTCTCGACACAAAAACCTGAAGGCTGCCTTAGGAAGCCTATATCTTCTCTTAAATTCAGCCTCCGGAAGGTCTCTATGCGGATTGCTCGTGTTACGTGCTCTTGCACGACCAATGGACATTAAATTACGCTCATCTTGTGCTCTCGCGGTCTCAAACATCCTTCAAGTGAAATACAAGCGAGATGCCATTGTAATTTATAATCACAAATATGAAATTCAATTCAATAACTTTGTTTTTACACCACTGTCACGACGCTCTCACAACAAAATCAAAACTGACAATCACACGCGTCGCAAGGTGACTCGTTTTCTTATTCGAACATTACGTCATATAACGACGTACATATTTGGTCAATGCAGCCGTAAATTTGGCAACATTTGTCTTAATAAGGTGAAATATGCTTAGATTACGACGAATCAAATGGTAACCTTAGGTTAAATAACGACGTACATATACGGCACATATAAACGTAAATACGGCAATATTCACCTTATTATAAGGCAAAACATGGTCAAGTTACGACTGATTGAACGGTAACATTACGTCATTTAACGACGTACATATTTGGTCAATGCAACCGTAAATTTGGCAATATTTGTCTTATCATAAGGCGAAATACGCTCAAGTTACGACTAATCAAACGGTGAATAACGTCTTATAACGACTTACATATACGTCGAATGAAACCGTAGATTTATGGCAATATTGACCATTAGGATAAGGCGAATGATACTCGAGTTGGTACAATTTAATCAAACGTTTAAAAAGTCTGATAACGACTTATTCGGCTAATAATTATAAGCATAAATTTGGCAATATTTCCCCTTTCATAGGGTCAATAGCGACGTACCTTTATAATATTTGGTGCAGACAGAAAACAAACACAACTACTAGGTAGGTAGGTACTCATCACACTTTATCTCGAGTCTTTATGTGTAGGTAGGTATTACATTATATTGAATTGAATTTCGAAATTTCTTTATTTTAACATAAACAAACAGATAAATGACATTTATGTCTTATTCTAGAAGCATTTAACATTGTGATAAGGTGTTTTTTGCAGACTATGGCGCCTATTTAAAACATTTAAGAATACATTTCATATGTAAGGTATAAAACTTATTGGTTGTTGTAAATCAACAATATCATACTACTTACGTTAAACATTATGTCGAAATATAAACAGCGCGTTGAATAGACACAAATACACTTTATAACACTAAAAATATAAAATATTATATTAAAATGTAATAGGTACCTATTTCTTATCTTTTATAGGTATATACCTAATGATTTTATGATAGGAAATAAAAAAATATTTATTGCTTTGTCATAGGTAAGTAGGTAGGTAGGTAGGTACCCTAGAAAGAATATTACATTTATTAATAGACAAATTCGTATCCTGGGTGGGTATTGGTTATTTACATTTTGTAATGTAGGTAGGTAGGTAGTGTTAAAAGACCTTAGGTTAGAGATTACATTTGACAGATAACAGGTTTGAGTTCCTCGCTCGCTTTATCTAAGTGGGTACAGGCACCACAGTCTTTATTCTGTGCAGGTACAGGGCTTGTGTGTAGAAGCGAGGGCTCTGCCTCTGGCTAGCAACAAGGAGGATCATAAAGCCACAGAATAAAGATCATATAATATTATCTATTAGATATTGACCTGAAACTCACCAATTTACTTAAGAGCGTATGCTACCTCAGATTAGCAACCCTATTTGTGGTGGTTCAAACTTTGCTTGAAATACTGTTATAATAAAGTTCTAATCAGCTTGCACTACAAAGCGGTTGTTACGTCTTTCGCTGCGGCCGAATAGTGCGAAATTAGTGGTATTTTGCAATTTACAAAAAAACTATTGATTGGACTAAAAAAGTAAAACACTATGATTTTAGTATGTTGCTTGTAGAATTATTTGGCAAAAAAATCAGAACGATGACATGTATTTTAGTATGGTTTTTACTCGTTAAAAGAAATTTTTAGAGGTATCTTCGCGATTTTTTTCTATCGAGCAAAGTTAGTTATATTATGTTTTCACAACACTATGTCACTAGCATATATCCTGAAGAATATCATATATTTTTCAGATGTTGATTACTGCAGTGAATCATATACTTTTACGCATTATAAAACTCGCGTTTGAGGTACCATAAGCTCTTAAGGTAAATAAGGTACCTTTGTCGTACCTAAATAATACACCTACCCAGTTCCAACCAACGAGTTCTGTGTTCCACACTCAGTTACCTACTCAGCAGGTAGATATATTACTTAACCTATCTTGTTACCTATATTGTTTCTATTTTTAATACAAGTAGGTACATACGTAGGTAGCTTAATATAAGTAGGTTTGTACGGTAACCCTCAGTGCGCTTGTCGAATTGCACTAGGCCAGGTTTTTAAACCCTAATTTGCCGAATGCGTGTCGTTAGACTTTGTAAACGTTTGAATAAATTATAAACTGTCACTATCATAAGATAGGTACTATTGCCATATCTATCTACGGTTTCATTCACCAAATATTATGTAGGTACGTCGTTATTGACCTTATGAAAGGGAAAATATTGCCAAATTTACGCTTATAATTATTAGCCGAATAAGTCGTTATCAGACTTTTTAAACGTTTGATTAAATTGTACCCAACTCGAGTATCATTCGCCTTATCCTAATGGTCAATATTGCCATAAATCTACGGTTTCATTCGACGTATATGTAAGTCGTTATAAGACGATATTCACCGTTTGATTAGTCGTAACTTGAGCGTATTTCGCCTTATGATAAGACAAATATTGCCAAATTTACGGTTGCATTGACCAAATATGTATGTCGTTAAATGACGTAATGTTACCGTTCAATCAGTCGTAACTTGACCATGTTTTGCCTTATAATAAGGTGAATATTGCCATACTTACGTTTACATGTGCCGCATATGTACGTCGTTATATAACCTAAGGTTACCATTTGATTCGTCGTGATCTAAGCATATTTCGCCTTATGATAAGACAAATATTGCCAAATTTATGGTTGCATTGACCAAATATGTGCGTCGTTATATGACGTAGTGTTACCGTTCAATCAGTCGTAACTTGACCATATTTTGCCTTATGATAAAGTAAATATTAACATACTTACGTTTATATGTGCCGTGTATGTACGTCGTTATATAACCTAAGGTTACCATTTGATTCGTCGTGATCTAAGCATATTACGCCTTATGATAAGTCAAATATTACCAAATTTATGGTTGCATTGACCAAATATGTACGTCGTTATATGACGTAATGTTACCGTTCAATCAGTCGTAACTTGACCATGTTTTGCCCTATGATAAGGTGAATATTAACATACTTACGTTTATATGTGCAGTGTATGTACGTCGTTATATAACCTAAGGTTACCATTTGATTCGTCGTAATCTAAGCATATTTCGCCTTATGATAAGACAAATATTGCCAAATTTACGGTTGCATTGTCCAAATATATACGTCGTTATATGACGTAGTATTACCGTTCAATCAGTCGTAACTTGACCATATTTTGCCTTATGATAAAGTGAATATTAACATACTTACGTTTATATGTGCCGTGTATGTACGTCGTAATATAACCTAAGGTTACCATTTGATTCGTCGTGATCTAAGCATATTTCGCCTTATGATAAGTCAAATATTACCAAATTTATGGTTGCATTGACCAAATATGTACGTCGTTATATGACGTAATGTTACCGTTCAATCAGTCGTAACTTGACCATGTTTTGCCTTATGAAAAGGTGAATATTGCCATATTTACGTTTATGTGTGCCATATATGTACGTCATTTTATAACCTAAGGTTACCATTTGATTCGACGTAATCTAAGCATATTTCGCCTTACGATAAGCCAAATATTGCCAAATATACGGTTGCTTTGACCAAATATGTACGTCGTTATATGACGTAATGTTACCGTTCAATCAGTCATAACTTGACCATGTTTTGCCTTATGAAAAGGTGAATATTGCCATATTTACGTTTATGTGTGCCGTATATGTACGTCGTTTTATAACCTAAGGTTACCATTTGATTCGTCGTAATCTAAGCATATTTCGCCTTATGATAGGGCAAATGTGGCCAAATTATACGTTTATTATTGCCGAATACATACGTCGCTGAAAAACTTTATGTTTACGTTCAAATTGTCGTGACTGAAGTATATTCCGCCTTATTGTAAGGTGAAAATTGCCATGCTAAAGATTATTTATGACGCTTTCGAAAGTTTGTTTATGACTTATGTTTACGTTTGTTTAGTTTTTATTGAAGTATTATATCGCCTTAATTTAAGGTAAATATTGCCATAATTACGGTGATATTCACCACATATTCGACGACGTAAATTTAAAGCGTATTATGTAGTCCATTACTGCTGTATTAACAGTTTAAAGTTGAATTCCAAGACTGCCTTACCTTAAGACATTTTTGTCGGTTAGTGTTTATCATAAAAGCCGTACCATTTTAACGGAAACGCCTAGCTAAGCCAAAATAACCGTAAGCATTACAAAATCGCCTCGCGTCATTACAATTTAGCCGTCGAAGGCGGAATACACCTTAAGCCAGAAATCAATTTTTCTCAGTGCACGGCGGGGCTCTGCCCAAGCGTGGCATAACTCCGCGGTGTGCTTCACCATGTCCTTATATCATGACAGCCGACGTTGCTACATTAATTTGGTTGATATTGAGAGTTGTTAAACATTCAGATATTCTTATATCTCTGGAATGCTCGGCCCCATCCGCTTCCCCCCCGCATTCCCTTAGCTCGCCCGGCAAGTGTCAGTACGGTTAGCATCTTTGTTACCGATACGCGCGTCGATCATTTGGCTAGTTTTCTGTTGTTGTTATATTGTTTTTGGACATTATTGTTCAAACGCCAAGCGTCAAGTTAATGTGACCGAGTAGTACATAAGGCTATGCCATCACACGCATCGCCTTATGACTTGAACCTTCTCCATCTTTCCAGTTTCGATCGTCTGGCAGTCATGGTATCGCGCAGAAGGAGCTTGGCTCTTCTCCAGCTGGCTATACTGAACCCCGTGTACATCAGTTCCGATGTGGCTAGCGGCGAGAGGGAATGCCTGACCATGTTCCCAGTGGGCTACGGCGATGATTACGAAGATGAAGAGAGCGTTAAAGAAGAAGAAGTGGTTGAGGTAAGAGCTAGAACTGGTTTTACCTTCTTTTGACCCAAATGATAGGCACCCGAGGTAAAGGTTACCTTAGACAAATTAAAAATAGATACGATTGCACCTGGTCTATCAAATATAGATCTAGCCTTTTCCCTAAGTTGGGTTCGCCTTCCAGTCTAAACGGACTCAGCTCAAAACCAGTATTATACCTACATAGAGCTACTGCCTATCGGATCTCCACAACCTACAAAACGATACCTCTTGGTAAGATTGGTTGTCAGACTCTCGGGCTGCTGACTACCTGTCAAGACTGTCAAAGATCTTACAAATGGCAGCAGAGGCCACCGGCTTAACGTGCTTTCCGAAGCACGGAAGAAACTTGTCGACCGCCCCTATAATGAAACACTTATACACAGTTAATTGAATAACAATTGTACAAGACTTTAATATATTTTTTTACAGGTAACAGAGCCGCCACCGGGATCCGTTGTACAGGTATGAAACAAAATAATCTAAGTTTCTTTGACCCAGCAGTCCAGCACGCATAGCATGATCAATAATTATCATCTCTTTTGTAGTTGTGTATGGCTGATGATGAACAGCGTCAATATTTGCATGTCAAAATGGTAGAATGTACAAGGATTCTTTCAAATATAAGAATTCTTTCTATATCCTATTAGGTTTAGGTAATAGTCCTCCTGGCCGTTTTTCGGCCACGGCGGCCAATCCCAGCGGAGATCAGCCATCTGCGCGGGAGATATTATAGTTGCGGCGTGTGTGCGCAGGCACAAGTACACTCTGTTCCCTTTCCTCTCATAGCCGGGCGGGACGGCAATCCGACACTCACGGAGAGAGATCAGGCGCAGGACCAGGCGACACGTGCCATCCGAGGCACGGGGGTACTATACCGTCAACTTCCAAACTCCGGGCTACTACTGGGAAATTTCTAATGAAAAACCCAATAGCACTTTTTGGCCGACCCGGGAATCGAACCCAGGACCTCACGCTCTGCAGTCGCGCTTGCGACCACTAGACCAACGAGGCAGTTAGGTTTAGGTACCATGTTGTGTAATCACTTTTAACTTGTAAACTTTATTTCCAGACATCTTCCACAATTGGTGAGGCTGCGCCCCCTGGTACTTAATCCCAACCTGGATTAAAAAAGACATCATCAACGTTGCACAAACCCTAAGTATAATGGCACAAGGCCAGGAAGATAAAATAATAAGATAATAAAATAACTAATACCTATAATATAGTTTTTTTAATTCTTTTTAGATAATATAATTTACAAGTGCATCCTTTCTCCTAACTCACATATTTTGCTGTGCCCGACATGTGCAGTGATCTAATTCTCAAAATGACGATACAGTCGCAAAAGGACTAGTTCTCACAATGGCCATTTCTCAAAAAGCCTAGTTCTCACAATACCCAATTCTCAAAAAGCTTAATTCTCTGAATACCCAATTCTCAAAAAGTCTAGTTCTCTGAATGCCCAATTCTCAAAAAACCTAGTTCTCTGAATGCCCAATTCTCTAAAAGCCTAATTCCCTGAATGCCCAATTCTCAGAGAAACCTAGTTCTCTGAATGCCCAATTCTCTAAAAGCCTAATTCTCTGAATGCCCAATTCTCATAATATTGGCTAGTTACCAAAATTGCAAATTTTCTACAATTGGGAGTAGGTATTCTTATAAATAAAAAAATTCTTAATATAATGTACTTATAATTTGTTTAATCAGTGAGTTGAAATTGTAAGATTTATGCTTAAGTTAAGTTTAGTTTAATTTAATATTGTACTAATAATGTCGGTTCAGACAAAATTAAGCTTTATGATCTTTCCGCACTTGTATCAAAATGTACTATTATTACCACTACTATTGAAATACTTAAATAACGAAATTAAACTAATAATAATAGCAGCGTTTTACCTTAAAATAAAACGCTTATTAAATACTTACCTTATTTGAAGCTTACTAGTTTGAGATAGGCCCTTTCCGTTTCCGCTTATATTTGCCTTCCTTTCTATATCCGCTACATCTATCTCGCTCGCACATCCCTACCACCCCCACCAGGTGCCTCGAGTCATCGGAGCTCGGAGGCGTTCGTCATTGTGTCGAAAAACACCAGGCAGAAATTAAATGTAAGCTTCAAATAAGGTAAGTATTTAATAAGCGTTTTATTTTAAGGTAAAACGCTGCTATTAAATTCCTGACCGTTATTTGAAGCTTACTAGTTTGAGACGTGTTTGTTATCGCCTGGTGGGGTGGACGCCAATGTGAAGAGTTTAGTAGCTGTGTAACTCTATCAAAATCCATAAAATACTTTAGCGGATTTTACCTAAATAGTTAGAAACCTTATGCTGTAATAATAGGCATCTAGGTAGCTAGATAAAGATGTACCTAATTACTGATTAGATAAGGATCATGTATGAACGAATTTGAACTAGACTAGGTACTCATTGATGCAAGTAGGTATGTAGTTGTGTAAGTATGGGATGTGCGAATAGAAAAATGTTACATTTTTTCCTAAGATCACATGGTGCCTGGTAAGGACTTATGTACTTCGGGTTAAATGAAAAGGTAACCAATAAGACAAATCATTAGAGGTTAAAAGAGTAAGTAGGTATATTATAATCAAGCAAATCAAATAGTCATACAATATTGTGACAAATTACATAGGAATGTATATATTATTATGGTACCAATTTTAATGCATGTTGTACATTTATGTAGAAATATGACATACATGAAGCATAGAAATTATCATCAAAGAATAAACATTTTCACAATGGAGTAATCAAATAATTTTATAGCACAAATCGATAATTAATAGATTTCTAAGAGTGCTACTATGGGTACTTGTCAATTAATTGGATTGAACAACCTTGTAATGCTATTGCTGACAGAAACTGGCATAACTTCACGTTTATAAAATCGCGAAAAGGTGTTGCTAGAACGCCAATTACCTCTGGCTAAAATTTCGTCTAAAGGAAAGTTATTGTCCCAATTTTTTGAGGCTACTGCAGAACGTAAACTACCGGCCGAAGAAAAAATACCAGCTTCTGACAGGACAGCCTTGACCCATCCAGCAATTACCGTGCGTGACGCGGCCTTGTTCTGACCTCTTATGTTTACAAACAAATTATTACATTTGGTCAATTTGCGTCTAGAATCTAAAACCGAAATCGTCTGCCGTATCCAGAAAACTGGGTCCAGATTCTTATTATTATTGGAAAGTAATTTCCACCCAGACTGCCTATACGTAGCACTATCTGTTTTTGAACCAAACATAGGCCATAAAACAATAGAATCATTAGAGTCAGTAAAGTGGTCTGGATCTATGGCTAGTAGTGTCAAGTCATGCACTCTTCTTCCAGAACACAAGAGCAAGAGTGTTGCTGCATGACTACACGTTGCAAAACTATTATTCTTGTTAACGTTTCTTTGCTCCAAGAAGGTTGACAAAACGTCTATATTCCAAATAGGAGGCTTATGAGCTACAGGGTTTTTAACGGAAATAGATTTCAATACGTTTTTAACCAGTGTATGTGAGCTTAATAATCCAGCGTTCTCAACATTAGATAAGGTGGCAACTACCGACTTATGTAGTAAAACTGTGTTGTATGACAATTTGTACACTAAGTGTAAGTCTGCAAGAAACCTAGCTACTATGGAGCCGGTAGGCCTACAAGGATCAATGTTATGTTTTCGGGACCAATGGAGCCACCTATTCCAAGCTACTTTATACACCTTACGGGTAGATGGCCGCCATGCAGATCGTAACAACTCTAGCTGAGCTTCATTCCATCCAATTAAACTCTCTGACCACCCCCAATTCTCCATACTTCCAGTGTCATTTCTTGGACACGAGGTGGTGGGTGGCCCGTCGCTAGATCGATCAGATTGCGGCTCAGATTGTGGAGAGTGAATGGGGCTGCTGTCGCTCGAGATTTCAGATCTGCGCGCCAGAATACGCGGTCCCATCTGGGAACTACTACAAGGTAAACTCCGATGGCACGGTTGAGGTGGGAGAGCACCTTGGGAATTAGATAAGGTGGAGGAAAAACCCATGCCAGTGGGTAGTCCCACACTCGGGAGAAGGCATTGTGATACAGAGCTTGATGGTCGTTCAGATCCAACGACACATAGTTGTGAACTACATGTGCTCTTTCTGATGCGAAGAGGTCGATCAAGGGAGTTCCGAACTTCCTGAAAACCTTCTCTGTACACGCTGGTAGCAGGTGCCACTCTGGTGGAATGTTGTGACGCGACAGATGGTCTGCGTGGCTGTTGTATTTGCCGGGCATGTAAAAGGGAGCCAGATGTATCTGATGTCTGTGCAGGAGATCGAAAATTTGGATTGTTATATCCAGCAAAGGGAGAGACCTTGTTCCCCCCTGGTTTCTCAGGTAAGCCACGGCCGTGCGATTGTCGCACTGTACTAGTACTGTGGATTGATACATGAGATCGCCGTGAACCTGGAGAACCTTTAAGACGGCTATCATTTCTTTGGCATTGCAATGTAGGTTCTTTTCGTGATCGTCCCAAGTTCCAGACATCGACATGCCGTCTAGCTGAGCACCCCAGGCTATATCGGACGCATCCGTGGTGAGAAAATGAGTTGGTGGCGCAAAGTGGATCGGCGAGCACAGGTGACAATTTTGCTGCCACCATGCCAGCTCCTCGTGGGTCTTTTTCGGAAGACAAAATTCCTTTATCGGGGGCGCATCGAGAAGAGAGTTTAGAAATAAAAGAAGATTTCGAAAATGTAGCCTGCCCTGGGGTATCACAAAACTTACAAAATTCATAAGACCAACCAGACTCTGTAGTTCTTTCAGGCAGGTCTTGCCTTTCTGGGCCATTGACGTTATTTTGTCCATCAGTCGGACAAGTTTCTCGTCTGGTAAAGATTTTTCGTTTGTCCAAGGGTCCCAATGAATTCCCAAAAAAGTTATGGTCTTTTGAGGAATCACTAGAGACTTCTCGTGATTGACTTGCCAACCCAGATGTTGCAACCGGTCTAATAAAATTTGAACATGAGTCTGCAGAATGCGTCGGTCCTGGTGTACAAGCAGAAAATCGTCCAGATAAACGATTATCCGCAGGCCTTGTTCCCTTAGTGTTTGTGCCACCCAATTGGTCAATGAGGCAAAGACTCTCGGTGCTGTGCTGAGGCCAAAGGGAAGACAAGTCATTTGGAGTAGTTCTCCGTCGTATACCAGACGCAAAAACCGCCTGTGACCTTGAGCTATTGGCAGGTTGAAGTAAGCCTGCGATAGGTCCACTTTGCAGAGCCAATCGTTTAGTTGCAAAAATTCTGGCACTCTGAACACATTTATTAGCTTGAACGGTTCGGTGATGACATATTCGTTCAGTGCTCTTAGATTGAAAATGGGCCGGTTCGAGCCATCGCTTTTGGGCACAAGGAACATTTTTGACAGAAAGCTTGGAGACCGCGGGGCATCCTCCAAGACTCCCTGCTCCTTCATTTGCGTGACTATTGCAGACATTGATGCGGATTTCTCCGTGTGAAACATGTTTGTCATCGCCAAGTTGGGGATGACAAGAGGGGGCTTTTGCCGAAAAGGTATGCGATACCCCTTTATTATTTTCAACAAAAATCTTGGAGCCCCCATTTTTTTCCAGCGCAAAAGGAATTCTGCTAACCGGCCCGCTTTGAAATTCTTCGAGTCAATATTTTTGTTTTTTGTTGGAATGGTTTTCCAAGGAATTTCCTGGGCGCTTTCGGTTTCCTTTAACTTGGTCCGAGGGTCTGTTGCCCTGACGACCACCTCGGGAACGAAAAGTTCCCCTTGAATTGTGAACCGTGCGACGGTCCGAGTTGTTTTGACCGTAACCCTGCGAGGGTCGGTTATAGTGAGAGCAACCCTGCGAGGGTTGATAGTTTTGCTGACGTGAATGATGAGGCACTTGGGCGCAACATCCGTGATTAGGACCCTGCGAGGGACCAGGATAAATAGCCGACCCCTGCGGGGGGTGGCGCGAAGTCTTGTAAGATCCTGTTTGCGAAACAGGTCCACTGTTAGACTTCAGGGGCAAAAAGGCTTTTTTGACCCCTCCTGCTTTCTCCAAAGCAGTGGTGAAAGCCTCTTGACTAAACAGATGTCTACTAGAAGGCGGCACTCTTCTTAAGGCAGATTTGACGAGAGGGTCACGCACCATGTTGGTAATACCATCCCGGCGCATTTGAATCACTTCGGCGCGGTGGCCGCAGACCATTTGCAATAAATCAGACGAAACTTTTGAAAACTCACCTTCAGAAAACAATTCTAATAATTTTTCGTGCATATCTTTGACATTCAACTCGCTCTGATCACGGGCCCAAACCAGCAACTCTCGCAGTTTGCTCTGGAGTGCATCCCTTTGTTTGAATACGCAAAAGGTTAGGGCAGCATAAGCTGTTAGGGACCTTACTAAGGACTGAATTTAAAAGCAGTGGACTGTAAATTGCAATGGTATAATCCAAAATAGGTACAATTAAAATGGTTGGTAAACAAAGAAAATAATATGCGCGCGCGTCGTCTAGGGAGATCGGTAGCGAAGTGGGCCGGGGGGCCCGCGTCCCGCACGTCGCGCGCCGCACCTCTCTCCGCCACCCGCCGTCGCCCGCCGCCATCCGACAGCAGCCGAAGACCGCCGAGTGGTCGAAGGTGCCCGAACATCCTCCCCGGGTTGAAGGATTCAAGAGAGAGGAAGTGGGCAGACGTTGTTGTACGCCCGCAGCACCGTTCCTTTCTTCGTCTTCAGCTCCACTACCCGTGCAGCCCCGTCGCAGCCAGGGAAGACCTTGATGACCCGTCCCAGTGGCCACACCAAGGGCGGTTGGCCTTTCTCTTTAATGAGCGCTAGCGCTCCCGCTGAGAGTTGGCCGGTTGACGCTGTCCATTTTGTCTTTTGCTGGAGCAGAGAAACGTATTCTATATGAAACCTGTTCCAAAAATGTTGCTTTATTTGCTCCACTCTTTGGTAGCGTTCCAGTCGCCCGATGTTGTGATCAGTCACCTGTGGATGCGGAACGGATATAAGTGGTCGCCCAATTATGAAATGTCCAGGGGTGAGGACGGATAAATCTAGAGGATCAGTGGAGAGAGGGGTAAGAGGACGGGAATTTAAAACGGCCTCTATTTGAGTCAAACACGTGGCCATTTCCTCGTATGTAAAATGTGTTAGGCCTAAAAGTCTCTTCAGATGATGCTTAGTGGATTTGACAGCGGCTTCAGCAATGCCGTTGAAGTGGGGGGAGTATGGAGGCGCAAAAGAAAATGTGATGCCTTGTTGAGCAACTTCAGACACGAGATTCGAGTCTTGTAAAAACTTACGTAGCTCATTGCAAGTACCTACGAAATTTGTCCCATTATCGGACAAGATGCTTTCGGGTTTACCACGACGAGCCACGAAACGGTTCAAAGCAGCCATGTAGGCTTCCTTCGTGAGGTCTGTAACAAGCTCGATGTGAACAGCTTTAATGGCAAGACAAACAAAAATGCATAAGTACGCCTTTATAAGCCTACACCCTCGCCCTTTGCGATCAGCAATCAGCACTGGCCCAGCATAATCCACACTACAATTTAGAAATGGGTGTTCTAAATATGTCCTTGAAGAGGGCAACTGACCCATTGTAGGTTGCATCGTGTTGCACCAATCAAGCCAACAACCATCCCTAGACTTGAGTTATGTGGAGCTTTATTAGGAGCAAGACTGTTTCTTAATGTACGGAATTCCTTCACTAAACCCGTTAGTAAATGCTATTTTTGGTGCGATTCGACAATAGTGTTGAGTTGGCTTTCCATGGCACCTAATTTATTAAAACCGTTTGTTCGAAATCGCATCAATGAAATACAAGAATGCACTATAGGGCACACGTGGAGCTACGTGCCGTCGAAGGAAAATCCAGCGGATCTTGTTTCTCGCGGGCTGAAGGCTGACCTTATCAGCGAGTGTTCCTTATGGTGGTCAGGTCCTCAATTTTTGTTAAATGATGAATCCAATTGGCCAAAAATGCCTAATGAAAACTTGAAACAAGATCTACCGGAAGTTGTGTCATCACACTTTTCTGATCAATCATCTCATCATCAATCATGCAATAATTTAACTGATAATAATTTGTCACATAAAAACAATAATCATTCACTCATTAAATCACTCATTCACAAATACTCTAATTATAATCGCTTACAGAGAGTCGTTGCCTACATACTAAGATTTATCTACAATCTAAAACATAAACATAATAAAATTCGTGGTTCCCTTTCCAGTGAAGAACTTACACATTCTAATAACTTCATCTTACGTCACGCTCAAATAGATATGTTTCCTAACGAGTATCATTTACTGGAATCAGGAAAGTCCTTACCAAGAAAAAATAGGCTTATTTCTTTGAGTCCCTTTACAGATACGAATGGTCTCATACGCGTTGGAGGAAGACTTGACAACTCACCTTATGATTATAATGTCAAGCACCCGGTATTATTATGCGGTAAGCACCACATAACTAAAATAATATTTCATAAATATCATCTCGACTGCTTACACGCCGGCCCCCAGCTGCTCTTGGCAAATATACGCCAAATGTATTGGCCTCTTGGTGGTAGGAATCTCTCCAAAAGTATATTTAAAAAATGCATCAAATGTTTTAGACACAAGTCTCAAACTGTGCAACCTACAATGGGTCAGTTGCCCTCTTCAAGGACATATTTAGAACACCCATTTCTAAATTGTAGTGTGGATTATGCTGGGCCAGTGCTGATTGCTGATCGCAAAGGGCGAGGGTGTAGGCTTATAAAGGCGTACTTATGCATTTTTGTTTGTCTTGCCATTAAAGCTGTTCACATCGAGCTTGTTACAGACCTCACGAAGGAAGCCTACATGGCTGCTTTGAACCGTTTCGTGGCTCGTCGTGGTAAACCCGAAAGCATCTTGTCCGATAATGGGACAAAGCAGCCATGTAGGCTTCCTTCGTGAGGTCTGTAACAAGCTCGATGTGAACAGCTTTAATGGCAAGACAAACAAAAATGCATAAGTACGCCTTTATAAGCCTACATAAGCCTTGTCTGCATAAGAGAGGTGACGTAATGAGTCATAGGCTTTGACCTCTTCGTTGGCCTCTAGATCCACGAAGCCAGGTGAATGGTTGTAAGTTTTTTGAACCTCTGCGTATCGCACCTCACACCACTCGCTTTTCTCAAAGTGTTGAATATCCTGGAGGGTATTCAACATATTTTCGGGTGCCTTGGGCACTGCTGGTTCTTTGAGTTTTGTTTCTATGCCAAAATTAAAGCTAAGTTGTGCCTCAGTCACTTCATTATCCCGGCTCTCATAATATCACCATCTAAAGCAGGACACTGATCAATAGGGGCAGAACTAACATTAGAGCAATGACCGTTATGCGCATCAAAGTTGTCAGCGGAATTTTCATAATAAGTCATTTGTTTTCGCAAATCACTAACCTGTCGAGACAATTTATCCAATTGCTCATCATTTCGGCGGGTGCGCTTGGCTTTTTTGTTGCGATGCCGGCGTGAGCGCTTCCTCTTCTTGGACCTGGAGTCTGAAGAACTCGTGGAGGAGCTGCTGCTGGTACTAGAGCTGCTAGTACTCGACGAGCTGACAGCTCGTGCCCGCCGTCGCCGAGTATTGGAGGCCGCGGGCGGTGGCGGTACGGATGCTGAGCCCGCACCGTCTTCCTCACCCACTTGTTTTTCGGTGTTAATATCCATCGGTTATTTGTAAAAATATACGTTAAGGTTTTTTAAAAAAGAATATTCTAAAGGCAAATATTATCACACTTTTTTTAAAAGGTGACTGTTCGCGGCGGAAAACAAGACGCCAATGACGAACGCCTCCGAGCTCCGATGACTCGAGGCACCTGGTGGGGGTGGTAGGGATGTGCGAGCGAGATAGATGTAGCGGATATAGAAAGGAAGGCAAATATAAGCGGAAACGGAAAGGGCCTATCTCAAACTAGTAAGCTTCAAATAACGGTCAGGAATTTAATAATTCAATTAACGTACCTACCGTAGAGAAATTTTGTAACACAAGTCATTTTATTTAGTTTAATAAATATTTGTTCCAGGTAATTATAGATTGTGGTTTTAATTTTTTATGATTTAGATAATTGGTAGTTCTATTTGGATAATAATATGGTAAACTGAAAATCTCAGAACCAATCCCAATAATACTACTGGAAGAAACTATAAGAGCAATCGACACACAAAAATTAGACAAAGCACCGGGTTCAGATCAAATATCTAACGAAGTAATAAAATATACAATACCGGTGATTGCTCCTAGACAGAACTATTCAACGACATCTTAGTAACTGAAATTATTCCGAATGATTGGACCAAGTCAACGATTGTACTGAACTGATACACAAAAAGGGGGACAAAGGAGATATTAGCAACTACAGACCAATAAGTTTAATGTCAAATATATACAAGATATTCTCAAAGATAATACTATCACGAATTGCTGTCACTCTTGATGAAAACCAACCGAAAGAACAGGCTGGCTTCCGAAGTAAGTTTTCGACAATAGACCATATTCACGTACTAAGACAGGTTCTTCAAAAGTACAAAGAATACAAGAAAATCTACTATCTAGGGTTCGTGGATTTCAATAAAGCCTTTGATTCCCTGGATCACGATAGCATCTGGAGAGCACTAGAAAGTCAGGGTGTTGAGGACAAATACATTCGAATACTAAAGAACATTTACTCAAAGAGTACGGCCCAAGTCAAACTAGAAAAAACAGGGGAAGAATTTACTATCGGAAGAGGTGTCAGGCAGGGCGACCCCATTTCGCCGAAGCTATTCTCTGCGGTTCTGGAAATGATTTTTAGAAACCTGGATTGGGAAACAAATGGATTGAACATTAACGGAGACAAACTCAACCATCTACGTTTTGCGGATGACATCATCCTGTTTTCTGAGAACCCACATAATTTGGAAGACATGCTACAACAACTATCAGATGAGAGCGCCAAGGTAGGCCTATCAAGTATCAATTAACACATCAAAAACCAAGGTTATGACAAACTCAACCAAAAGAGACATAAAAGTAAATGGTGGACAAATAGAGTATGTCACTGAGTACATTTATTTGGGTCAACTAATATCTACAGAAGACACAATGAAAAAAGAAATAGATAGAAGGATAGCAAACTGTTGGAAACGGTTTTGGTCTCTGAGCGAGGTTATGAAGGATAAAGACATGCCTATCAAAGAAAAAAGGAAAATATCTAACACCAGGGGCCCAATTCTGTAAAATAGCTAACTTATCAATAGTGTGTCGGTTGTGTCTCAATAGACTACTCATTGACATTTGGTATTCTACAAATATTTATGGTCATTGACTTGCCACGTAGTGACATTGAAACGCCATAGTAGGACTATAAGGTAGTCTGTAAATATATTTCAAGTGAAATCTGACAGTTGTGTCTATCGTGTTTGGCTATCGAACTGCCATTGTGAAGCCATCGAACAACGACACCTCTTTTCCCTATTGCATAATAATGTCTGTAGTGTGTCGATAGAGTGACAATGACATGTTGCTTATCTCTAAGTTACAGAATTGGGCCCCTGTATCCTTCCATGTCTGTCGTATGGATGTCAAACATGGGCACTGACTGAGCAACAACTTAAAAAAATTCAAGTATGTCAAAATGGAATTGAAAGAAGCGTAATCGGAGTCAAAAGAAGAGACAAAGTGAAATTACAAAATATAAAGAGAATAACTAAATTTAGAAGTATATAATACCGTTTATAAATGCCTAAAATGGAGATGTACAGGACACATGCTAAGGGAAGGAATACAGAAGTGGACGAGAATAGTAACAGAATGGTACCCGCGAGATAGTAAAAGAAATAAAGGTAGACAACCCAAATGTTGGGAAGACGACATGAAAAAGATAGCCGGTCCAGAATGGACACGTACTGCAAAAGACAGAACAAAATGGAAAGCTTTAGAGGAGGCCTTTGTCGAAGGACAAGCTGTAAAAGAAAAACCGGTTTTCGAAGCAATTACTTAATTATTTTTATTTATTTAGTTTGTAAAACTTAACGTTAGTCAAGTAGTTTCTTTAAATTTTATGTACTAAGCATGCAAGTTACAGCAATAAAGGCTTATTTTATTTATTTTATTTTTATGGTAAACTATCATAATTTGAAAAAGTTTATTTTTCAACCTTATATTTACTGTCACCTGAAAAGTTATTGGTCGTGTATAGTTCTGTGGGCGAATCGTTTGCGGGTCAAACGTTCTTTGGATGAAAAGTTAGTGGATTAAAAATACTTTGGACCATGTTTGGACCATCGGTTCATGCGAATCGTTTTAGTTTCGCTGAGATGACGAGTAAGTAATAGAGAAGGATGAAGACATACTGCGCCAGCGCTAAATAAATTAGGATAAGGGCACAAGAAAATGATGATCAAAGCAGTACGTAGTATTTATCAGAAGGGATTTACATGCTGCCATGTGTAGTCTGTGGTCAGCGCGGTGCTCGCGCTTGGCTTTAAGACAACATAAAGCTATGCGCAGATGGCCCACCGACCACCGCCACGGGTTACTGTCGCAAGCCAAGTCTTTTGTATCGCGCAAACGAAGGTAGTTAGGGGCTGCCACCTGACCAGTTTTTTTTTTTTTTTAATTCGTACCTTTTTTTAATTTGAATGGTGGGAAATCTTCAAATGACTTCTAGCCCTTTGTGTCCGAGGCTGCGGTATCTCTTTCGAACCACTTACAGGCGTCGGCCCTTGTGGGCCCCTGCAATGTTGCTGAATTCTGTTTGAGGCGCGCGTGAACTTACCGCTCACTTAATCTAGATAAGCAGCCGAAGGGTAACTGATCTAAAAATCGATAAGGTAAAATGAAACAAAAATTATTAAATCATAATAAATAATTAACAACAAGTTCAATAACGAATTCCAATTAAAAAATAATTGGAAATCAGTTAGGAATTAGTCGATCTTAAAGTATCAACTGTATCTAGAGCAACATTCTGGTAAATTATTTTGGCTGTAGAGTACCTAAGTAAGGACACAAACATGTGGCTTTCTGCAGAGTTGCTCATGAAGAACTCATCAGCAAGAATTGTCAAGTGGGCTACCCATAACTTTTGCTTTGGGTTGGTCGTAAAAGTTAGTAAAAGTTGGTTGATTATCGTTCTGGTTCTCGTTCTGATGCCTAAAAACTTACTGGCATGTTGGGGTGGCGGCGGGGGCGGGGGCAGCGGGGGCAGCGGCAACGCAACATGGAACAATACGGAAGGCGATGGAGAAGTAAATTTGACTGTTAACAGTAACCCCGTAGAAAATAACATACAATTTGCGTGGGGTGGGTGGGAGGTTCCTGATAAAATAAAAACGGAATGGAGGATTTGGAATACGGCATGGAATGTCATGAATAAGAAGGGGGAACAAGAATCCGGTACGGTAGGGCCTGATGGTTACGGGCCTGGTGGGCGGCCCGATGATTATCGTGGCCCAGGAAGTGGCTGGCCTGATTGGTGGTCAGGTATTTTTTCATAGATTTATTTACTTAATACTGATTTATTAGGTATTAGCCTGATGTACCTCACTGCAGGGCAAAAACCTCCCTTCCCTCTTTCCATTTATCCCTGTTTTTAGAAGGCCTAAGGTCTCCTGCAAGAGGTTGTGGGTTCATACCCGGGCAAGTAGGTATCAATGTGACTTTTCAATTCATATGGACATCGGTGATATCGATGATGGATAACATCGTGAAGAAAGCTGGACTAGTTATAAATAGGTATAGTTCTGATTTTACCAACCCATTTTGAGCGAAGTGATCCATGCTCGTTTCTTCTTTTTAATGGGCCCTAAGTACCTGCATTTTCTTGTGATAAACAGGTCTTGGCGAAGGCAATCCTGGAGTTCCCATTCCGCCGTGGGCCTACGTACCTAAAAACACCGGGAGGCCTAACATCTGCTATCTACCACCAACAATAGGAGAATGCAAACCTGGGGAAAATGGAACATCTCCAGGAAGAAATGAGACATCTCCAGAAGGAAATGCAACAAATCCATTAGAAAGGTACCTACGTTAAATATACTTGTATGCTGATAGCACAACATAAATATGGATGATAGTCCGGATATAGCAAACGCGGGGCCTAAGGTAATTCTATTGAGGGGGGCCTTGATCTGCCATAACGTAAAAATATTTTGGTATTTGAATAATAAGTGCAATCACGAATTTCACAGATTTGTCTACAGTCCTTACTTGGGTATGTGCCAGAGCTACATTTGGAGTGGATGTGGAGCTAACCAACACAGATTTAAAACAATGGAAGAATGTACAAAACGTTGTACGCTTGACCCGCCACCGAGTTGTGTCGATGGTTCTAGACCGAGCAACTCGAGCAAGGATCGGGATCGGGATCGACATCGCCTACGCCACCCATTCGACGAAATGCTTGAAATGGAAAATAACCCATGACCCAATTATTGTCCTTTTCCTGATTCTGTGTTAATGAAGCTTAACAGAACCTGGTTTATGGTATTATAAAATCTGCTTTATAATTAACCATTTTTTTTTGGATGGTGGGAAATCATCAAATTACTCCTCCCGCTCTGGGCAGAGACGTAGAGAGTGTCAGACTTCTACTGACTCAAAACCACCCATGTTCCTTCTTAGCCTTTTGTGTTGAGGCCGCGGTATCTCTTTCAAACAACCTGCAGCCCATGGATGCTTTGATGGTATTAACTTAAAAGATCTACCGAAGGCCGGAAGTGACGGAACACTAAAACAGCTACTAAGTATAATGGTTTACCACACTAACATATGAATAGACGGACATTTTTAAACAAGATCTTTAATATTTTTTTTATCCTTTTCTTTTCTTTTCTTTTTCTTTTTCTTTTTCCTTTTGGGAGGTGACAAAGTGAAAATTCGAAAAGAGCACGCCGAAATCTATATACCTACTCGCCAACTTTCAAAACTCCCGAAAAACATTCCGTAAAACTACCAAATAATTGGACTATTAAAAGTGCAAGAAAATGATGATCAATACTTTTTTGCAAAAAAAAATTGTTTGTTGTTCGAAATCGGTTGTTTTTTTTTGCAAAAAAGTTTTTTTATTTTTTCATTTTTAGTTGTAATAAGTACCTTTAAATATATCCTGTACTACTCCTCAACAGTTAAGAGTTGAAAGCAATAACCCATTATCAGCTCATCAACATGAAGACAAGTGATGACTGCTAGATGCGAATACTTGAATAGCGTCAGAAAAAGCACGAAACACGTAATACGTGTCTATGAAATTCATATATTCTTATAACAACTAAAAAAATGTGTATTATACACATCTGCATACCCCCTCCGAGCATACAGGCGTGATGTTACGTCATGATAATGTATATTCAATAAACATCCAAGCGATTCCAGCAATTACGACAGATTTGCCGTCTATTTTTGAAGAGTTCCATTGTATATCTCCGAAGATCAGCACCAGATCTTCACCAAATTAAAATGGGACCACCTCAGGAGTATTCTCTTTCAAATAAAAAAATAATTTTGAGAATCGGTCCACAAATGGGGGAGAAATCAGGTAACATACATAAAAAAAAAAAAATACATACACGAACATTTAACCTCCTTCTTTTTTGAAGTCGGTTAAAAAGAAGTGAATTGAATGCATTACGAAGTATAATTATCACTTATCAGAAGGGATTTACATGCTGAACATCTTGGTCAAACTCGGCGTTAGTGCTCTCTCAGCAATCGCTACGTGTAGTCTGTGGTTAGTGACGCTCGCGCTTGACTCTTAAGACATGAAGCTATGCGCAGACGGACCACCGAAAACTGCTACCGGTGCCTGTCGCAAGTCAAGTCCTTTTGTACCGCGCAAACGAACGTGGTTAGTGCTGCCACTTGACCAGTTTTAGTTTTTTTAGGTCATCATCATCATCATCAGCCTATTGCAATCCACTGCTGGATATGGGCCTCTTTAATCTTGCGCCACTCAACTCGATTTTCGGCAACTCTCATCCAGTTGTTACCAGCCACTCTGCAAAGATCATCGCTCCACCGAGCCTGAGGGCGTCCCACCTTACGCTTGCCGATTCGCGGTCTCTACTCAGAACACGTCGACTCCAACGGTCATCCGTTCTGCGGCTAATAATATGGCCGGCCCACTGCCACTTCAGCTTACTTATTCTGTGAGCTATGTCGACAACTCTGGTCCTCTGTCAGATCACCTCATTTAAATGGACGCGATCCCTGAGAGAGACTCCTAGCATAGCTCGCTCCATATCTTGCTGAGCGACCTTTATGGACCAACCATACCGTGAGTGTCCACGTTTCAGCCCCGTATGTCATTTAGGTCGTACCTTTTTTTATTTTGAATGGTGGGAAATCATCAAATGACCCGCTCTGGGTGGGGCGATAGGGAGTGTTAGACTTCTAGCCCTTTGTGTCTGAGGCTGCGTGTTGCCGAAATCTGTTTGAGGCGCGCGTGGAACACGAACGCGCGAGCTACCTTACCGCTTACTTATCTAACTGCAGCCGAAGGGTAACTAATCTAAAAGTCGGTAAGGTAAAATGAAACAAAAATTATTAAATCATACTAAATTAAAAAATAATTGGAAATCAGTTCGGAATTAGTCGCCCTTAAAGTATCAACTGTATCTAGAGCAACATTCTGGTAAATATATTTTGGCTGTAGAGTAAGGACACAAACATGTGGCTTTCTGCAGAGTTGCTCATGAAGAACTCATCTCGTCCACCAGGCCCATCAATTGTCAAGTGGACTACCCATAACCTTTGCTTTGGGTTGGTCATAAAACTTATTAAAAGTTGGTTGATTATCGTTCTCGTTCTTGTTCTGACGCCTAAAAACTTACTGGCATGCAATGACGGGGGTGGTGGCGGCGGCGGCGGCAGCAAAAAACCAGTAGATATTCAAACTGTTATCGTGGATACCATAGTAGAAAGCAACATAGACTCTGCGTGGGATGGATGGGAGGTTCCTGATGAAACAAAAGAGGAATGGAGGATTTGGAATGAGGCTTGGAAAGAGATAAATAAGAAGGGGGAAGAAAAAACCGGTACGGTAGGGCCTGATGGTTACGGGCCTGGTGGGCGAGATGATTATCGTGGCCCAGGAAGTGGCTGGCCTGAATTACCCGGGTGGTCAGGTATTTTTGTATTATTATTTATTTAGGTCTTAAGACAGTTTCATATTTATTTCGTACCATTAAACCATAAATGGTTTGTATTGGTAAAAACACTGCATAATCACTAAAAATAAATATATAAATAATTTAAAATGTAGCATGAATAATAAATACACTGGATACCAAAAAATTCGGGTCACTAATAAAATCCGTGATATCTCCTAAATTATATACCTATCTACACGGAACATCTACATAGATCGCTAGAATAAATCTTTATTATATCACATCACACTAATATTATAAAGCTGAAGAGTTTGTTTGTTTGTTTGAACGCGGTAAACTCAGGAACTGCTGGTTAGAATTTTAAAATTCTTTTTGTGTTGAATAGTCCATTTATCGAGGAAGGCTATAGGCTATATAACATCACGCTACGGCTAATAGGAGCTGAGCATAAATGAAAAATGTTACAAAAACGGGAAAAGATATTTCCTTTTTGAGAGCTTCCGCTGCGTGCGCTGCGAAAACGGTTTAAGTTACGCAAATATCTAAATAATATATGTATGAAGGAATTGTTCCTCTTTAAAAGTTCTAATAAAAAGTCCGCGACAGCATATATCTATCTTTTAAGATTGACTAACTGTAACCTTTTTTTACTATTAAACTGTTAGGTTAAAAATAATTATTTTTTGCGAAGCTTATTTAACCCATATGGTATTAATCTATATCTAAATAAATGTGTTTGTTAGAAGGAAAATTTAATATAGAATATTTGTGCGCTTTATTCTAAACAGTTTAAACAAATATCTTATAAGATATCGCAATGTAAAAATATCCGCGCGGCAAAATAATTCGCGCGTCGCAATGTAGGGAGATTCTTTCCGGGAGATTCAAATTCAAAATATTTACTGCATCATAATGTTTACAAGTACAGAGTGTTATCGTATATGTATTTAACAGTAAGAGATACCTTTAGTAATTCACACTTTAATATAATCTAAGCTAATCTAAACCATCTAAACTATTATAATAAAGAAGAAAGATAAGATGTTTTGTTTGTTACGATTTAGATTAATTTATGTCGGATAGTCGATATATCGAGAAAGGTTATAATTATGCTATATTTATGTGACGCAGACGAAGTTGCGTGGGTCAGCTAGTTAATAATAAAGTATTCTGCATTTTGAAAAACAATTGCGACTCAGCCATTTCATTTTAAAACAATCGGCCTGACAAAAAGTCTGGTCGTGGGCGGGAGCGCTATTTTATTAGAACAAAACACTCTCAAATGTGGCATGCTTACACTGCAAGTGAGTGGGAACAAGTGCAGGGTGCGTCTAATAATATTGTAAAAGATAATTGTACTTATGTATTTTATTTAGGGGCCTCAGTTGTCTCACAATAAAATGATTTGATTTGATTAATACCTAAGTACCTACCTGCACTTTCTTCTGATAAAAGATCTTGACGAGGGCAACGCTGGAGTTCCCATTCCACCCTGGGCCTACGTGCCTAAAAACTACGGGAAGCCTGACATCTGCTATCTACCACTAATAATAGGACACTGCGAACCTGGCGTAAAACCAACATCTCCAGGAGGAAAACCAGTAGAAAGGTACCTACGTTTAGTATGCATGTAGGTAGGTAGGTACCTATACTGATAGTGCCGGATAAAGGAAACACGGGGCCTATAATACGTAATTCTATAGAGGGGCCCTTTTTTTTGGAGGTGGGAAATCATCAAATAGCCCGCTCGGCAGAGCGAAAGGAAGTGTCAGACTTCTACTGACTAAAAACCACCCATGTTCCTTCTTAGCCCTTGTGCAGCCCCGATAGGCCCTTGATCTGCCATATTTATACTGTGGTTGTACCCTCCACAGTATAAATATGCACAGTACCGAAACTAAGCCTAGTTGATGCAATAATTAACTACACTCCTTTGAAGCCATAGGGTTGTCCCTTTTTAGGGTTCCGTAGTCAACTAGAAACCCTTATAGTTTCGCCATGTCTGTCTCTCCGTCCGTCCGTCTGTCCGTCCTCGCTTAATCTCTGTGACCGTTAGCACTAGAAAGCTGAAATTTGGTACCAATATGTGTATCAATCACGCCGACAAAGTGGTAAAATAAAAATTGGAAAAAAAATGTTTTAAGTATTAGGGTAGCCCCCATTATGTAAAGTGGGAAGTGATTTTTTTTTTTAATTTCAACTCTAACGTGTGATAACTTGAAAAAATAAAAAAAACGCCTTCAATCCGATCCTTTCATTTGCGCCACATATTTTCAAATCAAATTAAAAGAAATTCAAAAAAAAAGTAGTTAAAAAACTAAAAAACCCGACTGAAAAAACTGAAAAGCAAAAAAACAAGCACATTTTAAATTAAACAAAACTTGGAAGCAGGCGGGGTCCATTCTATTTTCATCATTTTTTCTTTTCATAATTTAATATTCAAATGAACCCCGCCTGCTTCCAAGTTTTGTTTAATTTAAAAAGTGCTTGTTTTTTTGCTTTTCAGTTTTTTCAGTCGGGTTTTTTAGTTTTTTAACTACTTTTTTTATTTCCAACTTTTTAGTTCTTTTGTTTGTTCTTTCGTTGGTCGCGTAAAATTCTTCGCAGATGATTTATTTAACTTTTGTGCTTGTTTATAGGATTTCTCACTTTGAATTTCTTTTAAACATATAGTGTTTTTATATTTTTGTAATCTCCTTTTAAAACCCTTTATTTTGATACCCTACTCGATGGTATTGGAAAAAAAAAATTTTTTGAACTCCGCGGTTTGGCCCCCAAAATCCACAATTTTTCTTTGTTGTTTAATTTTAATGTAGCCTATAACACTCGCGCCATCAAGACGAATCTAACGACGTATATTTCATTCAAATCGGTTCATCCGTTTATGAGTTATGAGGGAACAAAGAAACGGACATACATACATACATACATAATACATACACGTCAAACACATAACCCTCCTTTTGGGCTTCGCCGCAGTCGGGTAAAAACGGAGCGCTGCGGGAGCGCGAACATAATGGATACCCACCTGTAAACTAATAAGTGGGAACACTTATTGTGACGGACGGGAAACTACGGAACCCTACACTGAGCGTGGCCCGACACGCTCTTGGCCGGTTTTAATGTTGTGGATATTCCTTTTTACTTTTATTTTATTAAAAACATTTTTATTCTGTTGTGATCAAGTCAATCGAATTGTAATAACTAGCTTACAAATACAATAAAATTTAAATAGGTTATCATAAGGCGTCGCCGTCGGTTAATCTCAACAAAAATACTATTGATATCTGATTTAAATAAATAGCTACCAGACTACGAATTTCACAGATTTGGCTACAATCCTTACAAGGACATATGCCAGAGCTACATTTGGAGTGGGTGTGGTGCTGACCAATTCAGATTTGAGACACTGAAAGAATGTAAAAAGCAATGTACACTTGACCCGCCATCGAGTTGTTCCGCTCATTCTACACCGAGCAAGCATCGGAATCGCCAACGCCACCTATTCGACGAAATACTTGACAAGGAAAAAAACTCATAGATTTTTTGTTGAATTATTGTCCTGTTCCTGATTCTGTGCTATCGAAGCTTATAATTATTAAAAAATCTGCTTTTTAATTAACCTTGTTATTTTGAAGGTGGAAAATAATCAAATGACTCCTCCCGCTCTGGGCAGAGCGCTACGGAGTCTCAGACTTCAGACGAGAAGGAAAAACTTGGTTTTTAGTCAGTAGAAGTCTGACACTCCCTACCACTCTGCCTTGAGTGAGAGGAGACATTTGATGACAACACACTCTCCAAAAAAAATTCTAATTTCGCAGGCTACTTTGTCGCATTCCCCTTTCGAAAAAGTGTTTTAGCAAACAACGCAATATTTTTTAAAGACCTATCCAACGACGTCCCACACAAGTGACTTCGCGAGACTAGTGTGGATGGACGGACAGACAGACAGATACCGTCTGTCTGTCTGTCTGTCCGTCCGTGGTTATAGTTTCGTCATGACAGACACCGTCTGTCTGTCATGACGAAACTATAACCACCTTATTAATAAAAATTGTTAAACCTGGTTTAACGTACGCTTGGTTTATCTCGCATGCCGTCACTTTCTTTTGAATATTTTAAGCTATTGCATTTGGTTACTCAGTACGTGTACGGAGTACGCGCATGGTCATGGTTTGATATATAATGGTAAGAAAAGCCAATACATGGTTTTTCAGGCCATCGGTGGGTCGAGCCCTGTGGACATTCCGAACATTGAACTCAACGGTGTTCCAATAGAACGAGTGGAGCAATTTAAATATTTAGGGCATCTACTTACCGAGGGCCTTAAAGACCATGTCGACATGGACCGGGAGCGGAGGGCACTGTCGGTGCGAGCCAACATGATAGCCCGCAGGTTTTCGCGGTGTACGGCAGGTGTGAAGATCACGCTTTTTAGAGCGTAAAGCACATCTCTATACACGTGTAGCCTGTGGGTTGACTATAGTGCAGGGGCATATAGTGCCCTCCGAGTCCAGTACAACAACGCGTTCCGGGCGGTGTTGGGGCTGCCCCGTTACTGTAGCGCATCGGGGATGTTCGCGATGGCGCGCACTGATTGTTTTCACACTACGATGCGTAAGCGGTGCGCATCCCTGGTGCGCCGGGTGCGGGCCAGCCCCAATGCTATCCTGGCAATGATCGGCAACAGGCTGGACTGCCCTTATATCCGCCATTGTTGTGGCAGGCATGTTACCGTTCCAGTGCCGGTTAGGAAATTTTAGTTATTGTATTTATTTTATGTAGAATAATAATGTTAATTAATGAATAACTTTTTAATTGTTTGTGTGTGTATTCATTTTATTTGAATTTTTAATAGTAATTTGACTTTTAATTGTTTGTTTGTGTATTGTTTTTATATTTTTAATTTAATAATATTCATAATCATTATTATTATCATTTATTTTTATCTGAATTTTAATATTTTATTCATGTTTGTATTGTGATTGACATGGTAACGGGTGTAAAATTACCTGAATAAATGAATTTATTTATTTTATTTATTTATAGCTTCTATCGCGGGCCTTGAGCGTGGAGAGCGAATCCACAAATTCCCTAACGAAAATATTCAGGATTGTTATTTTTCAGGATTGTTTGGACCAGGTTGCTATGGTTACGGAAAATAACAAGGTTGTCAACTGAGGTTGTCAAATTCGTCAAATTAATTAATTAATTATTTGCTGTTGATAAAAATGCTATGCAATAGCTTTACCGCGGCAGTCTCCGAATGCCACATTTAGTTTTTTTTATTTTTGAAGTGAGACGGCATGCGAGATAAACCAAGCGTAAGTTAAACCAGGTTTAACTATTTTTATTAATAAGGCGGTAAGGGTTCCATGTTGACTACAGAACCCTAAAAAGGACCGCACTTTTTATTTATTTAATACTATTAGGAATCAGAAGTGAAATACGTGAACAAAATAAACAATGTTTAATATCGTTTAGATTACACTTTTACAAAATATCACGACAAACATTTTAAACAATAATCAAATAGAAATAGCACTAGCAAAATGGAATAATCAGTACACGAGCAAAAACATAAACCAAAAATAGCGAAGCACACGATAATAGTCGGGTAGCAAGTCCTTTCCGAGCGCCGTCCAAGCAAAAAGTGACCGTTGCAACGCCGCTCGCCTCGTTTTATGAACTTCTGTCGGTTGCCGCACGACGACCGTACGTTGACCGGACGGCTACTGGCTGATGGCGTGACTTTGAGCCAACACGGCCTCTCCTGACGCTCTGACGTCCTCGTCAGCTTCCAACAAGGCGGCTGAGTCTTCGCTGTCTCCTTGATTGCGTGTCTCACAACGCCAGTGGGGCGTGCTGGCACCGTGGAGTGCCACGCACAACTGCGCCTGCAGGGCGCGCTGGCACCGTGGAGTGCCACGCACGACTGCGCCTGTAGGGCGCGCTGGAACCGTGGAGTGCCGCACACAACTGCGCCTGTAGGGCGCGCTGGCACCGTGGAGTGCCGCACACAACTGCGCCTGTAGGGTGCGCTGGCACCGTGGAGTGCCGCACACAACTGCGCCTGTAGGGCGCGCTGGCACCGTGGAGTGCCGCACACAACTGCGCCTGTAGGGCGCGCTGGCACCGTGGAGTGCCGCACACAACTGCGCCTGTAGGGCGCGCTGGCACCGTGGAGTGCCGCACACAACTGCGCCTGTAGGGCGCGCTGGCACCGTGAAGTGCCACGCACAACTGCGCCTGTTGGGCGCGCTGGCAGCCTGGAGCGACGCGCTTAACACGTCAGTAGCGCGCTGGCAGCCCAGAGCGGCGCGCTGTACACGCCAGTAGCGTGCTGGCAGCCTGGAGCCACGCGCTGTACACGCCAGTAGGGCGCACAGTCGGCCTGCAGCGACGCGCTCGGCCTACAGCGAGGCGCTCGGCCTGCAGCGAGGCGCTCGGCCTGCAGCGAGGCGCTCGGCCTGCAGCGACGCGCTCAGCAACGCCAGTACGGCGCGCAGTCGCCTTGCAGCGCCGTGCACGTTCATGGCATCACTGTGGCAAAGCCCTGGTAACCACTGCTAAGGCCAAGCAGCGTTGCGTTGCGTCCAAACACACGCCACACATCCTTGTGTAATGGTTAGGTACTCTGCAAACAAACAAATTTACAATTACAACAGAATTTTGTTCCGCTCGATCACTCCTGACCAAACTTTAGTTCCATTGGGTGGCACCAAATTCGACTCTCATTAATTAAATCAAATGTACTGGAAATTATTGAAAATACAACACTCAACTACCTTGAGTCATCATTATACCATAGTCGTTCACACCAACCTTAAAAATTCTATTGCAACAAAAACTGCTCAAATCATCGAGTAAAACCTTTAACACCAAGGCTCTCTAACCGAGTAGTACAACAAGAGAGTAATCTCATTCATTAGGAACATTCAAGTCGAGAATAAAATTCAAAGAAACATTCACCAAACAAAACTTGTCAGACAAGAATACCAATAGGCACATAGGGATGTATAAGCACATTGTTAGCATATCACACAGACTTCTTCCACAACACTGTAGGCATAGGCTCCAAGTTTGCATACCCCTCAGATGTCGACTTCCACACACACTGTAGGCATAGGCTCCAAGTTTGCATACCCCTCAGATGTCGACTTCCACACACACTGTAGGCATAGGCTCCAAGTTTGCATACCCCTCAGATGTCGACTTCCACACACACTGTAGGCATAGGCTCCAAGTTTGCATACCCCACAGATGTCGACTTCCACACACACTGTAGGCATAGGCTCCAAGTTTGCATACCCCTCAGTGGCTGTTGACATAGACACATTGTTAGCGTATCACACAGACTTTCACACACGCAGCTGAGGCCACGCGCTTGACCAAACCACACGTTCTTATGTAATGGTTACTCCGCAAAGAGACAAATTTACGACAGAATTTTGTTCCACTCGGTCACTCCTGCTGACCAAACATCAATTAGGTCCCACTCTCGTTGATAAAATCAAACGTGGCTAAACTGGAAATTATCGAAAATACAACAATCAACCACCCTGGGTCATGTACCATTGTCGTTTAAATCAATCTTAAAAACATTATTGCGTCAAAAAAAATGCCAGGTTCACAAAATCATCGAGTAAAACTACAGATCTCTAACTGACTAGTAAACAAGTCGATCTCCCGTGTGTATCACCATTTGACTTCACACTACGGTCTTTCCGGACCCTGACCTCAATCAGAGCTAAACGCACAAAATACAACAAACACACCCACTGTCTACTCGAGTTTCCTCAAAAACCTTCAATTTTAATCGGACTACGACTACACAATAATTACTGGTACTGTCTAACACAATACAGCCGATAGAATCTCTTGGCTTGCAACCACAACTTTACTTCATCAAAATTCTTATAAGCATCAACTGATACGTAACTCATTGGCATCCTTCTTAGCCTATCATGTGTATTAGGCAACTTACTTCTTTAATAAAGCAAAACTTATCAGACTTTACAGTGCACCTGTATACGGCCTACGTCTTCACACGAAAACAAGTCAACTGATCATATTGCGTAGGGGTTTGCATTTACGCAGACCATGATTATTTAAGTTTGATTTGCCAACAACTGCACTTTTGGGTTTCAAATATACGGAAAACAAGACTTTTGACTGTATTTTGTTTAGCATCAGATATACCACAAATCACAACGTTGCCCCACACCTATTATGTATTCTGTGCCCACACCAGGAATTTCTCCTGTATCGTGGGTACCTTCACAAATATTTTAAACTCACATACACAAGTACCCGACTTTGAAAAAAAAACTAACTAGGTCATACAGATACTTGTACTCATAACATAACGTCATTATAGCACAGTGACCATATCGACTTCACGCGGACACAGTGACCGAAATTCATGTTTAAAATGAGTCCACGTGCTGTTATTGGTCAACCAATCGTTATGCGACGTATTAGCACCACCATGTAAATAACCACCAATGCGTCCGAGGCATTGCCAATCACCCCAGTGACCTTATAAACACACACATAACATCACGCCTGCAATTCCCGAAGGGTTAGGCAGAGGTACCCAGTATACCCACATTTCGCCAGTTATGTTAAGACATAAGCTTAACCATGTAAATAATCACCAATGCATCCGAGGCATTGCCAATCACCCCAGTGACCTTATAAACACACACATAACATCACGCCTGCAATCCCCGAAGGGTTAGGCAGAGGTACCCAGTATACCCACATTTCGCCAATTATGTTAAGACATAAGCTTAACCATGTAATAGGGGTGAGCCCATTGTCACCAACAGGGCACAAATCCAGAAAATAACACTTTGCCCGACCCGGGAATCGAACCCAGAACCTTCATGCTCAGTAGTCGCGCTTGCGACTACTAAACCAACGAAATATTAAAATTTGTTGGTTCGATCTTACTTGTATCAGGAACGAAAGTAAACCAACAGTCATGTCCGGAGCGTCGCCTCAACCGCGAGAGCGGTTACACAGGACTTCGAGTCCTCACGCGGCTCCTACGACGATCTCGTTCGCGCTTGGAACGGCGATCGGATCCCGAAACTTGCTACGTACGTCACCTTCCACTCCGCTTATGGTGGCTACAAGATCGCTTAGAACGAGAGGCACTAGTTTTTGAACGCGAAAAACTCGATTTATCCATTGCTAACTACTACCCGCTTTTATCTAAAATTAAAAGCCTGAAAACTAGTTTTTAACTTGTGGGCGATGATATTCTTCATCCCACTTCTGATATTAGGAATCAGAAGTGAAATACGTGAACAAAATAAACAATGTTTAATATCGTTTAGATTACACTTTTACAAAATATCACGACAAACATTTTAAACAATAATCAAATAGAAATAGCACTAGCAAAATGGAATAATCAGTACACGAGCAAAAACATAAACCAAAAATAGCGAAGCACACGATAATAGTCGGGTAGCAAGTCCTTTCCGAGCGCCGTCCAAGCAAAAAGTGACCGTTGCAACGCCGCTCGCCTCGTTTTATGAACTTCTGTCGGTTGCCGCACGACGACCGTACGTTGACCGGACGGCTACTGGCTGATGGCGTGACTTTGAGCCAACAATACTTATTATTTATCGCGCACTGCTTTACCATGAGTCACGAACTCATGACAGAATTTTAATAAGACATCGACACCCACCATAGATTCAAATGAATTCAACACTGTGGTCCCGTGTGTCAGTGTCATCGCAATCGCAGTCAGTGGAGGCTGAATGGTGTATAGATCGATGCCTGCCTTTTCTACGTGGGAACGAAAAAAATAAAAAAATGCAGTCAGTGGTTGTGAGGTTGTCAACGTCAGCTAACGTCACGCTGACATTGAGTCACTGACACAGTTCAGTTGCAAACAATCATTGCACTGGAATAGTTTTGGAAAAAACGTTTTAATACAAGAATTTTGCATAAAATGCTCGAAACATTGTTCGTAAACTTAACAATCTTAAACGCGATCTGTTTGCTATGTTGATAGTATCAATTTAAAACATATTAGGCTTGGGAATAAAACAAATCTCTAATGTTTACCTTCAACTGTACATTCACTGTGATGTCTCATAAAAATAAAAAGTAGTGTTTACGTGTGGTGTAGTCGAATAAATCGTTGTGAATTAATATATTTAGTGATTCGTAACGATGAGGATTTTGTTAATTTTGATGTGGAAACATAAGGTGGTGAGGGTGCGAAGGTTTATCCGCACAATTTTAGATTTCGCTTGTCCATTACTGTTTTTCATTTTATTTTATCTTATGAAACCAGTAGTAAAACCTCCACTTTACATGCACGGGGGGCCAAAATCGACCCAACTGGACGAACCAAACAAGGTGAGTTAAAAACGTTGAAATATTAATTAAAAATTGTTATTCCACTACCTACAGATAAAGAAGTTAAAATTCTGAATAAATGCCTTGAATTATCAATCATACTTGTGCATTACATCATAAAAATGTATCCTAATACCATCTCATAATCATTCATAGCCTGAATTCACCCACCGCTGGGTATAGGCCACTCTTTTCTTGTGCCAATCTCCATAGTCGTGTAATCTTGGATTTTTCAGTCAAATTGTACATGTTTTTCCACAAATAAATAAACAGTCCTGTGCCATCCTCACCCATTTCGCTGGTTGTATAATTGTATTACCCTTCCTTTTGGCTTCGCCGTAGTTGGGTAAAAAAAAAAAAATGTTGACAATGATAAAATGGAGATAAGTGGTGCTTCCGAGCACCACTTGTGAGGTCTCAATAGAGGCAGTATGACTATTCACAGATACAATAAACTTATACCTATGGAAACAATAAACAATGCATTTTTTTTTGTACCTCTAGTTTAGATCATTGAGGCAAGGAATCTTCTTCTTAGTATGTCGATGGCAATCTAAATTGTGTTAGCCCAGAATTGAGCTACTACTTTGGCACTTTCAGTAGCGTCCATCAGTTTCTATAGTGAACAACCAACGGGACATGCTGGACACGATATTCATCATCTGCCTAGCCTTTACCCAACTATGTTAGGGTTGGCTTCTAGTCTTACGGGATGCAGCTGAATATCAGTATTTTACATGGAGCGACTGCCTATCTGACCTCCACAACCCAGTTAACACTGGGTGATACTCTTTGGTAAGATTGGTTGTCAGACTTTCACGTCACTGACTACCCGTAACAACTGCCAAAGATCTATACATGGGAGCTGGTCAGCCGGGACCGACAGCTTAACGTGCTTACTGAGGTACGGAGGAAACTCGGTATGTAACGGGTTGTCACCAATGCACAGACCAACCCTGGTAAGCGCGGCTTAACCTAAAGATCGACCCGAGTGGCAGTTATTGTGAAGCCATGAGCAGGACACAATATTAAGGAAGGAATAAAATTTTAAAAAGGTCTAAACTGATTGAAATTTAATTTTGTTTCCTTTCTTGTTACAATATTTCATCAAACAACGAGTTGAATCATAATAATCAATTAGTGTATTTTAAATACATTAATGTATTAATTTATAGTATTTTGGTCATTATCGCTGTAGTACACTGTTATCAATACAATTCTAGTAAACATTGATAACATAACTATGAGATTTCTGTTTAAATTCTAGTGAATAAGGACATACTTCACAGGCTGAACTTTGAGAGATTACTAAGTAGGTTTCATAGAAAGATGAACATTATTTACATCAGAATAAAGTCTAGATCTATATTTGTAGCAATCATTTGACATTCGCAATCTAATGGGCCTACTACACGCTCAAGCTTCACCACACTTTTCGTTCACACTTCACAGTACATCGCGCGTATGGTTGGTAAAACTGTCTATCCATTACAAACCACACGCGCGATGTACTGTGTGCACCGTGTAATCGCGCAGGCAAGACTGTGGGGAAGTGTGAGCGTGTGGTAGGCGCATAACTGACTTATGTAGGCAAGGGAAAAGGGTGTGAGGTTATGTATATAATTATTATGTGTAAATAGGCAAGTTTACTCGATAACCCAATCTTTAAATGTATTAGTTCATCATTATTATCATCATCATCATCAGCCTATAATGTTCCCACTGCAGGGACTCAGGCCTCCTCTCTAGGAAGGCTCTCCTCTCAATATTATATAAATTATTATGAATCGTGGGAAATCATCAAAACAAAGAAAATAAACACACAGACGATGACAAGTAACTCTTCAATTGCCTTTTGAATTGTTATCATTCTTAAAACTCAAGTATATAATGAACAACGGCTAAGTATAGATAGACTTCTTCTTAGTAATTAGTAATTAACGAGGAGTTTGTTTGACTCTGAGCTCAACGTTTATTCTTGGAACATTGATATGGCTACTATGTCATTTCTGGTCAAAGTTCTAGATTGTACTACTATTATTAGACGCCACTAAAGGTTCGATTTCCTAGAAGGACACACAGTGACCTTATTGGCGTTATTGGGTTCTTGAGAAAAGCCAGGTGAACTCAGGTGCGTGGTACTCGCAACCGGCTTGCGTGTATGACAAGGTGTATGAAATGTGGACAAGGCAAAAGGAATATGAAAGGATCGTAACAGGTGGCCCTCTGTGGTTTCTGCCTATACGACCAAAGCAAAGGGGCGTGAGTTTATGTATGTGTGTACTAAAGGTGTTGTTAAACCGGTACGGGGAAATAGCAGACAATACTTAAGTATCAGTCAGAGTCCGGTGTCCGCAACCTTAACCTGAGCAATGTTGGAATGTTATTGCAGTAGCAGACATTAGCACATCAAGCTACCCGATACTTACCGTCAACGCTTTAGCGATAAAGTTGAAAATATATTATAGAAGCTCTTTTTTAGGGTTCCGTACCTCAAAAGGAAAAAATGGAACCCTTATAGGATCACTCGTGTGTCTATCTGTCTGTCTGTCCGACCATTCCCCCCCCCCTTATCTCCGAAACTACTGAGCCTAAAATTCTGAAACAAAAATACAGAAATTAGTTCTACAGGATTACAAGATTACAGGAAAACCTATAAGAAGTCATGGTACGGAACCCTTTATGTGCAAGTCCGACTTGCACTTGGCCAGTTTTTTGAGGGTCGGAAATCATCAAATGACTCCTGCCGCTCTGAGCGGAGCTGAAAGCAGTGTCAGACTTCACTGACTAAAACCACTCATGTTCCTTCACCTGAAGCCCCGGAGATTATAGTAGCTTGATGTGCTGCCGCCTGGATTCTTAATTCAGTAGCCATTAAGTCTGGAACGGTCTACCTACACAATAATTCATGATATTGAACAATTTCACAAATAAATTTCTCTCTGATCCGCAGGAAATAATAGCCCTAACGGATATCATGCCTCCGCCACATTGGATCATGTACTACCCCGAAACAGTGCTCACCAATTCGCTCATGGAGGAAGTGGGCGCCAAACTGGATCTGAAGAGGCTTACCACCTTGCCGGGTAAGTGCGGAAAAATCTTTATAGACACCATGACTAGAAAACCTAACTTAACGGTCTTATCGGGTAAAATCGGGTTCTTAGAGCCGAGTTTCTTCCTAATTGTTGTAATAAAAAACTCATAAATTGTTGCAACATAGGTAATATTGCAACAATTTATGTGATGTTTCTAAACTTCCTCAAAGGCCTCTGACATGGTTTGACGACCGCCATTTTGTGGCCGGGCCCACGGTCTTTTAAGTGCCTTCCGAAGCACGGAATCATCTTTTTTATCAGACAATCAGGCGATTCAAGCCTGCAATGTCCTAGCCAAACTAGAAAGTTGTTACTTTCCAGTTTGGCTGTAACTGCAAGTTTACAAAGTATGCTTCCCGTGGGATCGAACACACGGATGCCAGACTATTATATAGTTATACCAATCGACATAGCTTAAGCTCATTTTCATAACTGATAGTAAGCGAATAAAATGCGACATAATGATTAAATGCGACACTCAACGCCAATTAGTTGAGTGCCATACCACTCATGTTTATATGTTTATGAGCGGACGGGAGCCGAATTTCAGTGTCATGGATGGATTTAAACGCTGTTCGCAGTACATGAGTATATTATTAAAAAAAAAACTTACATGTATAATGTGTATCCCTTTTCTCGGTCACCTGTCCCGTTGTCTCCAAACAAAGCTCTGGGACACAAAATAGTCCCGTTTTCAAAAACTATAGAACTCGTCAGACATAAGCCATGCGAGATCACGTCGCACAGTGGTCTGAGAATAATAATTGAGATCCCATATAGAAACATGATGTCTAGAATTTACAAAAAATTGTAATGACTCTGGGATACCTCCCTATAAGTTTTAGAAGCTCCATCCGTGAGAAAAAAAAAGGTTTGTGTTTTTTTTGTATGGGTTTTTTTAAACTGATTGAAACTGATGTGCTGGTGCTCACACGAATTATTGTACCATACACGGCGATCAAGATGACATCCAATTCATGCACCTTTCGGTGCCGCTTCGCACGTAGCAACTGTTTGAAGTTTGAAATTTTCGATATGTGATTTTTAAAATCTTTGACTAACCACGTCATCAATGAAGTTGCCACTCGAGACAAAAAGTAAACATGGTAAATATCCCGTTTTCAGGATTAATAATTAATAGACGGTAACCAAGTCAGTTTAAAAAAAAAATGTTGCATTCAATACAATAATTACTATTAATTACTGTCAGAAGAACTTTGCTTTACTAAAGCTGGTGAACTGATGATTGATTTTATATTTTCACATTTTGTTCTAATGAAAATAATTATACTTAGTTTGTTTGAATACCTATAACGATAATAATAGTGAACACTCATTGTATTACGTTACAATTTCTCTAAAAATAAAGAATAATAAAATGTTGTTTATTTTCATTGATGACCTGCTAACTGTCTTAAACCATATCCCGTTCTGAGTAAAAAAAATAATGGTCAGTTTCCGTGTGACTTCAATATTCCCTTGTTTTATTTTTAGGGCCATTTGCTAATAGAATATTTCGTTAAAGTGTCGTTTTACTAATAGGACCATTTACTAATTAGTGCGTTAATATTATACAGTCATCGAACAAAATAATTGTGCTTGGTTAAACAAATGATAATTAATTTTGAAACTTTATACTAAGTACTCGTATTGTATTCTCGATATTTTGCACGAAAGTAACAAAAAAGTTAAAGTTAAGTTCAAAGTTTCCTACGGGAACGTACGCACGATGACCAATCGTCATGGTCTCCCCCACTTGCCCCATGTGACGATCGAATATGTGGTATGTCTATCTTTTTTTTGCATTACGAGAGCGAATGAGATAGACATACGACATATTCGATTCGGTTTCGATTTCTTCTGAATAGACTGAATGGCTATGCAGGTTTGTTACACTCAGCTTCGCTGTTTGTCAAACGACATGGCATCATTTATTCCTTTCTTTTTCAATGCTCACACAATCCATCCATCCATCTTTTCTTTGACTTTTCTCTACTTCTCCAGCCATCAAGATGATGATGATGATGATGACGTCCATCACTTTTTTAATCACCTACGTTTCATCCCTCCTCAGTACATGTCCATACCAGGATAGACACTATTAGGCGCCACTGTTTAAAACATCACTTAATTTTATTTCTATTACAGATCACTCGCGAAGTGGCTACTTTCCTTACACAAATGAAACTGGCCTGCCTCAGCCTGACTTAGTGGCTGAAATGCGATTCATGGAGGCTATCGTCATATTTCAAGTAAGTACAAGCATGTTACGTCCCGTCGGGATTGTTCGAAAGCGATACCGCGGCCTCGACACAATGGGCTAAAAAGGAACATAGGTGGTTTTTCGTCAGTAGAAGTCTCACACTCCCTACCAGAGCGGGAGGAATCATTTGATGATTTTCCACTTTCCAAAAAAAAAAAGAAGGCATTGTTACGTGTTGTGTATATGGCAAAAAGAGTTTTAGAAAAAAATTGCGTTTAAACATAAACTAGAAGGATTTATAAAAGTAATTAAAGTGTATTTGCAATTCTAGATTTTAGTACTAGATGACGTGGCCTCGGCACAAGAGCAAAGAAGGAACATGGGTTCGGTTTTTAGTCAGTAGAAGTCTGACACTCCCCCTCGCTCTGCCCAAGAGCGGGGGTCATTTGATGATTTTCCACCCACCAAAAAAAAAAAAGTATCGTTTTATTTATTTTGGTCTGTCCGTCGTTAAGTTTGTTTCGGTAAATCTCCGAAACGGCTGGATCGATTTTGACAGGAACTTTATATCTGATGTTATACTGAGAAATTTAGGCTACTGTTATTTTAGAAAAATAAAGTTCCATGCTAAAGAACATCCAATTGAAATAGGGGAGTAATATAATATGTTTAAAATAAACTCGATGCACCATAATAATATTGTAATTATGAAAAATAGAGGATACCGTGTTACTGCCGGCTGCCGACAAACTGTCCTGCAGTTTGGCAGAAGATGTGTATTATACCCACTCATGTAAAAAAAAAAAAAACTAGTTTATTAATGTAACGCTAAATTGACAGAATATGGCAGGGGAGACATGGCCAGACCGTCTAAACTACACAATACGTATGAAAGGCGACTTCGGAACTGAATCCTACAAGTCCCAGGACGATTCACTTGGACCACACAGGATGTATGGTAAGACATACTTTTTAATACATAACTAAGTATATTTTTGTTATAAACATAATCATGTTTGTTTTAGTCAGAAAACATCCCTATGTGACTTAAACTTGAAGCTTTTCTTGGAACTTTAATTTAGCTGGCGAAATGTGGTCTACTAATGGGTATACCCATTAACTACCTTTGACTTTTCCTACCTTACCGTTTGTCTAACCCTTCCGGAATTACAGGCGTGATGTTATGTTATGATGTTTGTCAATGCTTTACTTACTGAACATATTAAAACAGTAATTTTAGATTATGTCCAGTCGGTACCTATATTTCCTGATTTAAAATGTTGTCAGAGAAATGTGTTAAGCTATTTGTAGCCTATTCTACATATTTTTATAATAAAACTTGGAACTTATAAGTGTAATTGTCATATTGTAGAATAGGGGATCGGACAAAAAAAAACTAATTAGTCCGTCAGATAGATTTCCAAAAATTATTGGACACGTATTTTTTCTTTTTTCACGTAAACTTAAAATGAAGACGATACAGTGCTTCGAAAACTCGTGTGACGTCATATGATAGTACATTTTGACGACACAAGTGACGTTTCAAGCCCCACTCCAAGATCTTTGACGCGTTTTTTCTTCGTCAGTTTTTATTGATTTGATAAAACAAAAAACACGTATTCAATATTTTTCGATAATCTAACTTACGGACTAAACAGAATCATATTATTTTGACCCAGTCCGATCCCCTATTCTGATAGATACTTTACTAACTACTTTGGAATAGGCTGGAATTAAAAATATAATGTGACGGCTCGGCCGGGCAAAACAAACACAATGCTACCAACTTATCAAAAATATTTATCCCTAAAACTACAATCAAAAACCCTCCAAAAACCCCTAAATTCCCGACAATTATATGAAAATATCTCTAAAAAATTATTTCGTAAAAATAATCAACTACTAAAAACATTAAAAAAAAATTATAAATGCGAAAGTTTGTGAGGATGTTTGTTTCTCTTTCACGCAAAAACTACTGAACGGATTTGGATAAAATTTGGTACACAGATAGTTTATAACATGACGCGAGAAGATAAAACTGGAATAAAAACTAACCTATGTTAACATAAAGGATAGTTTTTATTCCAATTTTATCTTTTATCGTGGGATAATTTTCGAGTTGTAGCGGGTGAAGCCGCTGGCAACAGCTAGTGAATAATATTTTAGATCGGTTCTTAGTTCTTACAGTTACTGATGTTTTTTTTTCGGATATCCAAAAGTTTCGGTTACGCTTACGGAGTTTAAATGATGAAATAAGTATTTATAATGCGAACAGTCAAAATATGGAACCCTCTGGCAGCGTCTCAATGCGGAGAGGAGACGAGCGGAAATCGACCAATCACAGTGGTTGAAATGAACATAGCGTCTCCTGTGATTGGTCGGATCTTGCACATCTCCACTTTGGTAGATACTGGGCTCCGCCAACCACAAGACTGAACAGAGGTTTTCTGGGCACGCTCATTATTTGCACAATATCCATCGCTTCGTTTCGCAAGATTAAGGTCAAGAGGAGCCATTTGCCAATCAAAATGAAAGTGGATGTTGCCAAATATCAAAGTGCACAAGATCATCTACTTTTGACTGCACTCAAGTAGGATCGAATAAAGCGCATCACAGACGACTGACAATTAGGGTACCTAGTTTAACTGACTAAAAAAAAAAAAAGATTCTGTTTAATCCGTCTGTAGATTATCGAAAAATATTGGATACGTGTTTTTTGTTTTATCAAATTAATAAAAAATGAAAATAAAACGTGTCAAAGATCGTGAGAGGGGGCTGGTGACGTCACTTTCTGGTAAAAAAAATTACCAAACCATGAAGTCGCGCGACTTTTCGAATCATCTTCATTTATTGTTTACGTGAAAAAAGAGAAAATACGTGTCCAATATTTTTTAGAAATCTATCTGATGGACTAATTAGATTTTTTTGTCAACTACTCTATTGGCACCGCCCGGTCTGCCGTAATAAGCCAACCCGTGTTTCATTAATTCAGTTATATACCTACGTCAAGCTATTTTAACATTCTTGAGCAAGCAGTCTATTCAAAGATTTCCATTTTGGCTGCAGTTCGTGACCAGGGAGTAGTTAGGAGCTAGATGGGGTATAACCGACCCATCTCGGTCACAATGCGCGTGTGGAGCCGGAGCCCTAAAACAGGATATGTCACACCTCCGCTCTTGCCCGTTGTGCCCAACTAACTGCACGCTCCTGGAATTGAATGAAGCAAACGACAGCTGTCCAGGTTGCTAGGTACTGGCCGGACAAAATCTAAGTCATCGATTCGAGAAAAAGATAATCCAACTTTCTAAATAATTATGTTAAAAGTAAGTACTGCATTATCAGAAAATCCAACAAAACCGATTTAAAATCAATCAAAGTTTTCTGAAATAAAAATACGATTTTTGATGTATGTTGGTACATTTTGACAAAAATACAGTAATTTATAACTTTTATTTTATAATATCACATTTTGCCATAGTTTATAATCTCACAAGATGGATTATAAACTAACGATGTTCACAATAATACGGTGGCAGATATAACAGTTAATTATGTACATGCCATTTCAGCCGTAATAATATTATTTTCTGTAAATGTTTATGAATTGACTGTACCGTTTGATATTGTCAATTCGTAAACATTTGAGATATTGACATTCCATCGCCTACCTGCTTAATTATACAGGGCGTAAAATCATAGCTGTCAACCAAGCATTATGTACAGACAGACGCCAGTATATCAATCCCCGGGCACAAAGGACTAAGAAGGAACATGGGTGGTTTTTAGTCAGTAGAAGTCTGACACTCCCTTCTGCTCCGCCCAGAGTGGGAGGAGTCATTTGATGATTTCCCAGCCTCCAGAAAAAAGAAATGTTGTTCATAAATCGATTTTCAACTTTATCGCAAGCGTTAAGTTCAAGGTTGATTAGGAAAATTTGTCAGTTATAGTTAGTTTGATGTGCTAGCGTCTGTACATCAAACTAAGTAACACTACACAACAATGATTGCTGCAAAACAACTTTATTTTTTGTGATAAAAATAACGATTTTAATGCAACGCCCTCATAACATTGTACTGATAGATCCATTGGATAGCACAGGGCTCGTAGATGTAAATTTTTTTAGTATCAGTCTGTTATAAAGATGTCCTAAATAAAATTTGATTTGCAATAGAATAAGAACTTTGTTTATTCGATTAAACGTAAAAGTAACACTTTCGATGCCAAGCACCCAGCATATGGGTCGTACAAAAAATCGTTTGTGTGCCAACAACCCGCCATCGAGTCGTCGCTATACGTAGCTATAAAAGACTAATAAAAGACAACACGGCATACAAATAAAAAATGATCATTTGAACTTGGCAGTAATGCAGTTACTACCAGCCACCCTGCGAAGTATTTTCACAAAATTATGATATTATAGGGAAACCATTATACCAGTAAACCAGTTACAGTTACCAATCGTTACAGGTAGTCAGTGACCTGAAAGTCTGACATCCAGTCAAAGGGTATATCGTATTACCTAGTATTAGCTGGGTTGTAAAGATCAGATGGGCAGTCGCTCTATATTAAATATTGGTATTCAGCTGAATCCGGTTAGACTGAAAGCCGACCCCAACATAGTTTTTTTTTTTATATAAAAACGTTGCTCCACTCTAGGAATTTCTCCCCGTGGGTGCGTTTACAAACATTTAAACTCACATACACAAATATCCAGGCCCGGAACAAGCATCTGTAGGCCATACAAATATTTGTTCCGTGCGGGGATCGAACCCGTGACACGCAGCGCAGCAGTCCAATCACTCAGCCACTGCGCCAGCCGTGCCGTCAAATCAAAATCAAAGCATTTATTTCAAGTAGGCCAATTACAGGCACTTTTGAATAGTCGAATTAAACTAACTGCGGCACTCAGAGATATCCAACGATTACTCAAGCCGCCACCCAGCAAAGGCCTGACATACTTTTGTATGACAAAACTGCCAAAAACCTTTACCAAGCGACGGCCCAAGCAACCACTGAAGCTCTCCGAGTGCGGCAGCAAACTACTAAACTAATGAAGCTAAATAAACTAAGCTAACTAAGTCAAGTTGGGAAAAGGCTAGGCAGATGATAATTATAGGGAAACCATTATCAGAAAGATTTTCGGGTCGACATTGATGAATGTTGTGTTTTCCAGGTTTAAAATATGGAACATTCATGCGCATCCAATGGGCGGTCGACACAAGCTACATCAAATTATTGACGGGCAACGAAGTACCTCAGGTGAGATTATTTAATGCTATACTACAATTTATTGACGATCCTTTCTTATAAATAACAGAAGTAAATAATTGCAACAAAATATGGAGTGGACTTCTTTTGGCTGAAATGATGATGATGTGTACGAACGCAGTGTGGAATACAACCGAATACATTTTTGTTTTCAGCAGATATGTGCGTATTAAGTTTCACTAAAGGTTTATTTTAGTTCAAGCAATACAGTACTTAGTACTTACCATTATGCACTAATATATTATAGATTTTTTATGAGTTAAAGAATAAAATCAAATTACTCTAAACAGTCTGTCGTTATATTAATTAATTATTATAATAATGTCATAAATTATTTTTCAATACACTTCCTCGAAAACTAGCTCTTATTGCACTATGATTAGGTTCGACATGCAACGTATTTCGCACGCGTGTGCTTTTTTTATTTTTCCGCTATCAAGAGCAGGAAAGAAAATAACCACAGATACCTTAGACTAAGTCCAAATCGATTAAAACATTTAAAAATAGTTTTTTTTTTTTTCATTTTGTTATTTTGATTTGCATCTTTATAGCATTAATAATTTTTAATATGAAATTGTGTTTGTAAAAAGAATACTAAAAATAAACGTGATTATTTTAAACAATTATTTGTTTGAACAAGTAAACATTTTTTTGTGTTCATAATCAAAAAATATTTGAATTTTATTTTTATATTTTTCCTGTGAGGCTGTTTAGCGGCTAAGGTAAGAACCTTTGCGTCTTCTTCTACCTGGCGAAATCAAACCGCGGAAAAAAGCAAATTAAATCATAGTCTCCTAAAAATTGGTGACAAAAATACTTATCGTTTTTAGTTAATTTCTTCGAAAGTGTATTGAAAAACGTCGTTTGAGACACGTGGGAATTTGCCATACGGCTCGGGTGTTCAATCTACTTCGAATGCAATAACAAACTTTCCGCACTTGTATCAAAATGTACTATTCAATGAATAAACACATCGAATGCCTTCTACGTCGGACAAAACTGTCTATTTCTGATAGGAATGTTGTTCAATAGGTACCTATTGCAAGTAGTATCGATCGACTCTTCAACTTCTCAACTTTTGTTAAAACGGCAAGGACAAAGACTTAATCGATAAGTGAAATATAATTATGTCATTCGTATCGTATGTTAGAATTTAATTTGTTTATTAATTCGTTGCTACTGACTACACTAAGAAAGTATTTACATAGCTTACTTAATACTTCGTTGGTCTAGTGGTAGTATGCGCGACTGCTGAGTAGTGATGTGCCTGGTGGGAATATTGGGAAAATACCAAAATTGCCAGCAGCATTGGAAATATTGCCAAAGTTGCCGGTCAATGTAGATTAGGGCCTATTATAAGTGTATTACATAGTTTCCGTACTTAATTTGACTTATAATTAACAAATACTCTGCGAATATTCCCACTCCCGGCAATATTCCCGGGAATTTTGCCAATTTTGCCGGCAACGGCACATCTCTACTACTGAGTGTGAGGTCATAGGTTCGATTTCCGGATCGGGCAAAGAGTTATTGCATTTTTCTATCAGGAATTTCTCAGTAACAGCCTCGGAGTCTGGATTTACCCCTGGTTGATGCCAATAGGCTCGCCCGCTATTACATAGGCCTTAAACATCATGCCTGTAATCCCCAAAGAGTTAGGCGCAGGTGTAACCATTAGTAACACAACATTTTGAAAAAAAAATGCCAGTTAGTTCCCGTGTAAGAGGGGAAGAGCGTATTGCCATAAAATAGGCATAAAATCAGACTTCGTAGCTGCTACTGAACAATTCTTGATGGAAAACCCGAAAACCCTAATAACACTGTTGCCCGGCCTGGTAATCAAACTCAAGACCTCCTGCTTAACATTCGAATGCGACCAACGAGATAGTCCAACCTTATCATTATTAATGCTATATCATTTCGTTATAGCACAGTTATAGTATACATTACAAAATAATGCCACCATGAACAAAGGTCGTCCAGTGTTCAATCATGGTAAAAAACAATGCCTATTGTATACAACAGGATACGGTCACAGCCACGGAGCTGGCCAGTCATGACAAATCACCACGCAATTATCTGACACGTGCGAGTTAGTATCTGTATGAACTACAAATATATTCTTTTCTTATTTGTTTTTCTGTTGTACGATTTTTGTGCATAAAGTTTTAATAAATAAATATAGATGTTATACCTAGATAAGGGAGCGTTCAAGTATTAGGTACGTAACGAATTTGGGAGGTCTTTTTTCCTCTAAATTTTAAAATCATTACATATTAGAAAACAAAGTCCTCCGCCGCGTCTGCCTGTCCGTCTGTTCACGATAAACTCAAAAACAACTGCACCGATTTTCATGCTGTTTTCACCAATGGATAGAGTGGTTCTCGAGGAAGGTTTTAGTATATTATGTAATTTCCACGCGGGCGAAGCCAACAGCTAGTTTAAGTATAAATGGTCACTTGGTGGTTACGAAAAGTTTTACGCATTAGCACTAACACTCCCCGTTACGTTGTTTTAACCTAAGTGAAGTTTCAGTTCAACTTTTGTAAATAGTTGTTCACATTGCTGAAAGTTTTCAAATTATCACCATGCACATACTTCTTTAATAAACAAATTAATTCAATATTTTTGATGTGAACGATGTTACTAAATCGACTCTTATGCTGTGACGGAAGATGGCATGACGTTGTCATCGCGTGACGCCTCCTCTATGCCACGTAAAATCAACATTTTCCCACGAGAGTAAAGTTTGCTTTGGAATGATTGTTGATCTGCAATATTTCGTTTTCGAAAGGCCTAAGCTACTAAATGCAAGTCATAATATGCCGATTTGTTCGATGGATATCGATAAAAGAAAATTTTTGAATGTAATATTTATTTATTAATTTTGATGTGTGAATCTGCCGGGCGTCCCATGACGGTCAATTTTTTTTTACATTTTTATTACCTATTTTCTTCGAAAAAGGCTTGGGTTTTCGCCGCCTTTTAATACAACAACTACAACTAACTCATTGAAGCGAGTCCCTCTTGCACACTGTTTTACCACTTTCGGTTCCAAGCACCCAGCGTATGAGTCGAACAATAATTCGTTCGTGAGCTGACAACCCGCCTCCGAGTCGAAGCTATACTTACCTATTGATGACACGGCAATTTTGGGCATACAAAGAAAAAATTATATTATATACTACTGGTCGCTGAGTTGAACGCAGGACAATTTTTATGTCATTTATGTTCTTTCTCCAAAATTAGTTTACTGATTATATATTATTATTTTTATATTATTATACACTTTTTATTTTTGATTTGTGTCTGTAGTAAATCGTAATGTTAACTTACACCTCACTATTGTATCGAGTCTGGTTCTCCTAACCTAACAGACAGATGTGTTGCTGGGGAGTTTATTCCGCCACTTCTTCGCAGCTTAAACACACTAGGAAGTTTCGAAGGGTGGGCGTTTTGGGGCGTTTTTGACGTTCGAAAAGTGCTGATTATCAACCTAGGTTGAATAAATGAAATCAGCCTAGTTTGAATAAATGACCATTGATTTTGAAACGTGTGTTAATTCAAGAAATCCTTTGGTTGCAGGTCGTGTCCCTCCAGGAGTTCCACAGCGACGAAGGTGCGCTCAAGAGTAGAAACGAAAGCATCCGCATGGTCGGCGAGTTCATGCGTCTCTTCACCTGGATATCTTTGCTGATGAGCTTCACGTTCCTCTTGAGTCGTTTGCTTGAGGAGAGGACCTCTGGTATTCAGGCAAGTTTGTGGGTCTAGTAATAGTGATGCTATAACTACCTTTTTTTTTGGGGGCGGGGGGAATCATCAAATGACTCCTCCCACTGTGGGCAGAGCGGTAGGGAGTGTCAGACTTCTACTGACTAAAAACCACCAATTCTTAGCCCTTTGTGTCGAGGCCGCGGTATCTCTTTCGAAAAAAAATTTACAATTTTCGTATTACTTTTTTTTTAATAAACTATTCTTATTCGTAATTCTCCGTTCACAGGAGCTGCTGCGAATGGTGGGGGTGTCCCTGGCCACCCTAAGGGTTTCCCACGTGCTGAACATGTGGCCAGTGGGGCTGATCTATGCCATCGGGGTCACTGTATGTGTGAAGGTTACTGATAACCCCTTCATTGAGCATTCCTCCTGGTTCCTCATATTCGTGATGATGTTCCTCTACTTCAACTTCGTCATCTCCATGGCTTTTCTGTGCAGTTATGTGTTGAGAGACAGTAAGTATATAATTGTTAGTTTTAAAAATATGCCTAAGCTGCTCCTTTGGATCATTATTACCAATAGGGTATTTCACCAAAATAATTAGTCCGTCTGTTAGATTATCGAAAAATATTGGATAATGTATATGGTGTTTTTTGTTTTATCAAATTAATAAAAATTAACGAAAATAAAAGGTGTCAAAGATCATGAGTGGGGGCTTGTGACGTCACTTTCTGGGTAAAAACGTACCACTCTGTGACATCACACGACTTGACACGACTGTTCGAAGCGCTGTATCGTCTTCATCTTTTGTTTACGTGAAACAAGAAAAAAAATGTGTACTTTATTTTTTGGAAATCTATCTGACGGACTAATTAGTTTTTTAGTGGAATAGTCTATTCAACCTTATCTAATAATATATTTCGCCCTTTCAGGTCAATATGCAGGAAGCGTGTCTGCCCTGTTATACGTTTTAGTATGGATACCGGGGCGCTCACTCCTTGACCGGGAGTTGCCGTACATCGCACTACTGGGGGTCGGCTTCTTACCGAACATGCCTATGTACTGGTTCTGGACCGAAATTACAGCGCATGAGTTGTATCGTAAGTTTGTATAAGGATTATTATGCCTTGTGATTGGGACTGTAGCTACGTTTCATTGTTGTATTTGTTTCGAAAATTGGCTATTTGACTACTGTTAAAAATTTACGAAAATGTTATGTTATTTCAAAGAACTTACAGAAATAACACGATGTGTGAATAAACTAATAATATCGATAAAACAATGGAGTAGTTACATGCTTTAGAAGTTTTGGTGGGTGCACTTTCTATCCTTGTCGCGCGAAACGGCCCTTTGTTTATGTAACCGTGACGTTACTATGGCGGTATGAAATATGACGTCACGTTTCTATAGCGCTGTCATTGTTTAACACGTCATTTAAAATCAGTTAAAACTAAGCCATTTTCTGATCAATGTTATTACTTTTTTCACACATCGCGTTATTTCTTTGAAATAACATAACATTTTCGTGACTTTTTAACTGTAGTCAACTAGCCAGTTCATAAGTGCCTGTAACTGGCCAACTTAAAATAAATGCTTTAATTCTCACAGACACCGGCGCGGGCTTCAGTAGCATGGCCACAGCGCACTCCGACCATAGCGCCTCCATCCTCATGAGTTACATCTACTTGTTGCTACAAACCGCCTTGTGTTACACCTTGACCTGGTACCTGTCACTCGTGAGGCCAGGCAAGTTTGGACAAGCGTTACCCTGGAACTTCTTTTTAAAGGTATGTGGCACTAGCATATTTTTTACCAATTTTTTTATAAGGATGGTATATCATTAAATGAATCCTCCAGCTCTGGATGGAGCGGAAGGGAATGTCAGACTTCTACTGACTAAAACCCGTCCATGTTCCTTCTTAGCTCTTTGTGTTCTGGGACCGCGGTATCTCTTTCGAACAGTCGCGTAACCCTGTCAGGGCTAACATAGTTACATAGATAGACTGTGTACTCACCCCAATGCACATGCTTCTTTAAACGTCCAAATCTGGAGACGTACAAAGGTTTTCGGTATTGGAAATCGCGTTACGGAATTCAAATAGAGTTGGGCAGGACACCTAGCACGGCGCAGTAATTACAGGTGGTCTAAGACTCACCGAATGGCATCAAAGAACTGGCAAAATCAATATGGATCTAGTGGGGTATTAACCTGGTTGAGGCTGGTACAGGGCCGTGGGGATTGGCACCAGAAAAGAGAAGCATATACCCAGCCGTGCGTGAATTCAGCCTGTCGATGATGATTATGTGCTTCTAAACATAAGGTTCAATCTTAATTCAGTTTAAACCTCTCAATAGGTTCCTGCCATCTAATCTCTACACCACCCTTGGTTGACTGGTAGAGAATGCCTAAGGCATTAAGTCCGTCTTTGTACCATTTTTTTGTGTGCGAAAAGTTTAAATAAATAAATAAATCTTATGTGCATTGAGTCATTTCAGCGGTAAGAGCCGGGTATATATACCTTGACGAAAGAGACTTGAGAGCTTTACAAGAAACTGTTACATGTTATATGGCAGTCTCGTTCTAAAGCTTGATATTATTTCTTTTAATGTTGCCCTACTTTAGGAGTGTCTCCTGATATCGTACGTTTGCAAACATCTATACACAAACCATACACACAGACCTGGAACAACTATCTATAGGCCATACAATTATTTGTTTCGCGCGGGGATCGAACCCGCGACACGCAACGCAGCAGTCAATCGCTCAGCCACCGCGCAAGTCATTTATTCAAACTAGGCTTAAAATCAGCACTTTTCGAACGTCAAAATTTATTTTACTTTACTTATTTACATCTAAACTATTAGAATAAAGAAGAAAGATAAGATTTTTTGTTTGTTACGATTTAGCTTAATTTATGTCGGATAGTCGATATATCGAAAAAGGTTATAAGCTACTAGCTGATGCCCGCGGCTTCACCCGCGTGGATGTCGTTCAAATTATATACTAAAACCTTCCTCTTGAATCACTCTATCTATTAAAAAAAACCGCATCAAAATCCGTTGCGTAGTTTTAAAGATTTAAGCATACAGACAAACAGACAGACAAAAATAGCGACTTTGTTTTATACTATGTAAGGATATTTATGTGACGCATACGAAGTTGCGTGGGTCAGCTAGTTAATTATAAAAGACAGTCCTCCAAAACGCCCACCCACTAACGGCGCGTTTCAGTTCGTTCCTGCTTACAGTGGATACCATGGCAAAAAGAAAATAAAAGTATAGAAGGAAAACAAAATGAAGACCATGAAATGCTTGAATACAAAACCGTGACACGTTCTCCAAAATATTACGAATTAAGAAGAGTGGCTCAGGGAATCGGCAGACTGAGTGATTACGAAGATGATGAAAATGATGTTAGTAGCACTTGTCTCGATAAAAATGTTAACAGGGATGTATTGTGACTTATAGAAGTACTAGAGCATTCGTTGTTGCGGTTTGCGTCGCTGCGTGCTTTCGTGCTCGCAGTGTTCGTTGTTGCGGGCATTCGGTGGCGTGTGGTTCGGCGTGGTGGCTTTCGGAATGGCGCATTGCACTCGTAGTTTCGTTCTTCTTCCGTCCTTCTGACATTCAAAAGTGCCTGTAATGGCTTAATTGAAATAAACGATTTGAGTTTGAGATTTTTTTTTGAGTTTGACTAGCTTATTCCCACGGCTTCACCCGCGTGGAATTTGATAATAAGGGATCGGACTGGCTCAAAAATGATTCTGTTTAGTCCGTCAGTTAGATTATCGAAAAATATTGGATGGTGTTTTTTGTTTTATCAAGTTAATAAAAAATGACGAAGATAAAACGCGTCAAAGATCATGAGTGGTAGCTTGTGACGTCACTTGTAGGTAAAAAAAATGAACTGACATGTGACGTCACACGAGTTTTCGAAGCACTGTTTATCTGTGTCTTAACTTTTTGTTTACGTGAAAAAAGAAAAAATATGTGTTAAATTTTTGGAAATATATCTGACGGGCTAATTAGATGTTTTTGTCCGGTCCCCTATTGTGCCACGGAATCATACTACCGGGTTAAAAAGAATGTAATGTGTTAATCCAGGATATAAACTATCAGTGTGTTTTTAAGTAGTTTTTGCGTAAAAGAGTAACAAACATCCATCCTCATAAACTTTCGCATTTCATAATATTAGTAGGATTATTTCATGTCAATGTGGCGACACCTGGGGGAGGCCTATGTCCAGCAGTGGACGTCTTTTGGCTGAAATGATGACGATGATGATTTCAATGTAGAGCATAGGTCCATCCCACAGATTTAGCTATACCCAGATAACGCTAGTATCACAATCCTATGTAACGCTAGTATCACAATCTGTATGAAAACCAAGCGCGCTATTTTTTAATACCTACTATTTAGCTACTATACCAAAAAGTTACTTTACAAAATATATTAGTTTGTGACTCGGAGTAACAATTATGGCTACTTGACTACTGTTAAAATTCACGGAAATGTGTTATTTTATATGTTATTTTAAAGAACTAACAGAAATAACACAATGTGTGAAAAAAGTAATTAAATCGATAAAAAAATGGAGTAGTTTCATGCTTTACAAGTTTAAGGTGGGGGTTATTTAACTTTGCTATCCTTGTCGCGCGAAACGGCCATTTGTAATACGTAACCGTGGCGGGCGTTACTATGGCGGTATGAAATATGACGTCACGTTTATATAGCGCTGTCTTTGTCTAACACGTCATTTAAAATCAGTTAAAACTAACTACATTTAAAATTTTGACATTTTGCATTTTGACACTTTACATTATTTTTATTTTTTTGACTCATGAAGTCTATTTTTATTTCAATTGTAGCTTTAAAATGAATTTTATTTTATGAATTTAGATATTATTTTATGATTTAGCATGCAGTATGAATAATTTATTTTAGGATTATGCATTTTTGGTAATTGGTAGTATGCCCTCAGTATTATGATTATTTTTACTAACACTATTCTTTAAGTATACCTACTAACAAAAATATGGATCACTGTTGTCTAAATTGAATAAATAAATTATAAAAAATTATATAAGCCATTTTTTGATCAATTTTTTTTTTCACACTTCGTGTTATTTCTATTAGTTCTTTGAAATAAAATAACATTTTCATAAATTTTTAACAGTAGTCAAGTAGCCAATTGACAAAAGTAGTCTACATAAGTATAGTATACTCAAACAAACTTTATTTCTAGCCCCAGTACTGGAGGGAGAACGAGGTGACACCTAATCTGATTGAGGAGGACAAGGGACACTCATGCGACCCCCGGTACTTCGAACCAGCGCCCCCAAATTCGATACCCGGGATCAAGATCGTCAATGTATCCAAGGTAGGGCGTGCAAATGATTATTTAAAAAAAAAGAGATATATTAAATCGATGGTCTTTTAACACTTAACACTTTTACTGCCAAGTTTAAATTAAGTATCCATTTTTATTTGAATGCCGTGTGAGTACAAGTCATCTATAGCGACGAGTCGCAGGCGGGTTGCCTCCAACCCGCAACACAAACGAATTTTTGTTCGACCCTTATGCTGGGTGCATGACACCGAAAGTGTTAAATAGAAGTTCAAATAGCACTTTTCGAACGATGACTGGATTATGTGAGGAAATATATAAGAGAATAAATTATTGCGTAACGGTTGACATGGGAAAATGGAAGAAAAAACCGTGGGATGTTGATTTGGACCAAGGCCCTAATAATGCCTGTAAAGACACCCAACCAGCCACGGTTGGGTGTCCTAATGTTTTGTTTAGGTGTTTTAACAAAATCTGCGTATCTTTTTATGACAGTGGCTATCATATAGTGTCTATCAAATAACTCAAATGGTGAGTTTTTAAGAAAAAAATGTACCAAACCATAACCAATTTACAGTTAATCTAAAGACACTTATGTTAGCCACTGACATTAAAAAGATACGCAATAGCCTACTGGTGGGAATTATTACTTATTTCTCCAAAAATCCCCACTAGGCCAAGTTTATTCAACTAGAGGGGATTTTGTGGAATAACCCACCTCAACATAGATTGCGAAAAGGCTAGGCGGATGATAATATTGAAAAAGTCATTTATTAACATATTTGTGGCGGAATGAATTTTATGTCTTGAAAGAAGTTGCACAGAATCGTGAAAGGAATGGAGGCAGGCCTTTGCCCAGCTGTGGGACAATACGGGCTAGCTATAATAATGATAATTTGTGACAGATATACCCTAAACATCAAGCGTTGAAGAATGTCTCGCTAGACGTGTATAAGGGAGACATCACCGTGCTACTGGGACACAACGGAGCTGGCAAGACTACCATCATGAATATCATTACTGGTAACTGATTTTTACATAACAGATTTAATTATTTTCTATCTATGCACATTCAATACAAAAAGAACAAAAATCGTAATTAAAAGTAAGAGTAAATACCTACATATACACCGTGAATTTTTAGTCGTCTTACATCGGCAGCCGTGTTCATATATTCAATGACTAGAAAACTTTCATAAAAATCTTGAACTATACGAGATTAGATTTTTTTCTATTAGTTCTATGGGTCTTTGTTACCTGAAAATAAATAAATTCTATTCAATTCTAAATTGAAAATATTATTCGTTATTATGACGGAAGACGTAGTTAGCAGCTGTGGTGGATGTCATCGGCACTAGTCCACCAGTCACTTACCTTTATATGTACAAGATTAGGGTTCTGAACTCTGTGCTTAAAGTTGATCAAGCCAGTGATTCTTCCATACAAACGTAGTACGGTGATTACTCCTCTGTTAGACGGTGTAGGTTCAAAATTTAAAATTGTATCAACTGGTCTTATCATTATCTAGCCCTGTATGGAAGCAAAATTGGAAAAAAAATATTGGTTTGGAAGTTATGGACGTCGAAACTTTCATATTTTAGCACTAATTTTAACTCATCTTTGGGCGTAAATAAGTAACGTATATAGTAAGAAAATGAAAAAAGCGAAACCAGACTGGAATAGATTAGTTATTAAAAAATTAATATAATTTTATTTTGAATAGAAACATTCAATAGATTTTTCATGATATCCGTACCACTATAGGTCTGCATTGAAAATTTCGCGCGTCTGTTTTAGTTGTGTCCCTTTCGCTCTATCCATTTCGCCCGTGATGTAGGATGAAATAGCATGCATTTTAACCCCACCCACCAACTAGTTCGTGCCTTTGACTCGTTTACTCTTAAAGTGTAAAATGTGTTTATATAATAGGCAAAGCTGATTGACTGAGGATCAACGCTCAGACTAAACCCTTAGGGGTAGAAACTTTAAATAACGTAGGCATCCAATAAGGATTTTTCAAAACTCAACCACCGAAGGGGTGAAAAAGGGGGCAAAATGTGTATAGAAAATCGTCATTTTTTGTAGTTTAAACGACATCCACGCGGTCGAAGCCGAGGGCAAAAGCTAGTAAATAATATAATTAGCCCCTTTTCAATGTCTCGGTCCACAGGAATGACGAGCGCCACCCATGGGCACGTATACGTGATGGGTAAAGACACGGTCACACAGAAGCAAGAAGTACGTAAGCACCTGGGGCTGTGCCCACAACATAACGTGTTCTTTGGAGACCTTACTGTACGGGAACATATCATGTTCTATACGCTGGTAAGTGACAAAACAATTTTTTTTTTTGATGACTTCTTTGGAATATTTTTTAAAGAATTCAAAACTTATTCAAATTCGAAGTATCCATGGCTCAAAAACAAAAAAACAAAGTTACTGTAGTTACCTATTCCAAACCGTAGTCATCTATGGAGATGCCACAAACTGCATGCATCATCATCATCATCAGCCATTAGACGTCCACTGCTGGACAAAGGCCTCCCCCATAGAACGCCATAAAGATCGGCAGCCTGCCGTTTGCATCCACCGGTTGCCCGCGACTCTCACGATGTCGTCGGTCCACCTGGTGGGAGGCCTGCCAACGCTGCGTCTTCCGGTTCGTGGTCGCCATGAGAGAACCTTTCTTCCCCATCGGTTGTCTGTTCTTCGAGCGATGTGGCCTGCCCATTGCCACTTCAACTTGCATATTCTGCGAGCTATGTCGGTGACCCTGGTTCTTCGGCGAATTTCCTCATTCCGGATTCTGTCGCACAAAGAAACTCCGAGCATAGCTCTCTCCATGGCTCGTTGCGTGACTCTGAGCTTCTCTAAGAGGCCAGCAGTTAAGGACCTTGTCTCTGTGCCATAAGTCATCACTGGCAACTGCATGAATACTACACTAATATGCATCTTACAACAACCAAAGAATGGAATTACCTGTCTGCGTCAGTGTTCAAGCTCATACGACCCCAATCTATTTCAAGTCGTGAGTTAATAGGCTTCTTTTGGGTTACAGAATTGAGGTCGACGATGGAACGAGCTCCATCGTCGACCTTAATTCTGTCCTCAGGACAAGATTGAGGTCAAAAGAAGGCCCATAAAATTTATCATTAAAAAAATATTTTTTTAATCAGCTTATTGTTGTTCCCCAGCTCCGAGGAACCGCCCTAAGCATGAAGACCATCGGAGAAGCGGAGGTTTCAACCAAACAACTAGCTGAAAAACTCGGTTTAACTGAGAAACTAAACGCTATGACGTCACAGTTGTCCGGCGGTATGCAGAGAAGGGTTCAATTAGGGTGTGCCCTAGCCGGCGGGGCTGACGTCTTGATACTGGATGAACCCACGTCAGGGCTCGACGTGGAGACTCGCAGGGGACTGTGGGACTTACTGCTTGTGAGTACTCTAGAGTTTGTTTTTTTGTTTTGTGGTGGGTGGAAAATCATCAAATAATCCTGCTCTTGGGCAGACCGAAAGGGAGTGTCAGACTTCTACTGACTAAAAACCACCCGTGTTCCTTCTTAGCCCTTAATGTCGAGGCCGCGGTATCTCTTTCGACCCCGACGGGCATTTTATGTCAGAATCAACGCTCTTTTTTTTTGCGGATGGTCATCAAATGACTCCTACCGCTCTAAGCGGAGCGGGAGGGAGTGTCAAACTTGTACTGGCTTAAGCCCACCCATGTTCCTTTTTAGCCCTTTATGTTATGGGGCCGCGGTATGTCTTTCGAACAGTTCCGCTGCCCTGGATCAGCGCCTTGGGATATGAACCGATTATTTCATTCACCGTATTCGTAGATATAAGCAACAGGTGGAACGATACACCACTCAGATTGTAGCGCTTTAGAGCGACCGTATCAAGGTGGGATAGGATGACGGCACAGTGGGATGTGGACACAACGGTCATTGTGGTGCGATTTTTGTTTGGATCCGTATCTCGACTATTCTAAAAAAAAAACTGTAGAATGTCTGCTTAAGCTTATAAAAAATATTGGTACGATATCTTCCTTTACAGTCTCTACGAGGGGATCGAACAGTTCTCTTAACGACCCATTATATGGAGGAGGCAGACGCTCTAGGCGACCGCGTGGCGGCTATAAAGGATGGTGAGCTGAGGTGTTCCGCTTCCACCATGCATTTGAAGAAGGCAGTGGGTGAGTACTACGAAATACACTCAATTGATAAATTTTATTGGAGCTCGTCGCTATACAATAATATAACCGGTCAGATCAATCTTCAGGATAAGCAACGCTTGCCTAGGTTGGTCTGTGGATGGGTGACCACCTTTTACATATCAAGTTTCGTCCGTGCTTCGGAAAGCACGTTAAGCTGTTAGTCTTTTTTTTTTGGTGGGTGGAAAATCATCGAAATCATTCGAGCGAAAGGAAGTGTCAGGCTTCTACTGACTAAAAACCACCCGTGTTCCTTCTTAGCCCTTAATGTCGAGGCCGCGGTTTCTCTTGTGAACAACCCGCAGCGTTAGTCTCAGCTGTCATTTTTAGATCTTTGTCAGTTGTTACATGTAGTCAGTGGACCGGAAGTTTGACAACCAGTCTACAAACACAAATATACTCGGTAATACCCCTTCGTAAGCCAAGAAGCATCGTATTACCCAGTATATTTGTGTTGTGGAGGTTAGAGGCAGTCGCTCCATTAAAAATTGGTATTCAGCTGCATCCAGTTAGACTGGAAGCCGACCCCAACATAGTTGGGAAAAGACTAGGCAGATTATGATGACCCATTTTAATTCTGAAACAAAGTTTATTAAATACTAGCTTTTGCCAGCGGCTTCGCCCGCGAGAAAATTACGATTTTCCATACGAACTTTCATCCCTTATTTAACTCCCTTAGGGGTTGAATTTCGAAAAATCCTTCCTTATTCCTTGTCTACATTATAAAGGGAACCTCTGTGCAAAATTTCAGCTTTCTAGGTCCAAGGGTTTGGGCTGGGCGTTGATGAGTCAGTCAGTCATTCAGTCAGTCAGGACTTCTCTTTTTATTTATATAGATTCCATCTCCATTCCAGGTACCGGTTACCGCCTATCATTCGTAACAACAGGCACCCCGCAAGAGGAAGCCATAACTAGCGCGGTGACGTCACACGTGCCCGACGCGTCGCTCAAGGAGCGCACGATCAGCTCGCTGGTGTACAACCTGCCTGTGACCGACACCAGCAAGTTCCCCGCCTTGTTTGCGGCGCTGGAGTCCCAGAGGTCAGCGTTGGGCATCGAGTCTATGGGCATCGGGGTTGCTACGCTTGAAGAGGTGTTTATGAAGTGAGTCCCATAGATAACAGGTACAGGGAAAGGCTACACAGTGTATGAATTCAAAAACACGAATAATTTGTCGACTTTTTGTTGCAATAGCCAAAATTTTAATAACCAATTCTTTTTTTTAATAATCAAACACTTGAATTATTTTTAATAACCATATATTTAATATCATCATTCCTGCCTTTATCCCAATTTATTTGGGGTCGGCGCAACATGTCTTCTTCTTCAATATTTTTTAAATAAACAAATACGTATTTTATAATAACGAAATATTTGTAGAGATCAAAATGGTAATAAGACTAACATTTTCGCCAGGTTATGCAGTGACATCGACACAACGTTGTCTGAAGATGAAGTGGACACTACTTTGACTGAGCCATGTGAGTACTTTCTTCAACGCTCTACTTTACACTCACGTGCACCAATATGTATATCATCATCATTTCAGTCAAAAGACGTCCACTGCTGGACATGGCCACATTGACCGGTCCCGTGCGTCTCGCATCCAGCGGGTCCCCGCTATAATGTATATAATTATGTTACAGTCAAAACTGTTGATCGGTCAAAACTACTTTTGATTGGTTTCAGTCAAAACCCTTATTACGTTAAAACGCGTTTACTCTAATAAAATAAATTATTACTATCGCACAAGGATATCCAAGGGTAAAAAAACTAATAAGCTTCCTAATGACCTTTAGGTTATTTTAATTTATAGGTGTACGTTGTTACGTACGAAATGAGTAGAGAAATAAAACAGAAACCACCTAATAATTTGTTGTAATAGTTTTGCCTGGCCAAAAATAGTTTTGACCGATTAACATTTTTGATTGTGTATTGTCTTATCAACGTTTAAAGCAATTTTTACCTACTGAATTGATTTCATTTTCATTTTATGTAAAGAAATAAATATTTTCACTTCTCATGCTGTAAAATTCGTCTTTGTCGACAAAGACTTCGAAAAATCTTCCTCGAAGACCAAGGTAATCGGGGTGCGCCAAAGTTCACCTAAAATTTCAACTCCGATAATTGGAAATCCGAAAATGTTCTTCCTAACATTTTTCATCCTAACAATCGCAATTCCTAACTTCTCTGTCTCTAATGTTTTAATTCCGAAGCATTCAACTTCATAATGTCAGTAGCAATAAACATCTATTACACTATTATTTGGTCTCCTATATTTTCTCAACATAACCATCTTTTACACTATTATTCAAAGTCATATCTTTTTTGTTTATATTACTTTTTATTCATAATAATCAGTATTTGTCCACCTATTTTAATGGGACCTTATATACTATGCAAAGATATCCATAGGTTAGGTTAGGTTAGAACTGTGACCAACTACGCGCGAGCCGAGCGAGCGAAGCGAGCGGTGCCGCGGCAGCGGCCGGCGAGTGCTACCTCGAAATTGGTCGCGAATTTTTTCTAAGTATTTTTTTCATAGTGCCCCCAAGACGACACTCTGACCTGAATTTCATTCATTTATTTCATTTCAAGACAAAAATCTGTGAAACGACCTTTAATCATTCTAAACAGTTGTATGAGTCAAAATATTATGGTAATTATGTTTAGGAATAAAAGCGTTAGGATAAAAAACAGTAGGAGTTTAAATATATTTACACTAATGATATTATGAATTACAATTTTCGGAAACATGAGTGTTATGAACATCGTCGGTAGCACTACAAATAGTATGAATGAAAACTTTAGGATGAAAAATTTTAGGAAGACTGATCATTCGGATTACAAATCGTTAGGAAGAACAATTTCGGGTAAAGAACTTTAGGTGAACCAATATGGACCCAGGTAATCGGCCCAACAACCACACGAACAACTTCAACTTCATAGAATAACCTCTTTAATTTAATTCGTTATGTTAGTATTCTAAGAACAAGGCAAGGATACCTACAGCCAAAGTGCACAATTAAACTTCATTTAATAAACTTTTATTTTTTATTTCGACCATTTATTACTTTTTAAATTAGTTTTTAATATTAGTTAATTAATTTAAACTATAATTAGGTTATCATAGATATAAACATAACACTCTTTTTTTTGGGGCAGTCGTGTAAAAACCATATGTTTTATAACTGAGCAATATGAGTAACGACCTAAGCCAGGTGTTATGTCACGTTTCCTACTGAAAAAAAAAGTAAATTGGCGGGAACCATAATTATTTTTACAATATTTACAAGTTGCTGTTTCATTTCCTCGCAATCGAAGTAAAAAGTAGAGTGTACAACTCGTTCATAAAACCCATTTTACTCTCTACTTTATATCCATCCTCGCTCGCAAGCTCGCATCGGATGGATAAACGTCTCGCGTAAAATGGTGCGTTTTATGCACTTGGTGTACAATCTACTATTGGAGCCACGGAACAGTTCGGAGCCCATATTAGCAAAAAGTAGGTTATATCTCAAAATTGCAATCGTTACTTCACGAGAAAATCATGTATGAATTTTGCCAAGAGTATACATATTGGTGCTACTAACTTTTTCTTTATCGTGTGGTTATTGCCTAACCTGGTGCCAAAGATTTTTTTTTTATAATTTTTTTTTTTATTCCCTTTTAGTGATACAGCCGGCGAAGAAAACAGGAATACCACTGTATTTGCGACAATTTTATGTACTGATAAAAAGACAACTGAAATATATTTTATATAAGAAATATAACTTCTTCCTTTTGGTAAGTAAATAAATAAAGACATAAAACTATATCTGTATTTTAAAGAGGCACATAACATAACATCACGCCTGTAATTCCCAAAGGGTTGAGAGGTGTTAATGTTTGAGTCCCATGTAATAGGGGTCGTGCTTATTGCAATTAACCGGGCACAAATCCCAACTGCTTCTGAGAAATCCGGGATTCCGGAATTTTAAGAGGACTCATTTTATACGTCTGAATGACAGAATAACGGTTGACGGGGCTGAATGGAATAAAAAGGTGTTGCACGACCCCCGAATAATAGGAATTGGGGAGGAATATGTTGACGAAGCATACGAGGTTTTTGTTAATATCTAAACTCTAGGCTACCTTTTTATTTGGGCGGTGGGAAATCATCAATAACCCTTACCGCTCTTGAGCAGAGCGAAAGGGAGAGCGAGACTTCTACTGACCTAAAAACCACCCATTTTCCTTCTTAGCCCTTTGTGTCGAGGCCGGGGTATCTCTTTCGAACAACCCGCAACCCCGACGGGCCACTGCAACCCCTCATTTGATGATTCCCTCCAAAAAAAGCCCAGTTTAGTAAAAAAAATGCTAAAAACAAAATGTTATGTTGTTGTAAATAATGTTTTTGATATCCATAACGAATTTTAAAACCAAACAAACTTTTTTCCAGCAATTCCTTCTACCAGTAATACTGATAGCCCAGGTCACAAATTTGACCAACAACTCCGTGCTAGGCGACGACGTAGCACCACTAGCGATGAACCTGGACATGTACGCAGACCGCGCGGGCAGCCGGGTCATGTACCACGTGGAAGGTTCGGAAGTAACCCTTCAGGACGTGGACACGGTCCGGAAACGGTTTCCCAAGGTCACCTTTGAGGAATCTCATGATATTGCTAAAGGTTAGTTACTTTATTATAAGATTTTTTCGTATCAATATGATTTGATATAAAGTACATACTGACCGTGAAGTGTCAATATTATGATAACTCCAAAAACACTACTATACAGGCAGATGACGAAATAAAGTTTAATTTCGTAATTATACTAGTTTTGTTTTTGGTATACTTGATTTTATTTACCTAAACATTTAGTTTATAATAATTTTCACTGTGTTTTTTTTTTCAGCGATACTTAGAACCAGCCGCAAAGACATTTTTGAGTACAACAACTACTTAGCAGGGGTGGAGGTCAACGACACGGATGCCAAGGTAAGACAGCAACAATCTGTACAGGGTGTAAACGAACCTTTCGCGAAGACGTCAACCAAGCATTATGTACATCAAACTAAGTAACCCTAGGCCAATATTATTGCTGGGACTTTTTTTTTACTACTAGCTGATGCCCGCGGCTTCACCCGCGTGGTTGTCACGGTAGTAAAGTATTTTTTTTTAATCTGACGGCTAAAATATATAAGTACTAAAACCTTCCTCGAGAACCACTCTAGCCATTGGTGAAATCGCATGAAAATATGTGCAGTAGTTTTTAAGTTAATCACGAACAGACAGACCGACGCGGCGGAGTTTCATAATATGTAGTGATAGTGACGATATTTCATACTAAAACTAAATACTTTATTTTTTGACTATGTATTCATTTACAGAATAAGTTATTCTTTGACTCTAACCCTCAGAGAGAAGGCGTATATCCCAGCAGTGGGAACTTACTAACTTACGTTATATACTAATTATACTTCATATCCTCAGGTCCTATACACCACAATAGTCCGCCACGCGGCCCCAGTCGGCCTCAACTTGCTCTCAAACATATTGGCATCGCACTACATCTCGTGGTCAGACGGACAGACCATCACCACTATCAACGACCCAGTGAACAAGAAACCTCTGACCGAGGTAGTACCGATACAGAACGCTAAGGGTGTGTTGAATGGAGAAACTTGGAGCGTCATTATTTTGTTTAGTAAGTAATATGTTTGCATTTTCTTACTTATAGTAATACAGTCTTCTTCTTCTTCTAATACAGTAGAATCTCACCTAATCCGGCACTTCAATAGACATCCTCTTAGATATTTCGGTCATCAGATACTTTGAACTTCGATGTTTAAGGCGGGGTTACCCCGATAAACGTCGTCAACAATAGCGTTTTACTCGTACATGGAACGAATTTAAATTTTGAAAAAAATGTATTACATAGTTGACTCTTCGATCATGATATGTCGGGCATGCGATACACGATTACTTACACTTCACTGCATCCAATTAAATCGCAAAGACATGTCCAAATGATGGCTAAATAACCGTTTTACTTGAGTTATATTAGGCTTTGAAAAATAAAACTTATATCATAAAAAAGGTCGTAAAAAATGTGTATTATCTCGGGTCACATAATGTATAATTTCTTTATCATTTTTCTCCAAGAGAGAAAAAACAGTCAAAATTTAGGCATTATATCGCTCGCGCGGCAGGGCCGGTGAGGTCGTGCGTACATAAAAACAAAGTAGGGTAACCTCGCCTTAAGCCTTTCGATGTCACGTCAATAGTTTCAACCTTCGATCAATAATGTACTAGATTCCCGATAAGCGCTTCAAAAACGGCCCGAAATATAAGACCACAAACGTATTTGTGGTCTTATTTCAAATCAGTATGGTCCAATCATAGCCAACATTAAGACGTCAAAATACCGCAGTATGCGTTCAAAAACTGCGTAAATAACCACCGTAACACCAAGGTTTTGGAAGGAATATCTTTTTTTCGGTAATTTAATATCATTATGTGCTTTTTCATAATATTTAAACGTAATTAAACTGTAAATATAATTAAATCAGCGAATATTATAATTGTTTGGCCAATGTTTGCTACAACGCACCAACTATTGTATCATGTTCTTGAACAGGGAACGCTAGTTCCGCAATAGAATAAGCACGACATTGTACACAAAATGCTTTTAACCGTATTGCTTAGACTTTAAGTTTCATTTTAGAATGAATATTTTTGTACTGATGACTTTTTACTTTGGAGCGACATTTAAAATGTTTTGCTTCTAATCTTTCTCCGATGAAAGGGCTTAAATTAATATACTTTACAATGATAATTAAACGTTATGTTTAAGTGTTAAGGTTTATAATCATCTGAAGTTGTTAATAATATTGAACTTTTTTCTAAGATGCTATGTAGATGTTTACGTGTGTGCAAACGTGGCCACTTGAGCGACTTAGTTTTGTTCCTGATGCTTAATCTAGTACTATTATTGATCGAAGGTTTCAACGTAGTATTAGTGGCCATCCGGCACCCTCTGCCCGCGCCTCATTCGCTCCCCCGCTTAACACCGCATATGGGCTCCTCTCACCTCAAAACGCGAGGTAAGTCTGCCCAGTCTTACCTCAAAACGCGAGGTAAGACTGCCCAGTCTTACCTCAATATTTATTATGATTTTTTTCTATACAATCCAGTAATCCGAACATTCCAATAATCCGGCACCCTCTGGTTTTCATAGTGACGGATTAGTGGTGATTCTACTGTGCAAAGTCAGACAAGCTATGAAGGAGGTTAAGGCGTGTATATACGTGAATTTTCCTTTTTAAAAAAGGCCAATTCACGTATATACACGCCTTACATTAGAACCTTTTTTCCGCAACCATAACCGCATTTTTTTTTTTCTAAACTTACCATTTTTCTCCTAAACTATCAATCACGGCACGACGACGGCACGGTTGGTGCAGTGGCTAAGCGATTGGACTGCTGCACTGCGTGTCGTGGGTTCGATCCCCGCACGGAACAAATATTTGTATTCCCTACTACAGATAATTGTTTCGGGTCTGGGTATTTGTGTATGTCAGTTTAAATGTTTGTGAACGCACCTACGATACAGGAGAAATTCCTAGTGTGGGGCAAAGTTTTTTAACAAAAAATAAAAAAAATAGGATCTTTTTATTGCCAACAATTAAAAAAAAAAACAATATATTATATAAAGTCATGCCGAGGGGACCTTCAGCTTATTTTTACCCGACTACGGCAAAGCCAAAGGAGGGTTATGATTTTTTGCCAATTACTTTCTTAATTCTATAAAAAGATTTTCTTACGTAATCGCTACTCGCAAATCGCGTAGCTACTACCCCTCTGGCGCCCAATAAATCTGTTGCGGGAGGGTGAAATGTCAGTGGCGTATATCCAGCTCATAATCAAGAATTACTATTTCTGCCTCGTTGGTCTAGAAGTTTCAAGCGCGACTACTGAACATGAGGTCGTAGTTTCGATTCCCGGGTACAACTCTGTCTAAACCAGCGAAGTCTTTTTAGAATTGGATCTTTAGTTCCAGAGATTACTCACTACATACAAACTAATTACACCTCTTTACAAAACTAGTATAGATTTTGTTGGTTCAAAGTCACGCCATCAGCCAGTAGCCGTGCGGCAACGTGCGGTCGTCGTGCGGCAACCGACACAAGTTCATAAAACGAGGCGAGCGGCGTTGCAACGGTCACTTTTTGCTTGGACGGCGCTCGGAAAGGACTTGCTACCCGACCATTACCGTGTGCTTCGCTATTTTTGGTTTATGTTTTTGCTCGTGTACTGATTATTCCATTTTGCTAGTGCTATTTCTATTTGATTATTGTTTAAAATGTTTGTCGTGATATTTTTGTAAAAGTGTAATCCAAACGATATTAAACATAGTTTATTTTGTTCACGTATTTCACTTCTGATTCCTAACAATATAAATACCTACCCCACAAAGGGGATAGAACCGATGTGGCATATCAACCTGGACAACAACAAAAAAATGGCGGTGGGTCGATATGCCAGCTCCCGTACAAAAAAGTTCAAACCCCTTTCATCACCTTTTTTTATTATTTCCAGTAATTCTATCAACCAACATCAACAGTATCTCCCTTCCCTGCAAGGAGCGCGAGACAGGAACTCGTCACATCCACGTGATGTCCGGCTGCCCAGCGTGGCTGCTCTGGGTAGCCTCCATCCTATTCCACGGAGCCCTGTTCTTTGTGACCATCCTGGTGCCTCTCATGCTGGCTGCGGTAACTCTGGACGAAGACAGTACTATAGACCAGCCGGATTTCTTGTGTAAGTTGAATATAATAGTCAGACAGGCTCTCTGGCTACCCAGCCTGGTTGCTCTGGGTGGCCTCCATCCTGTTCCACGGAGCCCTGTTCTTGATGCCTCTCATGCTGGCTGCCGTGACCCTGGATGAAGACAGTACTATAGACCAGCCGGATTTCTTGTGTAAGTTGAATATAATAGTCAGACAGGCTCTCTGACTACCCTGCCTGGCTGCTCTGGGTAGCCTCCATCCTGTTCCACGGAGCCCTGTTCTTTGTGCCCATCCTGGTGCCTCTCATGCTGGCTGCCGTGACCCTGGATGAAGACAGTACTATAGATCAGCCGGATTTCTTGTGTAAGTTGAATATAATAGTCAGACAGGCTCTCTGGCTACCCAGCCTGGTTGCTCTGGGTGGCCTCCATCCTGTTCCACGGAGCCCTGTTCTTTGTGACCATCTTGGTGCCTCTCATGCTGGCTGCCGTGACCCTGGATGAAGACAGTACTATAGATCAGCCGGATTTCTTGTGTGAGTTATATATCATCGTAAGACTGGCTCTAGACACATCCAGGTGATGTCTGGCTGCTCTGGGTAGCCTCCATCCTGTTCCACGGAGCCCTGTTCTTTGTGACCATCCTGGTGCCTCTCATGGTGGCTGCGGTAACTCTGGACGAAGACAGTACTATAGACCAGCCGGATTTCTTGTGTAAGTTGAATATAATAGTCAGACAGGCTCTCTGACTACCCTGCCTGGCTGCTCTGGGTGGCCTCCATCCTGTTCCACGGAGCCCTGTTCTTTGTGACCATCTTGGTGCCTCTCATGCTGGCTGCCGTGACCCTGGATGAAGACAGTACTATAGACCAACCGGATTTCTTGTGTAAGTTGAATATAATAGTCAGACAGGCTCTCTGGCTACCCAGCCTGGTTGCTCTGGGTGGCCTCCATCCTGTTCCACGGAGCCCTGTTCTTTGTGACCATCTTGGTGCCTCTCATGCTGGCTGCCGTGACCCTGGATGAAGACAGTACTATAGACCAGCCGGATTTCTTGTGTAAGTTGAATATAATAGTCAGACAGGCTCTCTGACTACCCTGCCTGGCTGCTCTGGGTAGCCTCCATCCTGTTCCACGGAGCCCTGTTCTTTGTGCCCATCCTGGTGCCTCTCATGCTGGCTGCCGTGACCCTGGATGAAGACAGTACTATAGATCAGCCGGATTTCTTGTGTAAGTTGAATATAATAGTCAGACAGGCTCTCTGGCTACCCAGCCTGGTTGCTCTGGGTGGCCTCCATCCTGTTCCACGGAGCCCTGTTCTTTGTGACCATCTTGGTGCCTCTCATGCTGGCTGCCGTGACCCTGGATGAAGACAGTACTATAGATCAGCCGGATTTCTTGTGTGAGTTATATATCATCGTAAGACTGGCTCTAGACACATCCAGGTGATGTCTGGCTGCTCTGGGTAGCCTCCATCCTGTTCCACGGAGCCCTGTTCTTTGTGACCATCCTGGTGCCTCTCATGGTGGCTGCGGTAACTCTGGACGAAGACAGTACAGACCAGCCGGATTTCTTGTGTGAGTTGAATATTATCGTCAGACATCGGCTAATCTGGTTACCCGGTACCGTTGTCCGGGAGTGACCATTACTGATTCGTCGCAGGCGAACCGGTGTTATATTAAGTTTTACAAGTCTGTGCTTCCAACGGATGCAGTTATTATAGAATAAATCATTCTAATAGAACAAATTTCCGTGCGTTCAAGAATTTTTGTCATACCTATTATTGGAATCAAATATAACAGCTCACAACTTAGGACCCAGTAATATTAATGACAATAATAGCTAGGCAACTGGGCTTATCCCAGTTGTATACGTCCCTGTGTGCCTATTGGCCTTGTTGTGTTCTGTCTCCTGCTGATATGGAGGGAACTGGAAATTATGTTTTTCTTACTCATCCGTTATTCTTTTCTGGATCCAAGACAGTTAAATTGTTTCTCTGGGACTTCGTCGAGCTTCATTGTCTCGGCGCTTTTCTTGTGGTCGCCACTGTTGATTCTGATTTACAGAAGTTACTGTGATTTGGGAATAGTGTGGCGGGCATATATAAAAAAAACACACACACACACACATTCCACTAGTTTCATTGAAGAGCCAAACACACCATCCCAAACATAAACCTTTTTTATTTTTTTTTTTGGAAAAAAGTTTTCGAAATCAAGATTTAGTTTCTTCTCCTCTCCACATGACTCACGGATTCATTTTGTGTCTCCAGTCGCGTACACGTTGCTGCTGTTCCTGGGCAGCATGGCATTCGTGGCGTTCGGTTACCTCGTCAGCTTCCACTTCGGAGGGAGGACCACCAGCGTCATCCTCAGCTCCTGGATCTTTCTGTTTGGTCAGTATCCTTTATTACATAGTATAAAACAAAGTCGCTATTTTTGTCTGTCTGTTTGTCTGTATGCTTAAATCTTTAAAACTACGCAACGGATTTTGATGCGGTTTTTTTTAATAGATAGAGTGATTCAAGAGGAAGGTTTTAGTATATAATTTGAACGACATCCACGCGGGTGAAGCCGCGGGCATCAGCTTGTTACTTATATAACATAACATCCTAGCTTTTTTCAACTATGTTGGTGTAGCCAGGGATCGTGGAAGGCGCAGTAGTTCCCTTGATCCCTGGTACAAGTGTGGGAAGGGAACACCGGGGTGGTTTTTAGTCAGTTGGAGTCTGACCTGGAGCTAGAGAGTGGAGGACATCCATGAGGATTATCCACCTCGGAACAAAAAAAAAACCTCACAGTGTATTTTTTTTATTTATTACATATATATGTTTCAGAAAATTGTTCTTTAAAATATTCCTTACTCTTCAATATGTAGTTAGTAACGAATAATATTTTAACACAACATGAAACTTTGAGTAGCGTAAATGTACTTCTGATGCTGTCCACTACTGTACAATCTTATCGTACACTAGCTGACCCGTGCCCACTTCGTTGGGCATAATTAGTCGAAAGTGTGCTAATTACGTTTCGAAAAATTCAATTTCGGGAACGTCCGCTTCGTAAGGAGCCGACCACGCGACTGAGCCGCGCGGGTACCTACCTCTCAGATCAGATGTAAAAGGCCACGCCCCTTTCTCCCGAAGCGAGCACGAACGCGAACCGAATTAAACCCGAAACCATCCCGCGCCCTCCGCTCGCTGCTTTGGCTTTTTCTCCGATTCACTTTGCAAAACGGACTACCACGTAAAAGCCTTTTTATTTTTCGGTTTTTTATATAACCTATGGCACTCAGCAATAATGTGGCTTTCTATTGGTGAAAGAATTTTTAAAATCGGTTCAGTAGATCCCGAGATTACCCCTTACAATTTAACAAATATACAAACACACAAACTTTACCTCTTTATAATATTATTATATTATATATATTATTAGTATAGATTAAATAATAAATGCTCGCTGTATGTTTGCAGGAGTAATAACGCCCGCCGTCCGCGCAGCCATGTCACTGGGCGAGCTGCGCTCCCGCTGGACGTACCTGCTCGTGCCCGTGCGCCTGCTGTGCGCGCCGCACGCGCTGGCCGCGGCTGCCAGCGCCGCCATACTGGCCGCGCACGACAACGCGCAGTGCACCAACTACAGACAGTTCTGTCCTAATCTACCCTTCGAAAATCCTGAGCATACGGAAAGATGTTGCGGTAAGATGCGGTTGCTTTATAAGTTGATGCTTACATGTCTCATTATTTGTCATCATAATCATTTCAGCAGAAAAAAACGTCCATGCACTGCTGGACATAGACCTCTTCTAAGTGTCGCCACATGACCGGTCTCGTATCCAGTGAATTCCAGTGTATCCCCGCAACCTTTACCAGGTGCACGGTCCACCTAGTGGGAGGCCGCGTAACGTAACGTGTTCCGGGAGAACGGGAAGACGTTTCTTCCAGAGCTTTTCGGCCCCATCTGCCATCCGTTCTACGAGCAATGTCTCAATATTGGCCATGCACAAATATGTGTCGTAACGTACAAAGGTTTCAGTGTTAATAAGATGATTAATAATATGGTCAATGGTCTTATAGCGAAGAGTCTGGACGACCACCTGTCCAAACTCTCACTCGGTGGTTGGATCAAGGGCCTGATTCAGAAGGCAGTACTCCTCGATACGGCCCGCATTGTGAGGAGGTTCCTATCTCTGGAGCCCTAACTATCGGTAGCTTGGACCCTGCTCCCGCTGTCGGTGGACCACTATTTTTTATATTTTTAAATGTTTTTTTATAAGTTTTGTATGAAATATTTAAAAATGCAATCTTTATGGAAGAAAATGAATAAAGGACATAATGAATATATTTATTCAGAAATTAGAGTTGGCACAGTAAATACAATTTAATCTTAAAAAATTGGTTGCCTGTAAAGTCGGTATACGGGCGAAAGTTTTACGTGACAACGACCTTTCACTTTTTATGTCTGTCTCTCTCGCTCTTAGGCGGGCTAACCATGCCCGAGTGGAAGGGACGCGTGCCTCTCACTCGCTCTCATTGTGAGCGCATAACGTGAGCGGAGCGTAACGCAGTTTCTTGAAGTGTCACCCGGCAAACCAATTTATAAGACGTTGTCACGTCAAAATAATGTAGGTATAACAGAATTCGATGTCTGTACTAGGTTAAACCTGTATCACAGGCGACATATTTCTAACAATTGAGATTTGGACAATAGATTTCTTAATATTATTTATCATTATAGTGAAAAAACATAATAGTAAAATTAGTTAGTATGAGTTATAATTACCGGCACGGTTCTTGAGCGCTCGGCGGAAGAGTGGGGATCGCTGTGCGCATCGTACACTTTATGACAAATAAAACGCACACCCGTTTATTATTTATTGATCGTGAGGTAAGTGCAGCAGGAGTAAAGAACAAATCCCGAGTGACGGCTATGACGCGATGCGCTACGGGCCAATCACTGCACTTTCCCCGCCCCGCGTCTCACTCATACCACCAAAGGGACCAAATAACTCGCTTTTGCGTCAGCGCTCAAGAATCGTGCCGATGATAATAATATATAATAACGATATACCTACAGTACTATATATATACTATTTAAAGACACGGACAATAGTAGATTGTATCATAAGGGAGCAAAAAAATATTTTTACGGCGAGGGCGCTTTTTTGAATCCAGAGCGAAGTGAGGGATTCTAGAGTAGAATCCCGAACGTAGTGAGGGATTCTTTAATAGAATCCTGAACGTAGCGAGGGATTCAAAGTACGTCGCCCGAGCCCAAAATATATTTTGCACCCGAGTGATACACTCGACTTTTCATCACCCTCTATGAGAAAATAAAAGGCGCCTCATATTTTATTGTAATATTATTATTTAATAAAAATAGAGTGAAGACACGTTTAAATCCATCAGACATATTAATTACGAATATGTGTCCAGTTTTACGTCCTTATTAAGACAACACGTTACTAAACAACCTTCTACTCCGTAAGAAATTGTCGTATGCCTTTAAATATTTCTCCCGGGATTTCGTAGGGATTAAGTTTTGTATGACGTTATTAGCTTCTATTTTTATTGTTTCAGGAGTTAATGCACTATCACTTTCAGAACTCGACGTAGAGCTCATTTTTTTTTGCACAAAATACAATAAAGTCCGTACCGATTATTAGAACAGGGAAGTAAATCGCGTGCTTATGTTTTTTTTTTTAATTTAAATACCGCGTCTCCTCGCACCGTACAGCCAACACAATACAATTTACGTTCGATTTCAATGAACGATTCATGTTCTAAATTCAAATCTCATTACTGCCCGCTAAAAAGTCTAATGGAGAAAAGAGCTACTTTGCTCGCACTTAAAGAGGAACAAAACGACACTTTTCGAATTGAAGGGATGAAAAAAATATTAAGGTCATCAAAACATGGTATCGAACTATCGATAAAATCGGAGCGACTAACTATCGATAAAGTGAGATCTGAGCAGGTGAAATTAGTATTTGAAGGTATTGCACTTTTGTAGGAAACAGCTCATTTTTTGTATTGAGAAGGATAAATAATTGCATTTATAAGTCCACCCCCTTCCCTTTCATTCCGCGATATTTTTGACCTCCCCTCATTATTATTTATTTTGTTTTAGCTGGATATAATCCGCGGTGTTATTTCTGCTTCAATAAGGACGAACCTGGAGAAGGCATGTACATACTAACATTGCAGCTACTGTATTTTATGGTAAGAATGCATGTTTTCAAAAGAACAAGTTCGGTGTATTACGTTTTACGTGTGTATATGTGTCCGTCTGTTGCAACGTAGCTCGCAAACGGATACGGAGTTTAATGTTAAATATGTATTAGTTTGTTATTTTTGTATTCTTATTGTGTGTATCTTACTTATCTTATCTTGGGCCTTAGTTGCCCGAAATAAAATTATTATTATTATTTATTATTATAAACCGGGGTTTTTCGGGTACTCATTTTTTATTTATATATCTTTATTAATACGGTTTGAGAAATGGGAGGATTGGAGAAAGGCCTTTGCTCAGGAGTGGGACAGAGAAGGCTGGGAAAAAAATGCCCGTTAGGTTTGTTGATGTGCAGAATAAAGTAAAATTTTAAAAAATGGTTAATTGTGTCTCAAAAGTAAGATTTACACATGTGAATGAAACAGCCATTCATGTATCCAAAGTTTTGTAACAATATTCTGATTTAAAAGAGTGTCTCTGGAGTTTCTTGCCCGTTCTTCTGCATACAGATCTACGCTAGAGAATGGGCAACTGTGACTGGGACTGTAGCTTATTTTATTGTGTATTTGTTGGACTATTCAAAAGTGCCTGTAAATGGCCTACTTGAAATAAATGTTTTGATTTTGATTAAAACAAAGAATAAACAGTTTTTCTTTCTTTAGACGTTAGTAGTACTAACGGAGCTCGGCTACTTCAACGGGCTGTGGAACAAATTAAGGAACATTAACTACAAACCGGTGAGAGAAGGTCCGGAACAAAGCGAGATGGTACGCGCCGAAGAGGAATACGTTAGGAAGACTATCAAATTACGTAAGTACCTTTAGTTTTTTAACACTTTCGGCGCCAAGTCCAAATTACCCATTTAGGTACATTAGGGTACCGTATCCAAGGTTAAAACGGGACCCCATTACTAAGACACCGCTGTCCGTCCGTCTGTCTGTTTGTCACCAGGCTGTATCTCATGTACCGTGATAGTTAGACATTTGAAATTTTCACAGAAGACGTATTTCTGTTGCTGCTGTAACAACAAATACTAATGAAACAGAATAAAATAAATATTTAAGGGGGCTCCCTCCCATACAACAAACGTGATTTTTTTTGCCGTTTTTATAGATAAAATGGTACGGAACCCTTCATGTAAAAGTCCGACTCGCACTTGGCCAGAACTCGAAGGCGAGTTGGGGGCACATAAACGAATTATTGTTCTATGCTGGATACTTGGGACTGAAAGTGTATCGTTACAGCCCCATGCTGAGAAAGCGGTCACTTGGCCGAATTGTTTTTCAGCCTAGCTTCGAGGGTTACAGGCATAATAATAATAATTATTATTATAGGCCTGTATTGTCCCACTGTAGGGCAAAAGCCCTCCCTTCCCTCCTTCCAATTTTCGATCTAGTTTTGATCTCTGGGATCTAGTGCGATTATAGACCAATCCTTTGAGAAGGAGTTCCAGCTCATCCATGATAATGTTATGTTATATTTATTTGCAGCTAAAAAGCAGATCCCAGACTCGTTGCTAGCGAGTGATCTACACAAGGTGTACGTGCCTCTGTTGGGCAAGAAGTTCCCGGCCTGTCGGGGAGTCAGCTTCTCGGTCAAGAAGGGTAAGTTTTAGTCAGATAGAATAAATCGCTTTTGCAACTAAGGGGTTTGTTGGGGCTCCCATGGCGGTGCAGTATACATACTAATTATATATTAACAATATTATAACATTAAAAACAGAGACTTACCAAATGTATGGTAAAAGTTCAACAACCATTACACATTACAGAATAGTTTGGGAAAATCTTAGGATTAGCCAAAATTTGGGCTTTTACAGTAACACAAATACAAGCTAAAATCAAAATGCATTTATTTAAATTAGCCATCCAATCAGCAGTTTCTGAACGTCAAAAAGTGTTGAATATCAGCCTAAATGGAATAAATGAGTACTTACCTACCTACCTTATCCTTTTCACGGTGCAACTTTGCATTAGTGTGTTCTCTAATAATGATTTGTATATTTAAGGCGAGTGTTTCGGTATCCTGGGTGTGAATGGCGCGGGCAAGTCCACTGTCTTCAAGATGATAACTGCCCAAGAGGTCGCCACCAGAGGGAAAATCTTCGCCAACGGACACCGCATCTCGCCAAGTAATCCACGGGTAAGTTACTTTTTTGAAAACTAATATTTGTAGCCCTTTTCTTATTTTTAATCATCAAATGACTCCTTTCGCTCTGGACGGAGCGGAAAGGAGTGTCAGACTTTTACTGACTAAAAACCACCCATGTTCCTCCTTAGCCCTTTGTGTCCGGAGCCACAGTATCTCTTTCGAACAACCCACAGCCCAAATATTTGTGATACACACGACCGCCTTTCATTTGATATGTTTCACGGTACAGTTTGCAAAAAGTATTTTTTTCATTTTCTAATTTAGTGTTGTCTTATTCCTACAGAGAATTAAATGAAACCCGGACATTTTGGAGAAATTCTTTAGTTGTTTTTAACGTTAAAACAGTAATTCTCAGCTTCATTTGAATAAAAACAAAAAATAACCTTCGATTTCTAATTGTCCTTGTCCCACACTTTACAGTATCTGAAAACCCTGGGCTACTGCCCTCAATTCTTCGGGCTGGACTATTTCCTGACCGGGGAAGACAACCTGGAGATGATACTCACACTACGAGGGTACGACACTAAATCCGTGGAAGAAGAAGTCAAAAACTGGATACAAATTGTTGGTGAGTCGACAGTTTTCATTACTTTTTAGCTTTTTAGCAGTTTTCTGAAGTGTGTCACCCCACTCACTGGCGAGATGTCTACGGAAAGATTAAAGCTGTGGCGAGGTAGTACATCCTTACCTTACCCATTTGTTCCACCTGCTGAACATCTCCCACCTGGACAAGAGTTGCCGTGGCTGACTTATTTCAGACCTTGATCCATAATTATGATGAAACAGACAGACTCCAGACCCAAGTTGGTCGCAGCAAAGAAAACCTGCTGAGGTGGAGGTACATAGATGACTCTGCACTGGAGTGTAAATGTGGTGCTGTTCCTCAAACAATGGGGCATTTAATATCGTGCCCTGCGTGTCCTGCTGACTGTTCACTACAGGAACTGATGGACGCTACCGAAAGCTCCAAACTAGTAGCCCTATTCTGGGCCGACACAATTAAGATTGCCATCGACACGCTAAGAAGAAGATTACTTTTTTACAGCTCCAATGTTATATGCAGAACTAGCTTTTGCCCGCGACTTCGTTCGCGTGGAATAGTGACTTCCGGCAGATTTTTGGTTTATCTCGCGAAAAAAAAAGAAAAAAAAAAAAAACTCCTATGTCCTTTCTCAAGTTCCAAACTATGTCTGTACCAAATTTCATCAAAATCCGTTCAGCCGTTTAGGCGTGAAAGAGTAACAGACAGACAGACAGAGTTACTTTCGCATTTATAATATTAATATGGAGTTGGTATGTATGGGGGTTACCCTGTAATGGTAGATGTAAGTTGATAAATAAATAAATAAATCTTATTTCCCAAGGGTTAGGCTGAGGTGTGCTTTGTAGCTAGATCCATACTTAACCAGTTTAGTTATGAATCCGGAGTTCCGAAACTGAGAAATTCAAATATGATTTACAAAACCCAACGACAGGCGTGGAACTCGATCCCATTAGCTCACATAACCGTTAGACAATCAGATCTTTGTGGTTCTTTCTTCAAAAGATCGGCTCAGATACCTACTATTTTGCAGACATTAGTCCACATCTGAGACATAGTATAAAGAAGGGAAGTAGGGTATCTTCATACAAACGCACCGCGCGCGGCTTGTATGTGTGCGCCTAGTATCTTTACGGTCGCCGCACGCACACTCAAACAAAATCTCGCTGCATTTCGCACTGAGCCAGTCAAGGTTAACACCGCACAAGGTTCGCGCGACGCACGGCTTTTCGGCACCGCTAAGTACCTAAATGAAAAATGTCTGATAATCGCAGGAGAAGTTATTGCTGTGTGTTTGGGTGTCTAAATAATTCATAGATTCCAGAGTTGAGTATGTTCAGATTACCTACTTATTTTTTTGTTGTTGGTATTAGTTTTCTATCAGACAGACGAAGTAGGCAGGCCTACTTTCCCACTAGAATGTATTAGGTAGGTAGGTACTTTTGATGATATGCCGCTATTGCTTTGTTTACGTTTAGTCATGCCGATTTCTCAGTATTGTATAGGTATAGTAACTAAGTATGTACCTACTATCTGTATTATTTTATGTTGGTTTAGTCAAAAGTAAAAACATATATATTGTTCTTTATGTGCAAAAATACTACATTATGCCTATTAAAAAATAAACAAAAAAAACTGACAAGTTTATACTAAGTAAATAATTTAAACACAAGCTCTTAGTCAACAACTATAAATATTTGTTGAGGACCAACAAATATTTATAGTTTATAGCCCGTCGGGGCCGCGGATTTTAGTACTAGATGACGTGGCCTCGGCACAAGGGCAAAGAAGGAACATGGGTTCGGTTTTTAGTCAGTAGAAGTCTGACACTCCCCTTCGCTCTGCCCAAGAGCGGGGGGGGTCATTCGATGATTTTCCACCCACCAAAAAAAAAAAAAGGTTTATAGCTTGTGTTTAAATTATTTTAGGCAAAAGCCTTTTTATTCCGAAACTATTAGGACTACATAGTTGAAACTTGGTAAGTAGATGTATGCTGTGAACCGCCTTACGATACTTTTACAAAAAAAAAAAAAATGTAGTATGCTGTACATCTCAATGAAACTCAGACAACACAAATAAAAAAATACAACTTCCCGGCCCTTGCCAATTTTTAGGCACTGTATTAAAATTTAGCTGAAAGTGACAACCCTGACACATGCAAGTACGGTAGGTAATTAAGTCGCGGATTGGGCCGGAGATGCTCTACTTCCCTTCTTTATACTATGTCTGAGATGACCTATATTATGTCTGGAGTTCTGGACCTTAAAAGAGATTATGATTTTGTTTCGACTGTTTCTTCTAAAAGTAGTGTAAAAGTGAGTTCTAAGAGAAGAGTACTTACTCTACTCTTAGAACTCACTCACTCGTAGTAGTTAAGGACGTGTAAAAGTGATTGTAAAAAACTATCAAAATGTTTCCTTCGGAAGTGGTTCCTTTTAAATGTCTTAAGGTATTTAGAACTTTAAATCATTCGGGGCTAAAATGAGCTATAAGTAGTTGACTTTCGCCAGCCCAACGTCGTTTTAAACGGCCTGCTGCAAGATTTTACAATCGTGTGTGTGTTCACCGTCAGGTCTGGAGAAGTACGCCCGTAACAGAGTGGACAGCTACAGCGGTGGGTGCGTGCGACGTATGGGTGCGGCAGCAGCACTGTGCAGCGACGCCGACCTGTCGCTGCTGGACGAGCCGAGCGCCGGCGTGGACCCGGCAGCGAGGCGCAGGCTCTGGGTCGCGCTGCGGAGGGCTCTGCGGCGACAGCGGTCTATCATCATCAGCTCGCACAGGTATACTACTAGACGAGCTCGTCATCTAAGATATTGGCCTCTCTTTTCTGGTGCCAATCTCCACGTTTCTATGCCAGCCTTTTCCAGATTTTTCCCCCAATTGCAACTACATCGTCTGCCCATTTCGCCACCGGACGAGCCACATTTCTTTTCCCCGTTTTTGGACACCATTATGAGAGCTACTGTACTATTTATAAACATAGGTAGTGCCGTTTGTTACATGTGTTCTTTCAAAGCGTACCAGCTTCGACAGACTCACTTACGTAACTGTTTTGGTTACCTAGATAATTTACATTTCGAATCATATACATGATTTTTTTATTTTTTTTATTACTACGAAAATATGTCCATTCTTGTTTTGTGTCTTCTTCTTATCGTGTGGGCGGTAAGGTCTAACTAACCCACACACCCTAGTGTCAGAGTTTCTAAAACGCTTCAAGGGTCTTTGACATGGTTTGACGACCGCCATTTGACCAGTGCATGTCCAGTTATACGTGCGTGCGTTCGTGCGTGCATGTGTAAAATAAGATGTAAAAAGTACACAATAGAACTGACTTTAATAACTTGACATGTTTATTTAATATGACAAATATTTTATTATTTTTATATTGTGAATGTGAGGACCATGTGGGTCTTTCTCTAATTTTAACTATTGTCTGGCAGTTTGAGTACTATAAGCGACCCACCCAAATGTCCTTTCTTTGGTATTGTTCGTCGTGACGTTGAGCTCCTTGAGTTATAAGTCGAGCTCCACGATAACTGACAAATGCTTGCACTGACTGGATGGGTCCACTCAAATCTGTGTGGTGCTTTCTTCAAAAGACCATCTCAAACACTAATCTGCATAGTCTTCATGTGTGTATTATACCAGGATTATGTTTGTACCTTGAACATATTGTAAACCCAAACGATTTTAAAAGAGTGTCCATGAAGTTTCTTGCCATTCTTCTCATGAGACCAACGCTTTGGAATTGGCAACTACAGTACACTCACGAGTTATTATGCCTTGTGACTGGGACTGTAGCTTAGTTTATTTAGCTTCAGTAGTTCAGTAGTTTACTGCCGCACTCGGAGAGCTTCAGTGGTTGTTTGGGCCGTCGCTTGGTAAGGGTTTTTGGCAGTTTTGTCATACAAAACTATGTCAGGCCTTTGCTGGGTGGCGGCTTGAGTAATCGTTGGATATCTCTGAGTGCCGCAGTTAGTTTAATTCGACTATTCAAAAGTGTCTGTTACTGGCCTACTTGAAATAAATATTTTTGACTTTTTGACTTTGACTTTGACTCTTACTTAATTCCAGTATGGACGAGATGGAAGCCCTGTGCCACCGCATAGCCATCATGTCAGGCGGAGTGGTGCGTGCGCTCGGCACTGCGCACGCACTGCGCGCCGCGCACGCACAGGGATACGCCGTGCTCTTCAAACTGCCCAACATGACGCAGGATGGTACGTTTACACTTTTACTACCATGTTCGAATAGAATAAATAATAAAATAGAATGAATAAATGACTGACTAAAAAAAAATGATTCTGTTTATTCCGTCAGTTACATTTTCGAAAAATATTGGATAGGTACGTGTTTTTTGTTTTATCAAATTTATAAAAATTTACGAAAATAAAACTTGCTAAAGATCATGGAGTGGGGGCTTTTGACGTCATAGTCTGGTAAAAATGGACCAAACTGTGACGTCGCACGACTTTTCGAAGCACTGTATCGTCTTCATTTTTGTTTACGTGAAAAAAGAAAAAATACGTGTTCAATCTATCTGACGGACAATTTTTTTTTTAGTCAATTCCCCTAATATTTAGTTTTATTTGCATACCGTGTGGCACAAGACTTCTATAACTACGTATAGCGATGACTCGGAGGTGGGTTGTCGGCACACAAACGAATTATTGTTCGACCCATATGCTGGGTGCTTATAAGTCGTATTATTATTTCAGTTGTGGACGGCGATAAGACACTGAACAGTTTTAAAGGGCAGCTACATGAAAAATTCAACTGTTCGCTAAAGGATGAACACGTGGTATGTATTATTTATTTTGGGCCTTTATTTAATTTATTGAAGGAAGATTTGCCATAGACACTCTAAGAAAAAGCAAATAATAGGTTATTTAACGCATTTCCGATAACTTGAGAATGTATTGTGTAAATTTTTAAATTATTTAGCCGGATTCGCTGGACCGGTCCATGTGGTGACTCCTGGGGTAGGCCTATGTCCAGCAGTGGACATCTTTCGGCTGAAATGATGATGAATAAACATCTTTTCTCACTGCACAATGTATCCTAAACAAGCAACATTAACTCCTAAATACTAAAAATCCATCTAATCCCTTGAATTTGGTCCACAGACAATGCTAAACTACCACATAAACGATACGATGCAGCTCAGCGACCTCTTCATCGCGTTAGAAGCCCTCCGCAGGGAGTTCCCCTCCCTCATCGAGGACTACTCCGTCTCGGAGACAACTCTCGAGGAGGTGTTCCTGGCATTCGCTAAAGAGAAGCCGCAAGACCCATCGGCGTAGCAGAAACCAGAGTGAGGCGAAGAATCGGCAAGAGATATTTAATTGTACTTATAGAGAGGGGATAACACGAATAAGCTTCCCTATTAAGGATTTTCCTGACTAAAAAAAATATGATTCTGTTTAGTCCGTCTGTTAGATTATCGGAAAATATTGTTTTTTTTTTGTTTTTTCAAAATTAATAAAAATTGTCGAAAACAAAACGTATCAAAGATCATGAGTATGATGAGTAAGAAATGTACCAAACTGTGACGTCACATGGCTATTCGAAGCACTGTATCGTCTTAATTTTTTGTTTACTTGCAAAAAGATAAATACGTGTCCAATATTTTTTTGGAAATCTATCTGACGGACTAATTAGATTTTTTTTAGTCAACTACCATATTGTAAGCTACTTGCAAGCAAGTGGTCAGTGGCGTTTAGAGAGGCTTGCAGAGTGTGGCCGTATCATTACAGAGCTTTTTCTTATTTTAACTTTGAATTTGCATCACTATCAAATTATTATTGTGATCTTTAATTTCGTCGACGATACTGCAAAAGCGCTGATCTACTATTTGCAATAGTGCGCAACTACAAGGTTGAAAACTTTACAGGAGATAAAAAAACTTTATAATTTTAGTATTTAGAACCGCGGGAAACGCATCGCGCTATTGCAGCGAAGCGTCAGAGAGGTTCTGATTGGCTTATTCAAACTAGTGTGTTCACTAACACCACAAACACGCACCAATGACAGACAAGGACAACGCGGCGCGTAAATTTGAATTTCGCTACATTTTGCAGTTTCGCGGTATTGCAGTATCGACGACGATTTGCTTTGCTATAGGTTGCTTTTGTTAAGCCGTTGGTCCTCGTGGTCATTTATAGATCTTTAGATGGAAGGTAGTCAGTGGCCTGAAAGTCTTACAACCAGTTTTACCAAAGGGTAATACCAAAAGGATATCATATTAACCAGTACCACCTGGATTGTGGTCGGCTTCCAGTCTTACCGGTTGCATCTAAAAATAATTAAAACTAGCTGTTCCCGGCATGCGTTGCAATGCTCTTTTTCCTACCCTACCTACCTGCTACCCTACCTACCTACTACCCTACCTACCTACTACCCTACCTACCTACTACCCTACCTACCTACCTACTACCCTATACCTACCTACTACCCTACCTACCTACTACCCTACCTACCTACCTACTACCCTACCTAAAAAAAAAAAGTATCCTATGTCCTTCTCCTGGTTCTTAGCTACCTCCCTACCAATTTTCAGCTAAATCCGTCCAGCCGTTCTTGAGTTATAAATGGAGTAACTAACACGACTTTCTTTTATATATATATATATATAGATAGATAGATATTAACCTTTTGACCGCCACAGACGACAAGCCAAAAAGTACCTTAAGTCGACAGACTTAAGATACTTTTTTACTTGTTCGGCTTGTCGTCTATACTTGACTGTGGCGCTCAAAAGAGGCTCAATTTCTATCAATGTATTAAAAGAAAAGTATTTATTTCACGATTGTTTTTGCACATGCAGATTAGGCGTGTATTATAATTATCACAACTAATGGATATTATGAGGTGAAAACGCGGGGAAACTTAAATAGATTTTATTTTTGGCACACTTCAAAAACATTCAAAATAAATAATGAAAGACTGTAAAAATTCGCCTACAACTTCTACATTCCCAACTGAGCTTTCTAGTCGTTAAATAAAACTATTTTTCATATGATTCCCTTCTTGTTTCAAGTTAAAGTTCACCGTCAATACAAATGTTGTTATCATTATCTGAATTGCCCTTAACCCTGTTCATTTGTGGTCGGCGCAGCATGTCATCTTCTTCCATACTTATCTGTTAATTAATAGTATAATAGGGAATATGCATAAAATTTGAAATGGCCTAAAATATTTTTTTCTCGAATACTTATTATCGTAATATTATAATGAAAAGGATTTTTTTTATTTACTGATTATTTAAACCCCTAAAATAATATTCAAAAAGTGCAAAATAAGGGAGCGAAATTCAAACTTCCAAAACGCGCCACCATTGGTCGAACGAAATGTGACGTCATCTGACACGACATTGTATCCCGAGAGTATGTAGATGTTCTGTGAAACACCCACTGGACGTGTCATGTGACGTCACGCAAAGCGTGCGCAAAATGGCGGCGTTTGAACTGCTTAGATTTTTTAAAAGTTTTAAATTTCATTTTTAAAAATATCTAGAGTATTTTGAAGCCCATTAATATTTTTTTCTACGTTATAAAATAGTAAACTATTAATTTAAGACAAATAAAAAACTAAAAAACCCGACTGAAAAAACTTAAAAGCAAAAAACAAGCACATTTTAAATTAAACAAAACTTGGAAGCGGGCGGGGTCCATTCTATTTACATTTTTTCTTTTCATTATTTAATATTCAAATGAACCCCGCCTGCTTCCAAGTTTTGTTTAATTTAAAATGTGCTTGTTTTTTGCTTTTAAGTTTTTTCAGTCGGGTTTTTTAGTTTTTTAACTACTTTTTTATTTCCAGCTTTTTAGTTCTTTTGTGTTTGTTCTTTTTCTTTGCAGATGATTTAACTTTTGTGCTTGTTTATAGGATTTTCCACTTTGAATTTATTTTAAAAATATAAGTGATTTATATTTTTGTAATCTCCTTTTAAAACGCTTTATTTTGATACCCTACTCGATGGTATTAGAAAAAAAAAATTTTTTTGAACTCCTCGATTTGGCCCCCAAAATCTGCAATTTTTCTTTGTTTTTTAATTTTAATGTAGCCTATAACACTCGCGCCATCACGACGAATCTAATGACGTATATTTCATTCAAATCGGTTCATCCGTTTATGAGTTATGAGGGAACAAAGAAACGGACATACATACATACATACATACACGTCAAACACATAACCCTCCTTTTGGGCTTCGCCGCAGTCGGGTAAAAAGAAAAACATGAATATTCCCTATTGGTGGCGCCTTACACCAAATACTTGCGCGGAAATATAAGTTTTGCGTTTATCCCAGACGCAGGGAGCTGGTTGATTTGATTAGTGGACTGTATTGTTGCGGGGGTTGAAAAGTACGTAAATAAGTAGGTCTGACCTTGCAAATGCGACACGAATTAGGACGACGAACTTGTGAGCTTGGACAAAGGAATTTGGCAGGAAACATGCAGCACCACTGACCTGTAAATTCGCCGTCTCCAAGATCTATCCTCCGCGTGGGTCGGCAGAGAAGTCGAGTCCTTGCTGGATTCAGGGCGGCACACGAGGGGGCGCGCACAGATGCCTTTCACCACATGAACACGCACTTTCCGTAGTGTTTTAGACAATAGTTCGTAATTAGGCACTCGCGGCAATTCGCCACCGTAAGTTAAGAATAAATTAATAAGGGAGCATGTTCTTAGCAACGCTACTCTCGTTCAAGTGTTCGAGAATCTTCACACAGTCACCGTCGGCGGTGACAAGGACAGCGATAGTCCAGGTGTGCATGTGGGAAAAGGATGGGATATGGTAGGATAGTGACACATTTTGCAAGTCATTTTTACTTCTACCCTACAATGAAAATTATGAACGAATACGAAATCCAACAATAATGGTACAGTAGCTTAAACAAATTCCTTGAAGAAGTTGTCTTAAAATACGTATGTAATGGGTGTAAAAGTACCCTTAACGAAACTGAAAGAGACTTTTCCACCCCGTAATTGCGATCATTTTTCGGGTTTAGGTTGCGGTGAGCTTGTAGTCACTTGAACAATATGACTCCAGTTTTATCTTTTGGGTTAGCTCGTTCCATCGCCGACCTCATCTCGTCGGATTATTCCACTTTGCCCCGCCAGAGGGGCAAAGTGGAATGCTAAAGTTTACTGTGCAATCTGCCTCCCTAAATACGATTTCCAACAGAATCCGCAAAGTTTTAAACCAGTGGAAACTGCCGTACTTAAATCGTATTTAGTTGGGCAGATTCCACTGCAAACTTTACCATTCCACTTTGCTGATGCTGATGAATTATTCGACTTTGCCCCACCAGTAGGTTCACTAGTGGAATAATTCATCTTGCCGAGTAGGCCCATTTCATATAAAAGACATTGGTTAGCAAAACTTAGTGTTTTGGCTGATTACCACCTAGTAAAAGTCCGTCCGTTAATTCACTAACATTGACTGCTAAATGTTTTGTACACATAAAGCAAGACTCACATTTTAACTTTACTTTGGAAAGTTAAGTAAGCGCGTCATACGAATGTGAACTTTAATCATTAGAACGTAAATGTTATTTTCCTTTGACACAAACAAATAACTCACATTTACTTATACCAGGTACCATGAATCATATAAATAAGGTTCACATTCATATAAAAAAACTAACTTTACTCAATGACGTATTATTTATAGACACGTTAACAACCAACATCTCGGCGCTTAAAAACGGCGAAAATACTAGATAACTACTTATACGCGTAAAGAAAGGGAAAGAAAATATGACACCGTACGGCGGGATGCCTGTTGCTAGAGGGAGATAAATAAACATCTTCAGTTACGTCACAGGATAAGTAATAGTCAAATTACATGCTCATTGGTCGAGCGACGAGTGACGTAGCTATCATGACTAACTTCATGCGCCGGCCGCCATTAGACGCAGCGTCGTACAAAATAAAATAAAATAATGTAGTTTTGTAAACTTACGCGTGCAATTACACATTTTTGTCTTTAACTTTTAGGGTATAATTTGTACATCCTCTGAAAAGACACGACGGCATGTTTTCTTTATGTTTTGCACAGGTTTTCACACACGATCTATATTAAAAACAAACGTAGCGTCGCGCGACAGCTTGGTGCGTGACTGAGCGCAATGTGGCCAATTGGCTTCATTTCATGTTGCCATTTTAGAGTGCGGACAACGTATCTATAGTTTTATACATCATTGACTTTACTGAACAAAGTCAAAGTTCGATTTGTGAATCTTGCCCATAGAGTTTAAGGTTCGATCTGAAAGGATATAGTGATATTTTAGGAAAGCGTTACCATAAATATGTATAGAATCAGAGGCCTTACCATAAAGATTTAGACCAAAAAGTATTTATTAGCATTTGTATAATTAGGTCCTTCTTAGCTGATAGATTTCATGAAGACCGAAGAGAAATTGAACAGATGATCTGATGATATCGAATATTAAGCTTTATTTCTACAGCCATGACATTGAAAATAGGTTTGTTTAATTTAGAGTGAATATGCAAAGATCAAACTGCTTTTTTGAAGTTCAAACTGCATTCACGCAGGCCATTTTGCACTTAAAAGGTCTAACAATAAGGTATAATCTCCGTTGCTCTTAAAATTGCACCTTAGTTTGCGCTAAGCTATAGCTAGGGCGATTGTGAAATGGATGTTACCTATATGCAGTGTAAAAGTACCCTTGACGAAGTCCCAAAGATCGTATTTTCCCATCATTACGAGTTACGACCTTTTTTGGTACTAGCTAGACGATACCTGGGAACCTTCTATTTATCGAAGGGCACAGTTTCAACTTTACAACCGCTTTTTTTATACAATTTTTATAACTAAACTTAAATACCCTTGTTTACTATTTAATGCATTTAACAGCACAATGTTTTTTCAAACCAAAGAAGTCGTTGCCAATAATCATTTAAGCAAAGTTACTTAGTTTGATGTACAGAATGTTTTTGCGACGGCTTCGTGGAGGGTTCGTTTACACCCTGTACGCTTGTAATGATTATTATGTAATGATATGACTTTATACTTGAATATTATGTGAACACCGTGTGTCAATTATCGCATTACGATATAATATTATGATCTAAGAAGAAAATTAAATCAAGTGTTTGTGTTAAAATTTAAATAGGTTTAAGGGACATCGACATTAAACTGCATTAACATGAATTCAGTACTTGATTAATCCACGGAGTATTCCTACACAAACACAAGCATTTAACGTTTATTTTAAATGATATTAAAATAAATTTATCACTGCATGAAACAGAAATAGCTGTTGCATACAAAAGTACAAAATCTTTTCAATAATGGAAGGATCTACAATAGGGGATCGGACTGGGTCAAAATAATATTATTCTGTTTAGTCCGTAAGTTAAATTATCGAAAAATAATTGAATACGTGTTTTTTGTTTTATCAAATCAATAAAAAATGTTGAAGATAAAACGCGTCAAAGATTTGGAGTGGGGCTTGAAACGTCACTTGTGTCGTCAAAATGTACTATCATATGACGTCACACGAGTTTTCGAAGCACTGTATCGTCTTCATTTTAAGTTTACGTGAAAAAAGAAAAAATACGTGTCCAATAATTTTTGGAAATCTATCTGACGGACTAATTAGTTTTTTTTTTGTCCGATCCCCTATTGCATGCTGAATTTATAGTAACAGTTTTCCCGTCGATGTCCCTCAAACCATGTATTGCTGTATTATAGCCACTGTATTACTATTTATATTTGATACCACACAAAAAGAGGCTTTATAATTAAAATATAATCATGCATCATAATCTGTTAAATTATTCCATGTAATTATTAAAGTAAGACACATTAAGTTATGGAATCAGGCGTTACTTTGCGGAAATCCATGACATTAAATGCTATGAAATATATGTAGTTTTAATACCGCGAGACATATATCCAGGTCTGAAAGCAGGACTCAATTCCCACCGTCATGCATATGCACATGCACACATGGGCCCACCCTCCCGCCCTCATGCATATGCACACATACAAAACAAGTGTGAAATAATTAGCATGCCATGCAATCAAACCTATACTCGACACGTGTTTCGCCCCTCCACGGGGCATCCTCAGGAGTTGTTGACTCGTCGAGCGTTTGTGCTCGAATGAGCTAGTCGCACCGCTGTCGGCCCTTTATATACTGTTTTGATGACGCTCGATACAACGTCACAAAGACATCTGTGCCGAATTACCTGCAATCATACTAAGTAGTGGTGATGGAATTAAATTTGTTTGGTCATTCAACAGTGTATATGCATTGTTATTGTTATGTTTTGATATTTCTAACTGTTCCAACACACTCAACCGGAAACCTTTATCGCAAACATGCAGAATGTTATAGGTGTTGTTGTCGCTCAAAGAGTGGCCGGTGTCGATTAAATGTTTTGCGAAATGTGATTTATCTGGATGGCCATTCCTGTAAGCTGCAACATGTTCCCTGTACCTAATTTCGAAACCACGGCCTGTCTGACCTACATAGACCCCGGTGCAATCATTGCACACTAACTTGTAAACTCCGGATTTTTTTGAATTCTCTAATTTATCTTTACCGTTACATAGTTTACGCAAGTTATGATCCGAACGAAAAGCTACGTGAACATTGTGTTTTCTAAGAATATTCGCTATTCTATCTGAAATTGGGCCTATGTAAGCGAGACTTCCGATATTCTTGTTAATTCTTTCGGGGGGGCATGCATAAAGTGCTGAGCGTGCCTGGTCTTTCTGCTTCTTCTTAATTATATTATCAATAACTTGTTTGGTGTATCCGTTCGAAGTCGCGATTTGATACAAAATTTTGAGTTCTTTGACGTAACTATCTGTGGACAGTGGGAGTGTCATTAAACGGTGGACATAGCTGCGGAAGGCTGCTAGTTTATGCTGTAGTGGGTGACAGGATGAAGCGGGAATAGTTGTGTCCGTGTGCGTGGGCTTTCGATAAATTTGGAAATCGAGTTTGTTATTGACCCTTGTGATTGTTAGATCCAAAAAATTAAGGGACTGATTTGATTCTAATTCTAATTTGAATTTAATTTTGGGGTGGCGAGTGTTGAGCTTATTTACGAATATATCTAATTGACGATTAGTACCTGTCCAACAGATAATTATGTCATCTACATATCTATAATAAAACAGAATGTTGGGCTCGCCCACCACATATTTACACTCGAAGTAGTCCATAAATATTTCCGCCATTAATGGACTTAATGGTGATCCCATTGCTAGACCCTCTTTTTGACGGTAATATTCGTTATTGTACCGAAAGTAATTTTGTTCCATGCAAATACGTGTGAGGTTTAGTAGGTCATACGTTTCTCCTGGATGTAAACGTTGCCTCTCCAAAAGGTTCCCCAAAATACGTAGGCACTCTTCAAATGGAATATTTGTAAATAAGCTATTTACATCTAGTGATAATAATTTCGAATTGAGGGGGATGCTTATATTTTGTATTTTTTTAGTTAAATCTAAACTATTTTTTAAACTGTACTGTGGTTTAAAAGATGCCTTTGCCTTTAATAAATTGTTGAGATGTTTAGCCAAATCGTATGTCGGGGCACCAATGTAAGAGACAACGGGGCGTATTGGGATATTGTCTTTATGAGTTTTTGGTAAACCATACAACAAAGGAGATCGTGGGTTCATTGGAATTTTATATTTCAACTGGCCTGGAGGAATGTATGACGTGTTATTAATTGCATTCTTTATTTCTAGAGTGAATTTTTTGGTTGGGTCGGTAGCAAGACTTTCAAAATCTTCCCCCAGGATAACGTCGTTAACCTTCTGGTGGTATGCAGTTTTATCCAAAATGACTACTGTGTTGCCTTTGTCGGCTTTAGTAATTATTAAATCATTTTGAGCAATTGTGTTTTGTAATGTCCGATGTACTCGTATTTCGGAATCGTTTTGAGTGAAGGTGGCTGATGACGCTGTCTTTATCTGAACTGCCACCTGATGTTTAACGGCGCTACCCAATTTTCTTCTAACACATGCCATTTCTGAATCCACTATCATTGTTTCGAGCGATTTCTGGGATAACCGTGGCTTGATGTTATATTTAAGGCCTTTCTCCAGTAATGAAATCTCTGTATTGGAAAATTGGGTATTTGTGTAATTTTTAACGCGTGGATAGAAAGAATGAATTGCTTCTGAGCCATTATTTTCTTCGTTAGTGTTGTTATTATTTTGGTTATTCCGAGTTAATCGCTCCAACTTCCTACGTTGTGTTAAATATTTTTCATGCGCTACTTGGGAGGCGAAGTCCCGGGCTTTGTTATCTAAAATATCAAACTCCACACTATGCAGATTGTAACTTAACTCTGAGTACAGAACCTTGAGGTGGAGCTTGATATTGTCCCTAACTGAAAACCAATGCCGGCATTCTTCATTCAACCACACTTGTTTTGCTTTCACAATGGCTAAACTACTTGACCGGCTGTGTGTGTTTGTATGTATATTAATATATTGGGGAAATACTTTTAAGTGTTTTCACTGTTGATTGAACCAAACGTTTTGGGCTGCTAAGCGATGTAGTTTTGTCAACTTGATGTATAGTTTTGCCTGCTCAGCTATACTTGCTGACTTAAGATAAGTTATGGAATCAGGCGTTACTTTGCGGAAATCCATGACATTAAATGCTATGAAATATATGTAGTTTTAATACCGCGAGACATATATCCAGGTCTGAAAGCAGGACTCAATTCCCACCGTCATGCATATGCACATGCACACATGGGCCCACCCTCCCGCCCTCATGCATATGCACACATACAAAACAAGTGTGAAATAATTAGCATGCCATGCAATCAAACCTATACTCGACACGTGTTTCGCCCCTCCACGGGGCATCCTCAGGAGTTGTTGACTCGTCGAGCGTTCGTGCTCGAATGTGCTAGTCGCACCGCTGTCGGCCCTTTATATACTGTTTTGATGACGCTCGATACAACGTCACAAAGACATCTGTGCCGAATTACCTGCAATCATACTAAGTAGTGGTGATGGAATTAAATTTGTTTGGTCATTCAACAGTGTATATGCATTGTTATTGTTATGTTTTGATATTTCTAACTGTTCCAACACACTCAACCGGAAACCTTTATCGCAAACATGCAGAATGTTATAGGTGTTGTTGTCGCTCAAAGAGTGGCCGGTGTCGATTAAATGTTTTGCGAAATGTGATTTATCTGGATGGCCATTCCTGTAAGCTGCAACATGTTCCCTGTACCTAATTTCGAAACCACGGCCTGTCTGACCTACATAGACCCCGGTGCAATCATTGCACACTAACTTGTAAACTCCGGATTTTTTTGAATTCTCTAATTTATCTTTACCGTTACATAGTTTACGCAAGTTATGATCCGAACGAAAAGCTACGTGAACATTGTGTTTTCTAAGAATATTCGCTATTCTATCTGAAATTGGGCCTATGTAAGCTCCATGGTATGTGTGCTCCATTGGATGGGACCTTTATATGTCCACATGACATAGAACAATAATAGCGGGAAATACGCTTTCTGTGTTGATCTCGAGGTTGTTAACAATAATATGTCACCCAACTCCTTCATGACACCGGACACATTCCCAGGGTGTGTGGCTTCCTTCAAGGAATTAATTATTTCAGAAGCCATTGGGAGCATTTGGAGATTACATCGTGCGACCGTGTGTTAGCATAAATGTTTTTGTTTAGTCTAATTAATTGTAACAAAAAAAGTTTGTTAGGTAAGTGGTTGAATTCAAGACAAAAAACAAAGAGGTCCAAAGGCCAACTTGATAACTACCTATGATCACAGAATACATAATAGTACTACGATGTAGTTGAATATATAGGTAAGTTTAATTAGGTACTGCTGTTTTACATAGCACACAGAAAACTGATAAAAAGCATGGTACAGTGCGATCAAATTATCTTGGCAGCTCCGAACTTCGTGCAGGTCATTTTGTTACAACGAATGTATAAAAGTGTTATGATATTTATTTTATTTGTATTTCTCACTGTTTAAATTAGATATTTTCTGATCGTTTAAGTACTGGTTTATCTGGCAATAACAGTTTTATTCCCCAGTTTACATGCGTAAAATTTCGCAAAGCCTATGTTCAGAGCTGCCAAGATAATTTGATCGCACTGTAGGTGAACCATGAGAAATAGTCATTTTCCTCGCTGATCATGTTTCGCTTTGAAACTTTTTAGGGTTCCGTAGTCAACTAGGAACCCTTATAGTTTCGCTATGTTTGTCTGTCCGTCCGTCCTCGCTTAATCTCTGTGACCATTAGCACTAGAAAGCTGAAATTTGATACCAATATGTGTATCAATCACGCCGACAAAGTGGTAAAATAAAAATTGGAAAAAAATGTTTTATTAGGGTAGCCCCCCTATATGTAAAGTGTGAAGTGATTTTTTTTTTAATTTCAAACCCAACGAGTGATATATTGTTGGAAAGGTATTTAAAAATGAATAGGGTTTTACTAAAATTATTTTTTGACAATGTCAATAATTTCGGAAATAATCGCTCCAAAAGTAAAAAACAATGTGTCCCCCCCCCCCCTCTAACTTTTGAACCATAATTTAGAAAATATGAAAAATATCTGAAAAGTAGAACTTCATTAGGACTTTCGACTTTCTAGGAAAATCATTTTGAAAAAAAAAACCCCTTTAAACTCATAAGTGGGAACACTTAATTGTGACGGACGGGAAACTACGGAACCCTACACTGAGCGTGGCCCGACACGCTCTTGGCCGGCTTTTTTTTATTAAAATTTATTGAATCAGCATTAAAATTCAATATAGGTACAGGGTGTTTGGTGCATCGTGTGCCAAATTGAAATGGTCGATTGGAGGTGTCATCTGCTACCCTTTCTGACCTCTAAACACTTCTCTTGCCCTGTGGATTTTTTTTCAAACTATGTATATTGTTGATGTCACTAATTTTGAATTTAAAAGTACTCTAATACTGACTAATACAATACATTGTACTAATCACACTATCACACTCCTATAAAGGCGAAAGTTTGAGTGTGTGACTGTGTATGTTTGTTACTTCTTCACGCAAAAACTACTGAACGGATTTGGATAAAATTTGGTACACAGATAGTTTATAACCTGGATTAACACATAGGATAGTTTTTAGCCCGATTTTATCTTCCCGTGGGATAATTTTCGAGTTGAAACTGCTAGGAAACTGCTAGTATCTAAATAAAATTTATTTATTTATAACCAACTTATACTAACAGTAACACCACACATTATAAGTTATAGGTTAGACAAAAAATTACACTTACAAAAAATAAATAACTAAAAAAATTAACATTCAGTGTCTACGCCTTATTTTTTTTTTAAATGAGTAGGTATTTAAATGTAAAACTTGGGTATTTTTAAAAAAAATCACAAGGCACCAAACACCCTGTATATTCAATGTCGTCATCATCGTTAAATAAAACTATTAAAACCATTGATGTAAATGATTAAAACTTACATCTGTACATGGGACATGGATACTATTCAAAAGTCAAAAATATTTATTTCAAGTAGGCCAGTAACAGGCACTTTTGAATAGTCGAATTAAACTAACTGCGGCACTCAGAGATATCCAACGATTACTCAAGCCGCCACCCAGCAAAGGCCTGACATAGTTTTGTATGACAAAACTGCCAAAAACCCTTACCAAGCGACGGCCCAAACAACCACTGAAGCTCTCCGAGTGCGGCAGTAAACTACTGAACTACTGAAGCTAAATAAACTAAGCTACAGTCCCAGTCACAAGGCATAATAACTCGTGAGTGTACTGTAGTTGCCAATTCCAAAGCGTTGGTCTCATGAGAAGAATGGCAAGAAACTTCATGGACACTCTTTTAAAATCGTTTGGGTTTACAATATGTATAATAATATTGTCAAAGTGATAAATTTTTCAAACCTGAAACAAGGATATCAAGTTGCCCTCAAACTCAAAACTAGGAGTAGGATACCGAAATAAAGACTCAAATTACAACAATAAATATTGTATTTACTTTCACGTTACATTCTTAGTCAACAATCTATGTGTTACACATACTTTAACATTGGGCTAGCTATAAATAAGAAAATCAAGGAATGTGTCTTTGAACATTCTGCTATTTCCTTTCCATCTATACGGCACTATTTATTAGATTACAGAGAAATGCTATTTTTTATTTAATGAGCGATGATTTTATGAAAATAGATCATTTTAAATACTTGTAAACAACTACTCAAAGGCATCAAAACCAAGCTTGTACCATACAGATTAACAAATTTATTATGTAAATATATCTTCAGTATAGACAAGATAATAAGCATTATGCATATAATTTAAATATTAATTTGATAGTAAGTATTATGTTGAAGGTAGTTTGCTTACCAAACCATTTTCATTTTGTATATGAAGACTTATTGATTGAATAGTCAACAAGTTAAGTTTAACAGTATTTATGCTTGTTGTAGTATTATGATTCTAAAACACTTGTGTGATGCATACCAGTCTGTGTTTTTTGAATTGTCAAGCGCAATACAACAACAAGTATACTATATAATACAATACATATAATGCAATTTGAACACAAGACCTCTTGCTGATAAGATGATTGCAAAGTATGTTAGTAGATAACAATATTCTTTAGCCTTAAAGATAATAAATCTAGATCTGATTGAGAAATTAAAACTACTCATAGCACTACATTGCAATGTAAAACAAATACAAGTTAAAATATATTGAATTTAAATATTGTTTTATACTCTAATGATTATGAGTCTAATGCATGCATTACATAGATAAGAACCCAATGTTTAAAACTAAGTCTTAAACACAATTTATAAAATAAGAATACAATGGTACAGTTCAATTTAATTTTATAAATAATTTTAGCTTATTGTATAATGAGTTGGCAATTTAGAGATAACTCTATCACTACAAAAACATGCAAATATCCATAAATTTTACCTAAAATTGTGGATTCAGCAGTAAATTCATCAAATCTACTGAGTAGGTACTGATCCAAATTACAATTTGATTGTAAAGGTCAAACTTAATGTCATTAAGGCATACACAAGACCTTGGATTAAAAGCAAAGGCTGCGCAGTAATCTCAAATTCATACAATATTTTTCTTTGGGTGCAGTGGCTTTATTCAGGTGTGTTAATTTACTCAGTTTTTAAAGCACACTGGTTTATAAATAACATCTATTTACTAAGACAAGACCGTACTCTGCAATGTACACAGCTCAAGATTGACCTACTAAAGTTAAATGAATTAGTTTGCTAAACTTTTCAGTCCAATGTTGTTGAATGCAATTTTCACATCTTCAAACACTTCAGGTGGAGACACCTCTGCATTGATCCTGCGCACCAGACCTTTCCCATCGTAGTGGTTGATGATGGGCAAAGTGTCGTTAAGATATGTGTTGAATCTCTTCTGGAGACTATCCAGGTTGTCGTCCGAGCGCCCACTGCCGGCAGCTCCGCGTCCCAAACACCGCTCTGTGCACATGTCCCGCGAACACTCGAAGAATAACACAAACAGCAGCTTCGTTTTGTCAGACATGACGCGGTTCCAGCCTTCTAAATTGTCCTTGTTGCGCGGGAAACCGTCAACAAGGAAGCGCGTCTTACCGGACTTCTGCATAGCCTTGTGTAAGAGGGAACACGTAACCTCTACGGGTACAATCTCCCCGTTCCGGATTTTCTCCTCGATCATCTCTCCGAACTCGGACCCCGGCCTCTGTCGCTCTTCACGCAGCAAATCGCCAGCGGATAGATGTACAAAATCATATTCTTTAGAAATAAATGAACACTGCGTTCCTTTGCCGGCGCCAGGCGCACCCAACACGAATACAACTTCAGGCACCATTTTGTTGAGATACTGCGAACACTGCCTCAACGCGCTATTCAGCATTAAAGAACCAAGACTAATTTATTTAGCTGGATACCAATTAGTTTTATAAAACATGCGCACAGCTGCAGCCTTGAGTTTTGACGTAACAGAACAGTATAGATAGAACCATAGACTAGTATAATATTTAGATTGATAGAACATAGAACATACAGAACGAACTAATTGAAGCTTATAAAATGTCATTCGCAGTGTTGCATGGTAAACATGGAATGGAATGATAATATAATTAAATATCATAAACAAAACTGTGGGTTAGTTTTCGTTACCGATAGATTAGTGAGGAAAAAATGGTACTAAAAATTCTATGGATGATGGCCTTGGCCCTGTCATACACAGGACGTCCCGTACGTACTAACTTTCTAAGTCATTCTGCATAGCTATTCACAAACAATCGAATCGAAGTCTAACCAAACTTGAGACTTTTTCGAGTATCAGATTTTTGGATCGAACGATTGGCTACTGCTATTCACAGATTCGATCGACATGGTAGTAAGTACATAATCAGTCGTGGTGAAAAATATTATATAGCCTATAAATTATCTAAAATGAGTATTTCTTTAAGTTCTACTATAGATTGTATTGAAATTCCGTCGAGTAATTAAAAATATAATTCAAAACAATCGATTGTCCGTCGTATCCAATCGATTCATAGTACTATCGAAAATCGCTATTCACAAAACCGAAACCGAGTAATATATTCGATCTCGAGATATCCTGCCGACGACAGCTATTTGCTATCGGGAGTGCAATCCAATCAGAATTACGACGCCATTTTGTACTAAACCATGGCCCATCGCCGCAAAGTTGCTTGTCTGTCGGTCATCTACAGACTGTACTTCGGAGAGTGTGCGCAAAAGCTCCACGAGCTTATTCCACCATCTCCCTTCTTCCATAGGCTTCGTAAATAAGCTCGTTCCATCGTCGACCTCATCTCTGCCCTTAGGGCAAGATTGAGGTCAAGAGTAAGCCCATTTAAAATAAAATACCATAGGCAAGAGTCGTAGCGCATCCATTTAATATTAAAATCATTTTACAATTGATTTTAATTATATTTTTAGTTACTCGACGGATATTCAGTACAATTTAGAGTAGAACATATTTATTATAATACTCATTCAAGAAAATTTATTGGCTACCATGTCGATCGAATCTGTGAATAGCATTTGCCAATCGTTCGTTCCAAAAATCTGATACTTGAAAAAGTGTCAAGTTTGATTCGACTTCGATTCGATTGTTTGTGAATAGCTATGCTGGTAGGCTTTTACATGTGCATAATAAACTATTCTTAAACCTGACCTAAAACCCTGTTTCGATTCACTTCCTCGAAAACTGGGGTTTCTGCAGTCTATGGCCTATCCTAGGCCAGCAGACTTGAGGTAGCGCGAGGGCAAGTTCTTCAATAACCTCGCAGGCAATGTTTCCATAATAAATTAATAATATTGTATCTTAATTTTTTTTTTTTTTGCTTCTATTGAGTGAACGGCGGTTTTGCCTCTGCCACTCTACATATTGTTAGAAAACAAAGACCTCAGCCGATTCTGTTCGCAATAAACTCAAAAACGACTGCACCGATTTTCATACTGTTACCATCAATGGATAGTGGTCATTGAGGGAAGGTTTATTTAATGTGTCGCAATAACCTACATCCACGCGGGCATCAGTATAGAAAAGTTTTTCTCTCATTTATCGGTGGCGTGAATAGGTGCGGCGCGGTACTCGACTTTGCGCACGTATTTCAACCACAGAACTTTGTATTAGACAGCAGAAAAAAGAATTACGGTTTTTGTCGTCTATAGACGCCGGTGGCGTATTGGACAAGTTTTCATTTGTCGTCTTTGACTGTGGCGGTCAAAAGGTTAAAAGTGCAAGATCTATGGACGACGTCCAAAGTATATTAGTATAACCTAACCCTAATTTGTTTTTAACAACGCAGTATTCATTGCTGTGTTGTGTGTTAGTGGAAGGGACGGGTCATCGACGAACAAACGGTAGTGTGGTGTGGTCTATTGAACCATGTTATTTAAAAAAAAAGATGGGTTCTATGATGTGATGAATGATTGAAAAGACAGAAATTTTAAAGTATCACTTTATTTGTATTATGTTTATTACATAACTCGTTAAGTGCTCATAACTGACTAGTCTTGTTTTCGCCAGAATACCTGAAAGAGACAAACAATTAAATTAGTGGACAGCATTACAATTACAATTGAATAACCATCAACTTAATTTCATCAGAAGTAAATAGGTTTGACCTCAAAATAATTCAGAACAGGTCTGTGAATGTTCATCATTTTGATAAAACTACTATGGACTAATAGTAAAAAATAGTAGTTTTTTACTAGGTAAATATTTGAATTTTGCCATAATTCTCACCTTTTGGATTATCTGACTGACACCATATGACTCCCATCTAGTTCAAATGTATCTGCAAATAAAAATGTACAGGTCAAAAGGTGAAAAATTAAATGGTTGTCTAGTTTGACTTGAAAACAAAACATCAGGCCTGTTGAGCTTGTTAAACCATCACGGGGCATTTGGAACAGTGTTGTCATCATTATAAATTACGATTAAAAAAAAATATTGATAGTCATTCTCATAAAATTTTGATAAAACTACTATGGATTGTAACATGGTAGTTTTTATTGGATTAATATCAATATTTTAGCCATTTTTCTCACCTGTTAGATTTATCTGACAGACCTTCAAAGACCTGCAGGGCTATTGTGTATCTTTTAATGACAGTGGATAACTTATAATGTCTATCAAATAACTGTCAAATGGTGAGTTTTTAAGAAAAAAATGTACCAAACCATAACCAATTTACAGTTAATCTATGGACATTTCTGATAGCCACTGACGTTAAAAAGATACGCAATAGGGGGGCTGGCGTTCACTTCAAATGTATCTGCAATTAAAAACATACAGTTAAAAAAGTGATCAAAAATGCTGATCCAATTTGACTTCAAGTCAAAACCTCAGGCCTGTTGAGCTTGTTAAACCATCACGGGGCATTTGGAACAGTGTTGTCATCATTACAAAATACGATTCGAAGAATTGATGCAAGGGAATTTTATTGTAACAAAATTAATGGATTTTTTATCTGAAAATACTAATGTAACAATTTTTTCAACTGATAAAGTGTTGCTAATTACCTGATAGGGACTTATCAGCATCCTTCGGCACCCATGAATCATAGCGATCTAATCTGAAAATATACTAAAGGTTAGTTGTGTTTTCTATATTTGATTATGTTTTGTAGGAAGTGTTCAAGTTTCAGTCCTGTTGACCTTGTATATCTACTACTGATAAATAGTTCCAGAAACACACAGAAGATGACAGCGTAAAATATTGGTATTAAAACATACTAGCTTATTATGAAATTGCGTGATTTAGCATGACTTGACAAGATATCCTAACATTTTTAATGCAATGTATTGAATTATAACTCTATTCAATAGCCTCTACTCAGATTTAAATAATACTAGCTGAACCCGCGCATGCGTTGCAATGCGTTTTTCCTACCTACCTATCTACTACCCTACATACTACCCTACCTACCTACCTACTACCCTACCTAAAAAAAAAAAAAGAAAAAAAAGTATCCTATGTCCTTCTCCTGGTTCTTAGCTACCTCCCTACTAATTTTCAGCTAAATCCGTCCAGCCGTTCTTGAGTTATAAATGAAGTAACTAACACGACTTTCTTTTATATATATATAGATAGATATATATATAGATATATAGATTTACCTTTCTTTGTAGAACATTGTCTCCTCTCACCAATAACTCATTACCTGTAAACAAATAATACAAAATAAATATTGTGTCACTTAGGTACTATAAATGATTACTATGATTTTATATTTTCAGTGTGATATAATTTTTTTCCTCATTTCTCAGTACAGGTCTGTGATAATCATCATTAAAGTTATAAGAATTTGTGAAACAATAGACTATTAATTAGTTAAATTAAGATCTAATTGCGCCAACCGGAGATACTTTAAAATTTTCATTTAATCACAACTCAGTCAGGATAATTCTGGGTAAAAAAAGAACCTTGGGTGGCCCAATTGGACTTTGAACAACTATCAAATGGTTTTGTAGTTAGCGGTTTACTAAAATTAAACAGCACATGGATTTAGGTAGTACAAGAAGTATGGCTTACCTTTTTATGTGTTGGCACTGGCAAAGACCTGTGAATAAAAAGTTTGTGGTTATTTTGTGACCAACTACTGTTTTGTTTAATTATGAGATAAATTCTGGAAGATACGAAAAATAAGAAAGAAAAAAACGCCAGAATTTATCCCAGAACATAATATATCAACTTACCTTTTCCAAAATGACTGTTCCAGCCAAATAAAAACACTAGGGTTTGTTTACAATAGAAAAATTATAATTTAAAAATTAATTACAGTACAAGTAATGAATCATGGTTCCCGACATAATAGCGATTCATATCAAACAGACTGTGGTATTTTTAATAGTTTATTTAGTATCTCGTGGTGGCAGCAACATTCTGCCACTCCTTAACAAACGGTCCGACCAGCGTCGTCGTGCTTAACACTTAACTTAATTGAGGCGATACATTCCGTTCTACGTCAAAATAAAATTATTCATAATGTTAAAACGTAAAATTGTATAGTGCGTGAGGCGCTCTCAATAATGTTACATATATTACAGTATGGATTGCTTTAGCTACGACGTTTACAATTTGTCCAGGTATTGAGCTAAGTCGGGCAGACCCTCCTTAAGTCCTTTCCTTTTCCTTGTCTCCTGCAAAGATAAAAGAAAACAGAATTATTTTTCCGAGCACAAAAATAAATAAAGTAAACTCTTAAAAAAATTGAATGTATCGCCCGCGCCGTAGCATGCAGTCTCGGGACATAAGGATAGAGGTCCTGTGCAGCGTTTAGACGCGGGTTCGCTTCACT